>CM051621.1:30440702-32840702 GCA_028020825.1 Podargus strigoides
GAAGTTCCTACTAAAAAAACAAAAACAAAACCAAAAAACCACCCCACAACAAAACCAATGCAAAACATTTTTTTGACAGAAAATGGGCAGAAGTTTTGTCTCAGACTCCAGACTCTTACATTCTATACTGCTGCACACAGGTTTTATTCAGCTCTCTGGAAAGCTCTCACCCGGAGAAGGCACCAGCTACAGGGCACCTGCTGGCAGCTAACTCTCTTCAATGGTACTTACCACACTAGTCCATGCATAACACTGATGGTATGAAGCATGCCTTGGTGGTGAACACAACAACTGCCTCAGTAGTCAGTTTCAGCCTTTACACAGCAAAATCCATCACAAGAGTTAAGACTGGGAACTTGACCAAGACCTAGAACCAAATCTAGTCAGGAAGGCATAAACCTAGCAGGAGGAAGGAAAAACCAGCTGCAACATCTGCAAACACTGATTATCAAACAAGTACCCAGCAGATCCTCTTTGAGCCTCATATAGTCCTTTAAGCACCTTTTTGACCTTTATAGGATTGGTTGGGCAAGAAGATAGGCTTGACTGATAAGAAACTTTTGCTGGAGGTACGAGGAGCACTGGATCAGTCAGACAGAGAAACCTTCCATGAGACTGATGGGGCTGGAAACCACACTGGATTAATTAGAATATGAGTGCTTAGTCAGGCACTTGGAAAGTGAAAAATTCAGCAAGCTGCCCAAAATACAGAATTTCCTTTAATGTTTTCTCAGTGTCCTTCAATATTCTCCAAATGTAACTTTTCAAAAAACTCTCTTTTTTTCTACAGTAAAAATATTCTTCTGTGTCTAAACTTCCTGAATGTTCAGAGAGCAACATAATTTATATGCCAGCTCAATACTTGTGACACCTTTTATGATTGTAATTCTTATTGCAATAAACACTTTAAGAATATGAGGATAAGCAAACTAAAATTGGAAAAATAATTACTAGGAAAAGAGGAACTATGAGCAGAAGTTATTTAAAACCAGAATATGCTGAACTATAAAATGGTCAAACAAAATGAAAAATGCTGCTTCTGTAGTATGTTTTTAATACAGTTTTGGAAAAGGAGAGTAAAAGGTGCAAAAAATGGTCTAAGACCATATTTTTCTTGCTTTCCAGCAAAACTTGGTTCATGTGCTTTGGGAAGGGTGATTATGTGCATCTGTAGAACCTCTTGGACCTTGGAGTGTGCATGACCCTTGTCAGGAGAGATGGACAATGCCAGAGGAACACATGTACACTTTGCAGCAACACTTTTAGAGTAATAGATTAAAAAAGCACTCAGTGGTCCTATTAAGACTGCACTTTAATTGAAATGGAGCCAGTCTGCTGGCAATGAAAATTAAAAAGGTTGTAGAGGAGTTTATGCTAGGAGCTGGGTGAAAGCCAACAGGCACATAAGAGCACCTGGTTCAGACTGATGTGACCTCTGAGAGGTTGTGGTTAATGTTCAACATGTCTCTGAAAGGCCAGGAAGGAATAAACATCACAATCACAATATATAGAGTAGACAAACCAGACTGCTAGCCAGGCTGGCTGACTGGCATGTGAAATGTCAAACAGTGGAGCAAGGGCAAAATTTACTTCTGTGCCAGAACTACAAGCCTAACGCAGAGTATGGGGAAAGTAAGCTCTTTACTGCTGACGGTACTGGGGAAATTCCCACACTCAATGCATTCTCTGTAGCAGATAGGTAAGAGGGGCTAGGTCACTGGAGAATACATGTACAAGAAGTATTAGACCAAATAAACTAGGTGTTAGTTTATTACCAGGACTAGTAGGGATTTATCTAAGAGTTCTGGAGCATTATAAGAAGAATCTGAAGAGAAGACTGACACTCTTCAGTTTGAAGAGCCTTTGGAAATGGCTGAAGGGGATAACATTTATTGTGGTGGATAAGGTGGTTGCAGAGCTATTATTCATCAAATAGCTGCATCAGGGAAGTTCAGACTTGACATTAGGAAGCATTTCCTTATTGAGAGGGTGGTCAAACACAGGAACAGGCTTCCTAGAGAGGTGGCCGATGCCCCAAGCCTGTCAGTGCTTAAGAGCCATTTGTACAATGCCCTTAATAATATGCTTTAACTTTTGGTCAACCTTGAGTGATCATGCAGTTGGACTAGATAATCATTGTAGGTCCCTTCCAATTGAAATGTTCTATTCTGTTTTATTCTAAATCCCACAATATCAGAACTTGGGGCACTTGGTGAAATTATTTTCATGCTGTCCCTAAATACCATTCCCTGTTGTCACTGCCAGAAATTGGTCTGAGCTAGACTTGGACATTGGTTGGCCTAAGTGCATTGCTTGGGTGAGTGTACAGCTGAAGAGTGCACAGAAGTCCAATGGGAATGCTAACAGGAAAACTACACAGAGTGATATCTAAGGTGTTTTATTCAGAGGGTGATTAGGATCATTTGATTTGGAATTCTGACAAGATTTTTAAACTTGGCTTATAAAATGAAACATTGCTTCTGTGTATTATTTTATTAAACTTGAGAAGGTAAGTCCATTAACGTGGAGAACTTTCACAATATTAGTATTTACTGCAGACTCTTATAGAATGAGTGTGAAGGAGCTATAAGACTAATGGGTAGAAAAAGAGAAGGCATGAGCAGAGTAATCACTGTGATTGAAAACACACAACTAAAAATTTTTTTCAGAAAATTATTCCCCCCAGACTACAGCTGACAGATAGAATAGTCAATTCTTACACAGCTGATAGCCAGATCTTCCAATACAAAATCTTATATTACAGAGCTGACATTTTCATGGGGGTAAGACTGTGAAACTTATTTACTTCCTCTTCTCCCTTCCACCATACCATGATTACTGATTATTGCAGGTGTGAAGAAAACTCTATTCTCCATTTCTCTCAACCCTTCTGTGTCCCGTGATAATAAACAGGGCAGTCATGCAGCTCAGTAGCTTGTTACAATTTACAAACCAATTTCTTGTTTGTTTTTTAAATCCCTCTCCAAGACTCCAATGTTGTGGAACAGCTGGCAATATACAGTGGCCATCTGCACTACCTTCATCTTTTGAGAATTCAAATTGATTTTCTTCAGCCTCACATGTGGAGTTAAGGAATGCTCATTGCCTGATGATGTGCATTCACACCATCCAATATATCTGGGAAGACAATTTTAGTACAAGACCATCAGGATGAGCAAACTGCACAGTGGCAGATGAATTGTGGAATCAAGCTGCTTTTGCCCCTTATGTGCAGGGTAAAGGTTTTATCCATGTTTCAAGGCTTAAAATATAGATTATTGCTAGAGCTGCCTATGTGAAAAATAGCCAAATGCCACCGATTTGCTTTGCTGACTGATGGCACTTACCCTCAAAGACACAATAGAGTATGTTCATCTAAAGTCAGCAGGGCTTTTTAGGACTTGCACAAAAGACTTGCAACATAATAGATGCTGATATAATTCAAATCAAAAGTAAATATGAGTATGATGCAGACAGATGGTGGTGCATAGAAGTCACACACATGTGAAAAAAGCAATATTGATTAATGTATCTTCTCAAAAGTGGCTATACTCAACTAAACTAAGCAAAAGTGAAGCACTGTGGAATATTCAGAAGAGTCACCTTCATTGTTTTATAGTAAGTAATTTTTAGACCTGCGGAGTATTGCCTTACTTTTCTTGATTTATGAAGACTGATCCAGCAAAATATTTTATCATGCTCCTAACTTTAAACTTCAGAAGTTCCATTAAGTTTACTGGAATGACTCACGTACTTATAGTTAAATACATATTCAGAGCTTTAAAGGAGCTTAACCTAAATGTTAGTGTAGTGACAAAACTGCGTTCAGGATAAATAAATTCAAAGGATAAGCTGATATGCATTAAATAATAGAGAAAAAAAAATGAACTCTGCACCAAAAAAATGTTCCAAACATCAAAAAGTATATCCCACTCATACAAAGGATTTACAAGACAACGGAAACCAACATAAAATATGAAAAATATTAGTATGTATCTTATTTTCCAGATTAACTATTTTAATAGAAAAGTTCAATAAATTGAAGGAGAACATTTCACAGAAGTTTATACTAAAAAATTTTATTTACATTTATTTAAAAATTGATATAACTTAACTTGTCGTACTTCATAACATGGTAATACATTATATACTTCTAAAAGGGAATAATACAAGATTTTGAAATTTTTCTTTGGAATGTAAATACTTTGTCATCACAATAGTCTAACTGAAGTGATATTTGTTAGGCAAACTGTACAGTGTCAAATTTAATTAAATGTTTGTTTGTTAGATTTCCTAAAAATAGATAGGAAAATTGCCTAACTCGACTGAAATTATACTGCTCTGTAAAATCTGAGACAATGTGATTTAAATGTATTTTTCCCTTTCAGTTCTCAGAAACATATGGCCATTAATAAAGTTTTGTAGTTTAGATACACAATTTCAATCTCTTAAAAAGTACATAATGTACTATAGTTAAGCAAAAAGATAAAATCCACATTATATTAAAGCCATGCAAGATTTTGGAAACTGGAGGTAAATAAACAAATCATTTTAGGAAGCAGTTCCAGGAATCTGGTTAATCGTGTTGTGACTTGCTCACAAATATATGCTAACAGATGTTTATTATCACAGCACTGTAAAAAGGACTGGTACAGTGTCCTAGACTTTCCCAAAGAAAAATAGAAGTACCAATAGTTTAATATCAGATTTTTATTAGGTCAACTGCAGTCCAGCAGTTTATGCTAGGAAACCTGAAGACGAGGTGGGAATAGTTATCATAGATAATGAATACTCTTATGTAAAATTTGCACTGCATATGATCTAATTCGTAAGTGGAGATATAAACTTTACAGAGTGATACATAAAGAGGGCTCTAAAACTGTGAAATGTGATGTGGGTAGACATAAATGTATTATGTGATTTAAAAAAATCAACATAACAAAAACTTTCACCAGCCCAGTTCTTTAGGTGGTGAATCTACTTTTCATAAACAGGCAAGCTGCTGTTGTTTCTGAAATGCTTGTAAGTAGGCCTGCTTTCTTACATATTTTTACATATGTATATACATTTCTTGAGTGCTGTGAAACAAATCACAGTAGAACTCAACGCTTGCTCTCAGATGCTGTATGGGAAAAAAAAAGAAAAGAAGAAAAAAAAAATGAAAAAGAGAGTGAAACAGGAAAATACCTTACAGTCCAGACTCTTACCCCAAAAAAACCACCAACCTATAGACTATTCTCCATTTCCTAACTCCTGTTACAGCTGTTTTCTATTTACACGCTGTAGGCTCAGTGACTCCTTCCAGGACTGTCCTTTTGTACATAAAACATTCTGTCTTCTTCCATAGCTCATAGGTTCCACAGCTGTGCCTCTCATCACAGCTAGAAGAGCAACAGAGGTTTTCTGATATTGTCTGTACCATCTCTTTCTTACGAATAGTACATCTCTGGTCTTGGAAATGATTTCTGAATCAAGTGTCCTGAAGCTTTTCCTGCACTTTGAGCATGATGTGTTTGATGAGGCCAGAGAGGTAGAAGAAACTTTTACCAAAAAATATTTTCTTTCCCTTTAAACTGTAAAACTCTTCTAATACTACTCTGTCTTCTTTTCCCATGCCTTTATTCTCTTTCCATGCTCTTTCTCTGATTAATGTTTTGATTGTATGCTTCCTTTCTCTCCCTGCACTTCGCTCCACCGTAGCAGTAACGATTATCACGAGCAATAACCCACTCCCTGCAGCAATGATTAACGTCAGCTTTAGTAGCTGCCATCAGACTTTTCTCTCCCCTTTACACTTAAAAATAGGGATTATGAAAAGTCTAAACACAGACTGTGCAATGCAAATCAAGGTCAAACCCCAATGACAAAGATTAATTTCCCTGTGTCAGAGGGAAGAGAACCAGTGTGGTCTGCAGAATCTCTTTGGCAGTGCCTGGGAAGATCAGGAATATCAAATCTATCGCTTTCAGAAACGGTGCTACTTTTGTACTTGATTTTCTGTTCATTCCTCTGAGTTACTATTAGTTGTAGGGAGAAGTCTAATGACCATTTTTTCACTTAAGAAAAAAATAAATCCAGTTTCAACTATATTTCTTTTGTGTACTGTTGCTGATTTGGATTTACTGCCTATGCATCACTGTCCTACCCACTCCTATGCAGATCAAAAAAACCCACTGCCTTTCTGTATGTCTGTCCAAGATTACTATAATGCCATGTCTTACTCGCCCTGGGGAGCATGGAGCTGGAAAGCATCCTGACTGTTGTCTTTACACCACCAAACTGATGTAGGAGACCCTCTCCTCAGATTAGTACATGCCCTGATATCTTGTTCAGTTCTACTGTAGTGCAGGAGATGCTATCACAGCTGCTTCTACTACTACATAGATACTGTATTCCCTTTATCAGCAAGGGCTCCCAATCTCCCAAAGATTACACAAAACAACAGAATGGCATGCTGTTGTGAAAGAAATTGGATTCTTAATTTACCTAGGATGAAAGAGAATGTCACCCATGAGCTATAGGAAAAATATTTTGTTATTAGCAGGGGTTTTTAATCACAGAATCACAGAATGGTCGGGGTTGGAAGGGACCTCCGGACATCATCTAGTTTAAAACCCCTGTCAGAGCAGGGTCACTTAGAGCAGGTAAGGTTTGATACTTATATTTATGCTATGTAATACTTTAGGCTTTTTTTTTTATTCTTTCAAATTTGTAGAAGTAAATAAATACATTAGTAGAGAGGAATAAATAATGAGCCCAGTGATTTCTTTTATATTTTCAAAAAATAAAAAATAGAACCGGATAGGATAGTTTGCATATGGTATTTTAAATAGATTCATGGAATGATAAAACTTATGAGATATTAAAAGTTATTAAGAAGCTTATAGTCCAAAAACTTTCACAGTTCATTTCAGTAAGTCAGACTAAAATTTTTATTCACCTGTGTTTGTTTTCCTTCTTATATAACTTCTGTTTTCACAAAGCAAATAATCTTCTCTTTGGTAGAAACTTCCCCTTTCATATGGTTCCAGTAAGTTACACAGGAAAGAGTCTGACAGAGACTTAGCTAAATACTTTACGTTGTCTATTCTTCTTTTATTTGGGAAGGAGGATGCTAAGGGGGACAACTGAAGCTCAGCTGAAGAGGTAAGAATGAGTGGGAGTTAGGGGGGAGGATTTTACTCTCACTAACTGCTGTAGTGTTTGGAACAGGAAAACTGAGTAAAGATCATCTAGAAAGAAAGCGATGCATTTTTTTTTTTCAGAATTGTTCTGAAACATATACTTAGAAATAAGTTATTGTGCGAGAAAGCAGATATCTCAGTGGTAAAGAATGACTGTATGCAAGCTCCCAAAATACCATAAAGCACAGAAAACAAAATGTCTTGCCTTCAGGAACTATTCTTTAAATGCTTGAGTCCTGTTTTTCATTGCACTACAGATGATGCTGGAAACTGAACTTCTCCCTCACAGGTCTCACAAACAAGGAGGTATACATGTGATTAAAAGGCACCTCTACTTCTCAGATCAACTCATGCATTAAATGAACTCAATTAAACCAAAGGCCAATTTTTTTTTTAATATAAATTACTCTCAGTGCTTAAACATATCAGAATTTGAGACACTGGAAGAGCTGGGCACTCCTTTAAAGGGTCAACTGCCCTTAAAGTTTTCAGATTTCCCCAAACTGAGAGAAATTTTCTAATTTCATATTTATTAATTTATTTTTTCTTCAGGTAAGTAGGCTAGGCTTGTTTGTGGTATATGTCATACTGACTTAAATCAGACCAGATATTCAATAAAAGCTTTTACCTTGGCTCTACTGAAACTTTTCCTGGTCCTGGTCTGTATAAGAAATGTACTGGTTAAAGATCAAGTAATACTTTCAGATTCAAACAACATAATCTGAAGGTCAGTTCAAAGTTTCAGAGGAGAACCTATTTTACACAGAGAGCTTGTATTAAATTCTAGTATCAGTATGGACTGTGTTGAATCAACACAAGGTTTACAGTGGATTTCTTTTCATTATACCTTCTACTTATCTTTTTGTGTCATTAAGTTTTCCCACATGGGACTAGTCCAAGCCTGAATAAAATGGCTAAGTATAATCTTTCGTGCTGTATGAGCTATCGTGTTTTAGTCACTTGAGACAGCAGGAGCTACATTACAGATAGTTCTATACAACTGCTGCTCTTGTACAGAAATTATGATTTTTTTAAGGCATTATGTCGCTAGCTACTGTCTGGCTACTGACGATATTGCTGAAATTGTAGCACAGCATCAAGGAGCTCAGTGCAAACAAACCACCCAAATGCTCACCCTGCTTTTTGCCAGAGCTCTGTGCAAGGCTACACTCTTAGAAGAGCTGACATAACACAGTTTAAACATAGATAGGATTTGTTTGCAGTGATGACATGACCACAAGATCTTTTACATGACTATGTAGTTGTCAAGTGGCTTGTAAATTTGTGCAGTTTAAACATTAACATACAATTTATGCTTATTCTGGCAAGGTAGAAAGGAACTTGGCTAGTCTAATATGCTTTTACAATAGATGAGATGCAGCACTGTAATTTTAACTCTACTAATGCTGATGTAGAAGTAAAACTTATACTTCTTTAAAATTGGGTTTTCTTAACATAAGTACTGCATTTAAATGCCATCTGTTATTTTCAAAAACATTTTTAAACTAAAACTCTAGCATACTGTGTGTGAAAACAAAAAATTGAAAAACAAATTAAAGCTATTTCCATATGGCTAATGCAGACAGAAGTAACAAAATGCATACTAAAAAAGTATATCAAATAAAAATATACAGAAAACCTAAAAATTTCTCATCTGTTATCCTACATTTTCCTCTCCTCCTTAGAAAGTTTCCCACTTGGTTATTCTTGAAATGAGTTCTGATATGTTTTCTGTTTTTCAGATCACATTTATTTATGGTTATACAGTAGCACCAGACGAAATTACTAAGACCAAATGAAAGAAGTACAGGAGAAATTTCAAACTGACTGTGTCAATTACATGCTGTAAAAGTTCTAGTTTTCCCAGAAAAAGCAATTTCCAACTTCCAAAACCTTGCTATTATTTTCATAAAACAAAAAATCCAAGGAAAATTAAAAAATCTTAACAGTTCAGTGTACTGCTTTTAAATAATGTTATCTACAATTACAAGACAGACAGTCCATTAAATAGAAAAAAGATTTGTTTTACATAAAGCAAGAGAGTACAAAAGCACAGCTTTTGTAATTTTGGTAATATTGCAGTTTTACAAACATTGCATAGTATGCATAAGAAAATAGTTCCCATCTTTTATATATACATATATATATTTATATATATATATTTATATACACAAGAAAATCACTAACATGAAGGTTGTAAAACAAAAATGATTACCTTTACTGAGTACTGGTTGAAAGAGTATGACACTCAAACTTCAATACAACTCACATATGCATTACAGTGAATCAGCTGATAACAATTCCACAGTCTAAGGTTTGTTTTCAAAATTTTTTTTATTTAAAGAATTTTTTAGAATCTAAAAAAAACCCCATAAAAAATAATACATGGTGTTAGCAACTGAATATCTTAAACATCCCTCATGAAATCCTTCTAGACAGTTATGGCTGTATCTTCAACCCAGACTTAATAGCCCTCTACATCTAAAATGGTTTAAAGTGAATCCCGTTTTCCAGTCAAGCCACTGTTTTGTAAGCAAAACAGTATAAATTCAGTTGAAGCAAGCAATGTCTTGGCATGTTTTGGACTACATAGTCTTCCATTTTCTTAGGAACATCAAAAGGTCCTCGCATGTATGAACAGTAATGTAATTGCACCACACTGACAAAAAAATTTAAACCCTTGAAAAAAGTGAACAATCTACAGCTCAAAATGCTGTACAAATCTAAACTATGTTACAATTTCATGTTGCAATTACAACTTATCATCTCTTCATTCCAACAGAATTAGTAGAAGCAGCAGTGTCATAGTGTTAGATACAATAGAAGTGTCAGTCTTTGGTCTTATCGCTTAACCAATGAATGAACTGGAATAGAAAACCATACAGCTAACAGTGCTCAGAGAGGTTGGCTGATGCTTTTATTTTTCTTTTTTTAAACAAGAAAGAGACAGTATCCTATAATATCATGACACACATACTTTTTAAGAAGTTAAATCGATTGTATATATTAAAAACATGTAGTTAATAAGGTCTTTTCATATATCTTGTTGTCATAAGGATAGCCCTGAAGAAGTCAAACAGCTGTAATGCAATCTTAGTGGTTCCCATACAAACATTCTAGTACAAAAAGAATCTTTATTTGATACATGTATTCATATACTATAAAAAAACTCAGAGGAATATTTTAGCCACTGTGTTTTGTTTTGGGTTTTTTTGTGGGTTGTTTTAAAGATGAACTAATCTTAATGCATAAAAGTATTCTAAGGTCTTCAATCTTTCCCTAGAATTGTCACAACAGAGTGATTTGATAATGGGAAACTCTTGCCTTAACCAGAATAAGAAGTGACAGCTCTTTTCTAAAATACACAATCAAAATACTCTGTCAGATAAGCACTCTACATAGGTAAACATTAGCTGGGGCTTAATCATAATCTGAATGCTAGATATTATAAATGGCCAACAAAGTCTGAAACAACTTGGAGACAGGGCCAGGAATCTATGGCGAAGGTGACAAAAAGAATCTGAAAATTTCCTATGGCTTTGCACATGATGACCTCAGCATTATAAAACCAGCACTGAAATAGCACAGCTATGGCTCCATGTTTTAATATGGTATTTGTGCAGAGATCATCTAGTTTCCTTCCATTGAAATGACATTGTGGGATTATGTCATTTGTCTGATATTTCTGGGGTGCACTATAAGCGGAAGAGCTCTAGTATTGAGGTTCTCACTATTGCCGGCTCCAAGCAGTCAAAATCACTGTGTTTGCTTCTCCTTCCACTCAGGAATAATGACACTTCTTACAGATTATTGGTGTTCTGATTTTTTTAGTTCTCTAAATGAACTGAAATCACTTTTCCAATACTCTCTTAAAGCATGTGGGCTGGAAATATTCTTTAAAATGAAAACTGAGATTTTCCCCTTCTCATAGTTTTCAACCGATTTAAAGAAAAACATCAATATTATGAAACTCACCAGAATATTAGGACATTATGAGAACACATTATGCTATCTCATACATTGCTGAAGCTTTCAAATACTCCCTACTTCAGACTGAAGGGACTCCAAGCAAGAAAACACTGACAGTGCAGAGCTATGTAGACTTACTGGCTTGGCTTTGTTGACTCCAATGTGCCATTGTCACGTCTGCTCTGAGTCTTCTTCATATAAAGTGGTAAATTATTCCACCTTTGCGGTTAAAACGAATTGAGTAGCAAAAGATATTTTTTTTTTCTACTTGCCCACTACCACCCAAGTTTATGTAAAATTTATAAAAGTTGGGTCTTTCCATCCAGTGGACAGAAATATATTTTGTACGTACTACAGGTAAGAAATCACATAAGGTGAATAGCAAACAGATAAGAAATTCTCAATGGAAAATGCATGACAAAGTATCTGCAAGCCATCCTATGGGCCTATTTCTGAAGAAAAAAAATTATCTCAGTCTATCTATGTGAAATTTGTAAGAAGCCAAAATTTAATTCACCAAATAGATCCATCACTATAATGTTTGTTCATCTTTTACTAGTGTATGTAGGTGTGCATAGATAAAGAATACATACAGATGTTTCCTTATACAGATCTATATACTTTTCCTCCTGAAATACTATTTATCCACATGACTTTTACACTGCCGTTCTTGTATGCATAAGAAAAAGACATCTATTTCCCTACAGTTTTAAGGGTATAGTGTATGGCTACACTGTCTAATGTTTTATTATCATCTTCTTTGTTATGTGTATCTCTTTCTCTCCCTCTTACTAAAAATCCTCAGGCTTTTAATATATTTTCTTGTAATATTCTCTATTTTCTTTCCAAGTAAAGGAATAAAATTCTCCAAGAAATAAGCTCTTAACAGCCTTTTTATGAAGAGATAATACATTTAAAATCTTCCTTTAAGTGGTAGAAACAGCAAATATAGCATTTTTGGTATGGGGTGAAATTCACACCTCTGAATAGGGCCAATGGCAAGCACCAGTCAAGCCGTGGGCACGTCTTGTGCTGGTCTTCTGCACAGAAGTGAATTTCACCTGAAGTGAAAACAAAATCAACCTTATCAGGTGACAATAAAATAGAAAGGCAATCATAATATTAGTTTGATCATTTTCATATTTTTCTCTAAGAAAAAAAGTATTGTGAAGAAATACCCACCTTGAACTGTCTGCCCTGAATTTAGAGCTACCTTGCAAAAGCTATCATTGAATTGGTGATCTTACATTCAGAAGCCTCTAGAGCTACATCCCAGGTGATGTAATTTAAAGAATAAAATTAAAAAGCACACTTACCTCATGTAATCAAGCCATCTTCCACAACAGGAAACATTTTTATACTGTTTTACATTCCTGGCTTCTGCAAGTTTCAAGATACTCTTGTTAATCAGTGTTGCAATATATTTACTAGCAGCTTACTAAAGCATTTTTTATAAGATTTCAATCACCAACCAAGCCAAACAAGTATGAACATTGATACAAGAAAGAAATCCCACATCAAACTTGTCAAAAAAGAAAGTCAGTAGCAAGATGTGAGTGCAAATGGAGCTTCTCAATTTAAACACAGACCTGATAAAGTCAATGCAGTATCAATGTACTTTTTAATACTGACTGACATTTAATATGTGTTTTTATATGTATTATTATTACTTTGAAAACCTTCGCAGCATATGGTAAACAAAAGAGAATAATAAATGTGAATGTCATACCAGTTGTTAGTGCATTGCTTCTCCACATTTCACATTACATTAGTACTAACATTTGCACTGTTGAAATGGCAGCAGTTAGACATAGCTAGAAAATGGACATGTACCTTTGAAGATTTTGCCTTTTTTTTTTTTGCATTTGCCAATTATAAATACCTTGTGAAGAGCAATACGCCGATCAACAAACGTATCACCAGTATTTCCCCAGTATTTACCATCTTTGTCTTTTCCAGAAACTGTATGTTCTACTTAAAGCAATCACTTCACATGCAGTAGCCACGAAAATACTCTATAAGACCATTCAGATCTGACAAGCAAGAGCAGTTGTCTTTTTAACTCTATAAGGTAATATTGCTGAGCACTTCCAAAATTTACCTAGTGTACAAAACCCTAGACTTAGTAGACAAAGACTAACACATTTTTAAAGAAACCAAACTCAGGGACGGATTCTGTCTCTTTTTGTGTTAAAAAACATTTACTGAATTTAATTGTTTAGTAAAGCAAGCATCACACAATGCTTCAAAATTTTAAAATTCAGGGATAAAAGTTTACATCCAAAAAGATGAATGGAAAATTGTGCTTTCAGAGAGTAAAGTTATTTATGATACAGGGGGAACCAATTCATCTCACCATCAGATTCTGGGCAAATTTGTTTATGTACTGTATATATATGTGCAGTTCACATCCAGGTCCTGCAAAAATCTAAAACTATGTGCTTCACTTCATGTAGCAAAGGCACCTGTGTTATTCTCCCTTTTGGACAAAAGGTGATATCATGTTCCAGGTTTCCTGATGAAGAATACATTGATTTCTGAATATCTCACTCCCATCTCTGCGTTGAGTGGTAACACAAACCACAAGAGAAGGCAGCGCTGTATTCCTGCTTACACTGGAAGAAGTTGCTCTGCAGGCCGTTTGAAGCGTCGAACTTGTCACAAGGGAAACCGAGCAGAACTGTGAAGCAGAGGGATAGTAACAAAAGGCTATTCTGGTGTGAGGATAAATTGGAGTCATTCTAGCTCCACAAGCAGATGTTGCTACTGGATTGACATGTGGAGCCTGCTCCTGCTGGGGACAGGTAAAGTTTACCATTGGGACAGACGCAGAGCTCATAGATAGTCTGGCGAGGAGCTGAGGAACTGGAGGAGGACGAGGAGGTGGAGGAAAAGGAACCCACTGGTAGATTTCCCAGACGGATTGTATCTGCATTTAAAAATATCTACAAGAGGGGAAAAAAAAGGAGTAAATAAATTTCTTTCAGCATCGTGACGTATTTCAAAGACGTGTTTTGAGGCAGAGTCATGAATTTTTTAGAAATATAAAACAACCTAGAAATATTGTTAGAGGTATTAAAAAGATTATTAGAAATATTAGAAATATTTTTTTTTAGAAATAAAAACGCTGTTAACATGTCCTGTTTTTTAACTCTGTGCTGTTGTATACCCATTAACACTCATTACTACAGTATATGCAAATACTTCACCCATGTTTATTCAGATACAAGTAGTGTCATACAAAAATGTTTTGACAATATTCTTGACTAGGTTGAATTTTCACTTGTACATTTTATGATTAAAATTTATTTATTCATGGCAGTAGCATATACTTGCTCTGGAAGAATTTGTATTTTAGTAAGCGTGAAGTGATATTAAAGCATGTTCCCCAGTGTGTTCCTGAAAGCAGCTGGAAATGTGTGCTGAACTGTGCTAAATTTTAGGGGCCTAACAATAGCTACAGCCAGAGCACAATTAAATAAGGGTAAAGAGTCATACGGACAAAAGAGAGAGATTATTTGACCTAAATTAAAAGGAGAAAACATTTCAGGTTAAAGTCTCATTAAGAAGGTCATCAAGCTATTCCCATTTGTTTCTGAACACTGAATATGTTTAAAAAATATTGGGGATTTTTAAACTCCTTGCACTGGAAATAACATAAGTCAGTATGAGACTGTAAATGTCAATAATATTCATGAATCTGAATCAAGTTCCACAATATTTACACTTATGTCACATTTTCAGGGTTTTGAATAAACAATGTCATGAAATTAGTTAATTAAAGCAAGAAAAATCCATGTCTTCCGCTGGCACAAACAGATGGGTTTCCAGTTGTTAGAAGTTTATTTTTTATTTATGGAAGGAGTAAATAAGAGCCAAAGTAAGATCAGTCATCACCTCAGGTGCAGAGTATGAACTTCAAAGAGACAGGTAACAAATCAAGAGGGCTTTAAGCCCTGTAGACAACAGTACAAAGCTTAGGAAAACCTGAGTTCCTTAAATACTTACTAGTGTTTTTTATAAGGTACTGAAAATCAGCAGAGCCAGCTTGACACCATTATATCACAATGTTGGCAGTACATGTAAAGAATCTGGGGAGATATGGTATGTATTGTTTTTTTCTACAGGAGACAAGTTATTATTTTAGGATAAAATCAGCGGTATATGGCAGAAAAGCAGTACAGAAGCACTACTAAGCCCCTGCTGGAGAGAAGTGAAGGAGAGTAGGCCGGGAAAAAATTGTGGAGAGAAGACAGGATAAAATCCCATACAAAGACTGATGTACAGACATGTTACCATTTGCAGCAGAAGCATTGTAAATGCCTGGGATCACCAAAGGAAATACAGGCAGAAAGTAGCCCCAAACAATATAACCTCCCATCATTGTGAGTTCTCCTGCTCCCAGAGTTAAGATACTGTCATCACTGAGACTTTAAAAGGGACAGAAAGGGAGAATCTCAGAGGCACAGGTGACAGCTGCGTGGCATGATGCCTGTTCTAATTCATACCCTGACTGATAGAGGAATTGATTACAAAACTAAAATGTAACAAAAGATTATTTTTGTTCTGTAATTTATATGACAAAAGAATAATGTATTTACATACCTATACATGCATTGCTGCTTTAAAAGTCCAGTATCAGTATTATCTGAAATAATTAGGAGTCAAAACTGCCACAGAAATAATTTAGATGGAAGAAATGTGGATGGTGTTGGGAAAAATTTAATAATGTTCTGCTAGAATTGCAACTGAAAAAAAAAGATTACACATATAAAAACATTCAGCTCAGCTAGGAGTAAATGTGAAAGTGACTATAGCAGGCATAATAAGAAAACAAAATAACAGATGGGAGAAAAAAGAATTCAATAGCAAACTAGAAAATAGGACTTGGTAAAATGTATGAAGGAAACAAAGGACATAATCATCAGTTAGTGGCATGATGAGTAATGAAAAGTACTCTTTCACTTCTCATATCAAGACTAAAAGAAATGATAAAAAGTCCACTATTAATGTATTTAATGGTGGAGTTATCAATAGTACTGTATAAAAAGCCAGTAGCCTTCAACAGTGTAAGCTCTATGTAAGAGTATCTTTTATATAGTGGTCAGCATAGTTCTGTACCTGGAGAAAGATCAAGTATTGATGTCAGAAAATGACTGTGATAAAATACTTTCAATTTCAACAGTAACTCAACAGGATATTAAACAAGCGCCAGTAACGTCAAATACTTTTAATCAGCAGCTCTTGATAACTTTCAACAAATAGATCTTAGAAAAATCTTAGCAGCCTTTTAGACTTTTGAATACTGATTTTCAGTAAGCCCTAATATACTTGGAATATTAAAGAAGGTAAGAAAAAGACTATTTCTATGCTTTTGTTTAAAAAAAATGGAAGCAGGAGATATTAGAATATTATATATGTGATAATAAAAGTCACTTCAGTGCAGAAGTCATACATGTAAGAAAATCCAACAATACAAGATTAGCTATTTGTATTTTTGGCAGAACACGTGACTGGCCATTTTAACAATTCAGCTGCAGTGGTGATGGGGAAGGATCATGAGAAATCTGTAAATCAAAATTAAATGGGTTCTAAAAGACATGGCTTGAATCAAACAATAATTAACTAGAAAAAATAAGAGGGCATATGTGTCAGAGATCAGGCTAGATTAAAACTTCTTGAACTTTATTATCTATTGTTTCTAGGAGCTCAATATTTTTATGCATTTGTTTAGATCAGGACAGCTATGTTTCTGCAGCCCCTCATTGAAGACGTTCTGTAGTGTACTGCTCTAAGACTTTAATCCAATGGACCTTATTCCATTGTGCATTACAATACAACGTAGCTCAGTTATTTTGCTTATTAAATTAAACAAACTTTTTAAGTATAGCTGTGTATGCTTTTCTACTGGTGCTTACAAATTTTATGCTGTGATGTAGATCAGTCTAGGTTTTTCTGGTGTCATAAACTTGAGCAGTAGCTATCAGGTCCTGTCCCAGCACATATCCCAGAACATCTGGTGAGCAACGTGGATACCGGGGTATCGTGTCTGAGAAAAACTGAAGTGGCTTCTTGTGAGGGTGTATCTGCTGTGGTGAGCCTAACAAGCTCTATGCCTTTGCAGAAAGCTGGGAAGGCTGTGCAATTTAAACAGACTCCTATTAGCTAATCCCTGGGGAAGCCCAAGATGAAGATGGCGTAAAGCCGGCATTAAAAATCTACTCTGTACATATGCTATCAAGGTTATAAAAGACTAAATGTAGAGATGCAACATTGCAATCTATTAGTTAAGCAGGCATCCAAATATATCATCATAGTAGCCCAATATGTATGGAATTTAAGAGGAACATAGCTAATATTTGAGAATATACCCTCTCCCCTCTTATCATCTGCTAAAAACTGAAATTCATGGCCAAAAGTCCTCCAATATCAATAAAACTTAAACTACTTACTGTTTTATGCCTGATGTTATGAAGTGTTTAAAGAGAAGGGAAGATGTGGCAAGACAAATAACTGAACAGTATTGTGTTCCCAGGGAACACTGTTGCTAGATGACAGTAGTTAATGGAAGTGCCTGTATAGAGTCTTTCTGTAATCTTTTGTGCTGTGAAAGGTAAGAGATAAGTCACTTAATACTTCATATGCATGAAGGCCATGCATGCTCTTTCTGAGTCTTACACCTCAGCAGGTAAACAGGCAAGGATAAAAACAAAACTTTTATCCATTCTTGAAACACTGTAGGAAACTGAGAGATGACAAAACAGAAAAGGCAGCAGCTACTCAGAGAAATGCTATTTCACAGTGAGCAGAGCACTGAGCAGCATCATTCCCTCTAAATACTTAAGGTTTAGAAATCCTAGATCACCACTTTGTCTTGTGTATCATTGTGCCAAGAAAAATACACCCCTAATACGTTTAAAAGTGGACCCAATTTCTGACTAATTAAAGTAGTAAACTGAATCAGCCTGTAAGGCATGTGATTGGAATGGAAAAAAATGTACTCTTTTTACATACATTTTTTGCTAAGGGAGATCTGTAAGTCATCTGCTTATCAGATTGTGCTGTTAATCTGGACAGCAAGAGGGAAAGGGAGAGGAAGGCAAACTGGAAAATATAGATTATCTACAAACCAAATAATTAAATCGAAGGAGAGCACTTTCAGTGGGCCAAATATAGGCACAAGGTAAAAAATCAAATATTCCTACAAGCCATTTCATACAGAGATATGAACCTGCCATGTATAAAAGTTCTCTACTAGGTCCTTGACTAAGTTCTCTTAAGAGAGGAGATGATAGGCTGAACTGATAAAGCCAAATGAAAGAGTTAGGATTTATAAACGTTGAATAATTTTCTGTATTCATGCTCAGTTTGATTAGACGGGTAATTTTACAGAGCTGCAAAGGCATATTTCAGGGCTAATATAGATAAGAAATGGCAGGAAACTGGAAGAAATGTGGAAGAAAAGAAGGAAAGCTGAAAGGTTGGTTTTCATCAGCCAGTATGAGGAGACTGTAATGACATCTCACTAAACAAACCTTTTCAATTCCCTTAGGCTCTTCAGAATTAATTTGAATTATAACAACGAAAGATTTTGTCGAGTCTTTTTGCTCTTTGCATATGCTATCAGAAGCATACAGACAAAGAGGCTTACATAGATTGGGGTCTCTAGACATAACTATATAACTTTCATATGCCAGTATGGTTTAACATTCAAGGTGAAGATGAACTATAGGATAAATCACAGTACTTCATTTCACATGGGCCATTTGTTCTAACACTTATGTACGTTTTTAACATTTATTTTAAAACCATTCACTTAAACTAGCTCTCACTAAATCTGAAAGATAGTTCTGAGAGAAAGGAAAAAAACCATCAGAATGGAAAATTAAAATATTAACCTGATACCATATATACCATAAAATCTAAACATAAGATGACGCAATATCTGGAACAATATCTGTCATAATGATTAGTACTTTCAAGGAACAGTTAAACAGTGAAATGAATGTGATGACTAGGAAGAAACTGAATATACTAAATATTCAAAGACCAAAATATCTAGTACAACCTGTGTATTGAAAACATATTCTCCACAGGAGTAGGATCAATTGACCACAAGACAAATGAGACCTTTAGGCCAAAGCATGGTCTGATGTGGTGAATGTTCTAAAGATTATACTTGATACACCTGGACAGAGCCACTCTGGCAAGTCTCTTCTTTTGTTAACATTGTTCCCATTCCCATCCTACTGACAACTGAAAGTGATTTGAAAACTAACATATATATATGTTAAACATAACACTGTATATTAGTAAAGTGTACAGATCCTGCTTGAACGGAAGAATTTATGCTTTGACTCTTCAGTAATGAAGTGGTGTTTATGAGAGTCATGTTTCATTTTAAGTACACATTTTTGTAAATTCATGTTAAATAAAAACAAATATGTACTGTAACTTCTGAGTTATAACCCCAGTGCAGTTCATACGGGCTTTACTTGCTAATGAAGCAAAAAATTTCTCATGTATATATTTTTTCTATTAAGGAAATAATTTTCAGGAATGATCAAATTGGGTTGCTGTGAATGGTAACCTGTAGAAGTTTACAAGCTCCAGTGCTTATGGAATGCTAATGGTAGTGTCTTACACAAGAATTACCAGAATCAAATTCTACATGCCATTAGAAGTCTTTGCAAATTCATTCAGTCAAGGGATAGATGTGGTTTCTTTGTGATTTATATACCCAACCCAGAAAGGGAAATGTATTTGGAATATTTGTACTTCGTCTACCACGTACAAAAACTTACTAATTAACTACTATTCTAATCAGAACTAGATTAAAATGTAATATTAATGGAAAAACATTTTATTTATATAATAAATTATTCGTTGTCACTTCTTTTTCTAATAAAATGGCTCATGGTGTTGGTCTTCAAAATTTGTCCATGAACAAATAGTTCAAAGACGATTGATGTCAGTTAAAACACTTGGCTTTTGTAGTTTTGGAACACTGTATTTTGGTTGTAGACTTATACATAAAAGTGTTTTTTACTAGAAATTAACTTACACATTAATAACTGTTTTAAGATGAAAAGGAAAGGTTTTGTTTAAAAATAACATGACATTTTAATAATTTTAAATATCTGTCAAAACATCTTAATAGAATTCTTTAAACTAATAATTAAAAGAAATGCAGAAAAATTTCTCTTCATTTCCACTAATCTCTTTTCTCACAGACAACAGTGACAAGTCAATTGGTTAATACCATGAAAAAGGGCTGTGAAAACAAAATGTATCACACATTTGTTAGACAATATTTGGTGAATAAATGGTGGATCTTTGAGCTGTAGAGCTTGCCGTTGCTTAGTTTTATTGAACTGAGTTCATCCATATCAAACTTTCAAATTTTTTTTTGGCAAACATTTAATCTCAGATAAACATAATTGAACTAATCTAGGAAATGAACTAGTCTAGGAAATGTTGTTCCCTTTGATTAGCCACTCCTCTGTAGTCACAGCAACCAGTTTACAGAACAAGGTAATTCCATTTCTGTGTATTTAGATAATTTAAAATTTTATTTTTTTTTTTTTTAATTTTCTGTTTCAGAATATAAAAAACATCCAGAAAAAAACCCACCAAAGCTAAAGCTTAAAAATGGTACTGTTGGTTACAAGTGAAGATTAGTTCAGGTTTATTATTAATCTCTGTGTTAAATACACCTCCTGGACTTAGAGAAAGTAGTTAGTACTATATGCATTTGTTAGTCTCTATAAAATAATATGTATGCTTTATAACTGTGTTGTGCTAAAATGCTAAATATAAACTTGGCCTCTTGTCTGATACACTGATTTTGAGTAAACTTTGTCTGTTAAAGAGTATTGTTCATTTTTAATGTGACAGCTACAAACCTCACCAAGGGAGCAGCCTCATTAAGCCAGAAACAACCAAATATAGTCTACAAATGATGCTATGAAGGAATGTAATTTGACAAGGAAATACAAGGGCATAAAAATTAAACAGGAAAAAGGCCACAGACAGGGTGACTAATATGAATATGTCTGTAAAAATGAGAAGCCCCTGTATGCCTTTCTCCTTTTATTTACTTGGTCTTTGATAGTCATTGGGATGGAATGAAAGCACAGAGCCTAGCTTACAAAGAAGCTGCTTGCAAAAATACACAGCAGCTGCACAAGACTCATAAGAGCTGAGGCTAGTTAGCAGCCTTCTCCTTCAAAGGGTGATGTATTGTCAAAACCACTAAAATTAGTTGTTAGACCAATGAGTGGACAACATCAAATAATCCTTTAAGCTTGTTATCATTATATGATAATGTGTTTCAGGTTCAACTTGAGAACATTTTTATGCCTAGCAAAATCTGGTATCTACAGAATTCAAAATTGATCTGTATTTTTGCATTGTGTTTAGATGTGAAAGAAGCAGTAGTCAACTAGCAGCCATTGTGCAGAATTTCCAGGAAGAAATGTTCTTTTTCTTCATATGTGAACCAAGATATTCAGCTAGAACCTGAAGCTTCATGTTTCGTTTTCCTTGTGAATGATTGCTGCTTTAAACCATTGGTTATGGTTTATTTATAGAATAATACATAGTTCACAACTAAATGCCAAGCTATAATTGAATCAAAGGATTCTGCTGATTCCTTGACTCACAAGGGTGCAGCTCAAGAGCTTTATAAAGACCAGCAGAATCTGAATCTAAATTACAGCCCCCAGTATTCGGTCTGAGATCACACATTATAATGTGTAATAGGGCTAAAAAGATTATTATAATACTGCAGTAAATAAAAAGAAAATGTATCGAACAGCAGAATTCAGAATGCTTGCAGAGGCTTTCTGTTTATGATGTGGGAGGCTAGAGATTATACTGCATGAGAAATAAGGCTAGAGGAAAAGTATTTCATAAACACATTAATGTTCATAAAAAAAATTCTGAAATAACATGAAAATACATGTTTTGTAGATTAATACACAGCAAATTTGTAACGTTCTGCTACATGGGTATAACTGATTGATTCCAGATACCACACATAGCTATTTTCTGGCATAATGTTTATGCTATAGAAGGAAAACATTACCATATTCTTGATGATGATTTTTTGAAAAAGTTTACAAATATTAAAAAGTTAAATTTTGTTAACCAGTGTGAGAATAATACAAAAAACTTGTATTTTTCCTAATACAAAAAATATCTTATGACAAAAATGATTCACGGATCCAGGTCACAAAGACAACTTCCTTGATTTGTGAATGAAACCTGACTTACAAAGCATACATTTTTAGGCTAAAATGAAGGTTATTTTTGACATAGATATTTTTTTTTGGTTTAGAAAGTGTTTTCTTAAAAACGAGTAATGCTAAACCCTTTACACTTTTTTTTTGCACACTATCTGCTAATCTGTGGTGTATCTATTGGGCTATAAGCAAGGACATGAATCAATATTCTGTTATGTAGACATTTTATCCATCAGATGTTTACTCTGGTTCCTCACACCAGGCTGTAATTAGTCCAGCAATTCCCTAATGTGGTCACGGTAACTTTGGACAACCAATTATGCTGTGGAAGCTCATCCTATGCCTTCCAAAGAGTTTCTGCAGTTTCCTCTGACCCTCTCCAATATAAGAGATAAAACAGTGATTATAAAGGCATTGGTTAGACCTCAGGATGGAATTTCTCTGTGGATTTACGGTACAGTTCTTCACAGATCTTAGGGAAATTGCAAGTATTCAAGAGATAATTAGGCACTTTGAACCGTATTGGATGTATGTTTACCACATAAAGGAATGTAATGACTTTAAATATGAAGTTCAGCAAAGTCTACATTGGCATTTAATACTACGAAGCATTTAATACTAAATTGAATTCCAACTCCGAATAATACATAATACAGCCATTATAAATTTTCTTTGGTTCCCATTCTCAAAATCCAACTGAGGTCATAGGACATTATTTCCAAAATTACCTTTTCAATAAATTATAGTGAATACTTAACAAAAATTAGAAGTCATGCAATGAACTCACAGTGTTGAGATAGACAAAAATGCCTGATGAATCCACAGATTAAATATTTGTACAAAGCACCACAGGGATGCATGATACTAAACCAAGACATTATAGATACAACCATTGCTTCAGGGATCACAGGGGATTGAAGAAAGGTAAGGGGCTTTCTGGTTTGTTTTTTTTTTCTTTTTCTTTTTCATTTTCATTTGAGTATTACTTCTTTCCTCTGGCAATATCATGAAGGGAAAGAAGAAACAAATACATTGTAGGCAAAAAAAAATAATGCTAATAAATGTAGGGAACAGATTAGATTGGTCCAGGTAGAGATTTACAGAGGGGAAGCAGAAGAGGTTACAGGAAGCCGTAGCCCCTGCAATAAAAATACCCACAGAAAGGACAAGGGTGAAAGAGGACAACACTTACTATTAAAAGAGGATTAGACTGTTCTTACTGCTATTTCAGCAACTTTAGGAAACAGTAACAAAGACTTCATGTTCAGAGAAGTGGTAAGTAAAGATGAGAGCCTATGGGAAGACCTGACCTTTGGAGAAACTCAGCAACAGGATAGGGCATATGGCATATAAATATTTGAGGCTCTGAATTAGGAAAATATTGTGCTTTAATTATGCAAGACAGATCCTTGCATCAACAGAAAAATGTTACCAAAAGAGGCCTTTGATGCAGTATATTGGCCAAAAAATATTCCTATCTGCACTGTAATGCAAAGAGGGTGCATTGCAGGGGATTATCTGTCACAGATGTGAATGCTGTTTGTAGTTGCTTATTTAGAGAGTTTGTAAAGTATCCAGGAACATTTGTTAGAAAATACAAAATACAAATACAACAGTCAAAAAATTTCCAAAGAACTCCATTCCCAATTAGATATTTACATTGAACAACCAGTTTTCCAAAAATACTCTAACCTGCAAAGTCCCACTGAGAACATTTTGAAAATCTATAAATTTCTCCAAAGTGCCTAAGAGAAGTCTGAGAGCCTTTGATACCCCTGCACAAGTTTTTTTTTTATGTTATAACATTTTAAGGATTGAAGATGAAAGAACTCTCATACCAGTAATCTTTCATGCGTTTCTGCAACACAAGGATTGCCAACTAAACCAAAAAATTGTTTTTATGACTTCACACAGGTTTACACACGAAGAATCTATACCAGAATATTTTTATGTGGAGCTGATAACTGAAACAAGACACTGATGAAATAGTACAGTAAACATACCATTGAAGTACTCTGTGTCACTTACAGAGACAGTAACAGTTCAAGGAAATAAACCATATGTAGAGCAAATTTGTTAAACTTCATCATGGTTTAATGAAGTATTAATGCAAGTTAATCCAAACTTCTCTCTCTCAGTTTGTCAGATTCATCTAAAGTAATTTTTTACCATTGTCACTTAGCTCTCTCTGCCCACGGATATGCTGAAGGACTGGGCTGCTTTTCCTTGACTCTTAGATTAAAAATAATTCCTATCTACATTCTTTCAACTAATGTTCTTTCCAGTGTGAATGAAACTCAGTGATTCAAATATTTGCAAAAAGCAAATAACTATTAATAATTGAGCAAGCTAAACCAAAATTACTTTAACATCAGCAAATGCCAAACACTTCTTGTGATGTTTACCTTGCCGCTGAATAAACTACCCTCATATTGTTTGCGTTACTCTAGGCAGAGATGTAGAACATTTCTCTACCAGCTGTACTTACCTCCCCTTCTGTGGACTGTAAGTGCAGTTCTTTCCTGCAGGTAGCCTTTAAGTCTCCTGCAGCTGCATTGACTTGTACTCCCCTGGGTGCTTCCATCACCAAAGACCTAGTAGGAGATTCAAGTCTGAAAGACAAAAACAGTCACTGAGAAAAAATGCACTGAATCAAACTATCAAAACCCATCCAGCCCCAAACCCTACCATGCATGTAGATAAAAGTATAGTTTGAAAGGTAAAGAAGCAAAAATTAGGTATATGTTTAAATTTATTCCTACTTAAGACAGCATTTAAGCATATACTGATATAAACTTGTCTGCATAGTGATGCTTTCTGGCATTAGTACCTAGTTTATTTGACTGTACTTATACTGAAATGTAGGTACTTAAGAATCCACATATCACCGTGAGTGCTTCTGTAATGCCAGGTTAATAACTAAAGTCTGCTTAGTGACCAATGGCAAATTTTCAACTAAATAAAAAGCAAACAAAACACTTAAACAGTTTTAAATAATTTTGTAAACATGATTAGAATGACTTTGTCTTCACAGGCTCATTCATATTTCAAGTAGGTGTAGCAGCATTATGTATGAAGAAGAGAGGAAAAGAAAATCTGTCTCTATTACTGTGGGGTTTTTACATACTTCTGTAAAATACTCATTTAACTCTCTTATAACAAGGGTAAGACGCATACCACTGGGTCTTGGTATTTTTCCTCCAAGCAACTCTTGTTCTTCTACTGTCAGTCTTTCCATTTCTCTCTACCCTATACTCAAGACCCTCCATCAACCTGAATGGAGAACTATGATACTTAGCTAATAGCTATCTCACAGTATTGTACAGGTTTCTCTTGAAAGGGAAGTACAATTGTAAGGATTTCGTAGAAGTCTTGCTCACACACTAAATAGGAAAGATGATTCGATGAAAACTGTATTGAACTAGGAAACAAAAATCTGGATTTCAGCTGTATTGAGCTGTAGACTTATTGCATAGCCCCATTAAGAGGGAGACAAATCTTTTAATCTATTTATATCCCAAAAATATAATGACAGAAAACAGTTCCACTTTACCTGAACAAAGGCTTTGTGTAAGATGAAATATATTAATGATAAAAATGTCTAGAATGAGTAGCTTGAAGAAAACATTGTATTTCCCTCTTCAACAAATTGTATTTTGAGTGTTAGGTCACATCCGTCCAAAAATATAATGAGGTACTAGATACATAAAGGAAAGAATAGTTTGACAAAGAATTTGCTACAGAAAATCCAAATGAAAGGTCTGTCACATAAAGGAACAAGAGAATTTCAGTATATTCCAACTATTGAGTTTTTAAGTGTACAGAATAGTGATAGATTATCATTTTGAAACCAAAATGCCACATTTGCATGCTAAGTCAGTTACTGAGATGGTGTCTATGAAATATTTCTGGTTTTCTGTTTCTTGCATGTCACTGACACTCAATAGGGAAAGGAGGAAAAGAAAACAAAAAGAGGGAAACACTATTTTTAGCAACCTATATAAAAAAGAGCATACATAGAATCATAGAATCATTTTTGTTGGGAAAGACCTTTAAGATCAGCAACTCCAACCGTTAAGCCACCACTGTCAAGTCCACCACTAAGCTATGTCCCTAAGTACACAAAGAATACATATAGACAGGAGCAGCAGAAAAAACTATATTTTTGTTAGTGCTAAGCCTTTTTTTTTTTTCATTTTTTTTTGACACTCTGTAGGGAGAAGTTAATAGAAGACTCTGGAGTTCTTTGTACCAGGGAAGAATCTAAATATCGTGAATTATTTAATCATGTATAACAGTGTTTTTCAGATGGTGCTTTGTGAACTTCTGAGGGCTATAAGAAAGCAGAAAAAGAGCTTCTAAAACCTTTTGGAAACCATATAAATTATAAAGTTTAGAAATTAGGTTTTCAAAAGTTCTCTCTTGCCTTAATGAGGTTTTATCTTGAATTTATAAGGAAACTGAATTGTATAAATATTAAATTATTGGATACTTCCATTCCATACTTTTCAGCAGCATATTTTTGTGATTTATAACCTACTTTCCAGGAATACTAACATTTCTCAGTGGTTTCAGCTGCCATTTCATAATCATGAAGACAAAAGTGCTTTTAACTACATTTATTCCATTGAATTGATCAGTATTAGCAAAGTCACAAATACTTCTGGTTTCATAACACCAAAACCATTCTCAGAACTGACTGAAATTTTTTTAGAGCAGGTGGACGATAAAAATCTATTTAGGAATATCTTTCAAGAAACTATGATTTTGTTTGAAGAATAATTTTTTCTTTTTTTTTTCTTTTTTTTTTTTCCCCCCAATACAAATGGCAGTGGATAGCTCAGAGTTGTTCTGTCTCGTTTCATCACTGGTTTTCATGAACCACATAAAAATAAGTGATTTCCAGTTTGTCTAAAATGCATACATTTGGCCAATTAATTTCTGAACTTGGAAGAAGTTGTTAATATCAGCCTTCCACACACTGTGAAGAAGAAATTTCTTTTTTTCAGACAAAAGGGCTTTTTTTTAGCAGTTTCCTGAGATCAAATAATGTGGTAGAAATTTCAATGAATGGCTGATGATCAGCAGAGCAGTTTTTAAAACACCACTCATCTATTAGTAAAATTGAATGCCTAAATCAGTTTTACATTACTCATTACTAATTTACTTTTCTTCTTCTTATTATTATTCAGATGAACTACACTGAAAAGTGACTTAGCTGTGCAATCTGCAGCATGCTAGTGGAAATGCAAAATTCTATGCACAGAGATATTATTTCCTCAATGTTTTGAGATAAATTATGTTTGATATGGAGCTGCCTTATAATATTTTTTCTTTGTCATATTTCTGAAAGCTTTAATCTCTCTATAAACTTATTGTAACAGTCCACATTGTAATATTCACCCCTCCAAGGAAAAGTGCATTATTATAATAGCATATTAAGAATTTACTTTCAGATCTACTGAAGGCCTGTCACAGTGCCATTTACATCTATGAGTGAATCCTATTCATATAATTTAATTTTTCTTTCCTAAACAATAAACAGCTATGATGGAGAAGGTAACTACTGTTATTATTAGACAGAAATTACAATACTGTAGGAAAGACAGAGGTTTTTAAAAAGAGGGTTTTAAATATGATCTGTCAACTCACTATATGTGATACAGACAGATGACTTATCCACAGCAGAGCAGGGCTTTTTCTTTACAATTATCAATGGTTAATTTCTGAAAAAAGACAAATATCAGAAGATCAAAGCTTTATTTGAATTTGAGTTGAATTCATTAAGTTATTGCTAAAAAAGGAAACTTTTCAAATGTCTTGAATATGTTCCTTTGAAGGTATTAAAATATTTCTCATCAGAAATGCAGAAACATTTATTTTTCATTTGGCATTTTCTGTTTACAAGCTGACCTAGATTGTATTAGAAAAAAAATAATTTAAAAATTAACACAAAAGTTTCATTTTGTGTTTTAAGAAATATTTTAGATTTACCTCTTGCATATCCCTCATACTCACATGGGATATAATTTATCTATGTTAATTTTGCTCTGTTGGCTAGCAAAAAGTAGTTCTTAAAATAGAAGGAAATAGAAGATTCCCCTGTGCAGATGTGAATAATTTATTTGTTTCATGTCTAAGCAGTGAATCCAATCCATGCTACTTATTAAAACGACTGATATGAACCTCTACCTATTTGGAAATCATATTCACAATAGGGGGTTAGAAAATTATGCTGTCAACTAGAGATTGCACATGCAAAGAAGGTACTCATTTCCCCTTTACTGGCATCCTTACAGCTGGGGGGGGGTCAAGAATTACTTCAATACTTACAAGTATTTAATTTTTATATATGATGGTCTTGCCAAGATATGTTGTTGTGGCTTTTTTTCAGTTAGCCTAGAAATCCTGTTATTAAAAAAACCACAATGTTTTGCAAATATAAAACCAATAGAAAATCTACACACTGACTTGGGAACCTTTTTGCAGTTTTCTATAGATTAAAATAATTATGACATCAATCTTGTTGCATGTAGGAAAAGAGTTGCGGCAGACTAGGGCTGCAGAGAGGCAAGATACACAAAGAGGAGAAGGGAAGGCAAATGGATGTGTCAAGCCTCTCTTTATCCCTCTTCCTACTTCTTCCTTGTAAACAAGCACTCCCAACCCCAAAATCCCATAGAACGCAGGGTCTTTGTTGTCCACAAATAAAATATTTTTTTTTTTCCAAATTAGAATTAAAATTTAAAAAAAAAAAAATTTCAAAATACTGTCTTCCAGAAAGCTCAAAGAATTTTAAATACGTATTCTTTCCATTTCTATTATTATGAAAAGAACAGTTGGCTGTCCTGATGCTCAAGGAAACTGATTTCAAGAGTCCTCCAGTGAGACCAAGAGTCCTTAAAGTAGTCCACTGAATACTGATGGTGCTAGATAAAATCAGAATTTCCATTCAGTCACTTTTCTGGAAGTCAGGCTAAAGGCTCCAGTAGTATTGGTAAAGAATAACCAGGGAATTTTATGATTATGGTGAAAAAAACCCCTGGAAGTCTCTTTTTTTTAAGATATTGTAACTATTCAAATAGAGGATTCTTGATTAGTTGCATTTGACATCACAGTGGGAATGCTATGAAAATGAAATTACTGTTCACTCATTTCAATCTCATTACTTACACTGTATATCAGATTGTAGATGCTCTTTTTAACATATCCATACAAATGACTAAAAATCTTTTTGATATATTTACATGTATCAAAAGGTGCACCTCTGCAAGACACATATGAATCAGTTATTTTTCCTGAGACTTACTGTATTCTGATGTTTTTAACCAAATGCTTATAAGATTTTTTTTTTTAAATTGAAACGTGCACGCCTCAGGAATCCTTAATATTTTTCACTGTTCATCAGCTATACTTTATTAGCAAGCAAAATTCTCAAATGTTCACGTGAAGCTCTCTGATTTATGAGGGAATCTAACCTTTAAGGGCACAGTTTGGCACTCTATTTTCTTCACAACACAAGTCTTAAGTAAGATAAACAAATGTTTTACGGAATAGGTATTGGCTTAAGACAGTAAATATGACTTTATTTTTATTATTTCCCGCCCCCCAATATTCAATTTTGCAAATCATGGGCAATAAACTGAAATGAAGAGGAAATTTTCTTGACTTAAATCAGAACTGTAGAACGGCATTCAGCACAGCATTTCATGTAATGTCCATGCTCTGCATTTCACTGACTTTGGCACGTGTCAGCATGCCGTTATTATAACTCCTGGAATTCTCATTGACCCAGAAATCACCTCATTGGGCTCAAATCTGAGTTCTAGCTGTCCTGTACATGCCACTGGTTTCAGTTCAGAGGGTCTGCATTATCATAGCAATAGCTGAAACAACTGAATATTTTAAAATTATTTGACATAGATGATAAATCAGAAAATTCCCCACACAAGGAAATAAAGGATTTCTTCTGAGAATAATAAAAATATTAGTTATTGAGGAGAAAAAAATTAAGGAATAAGATGTCATTGAAGAGTTTTTCAGTGATGTTATTAAAGGATTAGAAAAAGTAAAGAGGCATCAAGGAAAGGTGAGGAGTGCTGGAGAGAGCAAACGTTTAAAGCAAGAACTTGACAAAATAAGTAGGTGATGTCAGGAAGGTTAAAGAGAACTTAATGCATAGCTGTTTCTTAGAGTGAGTGAGTGCATAGCCAGAACGGCTAAAGAAAGGGAAACTACCAAAATCAGAAATCATATTAAGAATTTAACAGACTAAGAACCTAACTAGAATCTCAGGTAGTAAAAGATCATGCATTCTAGAATGTAAAGTCCACTAAAACTCAAACCTTTGAAAATCAAGAAAATTAGTAGAAATGTAAGGTTTAGAATGTGAGCTTTCATTCCTTAGAGAAATACCACAATATGCTTGAAAGTCTAAACTTTCAGGCTATGAGACAGAGAGCTGCATATGAGACAATGAAAAATAGTCCTTTAAGGTATGGCAGAAGGATTCCTTGTAGCCCTGACATCTTAGAGCTACCCCTATTCCACCCAAAACATTCCCCTTCCCGTAATCTTCCTTACTTTTGTTCCAACCTGAAACTCCTTCTACACACACCCTGCCACTCCTCTAAATATCCTTACATGAGGTTTATTTTCTTTCCTTTTCAGAAATAGCTCCCTTACCCGAGTTGTCTTTCAGAATATATTTTCTTAAAATAGAAATCTATCTTGTCAGGAAGAGATTGAAGCAACATGCCCACAGATAATGCTCAAGTGGCTGTCAAGAGTAAGATCTGAACATAAAGTGCCTTGGGGAGGCTGAGGAGCCAAACTGGGCTCTTTGTACAACTGGAAACATGACAACTGGTTGACGTAAAATCTTTTCAGTTTTGAAAACCATTAGCTTCCTGTGATTAGGGAGTGATAGTCCAGACCACGTGTAATCTTCTAATGATATTTTCAATATTGTTTCCCTAACAGGCCTTAAACTGATTCAAACAGATATATTTCAGCTGAGATAAACTGACATATGGTTTTGATCCACATCTTGAGGAAACTGCATCTCATGTGGAAAATTATTCTGCTGAAATTCCTTTGACAGGTCTGCTTCAGCCTCTACAGATGTATAGCAAAGAGCTTGGAATATACTCTCCAGTGGTTTGTACTTAGACTGTAGAAAACAGTCCAAGAAGAAAACAGCCCATTAAAAAAAAAAAAAAAAAAAAAAAATCAGAAAAGGTTTGGTGAGTTTACTTTCAGTCATTTTTTTTAGAGCATGCACCATTTCAGAAAGAACTACAGAGATATTTTTTTACCTTCTGCAATACAAATTAGAGTGGTAGACTATGAAGAAGCCAAATAGCTTTTCTCATTATTTTTGGCAGTGAATTCTATCTCAAAATACAATCAAGTATAGAATGAAAATTGCAGGATAAGACATGCAAAATAATTTATTCTTCTCTACTGCTGAATCTACCTCTGAAGTTCTCTGTATAATTATAGATACAAGCAACAGGAGCTGTTTGATGGACTGCAGAACTAATAATTTTATGAACTCATGTACTCCCTGTAACTAACCACCACACAAACCCCAACCTCTGAATCACCTTTTTCTTATACCCAGCCTGTATGCACTGCAGATCCTTTGTCTGGAACCAACATGGTGCTAGGACAAGAACCCAAACCATGCCCTCTGCACCCACAACCACAACATGTCCATGTTCTCCATCTACTATAACCATGACCTGACCACAAAGCAAGACATGTCAGAAGCTGAGGGTAGTCCGAAGCCAACTGTATATGAGTGGGTAACCTGGAGTAAATATTGTGTATTCAAATGGGTAAACTGTAGCAGCAAATGCTAATACTACTAACCAATTCTCTGTTAGCATCTCTAGTTAGGCACTAGTTTGCACAAAACACAGAAACTTAATGATCCTGTGCCTTTCTATCAAACATGGACAAAACTGCCTAGCTGCTTCATAAATTATCAGGGAGATGAGGGGACAGAACAGATAGACAGTAAAATTAAGAAGCCTTGTTTTCTTGGGAAAGTCGCTAAAGAGTGGCATAAAAAATGAAGATACTCCTGGGAAGGGGAAAAAGAACAACTAGAGTGAAAAATTATCCAGGAAAAAATTTAGTATAGGGAAATTAAAAGTTGCTCAAATGAAAAAAAAAAACCAAACAGAACCCAACACTTTTTATTATTACAGTAATAAGCCTATTTTCTTAAAATCATAAGAAAGACAGGAAATGAAAATACTATGGATGTTACAGCATCAGTAATTCGCCTTAATGATGTCTAGTACAATTTTGATGGACTATAAGTAGTATATGAAATCACATTTCATCAGAAAAACTACAGCAAAAAGGAGTATGTGGGTACAACAGAATAAGACTGTATGTGGTTTCGAGTCCAAAGCAGTTCAGAAATGAATTCTAGTTTCACTAACATCAGAACATCAGCCCCTAGGCATTGAGGACTGTTGTTCAATTTCCATTTAAAAAAACAGTCAAACACTTCTACCTGGAACATCTGTGAAAATGAAATACTTGAACAAAACGTGGAACTAGATTTTCTTGAACATACAAGAGCAGCTTGGGTCTGGAAGCCATGTAACAGCCTTGGGACAACCTCAGATGCAACAAGCCTTGCTGGAGGAGAGAGCACACAGCAGGGTGCTACTGAAACCCTGAGCATCTCCCCCTGGGACTCTGAGTACCCCTCCTGGTAATGGCTGCTGTTCGACCAGATCGGGCTTCGTGTAAAGAAAGATCCTCAGCTGCCTTCACACTGATCTGCAGAGGGTAAAGTTGCCTTGTCTTTCATTAACGCTGCACTGTGCACATGCTTTCTACAGCTCCAAGCTTTATACAGGTTTTGTGATAGGATTCATAGGGTATTATAGTTACACTTATAACCCTGTTAGCCTGAGACAGCTAAGCTTGGAGCCCATCTGCATATTCCTGAAGACATGGCATGGCATAATCATAAAGCAAACATAATCCAGTCACCGATAATAAAGAATTTTAGTTGTTCCTGTTCTTCTTTTTGACAGGCTATTCAAGAACCACTTGCATCTGAGAGGCAGAATGCTAATTTCTATCTATTGTTTCACCCAATATTCACCATCATACTGTTGAGTTTCACAGCATTCTCATTCTAATGCTCAAGATCTTCTGATTGCCAGTGCTTCCAAGCCTGTTTACCTCCTTCTAGCACAGTTGTTAAAACTGGAAATCGGTCCTGAAGAAATGCTCCTTGCAATGTCCCTCCAGGCTGAAGGACAGATTTGAACAATACATTCATATTATATACTACTTAAAATTTCTTTAAATACACTCTTCTCTGTCTTGCCTTTTTATTTCTCATTAGATATGGCACTATATCAAATACTTTACCTAAACTCCAGATGGGAGATCTAAGTATTTTTTGTTTTATAGAAGATTAGGTATCTTATCAAGTGAAAAATATTTCTTTGGATTGGTACAATCTATCCCCTTTCTATTTCACCCCAGTTTTTACTTATATTCAAGCCTGTAACAATTCTTTCATGAACTAATCTTTCAAAACAATATGGTAAAACATTGCATGCTAGTGAATTCAGACTAAAGAGTCGAACATACTAGATGACTCTTTTAACCTTTTTTTTTTTTTCCCCATCTATTTCTCTAGAAGTGCTACCTTTACCAAACCATCAGTCCCACAGTGTGTGTTTTTCAGTTTGAAAGCTTTATTATAAATTTTGGCTATTTGACCATATTTTCACATGTAGTTCAGTCACAGATCAGGGATAGAGATTATCCAGCACCCTAAATTAACCACATGAAACTCAGTTAATTTTGCTATCTATTGTGATAGAAATACTTTTTCCCTTTGTATTTCAGTTCCTACTAGACCCTTTTCCCTTCTCCAGTGTCAAATACAATCGTCACTGAACACTAAAGCAAATTATTCTTTCAGTTTAAGAGCCATACCTAGTTACCTTTCATTCCTACTGTGTCCTATATGCATAGTAATTATAAACTTTTATTACTGGCTTTCTTCTCTATTTATTTCAATGTATATTTTTTAATATATATAAGCATATATGTAAAAAATATAAGTTTGACTTTTGGCAATTTTACAAATTTTTACTACACCCATCTCTATTTTTGTATGAACATGTATGCTAAAAAAAAATAAAAATCACATTTTCAATAGCTTGGGATAAGACTAAGCAAACACATTTCTGTTAATACACATGCCCAAACACTAAAATAACTATTTAAACATCAAACAAAAATTCTGAAAACATAAATAGTGAATATTTCCACTTTATTAAAAAAAAAAAAACTGAGAAAGTAACTAGAACCTGACATCATTAAAACAGCATAGGAAGGAAGGTCATTTTTTTCACTCTGATAGATCTTCCCCCTTTTAATGAGGTTTGGTTTATTATTTGATTTCTGGGTAAAATAGATGAACAGAGTCTAAATGCTTTTCTTACTCTCAGTCTGCTCATACAGCTAACTAGAAAAGAATTTTGACATTAACTAATGCCTTCTGTGGCTCCAGGCTTTTATAGAATAGGTACTTTGCCCTATTACTAAACCAGCCCTTAAATGCCACAAAAGATGGCTCTTACAAACCATCAGGCAACTCTGAGTGAAACAGACCCCTTGGGCAAAATCTGCGTATTTTTAATTCTTATCAGAGGTACAGTAGGACCCTACTAGCTTGGGTGGTTCCTTGCTGCTTGATCAATTTTTCATCTTATTATGCCCAGCACTATCTTGCAGGATTAGCTGATAGTCAATGGTATGTGAGGCTTGACAAAGAAGAGGAAAAAACCTATTAAATATGATTTTACAGTTATCCCCAGAGAACAACAACAAATTAATTTACCTCCTTATTAAAGAGGTTATTGAGGGCAAAGCAATCTGCATTTAATACTGTCTGCTTCTTTTGTGAATGGATATTACCTATTAGTGCACCATGTTTTAATGCACTATTAGCCTAAACCCAATATTTGATGACCTATTGGCAGTTTAGTATTTCTAACACTGTTCCTGCGAGAAAAAGTAGCAAGAGAAATATGAAGATTAAATTATTAATATATAATTAATTTTCCTGATTCTAAGGCATGATTCTTTTATGCTGCTTATCCCAGCTAATGAAAGTCAGATTTAATTAGTTTTTTGAGATTTGACACAAAAGGGCTTTACCAGCTTTCACAAAGGACTGTAGAAAAACATTTTCTGAAAGCATAACCTCGCTAGCTACTATTTGAAAATGTAAGACAGGAGAAAGATGTGACCAAAGAGGTTGGGCACATAAGAAGGAATTATTTTAAGTCTCAACTGAATTTTATTTTTACACAACACATTTTTAATAGCAAATATTACAGATGTTTCTCCCATCTGAAGACCTCAAAATCTGGCTATAGAACAAAGAGTAGTTGAGGCAAAGTTTAGATATGTGAAGCTAATATGAATCTGACTTTTTATTTTTGTCTCCCTGTCCAGAATACATTGAGCTAAAATCCCAGGACTTTTGGGGCAAACACTATGAGCTTTCTGGGTATCAAAAGCTTAGTACAAATTTTATAGTTTAGTTTCATTCCCAGTAATCCAGGTGGTCAGAATCCCACTTTTAAAATTCAATAGTGATTTTTTTTTAAATATCCAAGGTTATGAATAGTTTTCCAGCATCTTTTTTTTTTTTTTTTTTTTTTTTTTTTTTTTCTCGGGGGGCGGGGGGGGGAAGCCTATTCATATTTTAAAAATAAATGCAGGGTTGAATATTAAAAAGAAAAAGTTGTTGTTTTGGTTTTTTTTTTTAAATCATTTGAAATAAGATTAAATGGCATATGGTAACTGGAGACAGTGATTTTTACGATGAAAATCTAATGAGTAGGATCCCTGGAAGACCTCAAACCCCAAGTTTAAGGTAATGTAATATGTTTAGTGTAAACATGTTTAATGTAAAATGTTTAGTGTAAATAATCAAAACCAACCATTTACTACTTACACCCTACATACAATGGTCAAAGTTGTCCACATGGGCAGCTTCCTGCACATGATTTCTGCAACATCATTACTGGTCAATGATCCTAAATGCCTTTGCAAATATAGGGAAAGGCATTTAATAACGCTTTTCTGTAGCAATTCATTGTAAACACTGCTGGGCAGGTAAAGGGATAGATAAATAATGTTTAGGAATCATAGTAGAACTGAATCAAAATCTATACTGTTTCTCACCAGTTCTGCTGAGAAACACAAGGAAGGACCTTTAATTTTCTGTGATTGTCATATATTCTCATTAGTCTTCTATATAAATTACAGATTAGTATTCAGTGGTGCACATACAGGAACTTCAAGAAAAAGCTTTCATTATAAACCTTTATAAATTTTCTCTTTTTTAGTCTATAGATGCTTTAGTAAGTCTTAGACTTGATCTTTTGCTATTTAGTTATTTCTCCACTTCTGTGACTGTACAGAAAACTTTGGATTTTTTACATTTACAAATGTAGCCTCACTTGGTAATGAATTTTTGAAGTGTGTGTGTAGTATTCAAAAACCCCAGCAACCCAGAAACACAACTTGAAGAAAAAGTCTGGGACTGTTTATTTTAACTTGACATATATTCTGTAACAGCTCATAAAAAGAAAAAATCGAAATCTGAGTCTTATGCTATTAAGCAGTATTTGACCTTAAAAACACCCGAGTATTCCAATCTCTGGGGAAAATATACCTCTTAAGGATTCTGCAACAGGAGGCAAGTCATTTATAAAAAGTAATGTATTTTACATTTTGTGTAGTAGAAGTTTGTGGGGTTTTTTTTGACTAGTTAGAACAAATTAGAGTCTACCAGTGTTCTGGACACGTATGAGTCATTAAGTAGGCAGTATATATGACTATACAGATATTTGCTTTCAAGCAAGACTTAATTATTTTTGAGATTACTTGATTTTAAAAAAACTTTTTTGAACACCACCTACTTGAGGTCTTGGGAAGGTTCTGCTCTGATATGGGGTGTCTCCACAGAGTGCCCAAACACTGCCCCTTCCGTGCCTAAAATACATAAATAAAATACAGTACAATTACTTCGGAAAATAAAAACACATTGAAATGTATGACCACAAGTTGACATTTTTAGGACAAAATATATGACTGAATCCTTTACTAATGATTATCAATGTTTCTTCATATTAATGTTTGCATTTCTATATTAAAATCTGGACTGTTATAATGTGAAACTTTAGACTTCTTCTTATCAGCAGATGAATGTCACATACAAATCTGAAAATATTTATAGATCTAAACTTTTCAGCACTGTCTTGCCCAAATGCTCATCTCAGCACTTTGGAGATGGATTGTTTTACAAATAAGGAAAAGAATATCACAGGTTTGTTTGACAAAAACACATTTTAGAAGTGTCTACTGTTTTTTCCATGATTCTCTTTTTGTTAAATTGAGATGTCAAGCTTTGAAAAGTTTTGAAACAACAGTCTACAGACTGAACTTGCCAGCCTGAATCTCAGTCTTTGAGAGCTTCAGGGTTTCCCTCCATCAGACCTTTCTCATTGAAAACTTTTGTTCTTAAAGAAATTCAAGAAAATTATCTGGAATGTCCTTTGGTTTTAGTGTTGGTAGTGGATGCTCATGTACCTCCTACTGGGCAGTCAAAATCAAGGCAAAGAAAATGTCTAACTATTTCCTAAAACTGAATTGATTCTCTATTGAATTTTAATTTCTATAACTAGGTCCAAATTGCATATGATAATTCCACATTTTTAATTACATGACCAAGATTTTTCACTGAAAAATTAATTTTCAATAAAAAAAAAATAGGGTTCTGATAAATGTTCACTGAAATTATTCGAAAACTAAGACAAATATTTACACAATCCATTTTAAAAATGCAATTATTTTTTAAGGAGAATTTAAAAAAGGCCAAAAACCTCAATAAATATCTGATTACAGCAAGTTCTTTGTTAACATAATCGAAAACTCAAGAAACTGATATGTAGTGAACAGCTCTATGAAATTGGTACTTCTCTTAACTCTCAGACACAAGGATTGAATGCAAAACAGTACTTTATACTACTCAATTTACATTTATTAGATAGAAATAGCCTACTTCTGTTGTTAGGCATTCAAAAGTTTGGGTTTTTTTTCTGTGAACCCTATGTCATGTCTATTTTTGTCGACTGATTTATCCAATGTCATTATTTTTGTCTTCTACTTATATAAATTTTAGCTTTGTTTGTTTGTTTTTTTAAACAATATCCATGTGCCTATAAGATTTTATTTTCCTTCTCTGAAGACAGTGTACTGGGCACTGTGTAATGAAAACAGATAGCCTAGAACTATTGTGTGAAAGTCTTTCCCACAGAGAACACCAGTAAAGATGAAAGAATGGAATAAACACATGTAAAAGAGGTAATGCATTTCTATCACTAGAAATAAAATCAAGGAAACTGTCTTGGCTAACTATAGTTAATTACTAAATATTCTGGGATGAGTTGCCATATCGCAACATCAGAAGTTCTTTTGTGTTCTGAGCGTTGAATTCTCAGTAAACTTAAAAATATACCAACAATATCTCACAGTAGCTGTGAACGAAGTGCTCAACAGACCAGAGGCACTACTCTAATTATAACAACATTTAAAATATAATAAAGTATTTTCAATTTTTAAAATATTTTATTTAAATATTTCACAATTTCAGAAATTTTGGCTGTAATGGAGATAGATATTTAGATATTTTTGCAGTTAACCAATGACATTTAGTAAACTGATCTTACCAGGATTCGAAAGCAGAATGAGGCTATGGATATTTAATTGATAATACCATTTTACAGTGTTAAAGGGAAAATGTCCTGAGCAAGAAGCCAAAAAAATCTAAATAAATGTTAAACTAAATTACCATCAGAAAATCACCACTGTTAGTCATCTTCTAAACTCCACTTTCATTAAAAACAAACAAACAAGCAAACCACAAACAAACAAAAAACCTAACAACAATAAGAAACCCCTTTCATTGTAAAATACTCTACTGATATGGAGTATCCAAAAGAGGAAGCAGGGATTTCTGAGAGTAATGAGGTAAAGTCCTAGCTTTTTATCTCCAGAAATCTATAAGCTTTACAAATATCTTGCCAAAGCGTACTGAAAACATTTTCATTACAACTGCTGCTTTTAAGATCTCACAAAAAAATGAACCAAATCCACTTTCTATAACCAAGCTGCTGAGTGTTATGGAGATCCACAGCATCCCTCTTTACCTAAAAGTCTTCAGAGGTGCTGTTCAGAATCTGCTTTTACAACCTGACATTGCCTTGCAATTCTGCTACTTTAAGAGACAGGAATAGTATGTCTATAGAGCCAATAAATCTCACACTCATCTATAATGGCACACAGAAATCAAAGAGTGTGTTTCCAGATCCCATTCAACTTTTTCAGCAGCAAAATTAAATACATTCAAGACCAAGCATTTTTTGTATTTTTGAAGGTGGCAATGGGATATGAAGATGCAAATAACTGAGCAGGATGCAGAATTGCCAGTCTTTACTTATGAGAAGATCACAACTGTAGTGTTTGAAAGTGCAGAATTAATGCAAAGATGTATAAAAAAATCACTGTAGTATGGGTCAAACGCTAATTAAATCAATCAGAAGTGCCAAAGATAATAACAGGCAAAGACTGGTAATAAAAGAAAAATGACAGCTGCTTCTAAGCCAGCATTAGTATTTCCTCACTTCCAGCAGCATTTATTTAAAAGATGAGAAGGTGTTTCTCCCCTAACAAAACAGAAAATTGGAAAGGAAGACGAAGTTTGTCCAAGCAGACTGAAAATCCAGGCAGGTAGAATTAAGGATAAACTGACAGAATTAAATAAAATATGACTAAAACTCAAAACCAACCAAATGAGCTCCCTGTGCTATGTGAAGGTATAATCCCACACGTTTTTTTTCTTCTGAAACAGTCTTGAAAATGAACGAACACTTCTTTTGGTAAATTCTTTATCCTCAAAAATTATGCTATCAACAAGTTCAAGAATATCTCCAATTCTTGTATTTTATACTGGAAGAAAAACAGGCACTTACAATTACCTTGTTTTTTTAATAAGAAAGGTGAAAAAGATCAGCCAGACAGAATTTACTGACATGTTATCAGCAGTTAACCAGCAGGATCAAGAAAAATGAAAAGGGATTATGCAGCAAATAAAAGACATGGATCAGCATTAGTTAAAAATACAGAACAGAAGAAAAACAACAGAAAGGTATTCTTTATTTTTTAATTTACTATGTGTAATTCTGTAGTGCTTTGACAGGAAGTTAGATCGTGTAGTTCAGTACTGCTTAGGAAATATTGCTACAAACGTACCTTTCTATAAATAAGAAATATAACAATATAAATTGGCATTCAAAGTGAATAGCTTGATTCTTTTTTAATGGAAGAAATATACTTTAGGCATTCAATAATTTACAATGTTAAATCACTTATTTTTTACAGAAATAAGACAAGGATCTATGAACTGTATTCCCTGACTTACAGAATCATAACCAAGACCTACTTGGTGATGAGTGAAACTCTAGAGAGAGATGAATGAATAAAAAAAAAAAAGAATAAAAAGAAAATACTTCAATGTTCAAGCCCTTTCAAGTACAGCTCAAAAGCAAGTAGTTAGGGTACTGAATTCAAAGGAACATGAGTTAGAATGGATAGCTATAAAAAGTGAACCTTTCAGAGGAAATAAAACAGCAAGGGCATAGAGTATGTGCAAAGGATGAAAACCCAAATCTGTAAGTGTAACCGAATAAAATTACTCCCACCTCCAACTTCAGTGGAAGAGAATGAATTAAGTAAAGACTTTGCTAAGAAAGAAGCATGTGTGAAGGCAAACTACTAGTCAAAGAGTACCAGTTGCCATAGATGTTGCTGGAGAAAACTCAGTAAATAGCATGAGTCGGGCAAAAAGGCCAAAAGTCCAATTCTGTATTTATAGAGAAACCTCTTTATGCATTGTGGATTTATAATGACCAGACCTTTAAAATATACTTTTTTGACACAGAGCAAATCAGTGATCCTTTCACTACAAGCAAAACAAGTCACATGTTCCTGCTGAAACTGAATATTCAGAATTCAGAGAGACTGGTGTAAACTACTCATTTCTGTTCAATTTACTGGTTCCTAAAATTCATCCTTTGGGAAATGACATGTTTCATAAAAACAATGGAAGTACAACGTTAGCATTTGGTTCTGGATTATATTTGCTTATGTATGTACATGTTGAAGAAATTTTGTCATTTATTTAACCAGCAAATAATCCTTTTGTAAGTTATGATTTAGCTCATAAAACAGCACTGGTACCTTTAAGTGACTTAATAATCAACCAGTATGAAATGACTGGCACCTGAGCATATTGATTAATAGAGATAATTTTTTTTTGTGAAAAGAATACTGGCTAAAGAGTTGAATGAGCCAAGAATAAAAAACTAATAAACTACTTTGTGTGAAAAATGAATCACATATTAGTATTATGCCACTCCTTCACATCTTTCCTGTAAGCATATCACCTCAAATGTACTGACAATGGAATTTTGTAGCATTTTGCTGTGTACAAATTACATGGCAGTGCAGTGTCACAGGCACAGCTGAATCTTAGTACCTTGATCTTTCTCTAGGTTTTTCAGAAATGTCAAGTAACAATGTGATGAAGTACTAAGATTATGCAAGTATTAGACTGTAATGCCAATTTGTCCTCCCAGGTAGGGAGTTTAAAGAAGAGTTTGTAAAATATTTATCATTTTTGAAACTTGCAATTTTACTCGTTGCAAACTCATTATTAAGTTAAAGCATCCACAGGTTTCACAGAGAAATATAAGTAGTAAATCAAGATTTCTTTACCATTGAAGAGACCTTGTAAACGTAAACTTTATGTTCTAAAAGTTTAATTGTCATTTAAAAAAAACATAACAAAATCTTAATTCTTATACCATGTGTACATAGAAAAAATTTAGAAGTGTCTTTGTGAAATTAGCTAGCTGTTCAACACTAAGACCTTGGAAGACCTGATCACTGTCAGACTGAAAAACACAGAAATATTCAAATAGACAAATCAATGACCATAAAAAGGCCACAGAAAATGCATGCTGCCTTTTTTTTTTTTTAAGTCCAGTTATTATAATTTATTTTGGGCTGATTAGAAACCCAAAGGAGTCAGAATGCACCTTCTGGACCACATGTTGACTGTGCAGCTTGAATTTAGCTAGGTATATATATATATAAAAGCACAATGGCATGATGTGGCCATATTGGAGGTATATTATAGGTAGGAAGCTGCAGTACGGCCTGACTAGATGCAGCTGTTCACCTGTAAACTAAAGCAAGAGCATCAAAGTCTTCAGAGGTAAGCTGTTATCAAAAAGTAAATTCTAAAATGAACGATTTAGATTCATTACTCAAGGCCCTTGAACATGACTAATGCTTGATGAATATTTTCTATATGGTAACCTTGCTAAAGCAGAACTTCTACTAAGCCTTTCATTTAGATAAGAAGAATGAGTTCCCTAATAAATTAAAATTCAGCATCTGCAGTGTGATAAATTTTGATCAAAGCAAATCGCAACTCCAGAAAATACTTGCAAAATTGCAACAGTCAGTATTTATCTCCTTAAATATCATCTTAACTTCTATTGAGTACAAACTTTTGAAACATTGCTTCCTAATGGTGGGCCATTAAGATGACTCTTCTTGCAATGCAAATGAAACTGGATGATGCCTATGTGTTCAGTTGCTCATCCACAGACTTGTTTGAAGGTTCACATTCAAAATCTATTTTTGACCACCACTTGGTTTACTCCGCTGAAAAAGTGAATCTATTTGAATAAAATTTGGACTGAGCATAGTAATAACATAGTTCAAATAATAATTGGAAATAACTATTCTAAATGCTACTTTGGGATGAAAAAAGTAAACATATTTAAATGAAATTGCTGAGAAGTCACAATAAAATTGAATATTACTTCAAAAATGACTGAAATTGAAAAATACGTAAGGGGTTTACATAGAGGAAGTTTTTAAAAATAATAATTTTTGTAACATCTTTTACTTTTTTCCCCTCTGATGTATGACAGATGGAGACTCACATGACAATAAAAATGATTAACTACAATTTTTTCTGCTTGAATTGAATAGTCTACTTGAAAAGTTACAACATATAGATATATGAATAGATTTAAGGTTTACATTTAGATTTTACAGTAAATAATTCCTAAAAAAACCCCAAACCATCTTCTTTTCCTAGATATATATGATAGTCTGGATTTGCATTTTTCTTAAAATGGTGTAAATTATTCTGGGTTCTCACTAGTGGAACAAAGAGTAAAAATTGTCCTTGTCTACATTCAGGAAAGTGAATTTTAATGGGATTATTTTTGCATTTGACAGATTGAAAAGACTGTATTTTCATTTTGTTATAGAATATAACCCTAGTATTTGGAACATTCAAGAATATGCTCTAATGAATAGCTAATCAGTTACAAAATAGATGTGCTGTTTTGTTGATGAAATATGAATGAATCACTGAATGAGAGGACTATCAAAAAACAGTCAATAGCTTCATAACCAGAGGACTCACCTAGGATGTAAGAGAGTGGGACATGAACTGGGATATCCCGAGCACAAAATAAAAGCTTTAACTTCAAGGCTAATTAAATTACTGTATAATTTTATCCTCATTTTTTACTAAGAGCAAAGTGTCATGTATTTGTAGAGAATACTACAGAAAAATGTTAGAAACTGAAGGGAGAAAAATGTGAGAATGAGAAAATTGTTTCTCACCTAGTTTCAAGAACCATCCATGATAATTTCCCATTTTGAAGTTTTCTGAAGATTCTATAATGTACTGCTGCCCACCTACAAAATCTAGCCAAGAATGTCTATCCAATTTACTTCAAAAAGCTCTAAACCAAAAGAATTGATTGGCTTTTGATAAAAGGGCATTTGCCCTTCAGTTAACATATTCCATAAACAAAACGTTTGATTTTGAAAAGTCAAAATCTCAGAGGAATTTATTAGGAGTTCCTCCATTAAGTCTAGACATGTCATTAGTTGCCTAAGGTAGGAGTACAGATTATTTATATTTTATCTATATTTCTAGAGGTTATTTAACTACTTATACTGGGCTGAGACTAGAGCAACAATGCACACAACCTAAGCACTTCGAAGTTTTTGCCTTCAACATCTGGTCAGCAGCTGACACATCAGAATTTTATCCAAATTGGGAATGCTTGTTTGAAAACCGCACTTTAACTATATGGAAAGTCCTCTAAGTTACCCATAGCATTAAAACTGATTCATAGGGCACATTACATAGGTTTTAGCGGCCAGTTCTTTATGCCATATGTAAATGTGCATTTATTTCTGTTCTCTACCTTGCCATTATGGAAGCATACTGAAAAATTGTTAAGATTATGTGACAATTACTACTGCATCACACAATTTAGTAAATTGTTTTATTTATGGAAAAGGAAGCCACAAAGCAACAGGACTACTCTTCAGATTTTTGAAATAGTTCTATTATAGCATTTTTACTGTATAGGAATTAACATGCTATTGATAAATTATAAACAAATATTTAGATAAGTGCATTTGTGCGCCCTGTAGAGGGCACTAATACACATACAAAAAGTCCATCATATGCAAGTCTGCAGTATGTATTTAAAAAGTCACTGTTAAAATGCATTCAAAAACTTATAAATTCATGAAAAAATGAAAAAGTGAGAAGAATCCTTACATGTATTTCTATAATGCTGAAACAGAGATATAGTGATATAACACATTTCTGTGCCCATTAGACCAAAATAAGACAAAAAAAGTTAGTATCTCCAATAACTGGAAGTCATAATTATTTTTTTTTTGTGGATCTGAGAAATAAATGAAGCTACAGTATCAGTTCCTCACAAGCTTGTTTAAAAGTTTCTATTTGATATTACCACTAGTTATCTTCATTATTACCCATTACAACCATCTTTTTATTCCTGCTTTTTATTAATGTTCTGGTTTTCTCTCTAGAAGTAAATTACACAGATGAATATAGCACATTCAAAGCTGGCATTACCACAATGTAAAAGGGCAAAGAACTTAACTTAGATGAGTCTTTACTGTAGTTTTAAATGGAAATTCTGCAGCCGTGAGAGAGAGGGTGAATGTGCAACAGTAATTTTATCACTTAATATTCTCACCTTCAAGTCAGTATAGCAGCAAAGCAAGCCTTTTAATTTAGCAACAAAATGGAAGCAGGTGTATTTCAAATCAGTTAACTGCAATGACTGTAAACCACCAATGGTCATGTTAGCAAACACTTGCCTATGTGTGACCTGTATTATCACCAGAAAGACAGAACATTTTCTGCAGGAAATGACAAGATACTAAAGCATGCTGCAATATGATAAAATTGGCTGACATGTATCTTTTGCCACAGACTCAGGTGTTGTTCAGACAAGAACCACCAGAGAGTTGTCACATACTTTGCAGAGGTTGTGGGAAGAGGGTTTATGGCAGTAATTTACTGCTAGATCTACCACACAATTTCCAAGATGGAACTGAGCTGGTCACAGAGTAATTTATCAGTGCTGGTCTCAATACTCCCTTCTATGTCACCAAGGAGCAGTATCAGGACTCAGATTACAACCACAAGTCAGATGACCTGGCAAACCTTGTAACAGGCCAGCTCTGCTGTGAGTCTTGTGGCATAACCCTAGTCTGGTCTCTGCTCTTTTACTGTTTGTGAGTCAGGAGGGACTCAAAAATCACACTCTTGTCACTGCTGCAATACACCTATCATAAATTCCCCATAAGACTTTAAAGGTTTAAGCACTTTTCATTGCCTCAATACACACCAAGGCATGTCTAGCTAAAACAAGCAAAGCAGACTTGACTTGCGCATGAAAATTCGGTGTGGTCAGCTGCCAGAGAAACCTGCTGTTCACGTCCTCTTAGACATTAAACTACTTTGTGTTCAGGCACTTTCAGAACAGAATACTGAACACCAGGCACCAGGATTGTCATCTACAATAGAATGTTGTACAGTTTGACAGTCATCATGAAATCAATTATTTTGCTTTACCATTTTTAGGGTAAAATTATAGCAATAATATATTTCCTATGCCCATCTACCAACAAGACCTTACCAGGTTGAGAGATAGGTTGAGAGACAAAAAAAGAAAACCTTTCTTATTTTGTGTGTTCTTCAGATCAACTCTAAGAGGTATTTCTCCGTATTGTACAGTTAACAAAGTGTCATGATGCTTAGCAATCCAGCCTTTCAGCTTTCACTGAAAAGAACCATACTTGGAAAGACCTCTATTCTTATACTTGTAAACCTTCCAAATGAATTTATTCTTTTTTTTAGATTCAATCTTCCTTGTCCTTTATTCTCCCTCTGCCCTCCAGAAATTTTATCACTGTCAGTAATGTGTTCTGGTTTTTTTAGCAGGAGACTCCCTCTGCTCCTTTCCTTGTTTGGATTAAAAGTTACCTTTAACGGCTATACTAATTTTTCACATTAATGCTTTGCCAAAATGAAACTGTTTTGCTGTCATTAAGGAAAAAAAAATATTTTCATTAAAACTTAATTCAGAAACTCTAATTGATCTTTCACTTTCGTCACAGATCTAAATATAAACCAGGGAAGCAAGGCCAAGAATGACAGCAAGAAGAAAAAAAGTTGCAACTATAAAAAGCCTGAAAACAGTCCTGACAGCTAAAACATGAAACAAACTCGATGATAAATACTCTTTCTGAACAGTATGCTTTATTTCTTGCATTTTCTCTGCTCCACACTGAGAGTGTAAAAACAGATTAAAAAAGCAGTCCATCATTTGGTAATGCTGCTAAGATAAAAATAGCAAAAATAATACAAGTGGTTTGCTTGACATGAAAAAAAAAATGTTTTTTAAAAAGGTATTTCTCTTTGATGTTTAATGAAAAAAGACTTTCAGATGTAACTACCAGTTCCACCTCATACTTTTGACCATAAATTGGGAAAGAAATTTTTCAAATGACCCTAGCGTTCAGCTGCTACCAGTATTCTGCTTTGTTGCTCTTGGATACACCTTGTGTCTTAGCATGATATCCAGGTACTTTCAAAGTTTTATGTGCTGTTGTATCTAGACCTTTGACCACCATAACATACTTGCTTTGCAGAAAGCTATGCAGAAAAGGGACATGAAAAAGCACTATTCCTAGTTACACTGTAAGTGGTGTAACCTATAGTACTTGCTGTCACTTCTATCATGCTTTATGTATCAGATTGGTTTAGAATGCTGATGACTTAAGGGCAAAGTCTCCACTTGAGCTAAATGACATTTCGACATTTGCAAAGGAATAAGGCTGCCTGGAAGAACTGAAAGGCATATATGTGTGTGTGTTCTTAGATCTACGCTCTAGCAGTCTTTTTCTACCATGTTCACAAAATACATTTCAAATGTTTTATAAACCTCCTATCTAATAGCTTCAATGAAAACCAAGATATTTGCTAAAGATTAGCTACCATAAAACTGAATTCTAATGCTTTCTAAGTAGGAACAGCTAGATATACATATCCCACTATACCCATTACTGATATTATTGTTGACGGGATCAATACAAGTGTTCTTCATATATCAAAACAGTAAAGTTTATGGTATGCATATTCATTTCAATTTATCCGTGAATATAACATATATCACCAGGAAACATTGACATGTAGGTTTTAGTGTGGGCTAACAACTATGGTATGATGATTTCTGAAAGGAGAGGTCTCTAGTTGCTTTACCTTGCTAAGCTCATTAATCCTATCCCTTCTTGTAGTTAAGTGTGGTTATTCATGCAGCCTTCTCATCTTTCCCTCACTGTACAAAATCTTACTTAAAAATGAAGCTGAAAATGCATACCAAAAGTAACTAACTTCTAAAACAGAAGTATGGGAAATACAATATGCGAAGAGGAACTGTACACAGAAGGAAGTAAAGGACAAGAGAATAACCAAGAATAGCCAAAACCAAATATTTTTTATTTTCTCTCCAGTAAGATGAAAGGGTAGCTGTGTAATGTGATTTTAGAATGTCAATGTGGTTAACCATGGATGCTTTTATTTGCCAAGACATGATCAAAATGAGCCACATCTGTTGTGTGTTCTTCTGTTCATAGAGTTTTATTGCCATTTTGTCATTTAATCCTGTGAAATAACAGTGGTTTGTAGTGTTTCTCTTTGGCACTAACTTCGCTCAGAATCACACCCAGGAATGCCCACCTCATCAAAGCATACAGTTTGGACCAGTATACTTTATTGTTATAGCATTTATTCAAACAGGAACCAAACAGTCTGCATTCCTAGATTAGCACTGATCTCCTAGGTTTGGAATGGAATATCCCAGAACTCTACTCACTCAGTTCAAGTAAAACCAAAATAGTTAATACAACCTGACAGGAGATCACTCAAAGGAAAGATATATAAATTTAATTGCACACTGTGTTATGCACAATTATACAGTACGAAATAATAATGTTAAAAAAATATAAATTAATAATTTTGAAAAACAATAAAAATTATAAATGATAGACTATGAAACTAATGAGAAAGACTTTTAGAAGTGTATCAAGCATAAAGTATATCCCAGTGAAAGTAGATTAATTGAAAAGCAGAGACAGAAAGTGAAAAGAAAAAATTTCCCAAAGGAATATAAATACAAAATACAAAGAAGTCCTTGCGAAATTATTTATAAGTCAGTAAATGGGGATGTTAATTAATGTAGAAGGAAAACCAAGTGATACAATAAAATCTCAGCCATGGCCCAAGGTCCTAAGAACTGTTTATTACTCCAGTCTTGCAAAATTCCTCTTTGTATGCTTTAGCTTCAGTGGTATAACTCAAAGGACCAAAATTCAAGCACACATTTAAATGCTTTGTTCCAGAATGCTTAGCTATAGGCCTCGCAAATTCAAATCCAAAGGATGCGCAATGTAGCTCTGAAAAACCTAAGAGTGCTCAAACCAATGAGGAAAGTAAAATGACAGACCATAGGTAAGAAAAAAATGTGTATTTTAACAATTTATATAATTCATAGCTGCTTTTAAAAAACTTTTGTGAACTTAGGCATCAATTTAGTTTATTCATTCAGGGCTCATTCTTGCTCCTATGAAATTAAGAGGCAAATCTTATGTGATTTCAAGCTCCAGGCTACTAGTTCCAGTTGATGAGGACTGGCAAGGATGAAGAAGAACCATCACCTGTTTCATATTTGCTTTCAGTAAATTATCTATAGAAAGAATTTACTGACAAGTATGTTTGTTATCACAAAAACAAATTCAGGGATGAGAACTCTGAAGGGCTTCCCTGGAACAATCCAGAGCAAAGGTATTCAGCGTACGTGAAGAAGGGCAGGTTTTAGAGCTGGTAAATGGCTCTGTCAAAGCACATGCTGAAAGGCAGCAAAGACGAGAAAGTTGGTGCTGGTTCTATGGCTGTACAAACACTACTTGCTGGACCTTGGTTGGGGATGCACGCCCTTCATTCTATAGCAGAGGGATATTCCACCTCTCATAATTCCCCATTGTGCTATGGCTTGCTCAGGCTTTATGAAGAGACTTCAGTATTCCTCTACTTAATGAAAAGGAAAATCTTAAGAAAGGAACAAAATTATTTGCTAGTGTATTTCTTTTACTTTGCAAAAGACAAAAAAGGTAATTTGCACTTAGCTTGAACACTTCTATTGTAAAATTCAAAATAAGAGTTTTGTTACTGATAGGTTTCATGAGTGGTTAGTTAGAGATACAAATGGAAAGCTAGGTGCAAATGTCCATACTGATCTCAGGGGTTTTTTGGTCAAGCTACCCACTTGTTTTATTCATACCAGACACTGTATTACAGCTAAAAAATCCCTTAAAGAATACAAATACAACTATGGTGAAGAGGACTATATCTAACTCATTAGTAAGAATTATTCTAGTGTAAATTTCTGTCAGAATTCTGATGCTTCTATCAGTGCTGCATGTAGAACAACAACAGTACATTATTATACTGGCACCTTCTGACACCCGATGGACCTTTTTAAACTGTCTGCAATCTCCATCTAGTCTTGCTAAGTGTTTTACATTAAAATCTCATACAATATACAATATTTTCTAGAAGGTCTTACTAAATAATATGCACAATTACCTTTATCAAATTGAAATGATTCTCCCACAAAAATATTCTTGATTTTTATGGAAAGAAACTTTTTATAATTTCTGTTATAAATTCAAGTGTGAGGTAGGGTTCCTTTAGTGATTGATTGTTCTGATAAATAAAAGCTCAAAAAAGCCTAAAATATTAAATTATTAAAATGTGATAATATATCATATGATGCGTTTAAAATTATTTAAAATAATAAGCAATCATATGTGAATAATACAGCTACGTGTGACATTCAAATTAAAATTAACATAGAGAGGGCTTCTTTTAAACAAACAGAAACTTACAAGAAGTGTGCCTGCCTATAACAGTGACAGCTGCAAAGAGTAGGACATTACTCCTAAGGTTAGAAAGAACAAATGTTATTGAATTTACATTAGTTGCCTTGTGATAAGAGATAAAAAGAAAATATCTGATCTGCTCTAAGGCTCATTCCTTGCTGTGATCATTAAGTTCAAAATCAAATCAGGATCAACCACCACATCTTAAACAGATGTTTGTATAATTTTTTAGGTAGAAGAAAATGAAGGAAAACCTACATTCTCTATGGTCAAACTATTCCAGTATTTCACTATTCTTTCCATTAAAAAGTCTTGGGGTTTTTTTTGTGTTTTATTGTTGGTTTTTTTTTTTTTTTTAACTGATAGAGAGCATCCTTTTTTTTTTTTTTCCAACAGGCTGTTTCTCAAGGCCTCAAGACTGATATCACATTCCCTTTGATATTTTTTTCCTTAAGCTAAATAGCAACATCTTTTTCTCTCTTCCCTCAGAGATCGTACTTTTGGACAATTTATCAGTCTCAAGGCTCTGGATTCTATCCAGTTGTTTACTGACCAATGGTACACCAAACTGGAATAAACCTTTGGAGAGGACCTTGTCAGTGTTGAATAGAGGAGAAGATCTGCAGACTCTACTCCTGTGTACACATTCTAGCTTCATACGTAACTTACTTTCATCACGATGCTGATCAGCTTGTGATCCAAAATCCTTCCTAACTCTTCTTCCGAGGACTCCTGTGAGTCTTAGTTATTGTTTTGCCAATTAGTAGGCCCAGTACAAAGGACACAGCCAACAGCAGAAAAACAACACAATAAGTGGATTCTATTTCGCGTAAAGCGGTCAGTATATAGAGGATCGCTGGGGGTACAAATGAGTCAGATCACAAATAACAGACATGAAACCACAGCGACCCCAGAAATGACACAGCATGACCCGCAATAGATGGAACAAACAGAGACATAAGGTAACCCATGGAGAAAATGGGAGATAACCAGGACAATAAGGTGATGACATATGATAGAAGTAACCCCATGTTGCCTCCCCACAAAGCCCGCGTTTGTAAGTGCCAGACCTGACTGGGATCCGGTTGCATGAGTGGTCAGGAGGTCCTTCCCCAACAGGAAACTCTGTGAAGTGCATCCACTCCACAGACAGACTCTACAACTCTTCCTGCAAGTGGGCCCAGCTTTTATCCCCAAAGCAGGACACCTGGCACTCACTTACCCGATGCAGGGCACCTGGGGCTTGTTTACCCAAGGGCTTTCCCTACAAGGCCGGCTGCACCTTGGAGGAAAGCCAAAAGGCAAACTCATCCCCTCCTCTTAAAGGGCTGTGGGAACCACCCATATGTCAACCTTAACTCAGGGCTGGGGGTTCAGACCCCAGAACTTCAGTTATGAATTCTCTGAGGTTTTAAAATTGACATCTGGAAGTAAATTTGATTTTGTTTAGATGTTGTCTTTCCCTGTTACTTTCAAACAGAAGATGTTCTCATTACATAGTTGCCCTCTCTCAATTTTCCCTCCACTTTCACATTCTCAGTCCCGCCCCACTGCTCAGCAACACTCCTTATACTACTTTTTCAGCACTGCATTGTCCTTATAATCTATAAATCTTTTGTACAGTCTGCATCTTGATCTCTTTTTTTTTCCCTCACAGATATCTACCCCTGTAGTTGATAGAAATAAGAGGCCCCCAAACATTCCACAATGCTGTGCACAGGCCCTGTGCATTAGATGATGCTTTTTGTTTATAAAGATCTTCATCCCTACAATCTTTTTGATTTGGTGGTCAACATTACCACATAGGTTCTTTGCCCTTTCATCAGTATCCTTGAAGTATAAATCCATTTGCATGTTGGATCTCAGAGCAGTTATACAGTCTTCAGATGCATCCATTTCTGCCTGGATATTGATGGTTATTTGCTTCATTCTCTTTTTATGCGATGATACTTACCACATATAATTTAATTTCTTTTATAGAATATATGTTGATTTTTCCCACTCTTCCTTCTGGAATTTATGTTATCCATTCTGAATTCTTATATATTTCTATCTACACTTTTTAATCTTCATACACACATACACAGTTCTGTACTTTCTGAACCTTGAGCAAGGCCAGATTGTTATGTACTTTTAATTCAAATACAAAGGCCTATGTACTTCGATGATATTTTTCTAGAGCCAAATGATGGCTTATTATGTTTGTGCCTTGATGTGCTGAATTTAATGCCGTCAGACACTGTGAAATGTAAACTCCTCATTAGCCACAATGAGGATAGGAATTTAAATTCACAACGTAGGCTGAAGGCTGCAGGCCATACTTTTGTGGGTGATACATTTTTTTTTTTTTGAGTTGCTTCCTGTGGGTGAAATTATTCTTAGCTTATAGGAGTCTGCTATAAATAAGCTTTGAGATAGATTGCAGAGCAGAAATTACTTGAATCTGTGTTTTTCACAGCTTTGACTGCATACCTGCTTTATAAATAGATCTGCAGATAACAGTGAAGTCCAAGATATTACTCATGGAAATCTGTTTACTTTTCCTCTGAGTAAAGCTTTGTTTCAAACTGTGACTGCCGTGGAGTCAAACAGTGCCTCCCCTGTGAGGATTTCTGTATCTATTCTTTCTGCTACTTTCTACCTAAATTTAGAGTCAAGATCTTCCTATTCATTCACATACATTTTGAAAGTATGATGTATGCCATGACATATCCTTGTATAATCTCACTATGCAGTTTATAGCTACTAAATACACTGGGCAAAAAATCTGCCTTAAGATTAGATAAAAATAAGAAAAGGCACTTTGTAGTGGTTTCAGATAGGATTCAGAGAAAACAAAGTGCAGTTCTGACATGTATTACACGGTTCACAGTAAGAGGTACATCTGTATATTTTTTGGGAAAAGTCAGATACTTACAGTATTTCCTAAAAATGTAACAGTATTCCTCTTATACTGAAGGCTTCACAAATTGAAATAGAAATGATCTCATCTTCTAGCACCTAATGAGAATCCTGGTTTTGGCCTGTAGTATCACCCTTATAAGATGAGTATTTGGAGCCAAATACTCTTTTAATTGAGCCTAAATCCTATAGTGCCTTGCAGCCTGACCCTTATCTCCAACAATAGAATTTTGTTTCCAGGCAGAAATAAATCACAAGCAAGTACTTTAAGGCAAAAAAAAAAAAAAAAAAAAAGAAAATGGGAATGCTGGAGCTCCTTTATGATTCACCTTTCCCTTCTGTGAGTAGCTGTATCTTAAAAATAGAGATGGGTCTGACTGCTGTAATTTAAATGTGGATTTTCAAAACTACCAAAGCCTGAGGGCATGCAAGTGTCAGATTTAGCTCAGGTTTTAAGAGTTATAATTTTACAACAAAACCTGAACCCAATTTATATCCAGTTCCTGCATCAAAATCTTCTAAATGTTTAGTGTGTGTTTTCCAAACAAGATGGTTCAGTTCAAGAGTTATCTAAGTTTAAAAATAATAGGGCAATTTTCCACTGGGCTTTGACCCTTACATAGACCATGGGGATTTGCCTGGTATCATGCAAAATAGACCCTTCAAAACTAGAAGTAGTGGACTCTGCCCAGTCCTTCAACAGGGAATGTGGAATATGATCGGGAATTTGATGCAGGTATTGGTAGTTTTTCCTAAAAATATTCATTATTATTACATTTGTCACAAATATCCAATATCAGTATCAAAGGTTTAACCTGAAAACTAGATTCAATCTGGAAGTTACAATCAGTCTCTGGATGAATACTGCCCTGTACCAGAACAAAGCAAATAGTTTCTTCACTAACTTTGGGAAGCTGCTGGTTGTGTTTTGCAAAGGAACATGTCAGATAAGGATAGAATCAGCTCAGAAACATAAGCCCCATTTAACAGAATTAAATAGATTATAGTCCAGAAGGAGAAGGAAGGATTAAAATCTATCTTCTGTTATAACTGATGTTATCATGAAAAAAGGAAAAAACATAAATTGAATATGGAAGAAGAGGCATTCAAAAAGCATGGATTATAGAAAGGTTGACTCTCTAAACAAAGGATGATTTTCCTCTACCTAAACATCAAACAAGCATCCTTTTTCTGGATTTCTTCCCGTCTTTTTCCTTTCTTCCTGATTATATGCTGACTCCTTCTATGTCTCTCTATATAATATTCTTGTTGGGTATTTTTCAGTAGAATGTCTGTTAGAACATATTTTCCTGGGCTGGCAGAACTATCTGCACATTTATCTGATTTTGGGTCTATTTGCTTTTCAGAAAAACTTCTTTTTTCGAGGCTTCTTTCTCTTTACATGCATTCCTGAGACCAATCATTCTGTTCCTTAGTATGTTTTTGTTCAAGTGCCATAAATCAAAATATTTCTTTTGCAAATAAACTGTTATTATCCTTAGGTCAATGTAGTCCTCCAACAATCTACTTAGTCACCTGTAGGCTGACATAAGTATATACTGCTTGTAATCTGAGCTAGCTGGATGTATTCTACCCTTAACTAGAAGATATAAATCTATTTGTGGAATGTCGTGGATAAGAAGTTTATTTAGTCTCACCACTTTTAGCCTGCCTAGAAAATTTCCAGTTGATAGACAGCTTGGAGCTCACATACATATGCTTGTAATCAGCTCAGTAGTCGTACCTCAAGAGTAATGCTCTGACAGGTTGCTCAGCTGCCAAGTGGTTAGATGCCTGCAATAATATTATCTTTCAATTGGAGCTCTAATACAGACAAGTCTGGACATTAAGTGCTTCCTTGGGATCTAAATAAGTTTAGCAGAAATTTTATTCATCCAATACATTCTGGGGTACATATTAATGTAGACTTTACTGAGGAAATACATAAATGCTATATAGAATCATAGAATCATTAAGGCCAGAAAGGACTTCCAAGATCATCCATCCAACCGTCAACTCATCACCACCATGCTCACTAAATCATGTCCTGAACATGTTTTTTGAACACCTCCAGGGAGGATGACTCAACCACTTCTCTGGGCAGTGTGTTCCAACGCTTGACAACCCTTTCAGTAAAGAAATTTTTCCTAATAGCCAATCTAAATCTCCCCTGGTGCAACTTGAGGTCATTTCCTCATGTCTTATCATTAGTTACCTGGGAGAAGAGACTGACCCCTGCCTTGTTACAACCTCCTTTCATGTAGAGAGCAATAAGGTCTCCCCTCAGCCTCCTCTTCTCCAGACTAAACAGCCCCAGTTCCCTCAGCCACTTCCTCTAAGACTTATGCTCCAGACCCTTCACCAGCTTCCTTGCCCTTCTCTGGACACGCTCCAGCAGCTCAGTGTCCTTCTTGTAGCGAGGGGCCCAAAACTCAATACAGTATTCGAGGTGCAGCCTCCCCAGTGCTGAGTACAGGGGTACAATCACTTCCCTAGTCCTGCTGGCCACACTATTTCTGATACAAGCCAGGATGCTGTTGGCCTTCTTGGCCACCTGAAACCAGCAGCCCCAGGTCCTTTTCCACTGGGCAGCTTTCCAGCCACTCTTTCCCAAGCCTGTAGTGTTATGTGGGGTTGTTGTGACCCAAGTGCAGGATCCAGCACTTGACCTTGATGAACCTGATATGATTGACCTCAGCCCATTGATCCACTGTGTCCAGATCCCTCTGCAGAGCCTTCCTACCCTCAGACAGACCAACACTCCGACTCAATTTGGTGTAATCTGCAAATTTACTGAGGGAGCACTCAAACCCCTCATCCAGATCATTGATATATGTAATGCATTTTTGTTACTGACAGATGATGATAACGGAATTCTGGTTCATTCAGTGTTCAGGGTACTAAGAGTCTGGCATATCTACTTAAAGGTTTAATTTTTTACTACAACAGAAATACAGTAGTTTTACTGTGGTCACATAATTTGGCTGTGTAAACCAGCTTTAAAGTTATTAACTGCTTCCCTTCACCTTGTGCCGCTTCACTCTCCAAAATCCTTCCATCCTGAATGACAATCCACCAAATAAACGTGGCAAAACCAAGATTTTCTTTCCCATTCATATTGAAACATCTATTCAGTCTCTTAAGGCACTAGATATACGCCTACTGTAATAACAATATACATCAAATAATCATTTATTTTTCTACATTTCAGTACTTGTTATAAATATTTTATTTCTACTTTTCCAGCCTAATTTGAAATTCACATATATTTCCTCATATTTCTGTCATATTTCCTTTTTATAGCCGTAAGCCATATTTCTACTTTATCATTTCCTTTTAACTGCTCTGGAAGACCTTTCTATATTTCAATTACCTGCAGACTCAGAGTCCCACAGCATAATCTTAAAATCAAAACTGAGGTACTGACATACTCCTCTGCATGTTAATTCTGGATATTATTAGAATATTATTAGAATATAAGTATGTAGGTATCTTCTGAGGTTTCCTTGATACATCATCTAGTGAAGTAAATGGCTTTGATCAAAGCCATACTGAATCCACTATAAGCATATACTTTAGTGTAATGAAAAAGGTACTTGCAGCCCTTCACAGATTTTTCCCTGACACTGTTCTGGTGTCAAAGTAGATTTGACCTGAACATGTCCAGCTATTAATCTGAGGAAGTTTCCATTAAAACTGAAGAATGCTATCTCCTGTCCTTCTCTGACTCCCATCTTTCTACATAACTTTGCTATTTGACAATGAAGAAGGTTCATAGGAGGTCATAACGGTCTGCAAAGTTTCTGTGCCTCTTTTTTTTGTTTCTCTGACTACTGCTAGCAACCATGTGCAAGCTTCATTACAATTACAATTCCCACAATGAGATCTATTATGACGTTTGAAATATGGAAACAAAGTGATCTTCAGCTAATCATATCAGCTCACACAATACAGACATGGGGCTCCATATATCCAAAAAGTTTTCTGTTTCAGTAAATTATGGAAGCAGTTGAACTCTATAGAACTATTATTAAAATATTTATAAAACATTAAATGACAAGTTTTTAATTACCTTATTTATTTTTAGAGAGAAAACATTACTGTTAACATATTAATTATCATTACAACAAAATTCAGGTTTTTTCCAGAAAGGACTTCAGGTCCTGTGCTAAAACCTCTTATACCACTCAGACATGCAGCTATAAGGGATGAAAGAAAATAAGCTAGCAGTTAAGAAAGTAATAAGAAACAAAATAAATTAGTTCTCCATAAAGGTGAGTAATATTTTTCAAATTATTTAGACTGGGTTATTTTGGAAAAGTGATACAGCTTGTTTGCTGCATCTAGAAAACATAATTGGATTTGACTGCAAAACAGCAATGATGGAAGATCTATGGAGATCAATTTTCAAATCCATTTCTGCGTTGCCTTTTTTAAAACATGATGAATAAAAAAGTTGCATATGCAAGTACAACTGATTTAGAAGTTACTTAGATCTGTAACAAATCAAGTTAAGCTATTCTTTTTACAGGTCTTGGAAGAAGGGTCACAGATAAAATCATGGTTAAATAAAGAACACTATAGGCAAGTCTGAATGAAGTATATAGATCAGAAGAACGTGTAGATGACAATATAAGAATTAAATTGTAGTCTCTTCTTCAAAAACCATATAGAGAGAAACACTGCAGAAAATCAAATGTTTGTATAATTTGTATAACACATTGTAAGTTTAATGGAAAAAAAAAAGTTTCTGATAATATTCTTTTAGCCTTAACTGAGCAAACCACCTCAAAAGTAAGAGGAGAAAAAAAAAATCAGTTACTTTGTCCAAAAAAAGTAACTGTTTTGCTTAGAATATAACTAGATGACCTCCACTTTGCTTAGTACATTTTATACAGCTGCTAACTACAAGTTTGGTTTAAGAAAAAAGAGGAAGACAAACTGTACTAACAGAGACATACAGTGAAAGTTTTTATAGAAAGAATAACAACCTTCTCTCGCAGCAGTGTCACAGAAAAATGTGTATTGAGCTATGCCTTCTTAATCTGTTTCTCAAAAGTACTCTGGCAGAATAAAGCTGAGTCACAATATATGCTTGTAGTCTCACCAACGACTGTGACCAATACAGAGTTTTCAAGTTCTGCTACCATAATACCTTAGAGAGGTCGTACTGAGATGAAAAGAAATATAAAAGCATAGGGCAGAAAACTTTGTATTAAGATTTAAATAACAGAAGTAAAGGTCAAACAGATATTCTTGCTCTGTAACTGCAGAGTGAGTGAAGAAGACTCCATTATGCTATAGATGGTGTCCATTCATTGGGACAGGGCAAATATGAGGGACGGAGGAAGGCTTAACCATGTGCAGAAAGGAAACTCTGAGCCCACCAGAAACTGAGCTCCTTATTCCTGCTTGTTTCACAGCTCTTTGGCAATACGTTTACTTCATCATGCCATTCTCTTCCCTCCCTACAAAGCTCTGTGATACCTGTTAATCTTGGCAGTAGGAGGCATCCGGGTGTGAAGGGGCAACAGTCAGCTGCAATTCTAACAGCTGTTAACAAAGAAAAGTTTGAATCTTTTTTTCTTCTTTCCTTGAATGATACAGTAGAAAAGATCTAACACAGACAAAATAAAAAGCAAAAGTAATGATGGAAGGAAGAATAAGAAGTCTAAATTAAATCAGCTAACTGCCTAATTTTAAAGTGAGAGAATCTTAATGAGGAAACATTTAGCTGCAATATCCCTAAAACAAAAAGTACTACTGCTGACTCTATATTTTTCTTATCTGGGAAATATATTGATATCTGGATTACTAGCCTGTTTCTATTACGTCTTTGTCACTGGAATAGGCTGCCTATATAAAAAAATAAAAATACAAATGCTACAAAAATAACCAATGAGAAGCTGTAAACTTAAGCTTTCAAGTTTTTATTAATCAAGAGTTTCTTACACTGCCTTATGATAGATTGCTTTTTAAAGCTGTGCTTTAAAAAAGCATTTGTCTGAATCAAGAAAACAATCATATAAAAGAATCACAGAATCACAGAATGGTAGGGGTTGGAAGGGACCTCTGAAGATCATCTAGTCCAACCACCCTGCTAGAGCAGGATCCTGGAGTAGATCACACAGGAACACGTCCAGATGGGTTACAAATGCCTCCAGAGGTGGAGACTCCACAACCTCTCTGGGCAGCCTGTTCCCGTGCTCAGTCACCCTCACAGTAAAGAAGTGTTTTCTTATGTTAAGATTGAACCTCCTGTGTTCCAGTTTGTGTCCATTGCACCTTGACCTGTCACTGGACACCGCCGAGAAGAGTCTGGCCCTGTCTTCCTGACACCTGCCCTTAAGATATTTATAAGCATTAATGAGATCCCCCCTCAGCCTCCTCTTCTCCAAGCTAAATAGGCTCAGTTCCCTCAGCCTCTCCTCAGATGGGAGATGCTCCAGTCCCTTCATCATCTTAGTGGCCCTGCGCTGGACTCTTTCCAGTAGCTCCATGTCCCTCTTGAACTGGGGAGCCCAGAACTGGACACGGGACTCCAGATGAGGCCACACCAGGGCAGAGTAGAGGGGGAGGAGAACCTCCCTTGACCTGCCAGTCACACTCCTCTTCATGCACCCCAGGACACCATTGGCCTTCTTGGCAGTGAGGGCACATGGCTGGCTCATGGTCAGCCTGTTGTCTACCAGGACTCCTAGGTCCTTTTCGCCAGAGCTGCTCTCCAGCAGCTCAGCCCCCAGCCTGTACTGATACGTGGGGTTGTTTTTCCCCAGCTGCAGGGACCCTACACTTGCTCTTATTGATTTTCATTAAGTTTCTCCCTGCCCAGCTCTCCAGCCTGTCCAGGTCAAAATCTCACATTGCCATAGTGGTTTATAAATGCCCATGAAATGGGCATGCTTTACAAAATAATTTTCAAAATGCATCATTTATTGGACACATTCACAGTGAAGTGTTTCCAAGCTAAGCAAGAAAATAAAATCAGGTTTTCATTGTAATACACCTAAATAACTTAAACAACTACATGTGAGTTTCATCTCCAAATAAACGCAGCATATATTTGCTTTTTGACACTCATTTTTTGTTTTCTCTATTCTTCCATAACTCCTTTCATATATTCACCCCAAGGCACCATGATTATCAAAACACAGGCTTGAGAAAAATACACTAAAAAAAAAAAAATTCTGGTTGATGTTTGACATGATGACTCTTTGCCAGGTTTCATCAGTCATACCATGTCACATAGAGTAATGCAGTTTGACTGATGCAGCTCACAGGGACTCATCACCTTTCATGTGTTTGCTGAAGAATTTAAAGGTATCAAACAATCTTTGGACAGAAGCCAAAGAACTACTATATGAATGAAAGATTTTGTGATTTTATTTTTCCATGAGATAGAATATATTTTTGCCCTTTGGGAGACTTTTTTTTAAAACACTTTTCTTGAGATTGCATGGATCATACAACTTTCAGTCTCCATTGGGAAATTATGGTAAATAATTTCAGCTTTAAGCTGAAGTCAACAGTAAAGCATAGATGTCTCATTATAGCTTTATTATTTGTCTGCAGGTGAGTACTTAAGCTGCAAAAAGCCTTTTAGGGATACAGAAATCAGTATATGAGGTTATTCAGCCTCTTTCAGAAATGCTCACTCATTTAGAAACCTAATATTCTTTCCTACATTCTGGGGGATAACATTTTTCTTCTCTAACAAGGCGATAGAAGGGTTAACCTAAAGTGGGCTCCAGGGATTTAAAGCATGAGATATTGAAACTAGCCGTTTATAGCCTTATTATAGGATAGTTTACCAATGAAAGATGACTTCAAGACGATTATCCAGAGATTAGAAAGAATGACCTCAACTTCATTAAATTACTTTTGAATAAAAGCAAAAAAGACAATAATTTTCAAATTATTTTTAAAAGTAAATTACTCTTTCAAATTACAATTACAAACCACCTTAACATGTTTCTCTAAAGAAACTGCCCAAAATGTTAGACACCGGGCTATTTAGTGGAACATAATTTGTATTTAACTTCACGACTTGAATGACAAGCTAGAACCTGATAAATCCTGCAATATGTGTATTTTATTTGCGATACTTAAATGCTGCCTAAATCTTTCTTTTTTTTTTTGTTTGTGTTTGTATGTGTGTAAGTAATTAAAGTCAATGTTTTTATTGTTTTAACCCTAAAGTAATTTTTCTAGTTCAATGAAAGGATTTATTTGAAAATTATTTATTTTCTTGTTTATTTTTCTTTTTAGCCACAGAAGGAAAATCAATTACTTCTATAAATGACTCTAGTAGTGACATTCTCTGGTAGAACTCAACAGGTATACAGGAATCATTGACATTCAGATGACTATATCAAAGCAGCATTAACTCAGGTTTTCCTAGACTTTACTATATTTTTTTTTTTTACTTTTTTCTTAATTTGGTGGAGGAGCTTTATATAAATACACATAGAGTCGGGTATATTTCTGCAATCAAAGAGAAAATCCCGTTCTTTACATAAGGAATAATCTTTTATCCCATGCTAAGCATCACTGAATAAATTTTCATTAGTTCTGCTTTCTATACCACTGATGTCAACAGGTGCTGTGGGAACTCAAGCCACTTTGAAGTATAAGACAGTTGAGCAGTGCTTTGCTTCTGAAGTCTGATAAAAAAAATAATTACCATGACATCTACAACTTATGGTTATATTTTTTAATGGCAGGAAATCTAATCCTCAGTGTCATTTGTAAGATATTTTCTTTTTAAACTTATGATAGACAGTTTGAAATCTTCTGTGTCAATTGTATGTTTAACTTTCTCAGCATTTAACATTCTGATCAAGTTTGAACCCTAGCAGGATTCAGTATGATTTTCTTTTTTATTTCTTGTGTTATTCCAGTTATTATCTTAGGTTTTACTATGCTAAAATTCTTGTACAACTACTATCTATGAAGAACTGCTGATGACTCAACAAATCACTGATGTCTCCCTCTCCTAACCCCAAATTTGCTAAATCGAAACAATTTCATGTATTATATTAGATACTGCAACATCACTAAACTGCCTGCTTGTAAAAGCCTTTTGGTTTAGCAGTATTAAAACAGATTGCTTGGCTAGAGAAGAAAGAGAGCAGACAGGAATGAAAAGGGAAGAAAAGTTATCCCACGTATACTGGCAAGCAAGGATCTTAAGGCTTATGAAGAAAGTTCAGTCATAGCTTGACTCTGAAATTCCTGGATCTGTTTTAATGCTTTATCTGGCATTACACAGAAGCAGAACTACCTAATTTTTTTATTTTTTTTTTTAAAGGCTTAAATTTGCTAGTAATGTATTTCTTACTTTATAGACCAGAAAGGGATATCTTATCATAATCACCACAAACCAGAACCATCTTATACTTTCTACACAATTAAACTTTCAACCTATCAGGTTGATTTCAAACTGTAGAGCAGACATTCCCAGATATAGACTGACCTAAAGCAAAACAGCCCTGACTGGTGAAGCAATTCAAGTTTTACATATGTTGTGCTTTAACCTGGCAAATCACTAAACATCATGCAGCCGCATGCTCACCCTCCCCTATCACACCCCACCCTAGGGGACAGAGAAGAAAATAGGAGGGGTAAGGGTAAGGAGACTTGTGGGTTGAGATCAAAACAATTTAACAATTGAAATAAAGTGAAATAATAATAAATAATAACAAAACCAACAATAACAACAACAGTAATAATAGAATATACAAATTAGTGACATGCAATGCAATTGCTCACCACCCACCAACCAAGGCCCAGCACATTCCTGGCTAGCAATCCCAGAGAAGAGAGGCACCCTGAAACCACAATCACAGAAAAGCGAGGCAGATTTCCCAGCCAGCTCTCATCTACATGCTGAGCATGATGTTACATGATATGGAATATTCCACTGGCCAATTTGGATCTGCTGTTCTGGTTATACTTCCTCCCAACTTTTTGCACACCCACAGACTAGCAAAACATGAGGTCCTTGATTTCTTAGAAACAACTGAAAACATCAGTGCATTATTAGCATTCTTCTCGTATCAAATGTCATACTAAAGGCAACATATAGTGCTATCCTAGCTACTAAGAAGAAAATTAGCTCTAGTCTAGCCAAAACCATCCCAGTCAAAACCTGGACAGTATCTTGCTCTAGATTATGAGTGGATAGCTCAAGTCCAGCCTAAATTCAGATTAGAGTTTATTACGCAAAGTTAAAGCATTTATCTAAACCAAACTTAGGTAACTGTTTTTTTTAATAACACATTTCTAGTATGAAGTGAGCTATTGATATATATACATATATATAACAATGCCAGTAAAATACCAATGAGAATTATTTTTCTTATTTTATTGAACAAACATTCAAGTCAAAACAAAGTTTCTACTTACTATACTTTAGCTGATCCTCCCAAAGTGAAGCAGAGAACATAACCTTAATTCACATAGAAGTTAGACTTGATATTTTGTATACAGAAAATACAGAGATCATAGTATATAACAATAGTTTTTATCATCATGAAGGGGCACTACCTAAACAAACGGCAGAGGTACCACAAAACAATGCTTAACAGTAATATAAAAAAGCCAAATCACTGTGGTAAGGGTGATTTGTACCACAGGTGGTCCTGCAGAGTTTAAATTCAAATCTGCCTTTAGAGGAATTGATGTCTAGATTATGCAGTATCTTTTGGTTGACCAAGCAACCACTGATGATAAGAAGACTTCTTGCTCTCCAATGGATGAAAATTTTGTAGAAGACTGATAGATTAATTATAATTAAGGTTATTTAAAAAAAATTACTTCCATTTAGAAACCTTATTATTACCATACCTGTTACTCTCAGTCTGTCAGCTCCAATGACAATCTCATCTTCATCTGCAGAAAACAATACTTTTCCACCTTCACTTGCCCTCACTTCAAATCTCTTACACTGGGCCTCCACAGCATCAGCTCCTAAAATCAAGGAAGTGAGTGTTTCATCTAAGATATTTTGTAAGGAAAAAAGTAATCATCAGCATACATGGAATATTTAAAACATATCAAATACATTAGGATTTTATAAAATTCTTGGCTTTATGTAAGCCTGGTAGATAATTTGTATTACAAAGTATTGTTAAATTAATTTATAGAGTACCTATTTCACTACTGCATATCAGGGTAGAATTTTAAGTAACTGTGATAGGCATCTGTTTCAGTGTCACATGTGGAAGTCAACACAAGACTTTAGAATGTTCTTAGACTCTGAGATCTTGAAATGCCAGTTCAGACAGAGCTTTCTGTGGTTTGCTCAGCTTAAACTCTGGTTTCTTGCCAATGGAAAAAAAAGATAACATATGAGCCTATTCCATAAAGACCAACAAATCAACACAGCAGAAAAGGGTATTTTTCAATCAATTCTACTGCAAACTTGAACAGCAGAAAAACAAAACAAAAAAACCCCTACAAGACAAACAAAAAAGATGAAATGAGATATCGCAGTTTCTCTTATGTTCTATGAAACAACACTCCCAAATATCTCAAATCTCCAAAACCCTACAATAATTCTGAGTTCAAACAAATCTGTGGAATTGCATCGAACAGTGAAAAAATAATTGCAGATAACAAAACTCTCTTAATTTTACTATTCTCTTCAATTTACAGGTCTTATCTTTATTCTTCAGTGTTTTGTCTGCTAAATTGGTTCTGCAAAATTATTTTGTATATTTTATTTTATTTTAAAATTTATTTTCTTAATAAGTCCAAGCAAAACTTTAGTTCTGAAAATGGTGTCTGAAAGCAACGAACTGCATATAGCACAACCAGCTGTAAGGCAAATTACAACATTTCAGGGAACAATTATCTAAAAATTTTCTCATTGATTTCTAGTTAGATTTCTCATGTACACCTAGAGTGACCCATCAAACTATATGGGAAAAAATTATGCGGAAGTCATTATGGACAAAAAAATCCATGCATGCAATTTCAGTTTATTAATCTGGTTTATAGGTTCGAAAAAAACACCTGCTTCTATAACGTGGAAGTTTTCAGTTTAATATGCAAATACACATTTTCAAAATATATAATAAGAAATATAAATGCTGTGATAAATAATTTTGGATGAGGAATTGCCATAGCAGCCCTTAATTTGCAGAATCAGCTACAAAATCAAACCAACAAGTCCTCTTACTTTCAGACGAACTTACATTTGTATTGTGAAACATTTCTGGTTATTTTTAATTCATGAATGTAAAAAAAAAAAGAAAAGGAATTATAAAAATACTTGTGATGCCCCATTCTCTTGAAGTCAGACATATTTATTCTGTTGTAAAAGTGTAAAATAATATTTTCTCCCTCTCTCTGTACAACTGAACTTTATTTTAAATGGTATAGTCAAGTTGTTTGCTTTGTTTTGAAAACATACTAAATTTTTGTGAAGATAAACAGGGACAGATTTCAGCTAACCTAATGTTAGCCATGATAAATGCTACATTTCAAAGACATTCCAGGATGCTCACTAATAAAACTTATAACAAAGTGTAATTGTCCAACAGGATAAATGTAGTCACAATATACATTCACACATAGCTGTCTTACTGAATTCATCCCTTTCTCTTAAACACTGTCCAAAGGTCAGTTGTGGTGTCCCTGATAGTGTTGCCCCCAGTCACATCTGAATTATTTGTTTAAAATGGTAGCAAGTATTTAGCTAGCGATGCATGCTAGCAATACAGTTGGATACTCTGATCTTTTGCATTTTCACAGGTAAAGATATATTTTTAAAAAGCTGTTAAATATGTATTTACATTTATTTATTATATCAACGCTTATTTTATGAAATCCAGCGAGATCTAGGCATTATCAGGTCTTTGGTGAGTTCAACAGACTGTTGTGTATCTGTCCAGTGGCAGGAACACAACAGGAAATTAGGAGGTCAATTTATCAACTTTTTCAATTTTACTTCATAGTTTACAAGTATGTTAAGTTTATATGTTGTTTTTCAAAACAATTCCATTGCAAAATAAATCATACTGTTATTGACTGTGTCCAGTTGTTCTATGAAATTGGGACGATCACATAGCTCTGATTACTGTAAGAACTGTAATAAAACAGATATTACTATTTAATTCATTTGGAAGAGGGAGAAAATATAACATTTTATAGACTGGTTTAAAATACTTGCAGAAATTATAGATGACCTTTTATAGATTACTTTTAAAGATTATATGATCCACCAATAATTTACACATAGCCATGATTCAATACTCAAAGTGTTATCTGATAGTAATGAGTAAACACTGTTCACAATAGTAAAACTAAGGTGTAATCCTCTTTAGACAGCACTGCACAAAAATAATTATTCTAGAATGCTTCTCATGGCTCAGAAAGGGAAGACCCGTAGAAGCTAAAAAGATCAATGCTCTCTTTCTCAATATAAGTGCTTCCAGATACCTTGTGATTTGAAGGAAGAAGTCTGAGGCAACATCAAAGTTGCTGCTAAAATTATTGATGACAAAATAAGTGGTAGCTTCATATTTGAAATAAGAATACATGCTGCTATTTAGCCACTTCATTATAGTTGGAAGAACAATTGTGCCCTCTCTGTGTACTATTGATATTTTGCCACTGTGTTCTCTGGAGGGGAAAAAAAACAGGCCTGTTACTAATTTGCTTAGGTTGCCCTAATAAAATTGTACATTGAAAGGTTCAAAATCAAATAGCTTTACTATGGCAAACAGAAATCATCTACATTTTACATAAGCGTTTTACAATGTCTAGCTTTTATTCATTGATATATATTTTCTTACTGCTTCTATTGAAATTATTTTCAGAACTGAAAAAAATACTGATGCTATCAAAACTTTCTGGTTTGATACACTTTTGGAATAGTGTTTACTTTTGGTTTGGAAATGTTTATTCTTCATTTATCTTCATGGCCATATTTAAAAGGCATACAATTAAAAGACATTAATGCAAAAATTATAAAATCTATATTAAAATTGATCTAAAATATATTCCTTTGAGAAAAAATTGGAAGCAATCATTTTTCCAGTTTTAGTCACAAGTCTGATTTCAAAAATCTCAAAGCCCTTCTGGAATTACATATGTATTATCTAGTTTTTAATCATTTTATAAATTTCATTCTATCCTAAAACAGGTCTTGGAATAGAATGTATTACACTTCACGATGGCTGTATTTTGAATAATTATTGAAAAGCATAGGTAATTCTGTTGTAGAAGTAAATTTCCGTTAACAAGAAATAAAAATTGAATTTTAAAAGAATAAGATCACGGTTTCATGATGTATCATAATGTTCTATGTTAAACTCTTGCATACTACAAGATATTACCAAATACAGCATTTGATAGACTATCGCAGTAATGGATAAGATCACACACTTTGAAGTCTTTAAACTCCACTGTATACAAAGCATGGAATTCTTATTTCTCCCATTTTGCTGAAGGAAAAGACATTGCACAAGACATAAGGTTACCACCAGTCCCTAAAATGCAGACAGTTCCTCCTGGTAAGTACATTTATGGTGTTCAGTATCTGGCCTCCCTGCGTGTGCTGGATGAATGTGGCATCATGCGGACTCCTGTGCCTGAGCGCTTGCGTTTCCTTTGGAAACTGCAGCAAGGAGGAGGATGGAGAGCCCTTGAGCCTCACTTCAACAGCCAGACAGCATATTTCAGTCAAGTTTTGGGGAAACAACCTGAGGACAAAAAGCTGAAAATCCCTCCTACAACATCTAGATACAGGTCAGCAGGATATTTGTGCCATAACAGGTAATAAACCCAGGTAGACTGAGTACATTCTATTTTAGATGAAGCACTGTCTGGAGAGTGGTTTGTAAAAACACCGTGCTCATTTATGGAGATGGTAATGAGAACATAACAAGGGGGACAAACTTTTTAGTAGGGATTGTTATGACAGAACAAGGGGTAATGGTTTCAAACTAAAAGAGGGTAGATTTAGATGAGATATAGGGAAGAAATTTTTTATAATGAGGGTGGTGAATCACTGGAACAAGTTGCTCAGAGAGGCTGTAGATGCCCCATGCCTGTGAACATTCAAGGTCAGTTGGATGGGGCTCTGAGCAACCTGATCTAGTTGAAGATTTCCCTGCTCAAGGTTCCTTCCAATCCAAACTATTCTATGAGTCTATGAAAAACAAAATACTCCACTCAACTGGTTAGAAAACACAAACAAAAAAACAAACAATATAACCAGTGTTTATTATCATGGCCCAGGAGCCTAGCTTTTTAACAGTGATGGGCTGAAAAGCAAGGAGTCCACCATAGTGTGGTGCCTGCCTAACAAAAGCAACAACATCCTGCAGGGATGGGAAAGCAAAGCTGAAACAGGATGGAAGGTTGAACCTGTCTTTGTCCTGCAACCATATTTACAGGTCAGGAAACCATGGGATAATCACAAATAAGTTAACACTAACTAGTTTCATCTTTATTTAAGAGCTGATGATTGCTTAGGTACCAAAAAGTAAGTGACATTATAAGTACTGAGATGCTGTTAATTTACACACATCAAAGTTGTTAGTTCTGTAAAGAAAAGGGATTAACAGAAAATGTGAGAGAAATCAAAGAGAAAAAAGACCTGCCACATTCTTACTTATTATACATCACTGCAAGTGACAGCCCATGTTTCAATAACTGCCTTTTAAAACTTGGATAAATTTAGAATAATATAGCTTTTCTTGAAGCATAACTTACAGAATAATGATCTAGAGCTTCTACAAAGAAATACATGTATTTTAGATGCTCAGCATTTGTTCTTATTCAGCATCACATAGTATAAAAGTACACCTAGAATTCAGCTAGTCCAAAATTTCATTACAGGATATAACTCTACCTTTTAATGCTAAAAGAAATGGGCTTTTACGGTATGTTACACTCAGTACCTAACAGTGCATCACTCAGTATTACTCACTCACTGCTGAAACAGTGGTTCATGTATTCAAGCCACTTGAGAGATTACTAACAAAACATAATACATGCTAAGTTTGTCTCTTTGATGTAGAACCAGATGTGAATATTATGAAAATGGTTTTGAGAAGTTAAACTGCCTACAGAGTAATCAATTCTATCAAAATTGAATTCTGTTTCATTACATTTTCATTTCCCAGTTGAAATAAGAGTAAGCAGTTGCATGTGCAATGTATTAGTGTACTATCTTCCTAGCTGTAATGCAAATTGCTGTGTTCCGAAAGCAGTCTACAAACATAGATGCCTCATAAAATGTCTGAATCTTTAACAGTACTACTGAGAAAAATGATGAATTACCTCTTTGAATATTGTGCAGGAACAAAACAAATATTTTGAAATTTTTGGCTCAACCTGTAGAGCAATCAAAACATCCACTACACATGTTTTTGGCAAATCATATCTGCTTGAATAGTGCATACTTCAGTCCAGAGAAACAGGCAAGAAAAACTATATTCTAAATTCTGTTTGGAAAGGTAATTTCTACCAAACACAAGGCTACCTGAAAAGCTTTCTAGCTGTGCTACTTTATACTATACTGCTAACCTATTTCACAATAGAGATGTAGTCAGCTTCTGAATAGCTTTAATCAGGATCAAGACATGTCCATGGCAATCTCTCTTGTCATCTTGTGTCCAGAAAAAATATTTACTTGAAAATTCAGTTGTCTAATATTGAATTAAATGGTGAAGTTTATGTGAAATTCCATTCATTCAAAGTATATAGATGAAAGAAGTACATTTCATATTCATCCATACATTATATATAACGATGGTTTATAACACATATTTGCTGCACAGCAGTTGCACAACCAAAACCATCATTAAACCAGCTCTGTTAAAAATCATACAAAACATCAAATTATTCATTTTAGCTACAGTGAAGATGTGTTAAATTAAAATGTTTGGCAGTACATGTAATATGGATATAGAAAATCATAGTACTTTAACCCAGATTAACACTAATATAGATCGGATTTCAAAACAATAACTGTCTGTTTTGAATCTGTACCGTATCTAGCTTGACTTGCTTATTAAATAATACCATACTAACAACCATAAAGAATGCATGCTTTTAACATTTTGCCTTTTAAAGTCAATGATGCCTTTTATTACTTTATTATTATTCAGGAAAACAAATTATAATCACTCCTTGGAATGATCATAAATACTATGAAGAACTCACCAGTCTTCCATGGTTTAGATATGATTACAAAGATACAATTTTAAAGATGAAAGGGTAACACTCCATTTACCAAATATGATTTCATGCTGATCAGGTAACAATCTTGATTTGTATAATACTGTAATCACATGATAAAAGTGTAAACTATTGGCAGTTGTTATTAAGAGATGAGATCAAATTTTCTGTATGGGATAAGTGTGCATAGGTAGTTCGAGTGGGATATTTTTGGCATTACTAAAAAGCTTATTTCTGTGGAAACTGCTGCTCAGTCTGGTTAGTATATAGCATTTTTTTCCACTGTTTGGAGTATATACAATCATTACAGCTTGCTGGCCAGTTTGGATTTCCTATACCAGCAGGCTGAACCTCTTCTCAACTAATTATGTGATTACGCATATTTTGCTTTATAATGCACTGTATCGTGGTTTTTTTTTCTGTGGGAAAGGATATTCAGGTTTGAGGTCCTTTTTTTTTTTTTTCCCCGACTATTTTCCACAAAGTTCATCTGCCTTTCAATTTTCCATAACATAACATAGGTAATAATTCTTATATAATACCTGTGAACATAAGAAGTGATGCAGAAAGTCATTACTGTGAAGACAGACAAACTAAAAGTCATAATTTCCCTAATTGCAACAGTTTCCACCCAAACATTACTTTAGACTTAATTTTTTGCATTTTTAAGAACATCTAATACTGCTCATTACTTATTTAGGACACAAAACACGTTTGGGACTTCAACCCTATATATAAAGATCATATGTTCATTCTGTCTCGGCATTAAAGTGCTCCACCCCCACTCCTATCAACAACAATGAAAGTAACACAAACACTAAAACAGGGTGAAGCTAACATTTGCTGAGCTTTGTCTTCTGGTCTGTTTCCAGCCATCTACAATGCATCTCCATTCATTCTCAACTTACTGAAGCAGGAGCTGAAACTGAGATGCAGGAAAAATAGTAACTATCTACAATCCTAAATACAAAGAAAGTTACATTTTTTCTTTTCTGTTGATAAAGACATTTTGTGTACTTATATCAGATGTAGTTGAACACTAGCAGTTGTGTCTGGTTTCTAACTCACCTTCCATGTCCACCTGGCAGACAACAAATTCATACATAGAAGGAGCTAAGAAATCAACCACTTTAAATAAGGGGCCTAGAATTCAAAGGGAATTACCGTGAACTTATGATCTTTGCAAATGCAAAACATAATGAAATTCAAAGTACTGTCTTCTTATTTGTCAAAAAAATGTGTTATTTAAACATTTATTAAATTCAGGATAGTTTTGGATGACAAAGAAAGATACTTTTATGAGAATGTGTTGATACTTCTGAGATTGGAGATAAAAGAGATAAAGCATTTTTAACACAGATGCAACCCCCAGCTAGGTCTAAAAATCAATACTTATGAAATACAGACCTAGATAAAATTTTGTTAATATTCATAGGAATGTTAGACATTACATTATTCTGGTCACCAGAGGTCTCAGAAGTTTTTCAATGAATGCAAATGCAATAATGTAAATGAAGGACTCACACCAGCTGAATAGAAGCATTGAGGAATTTGAATAGAGAGAGCTTTCAGCTGAGAGCAAGACATCTACACAAGCAAACATTAACGGCAATCAGAACATACTCTGTGTACTATTTGTAACAAGTGTAGACTGGATGACTGAACAGTGAGGTGGACTGGAATCTGGCTGGAGGACAGAGCCCAAAGAGTAGTGGTCAGTGAGGCAGAGTCTAGTTGGAGGCCTGTGACTAGCGGTGTCCCCAAGGGGTCAGTACTGGGTCCAGTCCTATTCAATATATTCATTAACAACCTAGATGATGGGACAGAGTGTATTCTCAGCAAGTTTGCTGATGATACAAAGTTGGGGGGAGTGGCTGACATGCCAGAGGGCTGTGCTGCCATCCAGTGTGACCTGGACAGGCTGGAGAGCTGGGCAGGGAGAAACTTAATGAAAATCAATAAGAGCAAGTGTAGGGTCCCTGCAGCTGGGGAAAAACAACCCCACGTATCAGTATGGGCTGGGGGCTGAGCTGCTGGAGAGCAGCTCTGGCGAAAAGGACCTGGGAGTCCTGGTAGACAACAGGCTGACCACGAGCCAGCCATGTGTCCTCGCGGGCAAGAAGGCCAATGGTGTCCTGGGGTGCATGAAGAGGTGTGTGGCTGGCAGGTCAAGGGAGGTTCTCCTCCCCCTCTACTCTGCCCTGGTGAGGCCTCATCTGGAGTACTGTGTCCAGTTCTGGGCCCCCCAGTTCAAGAGGGACATGGAGCTACTGGAAAGAGTCCAGCGCAGGGCCACTAAGATGATGAAGGGACTGGAGCATCTCCCATATGAGGAGAGGCTGAGGGAACTGAGTCTATTTAGCTTGGAGAAGAGGAGGCTGAGGGGGGATCTCATTAATGCTTATAAATATCTTAAGGGCAGGTGTCATGAAGACGGGGCCAGACTCTGCTCAGTGGTGTCCAGTGACAGGTCAAGGTGCAATGGACACAAACTGGAACACAGGAGGTTCAATCTTAACATAAGAAAACACTTCATTAGTGTGAAGGTGTACTGTGTCTGGCTGAGCCGGAATTGATTTTCCCCTGTAGCAGCCCTCATGGTGCTGTGTTTTATGTTGGGAGCCAGAAGGGTGTTGATAACACACTGGTGCTGTGGCTACTGCTGAGTAGTGCTTACACAGCACCAAGGCTCTTTCCAACATTTCTCCCCAGTGGGATGGGGTGGGCAAGATCTTGGGAGGGGACACAGCCAGGACAGCTGACCTGAACTGACCAAAGGGATATTCCATACCATGTGACGTCTGCTCAAGTATAAAGCTGGGAAAAGGAGGAAGGGGGTGGGCTCACTCTTAGTCCTCTGAGGCAACTGCTATGTGTATCACAGCCCTGCTTCCTGAGAAGGCCCCACATCGCCTGCTAATGGGAAGCAGAGAATAAATCTCTGTTTTCTTTTTTGCTTCTGTGCACGAACCTTGCTTTGCTTACATTAAAACTGCTTTCGTTTTACCCACAAGGGTTGGTTTTTTCTATCTTATTTTCTTTCTCCCTTTTTGCCCTGCTGAGAGAAGGGGGGGTGGGGAAAGTGATAGAGCAGCTTGGTGGGTACCTGGCATTTAGCCAAGGTCAAATCACCACAAGGGTGACAGAGCACTGGAACAGGCTGCCCAGAGAGGTTGTGGAGTCTCTGTCTCTGGAGGCGTTTAATACCCATCTGGATGTGTTCCTGTGTGATCTACTCTAGGATCCTGCTCTAGCAGGGTGGTTGGACTAGATGATCTTCAGAGGTCCCTTCCATCCCCTACCATTCTGCGATTCTGTGATATTTAAATATAAAGTAATCAATAAGAGATCTTAATCAATAAAGATCTTAAATTATGAAAAAATATATATTAATTTTTATTACCAGCTGTATTGCATTCTCTTTCCTAAAGATGTTTTCCTCTGTTGTCCAGGAATCTTTCTTTGTGACATCAGTAAATAGCTACACTACGTTAAATTCTTCTTCTACCTGCCTGTATCAACTTGGCTTTCACTGATAAGCTCAAATGTCCAGCTCATGTAAGTTAATTAATCGTAACTCTGATGTATTTTGGAGTACTCCAAAGTGTGAATGGCAATAGAAAGTTTATCACTTTTTCTTCCTCATGATGAATGCAACCTGAATAGTACTAAATCCTAAGAGAATTTTCCAAGTTTTCAGCATTATCCTTAACGTTGGAATTTTTAGCTTTCTGTGATGCATTATTTGTTTTTACATCTGAAACCATTTCTAAAGCTGATCATATACTTATGAGAAGCTGAGTCTTACTGAAGCAGTCTGTACATTACATTTCCATACAAAGCCAGTGGGAAAGTTTTCATTGTCTTTGTTAGCTAGGATAGGCTCTAAGGTTACCAATTACATTGTTTGGCCACTACATGTTGTATGAAAATCCAAAGCTGCCTACTAAGTAACTGAAGTACATTATTTACAGTGTATTCCACTGAAGAGAAATGAGAGTTTAAAAAAAGACAAAAAAATACATAGTGTGAGATACCTGACTGCATGCTGTGCTTAATGAACAGCACATTCAAATCAAATAGCAAGAGCATGCACAAGACAGCAAGAGGTGTACGAAATTTCTTCCTTACATAGATGAAACTGAAAGACAAAACAGGAACGTTGCATTTCTCCTTGGGAAATACAACATCTTGCAGATCATAAGGTCATTCATTCCTCTCTAAAACTGTTTCTATTTATCACTGTATATTTCTTTTAGGTCAGTCTTTTAGTCTGACTTTTCTGTTAAATGTTCTAAGAATTTCCCAGAAATTCTACTGAAAAACACTTAACTGTAAATTTCTACAACCTTGCTTTTTTCTTTTCTTAAAAACAGATCTGATATTTGACCTGTTTGCATCCTTTGAGACTTTCTCACTCATGTACTCTAAAATAATTGCTAATAGTGCAAATACCTTTCTGCTTTATCACTCCGAGGTGAACAGGCCTGGAAATGAAACTGAATGAACTGAAACAGATTCATGTCACCTAAGGATTCCTTACCTTTTCTCTTCCTGATTTCACCCTGTGATGTTTTTTAACTGTTATGTATCTTGCTTTGTGAAGATTTAAAAAAGAAAATAATTTCAGTTTTGTCTTTCTTACTAGTAATATTCTCTGTAGACATTAGACACAGTCATTCTGAAATGTGCTTCTACTGTGTAGGTACTTTGAACATGTTTGGTGGTTTATTAATATAAATTAAAAGCTAAAAGCTTATTTTTACTTGTATTCTCTACATACACTTATTATTCATAGGTTAATTTTCAATCTTCCCTTTTTTTTTCCTTTTTCTCCCCCCTTGGGTTTTATTAAAAAGATACAAGTTGTTTTTCCAGATGCTTATGGCAGTTTTCCATGGACTTAAATACAACCTGTTGTGACTAGAAAATATGCTACGATATTATTCACAATGTACTGAATTAGATCATTAAAACGTTTCTGAATATAAATTAAACTTTTTGAGATAGATAAATAATTGAATTAATCACATTTTGAGAGAAGACAACTGAAACAAATGATATGAGCTACCAGAGTATGGAAAAGCTTTCCTGAAAAAGGAATGTTAAAAAAAGTAGTTTTACATTTTTATAAAATTAATTCAACACTGATAGCTATAACATAGGGAGAACTAGAGAATCTATTTTTTCTAAAGTGGCTGTTTCTCGGATTGTCTGCTTTAGCTAGACAGTACAAATATTCTGAATGTATCTATGCAAAAGGTGTTAGCATTTCATATAAACATGCTTTATCTGAGAAAGATTTAAATAAAGAATGTACAAAATGTTGAAAGATACACAGGATACATCTACAGAAAGGCTACAATTGGGTACTACTGGGTAGTAAAACAAGAGCAAAAAATTATAGCCTGACGAACAGAAAATGATAACTTTATACCTTTTTGCTATTTGGTAGAACAGTGAACTGCATTTGCAGATTTCTGAATATCTAGCATCCACTACGATGATAGCACAAGCCGATGATAGCCTAGCCCAGCTCGCAGGAATTTTGTATTATCCATTTAGGAAATTACTTGTATCCTTGCCCTTGACAGGGGGACAAGGGCCAGGAAAGCTGCAGAAGCAGGATAAAAGCAGATTTGGGCTCTTCGCTTCTGGAAGTGTCTCTTCTGATTAAGGTTATCAAAGGAGTTCGTTGTTGACTTGTAACACAGAAGATGCAATTCAATTCACAGATGAAGATATCTACCTCCGATTCCTACCTTGCTGACACTTAAATCCTGCATCCTGATTTAAATCACTCCCATATTGTCTGCCTTTCAAATGCATCTCTTAGAAGGGCTATATTTATACCTTTGGGAGTAGGGTCTTATGGTAACAGAACAAGTTTAGTATGACGGTGAAATCTGAAGTGTCTACAAAGAAAAGTATGTTTTCATATCTGCAAAGAAATCTAAACGAAATGCAGATGAACGTATAAATTCAGAGGCAAGACCTGCAGCATAAGTAGAATTTTTGTCTGAATTTGCTGAAAGCATTCGCTTTGGCAATATGGCAAGCCAAACAGAATTACTCTGCAGAGAAAAACAGATGTGGTAAATTAGAATCTGGCTTCATATATAAGTTCCACAGAGAAAAGAATTTAAAACAAATAAAAAACCCCCCAACACGCACACTTCCCGCCCCCTGCAAAAATAAGAAAAAAACCCCAAAACAAACACCAACCCACAACCAAAACCACAACCCAAACCAAGCAAATGAAGACCCAGAAAAGACCAAAGTAGGGACAAGAGATAAGCAAATTTTCCTTTCCTTCTTAAAAGACAAGTGAGTGACAGAACCATCCTGTTTCCATAATAGGAAACCACTTTCTCCATTCCAGAAGCAAAATGAGGAAGAAGCATCTAGTGTCTGACAACTTTAAGGTGGTAAAGAGTTCAGGTGCCTTGGAAATACAAGTGAGAGAAGAGGAACAAAACAGCTTCGCCAAACAGAACATCTGTCCAAAACATTACAAAAGGAAACTCAAAGTTTTGCTGATGAAAAAACTTATTTTAAAGGCAATGTATCCTTAATTTTGATTTGGAAAAAATGCTCACTCTGAATTATTTTGATCTATAACTGATGCTAGTGATTTAGTGAGTGGTAACTATTCCCAGTGACTAATTAATTTTAGAGTTATAGAATGCTTTTCTTCAGAGGAAGAAATCTAGTTGAAATTTTAAAATATTCAGCTAATCATTAATTCAGTGCCATCTGTTCATAATTCAGCTGCAACTGCAATATTTATCACCCTAAGAATAACCTAAGGAAAAAGGAGGTATTTTCAGAGATACAGTTATATATTATAAAATTTAAAATCTGTATTAATTATACCTTTAAATATCCTGTACATGGTTAAGACAAGTTACATCAAAAGTTACATCAAAACAGCTCTGTCCATCCACAAACGGCACAATTAAACATCTCTACTATAGACACAATATGGAATTTGACACTCTATACTGTTCTGAATGGAGGCAAAATAATTAAAAGGCAAATAAACATAATTATCTTGATAAATAAGCACAACAAACCAGGTATGCTCTAGTTATGGATATTAACTGGTATTTTCCAGTGTATTATTAAAATTTCAGTGTTATACATTGAAGTTTGTTTTAGATATGAACATTTTTATGGGACTCAAAGAAAGTAAACTTTGACATTAGTGTTTTTAAAAACACACAGTAACTGTAACATAACTGAGATGCAATTTCTGACAGTATAGAGACATGTAAGAGGAAATTCTAGAAAATAGGGGGGTTATGTATTTTTTTAATACTAGTCATCTAATAGATATGAACTAGAACTTGTGATCTAAGGGGTTCATAATCTTGTGTGGACAAATAATTTTCATGGTCAAACAGACAAATGCTTCCAAGCCTTACTATCCACTTGCAAAAATCTCTTTCACATATAGAAACAGGCTAAATTTTCATAGCTGGCCCAGTAAGGTAACTGATAGACTTTTTAAAAGATAACTTAGCGGAATAAAGACTCTAAGTCTACAGTCAAATTACTTCTCACCCGTATTTTTGATAAATCTCTTTGCTGTCACTTCAACATCTTTAACAGCAGCAGCATGCTGTTTTGTTTCTTCTTCCAAGTGTTCTCTGTAGCTCTGAAGTAAAGGAGAACATCAGAAAGATCTCACTGGTCTCTGCTTTCTCTTTTTTTATTTTTTTTTTAAATTATTATTTAAATAAGTTAAAAAACAGTTTCTCATTTATTTGCCCTTATTTTGTCCTTCACTTTGGCCACTCCTATTGGAATAATATTGTGTTACCAATATTAATGAGCTGCCTGAACATCAGTTTAAAAAAAAAAGAGGGTAAAAATAAAATCTTAATGTCCTGTCAGGGATTTGCTAAAGGTCCAGATGCTGTAGGTAATTTAATAATGCTTAGCACCCAGCAGCAGCCTTGTGAATGTCACGATGCATGCACAGCACCTGTTTTTGCAGTTAAATGAAGTATTAGCAGTTGATAAAGCTAAAGACAAAGCACTAGAACCATCTTTTGAACATTTACACTGTATCCCTCAAAACCTACTTAAATACCTCTGAATAATGTCTATTTCTTTGACTTTTGGTATCTCTCTCCTACAAAATAAAATCACTTCTCCTTCCCTGCTCTGAACATTTGGGTAGTAGTTATACTGTCTATATTGGCCAACAGCGTGTGGGTAGCAACAGCAGGACAGATGGCAATGGATTAATATTTAAACACTAACACTTCTGTACCACCATGCAAACCACTAATGACCTCTTCTCACTCAAACTCTATTTCTACAATTAAATCCGTCCACTTTTCGTAGTTCCATGTCCTCTTATTGTACGGGGGGGAAAAGGTAATATATTTTAAGGATAAGATATTTGAGAATTGAAACAGAATATCCTTTTTCCTAGGCTTCAGTGCCAGTTTTCTAGAAACAGTGGAAACACCCAGACATATTTAAAATACAACAATGTAAAATAAAAAGCCTATAAAGCAGAAAAGTGAGTGGAGCACTGCTCTACTGCTGGCAAAATAACTGTTGATAATTGAAATCTACTTCAGCATATGTCCACTCTCACTACTCATGCTCTGGAGTCAAAGTTACCATTGAGATGAAATACCAAGGCACCGAGCTGATGCTTATACCCAGCATACTGGACACCCCTCTGCATAGGGTCACTGCTGCACTCGTGCTCCCCCTCCACGATCACTGACTTGAAAACATTGATTTATTGTTCTCTTTCATCCTTTTCCTATCATCTCTCAAGTGATGCTGGGTATAGAACATCAACTACTGCCCTCTCAAGAGAAGAGAGGCCTGTGGCTACTGCTTTTCCAAAAGTTATCCTGGGGGAAGCCAGCATGAGGCCAGTCCTCTGTGTGCCTGACTATTCCTACCAGCACCAAGTATCAGCAGCTGGGACCTGAGACTTCAGTTGAAGCCTGGCTTCTAGCAGCTGCTTGAGGAAGACCTGCTACTTGTCCCTCTTCCTCCAGGGATTTATTCTGTACTCCTTTGAAAGAATCATAGAATCACAGAATATGTCAGGTTGGAAGGGACCTGTAATGGTCATCAAGTCCCACTCCCTACTTCTTGCAGGTCTACCTAAAACTAAACCATATGACTGAGAGCATCATCCACTCATTGAACTCTTACAGGCTTGATGCCGTGACCACTTCCCTGGGGAACTATGTTCCAGTGACTAACCACTCTCTCAGTGAAGAACCTTTTCCTAAAGTCCAATCTGAACTTCCTCTGACACAGCTTCATACCTTTTCCACGTGTAAAAGAAAAAAATTCCAATTCCATAGCAGCAACTCAACAAAAATTGAGGTTTATAATGAATATATACAAGATAATTGGAGAAGTTGCAGAATAAAGTAAGCATACTGCCCAGCAGCTGCATAAGCCTTGGAGAATACCTAAAATCCAACCTTAAGAATGTATCTTCTGACTTTGAAAAGGCATCTTTTCCTCTGTATGCTTGTCCTTTCCCAAACAGTTCTAGATTATGGAAAAATAAAACACATCGAAAACCAGGTACTGTTCCTCAAATTTCCTTCCAAACATAGATGAATGAAGAATAAACTTAGAAAAAGAGAGAGCAAATAACCTGCATGTATTTTGTCTATGCTACAAATATTATAGAGAGAAGTATCAGATTAGTTATAAAAGGACAAAGTACGTTTTTCTTTTTGTCTGTCAGTTACAGACAGCAAAAGGTGCTCTCCAAGTTAGATCAACACAACTTCAGATATGAACTAACATGAGCTGTACCTTGTATCCGAGGTAGAAATAGTCTTCCTGAGCTCAGACTGAGGGAAAGAAAAAGAAAAGAAAAGTTGGAACAAGACTCAGATGTCAAAAACATTTAGAGTCTGAAGAAGGCAGAAAAAAGAAAAAAAGTATACTGACTGCAGAAATAAGAGGAAAAGGTCTCAAGACCCCAGGTCTGGAAGTACTGATGTAGTGTTTAAATAATTTAACAAAAAGTGATTATTTTTAAGATTCAGTGACGATTATGTAAAACACACTAGTGAGGTTCCTGTGTGACCTGATCTAGGTATTCCTGCTCTGGCAGGGGGATTGGACTAGATGATCTTTTGAGGTCCCTTCCAATCCCTAACATTCTGTGATTCTGTGACTAAAGTGAGGAATCTTATATCCACAGCACAGCCCTTCTTTGCTACACTGTTTAGAACTAAGAGTGCACGAGCACTCTTGTCTCCAAAATAACCACATAGAAATTACACAGAACTTAATTATTGTCCTACTACTGCTCGCATTTGTGTTTATTTATGGGTGAATTTTTAATTTGTGAAATATCAACTTAAGAGCAGGATATGCTCTTGTATTTCAGGAAGGAAGTTTCAGGCCATACCTACCAGTAAGAAAGAGCTTACTACTAATTGTTTCTAGAGCATGGTTTTCATGTGAAAATTGATAAGGGAGATATACCATAGGGTATTTAAAATATTAAACAGTAATGTAGTGTTATATCTACACATAACATATAATAAGAGTATCGTAAAGATATGAAAGATATTCCTTAAATATTGAAAATGTACCTAAATGATTAAAAGCAATCTGAAGCACTGTATAAAGTGTCTTTCTCTTTCAAAGACTTGTTGTTACCCAAGCACAAAGTGGATTACAAATGGGTGATGATGCCAAATATATTTAATAGTTTTATGAGTTAATTATGTAATGATATATAAAGTATTATTTTTCAATCCAGTTAATGCAAGGGCTAGTCACAAGAGCCTAAATTCACCACTGCTGAATGTCAAATGTACGTATGCAGATTAACACAGAGAATTATGCAACTAATTTCCAAGTGAAATAGAAGCAAAAACTATAAGAGTTGTTTGCAACTGGTTTTTACTAGTACATGAACTATTACTGCCTCTTGATGCTCAATCAAAACAAACAAGTTGAGATGATTTCTATTATTGGAAGATGACTTAAACAGAATTGCAGGAGAAATATGGATGAATTTCAAATAAATAACAGGTTAATATTTAAAAGGCTACTTTGGCAGACCCATCAAAGTGCTGGCAAAGAGGCTGAAGTTTTGATCAGTTTTTAGAGCTCCACATTTTCCTAATACCACACTTCAAGATAACTAATTAATGGGAGTAGATTCTCATGATATCTTAGCCAAAGTCATTAGGAGTGTATCAGAATATATTTTCTGTGAGCTCCTACTACAAAACCTGTTACAGTGCAGATGGTTTGTAAAAACAGTTTTCCAGGGACTAGACAGACAGAAACAGAGGCAACGTCACATTGCACTGTAAATTATGAGAAGGGATGAGACTCAGATTCCATCTGGGCATTTCAACTGTTATGAGCAACAGGGCTTGCTTTCTGACTGCTTCTTGGCTCGTCTCACATACTTTGCCAAGAGGAGATGTAAAATCATATGGTCTCTCAGGCACTGCTCCGTCATACCTTCTGCAGTGATTCCCAAAGCTGAAAGACATCCTTTAACTCTGCAGTTAAGTACGAGGTAGCTAACCTGCACTAAATAAGGCCAAGTTATCTCACATTTACCTCCATTTAAAAGATATGAAAATGGATTGGTACCACAGACTAGCAGATGGGCTGTATTTTCATTTCCTAATAATTTATTTATATCCCTATACACAGAAAGAGCGTTTAGCTGGCTATACAGCTTTGGTAAGAAACATTATACTGCAGAATTTGTATAATCAGAATGTATTTTGCTCTGTAAATTAACTAAATATTCTCTGAGTTGACAAATAATTGACGTAAAGGAAAACATCAGACAGCAGAGTAATTTTCAACAGCAAAATCCATTTAAGGTGCAAAAATACCTGAAAAAATGTTAGTAACGCAAGTATTTTAGCATAGAAATGGTGGATTCTGTGTTAATTTTTTTTTTAATCAGAAAAGAGGGAGTGAATTAACTATAAGTTGAAAGCCTTTGTTGCAATGGGAAGAGCCTGATTAATGATAAAATGCCCCAAGAGAAGATTTTAAGCTATTACATACTCAGTCTGAAGTTCAATATGAAATACTCCTGTTTGTACATCACTACAAGAACTAGACTGCTAACTCATCTATGTATGGTAGAAGTGAATTGCCCACATTTTGGATTTCAACACATTAAAGTGGTTTTAAGGACCAACACCGGGTTGTTTTTTCAGTCTGTATTTTAGTTAAGGAATACAAATTCAGAGAATGCTGAAAAACGGATAACCCATTTATCTGACTTTGTTTTTGCAACATCTTCTTAATAATATTCATAATCCTATTGCACCACAGTGGTTATAAAAGAAATTGCTTCAATATGAAAATTAGACTAGCAGAATGTTTTACGTATTTTAGAAATTTGAAATTTGACTGTGGTTTGAGAGTACAGGTAGGCAAACCTTCCTGTAAGGGAAAGGATAAATGCTTTATTTTACATGTTCCTGACAATTAAGTTCTGATCTGTATTTGCCCAGTTGAAGGGAAAAAGCAGCTAATGAGGGACTATAAAACATCACCCCTCCTCTCCCCAGCACCCTACTATCTACAAGAACAACCGTATAGATAAGAGAGAGAGGAGTTGAGCCCTTTTGTTCTCTTTTCCTACTGAGAAGAAAGTGTATATGTATGTGTACAACGGCTCTGAAACTACCCTCTTCCTGCAACACTTAGGAGAAAAGACCTTACATTTGAGGTCACTTTGTATGCAAACAAGATTAAAAAATATAGAAACCTTTCTCATCCATTGTTACTTAAGCATGTTATTATTTTGATTGCCTTAATGGATACTTAGCTTAAGTTTATAATAATGTTAATTAAGTAAATGTCTGACAATATATATCAAACATTTAGAGTAACGTGCGCACACATATTACAAGCTCTACCACAGTTAATTCTAAAAGTAAGAATGCTTGAAAAGTTGTCTCTTGCTTCAGATCTTCTTTGATGTCTAGATATTACAAAGGGAACATCACAGGCAACATTTAGGCAGTGAGTTACTTTGATCACCTCTGAAGCGAAGGAGTAGCAGGATGTGTAACCTGGTAAGGTATCAGTAGATATAGGCACAGGCAGTTGGTATACGTGATATAGGTAAGAATGATGAAGGGGGACTGTTTCCATTCCCACAAGGTTACATACCTGTAATTTCTGATGTCCAACAGTTTCTGCACAATACCCCATGTATTCTAGGTGGAATACAGAAGTAAGCAAGCACTTTTTAAGAAAAAAATCTCAAATACACAATACACATTTTGTGGTAAATGGATGGAAAGTGTCATCAAGTTTGACAAGTCATTTGAATAGCTACATCTTTTAGTACTGTTATCAGTCTTTACCAGTGCTGTAATTGAAAATTATATATCTACCTGCTATTTTCAAAAAGTAATTGCAAAACTGTGATATAACTTTCATTGGTATTCAAATCATTTTCCTCAATTTGCATGGCTCCGGAGATCTCAGTGAGTAGAGCTACAGGTTCAGAAGCTCTCTAAAAGCTGTGACTAGTAAAGCTCTGAGTTATGATTTTGTCTTAAAGAGCTTAACAAAAATGAAGTGCACATTTTTGCACATTTCAGATATCTCCAGAGATCTTTATGAATGGGAAAGAGTCAAGCAACAGCAGAAATATCTGTCACAAGCAATTATTGCAGCAAGAAAAAAAAGAGAAAAAAAGACCAAGACCTCTTGAAAAAATGAGTAAGTTGGTGAAGTAATAATCAAATCTGAAGATGAAGTTACAGTAATTACACAGGTGGGTTTCAAATGTCTCCTTTCAAGCCTGCTTAATTTTGATCCCTTTAGCATTTGTCAGCCTAACTTCCTCCACTCAAAAACCAGCAGAGGTATATATGATCTGTGCAGAAAGACTTCTGGCTTGAGGTGAGCAACTATTTTGCATTTCTAAGATTAGCAGAAGTAGCTCTTTTCCCATATCGCTTCAAATTATGCAAACATTGACCAAACAGAGAGAAAAGGCTGTATCAACGTAATCCAGTAGCATACATATTGAGAAGGGTATTGCTAAATAAGGGTTGGGAGAGGAGAGATGCAATTACTTCTTCTCATTCAGCTTAGGTACAAAGATCAATGGATGGTCACCTTTACATCTTTATTCTGTAGATATACTTCATGTCTGTGCTATAACTGCTCTGTTGCTCTTAAATGGCATGTCTAAAAACTGAAAGCTGTGGAGTCCTTTTTGAGAGCCAGATACAAACTTGGCAGTTTGGTGACCATATGTCATGAACAGACTGGAGCACAAACCAACATTTCTTGCTCAGTTGGTATAGATCCCAACAGAAAGCATTGCTACACCTGTGACTTCCTCTCCATACAGTTTTCAGTGTCAGTATAAATACATTGTACTGTAACAATGGATGCACCCTTGTTACTGTCAAATCTGGAGCTATGACTTGGCTTTACACCATTTAAACATGTAACCACTGAAACATGCAGTACTCTTAAATACATATATATTTAAATAGATATATTTAGTGCACTTTTTATTCACTCCTCCTAGATTAGGATGTGTTCCAAGATGTATTGATGATGCAATTTACAGAAATATTTTGTCTTCCATAGTCACTCACAGAACTGAATAGCTGTTATCAAGAGTTTCACTGGAGTTTTTTCATTTCCCTGGCTGATCATATAGCATTCTTCCTCCCAGCCCCACCCCTACTTCTTTACATTAATCTATCTTCCAGTAACAGTTTTAATTAGATGCTCTTAAAGCTGTCTTAGTCTTGCATGGCATAATTCCAAATATCACAGAAAGAACTTTTAGTTGTCCTAAAATTTGACATGACCAGCAATTTGAACAGGAAAGACAAGAGGCCAGATTATTTATTGCCTTGTAACATCACTTACGTCCTCTGAAATACAGATAAAATTCCAATAATATCACATATATAGGAAGTGCATTATCATCCACCTGAATGCACGGGCACCATCCTTTCTTTTCAGAATGCTCCTGCCATGCATAAAAAATTGTCTTTTTTTTCTTAATTATTATTATTCAACTTTTTAAAGAAGTCAACAGATAAGATTATTTTGAAGTTGTTACATAGATATTTTTTTTCCCCTAAGGCATAATATTTACTTTTTTTGTAGTTTGAAAATATTTCTCCTCACAGTTTTCTCCACTGTTTATTTACATCCTTTTCACTGGGCAGCCACACACACAGCTGCTTCATCATGAAGCACCAGTGAAGGGACAAGGTGCGTTTTTGAAGAAGGCAGGGACTTTTCAGAGCATACTTACAACTAATAGGAAAAATTATTTTCTGATGTCAGCAAACCTGGTATAGATAAGTCCCTTCTCTTCTCTCAGCACGTTTCCATGTTTCTACCTAGGCAAAAATAACTTTAAAAAAATTGTCTTCCTCTGCTCTATCTTACACAATAAAAAGTTTTAGAAGGGAGGGCAGGAATAATACATTTTGAATTGTAGGTGCCTGTTAATTTCTTTGATTTCCAACAGTAGAATGTTCAGGCTTTTTCCGATTGTACTGGAAGTTATGAGTGCCTGTACTAAGTAAAAAATAGTGAATAATAAATTTAAAAAAACACCTATTTTAATAAGCATTCGATACTGCATGAGGAATTTGTAAAAAAATAAAGAAGTGGATTTTTTTATTAATATAAGAAGGAATAAAGTCTATATAGCCATTAAGGAGAAGAAGAAGAATACAGAGAATAAGAAAGAATGCAAATAAAATATTGCAAATTAGCAAACTTCCACTCTCCAGACACTTTGTACCAGCTGCACACCAAGAAGCTTACAGGTGTTCACACTAATGATGGTAATGCAAGAACACATGTTTTCTTCAGGCCTTTATGTTTTTAGAGTATTAACCTCTAGTGTGATGCCTTTAAGTAGTTCAGTCTCAATACACTCACATACATTTTCAGTGCTGGATTCACTTAGCAGGAATGGTGTCAGCAATCAAAAATGTCATCTATTTCAGCCAATGTGAATGCTTGCCATGGGCAACTCACCTTTTAGCAATTAGCAGCTGAAGTGGAAGGTTTTAATAATATAGATACTAGATGAAACAGAACTGCGTTCCATAAACACACCGGGCAAGAACAATATGGCTAAAACAGGTGTTAGCTTAATTTTTCCTCATCTGTATCTGCTAGCAAGTCTGGTTACCTTTGCACACTCATTTGATGTGGTCGTTTAGGGAAATCAGTGCAGATGGTGTGTCACTCTATGCACTTGCCAAAGATTTTTTACAACTTGAAGCTACTGTCTCCAGCCAGCATGAAAGCTCAGTGTAGATTATAACTAGAGTTTAACTTAAAGCTGTTTGTAAGCGTATCCTTGGCACATAAGGAAAAAGAATGAATGAAACACAGTTTAATTCAGAAGTAAAGTGAAAAAAATTAAAAGACATTGAGTCTAAGGGGTGTCTTCCCAAATTTATATATACAGTATTAACTTACACATATGTTTTTATATTGCTCATCCCATTTCTAGTCAATATAGAATAACAGAAACATAGACGTCTTTTCCAACCAAGGCTATTATAAGATCATCAAGTCCAACCATTAATCTAGAACTGCCAAGTCACCACTAAACCATGTCCCTCAGCACCACACCTACATGTCTCTCAAATACCTCCAGGGATGGGGACTCCACCACTACCCTGGGCAGCCTGTGCCAGTGCTTGACAACACTTATGGGGAAGAAATTTTTCCTAATATCCAGTCTAAACCTCCCCTGGCACAACTTGAGGCCTAACGCATCTAGAACATTCTTTTGTACTGAATTTTTTTGGCCAATAGTCTTAAAAAGCAATTAATATCTTCAGTATTATTCTAGTACTGAAAATATAAAAAAATATTACTTCATATTTACAAACACAATAAGTATGATTTGTGTTAAAACCACAGTATAACACAGTAAAACTTAATAAAAGTAGGGAAAAATGCATGAAAAGTGGAACAGATAAGTAGAGGAGTTTTTATTTACATTTAATTTGGAATTTTGATTTGCTATATTTTATACTTCGCAAAATATCAGACACCATTTTTATGAATGAGTCGCAGTATGATCCATTTCCATTTAAATCTTGCAGTGACTAGGAAAGCACTTGGATTTTTGTTTTCTGGGTTTTTTTTTAATATTCTGTTATTCCAACTGTTTTCAATATATACTGATACAAATACATTGCAAGAGTAATGAGGACAAACCAATTCCCACTCAAGTAATGGAAGACTGACAGAACTTGTAAGAAAATGATGGTTATTTTCCCACTGAAATTATTGTTGAAACATGTTTTGCAGAGGATTTTTTTTTTAGTTTGTTTTGTTACAGCTGTCTCAAAAATAATAATTTTTCACTAAACTATGTTTTAACTATTTTGAAGTATTTCTACTTTCTCTGCCTTCAGCTAATGCTGAATCATGCTCTTATGATCCATTGTATGCATTGGTTTTTGTTTGACTATGGTGATATTCTTTTTCTGACTGTTCAGCAATATTTTATCTTCGATGTTAACTAATGAAACCTATTCATAAAGCTAAACTGATATATGTAACAGTCAATAAAGAACACTCACCTACTGTCAGTTGTCCAGTTAACTGTCCCATGTGATTTCTTGCATTCACTGTTACATTTCTGTCAGACTGTAAGACCAGTGGGCTATCCTGGGAAACATGTATAAGACAATAAATGAGAGAACAAAGAATTGAGGTAGAGTTAAGTTAGATCTAAATATAAACATGCATGCTGAGAGGGGAGTTGTTTCAAATATAATAGGCTTTTTAATAATTTCATAAAGTATTTTACAATCCAAATTTTTATATACAAGAATAACAGGAATACTATTTTAAGCTTAAAACCTTTGTGCATAGAATCCCTGCTTTAGAAATGAGAGTGGAACTTCATTTATATAAATTGGGCTTTACTTCCTGGGGATATTACAAAGTTAAAAATTCAAAAAGTATTAACACAAATGTGTTTTGTTAGCCTTTTCCACATATTGCTAACATATTCTTTTTTAACTATCTAACCAACACTGAACTACATCATTCTGTTAATCTGTACAACCCATATTTGGATTACACTTACCCAAACTTTACAAATGCAGCCATGCATGTATTTTATTATTTCTTTATTTAGTTATTTTCAAAAAGCAAAGAAAGAGAGCACTGGAAGGTGAGGTGATATACCCTAACTCACCGCCAATAGTACCTGACAGGTACTATTAGCAATCAAGCTGATGTAGCACGAAGACAAACACTGTATGATGTTAAGTACGGTCGCTACATTTTTTCAGTCAGCTTGCAGCATGACTACATTGCTATCAGCATCCAACTAGGTATAAACTTTTGAGAAATGTTTACACATATATGCATAGGCACATCATGTGTCCAAAGCCAGTTTAAGGAATATCAGAAATTAAGACAGAATTAAATTTTCTTCTTGAAGAATGAAGAGCCAGATTCACTCCTCCAGGGGAAAGACAGAGGCATGGGAAAGGAGAAGAGCTTCAAGAGAAAGCCAAGAGAAACCTAGCCTACAAAAAGCAAAGACCTTATTGATCATGCTCTCATTGAAGAGAGGTGAGTGCATGAAGGGAGGGAAAATTAGGATGGCAGCTGGTGCTACAGAGAGACACTTTTCTCCCTAGAATCACTGGCTACGACACTTTTCTTCCCCTGAAGCTTGCAGTGAGACCATGGGTACATTAATGCTTCTGGCAGTTTGCCAGCACTTACCTATGCACCAGTAGGACACCTGACAGAAACAGCTGGGGAAGTGTCAGGTAAGAATAACTATGGGCTAGGAAAATATTTCTGAAAATTATTACATACTCATTCTTAAACTCTTCCCTGGGAATCTATTATTGATCAGTCCTGGACTGAGCATATTAGGTTAGATGGGCTTACTGTGTGTGTATGTGTGTGCCAATATGTTGGTTTTTCCTGTTCTTGAAAGTTTTTTAAGAAGAGAAAGGAAGGAGTTAAGGAGCCATATATACAGTTTTATTTTTACATGATTGATGCATTAGTTTTACACTTAAATTTTCTATACCTTACAGTCCTTTCCTTTGACTCCAGGGCTCTCCTCTGCAAGAAACAATCTTCCCAGTTGTTTTCACTGTGATTATTACCTTTAAATGATACTCCGTTCCTTGGGAAGTCTGAAATTATTCTGACCTAATTTCTAAGAGTTCAGGTGTGCTTCATCTCTCACTGGACCATGCTATAACCTCTCTAACATCCTGTCAATTAGCTCTGCATCACAGAAATTGGCTGATGGGAATCAGTTTGACTTGTCCATCTTTCTAGATAAAAAGCTATAATCATCAGTGAGACACTGTGTTCAGTGTGACTGGTTTGAGCTAAACATGTGATGCAATCAAGGGAGTTTCTGGCAACAAAAGCAGCTGCTAAGGAGCTTTTTCTCAACACTTGATTTGATTTCCACTTTCCTTATGGTCCTTTGAAGATCATTAGTCTAGGCAACTGCTGCTCTGGGAAAGCAGGTTGTCCTTATAGACAGCTGCATGGACAAAGTATATTTTTAAGGAGTCCTTTTCACTTTTTCTTAGTATTTGGAGAAGAGACTTCTCAGTTAGAATAATTTCACTCTTAGTAAGCGAGGGTACTGTCATGCCTATTTTTGCCTGCTCAGCTGAGGGTTTGGTAACTTGCACTTCCAAACACTGTTCATAGTCTGATCTGAAGGTTTCTTTTCTTTCACCTTAGGAAAACACTTAACAAGATGCTCAGGCTAAAATCTCCCTCTCAGATTTCTTGTGCTCAGGCTTTAATTGTAAATGAACATCGAGGGTATCAAATTCTCAAGTACAGGATAATGATAAGATTAGGTGAACTGAGCATCCTTTCTTCTCTTTTCCTTGTCTTATTTAAGAGATAAAAAGAGGGATGAAGAAGTTAAGAACTTAAATCTATATTCCTTAGTTCCTGGGTGTCAAATATAGAGCTGCAAGCTTAAATTCTGAAACAAAAAAAAAACCCAGTGGCAAAACTCCTATCAATTTAAGCAGTCCAGCATTTCATCTATCTGCACAGTTTACCTGCACCTCTGTTTTCCACAGGAAGTGCCTAAAGACAGAGGTTCAAGGTATTCAAAGGTAGTCTATGCAGAGGAGTTAGCAACTCATATAAGACGTAGCTGAAATAAGTGGATTTATAGATCTGTAAGATGAGTATAAAGTGAGAGGAGCATCAGTCATATGAATATGAATTAACATATATATATACACAGCATAAAAATGTTGGATAATTTTCTTTCTGAGTCACCAGATCTGCTACTCTTTTGATGTGAACTTCAGCTTGCAATTTAATAGACTTGATAATCCACAAAATACTTTACATTCAGATCTCAGAAGACAGTTAGAAGTATGTTATCACACTGTTTTTCTGGAAATTTGAAATTAAAAAAAATTGTTTTGATGAATTTATAAACACAAAGTATAGAAAAAAATTGGAATATTGAGCTCTCCAAATGCTTTGAAAGTATTTAGAAGACTTGTTCTGAAGTCTACTTTCTAGGGTAATATCACCCAACAGCTGATAACATATAAAAACCCCAGACTGGTATATTAGCAAATATTTTTTGTATATTTACTTAATTAAAAAGCCCTTAAATTATACCTGACCAAAAAAACCCAAACAACCACAAACAAAAAAAAAAACCAAACACATGAAAAAAAAGGGGAAAAGATTTAATACTTCTGTTGCTGACACTATACAGCTGTATAACTTCCATCTATGGGTGAACATAAAGAACGTACTCCATTACATGTACTAATGTAGTGCTATAAAATTAGTTCCATGTATTTCTGTAGCTCAGTGTTACGAACATCAGGAACAGACATTCTTCATATTTAGAATATAGCCATATACATATGCAATGTAATAGTTATTGCATGCAACACCAAGGAACACCCGTGAAGAAATTCTTTATCACCTAATATATCACCTAACAGGCAGCACCTTGTCAGTGGCAGCCTGTGCAATTGCCTGTGTCAGTGTCCTTTGTGTGGATGTGTGTGTGTCTCTGGGTTGCATGCCCAGCCTCACTACTGGCTGAACCTGCAAGCTGGGAAGCAGCAGTGATGTCCACCAGCCTTTGACAGAGAGACCCCGGCTGGGCTCCAGCAGCCAAGCAGGAGTTACTGGGGCTGAAGCCCACCATACATCCCTTAACATTGGTCCCAGCTTCATTGCCCACCTCTTTCTAATCAGGGTCGTTGTAGTAATGTTTTCCCCCGTTCGAATGAAAGCCAAGATTTGTTACTAGCAGCGATACCCCCAATCCCCCAAACCATACAAAGGAAGCCCATTTAGGTCAGCTCGCAGCAGCCTCATGCTTCTCACTCCAGAGATGGCAGCAGAGATCAAGCAGCAGTGAAGGACCTTCTCCCGCCCTGGCTCAGACCCCAGGGTGCTCACCCTGCCGTTTCCAGGCTTGAGCTCACCAAGTTTTCCAAGGGCTCCAGGCACAGCAGGATAAAGCAGTGCCCTGTGACAACAAAATCTGGACAGTAGTGCCAGGTAATACCAAGAGAAAAGGCACAGTGAGCACTGCAAAAGGGAAAGAACGACTCCAGGGCCCCTCCGGCATTGCCCAGAGCTGTCCCTGGTGCTGCCCAGGGGACGGGGTCCCGCCTGGTGCCGGCAGCCCCGGGGACCCCGGCCAGGCCAGGTGGGAGGCTATGCGAGGAACTCTCTTTTCCCACTTTTCCCAGGAAAATCTCAAGGGCAGGGAAAGAATGACCTACCACAACTCTGAATTGCTTGTTCAAAGTAAGATGTGCTTTACTTGGCACTGGTGAGGCTGCACCTTCAATACTGTGTTCAGTAAAAAACAAAACCAAACAATATGCTGTAGTCAGTGATCTGGTAACCTGGGTATATATAAATCTTTCATCGTATTCATAGTTCCTTAGATGTCTATGACAGAGAAAAGTGTGTCAACCCCTGTTCGCTTAATGCATATCAGGAAACATACATCAGTTTTACACGTTGATAAAGCAAAAAAAAAATAAAAATAGCCAAAATAAACTTATTCCATTATATTTACCTAATCCTATGGAAAATCTGACACAAAAGTGTTAAGAAATACTAGTGGTTTAGCTTAAATCAGTAAGTTTTAAATAGAATGAATTGCTCAGAATCAATCATTTAGCATTAGTATGAGTAGCTAGACTTGCTGATATGCTTTCAGCTGGGATAGAGTTATTTTTCTTTCTATTAGCTGGTACAAGCCTGTGTTTTGGATTTAGTATGAGAACAATGTTAAGGCACTGATGTTTTAGTTGTTGCTAAGTAATATTTATCCTAAGTCTAGCACTTTTCAGTTCCCCATGGTCTGCCAGCAAGCAGATGTACAAAAAGTGCAAACCAGAAGATAAGGAGGCTACAACTGTCAGCAGAAGCTGCAACTCGACAAGATAAGAACAGTTAATGGCTTGCCTGGAGACAGAGAAAGAATCCAATAAGGTGTTAGAAGACCCTGGACCAGAAATCACCACTGGACCAAAAAGGCTTGTAAGGAGTGTGTGAGGGGCAGGCGCATGGATCACAAGAGTGTAATTGCCCAGGGATTTCTTTGTCCAGGGTCCCTCTCTGGAGGCACACAGATCAAGCTGGTTTTTTTCCAGCTGTACCATCTGAATAAACTGTTTTTGTATATAAGATTCAATGCCTGAGACTCTGCTATGGGAAACCTAGGGTCGGGTCTGAATGAAGACGAAGTGCCCATGAGTGAGTGTGTGTATGAGCAAGGAGTTGAAAGGGGCCCACTGAGAACGGGCAGTTAAAGTCTCAGGTGGTGTATGTGTGACTCCTTGAACAATGTGCGAATGCTCGGGCAGTAGCTTCTCCCTTAACAGAAGTTCTGAAAAATGTGAACTTTCCAGCATATCAATAGGTTATGGGTTCCACTTCTGTGATGCCCAGCAGACATCCAGCAAAGGACTATATGGAAATAATATTTCCATCACCAGTCTTTATTTCACCGTAACTTCTATGACAGATCTCTTCAAATTCTAAAGCTGAAGAAGGATAAACAAATTCTAACGGAAGGTTAAGGCACAAAACAGAATTTCAGAAATATATAAACTGTAGCAGAAATCTGGAATGAACAGTATAGTTCAGACAAAGCAGCAAAGAAAGACTTGCTATTAATAAAAATATTAAAACATCTATTTAGTGCATATAAAAATTAATATGTTAAAGAAAAACATAAGACAAAAGGCAAGACTAGCTATGAATTTTAAACATGTTAACTTAGAATTTTTATTTTAGGTGAATATTAAACTTACTGTTTTATAAAAAGTTAAGGTGGTGGCAACCTATATGATTAAATGATACCACTAGTATTAGCAGCAGCTTCAATATCAAAAGTCAGAAATTATCTGGTTTTATTGTTTCTTCACATGGCTATCTTAGTTTCTACAATGCTGATATTTCCTGATAAGTCTTCCTTCAAGAGGAATCACTCACTGCTGGATCCTAATTACCTTGGAAATGCTTTCTGCATTGCTAATTCTCTTTACTGTTCCTGCATTAAATAACCAGAAGCACACATCTCAAATGAACTCTGAAACACCCTACCCCAAAAAAAGGGATATTATTATTGTTACGTTATTGAGCCTTCCCGTGCACGTGCCTGTTGCTTATTATATCAATTGATAGATGTTTTCAGACTTCATTATTGCACTTTCTTGATGCAAGCACTATCAATTCCATGGATGTTTAGCAGGAGGTATAATGAGGCTTTGATCAAGGCATCAAAAAGAATGAGAATAAGAATGGCAATTACAGGAATTAAAGATAACTCACTGATTATCTTTAGTAATGCCTATTATGAAAAGTATAATTTAAATTTTCAGAAAACATCTTGATCATGATAGCCCAGAGCTGAGAACTTCAACATTTATTGCAAAGGTCTCAGCATGTATTTTATCAGCTGCTAAGCACAGTAATTCAAAAATGTCTTCGCAGCATTTCTTTCATGAAAGTAACATCTGTGGTGTTATTGAGAAAATTTACTTTTGGCTGTCTAGCTAGAAGAACCACATAATTTTCCACATTGTCTCGTTTTAAGAGAGCAGGAGAAGCTAATATTTAACTCTTCTGTTTTAATTATAGAATCATGACTTGCACCTTTTCATACTCCCCGCAGTCAGCCCGTCTTCTTTTCAGGACTAAAAGTATTTGGGCCCAAGAAGTCTCCAATCCTCTCATAAGAAAGGATCAGTCTCCTTATTTCTTATCCTTTTCTCTTCTTGGTCATTAAGCTTCCTTAGGTGATAGTGCACACGTAAAACTTCTTCTTCCTCCTTGTTTCTCTACAACTCACCCTTCCTGATTCTATGATTAGGTCTGCTCTGAATTTCCCAGGGGAAAAAACATCTGCTGGCAACTTTCCTTCCCACCCGAGTGAGGGGAGTGTGGTTATCTCATACTGAGACACAACAATAAAATCCTCTATTAAAAAGACTGCTCACATAAAAAGGAATTAAGATGCCTTATACACATTAGGTTTGTAGAGTCTCCTCAGTTTTTGAATAAGTATGCAAACAGCTAATAAGAAAGACAGAATAGTCTTTGCTCTCCAGTTCTCTAAGCAGAACCACTACAAGATCTTCATCTGAAATATTATTTTTAATAAAGTATATATCTTTTATCACCATAAGTTATGAAGAAACAACAAAAAAAACCCCTACATTATCTTAAGCGCAACAGGTAGAAAACACTATTTCAAGATTAAAAAAACAAACATCACCTACACATTGTATGTTCACCTTTAATTCTGACATACCAACAGCTAGAAAGTGACCTTGAAAAGTATTACCTCAGGTTTTGCTGTTTTATGTTCTTTAACCTTGCAAAACACTTACTAAGAAGCCTTGCCATTAGTAGTTCATTAAATTGCCTTTCTATTAGAAAATTTGCCTTGATACTTGCCAATCATAGAGTAAAACAAGTCACTGACCCTATTCTGAAGGTTAAAACTGAAGAAACAAAATTCTGTAGAGAGGATTATGGTTTAGGGAAAGAGACAGCATATGCCCCTTCATGGAAGCATACTATTTTCCAGTGGGAACAGAACTAACATCAACTCTGCAGTTGTAGATAATTGCCATCTTTTAACAACACAGATCTTTTCCCAAAGGCTATAATTAACAATTTGTCTTTCTATTCTGCTCTCTAGCTATTCAGAATTTATTTCTGTTTCAGTAACTGGCTAACTTTTCCATACCAAACACTTTTCCACTGAAGATATTCAAATATTGAAGAAAACTTGCCTCCACTGACAGAGGCTACAACAAATACAGTTCCGTGACTTTGCAATTTTCCACAGACGGCATATAGATTAAAACAACATGAGAAATGCCACAGACCTGGATCACTTGCGCAACCTGCAGAATTAATCAGTGAAGTTCTAAAGACTGAATTTCTTTTAAATTTAAGATCATAGAGCAATATGGGAAATTAAAAATGGTTGTATTTCCTTAGCAACAGTGTTAAACTGCCAAAATGATCTCGTTCAGGCTTGTGTTAGTGTTTCCATACTTCTCATACTCCTACATAAGGAAAACAATGTACATGGCATACCAAAAAATTAAGAATTCTTTCACATTTTTTTCTTCATTACTGTCACGATAGTGGGTTTAAAATTTTATGTTGTATTTCTGGCAACTAGTCAAGTTCTCCTAAACGTAAGGACATGTTCAAACAGTTCCAGGTAATTCTGTATCAGAATACTACTGTAATTGTCAGTACAAACTTAAGTTTCCATTATAACCTTGTCAATATCTTTCTATAACCTTACTAAAATATCTGTAAAATATTTCCAGTGCACCTTAGTTATTTTCAGTGAAACTTTAGACTATTTTTTTCTTTTTTCCTCCTGTTTATCCTAAAAGGAACCGAAAAAGTTCTGGTTTATGTTTTGAGCTCTGACTTTTGAGCAAGGGTAATTTAATAAAATTTAGACTCGATTTGTGCTCCTCACAGAATACTTCATCTAAAGAATAGAGTCTTTGGTTTAAAACTGCCAAAGTGTTTGAATATATGAAAATTACACCAAAATTGTCTAAATGTACTCTAAAAGCTGTATATGCAATATTATAATAAGTTAAAATATTTAACAGTCAACTTTTTCCACTAAGTTCTTCAGGACCCTAAGAAGCCTGTCTAATAACTTCTTTCTTCCATGAATCTTGTCAGCCCTTCCAAGATTCTGGAGCATTATGCTCATTAAAAACTAATGAGACTTTAAGCATTTTATCCTTAAACTCAATCCTACAACTGAAGTAAGATCAAGAAAATCTGTCATGAGAACTTAGCTCATAAGTTAAGAATGAAGCAATGATATTGTTCAGTCTACTAATTCACATTTTAATAAATATTAAAGTTGTAATTAAATCAATGTATCTATTTGATTCTAAAAGACAATGAAAGTAATTTACTAGTTTGTCATATATCCAGTTTTATTTTCTTAAGCTGCTTTTAGCACTAAACCAAACAAAATCTAGCAGCTGATGTACATTCTAATGGTGCTAATTACACCAAACCTCCTCAGACAAAATCTTTTCTCTCAGTAAGAAACTTTCATAGAATATTTGGTGTAGGGAGGTGGCTTAGTGACTCTATAACAAAGATGGGAACGAAAAGTCTCAAGTATATTAAGAATAAAATATAATCGAAGGAGCTTCAGAGATGATAATAAAGATTGAAGCAGTCCTCAGAAGCTTAAAGATAATTAAACAAACATTTAAAAACTGTACTGAAAATGCTTCAGAGTTGGGGCTTATTTATACAGCTGCAAAAATAAAAATAAAAAAGGAAACAAACCCAGAAAGACACAGCCTCGAAAATGAAATCAAAACCTGTATACTGAACATCTGCTAGCACTGTTTTCAGTGATGCAAGACTGCATTTTCAGCTTCTCCAAACCCAAATAACAACAATGAAAGGAACTGGAACTGATGCTGTTTAACATTTTTTGTTGGCAGCATGGACAGTGGGATTGAGAGCACTCTCAGCAAGTCTGCCAATGACACCAAGCTGTGTGGTTTGGCCAACACACCAGAGGGAAGTGATGCCATCCAGAGGGACCTTGATACGCTGGAGAGGTGGGCCCATACCAACCTCATGAAGTTCAACAAGGCCAAGTACAAGGATTTGAACCTGGGTTAAGGCAATCCCAAGCACAAATACAGGCTGGGTGGAGAATGGATTGAAAACAGCCCTGAGGAGAAGGACTTGCGGGTATTGTTTGATAAAAAACTCAGCATGAACCAGCAATGTGCACTTGCAGTCCAGAAAGCCAACCATATCCTGGGCTGAATCAAAAGAATTGTGGCCAGTAGTTAAGAGAAGTGATTCTCCCCCTCTACTCTGCTCTTGTGAGACCTGCCGTACTGTGTTCAGCTCTGCGGCCTTCAGCATAAGACAGACATGGACCTGTTGCAGTGAAGATGGGCTGAGGGAGTTGGGGTTGTTCAGCCTGAAGTAAAGAAGGCTCCCGGGAGATCTTATAGCACCTTCCAGTACACCTTAAGGGGCCTACAAGAAATCTAGAGAGGGATTTTTTAGAAGAACATGTAGTGATAGGATGAGGGGTAATGGTTTTCAACTGAAAGTAAGTAGATTTTATGATTAGTTATCAGGAAGAAATTATTGACTCACCACAGGGTGGTGACACACTGGAACAGGCTGCCCAAAGAAACTGCCTTACAATGCCACAGATGCCCCCTCCCTGGAAGTGTTCAAGGCCAGGTTGGACGGGGCTTTGAGCAACCTGGTCTGGTGGGAGGTGTCCCAGCCCATGGCAGAGGAGTTGGAGCTAGATGATCTTTAAGGTTCCTTCCAACTCAACTATTCTATGATTCTCTTGGGATGCAGTTTTGCATTATCTTTTCCTTCTCAGCACAGAAAAAGCGTACATTGGTTCTACCTATAGCCTTCATCCAATCACTCAAATGATCTAGCTTACCAAAGAAAAAAAAATAGTCAAACAATACAAAAAAAATTAGAGTTTAAATTGTTTACTTAGATAATTTCATTGTTTTCTACAATGCAGCTTGACTAAAATCACTGAACCTACAGAATTAAGTCCTGCAGTAGAGGATAGGGTTGACCAATTAGGAGTAATAAAGAGCAGAGACTTCTTAAACTATGTTTGAGAATACATTTCTTTACCAAAGGATCCAACATGAAACTGCACTGTAAGCCTTCCAATGTTTACATCGTTTCTGTCAAAATGATTTATGGCAAAATGGGAGAATCTAGATCAGAACCTTTCTTTGTTCACAATGTGACTGTGGATTCGTCACATGCATTAAGGATTTGAACCAACTTCAGATAGTAAGTAAAGTAGCAGAGATCAACAAAAACCGATTTAACAGGTTCCAGTTATCCTTCAGACAAACACGTACAACATTAATTTAAACCAGTGATAATTCCAAGGTTTTGTATTGGGTGACATTTACAGTTATGTCCTTATAGACCCTATAAAATACAGTTTTATGCAAAATCAAATTTAACTAGTGAACAGCAAAGACTTTTGGGCTGTCTAAACTGCAGCAGAGTCTTTACAAGGCAAACTGTCCTGTCAAACTCAGTCCTGTTGGACCCTAATACGTTCGTAACCGCCTCTTAATTGGCAACCAGCTGCGTGATAATTCCTCCCCTGAAGAGCAAATTTCTTTTGTTTTTTCTTTATCCATTTTGCCATGGGGGATTATGCAGATGGTTAGCACACTGAGTACATGAGATTGCCCGGCAAAAAAATTTACAAATGTCTCTTTGGAACAACTGTTTTGCCATCATCAGCAAAGTTTAACTCTTAAAAAGAATCCTAGGTGACACATAAATTGTATTTCAATTTTTTTATTAAATCATCCTTGTTGTTGCATTATGTCAATGCCATGGGGTTAGGGGAGGAAGGTTAAGTGCATTATTTCAAGAATACAGTAAAGTGTTCTCTGCTTAAATCTAAAAATAAATTTCATCTATTTTTAGCTGTATTTCTTCTAACCTATAAACTTTACATAAGAAAATCTGAATTCTTCAATTTTTATCCTCTGAAAATGCTCTGTTGATGTATTTTGAATTCATAGAATCATAGAATGATAGAATAATTACGGTTGGAAGGGACCTCCAGGATCATCAAGTCCAATCTTTATCCCATCATATTCCTAACCATTAAACCACTAGACCATGGCCTCAAGTGCCTCATCAACCCGTTTTTTGAACACCCCCAGGGATGGCGACTCCACCACCTCCCTGGGCAGCCTGTTCCAGTGCCTAACCACCCTCTCAGTAAAGAACTTCTGCCTAAAGAACTTCTGCCTAATATCTAAACCTAAACTTCCCCTGACGTAACTTGAGGCCATTTCCTCTTGTCCTATCATTAGTAATTTGGGAGAAGAGACCAACACCAGCCTCACTACAACCTCCTTTTAGGTAGTTGTAGAGGGCAATGAGGTCTCCTCTTCTCCAGACTAAACAACCCCAGCTCCCTCAGCTGGTCTTCATAAGTCTTGTTTTCTAGACCTCTCACCAGCCTCGTTGCCCTTCTCTGGACTCACTCGAGCACCTCAGTGTCCTTCTTATGCTGTGGTCCCCAGAACTGGACACAGTACTCAAGGTGTGGTCTCATGAGTGCTGAGTACAGGGGCACGATCACCTCCCTACTCCTGCTGGTCACACCGTTTCCGATACAGGCCAGGATGCCATTGGCCTTCTTGACGACCTGGGCACACTGCTGGCTCGTGTTCAGTCGGCTGTCAACCAACACCCCCAGGTCCTTTTCCGCCAGGCAGATTTCCAGCCACTCCTCCCCAAGCCTGTAGCGCTGCATGGGGTTGTTGTGGCCGAAGTGCATGACCCGGCACTTACTCTTGTTGAACCTCATGCAATTGGCCTCAGCCCATCACTCCAGCCTGTCCAAATCCCGCTGCAGAGCCTCCCTGCCCTCAGGCAGATCAACACTCCCACTCAACTTCGTGTCATCTGCAAATTTACTGAGGGTGCATTCGATCCCCTCATCCAGGTCATTGATAAAGACATTAAACAAGACTGGCCCCAAGACCGAGCCCTGAGGGACACCGCTTGTGACCGGTCTCCATCTGGATTTAACTCCATTCACCACAACTCTCTGGGCTCGGCCATCCAGCCAGTTTTTAACCCAGCGAAGAGGCCACCTGTCTAAGCCATGAGCCGCCAGCTTCTGCAGCAGAATGCTGTGGGAAACAGTATCAAATGCCTTACTGAAGTCCAGGTAGACAACATCCACCGCTTTTCCCCTCATCCTCTAGGTGGGTCACCTGATCATAGAAGGAGATCAGCTTGGTTAAACAGGACTTGCCCTTTGTGAACCCATGCTGGGTGGACCTGATCCGCCCCGTTGCCCCGTTGTCATCTCCCCCCAGATGAACCTTTCCATAACCTTCCCCAGCACCGAGGTCAGGCTGACAGTCCTGTAGTTCCCCAGATCCTCCTTCCTGCCCTTCTCGTAGATGGTCGTCACACTGGCAAGTTTCCAGTTTTCCGGGACCTCACCGGAAAACCAAGACTGCTGACAGATGATGGAGAGCTGCTTGGCAAGTTCCTCCACCAGCTCCCTCGGCACTCTTGGGTGAATCTCATCCGGTCCCATAGACTTATGGGTGTCTAATTGACTCAGCAGGTCCTTCACTACTATTTCCTGGATTACGAGGGGTTTATTCTGATCTCCATCCCAATCTTCCAGCTCAGGGAACCGAATACCATGAGGATAACTGGTCTGGCCATTAAAGACCGAGGCAAAGAAGGCATTAAGGACCTCAGCCTTTTCCTCATCCTTGGTAACAATGTTCCCCCTTGCATCCAATAAGGGATGGAGATTCTCCCTGCATATTTTTTTATTGTTAATATATTTGTAAAAACTCTTCTTATTATCTTTTGCAGCAGTGGCCAGGCTGAGTTCAAGCTGGGCTTTCGCCTCCCTAATGTTCTTCCTACACAACCTAACTAAATCCTTATACTCTTCCCAAGTAGCCTGCCCCTTCTTCCAGAGGTGGTAGACTCTCTCCTTTCTCTTAAGTCCCAGCAGAAGCTCCCTGTTCAGCCAGGCCGGTCGCTTTCCTCGCCAGTTTGTCTTACGACACATGGGAACAGCCTGCTCCTGCATCTCTAACAGTTTCTCCTTGAAAAGAGTCCATCCTTTCTGAACCCCTCTGCCCTCTAGGACTGTTCCCCAAGTGACTTTCTCAACCAGTGTTTTAAAGAGGTTGAAGTCTGCTCTTCAGAATTCCATGGTGAAAGTTTTGCTGTGCCCCCTCCTAACTTGGCTAAGGATCGAGAACTGTATCATTTCATGATCGCTTAGCCCACAACAGCCTCCGATCACCATATCCCCTACCAGTCCTTCCCTGTTTGTGAACAACAGGTCTAACAAGGCACCTTCCCTGGTGGGCTCACTTACCAGCTGAGTCAAGAAGTTATCTTCCACGCACTCTAGGAACTTCTTGAATTGTTTTCTCTCTGCTGTGTTATATTTCCAGCAGATGTCTGGCAAGTTGAAGTCCTCCACAAGAACAAGGGCTTGTGACTTTGCAGCTTCTGCCAGTTGTTTACAGAACAGTTCATCGACCTCTTCATCCTGGTCAGGTGGCCTGTAGTAGACTCCCAGCAGGATATCTCCTTTGTTCGCCTTCCTCAACTTTATCCATAAACATTCGACTGGCTCATCACACTTATCAATCTCCATACAGTCAAAACACTCCCTAATATAGAATGCCACCCCACCGCCCTTTCTACCCTGCTTATTCCTCCTGTAGAGCTTGTAGCCATCCATTGCAGCACTCCATTCATGAGAGTTATCCCACCACGTTTCCGTGATGGCAACTGCATCGTAGCTGTCGTGCTGCACAATGGCTTCCAGCTCCTCCTGTTTATTGCCCATGCTCTGTGCATTAGTGTAGAAGCACTTGAGCTGGGCTGACGACTTCCTTACCAACTGTGGTCTGCCTCCTTTGGGTTCAACTCTAGCAGGCCCAATTTTATCCCATTCCAACGTAGTTTAAAGCCCTTTCAATGATGCCAGCCAGCTCATTTGCCGGGATTCTTTTTCCCCCCTGAGACAGATTAGCTCCATCTGCTGCCCACAGACCCCACATTAATCTTTTACCCAGAGTGGTAACATTTTAGTGCGTGACAGAAGATATCCTTCATACAGATGATATGATGGATGGATGAGCTTGTACCAGCAGATCTTTGAATGAAAACATATATAATCATGCATATATCTGGAAAATTTCTTTGGTTCCTCTAATAACCTGGCAATATATACTCCAATATACTCCAATACGATCTTGATACCTTGAAAAAATTATGATCTCTTCATATCTCTTATTCAGTAACTTCAGTAACTGTGCTAACAACTATGAAATGCAATTCTTTCATCTATCTATAATAATTTATTTTTTTTTAAAAAAAAGAAAGCAGAACTATGCATCAGATGTAGGAAAACCACACCAGAATTAGTTTTGCTTCATCTCACTAATATTAGCTAGTAGATTTTTTTTTTTTCCAATCCATACAATTAAGAAAAGCTATAATGAAACACAGTTACATTTCCCAATTTCCTGAGCTTGAATTTCATGTAATTCATTTCCTGCACAGCCATCAGCAAACAGTAATACCTCAGCCAAAGGCTTTGAATGCTAATCATCTATCAGTTTCTCCATGAGGGTCTATCACAAAACTGTATTTTAACACTGTGCTTGTTCTAGGTCAGCATTTCTGAAGTGTCAAACATCCTGAGGGAACACAAAGAATTCCTGTTGGGACCAATTCTACCCTGAGTCAGCATTCATGTAGCTTCTTCTGAGAAAAGCTCAGGCAAAGTTTTTAGAACAGAATGCAAAGGCAACGAAAAACATAACCGTAACCTACATTATCATACATATTTTCATGTCTCATAAATTAAATAAAATGAATTCTATCAGTCGAAGTACAAGAACACTACTCAAAGTTTAAATAGAGGGAAATGGAGATTGTCAAAACCTACAGTATTCTCACTGTGTCATATGAGACTTCCATACTGGTTTCATTTTGACACAAAATCACGAGACATACAATTTCATTATCTTTATCTATACTTTGTTTTATATACTGTATTGATAAAAGATAATGAATATAATTTCAAAACCAGGAAGGCAATATTTTCAAAACAGCCCAAATAGAAAATTACCAGCAGTCAAAATCAAAAGAAATTAAACACTCTCCCACATAATCTTCTCTCAAATTGCTTTGATACGATGCTCCTTTTAAATGCCCCAGCTAATTCATGAACAGTCAGGGACAGAGTTACAGCTTTTCATCTTGCCATCTCTCAGCATCCCTTTGGGAGTACGAAGCCTTTTTATGTCACATGTACACAATAAGGCAGGTGCTCTACATGGCAGGCGTCATAGCCCTGGCTCCATTTCCAAGGAGTCATTAAAAGCAGCCAGTTCTTCCCTGGCTCAGCAATCTGGATTCCCTGCTGCTGAGGGTTGAGCAAGAATGGACAAATGCTGTTCCTCTGGTTCTGATGCCAGCGTTAAGTCAAAAATGGAGAAGACCAAACCCAAGACCCAGGAAGCATTCCGAGTCCCAGAATACATTCCTCCTGACAAGATGAGCTGCAAAGTTGCACTGCATGTTTCGAGGGCAGGTTCCTGAATTTGTTCTATACTCCCATTAAATTTCTTCCTAATTTGAGTCTAAAGGGCGCATATGATTTATACTAACCTGGCACCTTTTGCACAGGGATTCTAAAAAATCTAAATACATCAAATACTCTGTCCATTTTTACACCCTTAATCATTCTTTTTAGGTGATTAAGCTACCAGTTCCAAGACATGGATGGAGATCTTGCTGAGGGACTTCATTGTCAAGGTGAAGTCCTTCATGGTCATGGAAGTCCCCCTCTCCGTAGTCAAAAATGATACATCCTCTAGGGTGATTTTCTCTAATTCATTTAGCATTTAAATTCATGTTCTCTACTGCTAGAACAGTATCAACACTTAGGAAATACTATACTAAAGTAAGGGTAAAGAAGCAAAAAACCAAATTCACGCTCCAGATGAAGTTTGCTGCAAGAGAGACAAGACAGCGTACTGAATCTCAAATGCTATCCACAACACAAATATATTTCCCAGGTTGTAATTTATATTTTGTTTACAAGGAAGACTGAAGGTTTTTGCTTCCCCAAGCCTTACATATTTCAGATATCACTGTCACGTTTTTTCTCTGAGGTGTTACACTCAAAAGAGCTCCCTCCCAGTGCTGCCAGGACCTAACACAGATTTTATTAGATATTAATGCAAGAAGTTTAATCTGAGATAACTTTAAAATAGATTTCCACAAGAGAAGACTGAAATCTAACTTATGTAGGCAGTTTACCTTCTTCTACACAAGTGGCTTGCATCAACTGTTACAGCCTTTGCTTTAACTTTGTAAGAAGACGCCATAAATGCCAAAGTGTCCTTTTAAGGTTAAAATATCTCTGTATTTTGTTGTCTCATATTTTCCTTTCCCTAATATATTGTACAATATATCTACCAGTATTCTTTATTAATATAGATTTATTTGGAGTTATTTGATTCCTGATATCTGAAAGCTCTTCTAAAGCCATAACTTTGAGAACTGATTGAATTAGGGGTAAATTTCCTTCAAGTGTTGTAGCAGAACGATAAATACAATGGAAAATTCACAGAATTTAAAAGTAAAATCATGTTCTGCACAATATGATTAATTTTGAGGTTTTCCTTCAGAAAACATGAGTAATCAGTTTTGTAGAGTTAATTACAAATGATTGCTAAAGTTTAATTTAATTTTCAGTTTTAGTTTGCTTGAATGAGAAGTCCAATCACCAAGTGATAGATTGCTAATAACTTCAAATGTTTTCTTAAGTCTTTCAATCAGTTCCTTGACATAGGTTAGACCATAATATATTTTATCACCTCTGAAAGTGAAAGAAAAAGCACTGGCTTTACATTGCTGGTTAGGGATAAAGGCACACACATCAGTTAGTCGGTAGCTGACTCACAGAAATCTCATGAAGATGCTTTACTAATCAGAGGTTATTTTGTGTTCAAGTGTTACACAGCGGTTCTCATAGGTGTAAATAGCTAACGACACTTGCAGAAAGACTGGTGCTAGAGATGCCATAGGTTTCTTTATGCCAACTCAGGTGCAGTGGTCTTGTGTGCACACAGAGATCGGTATACAACATATTTTTGATGGTCTCTGCTTACTACAAAATGACCTTTCAGTATCTGTATGCAGAAATGATCTATCTGTACTATCTACACTTCACTGACATCTAAAATGAGAAAATATTTCTGATATAAAACTGTAATTGCAAGATAGATGGTAAAACTTCAGTCTTCTAAACTTTCAGGAACAAAGTAAAGCAGAACAGAAAAGCCAGTAGTATTTTTCTAAGCAAACTTTTCCATTTTGTCACTACAGCATCAAAGAACCAAAGCCTACTGCTCTGGCACTGCTGATAATGAACTTGTCTACTTGAGTTGGGTGCTGGATCTGTGCAGCTCCTCTTCTGTACCATTGATTTTTCGAAAAGGCTGGGATTTTCAACACAAAAAGGACATGGACCTGTTAGAGCAAGTCCAGAGGAGGACAAAGATGATCATCAAAGATGATCAGAGGGCTGGAACACCTCTCTTACGAAGACAGTCTGAGAGAGTTGAGGTTCTTCAGCCTGGAGAAGGCTCTGGGGAGACCTTATAGCACCTTATAGCACCTTCCAGTACCTGAAGGGGACCTACAAATAGCAAATGTCACTCCAATCTATAAGAAGGGCAAGAAGGAGGACCCGGGTAACTATAGACCGGTCAGCCTCACCTCCATCCCTGGAAAGGTGATGGAACAGCTTGTTCTTGGCACGATCTCGAGGCACATCAAGGATGAGGGGGTCATTAAGAGCAGTCAACATGGTTTTACCAAGGGTAAGTCATGTTTGACCAACCTTATTGCCTTCTATGAGGAAATAACTAGGTGGATAGATGATGGTAGAGCGGTAGATGTGGTTTATCTTGATTTCAGTAAAGCATTTGACACTGTCTCCCACAGCATCCTTGTAGATAAGCTGATAAAGTATGGGTTTAGTGATCAGGTAGTGAGGTGGATTATGAACTGGCTGAAGGGAAGAAGCCAGAGAGTTGTGGTTAATGGGACGGAGTCTAGTTGGAGGCCTGTGACTAGTGGAGTCCCTCAGGGGTCGGTACTGGGACCGGTGTTTAATATCTTCATCAACGACTTGGATGAGGGTACAGAATGTATCCTCAGCAAGTTTGCTGATGATACCAAACTAGGAGGAATGGCTGACACACCAGAGGGTTGTGCTGCCATTCAACGAGACCTTGATAGGCTGGAGAGTTGGGCAGGGAGAAACTTAATGAATTTCAACAAGGGCAAGTGTAGAGTTTTGCATCTGGGGAAGAACAACCCCATGTACCAGTACAGGTTGGGAGCTGACCTGCTGGAGAGCAGTGTAGGGGAAAGGGACCTGGGGGTCCTGGTGGACAGGAGGATGACCATGAGCCAGCAATGTGCCCTTGTGGCCAAGAAGGCCAATGGCATCCTGGGGTGTATTAGAAAGGGAGTGGTTAGTAGGTCGAGAGAGGTTCTCCTTCCCCTCTATTCTGCCTTGGTGAGGCCACACCTGGAGTATTGTGTCCAGTTCTGGGCCCCCCAGTTCAAGAAGGACAGGGAACTGCTCGAGAGAGTCCAGCGTAGAGCCACAAAGATGATTAAGGGAGTGGAACATCTCCCTTATGAGGAAAGGCTGAGGGAGCTGGGTCTCTTTAGCTTGGAGAAGAGGAGACTGAGGGGTGACCTCATTAATGTTTATAAATATGTAAAGGGTGCGTGTCATGAGGATGGAGCCAGGCTCTTCTCATTGACATCCAATGATAGGACAAGGGGCAATGGGTGTAAGCTGGAACATAGGAGGTTCCACATAAATGTGAGGAAGAATTTCTTCACAGTGAGGGTGACAGAACACTGGAACAGGCTGCCCAGAGAGGTTGTGGAGTCTCCTTCTCTGGAGACATTCAAAACCCGCCTGGACATGTTCCTGTGTGACCTGATCTAGGTATTCCTGCTCTGGCAGGGGGGTTGGACTAGATGATCTTTTAAGGTCCCTTCCAATCCCTAACATTCTGTGATTCTGTGATACAAGAAAGCTAGAGAGGGACTTTTTAGAAGGACTTGTAGTGATAGGAGAAGGGGTAACGGTTTTAAACTGACAGAGAGTAGATTTAGATTACATATCAGGAAGAAATTCTTTACTGTGAGGATGATGAGTCTTTTTGGCCAGATCTACTGCACCTTTAAGAATCATTCCAAAAGGGACACTTAAAAGAATCCATCTATTCTGTCAGTGTTTCAAGCTCTTATAGTTCCCATAGGCAGCATAGTGTATAGGACCCCTTTGGATCTCTCTGGGGCAAGCTCTTCTTCCATTTGTCCAGCCACTGACTAACCTAGGATATATGTGAAACATAATGGTCAAGTATAAGAAACTCTGTCTCACTCCTAGACTACTGAAAATTGTTTAAAATTGGTTTCAGTTTGCTAAGTGTCAGGGCTTGCAGAAACGTCTCTGAATTACTAAAATCATTTCACTACTGAGAGTGAGATAAAGAATCATATTTCAGGCAAGTGTCCCTTAGCTGCCATTGCGTCAGCTGTTCTGTATGCCCACTTGTACACAGATTTCAAAAGGTTAAGACAAAACTGTATGGCATAGTGACAATTCATATTTATTTTAATTGCCACAATTTAGTAGAAAATTACTTTGGCCAATAAATCACTTTTTTCAAGCATTATTTCTCAAGACAAATCCAGGCTTTATCACAAGGCCAGCTGTCAGGGATTGTTTGTTCTTCAAAGCTACAAACTTTGGATGCATAAAAGCCCAAATGCCACTGTCAACGTAAGAGTCTTTTAGGCGAGTAAGACGAGTTGATCTGTCCAACAAAGATGACAAAAAAATAATACTGAATGCTTCAATTGCTATGATTCATGTCTGTTTTTCTTTCAAGAACTTGTTCCATTCTATACCTACTGAAATGAAACAATACACATTTCACATCCGTAACACACAAGACTGTCCAATTTGGGACTCAAAATGGTTATTTTTACATCATGAAATTTTATCAGAAACAACAGATTATGTGGCAATTCAATTTCTTTTATCAGCTAAAAAATGGAAGTAATTTTCTCTATGGCTGATCTGTTCAGAAATTTATTTTAAGTGTTGTCTCCTGACCCTCCTGCCTCACTTCTCTTCCTTTCAAAAAGACCATAAAACCTCTAAAGTAAATAAACTGCTACTTTCTGTTGCACTAACGAGTACATTGAATCCACATTGGCTGTCCTGTCACTTAATTTTCAAACCACTGAGCTCCCAAGTCATTATTGCCTAATACATCAAAAAAATTTCAAGGGGTTTTAATGTTTGTCTTGTACATACTATAATTTGAATGCCTCTTTGGGTCCTCTTGGGGTTATGAAATAAATATATAAACTGAAAAGTTATGAATTCCTAATTTTTAGCCCACAGGTTTTTTTTTTCTTTTTTCTAAAAAAAAAAATAAATAAAAAAAATTAAAAAATCAGGTGTGAGACTATTCCAGAGAGATTAAAAAAAAAAAAAGAACCAAAAACTGAAAAATCCTATTTTTAAAAAATTTCAGTCCCAGAAAAGTCTTGTTCATTCTTCATCTAGGGTTGATCTTTTTTAAGAAGGTATTCTTGGACTCGTGCTTGATGTTCAAATCTCTAAAGCATAGCTAGCTAAAGTTAATTTTTTTCATTGGCTCCCAGCTTACTATTTGTAAAATCTCCTGTTAGGCCTAGACCTTCCCAAAACAATTTTGCAGTTTAGGATATCACTGATGAACTGAATTTGCTCCACAAGGTCCTTTGGCTGAAACCACAACAGTGGATTGCAGCTTCCCTTCCCTTAATCCTCAACGAACACACTGCATTTTAAATCTTTCGGTGTAATGTAGACCACAGAGCCTTAAGCCAGTAACTTCTGCATTAGTTTCTCCCTGCATCACTTAGGCAAACCACCATGCTCTTTCTCAATTAACCAAAATTAACTGTATTTATTAAAATTATCAATTCAGGCCAAGATTTCTCAAAGAACTAATTTCAAATATAGGAAAACAAAATACAGGCAGTGTCAAAACCCAGAAGATTTCTTTATGAAAAGCAACCTTAGTTATATTGGTAGCAAAATGAGGAAAACTTCCCCTTGTATTTAACAAGATTGCTATATTGTGAGGAACAGCATAAAATTTCTAAATCAGTTTTACAGTTCAAATTAATTCTTGATGTAACAGGTACCACATATGCAGGTCATTTTCAATGCCTTTAGGAAGAGAACACATTTCAGGAAATATAGGAGGACTGAAAGTACCAAAGTAATGCAGAGAAGAAAAAGAATCTCTATCCTTCCCTGGCATTTCAAAATACACTTCCTAAGAACTTTAAGTGCAGCAGCTGATATTACCTTAGCTTAGGGTTTACTGTACATATTAACATTTAAAATGCTACTGAGCACTAAGTATTAACGTTATTATTTGATGAGGACATAGACTGAATTTTATTTTTAAAGCAGTTGCCTTCCCCGTTATTCTAGTTTCCTGAATTCCATAAAACCCTTCAATATGTTAAATTTTATATCCATTTTATATCACTTATTTGCTACCCTCTACAAGGACAGAGTCTGGTTGTCTTCCAAAAGTCTGATATGCTTACAGAAAAACACATGGACAGATGGCCTTCTTTCCTGCTGATGTTACACTAGAAATGTGCTTAAAGGGAAATTCTGTTAACATCTCCTGAGTCATATTTTTGCCTTATTTATTTAGAAATATTATCTAGTGTGGTAAAGTTCATTAATACACTTTATATTAGCATTCAATGCAATCTTATTTGAGTGATAAATAATGTTCTACTTTTTTTCTTTCTGTACAGAGAACAAAGCATGCAACAGTCTGCCAAAGTAAAAACTTTAGAGGACCGGTATTTTTATAAATATTTATTAATTGATTTTCTTCAACTTAGTTCACTTAGAATATCCACCCCCCCCAACACACACACAAATACTTGGATGGTATAGCACTGAAAGCCTGCACTCTCAAAACAGTTTTGGCAGCCTCAAGTTGATAAAGGTGATCGGGAGCATTCAGCATGGATTTATGAAGAAGAAATGTCTGATCAAACTGACAGCCCTCTACAATGAAATGACTAACTTGACAGATGATGAGGGGGCAGTGGATGCTGTTTATCCTAAGGCTTTTAGCCCTGTCTCACATGACATCCTTATAGACAAAGAGATAGACTATATAAAATGACAGTTAAGTGGACTAAAAACTGGCTAAACGGCTGGGTTCAAAAAATTGTGATCAGTGGTACAAAACCCAACTAGAGGCAGGTCCACTAGGGGTATACCTCAGAGAACTATATTAGGGCCAACGCTGTTTATATCCTTCATTAACAGAGTGCATCCTCAGAAACTTTGCACATGACACAAAACTAGGAGGAGTGGTTGATACACCTAATGGTTGTGCTGTCATTCAGAGGGACCTCAACAGGCAAAGAAGGTCAACAGCCTCCTGAGCTGCATTTGGAGGAGCATCACCATCAGGTCAAAGGAGGGAGCTTTCCTTTCTACCTAGCCCTTGTGAGAAACATCTGAAGTGCTAGAATCAGTTCTGGGCTCTCCAGTACAAGACATCAACATATTGGAGCAAGTCCAGCAGAGAGCCACAATGATGAAAGAATTGGAACATCTGTCATAAGAAAGGACAGAAAGAGCTGGAATCCCAGCCTGGAGAAGGCTCAGGGCTGAGGAGCTTAGTAATGTCTATAAATAACTGATGAGAGGGAGTAAGAAGATGTAGCCAGAGTCTTAGTGGTGCCCAGTGACAGGGAAAGAGTCAATTGGCACAAACTGCGATAGAAGAAATTCCATTTAGACGTAAGAAAAAAAAAATATAGTCTAAGTGTGGTCAAGAACTGTAACAGATTGCCCAGAGAGCTTTTGGAGTCTCCATCCTTGGAAATATTCAGAACCTGACTAGACTCAATCCTGGACAACCTGCTCTAGCTGACCCTGTTTTGAGCAGGGGAGTTGGAAACAGAAGTGCGTTCCAACTGCAGTGATTATGTGATTCAATGAATGTAAATTAGTACAGAGCGACAGTAAGTTTTCTTCCTTAGGTCCCCATAGGACTCCCAATAAAGCCCACAGCATTTTCTTCCCTCAGAAGTAAATTAATAAATACTACAATAAAAATCAATCTGGATCAAGGAGAATTCATGTATTTCTTCACGTATAAAGTATTGCCTTGAAAACTTCTATGTCATCATACCTCAAGCGAGAAGCTCTTCAAAAGCATATCCCTCAGAACCTTATTTGATCTCCAGGTGGCAAACATGGAGATAAGTTTTCCTCCAGAACTGCATTAGAGACTCTCAGACAGTATTTATCAGTGCAAAAGAAGACATGTATTAGACTGACATTTAGAACTCCACTGGTTGTTCTTAAGCTTGATAACCTTCACAGAAACCGGCAGTATCCTACTTGACCTAGTTAAACACTTATTTGACTTATAAAAGTTGCAGGGTAAAAAAACCACTTTGACAAAACTTAACTATAATTTTATGAAGAATATAACAGACTGATAGTTTAGAATTGTATCACCTATATAGTCATGTTGTCACCTAAATCAATTGTCAAGAGCACATCAATACTAATAAATTAATATTAAAAATAATAGTGTAACTAGTCATTTGTTCTAAAGTACTGTTGTGAAATTTCCGGTTTTTAAATACTAGTATCTTAATGCTACATCTTGCTCTTCCTGAAGAAGTTTAAGTAGATGTATTTACCAAAGACTTCTCTAAAATAATGAATACTCATATCTTAGCACCAGCAACAAATATTCAAAATATATTCCCCATTCAAGAAGAGGGAATCAGTGAAACTCACCTAAGTGGAAATCAATTCTTCTTTGATTTGCAGAATACCTTTGTCTCTTAGTTCCTTTCATTCTGCAGGCTACATGGAACTTTCCCAGTCTTTCTTCAGATCAGATATGCTTTAGCGTTGCAGACTGACTAACTGAATAGATACATTACTGTGCTCACTAGGTGTTTCACCAAGAAGGAGCAAAGGAAAACTTCTCTGAACAGTTGTCTAACAGCATGAACACTTTTACACATTGAGCCAACTACAAAGTAACTTCTTGCTTTTGGTATGGCAGAAAAAGAGCTATTTCTGAAATAAAAATCCATGGATAAATCCACGCCAAATTAGTCCTGGTAACATATTTGAAGTAGAGTGACCTAGAGTAAATTGCATAAATAAGAGCATCTTTAAGTCAGTACTGAGAGACCAGATCTGTACAGACTTACCAAAATCACTGGGGTACCATGGTAGCTCCAGGACATATTTGTACCTAGCATATATTTTCAGTGCAGATACAAATCACAGAACACGAATTAAAAATAAAAAATGTTCTTATTTAAACATACCCTCCTATTATAACATATGAAACCCAAGCTACATCACATAAACTTTGAGTCATTATTGCGAAAAATCTGATACAGGAATTTGCTGCAACTATGTTTCCAGCACAGAATCAGCAGCAGAGATTTATATGGGATTTTATTTTTGCTGAGAAATCTCCATGATTTTTTGGAGAAGAGAAAGGGAACAAAGGCAGAAAGACTGGAAGCAAAACTGACATCATGGAGAGCGAGGAAAGATAAAATGGTCTGAAAGACTGACACTTCATTATAGGAGAGAAATTGTAATTTTATTGCCTAATGATTCGAGTGATTTCTAAGTGCCATTGTGTCTCGTCCCCAAGACTCCAGCTGGAAACATCTATGACAAGTCCAACACAATCTCATAAAGACACTAGGCAGAGAAACCATATTTAAGCACTAGACACTTCAGAAAACACCAAACTCCTTTCCCCTTCCAAACTCAATCCTGCTGCACAGTACTGATGACTATTGACTTCCACTAGACAGGGTTGCTGCATATGCTTGAGATTGGCTTTCTAGCCTCATCTGAAAAAAAAACCTGAAACAAGATTTTTAAAAATTCTATAATTTATTTAAATATTTTTTTACATCATCTTAATCACAATGAATGAATGTTTACATTTTTATCAGTCAATTCTTTAGTTAATTGATATATATCTAACAATAACTATTTAAGGCCTAACATTCAGAGAAGCCATTTTTTTGTTTTTGTTTATACCTAATAACCCTTTAATTTAGGTGTGCATACAAAATTATAATTAGTTATATCATAGATCTTAGAATGATTTGGGTTGGAAGGGACCTTTAAAGATCATCTAGTCCAATCCCTTTGCCATTGGCAGGGATATCTTCAACTAGATCAGGTTGCTCAAAGCCCTGTCCAACCTGACCTTGAACACTTCCAGGGAGGGGGCATCCACAACTTCTCTGAACTTCCTGTTTCAGTCTTTCACCATCCTCATCATAAAGATTTGTTTCTTTATGACTAGCCTGAATCTACCATCTTTTAGTTTAAAACCATTACTCCTTGTCCTGTCGTCATAGGCTCTACTAAAAAGTCTGTCCCTGTCTTTCTTATAAGCCCTCTTTAAGTAAGGAAAGGCTGCAACAAGGTCTCCCCAGATCTTTCTCTTCTCCAGGCTAAAAAAATCTCAACTCTCTCAGCCTTAAATATCAATTAGTATGCCTACTAACTGCAATGCTAACATTGATTTGACAATAGCAAAACTAAAAAGTCTCTTTAAAAGTCATGGCCACATGCCTTCACAAACTGTAAACATGATTTTCATAGTAGCAGTACGATTTAAAGGTTGTTATTAGAAACATCAATAGTGAACTACTCTTCAAGTTCTGCTCTCTGGGGAAAAAAAATGGAGTTCAGATTATAAAATAATATAAAATCAAGATGTAGAGCATCTGGATTTCTGCTCCTATTACTTTGCCTGGCAACATTAATGCATACATTTAAAAAAATTGTTTTGAGTAAAAAACTAAACCACAGACTGAAGGAAAATATATGATATTAGTACAAACTAACAAACCCAGAAATCTCAGCTACAATTTTATAATATTCAGAATAGTGGACTGTACAACCATCAATTGAACTTGTTAATCAGAAACACTGGAAATTCTAGAAATGCAGAAGTATGTTCTCCTCCATTTCAATTCCTTTGCAACAGAAAATTGGAAAAAAACTCACATTTATTTTGTTCCAGATTTGTTCTGTTTCTTGATGATTTAGTTCTTTATTACTATTACTTATTCATTCAATTCCAGATTTCTACTATTTTGGAAAAATAATGAATTGCGTTATCAGTTGTACTCACTAACCTTCTGTTGGAGAAAAAGAAGAAGTACTACTTGGCTAAGGCCCTGGAAAAGAAGCAGTATGGTCTACTATAACATAAATGTGCTTACGCTGCAAGCGTCCAATAATCTTCAGATACCATGGTGAGCAGCACAGTAGAGGCAAGTTTCTTTTCCTATTTATTTAAACAAATAAATGGCCAAAAATGGGGAAAAACACAGATGTGCTGGTTTCATGTCCTTCTTTCTTACCATCTATTCAAAAAGAATTGATGTCCCATTGAGGGCAGCTGTGAGTCTGCTCTATGGCTTGGGATCTGATCCAACAGATATGTGTACACTGACCTGGGGGTACAGTGTTTTGCAAAATATATCATGTGATGCCTGTTCAGTCTTTATCTTTACTTCCAAGACAACTGACATATAGCTCATGCTATCTGTGTCTACTGACAGGTCTATAGAGAAGTCAAAAGCTTATTGCATGTATTATTTAATCCTTTATCTCAAGTGGCACAAATTAAGAATCTGAGCTCTATCCCTCACAATGACCTTGCTAAAGTAGGCATGATTTTGTATAATAAAATGTACAGTGCTCTTTCCTCATTTTACTTTTTTGTTTATTTAACTTGGAAATCAAACTAAAGAAGTGAAATATTGTTAACATAACAAAGTCAAGAAATTATGAGATTGCCAAATTATCATGGCTTCTGCAAGTTTAAACCAACATATTTTTTACTTTTGCACTCTACTACAACAATCATTCATTACATGATTTCATGCTTTCTCTCCTATAGGCGTTATGAAGTCTATATATAATGTATGAAAACTTCGCACTAGAAGACTATTGCCTTTATACTTAGGGTCCATGCTTACTTTCTTGTAATTGTTGGAAGGTGCAAAGAATGGTGGAGATGATCAGATGAGGATAAAAATATCCTTAGTACTCTAGATTCACTACACGCATCTGTCAGAGTTTTTGATTTTGGAGTTAAACAATATTCTTTGGACCTTTTCAATATTCCATGTTTATGTATTTTCCTCCTCCAGAATCACACTCACATTGGTATACCAGAAAACTCTGTCTGGATTCTAAATACATTTGCCAAAAGAATGAGAAGTTAGTATATGATAATGTCTTTTGTATCCAAGTATCCGTGTTCTCCTTACTGTTCCCCTTCCCTCAAATAAAACCTGCCAGTTCTGTTTCTGTTTATACTTAGTCTTGAATTTTTTTGTTAGTATTCCAGCTGAAAAAGCAGCACTCTTCCTGACACACTTTAAAATCTCTGACTGCTCTGCAAAATTTTAGTCCTAAAGATAAAAACCTGCTGATTATTTAAAGTCTGTTTGAAATTTCTCAGCATAATTTCTTTACCTCATAGGACACCCACATACTGTTGGCAGACACTGGCACACAATCACAGTGCTATTCTGCTTGAGACAGACTGACTCTCTTTGCAGGATATCAAGAGGAAACAACATTTTCTTGTGGTAAGAATATCCTATTCAGGGGCTTCTGTTGTGTTAGCTTGGGATTCCGATTAGATCTACTTGCTTTTTATGAAAGTCTGGAAACTGTACTTGATAATTTCAATGGCAATGTAAGAGTTTGTATGAACTGTTAGAGAAAAAGGATGATCATTCCATTAAGCCTTTTCTCACTCTATATTCTCTCTCCCCTCCATATTTGGGAAAAATGGAGATATACCACCTGACTCAGCTAGGTAAACTACTGCATTCTATAGTCAGGAAGAGCAAACATAAACCAAATATCTCCAGTCCAAAACACAGAAGCAGACTGTGCTTAGTAGGAATTTCTAAGACCAGAGATGTTTAGTATTACTATGGGGCATGTATTATACAAAGAGAGTACACCATGCAGATTAGAAAACGGAAATATTTTTCAATGGTGTGAGGAAGCATTTTTAATTATCTGGGAACTGTGTTTGGAGTGAAGATGAATCAGCCCTATACAGCCTTCATATTCTGGGGATTAAGAATCAAATTTTGATGAATTAAATTTATGGAAAGGCATTTAATGAGTTCAGTGAGAGTAGGGCCATCTTATTTTTGGAAATTCTAAAGGTGGCTGAAAAAATTTCAAACTTCACGTTAAATCTACAAAATTTTATTTGGATCATGAGCAGGAACTGAGGCATTGCTCCTCCAGGCAAGTGCTTCAAACATTCACCTGGTCATAGCATCACATTAATGAGCTCTTAATCACAATTCCTCCTAATCCTCAGGAATATTTAATTAATTTATACAAAATGAAACAGACCCAGCAAGAAAACTAAAATAAAATTAAAAAGAAAAAAGAAAAAGAGAAACACAGAATGAGAGGGGGAAAGGAGCAAATAAGAGAGAAAGAGCCAAGGGAGAGTGAGAGGGGAAGTGGGACAGAAAGCCACTGCAAAATGCCTCATACCTAATTAAATATCTTGGTATTCTGATTTCACAGTTGCTCCGCCCAATCAGAAAGATTGAAAATGCAAGCATGGTTTCATTTGCTCTTCAGAACAAGTATATCATAACAAAAGAGAAATTGGGATCATTTTCAGTGTGAAGAAAAATGTGTTTCACCTATGAGTTTTAGAAGAAGCTCAAAACAAGTAAACAACTCAAAGATGATATGTAGGTAGTCACCAAGCAACTAATTCAGTCACTCTCACTAATACCGCTAATACCATAACTACCAAAGATTCACTTGAATTTATTTTTGTTCATTAAAATAAATATATAGGATAATTTAAAAAGAACAAGTCTTATGGGGTAGGACTGAACTCAAAATGACAATCTGAGATATATCAGAAAAACACTACAAACGCACAGCAGTTCTATAAAAACACTATGTGTTCCACACTACTAGCTTTTCTATATAATGACTAAAGAAAAAAGTTATTACATAAAGTATAAATTATGCAGATTCAAATCATTATTGGTGATAGGACAAGTAAGAGAGTAGCATTAGCAGATGGGTAAGGAAACAGATGTGCCTATGTTATACAGTACTGTATGTTGTTTACAGATATTAAAAGCTGTACATACCCAAAAAAAAGTGAAGCTAAAATGTCAGGGAAACTTTGCCTGACAAAAATATGCTCTCAGAATACAAAAATCCAGCCCCCACCAATGTCAGTCACTACAAAAAAGCTATAAAGACTTTTACTAACTCTGGAAAGGGATCCAAAGGCACATGCCTTTAGTTACCTGCAGGTTCATGTTAATTTACAGCTTTTTTCACAATTTGATTGATTTAAGTGGAAACAGAATCATGACTGTAATGCATAATATACCGAAAGACAGTTGGGGCTTCTGTTTCCCTTCTGTTCTAATACATTAACAAGAGATAGCTAATAAAGCACAACATCAACTAATCTAAAACTATTAAGTTTTTGAGTAGGGTTTGGGTGAGAGGAGTGTTTGGTCTGGTTTTTTTTTTAATTGACCTAAGAGAATTACTAGGGATACACAGCAGCCTACGTAGTTTAAGAAAGGATTAGAGATTATCACAAGGAAACAGAACACCTACTGCAACAATAGATAATGCATATACCAAAACACCCCCAACAAGCTATCTAAATCTTCATATTGTATGTTCTGAATCAGTTGTTAAGTGGCAGAAATTAGGAAGACTGAAGGAGCATAATAATTAAACATCACACATACTTCTGTGATTCACTCTCAAGGTTTCTATATTGGACAGTTCCAGAGAAAGAAAACTAGAACAGCAGATCAGTTACTGGCATTAACTACAACAGTAATTGTTGTGCTCAAGGGCATTGCCAGTAAATATTAAGATAATTAACATTTTTTGGGCAACTTCTGATACTTTATGTCTGAAAAAATTAATTTATTCTTACACCTACCTTACATCTATGAAAAATCATTAATTTTCATTACAAAGAAGGAAGCAATCCTAATCTATTATGGAATTAGCTCAAAACCTTAGTACTTAACAGCAGATGTATTTCAACCAATATCTAATCCTTATCCATTATTCCTTGCCTTCTCCACAAAGACCTCCTTATTCTAAAATCCATGAGAAACTACAGAGTTAGCAAATCTACTGAAATAGAATGGCATATACTACCACTCACCAAAAGCAAAAAAACCCCCACAACCCACAAAAACCCACCCACAAACAAAAAACCACCAGTAATTCCACCCAATTTTTTTTCAATACTTTGCTAATTTTAGTTCAAAAATGCAAAACAGATATGACTGAAAAAAAAAATAAAAGTCTTAGAAGATGAACTTGAAATAAGGGTATTTTCTAATTCCTTCCTAGTTGGGTATGCAAATATAAGCATAATTAACTTCTGCAAGATCTTACAAGTTAGAAAAGCTAGCTGATCTTGCTAGCAACACGATAAATTTAATAGCAACAAATGTATTTCTCTGAAATCTTATATTGATAGTATTTAGATCTGTTAGGATTTTTATTGGGACTGAACAAAATTGAAATATTCTCACTTTATATATTTAAACTGAATCCTTACATTGTTCAAGTTAAATCAAGCTCCCAGAGATTTTAACAAATTTAACATTTTAAAAAATTTCACATTTTGCTATTTTATATAGTTGATACAGGAAAAAGCAAGGTCTTTATTTGACAAGATTTTCAGTGTATTTATCTGCACCACTGACAGTAACACCACAGGTTTGGTACATTTTTTCTATATCACTGCTATTTAAATTTGGTCCATTTGCTGGGCAGGTTCAATTCACTCATTGGCTTTCAGCTGGTATAAAACTAATATGTCAAGTTTGGCACACGATTTCCTTTTCTTTTAATTGCCTTTTCAGTGTGTCCTAATAGGATAGATAAGGAAGGAAATCACTATGAATGATGACTAGAATTTCCTGTAAGATTGTAAGAGCAGGAGTTTCCGAGAGTAATATATAATTTACACAAGACAAGAGTAGGACTGGGAGATACTTGAAGTTTGAGAGATGACTGACCACTCAGTACTGTGGCTATTGAAAGAGATGAGACATAGGGCACAAATAATTAATTTTTCATGAAAAAAAAAACCAACACGCTTCTGTTGTAATTACATATTTCAACTGATCTTATGAACCTTTATGGAAAATTCATCTTTACAGATTTCTGTGAAGTAACCCCTTACTTTCCTAATCTGAGCCACAGAAATCACTCACAAACATATAAATAAATTTAGATTGATTATTTTGTTTCACTTACACTGGTACCTGTACACACACTGAGGAATCAGACTTAAGATGCTTCTAGCACTGAATGAGCCTTCCTGTTTTAAAATAAAAATTATATTGGATATTTTGTATCTGCTTCAAATGGCATGGTTGTAATTTCACTGTCACATTGGCCTGTATGCCAATACGTCATGATTTCTTTTTGTGGAGAATAATAATGGGAAGAGAAAATTTCCCAGAGCTTGCCTTCTCTGCTGGCTAAGGAACAATGTGCATGCCTGCACTACAAATTGGACCATTTTCAAAAACGATGAAAATTTTCCAGCAATTAAAAAAAAAATGCAATGGTGGTGGTCCACATTAAGTGTAAAAGAGCCACATCTAAAACTGCAGGGGTTCTCAAAGCAAGGAAAACATGGCCAACCTCAAGATGAGCATGGATCCAAAGGCCAGCCAACAATTAGCTGTAGCTTCCTCCAGTAAAGGGTGAGAGGAACAGAGATTAACTCACCCACTTAACACAGACCTTTATCTTTCAAACCAAGACTTGCACCTACACCAGAAAGAACTATTTGCCAACTTCTACAACTCCAAAAGACAAAATGAGACTCAAAAGAATAAAATTTTCACCATATAAAATTTCCTCCTGAGCCTGGCACCATGCATCTACTGACAGGCAAACTGGTCAAAGTTCTAACACTTTATGTAATCAGAATTTCTATGCTGTCCAAACTCTTGCAGAAAGTGCCTTTCATTTCTTGCCATGATTTAAAAGCATGAGAACCCAGTAGGGTTTCCTCACTTATTCTGGAAATTCAAGAGGTGCCTGGAAACAAACTGGTCGGGAATTGTTACATAAAATCAGGTGAAATTTTGAAAGAGAAAGAATTTATAAAATAAAAATCAGAAGAAAATCCTTTCCAGAAAAAAAACCCATCACCTTAGTGGCCAGAATCCTCTTGACTTAAGTCGTCTTGACCAAGACCAGAGGTTTGAACATTAACCTCCCACAAATCTATGTCTTGGATGGGGGTCACTTTCTCCATCTTTTAAATACACACAGAGTACAAAGAGTCAGAAAGTTTTAGACGAATTCTTGCAGAGGATAAAGATTAATTCTCACAAAGGACAGAGGAAAAAATAACATTTCAACAAGAGGGGACAGCAATTCATAAATTGTCTGGCTCCAGTAAGTCAATGACACCTTTAGTTGCTCAGCTCATGGTAAACTTTGCATACTGTCTTTATGATCAAACTTCATTCACTTTTGAAAGGGAGTAAGTAAAAGAAACTGTAGGAAACATCAGGCCTGTGAAAATGTTATATGCTGTGATGTTGCATTTCTAATGCATTTTTGTAAGAAATATGGTATTATGATGCTATAAATACATTCGTTGAGAGTCAGAGTTTATTTGCACTATTTTGGAAGGAAACATTTGAGACAAGCAGGATAAATTGAATCTTCCTATTTTTCTATCTTACCTTGACATAGCTGCTGCTTACTTTCATATGGTCTGCTTCTAGTGTCAGTGCTCCTGCCCCCAAAGCATCACAAAGGACAAAAACATTTGTAGAAACAATTCATAATAAAACTGCTTATCCGTCTTTCCCAATCAGGAGCAACATCATTATCAGTTTCACCTTTTAATGGGGACATTGCATTGGTAGCCTCGTTAGCAAAACTGTTTAGTAAAGCAATAAAATATGCCAGGCTCTACTCTTTATAACCTCTGATTAGAAAAAGTATCACATCTCATGGGCAATTTATAGCTCATCAGTCTCAAAACACACAGGAAATAAATGATAAGAGGATGAGCTTAGAACGATGCATATAATCTTGATCTTCAAGACAGGGAACAAAATAGTAACTGTAATAGTAACTGAGGGCACTGAACATTAATTTATGACCTCTGTATGCCTGATACAGAATATTCCATACAATACTTCCGTACTTTGTATTAAAACCACCATACCCTGATGTTCTTATTTTCTTACGTTGTCTAACAGCACACACAATCGCTTAAAGTATCTAGCCATATAACCTTCTGTGAGATAGGAAAGCGCTATTATCCCTGTTTTGCAGACAAGAAATTGAGGCACAGAGGCCATCTTGTCTGAAATCCTGCAAAAAGCTACCGACCTTAAGAAATAAAAAATTATCTAGTTTCTGCTTCTCCTAAACTTTGTATCCATTGTAGTAAAAGGAAAAAAAAAAAAAAAAAGAGAAAAGGCATAAAGATAATAAAAGTCTAAATCGTAAGCATTCACGTAACTCCTAGAAATGGTACACTCTGGTATAAAAAGCAGTTTGAAACATGAAGTTACTGGTGGACAAGATATTCTTCAGAGTGATCTTCTACCTTTAAAGACTTATCTCAGTCTAAATAAGGCACATTTGTTTACTGTCAAAGTGTCTTACCAACCTTACCCTTCATTCTTGCCTTAACACAGACAATCAGAACACAAAAGTTTAGGCAGATACTTGTTGAGTTTCCCAACCTCATAAAATAATGATTTATTTTTTATTAACAGATTTTTATTCACAATTTATGACAAAATCACATGCAGTTTAGAATAGCATTTAGTTTTTGTTTTATAACAAACAGAAGAAGTGAAACATTGAATTACCAAAGATTCCTCCAAGATACTGAGAGTGATTAAAGCTTGCCAAGCTAGAGACTTAGCACATGTAAGCAAGCACATATAGCATATATAAGGTCTACTGTTTAGGGGGAGTCATGTAAAAAGAATTGCTCAAATACAACCACTATGTTCACCAAAAAAGAGAATTTGCCACCAAAAATTAATCAAAAGGTTTATCTCATGAGTACAGTGAAAATAATAATAATAATAAAATCTCAAGACATTATCATCCTGAGACCTTCAAGTGATTTGTAAAATAAATTCTAAAACCTGTTTCTTGAATATACACTAGATACCTTTCCTTTGCAGTTCAGCTTTTCCTTGCTAAAGAATTTAATCCTTTGTTTGTTTGTTTTTTATTTAACCTCTCTTGAATCTTCAGGTATCTCTGAAAATTTGTCAAAAGCCAATTTTATAGAGATTCCCTGCCCACTGAAACTTACCTAAAATAGTTTCTTATCTGAACAGGAAAGCAAAATAGAATTACAATCAAGAAGAACAGATATTCAAAGTCCGATACAATTAGGAGCTTTAAGAAACTAATGAACTTTTACAGGTTAAAAAAAAAAAAAAAAAAAAAGTGGTTTTTTTTTTTTTTCAGGGTAATGGTTTCTCAGTTACATTTCTTGTTCAGAAATTTCAGTCTTTATCATTTTTACTTTATTTTCATCATAGAGATCTATCCAAAGTGTCTCTGAGAAAGTGCATTTTCCATATCACAGCTAAAGACATTATTCAAGCTGCCTGCTTAAACCTCCAGGTAAGCTGGCAAACTAGCAGGCCCCTTGGCTTCACTTTAAGGAAGGGAAGCAAAAGGGGAATAGCTTGATTAGTAGCAGTGAGAAATTGGTTATATCTACAACAACTTTTCCAGTACAACTTGTGGTGCTGAGGATCTAACATTAATACCATTTGTGGTTTTTGAGGTTATACTTCAGCATATTACAGCTTAGTTTTGCAGAAAAGGAATCCAGTTTGCATGCTGCGAGACCATGCTGTAATGTGTACTAAAGGACAGTATTTGGAGAGGATCAAGAGAGGCACTCCAAAAGCATGCTCTTGATGAAAACTATAATGCTAAATGTGATGATATGGATCAGAGAAGATTCTGTTTTAAAGAGCTAGAATCACATTTGAAAAGGACTGCAAGATGTAGATGAAATTCTGAGAGACTATACCCAGCTACATAGCAAGTGAGCAATTGCTCACTTGTAATTTGTTTTCAAGAAAAAATGTTAGTCTATTAAAAAGAAATAAATAAAAAGGCCAATAAAATGGTTGTTTCAATTTTAAGATTATTATTAAATTACTATAGTTTTGCTATAGCAAAACTATTAAAAATCAGAAATCTGCAGAACATCAAAATAATGGTGAAAGTGGCTACTGACCTTCATACAATTAAGGCAAACATTCATATGCTTAATATTTGTATTTATTTGATCTGAGAGTAGTTTGCTTTAAAGGATAAGTGATGCAACAGCAAACTTGTGTACATGAAGTGGAATTTGACCCAAATGTAAAATTAAATGTGTCTCATGATTTCACACAGAAATCCACACAGAAGAAATTGGTAACATCAGGCAGTCTGAAGCAAGTGTCTCTGTGTACCTCATAAAGGATAATTTCATTACTGTGCTAAAAGAACTGAAAGGCTTTGGACTGTTTTGACTGGGCAGGAGGGTGTTTTCAGCCTAAAGTTGAGGCAAGTGTTAGATTCTATCTTGGACTCATCCAGTTAAGGCTTGGTTTATGTTTATTTACTCTGCTTACTGTGTTCCAAGTTTGAACTTGGTTTATTCCATGGAATGAAATCTAACAGCAAGGCTACATTATGCTGGATGCATCTTCAAATCCTTTTCAATTATGGGCACACCTTGTGATTGTGGCCCAGCTGTCATGCATACCAAGTATCCATAGTCTGTATGTCCTTAGGTGATTGTGATGTAGAAACTGAGACACATGGGAGATATGGAGGTGGTTGGTGCCCACCTGGTTCTCATTGCACTAAGTGATAGATAGGGACATGTGAAATACACAGTCCCTGAATTGAAAACTATGTGGAGAGATCAAGTAATATGGAGGTACACAGGTACCATCTTATGCGCACTAAACTCAAGGTCAAAACCAGACTTACGCCTGTTACTGTTACAAAAGCGTTTTGTAGAATGCCTCATTAATTTTTGATTTATACTACTAGAATTCACACAAAGAATGTGTGCCATGCTCATCAGGTGCCTCTTCCAATATTTTGTTTGGCAGTTACACTAAATTGCTAAAATCCACAGTTAAAATCCAGACCAATAAACAACTGCAAACCTGAGCAAGGTACAGAACAAACAGCCAGAAATATAGAAATCCTAACACCAACTCTATTTGTAGTTCAAACAGTTTGCTTAATGTTCCTCTGACTCTGTGTAGAGAAACTGACAAAAGCTTTAAAATGCTAAGAAAAACATATGAAGTTAAGAAAAAAATGTAGTCTTCAACTGGAAGAATATAAACGTGGCCTCTTGCATACTCTACTTACAATATTTCAGATATTCATATCAATTTTCTATGGTTTGTGTGTGCAAATTTTTGGAGCATTTAAAGCTATTATTTTTTAATTAATGGGAAACTTCGAGGAAATTAAAAGGAACAGTGCCAGAGCTAAGCATAAACACTTTTTCTTTTCCTCAGCATCTCTGTCTTTTCCATATACTTACTGATTTTTTCCCTTGTATACAATCATGACCATTTAATATAAAAAAACCACCACTTCATTCTTCCATCAGCTGCCTTCAGGTTATCCCAGCACCTTACCTGTGCAGTATAGGAGCTCTACCAACTCATATGCTAATATATAATTTCTCTCGCTTTTGCAAGAACAAAATTAGATTGGCCTTATTCATGCTGAACAATCAATGAAGCTACTACAAAAATTAGTATGTTATTCAACATGAATCACAGCGTTTCAAAAAAATGCTGCATACTAGTGCAGTATATCTTATAAGAGAAGCAGCACTTGCATCTTAAAAGAACATACTGTAGTATCCCAGATGTAAACAGTCATGATGATATTTTTACTAAAACATTTTTATAAACAAATTGTCTGCTTGTAGTATGTACAGTAGTTGCCCCTACAAAAAGCTGATCCACTTTCTGTATTTTCTGTGCCAGCATTTTGGCTCAGCTTGTCAGGAGAGCTAATTGACATTCCAAAATGCCTACACTTTATTAAAATAACAGCAGGAGTATGAAGCACTTTCCCTCTGGGATTTTGTAGTTAGTTTACTCAGAAAGAGAGTCCACAGATTTATAGGAAGATTCTGATTTGGTAGACACCAATGGAGAAATTCAGAGACAAAAAGCTTTGCCCAAACCTTGTATTTATACATTAATCTAACAAAAGGAAAAAAAACACAACCACAAAACTTTCTAGTCATTCTATATCCTTTGTGAAAACTTTATGTTTCTACTAAAAATTATTGTGACATCTTCCATATAAATCATTACTGGAGTGCCAAGTTTAGTATCGACACAGATCTCGTTTTTACTAAGGAGAATTATGTACAATAATTTTGTTTTTTTAAAAATTATTTTGCCTCCCGACCAAAAGAAAATTCACCATCACTACCCCACAGCCATGCTACTGCAATTACCACTTATACTTGCAAAGACTTCAGCGAGAGCACATACGGCAGTAGCTGTTGCAAAATTGTGCATGACAGATTGCCACCCTAAATTAACAGTCTTTGTGAACTACAGTTACCTTCTTTGCAGAACAACTCATTTGAATGCAGCTAAAGATACAAATGAGCCTCTGGCTGAAGCCCAAGAGCTGACTTTACTGTAAATCCCCAGATGTTTGTTGTACAATCATAATGTTGAAACCATAATTACCAATTCCAGTGCAGGATGCTAACTTGTTCAGCTGCTTCCATTATGAGACTTCTGCTTTCTTTGTGAGTTATCTTTATCCCAGTTCCACCCATGAAATCCAACACAGAAACAGTTCATGTGTCTACAGGCTAGAGTGCATATTGCTGCTGTACCTGAGTTTTAAAATGTAACAGAGACAACAGTATGCTCACATTTCTAGAGCAGAAGAAGGCTCAAGGTTAATACAAAGAGGATTCCACATTTACTCATGTTAAGTAGGTGGCATTGCATAGCTGTGATAAAGAGATACAAACCCAAAAAGATAAATCAACTTGGTCACCACTTAAAAAAATCAGGAACTATTTTTTCAAGAAGATAAGACACACTGTGTCTTTGATTCACTTGAAGAATCATGTATTCTTTATGTCATGTATTAATTAGGCAAGATGAGGTAACCCATAAAGATATTAGCTGGAATTTAGTTAGACAGATCCTTACATAGAAGTAGTTCTGGAAGCTTTCAAGCAGACCATCAAGGGTTTTTTGAAACAGCTTTTGATAGTATCTTACAATGTAAGAAACTGAACTTTTTGGTCACCTGCAAATCAGCAGAGTATATTGATGTCAAAAAAACAGTGGCCTGGAAAAATAAACTTTCACTATCTTCCATAAGTTTTTCATTTCCTTAACTTCACATAAGGAGAGCATATTCTTAATGGGAAAATAATGGTTTACATTCCATATAAATGTTGCATGGAAAATTTGGAATAAGTTAAATATTAATGCTTTTCTACAAAACCCATAGGAAATTACACTTGACAAAGGACAGCATAATTAGATGTCAGAAACAGGAAGAAAGCATAGCATGCATTAATTTCATGGAACTCGGATCTATTTTTCTTGTTATCTGTTAAATGCATGGTATTTCAGGTTACTTGTTAGAGGCTAGAAGTTAGAATTTTCAGGTAATTTTTTATTTGAAATTTTAAATTCCTTCACTAAAATGATTTCAAAAGAAATCACTGATCATACACTTGGTTATGAAAAGATTTTAAAATGTTTTGCTTATGCAATTATTGAATGAGGATGCTCTTCAAGTCAGCAACGCTTTCAACTAATGTTAGAGCTACTCACCACTCTTGGATGCAGGCCAGTGTCAAAACCTGGTCCTTGTTATAGAATAATCAATGCTTCCATTTTATTTCTTCAAATAACAAATTTGACATTGCTTTGGAGTAACAAAGTTAGCAAAGATTCAAGAGCATGATCTATAAGATGATGAAATGTGGTACTTACTTATTTTGCATCTAAAAAGAATAACTACTCCAGCTGCCTTTCTTAAGGAGTGACTGAATTAACCACATATTGAAGATCTATAAGCAAAAAATATAACTGATATATTTCTTACACTGCTTAAAAAAGGAAAAATATAGCTTTTATTCTGAAGTGCATACATTTTTGTGCCTACAAATATTTTAGTAATTCATATTACTTTATTAAAATGCTTGTAGCACTTCTTGTATCTATCTACCTTCTATACCTTATTTTACCTGTAATGAGGAACTATCTAGTTAATGTTGCAGCCACACTGCTTCCCAGAACCGATGGAAGTTCAGCAGGTTTCCTGAGAAATTGACCTGGCAGCACAAAACAATGACATTTTGTCATTGAGGGAGGGATTTCAGAACTATATAAAGGAGATGATTGAAGTTTAAGTAACAGTCCTAGATGGATGGGAAATTCTTTCAGGGAACAGTAAAAAAATAAACAAAAAAATACTCTGTAAAAGCATTTTCAAAGCAGAAAATTTCATTGTTGGTGACAAGTTGTTTCTGAAACTAGAAGTTTATAGCATGATATATTTCTTAAGGCAACAAAGGCTGTATAGTATAAACTCAGAAAGCATGCTTGCTATCTGGAATAAAAGGCTCCAATTCTTCAGACTAAGAATTCTGAAGTGTTGTGCATAAATATGCAAGTTCAATATATGTTTTCATACAAAAAAAATGAAAAATGAATTAATGTTGTCAATTATGAAACAGTAAAATCCAACTTGGTTCTTACTGAATAGTAAGAAAATACAAAGCTCATTTCAAGAAGAGGATGAACAGTATTATAAATGCTATACTTATGATAGTCAGCTACCTGATAGCTTGTGGTAGTCAGCTATCAGAAGCTGAGAAGGAAAAAGCAATTTGATCCTTTAAGAGAGCAATGGTATCCTAATCAGGGACTGTCAAAACAGATATAGTGACTTCACTGTATCTTATCCTGTGAATTTCACTTCAGGTAGTCAAGGTAAGATTTATTCTTATTTTTTGCATCTTAAACTTTGGAATACTCATTAATTTTCTCTATTATTATGTAAGACATTAACTTTTGTGCAGTGTTCCAAAAAATATTGCATTTCTCAACAATTACAATGCAATTTTCTTTCCTTGCTTTGAATTTTTTTTTTTTTTCCCTGATAGAACACAGAAATGCTGAGGATACCAAATAAAAACCTCCACCAAACCAAAACAAACCAACCCTCAGTCTAATACAATATAGGTCTGATAAATTACATAAATAGGTAGATGAAATTTTTTCTAAACTGTCTCATCAAAGTCTGGAAGTAAGCGTCTATAATTTTACTGCAGATGTCATCAAAACAAAAATTGCTTCAGAACTTCACATCACTCATCTCCTTTAGAGTAACAAGTAGATTCTGGGTTTAAATTTTATTAGTATTTAGTTTTGCAGATTCTGAATATCTACTTCATATAATGTGATTACACATGTTTTCTAAAAAGTGAGAAACATCATACAAGACAAGGTATATTGAAAGCAAAGCTGACCAAGTAAAAGAGGACTTAAATAATTCAGTTTCATTTCAAGATAAGAAATAATTTTTTCCACATCTAATAGGTAAAGCTAATTCTGTAAGTTAATTTGCACTCCTGGAAATTTCACATTCAAACGTCAGGACACCAACTTCTGTTTCAGAATGAATACCTTGAGAATCTTTATTATATTAATTTTCAAAGTGTCACCTTTGAAGTTCTGATTTCATTACCACCTCCAATACTTTTGAGATTCATCTGACATGAAACAGGAAAACAGACTTATTATTAATGAGTTGGAAATAATTAAAACTCTGAACAGTTAAAAGTGCAAGGCTTTCATTACTTTTCTTGTTCTGTTTTGCTTCTAGAAATTACTTGTTTGCACACTCCTCTTCCTAGTTTTGTATCATATGCAAACTTGCTGAGAGTGTACTGTGTAGGTCCAGGTAATTAATGAAGAAATTAAAAAACAAAGGGTTTTAAACATACAGGGTTTTTTTTAAAGTAGTTGCTTAGCCTCTGTAAATTGCAACTACATTATTTTAAAGATGTTCAGGGAAAAAAAGAGGTCATTCCTTGTCTTAAGATGCCTATACAGTTAAAACAGCTCAAATCAAATTCACTTTGAATGACTATTAGAATCAGATACATGACACAATGAATGTCAAACTGAAATATCATATAGTTTCATTGAAATTAGCACCAGTAGAACACAGATTTATTTAATAAAGAATTACTTGGAAAACTTAAAAAGCAATTGATACCAAACCCAACAACAAACTCCAGAAAAAGAGTTGCTACTTCATTAACTTTCCAATACCCTTGTGAAGAAGTGCTCCCAAATTAAATTCAGTTCCTTAGGCTGGTATAAATTGGTGGGTATAGGCCCCTCATGAATTTATACATGAGCTATAATAAACCAAAGTAAAAAGCTTGGGTAACTAAAAAGCTTGGGTAACATTAAGTCAGAAATTTCAGTATAAAAAGCAGAGATCCTCCTTGACTGATCAACAAGTCACAGTAATAATAAGAGAAGTACAAGTGGACATGAAAAAATGATGTGTTCAAATGACAGAGCTGTTCAAGTGGATGACCCTGAGACAGGTTTCAGTGAAGTATAGCAAATCAAGGACAAAATCATGAATCACGAAAGTTCTTATCAGCTGTCAGTGAAGAGCAAGCACAGCCAACTCAATTTCAGAGTGGCAGTCCCTACAGAGACCACCAACAAATATGAGTGACTTGTCTCTTGGCAAAGCTTGTGATTAAGAAAACCTTGTATCTTGTTCATAGCCAATAAACTGACACCGGCCTTTCAGTACATTGGAACTACATCATGTTGAGAGCCAAAATGACTTAAGGAGTCATTTATGCCATAATAATGACTTTATTCTCAGTGACAAGCAAGTTATCCCAAGGGCAAGGCTGAAGAGCAGGTATCAGAAAAATGAACTGGGGAGCATTTCAGATTTTATCTGAGAGGACTGTGGACACGTAGCTGCAGAAACAAGCATTGCACTTCACGCTGAGCAATAAATGTGGCAGATTCTAGGTGCTTTTGTGATTTTTTGGACAGTACAAAAAAGGCAAGCAATGGCATCTCCTAATTGGAGTTTCTTTGATGCCTACACATCTCAGTAGTGGTAGGACTGCAGGACTCTCAAACTAGTTTTACTGCATGGGGATGGGTTATCCTACAGAGCAAAAAAAGAGAGTGGATATAGCAAACAGTTTGGCCTTGAATTTTTAGAAAATGTTTCAGGGGATGGTGGGGCAACATGCTGCTCCTCCCCAACCCCAAAATCAACAGATACAACTTACTCACAGGACCCTACTAGAGATTATTAACATCTTGCAAGAAAGGAAGACTTTGGAAACTACAGCCCAGTCAGTCTCACTTCAATTCCTAAGCAGATTATGGATTCATATCCCCCTGAAAATCCTCCTACAAATTATATGAAGGAAAAGGCGACAAGTGGAAAAAGAAATGTAGTAAGGCTTTAGTAAGGGCAAGCAGCGCCTGATTTGGTGATCTTGTATAATGAGAAGACTGGATCAATGGATGAGAACAGTGGATGCCCTTCCCCAGCTTCAGAAAGGCTTTTGATGTGATCTCCTATGCCATTTCCTTATAACCGTATCAGAGAGACAAGCTGAACAAAGGCATTCTCTCAGAAAAAGAAATACTGGGGTTCTCACAAAGGCATCTAAGGTCCAAACACAAACCTAAATATGTGCAATGTGCAGGCTGGAACTGATGAAGGTTAATTCTATGTTGATGATTATACACACGTAATGGGATAGTGAAGAAAGATGTTGTAGAATTGCTTTTGTCAAGATTGATTCAGGTTTGGAAATTAAACAAAATAAAATAAAACTCTCTAAATACTTATAAAGATATTCAGTCTCCAAAGAGAAAAACTGGAGAGAAGGAATACCTGAAAGAAGTTCGGCTTTGAAACTTAGCTATAATTTCTTATTTCTCATACAATCAGATATCTAAAATTACAAGCTATACGGAGAGTTTTCAGTTTCCTGTGTTCAGTTAGAGGTCTATATGTATTCAGTCTTTCTTTTTTCCTAGACCTTTTTCTAATTACTTTAAACTAAATCATTAAATTCTGTGTTCTCTAAGGATATCTCTTGAAAACACATGCTTTCTCAGTTCAGAGAATACACTTTTAACCTTGTTAATTGTACAGAAAAAACAAAGCAATTTCCCATAGTTTAAGGGACGAGTTACTTTATCTGCAATGGAAACAGTTTGAAAAAACAGAAAACTTGATTTTCTTCAGCATTTAAGCACTGTATGTGCAAATGAAAAAAGATCAATAAAGCCACAAATATATTATCAAGAAAACACCATGAACTGCTTTTATTGTTATATAACAAACTAATAACAAACTGGTTTCTATTCATAAATGCAGTAGTATAGATGCAGTAGTAGAACGATAAAGAAATTTAATTCAGAAGAGAAATATTGTAATAATTCTGGTTATTCCATTATGTGTTATTTGATTTCATACATCTCATTAATGATACGCTGCAAAGAATGTAGTTTGCATTGCTTCTTTGCATTATATCAATACAAACGATATAAACATGGAAAATATTATCTAGACTAAACTTACTGGTTTCAGACTAGTAATTTGATCAGAAGTATGCAACTAGACCAGACATTGTCAAAATGGAATTCTCAGTAAAATTCTATTAATAAAGTACGTATATCCTTGTTTCAGGAATATAAAGATCACAGAATGTTATGGACTGGAAGGGACCTCAAAAGATCATCTAAGTCCAATCCCCCTGCCAGAGCAGGAACACCTAGGTCAGGTCACACAGGAACATGTCCAGGCGGGTTTTGAATGTCTCCAGAGAAGGAGACTCCACAACCTCTCTGGGCAGCTTGTGCCAGTGCTCTGTCACCCTCACTGTGAAGAAATTCTTCCTCACATTTATGCAGAAACTCTTATGTTCCAGCTTGCACCCATTGTCCCTTGTCCTATCATTGGATGTCACTGAGAAGAGCCTGACTTCATCCTCATATCACTCACTCTACATATTTATAAACATTAATGAGGTCACCCCTCAGTCTCCTTCTCTCCAAACTAAAGACATGCAGCTCCCTCAGCCTTTTCTCATAAAAGAAATGTTCCACTCCCTTAATACATCTTTGTGGCTCTGCGCTGGACTCTCTCAAGTAGTTCCCTGTCCTTCTTGAACTGGGGACCCAGAACTGGACATAATATTCCAGATGCAGCCTCACCAGGGCAGAGTAGAGGGGGAGGAGAACCTCTCTTGACCTACTAACCACCCCCTTTCTAATACACCCCAGGATGCCATTGGCCTTCTTGGCCACAAGGGCACATTGCTGGCTCATGGTCATCCTGCTGTCCACCAGGACTCCCAGGTCCCTTTTCCCTACGCTGCTCTCCAACAGGTCAGCCCCCAACTTATACTGCCACATGGGGTTGTTCTTCCCCAGATGCAAGACTGTACACTTGCCCTTTCATCAAATTTCTCCCCGCCCAACTCTCCAGCCTGTCTAGGTCTCTCAGAATGGCAGCACAGCCTTCCAGTGTGTCAGCCACTCCTCCCAGTTTTGTGTCATCAGCAAACTTGCTGACAGAGCACTCTATTCCCTCATCCAAATCACTGATGAATATATTGAATAGTACTGGTCCCAGTACCAACCCCTGAGGGAATCCACTAGATACAGGCCTCCAACTAGGCTCTGTCCCACTGACCACAACTCTCTGGCTTCTTTCCTTCAGCCAGTTCACAATCCACCTCACTATCCAGTCATCCAGACCACACTGCCTCAGTTTAGCTGTGAGGATGCTGTGGGAGACTGTGTCAAATGCTTTACTGAAATCAAGACAGACCACATCCACTGCTTTACCATCATCTCTCCACCAGGTTATGTCCTCATAGAAGGCTATCAGGTTCATCAAGCATGACTTCCCCTTGATGAAGCCATGTTAACTGCCTCTAATGAACTTCTTATCCTTGATATGCCTAGAGACAGCACCCAGGATAAGTTGTTCCATCACCTTTCCAGGGATGGAGGTGAGGCTGACCAGTCTATAGTCACCCGGGTCTTCCTTCTTGCCTTTTTGAAGACTGGAGTGACATTTGCTTTCCTCTGGTCCTCAGGCACCTCTGAGCCCTTACCTGCGGTTCTGCAGACATCACTAGCTGAACGGAATAGAACGGTCAAAGCAAGAGGAGCAAAGTTAGGGAAATGGCACCCTCTGAGCAGCCTTCTCATATACACAACTTCTACAGGAAAAATATGAATTAATATTCAATTTATCCGAGACCTGGATTTTTCATTACTACTTTTTCATAGAAAATTGTATACTGGCAGGAGAAAATATGGCTAGAAGGTTTTTTTGTGTTTTTTTTTAAGAATGTATGCGTATTTGTTCTCTAATTGACTTTAAGTATTTTAGCATTTACTTTCAATATTCAGGGTTTTAATGAAGCAATCACAAGACAAAAAGCAAATTTTCAGCCTATGTATAAAGTTCAATACAACTCTTCTGATAAAGGCAGTTTAAGTTCTACATCTTATTTGGGGATCAAGCAACACTGTAGGCAAAAGTTGGGATTTCAGCATTTGTAAGCATACATGAACTTTACACTAGCAAACCTAGCCACTCTTCACATTTAAATTGCAGTAGCAGAGAGCTCAGTTCAGCCTAACTACTCAACAGACTGCCTGGGACTCTTATCAGAAGTAGTTCACTATCAGAACCAGAGGTGAACCCTGTGTTATCAGTGAACATGGTTTATCAGCTCCAGATCTAGCTAACTAAAAGACAGCTATAGCATATGCATAAGAACTCCACTCATGCCTCTTAGCCATAATATAGCATGTCTGCTGCTAATATCACTGGTTTTCCCACCAAAATCTGCTGAGTAATGGGAAAGTAGTGACACCCTGACCTGCAGGGCTGAGCACCCTACATGGAGACCTCCCAGCTGCCATTCTACAAACCATGTCACCAGTGCAGAGGAAATATACCCATTCCAAAAAGCTATTATTGAATATGTTACAAGTCATCTCAAGAGTCAATCAAATGATGTCACTTTAATGACTGTGTTCTTTTAGAGGGAAATGAGTAAATTTCCTTAAAGAGCAAACTCTCAGAAAATAAATAAGCAACATATGCACGTAAAAGACTGCAAAGACATCAGCTTCAAATGAGTTTTCGGTACCGATTCCATGGTACATTTTAACTCCAGTATACATCAAACTTAAATCCTTTCTGCTTCCATGCAAAAGGCAGGGAAAAACATTCCCATCTGTATCACCCATAGCAAACACTGATAGCCGGTGAGCAGGATAGCTCTTCAGAATCCACTGTCTGTGTTGATTAAGTCTCTACTGACTCTAAATCCCTATCATAAAGCTTAATACAGCTCCAGAAGGTTTTCTCGTCATTCCCTCATGACATTTACATACAACACAAGTTACTGAAACATCAGCACAAGAACTCTACTGAGCAAGTCGGTGAAAGTCTGGAACATCAACCTAGTTCACAAGCACTTCAAGATGAGAACTACATATATAAGTCTACATACATACCACTTTTTTTTTTAGCTAGGTAACAAGTGTTTTAATGTTAATAGATCTAAGTAGACCTACACCACCAAAAATATTTTAGTTCAAATACTTTGTCCAGTTAATGTTCAGCTCTCTCTCTTTTGCTGGTTTAAGGGCACTTACTGACAGGTCTATCTGTCTTTCATGAGCCTCACAGGTCTAGTGTGACCTTGTGTTAGGCTATTAGTAGACTTCGCATCCTGTTCCTTTACAGTAGTTATTTCGTGTGAAATTTTGTGAGATTGGTTAGCAGGGCTGAGTGAAATTAGGACCCTACTTGAGTCACTCATTACTCTCACTTGAAACAAAAATTTCCATATTTACTTTAACACAATCAATGTTCTGCAATAGGAAGCCCTGCACAAGAAAATATACCAAATCATAACTCTCACGTGCAGTAACAGGACATGGAACCATAATAGACACCAATTCATAGAAAGGAACTGGGAAATACGCACAAACCATGACTAATGTTCTGCAACCCCTAAGCAAAAGTATAGTCCCTGAAAGGTTACACAGCCTGGAAATTTTACACCAATTTAATGAAGTCTACATATTGGAATATTTATACTAAAGAGGTTCATGCTTTAGGCATGATTTTAAAGGGATTTGTTGTACTAGATATTAAGGTCTAATAGAACCTGTAAAATGTTTTTTCTGTAAAAGACAAAGTATTGTAGTTAATTTAATGAATTCTATAGCTTCAAAATTGTAAAAAAAATATTAGATAACTACAGAAACTACTTTAGAGGTGCTCACACCCTTCCATGGCAAAGTGGTCTAGGGAAAAATAAACCCGCAGCCAAAGTTCCTGTCTACATTTAGCCTGTACTTGGGGCTAAACTGTAGCAGTTGTTCTACAACCCCTCCCCAGCCAAGAAGGGGAATTGGGGAAAAAAAAGGGAGAAGCTCCATGGGTTGAAGTAGAAACAGATTCAATGAAATAACAAAACTAATACAATCGCCAATATAAAGTATACAAGGTTATACTCAGCCTGGTCCTTAGGGTCAGCAGCAGGAGCAGGCCAGGAGAGACGAGCCCCAGAAGAAAGAACTCCATCCTGGGTGAACTCCCTCCTTTTACAATGAGCATGATTCAGTGATATGGGATACACCTGTGAGTCAGCTGCCTTGATTGGATCTCTCAGCTGACTCAGGCTACTCATGGCCTGCCTGCCATAGCTGGCCCATGGGTCTGTTCCTGGGGAACCAGGACAGTTCCCTTTTGTAGATGCCTTTCCAGTTTTAGAAGGCAAAACCTGGCCTTACTGGTTTACTCTTGGTAGCAGTGCTTGATATTTAAACGGTCATTTCTGTATTTACGAATTGATAATTCCATTGTGTGTGCCCTCTCAAAATTCTGATCAATATCAAGGCTATGATATTTGCATTTATTAAGAAATAATTAATCACCAAATGTTTGATTATATATTTATCTTAACTAGTTATAAATATTTTAGCTACTATTATCAAAGAAACATTATGAACAAGCTTTTGTAACATTATATGTATGATGAGTTGAAAAGTAAATGAATATCTGTTCAATAAAGTGATCAAAATTCAACATTGTTGGGGAACATACTGTTACTTTAATATTACAGAATTTTCATTACCTAGGACAATATTGCTGCTCTATTAAATATTGAAAGATCTTAGATTTACAGATAAAGAGAACTACTTGTTCATCTCACACATCTATTAACAGAGTGAACTAATTAAGGGAAAGGGGAAACTGTCATGGTCTCATTTATAAACGTACTTGTGCCCTTTTTTATATACATAGAAGACATATTGGAACAGACAGAATTTTCCACAAAGACATTTAGGGTAAACATACTTTTCATTCCTGTCAACTTCTGCAGTATGCATATTAAAATTCACTGCTGATAACTGATGGAAAACCATTGTAAGATTCCTCTGTGATCACAGGTCATCACTTGCATGGTAAAAAGAACTTGAGAGACTTCCAGTATTTCACAATTATTTTTTTTAATTCATTGCCAATGTTAATATTAAGAGCATGACTGAAACCAAAAGAATGAGTTAAAAGGAGTCACACTGAATTTCTGAATACATTATATCTTGATTTTCTTTTTTCCTCTATAACAACCTGCTGCTAAATGATAAACCAATTACATTTAGGCAACGCTAAAAATAGTTTGCATTGAAAAATTAAATCCTAGAGACAATGATGCAGTTCAGCAAGATTTCCTGTACCTAATGAGAGAGAGAGAAAGCGAGAGAGAGAGAGAAAGCAAGAGAGAAAGCAATCACACTAGCTAAATATCAGAAAGAACATAAGCATGTACAAAATCATTCTTTATTTCACTGCATTTTGCACATAAAACCAATCTTGTTATTCTGGAGTTCACATCAAATGAAAAGGTAAATGTTCCATCCCCAATGCTGAGGTCATTTGAAGTATATAATTTGCATGTTTTGAATCTCCTTTCTTTAAGATATTTCTTTTAAGAGGAAAGCAAAAAATAATCATTTTTTGACATGAAGGAAGCTTTCACTGTTAAGGTATTCTCAAAGAAAATCTCTATTGATTGCTAATTTAGGAGGTGTAAGAATTAAACTTTGTAGTTTGAGACTGAAGAGATTAATTGATATCAGCTGTAAATTAAGAAAAACAGATGAAAAACACCTACCTTTCGGGAATGGATTTCTTTCACATATAATGGAAGTAGAAATTCAGATATTCCTTCAAGTCGTATTCCTTTTTTAGTGACTCTCAAATTCCCCATTCCATCCTACAATCAATAATATATATATATATTCACTTTAGGAAATAACCTTATCCAGAACAAGGTAAAAAGAACAAAGTAGATGGCCTAGTATCTAAAAATAATGAGTGCTGTTCCACTGTCCTCAGCACTCCTGATGATCTTGTACTGGAGTTAGGTGGGGGGATTCATAGGCAAAGCTTCACATAGGATTGAGATATTTAACCGTGCAGCCTGATGGTGAACTGCGTACATTATTCCTTGTCTGGACCTAATGCAAGGCTACAAAAACAGACCATAAGTATTCCTTTACTGTAGAGGTGAAGCTAGATCTTCAATTATAACCGCTAAGTAAAAGAATTGGTTAATTATCTCTAAAAATATATATAACATTTGGTAAAGCAATCTATTATATTTATGTAGTCAAACGTTAGAAAAATACTATATCATTGTAATGTCTTTAATGAACTGGTTTTGCTTTTCCCAGCAATTAAAATACATACAAAAATATCATATAGAAAGAAAGAAAAGGGTTTTTTTATTAGAAGTTCTTATCACTACTAAGAGCACTTTTCTGGTGAGAAGAACAGCTTCAAAATGCTGAGGGTTACTTTATTTGCTTTAATTTATCTGAACAGAAATAGGAAAATGGCCACTGTAAAAGTCTATATGAAAAAAGCAAACCAAATGACTCACTGTTTAATAAAATATAAGCATAGAAAAGTTGTATAATAAAGCTTCAGTTGCATTCTTACAGGAAAAACAATGAAACTGACTTGACACTTAAGAGACAGGATCATTTTGCACACTGATATAAATTCAAGACTTTTTATCCCTAGATGCTTGTTGTTATATTCCTGACAGAGGATAATACTTCACAGAATTCCACAGCCAGTGGAATTCAACTTGATCCACTTAAGTGTAAAATTAGCAAATTTAACCTAATTGCTGATTAAATGTTTTGAAGCCATTGCTCACTCTAGTGTAGCAGAACCATGAAAAACTTGCATTTCTGCTCTGTTGGCTACATTGTGAAACAAGCAGCCTCCATTTGTTAGGCAGTTGTAAACAGCTAGATAACAGTGTCCCCAGCTGATATAGCTGAAGCTGGAAGAGGACACTGAATTAGACAAGATTATACTTATCTAAAGATAGTGTAGCCACTATACCACTATAGCTATTCCCTTTCCAAAACAAACAATCATGCCAACATTTGATTGACACCACTGCATCCACATCTGAAGCAAGACTGTGAAAGTGCTAATTCTTTTAAACAACAAAAAATATTATATTTTATACAGTGTAATTCAGCCGATATCATTACACAAACAGAACAAGGATATAGTGATAAATAGCTTTCTATGCTATGACAGATCTTCAATGAATGTACTGTTGGGAATTATGCCTTCACATGTCAGTTGCAGGACTAGAAGCCTACATGCATTTGACTTCAAAGCCAGAAACTACTAGAGTAAAAAATAAATATAACTCCTTTCCAAACCAGAGAAAATACAGAATAAGAAAAGCTACTGCTAAGGCTATCTACAATATAGACTGTAACTGTTAAAGTAATATGGCACCAAGACAAATTTACAGACTCTGTAATAACCCATATAATGCTTAGCAAAACTTGTAACTGATTACATAAAGCCAAGAACTGCCTTTTTGTTAGCAAAAGTGCTGTTAGTATGCAAACTATGTCTCATGGTTTAATCCCAGTAGGCAGCTCAGCCCCACACGGCTACTTGTTCCCTCTCTCCCCCTATCCAGTGGGACGGGAGAGAGAATTGGAAGGGTAAAGATGAGAAAACTCAAGGGCTGAGATATAGGCAGTTTAAGAGGTAAAGCAAAAGCTATTCAGGCACAAGCAAAGCAAACCAAAAGCTACAGATATAATCTATCTGGACTTTGTAAGGCCTTTGACACGGGCCCCCACAACATCCTTCTCTCTAAACTGGAGAGGTATGGAGTTGATGGACGTCTGGTGTATGAGGAATCATTTGGATGGTCACATCCAGAGGGTAGTGGTCAATAGCTCAATGTCCAGATGGAGATCGGTGACAAGAGATGTCCCTCAGGGGTCCATATTGAGATCAGTACTGTTTAATATCTTCATCAATGACATAGTGGGATTGAGTGCACTCTCAGCAAATTCGCAGACAACACCAAGATGAGTGGTGCAGTTGACATGCCTGAGGGAAGGGATGACATCCAGACGGACCTGGACAAGCTTGAGAAGTGGGCATATGCGAGCATTATGAAGTTCAACAAGGCCAAGCGCAAGGTCCTGCACATGGGTTGGGGCAACCCCTGCTATCAGTAAAGGCTGGGGGATGAAGAGATTGAGAGCAGCCCCGCAGAGAAGGACTTGGGGGCACTGGTGGGTGAAAAGCTGGACATGAGCTGGCAATGTGTGCTCGCAGCCCAGGCGGCCAACGGTATCCTGTGCCGATCAAAAGAAGCGTGGCCAGCAAGTCGAGGGAGATAATTCTCCCCCTCTAAACTGTTCTGGTGAGACCCCACCTGAAGTACTGTGTCCAGCTCTGTAATCCTCACTACAGGAAAGACATGGACCTGTTCGAATGGGTCCAGAGGAGGGCCACAAAAATGATCAGAGGGATGGAACACCTCTCCTGTGAGGACAGGCTGAGAGAGTTGGGATCATTCAGCCTGGAGAAGAGAAGGCTCTGGGGAGACCTTGTTGCAGCCTTTCAATACTTAAAGGGAGCTTATAAGAAAGATGAGGACAAACTTCTTATTAGAGCCTGTTGCAACAGAACAAGGGGTAATGGTTTTAAACTAAAAGAGAGTAAATTCAGACTAGGTATAAGGAAGAAATTTTTTACAATGAGGGTGATGAAAGACTGGAACAGGTTTCCCAGAGAGGTGGCAGAAGCCCCATCCCCATCCTATCATTCTATAGTTCTTGTGCACCTCCAGCCTTCTCACTGGTGGGGTGGTGCGAGGAGCAGAAAAGGCCTTGACTCTGTGTAAGCACAGCTCAGCAGTAACAAAAACAACTCTGTATTATCAATACTGTTTTTAGCACAAATCGAAAACATAACCCAAAGGCAGCAAGTATGAAGAGATTTAACTCTATCCCAGCCAAAACCATTACTCTATGACAGCTGAATTATCAAATAATGCTTCTTAAAGAAGTGATCCTATATTTGAAAATATTTTCCTTAAATCAAGATATGTGACGTCTATACATATCACTTCAAGTATAAAACCAAGCATTTGTAGGCTTTCTAACAAAGAGTGCAATAAGACATACTGGTGTCTATTTCTGAAAAGGAAGTAAGATAAAGAATCTAGACTTTTCTTTTGAATGTGCTATCTTCATTAATACCCATTAATTCTCAATTTCAGCAATCCCATTTTTCTATATATGCTATAGCATATAAAATCATAATCAGAAGGAATAACCTGAGAAAAGACAGATACCATGCTATATTTTTGGCAGTGAATAACTACTTAACAAGAATTAGGTACCTATTTATTGATTTGGATATAAACAAATTTTCTAACTGAAAAGGCAAAGTCAATATGTTGTTTTATCTGCTCCTGTGGAATGATTGTAACTGCCAGGTATAAAATAATATTCACAATAAAACTGAAAAAAAAAAGTGAGAAAATACACTGTCAAACTTTTAGAGAACTGGAAATGCTGAAATTATGGTTGCCAGGAAACTTCCATCTGTTTCATCTTGCATGAACATGTATGATAAAGTCTATAATTATATATTTACCCTCCTGAAGCCCAGCTAATTCCACACAAGGTTGGCACTACTATTAGTCAGCAGCTACTCACTGTTTTGCTTTCATGTCATTATTTTCTTTGCTCCGCATTCTTTGTGCTGTTAAAACCCTGCTTTGAAGACAGTTCTGGCAGTTTCCCTCATGACCTCTCAAAAGTGTTTATTATTTAAGTTACACAGTTATTCACAACAATTAATTTTCAAAACGCTTTTGGTGGCTTTATACTGAGTGATAGTATTCTTATGTTACTGATAAGAATCAAAGTGGATAATTTTTTTTTTTTCACTAATTTTTGGTACTTATATTTTCCCTGTTTATTTTCAGCAGTCTCAGAAACAAACTAACAGTAGAGCCTGCTGCACCCATAAGAGCTTCCCTTTTTCTTAATTTCTTTAGTAGTGAGTTACCCACACGAGCTACCCAACTACCAGAGTCCAGCAGTCGAACAGACTCTGAATAGATGGGAGCACTCTAGTTTCAGTGAAATTAATTATTTGATACAAGACAGACAGACACTACATTCTAGAGCATAAATAAAAATGGTGTTATAAGACAGAAAAATGAAAAAGGGTGACTGTGACCTTAATTGCTTGATAAATGCAATAATCTTCCAGAAAGTAACTTCCTGCAGTGTGCAGTGACTGATATGAAATAAGACTGAATAGTAAAATAAAGAAACATGTGTAGTAACACATGTAATACAATGTGCTTAATGAGGCTCTCTTCATTCAAAGAATCACTGCGCAGCATGTTTTCTGCATCAATAATTCCTCATCCAGTCTAAAGATGGGTTGGAATAAGACCTTCTTGTTTCACTGAGTTAAAACTATGATGTTATAAAGAAATATTCAAGGGTTTTCAGAAGTAACATAACTTGGTCAAAAAGTTACTAAGATTTAAAAGATTAATCAGATGAAGGTCCAGTCTTCTTGGCTCATTTAATACAGTTATGATCACGAAGACTAGTTTGTCTTTGGGGCTCCCCCCAAAAAAATGAAAATTTATGTAAGAGTTTGAAACAGAACCTTAGAAGAACTCGGCCTTAAAACGTATTTGCATCTTCCTGCAGATACGATTTTGATGTAATATTATTAGTATAATTCATTTTAGACGTTCTTTCTGCTAATCTTCCAAATTAATTGCCTAAATTACACTTCCCAGATAATGAATACTCAGATTATTGTTTTGGTGTGATTTCATCTTATTCAACTGCAAAAATACACTTGAATGAACTATTCCAGTACTTTTTTACAATAAGTAAATGCTAAATTCATGTACTGGGACTGGCTGGGATAGAGTTAGGTTTCTTCCTGGCTGCACGTATGGTGCTGTGTTTTGGATTTGTGGCTAAAACAGTGCTCATAACACACTGATCCTTTGTCTATTGCTGAACTGTCTTATCACAGTGCAAGCCTTTCTTTTTTTCTCTCTGCCCCCTAGCAAGTAGAGCAGGCATGGGCAAGGAGTTGGGAGGGGACACAGCCGAGACAGCTGATCCAAACTGACCAAAAGGATAGTGATGGTAGATGAAGAAGTGGGAGGTAGAAGGGAAGTTGTTTTTCAAGGTGGCCACTGCTTGGAGACTGACTGGGAATCAGCCTGTGGTAGATGGTGAGTGATTGTCTTTGCATCACATTGTTGCCTCTTAATGACTATTTAATATTTATGATTATTCTCAGATCATTATTCCATGTATAACTGCGCCCTTTTCCTATATAAGACGATAAAACAGTGACCCTGACTCACTTTTTTTCTTTTCCCTACCTATGACACTAGAAAGAAACAAGATCCTCATCTTTATATCTTACAATATTATTAAAAAAAAAAAAAAAAAATCACTATCAATATTTTATGGTATTTTTAGATTACACTACGTTTCAGTTATGAACACCAGAAATTTAAAAAAAGCTATTAAAATCCTAAAATAGGAAAACAAAACATTTATTTTATGCTGTTGCTTGTCTTAAAACTGCAACAATCTAGGAATACTTTTAATGAATTTGAACACTACATTGAAGTCAAAGAAATCCCAAACTATACTTATTATCGATCTCTGATAAAAAGAGTATAACTTTGAATCAGAGCATATTAAGAAAAAAAGTTATAGGACTCAAACAATACTGACATTCAGAACTTTTTCAAGCTTTGACCTGTATACAAATGGGCAGAGATTACTGTTCTCAGATGGTTTTGTAAATGGTATATAAGAAAGTCTGAACTTAATTCACATTGCCTTTAAACAGAGAGAATGCTCTTTTCAAAGATTAAGTTATTTCTTGTCAATGTGCTGAAAATTCTACAAGGGTGTGCTACTTTTATAGTATGTTATATTTCTCTCAAATAAAGTATTAAAGCAGTATATTTTATGATAACTACAAATAGCAAAGCATATGATAGAATGATGAATACTTTTCACAATCCGGGAGGTTGGCTAAATCTACGATCTATCATAACTAATCATGTACCACACATACTGCTATACAATGAAGTGTGCTCTGTTGTGCTTTCTTTTCTCTCTCATATTTTTTTAAAAAATATTTAAACACTAAGGCATTCTAAGGAACAAGTAGATAAGGAATTCTATTCAAATTGCTGATAAACAAGAAGTGTTCAAGAACAAGGTTAGCAATCTGCATGATAGCTAGCTCTCTGTGACATACATGATAAGAACTGGGGACCTAGGACAGGATTCACAATACTGGCTTGGAAGATGTTTAAGGTACAGAAATGGCAGGTTTGAAGCCAAGCTGTGGACTATTTCAACTGGAAATAACATTTCTTCTGGAGGACAGTAACTAAATGTTACAGCTTACTCAGCCTAGATGAAGTAAAACCTCTATGCATGAGACTTGGATCAGATCCATGCCTTTAATATTACAAAAGCCTGCAAATCTATAGGTTGTACTGTTACGTGAAAGATGCAAAAGTGAAAAAAGCACCTACAACTCCTACTTCAGATCACAGAATTCAAAATTCCTTGGTTTGGAGAGAAGCAGTAGGAGAGTATAATATTGCAATTCAGGAATTTAAACTCATTAAGAGAGTTGAGAACAGAGTTCTACTAGATCCTCCAAGAATTTGTCATGCATCTCAGAAAGTGGGCAGCTACCTGACAGCAAAGTCCCCGTTAATTAAAATTTAAGCTTTTTCCTTGGGATCATATACTTGGACTTACATTCACAAGCACAGTGAAAAGTAAACCGAAGAGATGTTTAATGTGAATTGACTAAAACATTAATAAATAACTTTTTGTATTTCAGTTTTGTATGGTGTTTTTCCTGCTTTCCTTAATAAAATATACCAAATATCTGTTTCGGTACTTTACAGGAGCAGCAACAAAGCAGTTGATGGGTCAGGAAATCCATTATTAACAATAATATTCAAGTTTTTCAAAAGTTCTGCTGTTAGATGTGACATTCTGCTTGTTTTCTGAGTGTATATTTAAACTCAGAGTCTGAAGAGGGAAGCACTGCACAAAACATGGAGGGGAAAAAAGAGGGGAAAAAAAAAAGAAAAAGTAGTGTTTAAACAAAGTGGTTAAACACAGTGTCCTATAAATGAATAGATATTCACTGTCTCTTGCCTTGTAGGCATCATAGCAGAGGCTAAACATGAAAAGGAATCTCAAGTATGCGGTTGCAGTGCTATGAAAGAGCACAGATGAAACGTCTATAAGTGTACAAAGACGCTATTCAGAAGGAAAAGAAAGGGTAAGATATCAGAAGAAAGAAGCAATGAAGCAGTACCGAATTATATTGAAGATGGAAAAAAATACTGAATTTGATAAGGTGGTGCAAAAAGCAGATAATGTAAAGGGACAGTGATGGGGATGATTAGGAAGATGGAAGACATTAGTAGCTATGTTGTTGATAAAATGAAAGAGATATACAAAAGGTTGTAAGGAAGACGACAAAGAAAGTTAGTTGCATTGTGTTCACACACACAAAAAGCTGGATTGCATAAACAGAGTTGGAGCATAATTCCAGCTGGAGAAAAATGGTGCTTGGACATGGCTATGGATGTCCTATCAAAAAAAACCTGCAGGGAGCTACAGTCCTGTATAAACAGAAAAAGAAGAGTGGGATCAGCAATTAAAACAGAGTCTGTTTTCCCGGATTATCGAGAAAGATAACTGTCCATTTCAGAAGCCAAAAATAAAGGTAAAATGAAAGAAAGATATCCAGGAAAACACACTGAAATGGCAAAAATCTGGATTGATGGAAACATCTGCCTTCATCCATCTGCTGAAAATAATAGCTGACACTGTGTAAATGACAGGTAGGAGTAGGTACCAGGGAAAACCTAGGGAAGGAATTATTATAGTGCAGTGCAGTGAAGTTTAAAGGGATACAGACTAAGGGAAAAAAAATAACCTGTGGAAATTCAGTACTGACAATGAGATTTTAAGTGGAAAAGCTGTTGAAAATAAAGAAAAATCAGACTACTATCCAAATTAAATGCAATTAGAATACCCTGAATATATTCTGTATTTAGAATGGTTTTTGAATGCGTGGAACATAGCTTGGCTTCTTCAGTTATAAAAGTAATCTTGAAATGAAAATAAAAGTCTGTATGTGCCTATAGTAATAGAAAATATATATCTAACCAGACCAGACAATAAGAACAAATGCATCTTTATTGCTTAAAACTTTGATTTTATTCCCTGGTCTGGGTAGTTACGTTATTTTTCATTCATACATAGATGTATCCTTTAATATCAAGTGAAAAAGGCAGAACTCTATGTAATCTGCTCTCATAAACAATTTCAAATTAAAGTATGATCGTCCTAGAATTCTTATATATAGTATTACTGATTTTTTTAATAATAAATTATAATTTGTATCTTCTTAAAACAAATAATTAATACATTAGCAAAAATATAGAACCTAACTATGCAATTCTTCTCCCCCAAATATCTGATATTTCAGGAATTTAAACAAGAGACAAGATTTTCAGACCCATTGAACACCTGAAATTCCTACAGAAACTATGTGGTGAAAATGATATGAAGTCTAGACCAAATAGGTACAAGATTGTTCATTTCTGTACTAACTTCTCTTAAACTTTTGGACATGAAACTAATTCTTTTCTTTATTTGGATGCATGTTCTCTGTTCTACCATTTTATTGAATATTCTGTTTAAATTAAAATTCTGTGATTCAGTTAATGTACGGTCAGACTAACAAAAAATAATTTCTATCCCAATACGCCTATTACAGTCAATATTTAATGAGCCAGAAAACGCAGAACACTCCTTAGAACTCCATACTTCATGCAGAGTCAGGGAATGGTAAGTTTACTTCTCTGTAATCATGAGCAACATTATTAACAGAGAGAAAGTGATGAGTTTCTGTTCTATGTAGAGTCAGTTAAAGGACACCAAGAATTAGAGAAAGAGAAGCACACAAGCTGGAAGCAGAAAAGAGAGAGATGAGATGAGATGAAGAGGTAAAGAAGGTCTGTCTCTCATCCAAAGGTAAACACCGAGAATTAGTAAATCCAGAAGTGTTATTCCTGTACTCACCATCTCTCTCCCCTTTCTTTCCATATATGAAGTCACACTGATTATAGATGGTGATCAAGTAATTGTTTTTTCAATTGACTTCCAGTTTGGGAAACAAATCTAATATGTAACTATTTCAGTATGAACTCAAAATTTCACCACTTGGCTATAACATGGAATTCATTGAGTAGTGAAAAAAAAATTAAAATAAATCAAGCAATCCAATTATATCAGCAAATGTAAAAATAACTAAAGGGGGATCCAAAAGCAAGGTGCAAGGATCTCCCCACCATCATCTCCATACTGCTGCTGGTAAAGCATGATAGTGACTCACATTACCATAAACAGAAAGGATTAATCTAATACCAGAGAAAGGACTGAACAGCAGAAGCTTATGTATATTGCTTTTAATTCTATCATTATTGGGATAAAGCTGTAATAATTGCATGTTTGATAATAAGTGTTAGTATCACTGTAACCTGGACTAATAACACTATTTTGGTAAGATTGCTAATTTTTTAATTAGACTAACATTAAATTATTGAGTGTGGGTGTGTTTACTTAGTCTACATAAATTGCACAGGTTATTTAATCTGCTTCGCTGCCTTTGAGGATTGGTTGTAATTTCAACACAGCATCTTGAAGATAATTTAGTCATGCTGAAAATTTAATCACACATTATCTTGTTTGGTTTTTTTTTCAATTAAGTGGTTGCCTGACTCCAGAAAAACAATGAAAAACTGCAGTTTGCCTAGCATACTGATATTGGAGGACAATAGACAAATATGGTGTTTACAAAAGTGGTCATCTTTGTCAATAAATCTGTAAGAAATATTTATCTATTAGAATAATTAAAATATTAGAGCAGAGGCTTTGCTGTTTCCCTAGGAATCTCTACAAACAATTTTTAGGATCTACCCTTCTCATGTATTCTAGTACTTAACACTGAGCTAATGCCAGAATACCTAGACTTTGAGAAGTAAAAACATGACTGGAGTGGAGATGCTTTGTAATTTGTTCAGTCACATACACAAAATGTGTCTGTGGGATTATATGTTTGGTGTTTTTAATGTTTGCACCTTGCCCTTTCAATAAGCCTGACACAACCAACATTTCAAAGCTTGTTCCACTAAACTATATGTTCATGCCGATTTCTACTTAAAAATACTTCAAAACCATTTCAGAAGAAACTAGCTAATCAGAAGGAGAGAATGAAAATGTAAGACAACTAAACTTACACAATGAGGCAGTTCCTCAAAACCCATATATTTTAGTTTATAACTAAATACAGTTTGTTACAGAAAAGAAGATTTTTACTAAGTATTTCAATTTTATTCTCCATGAAAAAAAACCAAACCAAAAACCAAACAAAAAAAACTGTGATAATACACTTAAGCCTAGTAAATATTTAACTCAAGTTTCATCTCACATTTCTACTATGGTTTCCAAGCAATTCAAGACTGGGCATTACAAGACTGGAAAAGCTGGGACAGCAAAGAAAGTAAGCACTAAAAAAGCATTAGTAACCCTCCCAGCAGCATTTATTCCCATTCAAATAAAATAAAGCATGTCTCAAATTGAATAGTGGGCTTATTTGAAAAGTTCTGCAAAAGACTACTATTCTCTTGCACTACTGCAAAATCAGCTATACCTTAGCTACACCTGACATGGTTTGGTTTTATCTTGTTCTTTTCCTTAAAGGCAGATTTTGTACCTTCTTTAGACAAGTCACTATATCGCCTAAACTATATTTATGGTTAGAATTATTTTGTTAATGCACAACCTGAACCTCCAATACTATAATGTCATTGCTTTACTTCTGCTTGTCCTTCAGATACATCATTGCTTAGACTAAATAACCACAGTTCATTTTCTTTCCGTGTATGACATTTTTCATCTTAATGCTTCCTGCTGCTCCTGGTCTGCCTTTAGTTTATCTACATCTCTCTAAGAAGTAGAATAATAAAAAAAAAGAAGGTAGAACAAGCATAGCTTGTTAACACTTACCATACCTAAGCAGAAAAAAAATTTCCTCACTTGTTTATTCCAGCATACCAGGGTTTTTTTTCAATATTGTTCTGTTACTAACTTATGATATGCTTAGAATCTGAAACTTTTTATCCGAACAAATTAATTTAAAGACTGGATTCTAGAAACCCACTGGAAAATAGCTCTGCGGGAAGTCATGGCAAGCAATCACATAGAGACTTAATAAATCTCGTGAAAGGCAGTTTAATGGCGTTACAACACGGTTTATATAGACAGAGCACTAAGTCACAAGACTCTTCACGAGACTCTTCTAGCTACTAATTGGTTAACAGCACTATCGTGGCATAAATTGATTTGTGACTTTAAAGCATGCATTCACACCGTCACACCTTTCCCAGCTTCCCATCCTGCTTCAGCATCCGGGTCAGGCTCGAAGGTTGGATTGCTCACATGACCATTGCTTGCTAAAAAACCCCCAACATAGCTCCTCCTTTATTTTCTCATTAGAATGTTGGTCAAAAGTTACCTTGTATCTGACAAGGTCAAATTTTTTCCTCCTTAGCCTGAGACAACTAGAACCTATTGATGACTGTTACAGTAACATTACTCTAATGATTGCTCTCTTCTCAGTAACAACCCAGCTTGCATAAATAATTAAAATTTTAATAGAAAAAAAATAAGTCCTTTCCCATCAGTACCCTTAACAACAAGATTCTTTGTCTCAAGAGATCTTTTAATATTACCAGAAAATCCATGCTGCTCCATAAGAAAAGACTGAGGACAATTTGAAGATAAAACTTGCAAGTTAGCACTCTTGTCTACAGATTTGAGTCCTAGATTTAAAATATTTCCTGATTTAGATTTCAGAATCCAAGGAAATAGGGTTCTAGAACAACAGGTGAATAATAGCTAGAGAAGCCACCTAAAAAGTATTAAGATACAATTTATTAATTTTATGAGGATTCATCTCAGGGTTGCTTATGATAACAACTAGGCAAAACGACTCAGAAGGTTCTTTCTTACTCTGTTTTCTTACTATTTTACACTTGCGTATTAAGGTACATGTATATTCCTGAATATTTTCTTATAGTGTGACTCTGTTATTAGAGAGGAAGGCTTAATTTACAATAACCTCCTGAGTCATACCACGCAGGTACTGAAGTACCTACAGTCAAGCACATTCTTCAGAAACTCCCTGGATTGGCACTTACATTCAGCAAAGTGTACTTTTCTTATAACAAAACAAATATCATTAAGTAGGAGCTACTACACTGCTTCCTTGATCACGCTGTAACAAAAAGCTTTAAAGAAATCAATTTTCAAGACAGTCTAAGGAACCTATTACTGTCACAACAAAAAGTGATTATTTTGATGTGAAAAAAAAGTGTTGCATCAAACTTGGTTGCGGACTTTTACTTTCAAGTGTGACTATCTAACATTGTAGTCTTTATAGCATCTATATTTATACATGTTATTCAGTATTCCAGCACAAGCACTGCATGTTTTTCAAAACAGCTACCTCACATCTTTCAACAAGCAACACCTTGCTCTATTGATATGCTCAATAAAATAAATGGGGCTAAGAGCAATGTAGCTTGCTGCAGAGATCCATCTCTTGCTATCAGGACAAAGGAAATGAGAGTGTAAGAAATGCCATGAAGTTGCCTGAAAATAACTCCTCTTTTATCCAACAGCTCAATAGAACACTCACATCCTAACTGACAGCTTAAAGTTCCTTCTCTCCAGTCTGAAGGGATTAAAAATCATAAGGTCCACTTTTTTTTGAGGAGTGTTACAACCACAATGATCAAGGGACCTACCTAATCTCCTTGCAGATAGCTCAGCATGGCAAAAGACTTCGAGAGGTTATCTGTTATGTTGGCAAATGGGATAAGTCTTGTAAAGGGGATAATTTCAAAAGAAATCTTAAAAACAAATTTACTGCATCATTCTGAGGGATGAAAATGTGTTCTCACATATCACAAACTTCTTATGGTATGGCTAAACTCCTGATCACTGTAGGACAAAGAAAACTATGCATTTGTGAATCAACAGTTCAGTATCTCACTGACTTTTGTAACAGGGCAATTTAAGAGGCTGATGGGAGAAAGGAGTTTTAGAAAGCACCGTTTAGTATCACAATTCAGCCCTTTAAAAGCGCAGCACCAGGTTCATGTTTGTCATCAAATCTTTCTTGGTCTACAGCTCTGAGGATGCAGGGTAGATACAGGGTGGCTACCTGCAGTTGTGTCCACACAGGAACCTTGGAGAGGAATTCTTCAATCTAGGTTCTGTGCTCAAGCTGGGAAACATAGACCTAAAAGCAGAACACACTTCTAAGCAGAAAACAGAAGTGAACGAATCCCTGCAAATATTATTTAGGAAACTGGTATAAGACCTATAAGCAAAGTGGTGAAGCAGAGAAGCCCGTATGATACAAAAGAATGTCAATAACATGCTTGGCATAAGGACCTCCAGTGAAAAAGGACTTGACCAGCTAGAAAGCAATGTTGGAGTACCAGACATGGAGGATGAATTGGACACCCATCAGAGAAGCAGCTGATTAGGGAAGCAGCCAATAGTCCAATCCCCAATAGCAAATGAAGAATCCACCCTAGTGCTAGTGAAAAAGGAGCTATTCATCCTTAACACCAAGAATCATAAGGCTGACTAGATTTGAGACTCACCAGCCATCTGATTATTACTTCATGCAGCTCATTTGTAACTACAGTAATAACATAACAATCAAGGAAGAGGAGGAGGTGAAAGAATCCAAATTAATGTAGTACATTTTGTTGAGAAAGAGCAGTAAGGGAGCACGGATGAATACACTTGTTCTGAGGTTCAAACCAAAAGGGAGAAAGAACTGCTGAGTGACTGAAAAGGACAGTCATAAATTTAAAAAAAAACCAAAACATTGCCACTTTGAGATTTCCCTCCCAGACCAGAAGGATCAAGTAGATGATGTATTTGGGAAGAGTAAACCAGAGCACAAACCTCAGTGATAACATAAGGTTACTTACTAATGTCCTTTGTGAATGCAGCAGGAGACAGGCTGAAGAGCAAGCTCCTGAAATGCTTTCATAAAGAGAGTAATGAGAGGGTAGGGGCTGCTTCACTTTGCCTCTAATTAACAGAGAAAAAAACCAGCTAAGTATGTGAAGATTAAGTGGTAATGCAGTTAGGCTTGGTCACAAAAGGACAGAATTCTTGAAAGTTAGATTAGAAGGAGAATAACTCAAACAAAAGCAATGTATTTCAAGAAGGCAAGCTTCAGCAAAAGGATCCTTAGAGAAGATTTCCTGGGAGACTTGCCTAAGGTAAAAAAGGAATTATAGTGTAATCGTAGCTCCTTAATGAACCAATTTACCCAAAGGAGAAGAAAGCCTTCTGATAGATCCTAAAGAATATTGACATTTGACGCTTTTTTTTTCTTTTTAAATTTCTCCTTTAGTCAAAAGGTCAACATAAATTGGTTCTCTGTTTTAATTGGTGCACCAATGATAAAGGATTAAGATCCTGCATTTAGGAATAAAATAGGTATTTTCAAGCCAGCTAAGTAAAATGAACTTCATCTGGAGGTACCTAAAATCTGCAAGCCATAAATGATTAGCTAAAATGTGTCTGCAGCAGTGACATAGCTCAGAGCAGTAGAGTGCAGCAATCCCTCGTTTCCTCACTTACTCCATGTTGGCTCAGACTGTGGGGCAGTTTTTCTGCACATGAAGGGAATTCCTTTTGGATCAAATTAAATTGGAACATCTGTTCAATGTGCAGCAACAGTCTCTAAAAGGAACAGAAAGGTCCCAAACAATGTGTGACCTGCAGCAGAAGTCCCACAGCAAGTATCAAGTGCACGTGCACCAACAGAATGCTCTCAAAGCAGAGACCTCCTGTGTTCTCCTGCTTCTTTTGCTACTTAAAAGGCTAAAGGTCTCAAGGTCAATAACCAGCTCACACAGATGACCTCAGCTCTTTCTTAAGGGCATTCCTTTATATTACACCAAGACCTCCTATGATTTTTCTTCCTTCAACTGCTGTATTCCTTTTCCATGTTTTTCTGAATTGCTTATCTCACTTAAAAAAAAAAAAAAAAAAAAAAAATTCTCTTTTCCATCTTTCCTTCCTCATCAACTTCTTTGGTCTCACAGAAGACTCAATATACTGCAGTCATAGTGTCAGATCATGGTCCAGTCTCTCAGCTTTGCCCCCTAGCAGCTGTAAGTTCTGCATCTACTCCATCATCCCAAGGACTTTGTACTTCCATCTGTCCAAACTCTGAACTCTGCATATCCTCTCTCATTTAGTTTGCCTCTTCCTCATACAAATGAACAACTGAGAGGGTGCAAGTCATTACTTTAATGGTGTCCACTTGATCATTTGCCCCTGCAACAAGATTTAAGACATCATTTCTTCTATTCTGAGGCTCTGTCTGGCCAATACCCAAATTCAGAGTCAGGAAGCAGCAGGCACTAAGTGTTACATGTCAGTGAACAAGAACAAAGTAAGACTTGTTTCCCTGAAAAATGGCATGAGAACATTCACGTGCTCACATCTCCTCTAAATGGATGAAAGGATGCCCTGGCACTTGCTGAAGCAACATTGAGAAGTCTACACACCTGAAAGCAAGAGTTTGTAGGACAGCTTTCTTCTGGCTATCTTTGAGCAACATGTGCCACAGGGATGTTTAGTCCAGGCGACCAGATTAATCATAAAGTAAATAAATATGCGTACCTATAGTCTAGATTTTGGGTCCTTGGTACAAGTTGCTTTCTTCTACTGATCCATTCATATTGCACCACATTAGTTTTTGCTGTGTGGCTCACAATTACACAGCCTGTGAGCACAAAGTCTATGACAGCCCATAAAGGATGGATGAGAGCAAATTGTAAAGGTGAAAATTAGAAAGGCAGAATTGGTATTTATCTTTTAAAAAGCAAAACAGTGGCAGTAAAGATCAACTTACTTTGAACTCTTTTGAAAATATCATGAGCTCTATAAACAAGCAATTTGTAGACAGCTGGAAGATGCCCATGAGATCAACGATACGCAAAGCAATGGAGAAGCCAGTAACAGGATAAGAATGAAGCAATGGGCAGTGCAAATAGGCATTAAATAATAATATTTTAAAAGATCTACAAGGAAAAGGCAAACTTGTCAACATTGCTCAGGCTGGAGAAGAGAAATTAAGAAGACACATAATAATAATCTTACAGTATGAAAACAGTTTTTTCATGCCCAGTGATAATTAAACAATAAACAGCGAACTTAAAATGAAGAAACTGAGAAACGAGTATTATTAGAACATTCTGTCTCCAAGAACTAGACCAGAAAAATTTTGCATAGTTGTGCAATATTCATCTGTAAAGATTTTTAAGAACATTTTGGACAAACATGCATCAAGAATGTTGTATTGTTTAAGCTATGTTGTGGCAGAAGGTGAAGTAGGTGGCTTTTGAAAATATCTTACTTCATTCTATCTACAACTATTTTTATATTTCCGTGGAGAGACTATTGAACGCAGTATGAGTCTTCACAAGGTGAAGAATTGGATTTTTGCCTCATTTTGTTGAATTAAGTCCTTGTAAAAAATGCATTTAAAGCTCTTTTAAGCCCATTTTATAACACTGCAAATATCTAAGCCACACAATTAAAGAAAAATCAGAAGATATAGTAGAATAGACTGGAATTTATGCTCTTTCTTACTATTTATTGCAGAATATACTTTTTCCCATGTTTACTGTATTTACTGTATTTTAGTGAGTGCATTTCTAGACCAATAGAAATAAGAATGCTGTTTTCAAACAATATCTTACAGAAGTCCAAGTGCAGCATATCTGCATATTTCCCCAGACTGGTTTTAATCAAAAAATTAAGATAAAATTAAAAATAATGAGAAAGAAGGAAGATATTAGGGGGTGAAGAATGAAGTATATCTGAATTTTGAGTGATTGCCCTTTTAGCTGTTGTAAGCATCATAATTTGTCCTTATATTGCTCTGGAATCCCAATAGAATCACAGAATCACAGAATGTTAGGGATTGCAAGGGACCTCAAAAGATCATCTAGTCCAATCCCCCTGCCAGAGCAGGAACACCTAGATCAGGTCACACAGGAACATGTCCAGGCGGGTTTTGAATGTCTCCAGAGAAGGAGACTCCACAACCTCTCTGGGCAGCCTGTTCCAGTGTTCTGTCACCCTCACTGTGAAGAAATTCTTCCTCACATTTATGTGGAACCTCCTATGTTCCAGCTTGCATCCGTTGCCCCTTGTCCTATCATTGGATGTCACTGAGAAGAGCCTGGCTCCATCCTCATGACACTCACCCTTGACATATTTATAAACATTAATGAGGTCACCCCTCAGTCTCCTCTTCTCCAAGCTAAAGAGACCCAGCTCCCTCAGCCTTTCCTCATAAGGGAGATGTTCCACTCCCTTAATCATCTTTGTGGCTCTACACTGGACTCTCTCGAGCAGTTCCCTGTCCTTCTTGAACTGGGGGGCCCAGAACTGGACACAATACTCCAGATGTGGCCTCACCAAGGCAGAATAGAGGGGAAGGAGAACCTCTCTTGACCTACTAACCACTCCCTTTCTAATACACCCCAGGATGCCATTGGCCTTCTTGGCCACAAGGGCACACTGCTGGCTCATGGTCATCCTGCTGTCCACCAGGACCCCCAGGTCCCTTTCCCCTACACTGCTCTCCAGCAGGTCAGCTCCCAACCTGTACTGGTACATGGGGTTGTTCTTCCCCAGATGCAAAACTCTACACTTGCCCTTGTTGAAATTCATTAAGTTTTTTCCCGCCCAACTCTCCAGCCTATCAAGGTCTCGTTGAATGGCAGCACAACCCTCTGGTGTGTCAGCCATTCCTCCTAGTTTGGTGTCATCAGCAAACTTGCTGAGGATACATTCTGTACCCTCATCCAAGTCGTTGATGAAGATATTAAACAACACCGGTCCCAGTACCGACCCCTGAGGGACTCCACTAGTCACAGGCCTCCAACTAGACTCCGTCCCATTGACCACAACTCTCTGGCTTCTTCCCTTCAGCCAGTTCATAATCCACCTCACTACCTGATCACTAAACCCATACTTTATCAGCTTATCTACGAGGATGCTGTGGGAGACAGTGTCAAATGCTTTACTGAAATCAAGATAAACCACATCTACCGCTCTACCATCATCTATCCACCTAGTTATTTCCTCATAGAAGGCAATAAGGTTGGTCAAACATGACTTACCCTTGGTAAAACCATGTTGACTGCTCTTAATGACCCCCTCATCCTTGATGTGCCTAGAGATCGTGCCAAGAACAAGCTGTTCCATCACCTTTCCAGGGATGGAGGTGAGGCTGACCGGTCTATAGTTACCCGGGTCCTCCTTCTTGCACTTCTTATAGATTGGAGTGACATTTGCTATCCTCCAGTCCTCAGGCACCTCTCCTGTTCTCCATGACTTACCAAAGATGATGGAGAGTGGCCTAGCAATGACCTCTGCCAGCTCCCTCAGCACCCTTGGGTGCATTCCATCTGGTCCCATTGATTTATGGATATCCAGATTGCTCAACTGATCCCTAACCCAATCCTCATCTACCAAGGCAAACTCCTCCTTTATCCTGACTTCTTCCGGGGCTACAGGGATCAGGGGCTCCTGGGGAAAGCCAGCAGGAGTAAAGACAGAGGCAAAGAAGGCATTCAGCACCTCTGCCTTCTTTATATCCTCTGTCTCTAGGGCACTCCCCTCATTCATCAGTGGGCCTATATTGCCTCTAGTGTTTGTTTTATTAGCTATGTATTTGAAAAAGCCCTTTCTATTGTCCTTGACCTGGCTTGCAAGGTTAAGTTCTAAGGAGGCCTTAGCTTTCCTAATTGCCTTTCTACATCCTCTGACAACTGTCCTATATTCCTCCCAAGTGACTAGCCCCTCTTTCCATGATCCATAAATTCTTTTTTTCCACCTAAGTTTGCCCAGCAGTTCCTTGTTTAACCATGCTGGTCTCCTAGCTCCCTTACTTGATTTCATACCCATTGGGACGCTCTGATCCTGAGCTTGCAAGAAGTGGTCCTTGAATGTTGACCAACTATCTTGAGCCCCTTTACCATCTAGCACCCTGTCCCATGGGACTTCCCTTAACAATTGATTAAGGAGGCTAAAGTTGGCCCTGCGGAAGTCCAGGGTTCTGGTCTTGCTTGGTACTCTATTCCTCCCACACAAGATCCTGAACTCCACCATCTCATGATCACTGCAGCCAAGGCTGCCATCGACCATCACTGCTTCAACAAGACCCTCCTTGTTGGTAAGTACAAGATCCAGCAGCGCTCCTCTCCTAGTCGGCTTATCCACCATTTGCATTAAGTAGTTGTCATCAATGCACTGGAGGAACCTCCTAGACTGTGAATGGCTGGCTGTGTAAGTCTTCCAGCAGATATTGGGGTAGTTAAAATCCCCCATGAGGACCAAGGCCTGTAGTTGTGAGGCTGCTTTCAGCTGCCTGTAGAAAGCCTCATCAACTCCCTCGTCCTGATCAGGAGGTCTGTAATAGACCCCCACAACTGTATCGCCCATGCCTGCCTGCCCCTTAATTCTTACTCACAGACTTTCAATTTGCCCCTCATCAGTCCCTGGAGAAAACTCAATACATTCAAGTTGCTCCCTAACATAAAGAGCAACTCCACCACCTCGCTTCACTGACCGATCTTTCCTAAAAATGACATAGCCATCCATGACCACATTCCAGTCATGTGAGCTGTCCCACCATGTCTCTGTAATTGCCACCAGGTCATAACCTTTAGACCGCACACAGACCTCTAACTCCTCCTGTTTATTCCCCATACTGCGTGCATTGGTGTACAGGCATTTCAGGTAGCAAGTAGAGCGCACTGGTGGGACCCCTGGGAGGCAGGAGGCCTCGTGGTCAGGGCCTAAACATCTATCCCTTCTCTTCAATGATCGAAAATCCTCCCTAGACCACCTTCCTTCAGGCCCTAGCATATTGCTCTTGGGCTTGTCCCTAACAGACTCAGTTGTCCCCCCCTCCCCCTTCACATCTAGTTTAAAGCCCTCTCAATGAGCCCTGCTAACTCCTGCCCCAAAAGCCTTCTCCCCCTCTGGGACAAATGCATTCCACCTGTCACCAGGCCAGGTGTCTCATAGAGCAGCCCATGATCAAAGAACCCAAAGCCCTGCCTTTGACACCAGTTACGTAGCCATTCATTTATCTGTGAACTCTTCCTGCTTATCTCTTCACCCATTCTTGCAGGAGGTATGGAGGCAAACACCACTTGCACTCCAGACCCCTTAACCAGCCGTCCCAGGGCCCTGAAGTCACTCTTCATAGCCCTTACACTTCTTGTAGTAATTTCATCCCTGCCAACCTGAAAAACCAGCAGTGGGTAGTAATCGGAGGGCTTTACAAGATTAGGGAGTCTCCTTTTAATGTCTCTAATCCGAACCCCGGGGAGGCAGCAGACTTCCCTGTGGGATGGGTCCGGTCGACAGACGAGCCCTTCTGTTCCCCTCAGAAGGGAGTCGCCCACCACAATTACCCTCCTTTTCTTCTTAATTGAAGAAGTCCTGAGGCGTCGGGGTGACTGACAAGCCTTAGGTGATTCAGGGGACTGATCTACCCCTCCAACTTCATTTACTTCTCCCTGAAGTTCCAAGGCCTGGTACCTGTTGCTCAAGGGCAACTGGGAGGGTGAAGGGGGTTGGGAGGGTTTTTGCTTGCCTTTCCGCGGACGGACCACCCTCCATTCCTTCCTGTCTCCTGAACCCTCTGCTTCTGTCTGATGACAGGAGGGGGGGGGATCCATCACTTGCCCACCCTTTTCTGACTGCCCTTGCCTCAGGGTGAAGCTCCACCAATCTATTTCTCTTTCACAATCTCTAATACTTCTAAGTCTTTCTACCTCCTCCATCAGTTCAACCACCTGCCCGAGCAGATCATTTATCTGCTCGCACCTCAAACACGGGGTGTCACTGGCTCCCTCCGGTACCAGTGCCAGGCTCAGGCATTCGCTGCAGCCAGAAACCTGCACGGCCACATGTCTGGTCGGGGGATCTGTCTGAGTCCCCATATTCTTTTTCCCAAGGGTTTTCGGGCGCATTGCAACCATGTTCTATGCGGTCTAAGGTCTATCTGGCTAATCCTCTCCTTGCAACGCTCTCCGCGCGCTGTTCTCCTCGCGCTTGCCTCTCAGCAGGCCAGCCGCCGCTCTCTGCTCCGCGTGCCGCTTGCTCTGAGGGGAGCTGCCGAGATGGCCGCTTTTAAAGTTTGCCGCGGCTCTCAGTCACGCCCCCTGCCACGTTAGCCTTTCGGTATCTCTTGAATTTTTCTTAGGATTCCCGCTCAGACTCGGGTTTCCTCGCTCTATCCCGGCTTCACCGTCTCCGGGAAGCCCGGCTCCTTCTCAAAGCCTCGGCAAAAGCCAACAGCAAAAGCGAACAGCACTCGCCGCAGCCGCCCCACCGCTCCCACAGCCGCCGCTCTCTGCTCCGCGTGCCGCTTGCTCTGAATTATTATATTTAGAATCATTATATTTAACATACGAACTCAATTTGAACATTATTGCCAATTTCATTCATCAGCAAAATGTATGTACACTTAGTTGGTTTAAGACCTATGCAAATGTTTTGTTTTTACTGTTTCAGGATTGTGATAAAATTACTGTCTTGATCAGCAGTAAACACTGACCAAGTTTTACTGGATGACAAGGAAACAAAGTACCTATTCCTAGCCTTAGTAACTAACACAATCCATTTGTGGGGGAGGATTTTTGTGACAGAATTAGTAGAGTAATGGGACAAAAATAATTTCTTACTGTGCAGACAGTATAGGAGTTCTGAGAATACCTACATAAGGTGCTCTTTGGTGCAATTAAACACGCAGTAAACTATTCACATCAACACTTTCATACATTCATTTACTCCTATTTCTCACCACTCACAGGAGACGGGTGAGCAGGATCCCTGTTTACATACAGGATGGAAGATAAAGGAAAGAAAGTTCTGAAAACTGGGCTGACAATAGATCACAGACTGAAAACAGTAAAGTTGAGTTAGGATGTGATGACTCTCCAGAGAACAGTGACAGGCTTTGACTGATGAATTCAGTTAAGCAGATGCAGTGCAGTCTATACAGAGAACATGGATCCAGGGTGTCAGTTTTAGGAAGAAAATTAGGCTCTGTAATAAACAAAAAAGGACAAAAATATGTCTATGAGCATAGACCCTTTGAGCGATCAAAGTAAGAAAACAGGAGAGATTTAAAGGAGGAGATTTTATGAATAAACCATTCCTGCTAGAAGAGATGGGATGTGCTATAGCATTAGAAGTAAAACAGCAGAAGCATTTCACCTTAAGAGACAGGTATCTCATTCCATATGCTGACAGAGGCTTGGGAATGAAGAGAAGGCTGGGGTGGGCAGGGGAAGACAACTGACCGATTTAACTCCGCATTCCTTGGAGGAAAAACACTTTGGAAATTTTATTCTTGGCATACTTTTTCCTTGATGTGAAACACCATGCATTTCCTTTCTCCTGTCTTGTCAAATTACTTATTTTTTTTAATTGCCTCAGGAAGAGGAACTTCACCCTCAGTGAGCTCCCTCCTTTGATAATGAGCATGATCAAGTGGTATGGGATACACCTGTGAGTCAGCTGCCTTGATTGGATCTCAGTTGACTCGGGGCTACTCATGGCCTGCCTGCATGGCTGGCCCATGGGTCTGTTCCTGGGAAACCAGGACACAAGTATTAAATATGTGATCTTCACTATCTGCAACATGAGGGCATTTTGTTGTGTGGAACAAAAGAAACTTTATTTTACAGTGAATCTGGCACTTGTTGAAACTCTGGGTAAATACTCTGTTTCTAATGATTCACTAAAGAAAAATACAAAATGGAGAAAAATATATGTCAAGACACTTCTGAAGTGTCTAAATCTCAGACTTTCATACCTATTTTTCAAGTCATATCATCTTAGGTATATCTTAATTTAAAAGTATAAGCACACTCATGTATGTTTTTTCAAGGCTGACTATCTTAGTTCTGTCTTGTTTCAAAGGAAAAATACTTCAGTATCATGTGCACAGACTTAACCAGAGAGGAAAGATCCTTAACAGCCTACGATCTCCATAGATTTGAAATGTTCAACAGTCATTCATTGGGTTGTTTTCTTTCACTTAAAAGTGCCGTAAAATTGCAGAATTTCATTACTAGTAGCATTCTGTATGACGACCAGGAAGAGAGACTCATCTGAGATTTAACAGCCATATTTTGGTAATGAAATTTTCAAAGTATTTTTGGTAGGGAAGGAAGATGCAGTAGGAGAAAAAAAAATACAAAATAATAGATTAAAAACATTAAAGGAAAATGTTCTTCACTGTTAATTCCATCACGTGTTTAAGAACAGAACAAATGATAAATTACCCCCAAACACACATCACAAGCAGGAACTGTATCTGATGTCCTATGAAGTCAATTGGAATCCTTATTTTGATTATATTTATAGCTCAGAAGCTATTTGCATGTATGCAGAGGATCAAACATTTCAGTTCTCAGTGAAGATGAAACAATCCATCTGTAGGGACATGCAAGTTTTTGGACTGATGCATTTGCAATGCATATGAAAGTACACTTGCATAATAGGTCATCAGCAAGATGTTGAGGGAAAAGGAAAACAGAAAAAAAGGGGGGAAAGAAAAAAGTAAATTTCAATACAGCCATTCTCTTTTGTTAGCAGTACTTCCAAATTAAGTGCATTTAAAAAGTCAGTTTTCCAGGAAGGTTAAATAACTAGCAATAAACACTTTCTCAAAATTAAGAGTGATTAGAAAGCAGGGGAAAAAACATTATGTGAATCATCTGCATGCAAACATCGTTCTGTGCCAACTACACGTTTTCACAGAATCACAGAATCATCTTGGTTGAAAAAGACCTTGAAGATCATCGAGTCCAACCATCAACCTAACACTGACAGTCCTCAACTACACCATATCCCTGAGCACTATGACAGCCTGGCTCTTAAACACCTCCAGGGATGAGGACTCCACCACTGCCCTGGGCAGCCCATTCCAATGTCTGACAACCTGTTCTGTAAAGAAATACTTCCTAATATCCAGTCTAAATCTCCCCTGGTGCAACTTGAGGCCATTACCCTTTGTCCTACTGCTTGTTACTTGGTTAAAGAGACTCATCCCAACCTCACCACAACCTCCTTTCAGGTAGTTGTAAAGAGCAATGAGGTCTCCCCTCAGCCTCCTCTTTCTCCAGACTAAACAACCCCAATTCCTCCAGCTGTTCCTCATAAGACTTGTGCTCCAGACCCTTCACCAACTTTGTTGCCCTTCTTTGGACACGGTCAAGCATTTCAATGTCCTTTTTGTAGTGAGGGGCCCAAAACTGAACACAGTACTCGAGGTGTGGCCTCACCAGTGCCAAGTACAGAGTTCTTTATATCAAAAATTCCATGTATAACTACAGCAAATAACACATCTTTTTTCCAAAAGTAAAACAAAACATAGTGCAAGCACAGAAATTTATGATCTTTTAAGATCTCTACTGCAGTATAGACAATCTAACAGGTATTTCTACTGTTCTCTGCTGTCTTATTTTTCCCTACCTGGTGTTTTGAAAAACAGCACCAGAGGCTTGAATCTTCACCAGTGATAAAATAACTCTCTTGTGGACTATTACGACACAGTGAATACTGTGAGATTTATTATTAAAGTAGTAAAAATATTCCTATAGAACAAGTCTAACCAAAACTACAAGTTACTGTCTTTTAACTGTGGTCCAATTTAGATCAAAAGAAACCCCTTTTTTGTAGAGCATTATTTTTATTTAAACTCTAAATATTAAATTCTATTTCTAATCTAACTTTATCTTATTTGTTTGAAATTCATTTTGAAAATTGTATCCAAGCAGGGCATCTGGGAACTTAAGTGGCATAACAAATGTATTTTCATATAAACCAGAACCAATATGTTTATAACAAAGAAAATGTTGTTGGTGACATTACAATACTTTGGCTAACAGCCCAGATGTTTGAATAAATGACCTTATCATGGACAAAAGATGCTTCTGCAGAATGCTGGACCATTTGTTTACTACAATCATTTTCAGACAAGGTACTGAATCTAAGCTGTCTCTTCTGCCCTCAAATGTTTTCATAATCAAAAAACATCATGACTGACTACTGTTAATCCTTCAAAGTAGTGGAGGAAAAAACCACACCTAAAATTGCACAATTACCAGTCAAACCATTAATACCTGAAAAATTATTATTATTATTTTTCTATGCCTATACCTACATAGGCAAAATTTAACTAAATGCTGATATGGTATTTATAATACATATGAGCAGTGTTTTCCTTGAAGCTAAGTGTTTTTCCAGTTGTTTCCTCAAATTTTATTTACATAAATAGAATAAAAAAATACATCATTTTACTAATAGAGCATAACTGCCTAAACATCAGTAAACTTCCACTTTACCTCAGGCAGCATTTTGAAAGCAGTCTTTAAACTGATTTTATAACTTAAAGCAGTGATATTACAGCTGTGTTGTTATAAGACTTCTTGTTTCTATTTTAGATGTCAAGAACTTAAATATTTGGAAAAACAGATTAACTTTCAGAGATTGAAGTTAGTCTCATTAAAAACAACACTCCTTATAAAGATGACCAGTTTTAGAATTTATAGCAGTTTATAGAATTGTACTGTTTCACAACTGACAAGGTGAGATGAGTGGGATTATGGCTTATCTTTTTGTACATCAGGAGAAGACTCATCCATGTTACTTGGAGAGTAGAGTCAGGTTACACAAAGGTTATCTCTGAAGAACTGGAAAAGTGTATTGCTGCTCTAAATGTGGTCAGTGTAATTTAACTGAGTAACATTGTCTTATACCTATTGCTTTGTTTGTGCATAAGACAAAATCTCATGATTTAGTTTGGCAATTTGACAGCAAAGATTATATTCATATCTGATTCAGACTGAGTTTCTTATTTTCTAGCTATGGATCAGCTAGCCATAATTTTTACTCTAGGCAAATCTCAGATAACATAGTTCATCCAGGCAGTCTTAAGAAACATACACTCTTTTAAAGAAGAAAATTAACTTACATTTTTAGGTACACAAATTTAGGCTAGAAGTATACATTAGCCAACACTTTTCTTTGCAGTTCCCTCACTCATTCCATTCTTGCGAGTAGAGTAGAATATTTCAGCTGGAAGGGACCTCCAATGGTCATCTAGTCCAATTGTCTGACCACTTCAGGGCTGTCCAAAAGTTAAATCATGTTAAGAGCATTGTCCAAATGCCTCTTAAACACTGACAGGCTTGGGGCATCAAACACCTCTCTAAGAAGCCTGTTGCAGTGTTTGACCACCCTCTGGGTAAAGAAATGCTTCCTAATGTCCAGACTAAACCTTCTCTGATAAAGCTTTGAACCATTCCCATGTGTCCTGTCACTGGATAACAGGGAGAAGCGATCGGCACCTCCCTCTCCACGTCCCCTCCTCAGGAATCTGTGGAGAGCAATGAGGTCACCCCTCAGCCTCTTTTTCTCCAAACTAGACATGCCTGAAGTCCTTAGCCATTCCTTCCAGCCGTTTCACCAGTTTTGTTGCCCTCCTCTGGAAGCATTCAAGGACGTTCACACTTTTCTTAAATTGTGCAGCCCAGAAGTGCACACACAGTGCTCAAGGTGAGACTGAACCACTGCTGAACACAGTGGGATAATCCCCTCTTTTGACTGGCTGGTCATACCATGCCTGATGCAACTCAGGACGCTGTTTGCCTTCTTGGCTGCCAGGGCACACTGCTGGCTCCTGCCGAGCTTAGTGTCAGCACCCTTGGACCCCTTTCAGCAGGGCTGCTCCCCAGCCACTCCTCTTTCAGTTTATACTTGTGCCCAGCATTACTCTGCCCTAGGTGCAGGATCTGGCATTTTGGCTTGTTAAATTTCATCCCATTAATGATTGCCCAATGCTCCAATCTATCTGTACCTCTCTATTAGCTGAGGAAAACCATACTTTGTACACTATTAGTGCTTAAGCTTATAAAATGATCTTGAGCAGGCAAGAGATTGTATCTTGACAAACCTCAGCAGTGCCTTTTTTAAACCTCTGGAAGAACAATGTTTCTTTAGTTTGCAAGCTAGGTGTCCAGCTCAACCTCTTTATAAGCTGACTTTACCTGATATCAGATGGAAATTAATTTGTGGCTGTATAAACCTGAAGTTTTACTATCTGAGTGAATATAAGTCCATTCATAAACATGACTTTCTACCTTTCTGCAATCACACCTTCTTAAAACATACCAGGCAGTAATAAGTCATTAAATACAGGAATCTTTTCATAGTGATATGCATTTTTATCAGAAGGCTCCTTGAACTCTAGTATGAACAATCTGTTTGATTATGTTCTTCTAGCAGAAAACTTAGTTAAGTTAAACCCCAGAGAGCACAAATCCAGTTGTGGGTAGTCTACCATCGTATGCAGTACAAAATGAAGGTATCCATTGATGTAAAAGTCTGTGTCAGATGGTGGACACACACTGGGCTGATAAAAATGTATTAAAACTATGTCATAGCCAGATATAATGCAGCTGCCAAATAACAGCAAGAATTACTTAAACACAGAAAAGGGCACCAAGCTTTCACAGACATCATGTATAACATTTGATTTGCCTGGTATGCACGCATATCAACTGATCTCGTATATGCATGAAAATTAGGTCTAGAAAACATGGAAACTTAGAAATGTATCTTGGATTTCATAACACGTTTTCATGCAGTATCACTAGTGATGCATATATTTCCTCAGTCAATTAAGAAAGTAACAGAAACAGACTCATCATGGCTGGATGGCATCTCTGGGGTTTGCCTGGTCCAGCCATCCCAGAGGCTCAGAGCAGTGTCAGCTAGAGCAGCTTACTTGGGACACTGCCCAGTTGAGCTTCAGATGCCTCCAAGGACAGGGACTCCGCAATCTCCTTGGATAAGTTCTTTTAGTGCCTGATCAACATTATAGGAAGACACGGCTTTTAGGTGTGCTTTACGTAAGTTTAAAAACTGTTTGTCTCATTATTATACATTAGAAAAACATCAACAGAACACAAAATACTGTTAGGGACTCAAACCTGGAATATACAAAAACTAACTTGAAACCCATACTAACATGAAACCCATACAAAGAAACAGAGAGGCTCCTAGTACCTACAAGCAAGAGAAATCTTGGGTCTGGTGAAGGCACTGAGATTTCTGCCATAAATTTTACTATAGTCAGTATTTCAGCAGATATATGCAATGTAATTTTTAATATATGTTCTAATATCCTAACAAAGATACCATTTTCAATAAAGTTGAATAAATCACAGAATCACAGAGTGACAAAGGATAAGATCTAGTGCTTCATCGTGTCCATTCTGCTCCCTGTCCCCCGCAGTGAATATCAACCATGTAATGACAACCAGGAGTTATCATAATTCTCACACAGAAATGGAGACCATAAAGCACCTGAGCTGATTACTTCAGCAATTCAGTTTTAATTAGTTATCCTTACACCGAGCTTGCCTGAAACTTTGAAGTTTTTCCCCCATATAGGTATTGACTGTTGATGCCAAGAAATAGATAAGTCATCATTTCTGTTGGTAATATCTTCCACTGCATCATGCACTCATCTTTCCTAAAAATATCTGTGCAAAGACGGCACACAGTATTTCTTAACTGGTCTGAGAAATACTATATGCAGCCTTAAAACCATCCTAACCCTACATTCCTAATCCTATCTTTATAAATCCAAAGTCAGGAAACATTCAGAACCACTTTAGTCCCTATCTTGAACATAAACAATTTACATAATAATGAGAGAAGGAGAAAAAATACATTCTTAACCCCAAATCTCACAAAGTATTCTATCTCCCAGCTCCTCATTTTCAGTGCCATAAAGAGCTTAAAGAACTCGGTTATATCGAGAACTTAGACAGTTTTAGAAAGGCAAATCCCATTCACCATTTCCAGAATGTATTTTGAGATTTTAATTGCATTTCTCATTAGCTAGTCTTGTAAGCATTACTCTGACAGATACAGTCACAGAGTTCTGAGTATCTGCACTATAATACAGCACCCACTCTACGAAGACAGACTGCATTAGCTGAAGTGTCCTACATTACAAATAAGATTTTTTGGTATCTGAGAATCTACCCTATATTTCAAGGTGGCATTTAACAATTACGAGATGAATTAATGCTGCCAGTGAATCATATTACAAGGAAAAAAATAATAAAATCAAACCACTTAAACCCCCAAATATCTAGTAAATAAAAGACTACATTAAAGAAGCAACAAAATACCAGAATCCTAACTGCTCTTATGCCTTTTAACCTCTAACACGCACTGTTTTACAACATTTCTCAGCAAAATTGGATGTTGTCTTATCTCTACAGATTCTGAGATGAAATATATGCATTAGCATTCTGAGATTAGCATGTTTACATGTGTAAGAAATTAGATCAAAGCAGGAGTAATAAAAAAGACTATTAATAGGTATTCATTATATGTCAAACTTTTTTTCTTCTATATCAGTATATCATACAGCTTCCAGCTTTAAATAACTAAAGATTGTTGGCAGGTCCATCTGTTTTATTATTCCTCTCAGCACAGGCTAAATTTATCACAGAGGTCTGAAATAGATTTTATGTTGTTTTATTAGATTAATTTAATTATGTATTGGCATCAGTATAGGTCAAAATTAATGTTTTTTTAATGACAGTACATGCAAATGATTAACTAGAAATACTGAGGATGGGTGAAGGCATAGCTTTAAAATTGATTAATATGACAAGTTTTGAAATATTAGTATACATAAAACTGACACACATGCAAAAAGAAGAAGAAAAAAAGAAACTAGCTTTGTCTCCCTCTTCCTTCCATCCTGGGAATAAAAGGAGAACAGCAAAGTGCAGAAATAATATTTGCCTATAGTTTATCAACTCTGTAAGTACTCTACATAACTTCATTGTTATCAAAATATATTTCACTGAAAATGAGACAAAAGCTTAAAATAAGAGTGAATACCACATCATTATGATATTCTATCTACAAACATAAAACACACACAAAACAATTTTCATCCGGATCCAAGTTTTCAAACTTGGAACATTCTTTACTAAATTCTAGCTGCAAAGCAGAACAAAAATGCACTATGTTCACCCCCACACACTCTAATTTAAAAAAAAAAAAAAAAGATAAAAGAATGAGTTACAAAGAATTTTAAAAATTAGTAAAAATATTTTCTTATATTGTGTTTTAAAAACATTGAATTAAAAAGAGAAATACCTAATCCATTTACATTAGAAGTTAAAAAACCTAACTTGATTGAAAGTGTATTGAGATAAAACCATACGGGGGAAAAAAATGACAATATTTTTAAAGATTAGAGCAATGGGATTAAAAGAAGTTTTTCCCAAACCCCTGCCAATGTCTAAAATGAATAATATGCACTCATTTACTTGTATACAAATATTTAACATCATGTAGTCATGCCATTTATTTTCATTAATTGAAATACAGTATTTCTCCATAACCCTATAATAGATGTGATTACGAAGTGGCTGATACAAAAAAAACCCCAAACCATCCTTAGATCCTAAAAGCTAGTATAAAAGATGGATTTTGACACATTAAGTTTCCATTTCTCACCCTTATTTACCTCTGCATGATTCTCTGCTGCTAGTGTAAGCCCCTTTAATCCTGTCGTTTCATTCCTGTAACTCTCTTTCCATTGAGCTATAATGACTCATTGCTTGTTACTTGTTACTGCACAGCTGACCTGCTTTTCATTCTTCATTCTTATTTAGCAATGACCTTGATATAGATTAAACTTACTGAGTTTCAAAAACTCCAGTTGGATTGACTTTGGCTGTGTTTGAGGCCTTTTACATGTAAGGGTCTCCACAGGGGTTTGTACTCATGCGTCTCCGTACTGTTTTTGGAGATAAGCAATAGGTAGGGTTTATTGGTTGTGAAATATCCTTTATTTCTACCTTTACCAGAAATGTGACTCATATTATGTTCCTTTCAAAAATAATAATTAAACCCCCGTCATGTTCCACAGTAGTTCTCTGTTATCTCCATCATAACATTTTCTTCTATATTATTGCATGTTTTGAAAATTTTCTTAGAGGTGGACTATTTTTGATTGACGTTTAACAGCAGCTTAAAATATAGAGCATTCTATAACAATTATTTAAGTAAAAGAGCACACTACAACAATTAACATGAACACTGTTAATATTCAATTTCCAACCTCCCTAGGAAAACACTTCAGTCACTTTATGCAGACAGTAAGAGCAGAAAATAATTTCAGTGTGACTAATAATACTTCTGAGTCATATATGCTCAAAGAAATGGCTCAGTAAATTCAAAAGCCTGCATGTCAAAAGTCCCCGAACTCTAGTCAGCAAGAGATTTCTGTATGGAAATGTACATGTATGTTGTTAATGACAAACATTACTTTAGAGAAGGCTTTTGACACCACCTCCTGCCGTGCTCTTCTGTGGAACCTGAGGAAGTGTGAACTGCAAGAACAAACCACTAGTTGGGTAGAAAAAGACTGGGCCACTAGATACATAGGGCAGTAGTCAAAAGTTTGCCATGCAGACAGTAGCCGGTTACAAGCAGAGTGCCCCAGGCACCTAAAAGTTAATTAATAGGACTCCTTGGGAAACTGCCCTGAGGGACAAGGGAGCAGAACAGAGCTAGCAGATCAATAAAGATGCTTGCCATAAAGCACAAGAGCTTTCAATCCCCAGGTGTAAGAAATCAGGAAAAGATGACAAGAGACTGGCATGGATGAGTCAAGACCTGCTGGTCAAACTAAAGGCCAAGAAAGAAATGCAGAGGCAGTGGAAGCAGGGATGGGTATCTATAGAAACGCTGCACAGTTGTTTAGGGATGGGGTCAGGAAGGCCAGCTGCATGCTGGATCTGAACTTGGCAAGGGATACGAAGAGTAATAAGAAGGGCTTCTATAGGTATGTCAGTCAGAAAAAGAAGGTCAAAGAAAGTGTACCCCCCGAGGAACACAGCTAGCAAACTGGTAATAACAGACAAGGAGAAGGCTGAGGTACTCCACATTTTTACCTCAGCCTTCACTGGCAGCTTCTCTTCCCACATCTCTTGAGTGTATGGACTGCAAGACTGGGACTAGGGGAGCGAAGTCCCTCCCACTGTAAGAGAAGACCAGGTCTGTGACCTCCTGAGGAACCTGAACATATATAAGTCTATGGGACCTGACAAGATGCATCCCAGAGCTGGGATTGGGGCAACCCATGCTATCAATAAAGGCTGGGGGATGAAGAGATTGAGAGCAGCCCTGCAGAGAAGGACTTGGGGGCACTGGTGGGTGAAAAGCTGGACATGAGCTGGCAATGTGTGCTTGCAGCCCAGGCGGCCAACGGTATCCTGTGCTGATCAAAAGAAGCGTGGCCAGCAGGCCGAGGGAGATAATTCTCCCCCTCTAAACTGTTCTGGTGAGACCCCACCTGAAGTACTGTGTCCAGCTCTGTAATCCTCACTACAGGAAAGACATGGACCTGTTCGAATGGGTCCAGAGGAGGGCCACAAAAATGATCAGAGGGATGGAACACCTCTCCTGTGAGGACAGGCTGAGAGAGTTGGGATCATTCAGCCTGGAGAAGAGAAGGCTCTGGGGAGACCTTGATGCAGCCTTTCAATACTTAAAGGGAGCTTATAAGAAAGATGAGGACAAACTTCTTATTAGAGCCTGTTGCAACAGAACAAGGGGTAATGGTTTTAAACTAAGAGGGCAAATTCAGACTAGGTATAAGGAAGAAATTTTTTACAATGAGGGTGATGAAAGATGAACAGGTTTCCCAGAGAGGTGGCAGAAGCCCCATCCGTGGAACCATTCAAGGTCAGATTGGATGGGGCTCTCATCAGCCTGATCTAGTTGAAGATGTCGCTGCTCACTGTAGAGGTGTTTGACTAGATGACCTTTAAAGGTCCTTTTAAACCTAAAGCATTCTATGATTCTATAATAAGTCCTACACTATTTAAAATTTTATTTAAGACTTGGATGAGAAGACAGAAGACATCCAGAGTAAATCTGTGGATGATGCTAAATGGGAAGGACAGTATTTGACGAGCGGATAATGCTAAACAGTAGAGTTTCAGTCCTGAAGGACCTCAGGAAACACGAGGACTGGAGCAAAAAAAATCTCACAGTTTATAATGAGACATGCATAGTTACGCATTTGGGAAGAATAATGACATGCATGTGTACAGGCTGGCAAACAACTAGCTGAGTACCAACCCTGCTGCAAAGCATCTGAGGGTTACAGCAGATGCCAGGTTGAATACGAGACAACAGCACGCTCTCAGTGAGACTAAAGTAAATTGCATATGGTGCAGTAATAGAAGAGGTGCACCAGCAGGCTGAAGAAAACTTCTAGCTCCCTCTGCTTGGTCCTATGAAGCCACATTTGGAATTTGTGGCCAGTTTTGCACCCATCCCCACCCCAGCTGAAGAGTGATGTTTAAAACCAGAGAAAGTCCTGTGCAGGGCTGCTAAGATGGTCAGAATCCCACAGCACAGGACTTACAAGATGATGTTGACAGAGCTAGAGCTGTTTAGTCTGGTGAAGAGGTGGCTGAGGGGAAATATAACACAGATTTTAACTATGTGGGGAGCAGTTACAAAGATGTGGAGCCTCAGTAATGGCAATATAACAAAGATTCATCACTACAAATTGCAGCCTGCAAGCCTCAGGCTAAACATTATGAAAAGTCTATTTTCCTAGGAGAGAACAGTGTGTAAGCATGATGCTGAGAAACACTGTAGAACCTCCATCCTTGGCGGCTGTCAGAACACCAGCTGAACCTGCTCTGGTGTTCATTAAACTTCACACAGGAGGCTGGGATATAGGACTTCCAGAAGTCCCTTCTACTAACATTCCTGTAAGTCTTTGTAACTAAAAAATTCCATTGGAAGTATCTGTACATATTTACTGCTACAGAAGAGGTATAAGCTTTTGAAAAGTGTTGGTTGCTATAAGATAAAATAATGAAGAAAAGGAACAAAAAATGACTGAAGAAATGAAAGCCTTGCCTATAAATACCAAGGCCGAAAAAAGGAAATTATTTAATTTATATGAATAATGTGGAACACGGCATAAAAATAAAACACAGCTAGAAGTAGAGCAGAAAAAAGCAAGTGCTATGGATAGCTGTCTTATATGAAAATGAAAGGAGCAAAAGTAAAATTAAAACGTGGAAAAAAAAAAAAAGTCTATCTACACAACTAAATTGTAGAACTCCATGCCACAATTCAACATTAAATCCCTGTGATTCAAAATGTAAGCCCATAATTAAGTAATATAAATTTACAGGGGGTGGGGGTGGAAGCCAGTTAGGATCTCAGTACTGAGCACTCACTAACCGACTCTGAAATACTTCCTGTGACCAGAATTGGCCACTGCTGGTATGTGAGGCGAGACAGTTCATTAGTGTACCTGGAGAAGGCTTTGAACAGTGGAAAGGCTCACACACACAAAAAAACAGTTTGAAGCAACTTCTACCTTTTAAAAGGTTGACAGCACTGAAGCAGCTATGTGATGAGACACCAGAGTTTGATCTTTCATTTTTTCCATAATAATAAATCAAGTAATGATACAATTTATTCTACTATGCCTTTTGAAGTCCAGCCGTTAGAATTATGTGCTTTTAGCTCCAAAATAATATATTATTACTGCCAAGTGCTATTTATCATTTCAGATGTTAAATTCTTAGTGGTATTAATTATTTATAGGGGAAAGCCAACTCAACTTTAAAAAGGTAACATAAGGATACAAAGTCTTCTTTGATAGATATACTTTGAAATTTAAAAGTGTCATAAGTCTTCCAGCTGGGTATCTTTCCAGTTTAAGCACATCAAATTATATGAACTTATCAGAAATGCTTTGCGCTGTTCAGTTTAAGTAAGCCACCTATCCACTAGCTAATTCAACGTGCTTCACACCATGATTAGATATTTGCGATTTACAGAGAGCATCTTCTATAAGCAACATTATAATACTAGTTTTGGATTCCACTTTGCAGAAAAGAGGAATAACCACGAACTGTGGTGGAAGCTTTTGCAGTGAACAGTGCACTATGTTTTCAAGTATAGTGAAGGAAAGGAAAAGGAAAAAAGGAAAAAAAAAGGAAAAAAGGTAAAAAAAAAGGAAAAAAGGTAAAAAAATGGAAAAAAAAGGAAAAAAAGGAAAAAAGGGAGGAAAAGGAAAAAAGGGGGGAAAAGGAAAAAAGGGGGGAAAAGGAAAAAAGGGGGGAAAAGGAAAAAAGGGGGGAAAAGGAAAAAAGGGGGGAAAAGGAAAAAAGGGGGGAAAAAAAGGAAAAAGGGGCGAAAAAAAGGAAAAAGGGGGGAAAAAAAGGAAAAAGGGGGGAAAAAAAGGAAAAAGGGGGGATAAAAAGGAAAAAGGGGGGAAAAAAGGAAAAAGGGGGGAAAAAAAGGAAAAAGGGGGGGAAAAAAGGAAAAAGGGGGGAAAAAAAGGAAAAAGGGGAAAAAGAAGGAAGAGTATTTTCCATCAAGATGACAAGACATCAAAATTCTCTTCACAGATATAGGAATGACATTGTTTTAATTAAAAATGACTCGTTTCATAAACTGTTTGGCATTCCAAACCATGATAGATAGTGACTGCAAAAAATGAAAATCAGCCTGGTTGGTACATTAGGCCAGGTGTCAGGTTAAAGTTTAAATAGTTCTAGAGGATCTCCTCCTCTTAAAATAACCAGAAGTATAATCAGGCAAAAAAATTTCCATCTCGTAATTAACATTTAGATTTAGTAGGAATTATAATTTAGAATATTATATTTTTAAAACAAGAAATCCTGGGGGGGTGGGGGAAGGAAACCAAATTTATGCAAATACTATTAAAATTATTACATTGTTATCTTATATTTATATACTTTATATATTATTACATTACTCTTCTGCAAGTATACATGATCATATTTTTTTTAAAAAAATTAACTTCTACATGCCCTTTTATTTCCTGGTTAGAAATAACTACAGAGTCAAAAATATGCAAATAGACTCTGAATCAGGGGCAAATAAATGCTCCCAAGCATCCTACAAAATCTAATGGTGGCTCTGCATAATGAAACCCCACAGGTTTCATGGAAAGGGGGACACAAATTGGGAAACAAATTGTTCATCAGCTGTCTTTACAGGAAAAGAAGAGATTTAGTTGGAGGCAGAAAGAGTAGTGTCGGACTCCAGTCATACAGTCATTATGTGATAGCTGTACCTTACTTTTATTAGCATGTCTGATTCTTCAGTATTAGGCATTTTAAGGAGTCATGTTATATGAATCAGGTGCTTAAATTATGTCACTTAACAGATGACAAAAGCAATGTAAGGAGTTTGTAGCTATGATTTCAGCTGAAGATTGGCATCAGCAGTTATGATTTGGAGAAATTTACTCCTTTCTACCTGAAGGCAAGACAAAATTTTCCCAGACTGACTCTACAGGTTGGTTTGGGTTTTTTTTAATGTGGCCATGGTTATGAGAAAATTGAGGCAATAAAAAACGATTAAAGACAATAAAGGTTTTCACAATAAAGGATTTCAACACAGTACGAGAGCTCTAGGAATTCAAATTGCTAACTACTCAATTAAAAAGTAAAACTTTCAGGGATGGCATAGTCAGTATATTTACAGAAGTACAGGCAGGGTTTTTTTTCCTTGTCAAAAGAACTCATACCAGCCTTGCACAAAGGCCATTCAGATTCTTTATGAGACAGAGAGTTATCTCAGAGCCTTCAATAATTTAGACAGTACATCTAAAGAACAAATAAGTGGCCCCTGTATTACAAGGAATAAAATGAGATCGTTAAGTATTTCAAGAAGGACATTGAACTGCTGGAGCATGTCCAAAGAAGGTCAACTAAGCTGGTGAAGGGTCTCAAGCACAAGTCTGATGAGGGAACTGAGATTGTTCAGTCTGGAGAAGAGGAGGCTGAGGGGAGACCTCACTGCTCTTTACAACTACCTGAAAGGAGGTTGTAGTGAGGCGAGGGTCGGTGTCTTCTCCCAGGTAACAATGAGAGGATGAGGGGTAATGGCCTCAAGTTGTGTCAGGGAAGATTTAGATTGGCTATTAGGAAAAATGTCTTCACTGAAAGGGTTGTCAGGCACTGGAACAGGCTGCCTAGGGTAGTGGTGGAGTCCTCATCCTTGGAGTTATTTAAAAAGTGTGTAGATGCAGTCCTGAGGGACATGGTTTAGTGGTGACTTGGCAGTGTTAGGTTAATGGTTGGACTTGATGATCTTAGAGGTCTTTTCCAACCAAGACTATTCTATGATTCTATGATTTTAAAAGTCATTGTCAAACCACTGCACATGTACACAGTTGTACCTTAAAGTTCTTTTCAGCTGATTCTTCTTTTGGAAGCAAAAATACAAGAAATGCTCAAGTATTCCTCTTGGGGCATCAGCCACAAATTCAACTCAAAGTCAGTTGTGTGTGTGTGAGGGGTAAAGTTTTTCATTTCTTTGTTTTGTTGGGTTTTGAATAGTTAGGGTGTTCGGGGGGTTTTTTGGGGTTTGTTTTGTTTTTTTGTTTGTTTGGTTTTAAATATATTTCATGATACTCTCTTAACCTACTATATCAGGTTATCCATGATGATTTTTAACTCTTTTCTAAAGCCTTTCCTTCAAGATAAAATCACTTAACCTGTTGCACAGTCAACAGTTTTTGTTCCTAGCTAAGTAACTTTCATTTAAGATTGGTTTGGTTTTTTTTTATTTAACATAGCATTTATATGAATGTTTGATCTATGTCATGTTATGATGTACTGTTAGCAATCTGTCATCCTCAATAATTTTCACACATCCAATGTTTATGTTATGCCCTCTGTGCAGCTATCACCTTTCAATAATAATCTCTGGCATCAACTCCAGTTCAACAATAAAAATATTGATTATGAAATCGCCTGAGAGATCATGACACCCATTTATGTTCCAAGACTGACAAGCCAGTTTTTAAACTTAAATGCATCTCTTACTATTTCATTTTATACTGAATAAGAAAGGATAATATAAGATTATATCAAAAGCTGTAAAATGTGTTTTAAAACTACTACTTTATCAAACAGCACACAATCTAATTTATAAAGGCCGTAAAATGGATGCATATGTAGGTAAAATTTTATCTTAAACACTAATTCCAACAGAGACACAATATTCTTAGAACATGTGGTAAAAAGGTAGCTTAGGTCTGTCAATGCAGTAAAGATGCAACATAATGCTTTAAAGAGTATTCTTTTGCAGAAATGTAAGTGTCCAGGTATCCAGAGGTAGAGCACTAGCATTTACATAGTCTCTGTTATGAATGCTAAATGCCTGGCCAGAGAACAACTGCAGTAATGCCCTTGTCAAGCCTCTTTTGGGTTTTCCTTACAGCACGAGACCCACCACAAGGAGGAGAAGATCTTATGCTTGACTGGGTGCAGGGATAAATAGGGTGAGCTAACCAAGAGAGAAGAAAATGTCATTTTCTAATACATATCTGAATATGTGCACAGCATAACTCTAATGTAAAATCAAAATAAAAGTGTCTCTTTCTGTGCTGAAGCTACTTTAAGAAACTAACACAGTATTTCCATTCTTGTTCTGTCTTCTCAAAAGGAGAAATAAGAATTTCAATATTTGCTAAAATTTTCATTAAATGAAAAATGTAAGATATAGAAAGGGTTTTTAATTAAAAAATTTTCAGTGTTCTTCCAGTGCTTTGAAAAAATGATATACTGTAAAACTAGATGAATTACTTTTGAGCTGGAAAGAACTACATCATGTTCTGTTTGTATTATATTACTGTAACTTGCCTGAAGCATTGAAAGCATGAATACTGATAACTTTCACTAGTTTCCAATATTTTCTTTTTTTTTTTTAATGTTAAATGCTTATGTTAATTCATAACAAAATGAAGAAGCAAAAACTCCAAACAGTATTATATACACACATACAAACCCACATAAAATAATACCTATAAAAAAGGTGGATGGAATCCAGGCATCCTGACCTAATGGAAATGTGACATTTTGGAATGTTCCCTTTTATGAAAAAAAATTAAGAGCTTTTAAAGGTCTCTTCCAACATTTTTGGCACTTTTTATTATCATTATAAGTGCTAGTTTTAGTTTCTCATACCAGGGACTAAAGTGGAAGATCACATCGCTCTCAAATAGCTGATATTTCTGTAGGTGAAGAGCTTATCAGTAACGTGTGATATGAGATACCCTGGAGGGTAGAATCCTGTTCTGACATTATCTCACACCCCAGCAGATAAAAATAGCTTGGCTGCTATGACACATTAAAGATGTAACCTCTGTGTGGTCCAGTCATCTCCAATACTTCCAGATGAATAGCCCATAGAGCTTGTTACCAGTACAAAGAAGGGCTGACCACAAGGGCTCCTCTGCTCACATCATAGGACAACTGCATGTACACAGTACAACAGATTTAAAATAAAAAGGAGATTCAGCCCTTCACTTGGAAGGGCAGAGAGGTGTGAGCTGTAGAAACTGTTGGGACACTTTTTTCTGGCAATCCTCAGAAACTGTATACATTAGGAGTGGACTAATGTGACCTGAGTAATTTGTTCAGCTCACTACTTCCTTCTGAAATGCCCATGAAGCAGATAGCCACTAGCAAGCATTGCAGGCTGGATGTATTGCTCTGAACAACTCTTAATATATCAGAGTCAAAAAGCTGGAATCAGAACAATTAAAACAAACATACACACAACCCAAAAGCTAGAAACACGTCTGAATAATAACAACAACATCAAAGCTGACACATTCAGTTACAAGTGCAAGAGGATTTTTTAAAAAATGCAGATTTATCAACACAAAGTAGAAAAAAACCTCCAAAAGTTCTGAAACTGCTCTCAAAAAATCCAATCCACAATGACAGGATTAATATTATAATATTCTTGTAAGAAGTTTCAAGAACTCAAGAACTGCTGCACTGAGTGAGACCCGAGGTCTGTCCTACAGCACATGCTGTCCTGCCAGCTGTCAGTAGCATTTGATTAGCAAAAGAATAAAACAGGACCCGTGCAGAATACTTTCCTGCCTCTATACCTTCCTTGCTTTTCCGCAGTGTGGAGCTTGGAAATCTTTCTTCCTTTATCTGACGCTGAAGAGTTCAGCAAGGTGACTTGCCCCTCACACAATGAGGGTTTGAAGCTTTAAAGGTACCTATATAATATCCTCTGTCCACAAATAAACATTCTCACCCTATGAATACAGCGTTTAGTTTTCAAATATAAAAGGTCATGACAACTTCATAAAAACCAAAAAAAGTTTAATTAGTCAATGAATTAAAACAAATGTCACCTCAATAAATGTGCTTACAATTGTAAAATAAATTCATCCTACTCTGTTTAAATTTCTTATTAAATAACTTATAAAATATAATTAAAAACAACACTTCCGTTAGCAGGGGACACATATCCACAGAATACAGCTAATATTTTTTTGCAGACAGTGACAAAGAATGATATTCCTATTTAGTAAAGTACTTCAAAGGGAGAATATTTTCTATTCCTGAGTTCACCTGATTATCTTCAGAAAAATATTAGTCACTAAGACACTGAAAGAGCTAGGAAAATTATCTCAATGTTTAGCTTTTTCATAATTAAACTCTGTAAAATTACATTTTGCAGTCATTCCAAAATTCAGAAGGCATGCATTACCCAGGACACTCAGTGAGAGAGAAGGAAAAAAGAGATATAGGGAAGTAAATACAAGTTAGTACTGAATTTTTACTTTTTACAGTAGCCATATATAATGCTACATTAAGTCTGATGAATCAACTGCACTCATTAAGAAAAAAATGCATGGCGTATTTTGTTTTAATATTCTAGATCTAAATGAAGGATGATTATGGAATATACCTTGTTACAAGGATGTCTGCACGTTTTTAGAAAAAATAACATTGCTGAAGTTATCTATATTTCTTTAAAAAGCAGCTCCCTATTAGTTTTCAGGTATCATCTGCATTGCCTGTTCCAGCACAAACACATCCAGCATTACCCAACATGCAGAGGCCTCAAGGACAGACAGTTTCACAGTTCAGCAAAAGCTTCCCTAATATAATCCTTCAAGTCCTGGTAAAATCAAGTTCTCACAGAAAATATATAAGCTAGGGTATCACAAAAGTTATTGGAAGCATTTTGCTTTGCATGTAAGTAGTTTTTCATCACTATGGTCTCACAATGATTTTGATGCAAAAAATCAATTTTAATTATTGGTTTGTTATACATTGATTACATTTCAGAAAATTTTGCCCCACAGATTCCATTTTTCTGTAGCAGTCATAAAAGTTCTGCTATATTTAAGTGTTGCGCCTTTGCTGGGACGTTTTAAGTTCTGTCTCCTACTGTAACAAGCTTTACACTCCTCTATGCAACACACTCACCTTGTTTCAGTGAGCACCAACTCCTGGAATGGGAAGACCAGTGAAAGCAGAACAAGCAACATCATGCATTTAAATGAGAACTTACCATCTGCTTTCTGTTTGTTTGGGTGTTTTTTCCCCTCCCAAAACTTAAGCATTACTCGGAGAGAAGATCAAGCCAGATAGCTGGAACATTACATATTAATTACAAGCAAAATGTTTGAGAAGTGAATATTTTGTGTGCCTGTACTGCTACTCATCTGAGAGTAGGCACTTATACTACGCAAACAGCCCCTAAGCACTGTGTCCAGGACAGAAGATGAGCTTACTTAAATGTTCAATGTAAGGGTCTAATCAGAGGAAATGCATAAATTCCATTTTTTCAGAACTGTGGATTGTATATATATGTATATTAAAAAAATTAAATACTGTGTGACTTTGACAGATAGTTGCATACTATTGAGTGATGGTGGCACTTAAAATAGGTTACCTCTGCTTTCTCATTATTTAAAATTTAATCATATTGTTTAACTGATTTATTATTATTATTTAAGTGTCAATAGATAGAGGAAATTTTCTCAAAAAAATAGCTACCATCTAATATCCTTGAACCCTTGGATGTCACAAGGTAGAGTGACATCAGTCAGATATAATGACTGCTTCCTTTGCCTCACTTATGTTTCTTTCTCATTATCCAACACAAAACCAGAAAACAAAACTGGAGCTTTGACTAAATGATACTTAGCAACTATTTTCACATTACCTTCACAGAAAACATAAAAAAAATACACGTGAATAGGAGAATAATTTGACTGACCACTAGAGTGGTTAGGATGGCAGAGAGTGAAACAGCAGACAATCAGATAATGGCATTTTCTGAGAGATACGGGAGATATTGTTCTGTTTAACGATCCTTGACAAAGTTTTCTTCTATGAATTGATTGTAGGTTTTTTTCAAATCTGTATCTGACACACCTGAGTTTTTATAAAGTGGAAAACAAATAAACAGCCCCTGCCCCCCCAAAAAAAACCAAACCACCCAACCACAAAACTGAAAAACACACAAGGTATCTGTCTACATTGTCAGATTAAATGCATCAAACTCCACTCATAGGAATTCTTAGCTTGGGAATTGTCAAGTCCATCTCCAATGGAACTTCATAAATCTCAGTAAAACATTCCTGGGGCTGTGCTCTCTATTGCACTGTGACCACTAATGCAACTAAGGATTAGACTAAACTTTGTAAAACAACAACTGATGAGGCAAGACATTAAGGAGATTAAATCATGCAGAAATCATTCAAAGAAAGAAAAACTTTTAGAAAACTAGCATCCTACTCATGGCTTTATGAAAATATTTTTCTTTCAAACACAAAGTATACAGTATAGTTTCATCATGCCTATGGATTATGAACACCCTGACTATTTTCTCACTGCAGAGTACCTGTCTTGTCTGTGTAGAGCTAAGTGTGGACCCTTGTGTTCTGAAAGGAGCCACTGAAGTTAAACTACACATTCCACATAAACTATCACTGTATTACTTTTTGTCATTCTTACTTAAATCATCTTTGTTTCCCAAGCAAATGTTTCAGATTTGTGCCTTTAAAAATAAATACATATATGTATAAAAGTCTTTAAATACCCATTAAAATACATAAAATAGTCTCAGTAGTCTGAGAGTAGAATATATGTCTAAGCATGGACTATTAAAACCAGGTTATTTGCATAAATGCTTCAAAACTAATTTTACTTCTTCCATGACTGTAGTAATAGACCACATTTGATTTATTACTTGAGTTACAACAGTGTGTACCAGTTTACCTGGTAAAAATCCAACTGTGCTTAGCGTACAAAGAGAAAATAAAAACAACCACTATCTATAACATAAAGCTCATAATCTAATAAATCATAGGTATTGAATAATGATTGCAACTACAAGAAACAAGTAACAAAAAAACACAGAGGCATTCTTAAGTCATTTGTACTTTAACCACTGTTCTACCAAGGTAATGCAGGGCTGTAAAATATAACGGACAATAGGGGAGAAGGATACATTTCACATCTTTATTGCAAGAAATGTTCTAGTACAAAAGTGCTGTCAGCCAGAAAATAAGCAAGTTTGGAGAATAACTGAGGAGCAGCTAAATGAATTAAAGCTGTAAATGCCCATCAAAACATCAGACAGTATGTTTTATCAAGACTATTAAATGGGCCTTCACTGTATGTACTACATTACAATAAAAGGTGAACTTGTGTTTTCAATTTGGTAAACAAACAAGTATCATTATTTAATCCCGGTATAAATTAGAACAAACAAGGTTTCCTGTCTATAGATGCAACTACGCTAAAACCTTCCTTAATGCTAATTTTGCAACACAATTATAGTGCAAACATAACATTAAAAGTACTTGATTAAAGGTCATGTGTAATGGTAACTTCATACTCAGAGCTCAAATCATTACATAAAAATGAAGAAATAAAAAACAAAAAGAAGCATCAGAGTAATCACAAGATTTACAACACAGTGAAATATGGACATTGAAACCATTACCATTGTAGACATAACAGGTTTTAGTTTTTTTATACTACCCCAAGTAGTTTCATTCTTTCTAACTTGAAGTTGACTGTTCTTGCTTTTTGCTTTTACTATTTAGCAGGTGAAATAACCTTTGTTCATTTATGAAAGTTCACAAACATTATAGCAAACAATTCTGAAGGAAGAGGCATTGTGTATCTGCCTAGGATTACTAAATCAGTGTTTTAAGAAAGTACCATTAAAAAAAAAAAAACAACTCAATATCAAGATGGTGAATTTACCTAATTTGAATAATGGTATATTCATAGCAGCTCAGTGAAGGTGTTCCCAAAAATGCTTATCAGTGCTTTCTGCACAAAATTTGATGCCTGTCAAGGATAAACAAAGCCTTTCAGCTACATTTATGCTTGCTTAGTTCCCAAGAGCATTTTTAGGCCTCCCTAATTAAGGCAATGCTTTGCTAGGGCTCCTGCAGTTGCAGGTGATTGGCAATCATCAACAGCAGGGTTCTGATGAGGATTTACTTTGTTAAAGTTAAAAAAAATCAACAAAACCAAACAAAAACCAAACCAGTAACTTGTTTCCTTCTCTTATTTCTCTAAGTCTAATAAAAAAAAATGGTAATGAACTCCAGTCTAGCTTTAATTTTACTAGGTGAGTTATTCTATCAGTCAGTTTCACAAAAAATTCAAAGAACCCAGCCATAAAACAGGGATTTTGCATAGCTGCAAAATGCTGAATTTTAACAGTAAGTGTTAAATTTTAAATAACAGATTTTTGTTATTTTACAAATACTAAGAATATAGAGACAGAGAAAAGAAACCACAGGAGACAATTCATTTTACCTGAAAACATAAAGATATATTAAATGTTAGATATAATAATTGTTACATACAATGTGACATAGTCCTTGTAAAAATTAAGTAAGTATTATACAAAGTGGGGACCTGATCCTCACCAGCTAGGTCTCCCAGACCTCTCTGCTCAGAGAAACAGTTCAAAGAGGAGAGCTACTGGCAGTGGATGAGGACTGAAGTAAGGACTAATTGAGAGAACTCAACTCATACAAGTCAATGGGACGCAACGAGCTAAATCTAAGGGTGCTCTGAGAACTGGCTGATATATCTGCAAGGTCCGTCTCTATCATCTTTGGAAAGTCGTAGAGATTGGAGGAGGCCCCCAAAAACTGGAGAAAGACAAATGTTGCACCCATCTTCAAAAAGGGCCAAAAGGACAATCCAAGGATGTGGATGGGTGGAGAACTATGTTAGTAAAAGTGGGCTGGATAATTAGACTCACAGGGTAGTGATTAATGGTCATCCCCTATCTGGAGACTGGTGACAAGTGGAGTACCACAGGGGCCTCTTGTGTTTAGTATCTTTATCAATAACTTGGAGGAGCCAATAAAGATGGGCTATCGAGACATTTTACTGAGATAAAATTAATCTGATCCAGCCCTAAAGCTAGACAAATTCTGAACTGTTTCTGTAATTTGTATGTGGATATATACACGTGTGCCTTTATGTGTACATACTCACCTAAAATAGTAATGATTTAATATTAATGTCTTCAATGTGTTATCTTACAGTAGCAACTCTAAGAACAAACTTCCTAATGAAAAGTTTAATCATGCTGGATTCAGCTATGATGAACACTATTGGACTTCGAAGCCTTCTGCTGAGGAGCTGGAAAATGTAAGAGAGTTCTTTTTCCGTCTACGTAACCCTTAAAAAGAAAACCCTATAAAACTGTGGAATATTACACTTCATTGTTACAAAAAAAAAAAAAAAGGATTAAAATCATTAAAAAATATTTATTGAAGTCTTGCATATAGAAGCTCTTGTATATTTCTACAGGTCATATATGAACATTGCTGTATAGTTACTGTTCCTTTCCATTTTTGTTTTTACAAATCATACCCTCTTCTACTCCTTCAAGCTTTACCTATGTTAACTGCAAGAACCATTCATGAAGTGAGCAGAAATGTCTTATATGGCCTTTTTGGTTGGTCAGTACTAATAAATTCAGCTTTAATATCAAATGTAAATATGTCAATTAATAGCTTATAAACACAGGAAATATAAAAGGAATCTTACTTTTTCACATCTTTAACCACAGAATGCGTTATGTTGAACAGCTACATCTGGGTACTAGGTATACATTTCTATAGTCATTACAACATCTTGAACGTTATATAAGCATAATACAAGATGAATGATACAGAATTAAAATGCTTTTGGGAATTTATCCATTCATAAATAACAAAGTAAAAAAAAGATATATGATTATTAAAAAAAGTTTTTTTCTGAAAATAATTCTCCTAGCTTCACATTGTAAAACTATATATACTTTATACAAAATATGTACACTATCAGATGGACACCTATGCTCTGTATCCACCTTTAATTACAGTCTTTATCCTTTAAATAACTCAGGTGAATTCAGCAGACTATCATCTTGCATCAAATAAGAGGCCAACAAGTAAAGAAAGAAATCAATGACAGATGTAATTTTTGCAACCTCTTACTCAGTAGCCATTGGACAAAATTATTTCCTACAGTAGCAGGTGAACAAATAACCTAACTAAACTACTTAAAACTAAAGTTTTTTCTTTTCTGTGACTCAAAATGCAACCACAAGAAGACTAGGTATGAATTTAGAGCATTTAACTTATGACTTCTGTAAAGTTTGGTAACACAGCTGATAACAAATCTAACATATCTTGTTTCATTAGAATCACTGCATGTCAGGCTTTCACTATTTTGACTATACAAAGCACTTTTTAGACTCAAATACTTGACCACAGGTTTCAAATTGAGAATAGTTCACTACTGAGGTATTATTAGGGAAACAAATTAAATTACATAATTATTCATAATTAGTATGACTTCCAACAAAATACGTCTTTAGAGTGAAGAAAAAGTACTTCATGATGGGGAACTAGTTTCTGCAAAATGTTCATGTCAAAAGTGAAAACTTTCTTCTGAATCTTCATGGTGGAACAGAGACATAGGCACTTGACAAGTTTTGGAAGCTAAAATATTGTTTCTTTCTTCTGTATATGAAATTCAAAGTGCAAAGGTCAACAGAAACTCAGGAAGAAATACACTGATAAATTGAAGAGAAAGTTTAGAGAAGTGACAAACTATTACAAGACTAGGAAAAGTACTGTAAAGCTTTATTTTGAAAGATTCAAGGAGCTTCATCTTTAAAGTTACAGATAGGAGTCAAAGTTAAGGGGGTATAATCTGAAAGAAAACACCCATTATGTGGAAGCAAAATTCTATAATGATTTTGTTCCAGTACCTAGGAGCTAAATAAAAAAGTACAGTACAATACAGATAAAATGGATGTACTTCCTTGGTAAGTATTACATAGAAAGTTAAATTAAATGACTACAGTAGATCTTTTACCGCCTGTGTGATGAATTAATTCCCCCTCTTCCTTTCTTTTTTTTTTAATTTTTAATTTATAGTACTGCTTAGAAAAGCTAATAACATTAGAGTGATTATGATAGATGCTACACAGACAGAGAAAACAACATTATTTTACTTCGTAAATTAACACAACAGGAAAGAAAGATTAAAATGAGGCAGCAGTGAAATATCTCTTTACTGACCAGTTAAACAGATATCTTGGTTGACAACCACTTTAGGGAGCTGAGAACAACCATACTTTGCCAAGCAATAACCTCATTTTTGTGTAGTGGTGGAAAGACAGCTATAAAATGGCCAAATTCACAGAATAGTATGTATAATTAAAGCTCTCTGAAGGTTGCCTCGGAGAGTAGGTGAACAAAAGAGGCACTGTTGATTGGATCTTGCTGATCAAAATGGAATCTTTATGTGATCAGAATTTAGCTATTCTGATCTTTTAAAAACTGAACACACATAAGACATTGTAAAGTAATACAGTGACAACAAACGTGTGGTTTCCTGGAAAAAACCTGCAACTAGTATTATTGACTGGGTGCAATTTTACAAACAGGACCTACATCTGTTCTGTGCGTAAATAATATATGCATATTAAATAAATTGCTTGCCACTATTTTCTGAACTATATGATGCTAAACCAATGAATAGTTTACAAACCGGTTAGCTAAAATTAATCTGGAGTGCTTACTGCATACCTTACCTTAAAGAATTACTACATAGCTCTTTAATCTCTTGTTGGGTTTAGAGATTGATCACAATACATAAAGAAAAAAATAGGAGGAAAATCTATGTAACTCACAAGCAAATCTATGTAACTCACAAGCAAAGCTTAGATTCCATAATTAATGAACCTCACCAACACACGTATTTTGTATTAAAAAAAAAAAAAAGTAGCATTTAAAACCTTCCAACTATACCTTGAAGTAAAATCTTGAACCAAAAGGTCTTTAAGAGTATCTCAGGTCCTCCTGGTAATAGCAGTAAAACTATGTAAAGATACAGTCTTTAATGTAAAGACAGATATACTACGTAAAGTATACATTTAAAGACAGATATAGAAAAGAAAAAAAGAGGGAAATCTCTACATCTAGAGTGCTAAAAAGGGCTAGGAATTAGTTCAAGAGCTGGACCACCAACTCTCCACATTGGGTGACAGTTGGCACGCCTCCTGGCACAGGTTTTTCCCAAGATTTTCACTCAAGCACACAAGCAGGGTGACAGGGAAGAAGAGCTCACACCCACCCCATGGACATGCTGTAGCACCATGTACAAGCCTGAATCAGATTTGCATCCTCCTGTTATACACTGTGCTTCAGCAGTGAAGGAAACTGCATCCTCAAACTCAAAATTACTGTGTTACATGTTAGAGTATGCAACTGCCTCACTTACATATTATGCAAAAAGTATGTTCACTATTTCAGACAACTTAAACTAAAATCCAAAGATAGTAATTGCATTTTTGAACAGGAGGGTACCATATGGGATCCACAGGGGAGACAAGCCAAACACTAGGTAGTATAGATGTAGCTATAGTCTATGCTACTTGGCCTCTAGGACAGTGGTCATTCTTCAGCCCTCTTTCACTTAGCAATAAACACATAGCCAACAATGACGGAATAGCAGTAACACATATTACAATAAGATGTTGAAATAGCAAGATATTCAGAAAAAAAAAGAAGTTTTATCATTAGTATAATTTTAAGACACCAATCTATCACTAATGCCTTGAAACAATGGCAAAATGTAGCTTCATTCTGTCACTTACAAAGAAGGACAACATATGTAACTCCTTCCCTACATTCACAGCTTAAGCTGTACCTCCTTGATCTGGACACTTGTTCAGTGAACATCATTTCTTCAGTAATGGTGCTCTGGCAAAAGTGTGTTAAAGCAACCATTACCTTTTTTATGATTATTTGTAGTCACAGGAATTTGACTTCCTTTCAATACACAAATCAGATTCAGTTATCATAATTTTCTGGTGGTCTCTGTCATTAAAAAAAAAAAAAAAAACCAAAAAACCAAAAAACCAAACCCCAACACCACCACAAACAAAACACAAAAACCCTCAAACAAACAAAAGAAGAAAAATAACAAAAAACCCTACAAAATACCCCTGCAAACTCAAAAAACCACAAAACCCAAAAACCCACAACCAAACAAAAAAACAACCACGAAGAATCATGGGCAATATGAAGCTATGATAGCATTTCAGCATTTCTTTTTCCATTATTTTCCCCAGACAACAAAAAATGTTCTCTGAGTACAATTATTACAAACGCAAACAGTATTTCAGAATGACAGCTTCAGTGTAGCTTTAGGAAATAGGTAGATTTACTGTCCCCTAAGTTCAGATCATCTTGAAAAAGCATTACAGAAAATTCAACAAGCAGTGCCTAAAGCATAAAATACAAGTTCAAAATATCCATTCAATATACATATGCTAATATTTTTGTTATTTTACACTTTTGTAAATCACTGATATTGTATACAACATGAGATACCATGATGTCATAATTGCAAGTACAGTATCCTCCCCAAAAAAGCAGCCAATGCTTCTAACAGAAAAGTCTACATTTTCAGAAATCAATATGACAGCTTATTGTACTTGAATTTTTATGAAGCTGAATTTAATTTAAGTAGTACTAGATGAATCCCATTGTAGTTAACAAAGACAAGTCCTTTGGAAGGGATTTTTAAATACCAGTGGCTGTGGCTATTCCTTTTAAATTGATTCAGTGAACATCCAAGAATTTTAAACAGTGGAGCTCTGTTTGGATATGCACTATTCAAGTATCCAAAAAATTAATTAAAAAAACCAAACTACAAACATCAACTGAAAAACAAAATCAATAGTAACATGGTACTTATGATAATCTATTCATTATCCAGAAAAATGAAGCACTAAGACCAACCTCATGACTAATTGAGTTGCTGCACTGCTGAATGCTTTTTGCCAAATCTCCCCTTCCCACAGTTAAACTGAACAACTGGAATGCAAATTGAATTATTAGCTTACAAAAGCTGTACAAGGAAGCATTAAGCAAAGCAAATCAATATGGGTGAAATGAGAGAAAATTACTTCATTTGTGAAGAAGAGCCTTCCTAAACTAGGGGTAGAAAGGCAAGGAGTCATGGACTGCTATTTCTTGCATTCTTCTACAGCCTATAGGGTTTGTCTGCTCCCTATTAGTTGTCAAATCCCCTGAGTAAGTTAGCATATTTGGATACAGTTCTGATCTCCTCAGTTTAACCTCAATTCCTTTAAGGCCAGAACACTGACAAGTACCTGCTGCACTAAAGGAATGGGATATGAATGGCTTGAGAGCTGAGTGGAAGTCTATCTCCTTTGTTTTACAAGTGATACAAGAGGCCTCTGTTTCCTTTGGATGGAGGGTTAAAATGAATATTTTATTTTCATTCTTGGTATTTTATTTGCTGTTGCTATTTCTTTCTCCTTTTGTGAAACTGAGTTGAAATAAAACCAGTTGAAGACAATTTAAGCATAGGCTGATGCTGGTTCTGGGACACCTGTTCACCCGTGCTGTTGGCCAAGTGTACCTGGCCCCTCCACTGTGCCAACATTAGAGCTTCTGTAGGTTGTGCTGCTCTTAGCTACATTTGAGAACTAATCTGGTTGAAAGTAAAACATCCTTTCTGTGTGATCGCTGAGTTTCAAGAAGTCTATATGAATTACATAGTTTCATAGGTTTCAGCTGTACAAAAAAAAGCATGCACTAGGATTAATCGGTGCAATCAAGTACACACAAATAGCTTGCATAATAGCTATTGGGGAAAATTATCAAGTAGAACGTGACCTTAACTGAGTTATGTATCTGAGGCATGTATCTCAGAATTATTCAGAGAGGTTTTGTGGTGCTACAGATAATTCCAGGTTCCTTTGGGGAACCCTGAGGTTTTAGCTGATGAATCAAATGAGCAACATAGGACAAAGTCTGAAAAACTGCTCTTTCCAGCTGTGTCTCAGGCTGCCACTGTGAGACTGAGTAGATCAAGATCTTCTTGAGCCTCATTTCATATGCAAAATTAGGACGATAATTTTTTGATTTGCACCATCATCTCTCTTCTGTTAGGAACTAGATAGTGTTTTTGAGAAAGAAGCCTAGCTCTCTGGAGACAGAAGTGGGGTCCTTCTCTACATTTTGTGGTGCAACAATAACAGCAACTATAAACGCACAGTCTGTATTTCATTATACATATTATACCAAAAGGCATCCTACCCTTGCTTGTACTCACTCCCCAGCTATTTTTTGTCGTTGTTGTTGTTGTTGAAGGGGTAAAAAGTGAAGCATTTCAACACAGTATTTTTGTGCTAAACATGTTAATGATTATTTACAGTATGTTCATCTATTTTACACTGAAAATCCAGATGCAGGCATACAGACACATACTCTTCCTAGCACCCCAGTCTTTCTTATCTTCTCTGCAGCCCAAGTATGGAAATCTATAAAAAAAACCCGAAAAGCATACACATCACTTCTCTGTTTCCTTATTGGACTCTCATTTTCCATTCCTCAATTGGGCTGTTTTATTGTTGTCAATTTGATTTGTATCATTAGAATAGCAGAACTTAGGCCCTTTGTATCAGTACATATGGGAGGTAAGTAAATTTCTGGACAATCATGTCCCACTATAAACAGAAAAGTGTAACATTACTCATTCTCTATTTTAACTTTTTTGTAGTTTCTAGCAGCATTATTCAACAGAGTAAGTATGCAAACTCTGCATTATTCCCTTTTACACCGAAGAAATGCTGAAGAACAATCACAGAGTCTTAGAATGCTTTGGGTTGGAAGGGACCTTTAAAAATGATCTACTTCCAACCCCCCTGCCATGGGCAGGGACACCTCCCACTAGACCAGGTTGCTCAATACTCTGCCCAGTCTGACCTTGAACACTTCCAGGGAGGGGGCATCCACAACTTCTCTGGGTAACTGGTTCCAGTGCCTTACCACCCTCACAGTACAGAATTTTTTCCTTATACCCAATCTAAACCTACTCTCTTTAGTGGTTTAAAACCATTTCCCCTTGTCCTATCACTTGAGGCCCTAGTCAAAAGTCTCTCTCAAGTGTTCTTATATGCCCCCATTAAATATTATAAAACATTAAGAAAACATTTAAGAATTCAAGAATTAAATTAAGAAACAATTAAGAAGCAATTAAGAATTTAAGAAAACAATTGAAAAACATTAAATTAAATGATCTTGTCTTCATTATTCAAAAACATGATATTGTTACTACATAAACAGTTCTTTAATGCAAGTGAATATTTTAAATTATGTGTGGCTATAAAGCACAATCTTTAGGGACTTGGTTACTTTTAAATAACTGTAATTATATTCTGGGTTTCAGAGGCTATGATGCATTTAGTATTCTTTCAGTATCAATTTAGATAAGCTGTACATATTAATTTTCAATACATTCAGGAAACTCTTAGTGCTCTACATTAGAGTGCAAGAAAAATAAAAAACTGAAACTTTTTTTGAAAAAGAGGTATTTGAGCCAGTGCAACACACAGCATAAATGAGAGACAGATAAATGTATTGTGAAGTCAAATATTGTATGAATTATTTTTGTATTGCTTCTGAGATGTACAATTACATAAACTTAAAATAAGCAAACACTTGGATAACACCAAGGCAATCTAGCATGTTCATTAACAGAAAAGGTTTACAGATTTTCAGAAAGCCATTATCAAAGACAGGATTTTCAAACCAATCACACGTAAAAAGTGTGACATTTTACCTGACAAATGAAGCAGTAAAAGTTTTTACCACTTTGTGTTACAAATAATGACATTTATGCTTGGACATGAGTTATGATAGAGTAGCACCTCAACTACGTCTTGCAACCAAACAGTTCTTTCTGTGAAACGGAGGCATGAAAAGTACTACTTTGAAGTTGAATTTGGGCTTTAACACAGGAGTTCTAAAATGGGGATCTGAGTACCATAATTCGTTAAACTCCTTTTGAAGTTTTTAATAGTCAGAAAAAATCATAAGTAAAACTGGAGTAAGGCTGACAGTAAGACTCTCATCTCATTCTAAGACTTAAGAATTACATCCCTGAACATCAAGACTAGACTATTGCTTAACTTGATAATAAGATATCACACTCACTTTAATAAAGAAATAAAGTAGTATGAATTTTCTGCTTGCATGATAGCTATTTTGCCCGCGACGTTTTCTTAAAGCATGTAAAAATCCAGCCTTTCAATTTAAGTGTTCAGGAGATAGAGATCTTCATAGCCTCTTTACACGGGTTTGTATACACATCTACATGCTGTATGACCGAACAGTCAGACTGTATCCTGCCTGTTCTCATCCAACAGTTGTACCTAAACAGCATGCCAGATATGACGTGGTGCATACGTGACAACTGTAGGCAGCCTTTCCTTGGATTGCTAGCGTGGATGCCCCTAGCGTCTTTGAAGCATCTTTACCAAAGTTCAAGGACTGACCAATATTGGTTTTCCATCTTTTTTTTACACTGTCAAACACCAAAAAAACCCAGATTCTACGGTTTTCCCTACGAAAAAAGTATTGACAGATCTAGTTTTCACTCTGGTGTGAAAAGATGATTAGTGTCAGAGCTTTATCTTATTATCATAGCAAAAGATGCTTTGTTTTCATCTAGATCAAGCTCTTGATATAGCAGGACATATCAGTGCATTTGATAAGAGTTCTTCATCCTACATTCCTGCACCTCAAATTCTACTGCGAAACAGTTGTGTGCAATTACCTTGTCTAGCTTGATAAGAATATTCTAAACTTCTTGCAGGCCCTGCATAAGTCTTGGGAACAACTCCAGGGGTGAATTTGAATTTATAGTTGTAGTTCATGTGTGAATGTGCTGAAGATTATCTCCAGACCGTTCCCAATTACACTGCTTAATTCTCAAAACACAAAACCCCCAGTATTTTCTAGTGAAACTCATAACATGCTCTAACCACTAATGGGTATTCAGTCTGTGGGAAATACGATTCATGACAATAAAAGCATGCTTCATATTTTACCACTTCCACCCCAAAAACTTTTAACTTTATGAAGTGGGTCAAAAGAGTTGATCACTTTTTGTTACCACGAAATGCATCCTAAAAGGAGTCTTTCTCATAAGCAGTTTGATATCTATGATGATATAAAGCAAGAAAATGGAGCAGAAATCAACAAGAAAGGCAGCCACATACCCAGATGCTACTGCTGCTGCAGAAAAGCAGATTTTTTTAGTTCACCATCTGGAGCCTACTGCTGCCAAGCACATCTTGTGAGTAATAAACAGTACTGAATCCATTGCTGAGGCACATTACCTAAGATGGCAAAGGATTAGACAAAGACAGTTCTCTGGGACCAGCAAGAAAGACTAACTGAAATTATCATATGTGTCAATCTAGTCTGGAGAAGTCAGTTAGAAAAGAGCTTTCTACAGAAAAGAAGTGCAGCCCATGCTTTAAATTTTGGGCTAAGCTTTTAAACAATGCAATAATAATACTTGGGTTAACAATGGCATATTTTTGTCAGTGTTGGTTTTGGGTTTTTTTTTAATTTTATTTTCAAGTATGGCCTTTTTACATTATCAATACAGAGCTTTGGTATATGGTCACGTACCAAATGATAACATTTTAGACTATAAAGGGATGCAAATAAAACAACAGAGGCATATTATGCCATATTATCTATATTCTGTTCTCTTTCACTGTTTCATTTCTAGTTTATGTGAGCACTAATCTGTATGAATTGAGTCAGTCATCAAAAGCAACTAAAATATAACTCATGCAGTCAGACTATTCCATTAGTCGTAATTCTACTGAACTCAAGACCATATTCATCAAAATCTTAGATTTCGCAAGTATGATCATTATAAAAACAATTTAGATGCCACAATCAGACAGGACTGTGAATGTCTGACTTGTAACCCTTAAAACATTAGCTGAGGAGAGACATACACAAACAATAGGATTCTGTTTCAATCCTATTTTATTGTTCTTAAACAGAATACATTTTTACTTGCTGTGACAGGAACATGAGTTGGGACTTAAAGCAGGGTTATAAGACTATAAGAGATACCCCTACTCATAAAGTCCAGTCCCTTGGCTTTCACCGGACAGTAACATTATTCACTCAGTAAGGTCTCTGATTTTAGCATCCTTTCAATGCCAGATGCTGGCTTTATTGAAGAACAGCCAGTAAAGTTTCGCATCATGAATATTCACACACATGCTGTGGGAATATTGATGGAAAGGCAATGTGGAAAATCACATCTACACTAGAGTGCAGTTAGCAAGCACATAAATAAATAAATAAAGTGTTCTTGGCAGCAGCAAAGTTATTTTTCTAAATTGTAAATGACTGCATTCTTGTCATAAGGGGCAGTGTGTATTTACTCCTTCCAAGGGCAGACAGACTTTGATTTAGACAGCGATTGATTGCTAGTTTCTATTAAGAATCAAGATTACTTCTCCAGTGTAATCTTAGATTGCAATGCACAGTTTATGGGATGGGATATGCACAACGTATTTGTACATCATAGTTGGCCCAGGTTCTGCTGGTCCTGGTCATTTCCTAGTTGCATCACCATGCCTTGTCTGACATTATCGCTGGGTGAATGCCAAGTTTCCACTCCCTCTCTTTCCCCATTTCTGTCCGATCACATGAAAGAAACAGATACAGATAATACCATAAGTCTCCAGCCTACATTCCTGTATTACCTCATCAGGTAAGGTGATTTGTAGTAAAGCCCTAGCCAAACAATGAAGTCTTTCACAAACACTGCAGGTCTGTGCATCGGTGCAATACGGCTAATGCATTCAGTTACTTTCTGTAGTGGATTTCAGTGTGTGAATGCAGTTACATACATCCACAAGAAAAAATGTAGCAGTCCAGAATACACAATGAAGCAGTGATGTAAATTAACTACATCTCTATCACCAAAAGTTATTTGGATTTCAAATTGCTTTTTATTTTGTAGACTATGGAACCTTTCATCACAACACCAACTACCCCCAAAATAACAATGTTCTCTTTATCTCTTCATTTTCAGAGATGATCCGTTCTTTAGTAAAAGTTCTGAAAATTAAGGTGATGGTCATAGTTGGGCAGTGTGTCACTAACAGGATAAAATTTCCTTTCCTGAGTTTCATATATACTAAGCCTATATCAGACTTGCATGATCACATCTAGTTTTGAAAGCTTGTATAGCAAAGACCATATCCTAGAATTTTTATAACAGTTTTATATGGCATGTAATAATGTACTGGTTTTATCTACCAGAGCACAGCAAAAGGAGCTTATGAAAGGCAACTGCTTGCTAGGTTTCCTAGTTTCCTCTCCCTTTGATACCACCACTAGTCTTTTACTTCTACATACATAATTTTGAGTTCTCCTGCACTCAAATATATATAATCTGGGCTGTATTCACTTCACAGGTAGATTCAAAACCATATATCTTCATTGATGATCTGAATATAAGGTTTATTTAAACCTTAATTTATTAGTTTTACTACTATTTAGTCACTTCAAATATTTTTGGTCTGTTATTTTATGTAATATTGAAATAACTTATGAAGTATAACCGCCAGAGTGATAACCCATGATTCTGGATGCCAATATTTTCTTGCTCTTCAAAAAAACCCAGTGGTTTTCATTGATGAGAAATTCATCACATTTTCTTCATTCTGACATTTGAATGTGGTTTCTAACATTTCTTGAAGGTTTGAGATCTGTCCTTCAGTTAAAGCTCTACAGTTTCCCCCCCCCCCCCCCCTTTTGTGATATATATATCTGCTCTAAAATATCTAATGAGGTTTACCCCTTTAGATAGGTCCTGGTTATGGTCCTTCACTGAACTTTCTGCAAATTCTGTCCGTGAATCATTAATGGTATAGCATAGTAGGTTGTAGAAAGTTTTTAAGACTGGTTTTGAAACCAGGACAATTCCCCTCTACTTTGCAGCATTATTAACCTTATCCAACAAAGTCATCTAAGTCTCTGGAATTTAAAGAAAAAAACCCAAACAACTAAACAACATCGAAAGAAACTTCTGGCTAAACAAAAAGCTAAATAACTATAATATTTACCTTATATGCTTGAGAAAGAGGAAGGCAGGGGATAGGCTTGAAAAAAAAAGTTTTCAAAAATTACTAAAGATCAAAGAAATTCAACAGCTATACATGAATGAAAAATAATATCAACCTTTATTTCTTGCATTTTGAATCTGAGCAAAGCTTTTTATTTCATGTTAACATGTATTTTTTTTTCTGAATTGAGTGTGGATATTTATCATCACTCTAAAAATAATTCACAATGTTATAGATGCTTTGACATGTCATGAGATATCAGCAGTGGTCTTAGAGCATGCTTCAACTGAGAATAACTGTAAGACATCGTTACTGGTGTAACCTACTAGAGAATTAATATATTACACAAAAGTTCCCATAGTGAAATTAAAAAACATAATCAAGATATGCTAAGGCTTTCTGTACTCCCACAGTAAATAAGAATGTGTACTTCCATACTCTACTATCATATAATCACTTTGAAAACAGGCTTAGAATATTCACATCCACCTACCTTCTTGTCAAAGATTGCTTTACACTGCAACGAGTTGAACATGCTCCTTAATCTCAATAACAATAGATTTTGGGATTGGCATTGCTTTATTAAAAATAAAGCTATGAAGTTAAAACTCATTAAGCTCCATGATACAGCCGGTCTGTGCTAGGAAGGACGAAGCTTAGTTTTCTTTCTTCTATGACTGTATCAATCACTAGTGCCATTCAGGAAGGAAAGAACATAGCATTGCATGAAGGTTATTAGACTAGAACCTGAACAGGTTTTCTGCCATTTTCCAGACCTCTTAAAATAAACTTCATTATTCATTTAAAAGAACGTAAAAATGAGAGGTTTGCTTCATCCAAACGGATTTCTACCTACTTGTAGGAAACTTCGCTGTACTCCTTCATTAAAAGATCTTCTAAAGAACACTACAGAGCTCATCACAATACATCCATATGCTGCAAGATGGGGGGAAAATGATATTTTGATAGTTCATTGTTTAGACTATTTTCTACTGACATGACTTTCAGCAAGTTTTAGAAATAAAATGTAGGAAAGTCCAACTGCATATGTGAATCCATCCTCTGAGTCACTGAACACCACAATTTTCTGGGATTGTGTGAGCACCCTACAAGAAGGCATAAAGAGTTTTTTAGTCTTCAAGGATTCACAGTTATAAGCATGTTGATAGCGAGGATTTAGAAGAGGAAGAACTCAGAAAATGAGTCACAGGCTTTACTGTAAGATACTCTGAAATTATGTCTTGCAGGATATATACTTTTTTCCCTGGTATGTCATTGTTAATTCTCACTTAGGTGACAACTGAGAAATACTCTTGATGGGAAGCAGGTTTCAACTCAGTACTCAAATGAAAATATCTGATCTAACCACAGAGCCAAGATATATTACTTGACACACTGCTGCCTTAATGACTGAGTTACCAGCCTGTTACTAAAAGAGGCAGATGCCGCCTGCACTCTGTTGCAATGAGCTTAGAAATTTAGGGGCAAGTAATAAATATCTGAAAACAAAGAGACTGCTGAGTTCATTATAGATTCTTATTAAATAGGCACCTTTCTGAAGGGTCATATGTGGCCATAGGTGGGCACACACACTAGATTTGGCTTTCTTCTATTGATAAAATTAAGGAATGGCCTGGTAGGAGTAGGGAGCATGATCTATGCCGTAATGTATTAAGGTGAGTTTACATTAAAGATTCAAATTCAGCTAATATAAGTGTTTTGAGACCCCTGAGATAATTATATTAAGCCCAGCAACAGAACTGGATCAACTTCCATTTTATTACAGTAACAGAATAGGACCAAAAATATTCATTCTTCATATGTATCCTGTCATGTATAATTTGAAAGACAATATATGCATTAGCTGACTCAGATGGACTTTTGGGATTCTCTGATGCAGGAACGTGAGATAGCACTGCAGCATAATACTGTCCTTGTGAAACTACTTGACGTGTATACCATAAGGTATAAATTCACCCAACACACTGCCAGATTCTTTAGGACAAATAAAGAAAAAATAAAAAAAGGTCTTGTGAACAAAGAAACCACAGCAGACAGATAATGGTTTGAGACGATAGCTTGGAGGCACAGGTGTTCAAACTTCTCATAGGGTAAATATTAGTAAATCCAGATGCTTCAGGAGCTTTGATACCAGGAAGTGTTAAGAACATGTCCATGATCAAGCAGCTGTGGGACCAAGAGTATATAAGGCAACTTCACTTCCACATGCAGACTGTGTGATTCAGTAATACATGATGTTTGAGATTTTGTTTCAGCAAGGAGCTGTGTGGCAGCAAATCCTGATCTATGTTATTTTAGGATACTGATATTTGTTGCCTTTGATACTGAAATGTTTCAGAGACTTCTTTTATGACAGAATTCTGTAGTAATTTGTATTGAGTTACTGTGCATCTACTCACAAAGTCCTTGCTATTTCACAGAAGACACGGCACAAATAGGTTTTATCACATTTTCAAGATACTCTGTCCCAATTTAATCATTCCCTTGCTGAGAGAGATTAGTGAACTTCGCAGATTGGGACTTCCCGAGTCAGACAAATTTGTCAATGGTTATTAAGCCTTTAAGTTACAGAACCTTTCTCTATCAGCAATCCATGTCTGGAAACAGTCCAGATCGTTTTCTTAAACCTACACTAAATTTCTTCATTAATACTTTAGGCACAAATATAAATTAAGTCCATGTGACTAAATTTCTTCGATTTTATTTTCTTTTACTAAATGGAAGGCTGAAGTTAAATTAGAGGTTCAATTGGGAAGTGAACAAGAACACTATTACTTGAACCCTTAAAAGGTTTGTTTATATTTCTTCTAGTCATACTCTTCCTGTTCCCACAGACATTGTACACGATGACATTCAAAGACCCTAGATGACCAAACTGAACAATATGCAGCAGGAATACTGACATTAACAAGTGAGTGACGACAGCAGTTTTACACTGTACATCTTCAATGATGATCAACAGAATCCAGAATCTATTTAGAGTTAAATGTAACAGAATTAACTAGGAATGTTAATGAAAATCCCTCATACACTGCATGCTTTTTAATAATTTTTTACAGTTTTCTTCAATAATTATAATGATTTTTTTTTTATTTTTTAAAATATAAATTAACATTAAGTATTTATAATTGAATATATCCTTTAAAACTACTGAAGTAAATACCAAGACTTTTGCTTTCAAAAAAATAAGTATTTTAAAATCATAACCATTTTTCTCTCCTACCCTTCTATGTTCATATATATATATTTTTTTTTTAAGTTCAGCAAATAATTATGCAAACAATTTCCACAATCACAATAAGTACAGAAACCACTCAGATATGTATACTATAAGTTATCTATGTTTTCATAAGCAACAGAGCACACAGTTTCTAACCACTTCATTTCAAGGCCTGGAGAAAAAGAAATGAGAAATTGGGGAAACAATAACAAAGGATTAATTAAAGCAAAAGAAAAACAAATAAGATGGTTATAAACAAACATACTTTCTCTATTTACATGTCTAAATTACATCTAACTCTTCTGAAAACCAGTGGAATTTCAAAGCTATTCACAACAATTAAGAACTAGCAAGGCACTGTAAAGGTACCAGATATCAGAAAACATTTAAACACATGTAACATCTTCTTACTACTGCTGAATTAAAATGTTATTCCTTTGAACACAGCTGTGTTAATCAGAGGAATATCAAATGAATGTGTGTTAGTACTATCAAGATGAGAAAAATTCATCCTGAAGTAGTCTCATAACACATACACATATTCATGAAAAAAATTCTGGAAAATACTTAGCTCATCACCAACACCAAAATGAATAGGGTGAAGATCTAAGAAATACAAGGGATGATAAAAAAAAGAAATGTTTATCTAAACTGTGCTTAGTCCTCTCCACACTTGGATGACAGCGGTGTGGAAGGGAAACAACATGGAAAGCAGAACTGAGCTTAAACATTTGCAGTTCAAATCCCACCTATAGGTTACTGAGTAACACTTTGTATTTTCTTGCTCTGTACTGTCTGATTTGAGGAGCTAGTCATGTATTCTTGTAGCACTGTCATAGCTGGCTTGCTTGGTCTTCATTTTAATATATGGAAGAAAAGGAAGGAAAAATTGCATTGTTTGAAATAAGATTATCCTAATGTGACTGACTGAAGCATGACTGCAGGATGTATCCACTTATTAGAGCAGGTAAGTTATCGTTAAGGAATAAACATGTCTGAGGTTCTAGATTGAACACAGCAAACCTGTCTCTAAACTTGGTTATTTGCTCTGCCACCTTTTCCATAACCCCACTAATTGTGTGTAGCAGTTTTTCTTTCTTGTCTAAGATATACATGCAAAATCTGAGAAAATATAATTCCTTCATGTTGCAAACAAAACAAGTAATGAAATGTCTCCTCAAAATCCCTCCGATTTTGTCATACCCCAAATCCTTCTCCCTGCCATTATTGCTGGGATATTTTATAGAAACAGAAAACAGAAGTACCAACAAGCTCAGTAGAAATGAACTTCACATTCCCCTCTAAAATATTCTGACTTTGTTTCAAAAATTCAATGTTTTGAAAATTCAAACTATTTCTGGAAGTGAAAGAAAAAAATGTAGCTTTAAAAACTTCACATTTGTTTAAAATGTGATGTCTTTGCATCTAAAAATAACAAAACCCAATCTTAGGTCTTTCAATTAGTCCTTCCTTTGGTCACAGTTGATGGATATTTCTACCGATCATATGAAGATAGAGTCTACAGGGAGATAATTGGTCTCTTTTTACTTCCCTATTATACTAGGAGATGAAACAATTGATCAGTCTGATCTAGAGTTCTCTGCTGCACTGTAGTTGACCGTGATATCTTCAAGACCTCTAGGAAAACAATATTTATAAATATGTTAGACGATTTTATTTTGTCCATTATTTATTTTGTTACTAATATCTTACTTGTATCTTTTTCAGGAATATAATTCAAGATTCACATTTTTTCATTAGTTCACTGTTGTTTTAGTATATGGATTTAACAACAGAGTGAAACATAATTTGACAGGCAGAGAAGGTTCTAAAGTATAAAAACTCGATTGGCCTGCAGTGGTAGTTCTGTGCAACCTCTTTTTTTTTCGTTGGAAGTCCATCCTATGTCACATTTTATAAAGTCTTAGATCTCCTCGTTCTCACACAATAAAGTTCAAAGCAAAGGAATTCTTCCTGCAGTGAGTGAACTCCCATGAAAGGCAGTGGAGGTCTTAAAAATGTACAGGTCATACAGAATTACTTTAAAGGAATTAGCCATATTTTTCCTTTTTTTTTTTCCCCCCTTGTGTTTCTCTATTTTAATAATGTCACTGCAAACATCAGGAATTCAAAAATTAAAATATTAAGTCCAGTAAGCATCTAAATTCTTCAACAAATACATAAAAGAAAAGCAACTAAATATAATTAAAATCAGTCAATTATACTGTGAGCTGATTAGTGCCATAAATGGAAAAAGAAAAAATAAAGCAATGAAATCCACTAAACTCAGGATCTAGGCATAGGTGTAGTAAACTATCTTTGAGGGCTTTTTCTATTACTTTCCCCTCCCTAGCCATTACCTGAAGTAATTTCAAGTTACCTTGAAAGCATATCCTCTTTAAATGTAATAGCCAGGGCTTAATGAAGAAAGATTTTTATTCACTTATTTAGAATACCAAATCTGACTGTAGAGTCTAAAGAAAATGTTAATGACAAATGAAAGTACAATTTTGTGTTAATTCTTCCAGTGTGATCTTATCCTTGAGATTTATAGACTAGGTTAAATATACCTTTCTTCCTAGGTTCTATGACATCAGTTTTCATGAGAAATATAATACTAGTTATAACTAATTTCAGTATGCAGCAGATTCTCAATTACAATATTAAAATGACCAAATATGAAAGATTCCAATTTCCAGCTCTCTATGTAATAAACTACTAGAAAACAGGTCGTGTTAACTTTCTGCATGAGAATAAAATTGAATGATCTACAGGTGTTGTGAATCAGCCTAAATGAAAATCCAATTTTTAGAAACCTTTTCTATTCAACATTGAAAACGGAGCTCCACAAGCAGCAATCAAATTTGCTACAGACTGAGGTAAATACAGGTCAATTTTATGCAAACAGATACGTCACTTTTCCAGGTATTCAAAAAAAACAATTGAGATGTACCATCTGTATGCCATCAACATAATCGGGAATCTCTGCACACTGCTTTTTAGCTGTATACCATAGTAGCAATACTGGTGGTGGGCCACGTAAATCCACATTCCACATCCTATATAAGAAAGCATTAGAACAATTGTCTAGCACATCCTAAAAGTAAGTTCTCTGATAGCTGCTCTAATGGGCATTAAGGACTATTTGATTCCATCTAGTTTGAAAATTTAGGATTTAGAAATTCAACCCTCAACATGACAAAATTGTCAGATTTTATGCATTTCTTCAAAAACACTATTCCTACACACAAACACAAAATTTTTTAAAAATCCTGATGAAATCCAGATGAGAGAGAAAATTAATATTTTAAGAAGGTCTCATTCAGAAGTTTTCAACCAGTCTAACACCACCAGTGTTGCCTTGAAATATTATAATTTCTGCTTAAAGCAACACTACAAGGTATATTCTCCCTTAAGAATACTGAATAGTCAGCATTTAAAGAGAATTTATAAGTATTTGATACATTTGCATGACTTTAATGTCTAAAACCATCTAATTTAAGATGCACTTCTTTTGTAATGCATAGCAAACATTCCTCCTCCATCTGTCCTCCTCCTTTCAGTCCAGAGATTGAAATATTTACATAGCTTCCATTCATTTCTATAAAATACCATTGAACCTATTTTGTGTCATAACTTATACATGCTGTTATCTTGCTGGATTTGTTCAGTTAATGACTAATGTTATACAGGTACCAAATATTTTATCTTATCTTTTATGATCCTTTAGTAGTCACATGAATCTTTGTAGGGTGATACTGCAAATTGTTTGCTGTGTTCAAGATTTTTTTGGTGGCCAAAAAAAAAAAAGGGTCATTCAAAACTGAGCATTTTTTCTATTCATTTTCTCTCCTCTGGTCTGAGCACAAGATGATTTATTCTACCTGAAATCCAAAGCTGATCTTTTTGCTGCAATTTGTTTTTAATATTACTCTTAGGTGCTTGATGCAATAATTACATCAGTCACTAATATAGTCTGTGATATAAAAATACACATACACACAAACATTAGTTTTTTCATGATTTTAACAAGTGTGGCTTACCCAGGAGTAATGAGGTGAATTTCATTGGCATTGTACAGACAGCTTCTTATTACTGCAGTTAAACTAATGATCGAAATCAAAAAGCTGATAAAAACCTGGGCCATCTGTTGCATGCTAAAGCAACTTTAACAATACTAACATTTCCTTATTGCTCATGGATTTACTGCACAATCTCTGCTAGTCTGGATGATAATAACCTACACTACTACAGCTAAACCACTGTTTTATAATTTGCAATTGCAATTCAAACTATTTGTACTGTCATAAAACTTCTATAATAGATAGATTCAATGTTAAATTGGTTTATAGTGGTGGATCACACTTCTGGTTAAGGTGACTAGAACTTACTGCACGATTGACTTGGCATTAAAATACCACTGAAAATACTACTGTAGTTTACCTAATTAGTTACACTTTTGGGATTAGCGATAGAGAAACCTGTAAGGAAGAAGAAAGAGTCTTATTTAGGCAGGATTTGATATTTCCAGATATAGTTAGTTTGTAAGTGTCCTTTTTTTTTTTTTCCTCTCCCCTAGCATTTGCACGAGAATTGTGTGCCAGTTTGTGTGCCAGTTTGTGTGCCAGTGTAGCAGCTGCCAAGGTAAAGAAGGGAGAGGAAGCCTTTTATATATTTCTATAAGAATGAGGAAGAATCAGGCCTGGAAATATCATTCATTTCCAGCCTTTGTTTTTTTTTTTTCCCCTTTTATATACTTTTGCAGAGTCATGCTACTCCATTTTCCAATTTTAGTTGGAAAAGAAAGCTATGCACTAGAATTTTACTGACATAATTGATTATAATATATTTAGCATTCTCAGATCAGTCTACTACTTTTACTTTTTTGGTTCAGTTAAGTAGTATGTAATTTTATTTATTTTTTTTGGTCATGATTAAAACAGTCAATAATATTTTCCACAACTCATTGGCAAAGACTGCAGTCATTTCATCTTTCCAGATGGAGCTCTGACTCAAATACTTACAGATATTTGTGGTCTTTGTGGCTTTGTACAAGTTACCGAATATGAGGCATTTTTCTTTAAAGTCAGAAAATAATGAATTTATTATTCTGAAAAGAGGGGAAAAAAATGTTTCATTATAATACCCTTCTGTGCGCAAAATATAATAGGAAGAATCATCTTAACATTTAAATAATCTTTATAATACTTTCATTAAACCTTAGTAACAATTCCTGTTAGAAAATATAGTAAGGACTAAAGCAGTATCATATTCACAGCTTTGAAATGCAGTTGTTATTAGAAAACAGAAGGTATATGAGTTACTCCAGGGGGGTGAAACCAATGGAGAAAAAATAGGAGCCTGTGAGAATGCAGGAACCGTGAGGTCTAGTGGGGATTTTGGGGTATGATGAGAGAATTCTCCAAAGATGCCTTTCCTCTCCTGCTCATCAGTTACACTTTGTTCCCACTTCTTGTAGTCTGTCTTGTTCCTCTCAGACTGTTTCCCTCAAATATGGAAGGAAAAGAGGTAGGTTACTCATTCCAAGAAAGACAAAATTCAAGGGAGACAAGAAGAGAGCTAGGTTGTCCCTAAGACTGACTAGAAGACCTAGGACAAGCCACTCCTGCTGCCATCAGGTGAAAGAGTTTATAGCAAAGTTAGATCTGCCCCAAACACACAGATACCGACACTCAAGTGTTCTCTTCCACACACCAACAGCAGGAGAGGTAAGGGAAAGTAGGGGAAAGAAGTGATTTACTCTGATAACAATGGCACCATGATGGTTGGGGGGGGGGTTTTGTTGTGGTTTTTTGTTTTGTTTTGTTTTTTAATTATTAAAAAATACCACCATAATGGTGTTTTCCATAAAGATAAGATTTATGGTTTGGAGCATCAGTGAGTCTATTCTAAATCTTTCTGTGAACTTTCTTCCTCTCTCCTAGGGATGAAACCATTCTGCTGTTTCCTCCCTCCACCCAAACTCTTCTATCACCACTTGCATTCTATTTTTAAGATGTTTCTAATGAACAACACAAGACATGCAAAAATGGATACTGGTCTAAAAATAATCCCTGGCAGACACAGCTGCAGTCACTGGGAATGAGAGTGGAGAAGCAGCATGCAGCATCACGGCAGATCTCCCAGTCATAACCCTGTAAGTGTGCCCTGCATCCAGCAATGCTTGTAGAGCTTCAGGTATCCCTTCTCCCAGTGAATTTACCTCTGCGTTACTACTATCCCATATTCCGCATTTTGTAAAGATAATGATTGCTACACAATAAACCATGAAGCTATATAGCTAATATGAAACTAAAATAACACAAAGTTTATGATACAAGTTTCTGGAATTTGGCCCATGAAATACGAAGTGATTTCTCCAGTAGTGTTACTGAATATGCCACTATCTTACCAGCTCACTGCATCTCTAGTACCAGAGTCCTGCATCACTACAAGACTATCCTGAAACAGAATTATTATTTTGTATTGTCTCTATGTTCTGTAACTTTTAGGGCTAAATTTCAATTCATAATAAATATGTACAGCATATCAGTTGCATTTACTATCCTTTTTTTTTTCCCCTACCTTTTGCCCATAAAACAGCTGTGCTCCCATATTTGTTTAATGTAAGTTTTATGTTATTTTGTATCTAAATGCACTCTATTTTTTTTTTTTTTTTCCGATATTTGTGGTGGAAATCTTTACGACCAGACTTGAAAAGCATTTTCCTTTAACATTAACATTTCATAGAGGGCTATTGGGGACTCTAATTGCAAAGTCTTTTCATTCATATAAGTTGTCAAATTTTAGGGATTTTAAGAGTAAAGTTTTCAATGAATCACAGTAAGCACTTCTAGGTGGACATCCGCATGGCCTGTCAAACTGTCAAAAAGCTCTGAAAATTTTAGATATTTCTGCATCAAAAAGAAGTAACCACACAGCATGGTGAAAGAAAGGACTATATGACTTCTCTGTAAGACACTTATTTTACCATGCCTTGCATCACTCTTAATGACTGCTTAGTTAGGATTTAATTCTCCAACATTATTAGATAACTGCTGCATAAATTGCATACACTGAAAAACTTTTAAAGCAAAATCATTAAAAAAAAAAAAAAAAAAGAAATTACCGAATCCTAGGTTATCCTAAGATACATCCTATTTCCTTATATTCAGGTATTCAAAAATTTTAGGATCAAATCTTATCATCCTTTTCACTGTTTACTGAAGCTAAGTTCCTACTGGACTTAATAAAAGAATTTCAACTAAAACTATTAGGTTAAAATTCTTTCCTTTTGATCTTCCAACCTCACTTACATTTAAAGCTTAGTCATAGTACTATATTCTAATATTATAAAAGCTAAAAAAATTCATGAAAGACATTGAAGTGAATTACAAATACCACAGAAAGTTTCAGAACATGTTCTTTAACTCGGCAGAGATTTTTGCAAATTTTCCAGAAAGCACAAAAGCACAGTTCTGTAAATCCACATTAAGGTAACCTTGCAGCACTCAAAGAAATAGATCCTGTTTCCACCATGTATAAAGAAGTCACTAATCTGTTACTCAAGATAACATAACAAATGTCTTTGGGGAAACATCTATTTTGGCATATGGAAATGCAATGTTATATCAAAAAATCTTAAGTAAATAATTTTCAACCCATGCTATATCACTGAATCGTTTTTAGCTTTTGAAGCAATTTCCTGATTGTATCCTGTTCCTATCAATTATTGACAAAAAATGCATGTCCCATTGCTCTGCAGATTCCTACTTATTATACTCCTGAACCTTTACAGACTTTTGAATACAAACACATTCTTTTATACAAAGTTACGGATCTCACTTCAGAGATTCCACTTCAAGGTAGGGCCAAATTGAAGGAAGGTCTTTGAAGAGAGACCCATACCCACTCCACTTGCTCCCTTTGCAGACTCATAATGCCTCGCTATTTGTAGAGAAACAGAGCATCCATAACCTTTTCACAAAGTGTTAATTTCAAGTTAAATTAAGAGAGCAGACCTGGGTGGACAGAAGGATGCAAACAGAGCAGAATCCTATGAAGAGACTTCACACTAAATCCCATAAAAAAAGAATACTGCTCCTTCTGAAGCAGAATTAGTGTCCCAAAACAGTTTTAAGAGTTGCAAATGAGGAGTTTAATTTCACACAATAGCCTGAAAAACTAAACTACAGCACAGGAACATCGTGGCTTTGAAACCTTGCTGCTAGCAGAGAACAAGTTACTCATTTTTCCTCAGCGCTTTCTTACCTACCAAGTTGCTGTGGCACAAGCAGCTAAGAATTCAACACATCAGAAAGTACTCTATTTTTAGAACCTGTGTGTTAAGTGACATGAATGTTCAGTCCATATATTAAATGTATTTCTTTTTCACGCAGCATCATTCACATCGCATGGTTTTACAGAAATAATATTTGGCAAAACTAAATTACACACTACTTATACGACACCTGATGAAGGTTTTGGCACAATTAGAATGGACTTTGTTTCAGAAGTTTTATCTATCCACCACTCAAACTACCATACTGTATCCCAGTAATAGTTTGTTATTTATATTTTTCATCATTTGCAATTATCTTCTCATATGAGAGTACCAAATAGATCTAATAATATATTACTATTCTTCAAAACATCTTAGAGTTCATTGCAGTAGGCCTATCTTATCTAGTTCCAACTTCTATGCAGTTATCTCAAGATTTGTTTAAATCTCTACTACTTCAGTAACAATATTTTAAGTCTTCTCATATCCAGAAGTGAGGTAAGTAGAGAGTCAGTGCATTTGATTTTCCCTTATTTGTCTACAGTAAAGTTATCACTTCTTTGCCAAGTATTCCTGAGTATCCAACTGTGTTGCTAATAGGTTCCTGTGGCAGACTCTTGTGGGGATTTCATATAGATGAGAACACTTTGACACGCTGCAGGGAAAGCGAGATGCCTAACAAAATAGGTGGTGCTAAATTCTGACTTTCTAGATGTGCACTCTATTAACTTGCCAATGATATAACTTAATACCAATTACAGGAGATGTGAACTGGCTATTCAGTATTGCCAAAATGAAGATTCTGGATTTTCTAAAAGTGACAGAGAGTATGAATAAAAACTGAGGTTGAGGCCTTTCTATAAAGCTTCTACTAAGCTTACAAAAGCTCATTTTAGCCCCAACTTTTATAATATATGTCCTCCGAACAAAGGCATAAATTGCCCACCTTACAAACACTGACTGTAATCGTGAGATCTTTCCATGTAGGTGTGATGGCCACGGGCAAACCCTGACATCTACCTGCAATTCTGTGTTATTACCTGAATCAAGGGAGCACAAAAATTAGCCATCAACGTCTTTTTCAGACTCTACAAAATCACATGGGAGAGAGTGGAAGAGGAAAGCATGACAGCCAGGAGACACCCGTAGCAGCAGACAGCCTGGGCAGTGGTAGCTATATGCAGCACTGACTGACACTGGCTCAAGATGTGGTCTTACAACATGAAATCTGTAGCAGCCACGATAGCTGCTACAGATTTTCTCTCTGTTTTTCTCTCCAGCCACTTACCATGGGGAAAATGAACTGTTAGTATTCTGTGCCCCAATGTAAAAAAAAAACAACCCAACAAATCCAAATATTCACATCAGAAGAACTGTACAGCTAGACTATTGTGTTGAAGGGAGAAATGGGGGAGAAGAAAGAATATTTGAAAATGGTACTGCTGCTGAAAATTTCCTGTCCTGACACGAGGGTACAATGCAGAAGCTACATTATTCCTTGTTTTAAAACTAAGATAACAACAGAGGTTTACAAGCATCTAAGAAGGAATGACTCCATCCAGGCTCAGGTTGTAGTCCTGAGAGAAAAGCGATCTGAAATAATAACCCATGACAGCTGAAAGGGAGTTCCGACACTGCCCCATCATCCCAACTGCCGACGCTCCTCACATGCCATGACAAGCCCAATGAACTCATTAGGCTGGCAAGAGAACACGAAAGACGAGAGAGAGGAGTCCTTTTCTCAGGACTGTGTTCACATATCCAAGTGAACACTTGATGAGTAAATAATTTTGATCAAGGCAGTCTCTGCACCTATATGTCAGTTTAAATATGTTTAATTTTGGACATATGCCTTCCCAGTGAAGACAAAGTATTTTAACCTTGCCCATAGTTCGCTATTGTGAAAGAAAAGGCAGATTGGTTTGTTTAAATATATTTGGGGACTGTCTCTTTGTTTGAGTGCATACCGCTATTAGCATGTCATGAACTGAGAGCCATTTCCACTACCAAAATAGACTACATGTAGATAATTCACAAAGTAGCAACTAAAAATTGTAGCAATTTTACATGCAGGGTATCTCATTAGAAAAATAAAATAAAACAGAGATCATTTCAAAGCTGAGGATTCACTATTAGGAGCTTTTCTGTGGTTGAAACTAAAGAAAACAATGTCAAGTTCTCACAAAGAAAATTGTGAAATTGAATTATATATTCCATTGACATAATCCCAAGAAGTGCATCCCATTAACTCAGATACTTTATTTGTTATTATTCAGGTAACTGCAAAATTTTTAAGTAATAAAATTTTCCAGTGAAAATATTAATTCACACGATACATTCTCTAGTAAACATGGGGAGGTATGAGCTTTGCTGACTTCTAATTTAGAAAGATTTCTTCAGAAACACTGGAATGCATGGTCAAACACATTCAAGCTGCCGTATTACCTCCTTTGAACTTTGTCTCCTACATCCCATAATCACATTCTCAGTGCCAGACTACTAGATAGTTCTTAAAAATAATGAAAAACTTATTAGTTTATTTTTATTTCAGTAGGGAACAAGAAAAACAGAAAAATATTTTGAGCTTTTTATACATGTATTCCTCATTAATTGAAACCCATTTTTATCTATCTAGACATTTATCAGTATTTCAAAAAGAAGTGTCACATTGTATTTGATGTCATTCCCTGCTTATAATCACTTCAATACTCCCATTCTATGAGTACCCAGAAAACAGTTTCCATAGCTTCAGAGATGAGCCCACGACTTCCTAGGGTTTCTGTTTAATATAATTATGTAATAGATCTTTATTCCTGCATTCCTTCTAGTCTTCTGAAAGCCTCAACTTTCCATTCTTTTACTGCAATCTCATTAATCTTTGGGTTTTGTCACTTTAAACTTAATGCCTGGTAAATAAAGTTGAATAGTCTTGCTCACAAGGAAGAAAATGCCAACTTAGGGTACAATATGAAAAACAACACACAAAAATAGAAAAATATAAAACTTATTTAAGCAAATTATTGTTAATATAAGAAGGCTGCGAATTAAACATTGTTTGTTTATGTGCTAGAACAAAAGGCTAATATTTTTCATCTAGTGAGATACAGTAGTAATGACACAGGGGAACTACTGCATCCGTGAGCAACTTGATGTGAAATCCAAAGAAAAAGCATAAATCTGTTCTTATAAAAGTGATTCTGCTTTTTACAAATCTGGTTTCCCTTACTGTAAGTAACCCTCAGAGGACAACTCATTGTTTGCAGTTCATCAAGAACCAGGTTCAAAGCAGTATAGGTAGCCTGAAGCAGTAACTTTCCTGGCTGTTCATCTTCCCAGCCACAGTTCACCTCTACAAGCCATGCTCCCCTATAAACTGTATCACTGGCTAGGGTGCTGCCTTTTGGTTATTATTATTACTCTTTAATTGGGTTATTTCAGTCACCTAGTGATGCAAAAATTCAATGCATTGGCTAAAAATATGTTGACTACAAAGTCTGGACAGGATTTCACAATCTAGTATTGCTACCAAATCTCTTATCTTGTAGCACTCCCCTATGTTTACATTCTGATAATTTGGCAGGATCAGTGAAGATTTATGTAGATGCAAATGCAAATTGTCTTCTTGCCACCTTTCCCCCAAGACATACAAAAAATATCAGAAATAACTAACTGGAAAGCAGAAGGTAAAGACACAGGAAAAAGTAACATCACTTATTAGACCAACTGGTATAAACTCACACACTGAGCTCAACTCACACTGAAACAGAAGCAAATACAAATTGAGTAAAATTGCTTTGACTCTAACTTAATTATGTTAATCAGCTAGATAATGTGAGACAAGTATGGTTAGCACCCATGGAGCGGAAGAGATATTAGCAAGGGAATAAGTCATTAGCTTTGGAGGAACAGCAAGAAAGAGAAAGGTAATTATTACCCATGAAAAATTAAGGGTGATCTGAAAGAGAGGTATGAAGAAAATTACAATGTGTCAGAAACCCAGTATTTCCACTGAGTTCATTCTTTCTGTGTGTTTTGGTGCTGCTAGTTTTAGTGTCAATATTTATTTGCTGAAGTTATTTTGCAAGTTTCCCTTTAGAATTTGGAATCAGAAATGAAGTCAGAAATGGAACAACTATTTTGGGACAAATGTTTTCCTACTGTTCACTGAGATTTTATGTTCTTTACTGTGTATATGAATTTATTTTGAAACATGGAAATTACTTGATCTGATAAACAAACCTTCCCTGTGATAATGTACAACGTATTTTACATTCTCTAGTGCATGTGTAAGAACGGCATTAATTATACTATGTCCTCCCTGTAAAACAGGAAAATATATTTTCCTTACTCAAAAATTTTCTTTTTTCCATTAGGAAAATTAACACATATTTTGCAATGTATCTTCAGCGAAATGATAGTTTAAGGACAAGGTATGTCATAACCCATAGTCTAAAAAATGAACTTGAGATTGAGCCACCAAAAATACCTGCCATTGTCTCACTCCAACATACAGAAAGTGGAGTATATAAACAGCAAACACTGAGTGGTTTGAATTAAGAGCAGAACAGTTTTGCTTGTTAATAATATACTTTTGGGGATTTGTAACATGTTTGTATCACTATGAACAACTATTCCACAAGAGGACACTCTAGTAAATTTTAAAATCACCTAAGTAAACCTAATTTTTTTTACCAAGTAGATTACTCGAGCTCCTCTTGTGACTGGGTATTTATTTGATCACAGCATTAAAGGGCAGTATGAGAACAGAATGCCTCAAATCACCTGATTTTCAAGGTACTCAAATGCCAGACAACTATTTGGGCAAAAAATAAGAAAACTAGTCTGTGCAACACTGTTAATATGTGTCAATCTTTCCATTACTAAAAAGGATTTTTTCATGGCCATGGTCATGCATCCCCATAATGTGTTATTAAAGTACGCAGTCAAAAGTGTCAAACTACTTCCGTTAATAAAAAGCTTTCCTAAACTGTTAGAAACTTCACAAGATGAAAGGCTATAGTCCTTCTTTGAGGATGCATACTGTTCCTATTAAGATCATTTGACGTCTGTTGAAATGAATATTGCAGACTTTGTTCTTGCAGGTAGGAATCTGTCTGTATATTTAGACATTTCTTTTCCAGCTGCTTCCCAGGGGCAAGTACAGCAGAACAGGGTTAGGAAGAGACCAGGCTGTAATTACTCAGTAGTAATTTCAATATTTCCTTGAAGGCAGCAATTACCTCCTTCTCACATGCAGAAAGAGTCTATAAAGGGCAAAAGGGATCAATCAGGTCATGTCCTGTGGATGTATCACAGGCTAAAAGGATTAGCCAGATTCAAAGAGGAGAGACCTGCTACCTCCCAAAGGGCTGCAGTAATGCATCACCCCCTGAGGAATGCATCTTCCAGACTGCTGAAGTCTCTGAAACTTGGCCCAGCTTCGATCGGAGTCAGACAAAAAAACCACTCTGAGATCCCTTCCAACCTTATTCCAAAGCTATGAGACTGCATGAGTCTATGACTTCTTAGTCTTCTGAATTTGCCTTTATCATGTTGATAGTTTATATATTAGATACATCTTTTTCCAGCAGCTAAAGCCTACCAGCTCCTATGATGATAAAATCCTACTATATGAGGACTTTTTCTTCCATTTTCAAGTGCCTCAGCACCTGTAATCACTTGATTCCTTCAGTTTTCAGTAAAATATAAAATATTATATAAAATAAAATATTATATTAAAGACTTGTAAACCAGAAAACTAACTAAAAAGCTCAAGATGCAGAGGGTAGGCATTGATCGTCACGTAAAATGCCCAGAAATATATACTACGTGATCACTGATATGTCATACAGGACCTGCAAGACATGTGTCACCTTCAAGAAATAAAAGGCCACCAACAATAACCTAGAATGGTATGCAAGACCTAAGATATAGATGGGTACCAAGGTTAATCTAGAATGGCAAAATGGTACCCAACATTTAAAATGCTCCCCAGGTAGGTCTTACTAATGATTCTTCTTCCTTACGTTTGCAATAAAATTACAGTTTTCACACAATTATGTATCAGAGCTATGCCATGGTAATCTTTACCTTGCAATATAAAGATTTCAATAGAAAGTATACAATACAATAGCTCAACAGCTAAGAAGAGAAATAGTAAATATCCATGTATGTCTGAAACAATAATACTGTATCACATTTAAAAAAAAATTATCATAGTTTAAATTACCAGGCACAAAATCAGCCATTTATGATTAAAAAAAAAACCTAAACAGGAATTAGCATTTTGTGTCATTCCATGATATTTACTACCTTGAATTTTTTTCCAAACTACAAAAAATTTTATTGTCCTATATGTATCCTTTTTATTACCTAATTAGCTTTTTTATTTATAAATCTATCTGTATAAATATGTTTAACGATTAATGTTTGCCACCACTACCAAGTTTTTTATCACTCTTGAGACCAAGAAGCTGACTGAATGCTTTGCAAAAGGTAACAGTCACTTCCCAAATGCAAGTTTTCCCAGTCCAGAAAGATCTTTGTTCCCCTCATGTCAGTCATTCCTATAGTTTTTTCAAGAAAAGTGGTCAAAAAAATCTTATTCAGATCTACCGAGACTGGGTTTATCTGTTGTGTAATCTTTTTACATTTATCAATTAGTAAATTTTACTTATAGTGAAAATACACTCAGACATGTTGACTAAGCTGTATGTTCAACAGATTTATCAAATAATCAAGAAAAACTATTATTGAGTCTGAGCAGCTCTTTCAGTACATGCTTGCTAAACATCTATCCACATGAAATTATATCTACAGTTGTGAAATTCCACACTCTTGTGTGTTTAATTCACCTGCAGTTTCTCATAATCCCCCACAGTTCTTACTGACATGAATCTGAAACCATCATCTACTCACCCTTCAGTATGGTTAACATAGAACATACAGAGTAGAAACACACCACTGATTAATGACTGACAATTTCTCTCAGACTTCATCAGTGACAATGAACTTTCAACTTCAGGAAAGATAACAAAGAGTTTTACTTCCTACTCCGACATTTTGGTTTAAGATTCATAAATATTTGTGTCTATTATCTTGAAGAAAATACTTGACAAGATAGTGCAAAAGCCAAGTAAGCATTGAGGGAAGGTGGAGCATATGATGTATGGCTGTAAAACAAACCAACCAACCCACCCCTTGGCCAAGAAATCACTCCCTGAATTTTCTTCCTCAAACTTGTTGAAATTCTGTCAATCTGCTTTTCAGAAAATATCAAACCAAGCAATAACAATCTCTCCCAATTCCAGCACCACTGCTGCACATCTCCTCCTAGTCCAGGCACAGAACCTTGACTCCATCTCACTCTTCTGGCCTAACCTTCTGATTCAGGAGCAGATAACTATGACTCCTTACAATTCCAATACTCTCCTAGGGAAAATGTCTGGAGGACCTATATCTGTACATGACTTTTTCTCTCACTCTCAGATATATCCTCCTGTCAACATATATGTAATGATCAATGCAAATTTAATGTGGCCAGTCTGCAACCCTTCATTTCTCCCTGCTTAAAGACTGCAACATAACACTATTTCAAGTTTGAAATGGAAAAAAAAAACCAAACAAAAAATCCCACCATAAACAAGTATGAATTCCTAGTTTTCCTTTTCAGGCTTGCCTGGACTTTAACTTGATAACTTGCATTGCAATTGGAGGTGGGGGTAGAGATTCTCAAATATCTACAAATATCCTGATACATAAAGTCTTAAAAAACTGGAAATCATTTAAAGTTTTGGGTTGTTTTTTTTTTTTTTTTTACTTTGAACCTTGACGATTATCCAAAATAAAAATGAGAAAGGCTACATACATTTGAACCTAACTTTTAGAAGATGGGTAGTCCTCTAAGACTCTATCAAGAACAATAGAAGACTTGTTCAATCAATCCCTATTTGACCACAATGTAGTCAAATGTGGTCTTGTGGTGAACTATGGCACTGAGCCTTCTCTGTCTTTCATCTCAGAAAAGGAGGCATCAGAATTCTCCTCATTTGTATGAGTTCTATGAACACAAACAAATTATATCTGAAGGGCAGTCAAGCTACAGCTTTTTAGATTGAACAAATAAGTAACTCCTTCTCTGAAGTTGTTAACAATGGGGAAGGGGGATGTTCTGGTTTTCTTCCCACCTTTCTCTCTAGAAACCTTCAGTGTACCCCAATTTACATTAATTCACTGATACTAGAAGTAGAGGTGCTTTTTTTTTTTTTTTGTTCTTGAAAGAATTTACCCTTGAGTCTCAGTTGTATTACTGCTTCAGAGATATGACTAGGTGTTCTGCAATCAGAGAGAAGACAAGAAACCTGATATATACAGTGATGACAGAGCAACATTGAAGAAAATACAAAACCAAGTAATTCTTTAAGGATTGAACTAGTAATTCCAGGTATCCTGCAGCCTGTGTCTCATTGATGATTGATTTTGGTGTTAAGGGAGGCCACAAGCTGCAACTGGAGTCCTTCCATGTTGTTTGAACATATAGAAAGACTCACTCCAAAGTGAATTCTTTCCTACATCTCAAAGCAAGATCTATTAAGTAAAGCTTTCCCTTTACTCAAGATATTTATAGGGTCTCTTTTGTCTGTAGAGCTTACTTTCAAACAATCTTTAGGAACTTACTGGGTTTTGTGAATACTCCCTGGAATTGGCCAACCAGTTCCACAGTTATAAACACAAAAAGATATTCCCTATAACATATAATCAGTATCTTTGTTTCATAGGAATAAGTACTGCAATTATGGATTTAACAACACACACTATATGTAGAATATCAGATATTTCACTTTATATGTTACAGACTTTTACTATTTGACAGTCTTCCCTTTCTTGCTTATTATATGATTAGCTCAGAAAGTCTGAACAAAACATTGCTCACAGCAATTATGTTGTTTTAGTTCTATTTCCAAAAAATTAAAATGTTACTAAAATTGGAAAATGGGAAAAAAAAAACCCACAAAACAACCTAACACCACTGTTGAGACTCTTCATCTACTACATCCTTTGCTTCTTAGTAGTTTCCACTCTCCTGGTGGCCTGCTTTCTGCCTCCTGTCTTCCATCCTAGGTTGCTGCTTTGGACAACTGCGTTGATAACCCAAGACACCTTTTCATCTAGCTCATAGGGTTAACCGGAACATCACAATGTTAACAAACACAGCTTTGTAGACAACTCCTGCTGTTTCCTCTCTATGCTGCTTTATAGTGTAACAAATAGTGTATGTCCTTGAGTGTCATAGAGCACTGTATGAATAAACAACCTTTTTAAGGAAAGCCTAGGATCAAAGCAGTCATTCTGCAACACTGCAAATGCCTTCCCTAGTTTTGTTATCATCTACCATAACACACAATTTTTTCCTACAACAGTACTAGGAATAATCTGAAAGATATTTTAAATAAAAAATAATGAAATTTTCTATAAAATTGTTCAGCACTAGATGTTCATTACAGTGGTTTCTTTTTACCAATAACTCCAGGAAAATTGTATTTCCTTATGGTTTTGATTATATCCTGTGCTATTTTATATGTTGTTCCAGATTATATCTTTTTTTCAGGTTTTTTTGACCTTGCTAGAAAAGTAATAAAAATATTTCTATAGCATTGTAATGCCATTTATATGTAAAAGCTTATCACTTCAGAAAACAAAAGTGAGATTTTTTAATCAAATGAAGGTAAATACATTCTAGAGTTTATGGCAAATGAATAAAACAAAAACAGGCTTCATAATATTTCCTTGAGTATTAAAAATCTATTGCATCGCATTGCTATTAGAAAGCCTAAATGCTATCTGCTGTCAAATATAATCATATTGCTCATATTAAGAAAGATGGTGGTCCATAAACCCAGATCTTTCCCATGAATACTTTGTCTCCTTTTATGAGTATGGTAGTCTGGGATGACCAACACTACCTCAAAGATCTCAGTCACAGTTTTAGAGAAAATGAAATGAAACACAGGCAATTATTTCCTCTTTCCTTTAAATTCTCAATATCAAAAGTAGTTTCCTGATTCAGATTCTGAATTCAGTTCCGATTCTTACAGAGCTCGATAAAGCCTTAATCTCATAACCTGTAAAATTATGAGTAGAATTTCGACTTTGATTATTTGGATTATTTGATTTGACACTTTGAAAACCCAAAATTTCATTTAGATTTTGATTATAATTTTGTATGTCATCACAAAAAGTGGCATGGTACTTTACAGAAGAAAGTCACAGTTATATTTATTAGCCAGCTGAAACTTTCACTGAAGCATGAACTTTGGTACTCATATTCTATTTTTATAAATGACTTGTAGCACTATCTGGAGGGACGAGTGGGTGAGGTCGAGAAACTGAGGGACGGTTTACTCTCTTGGCATTATTTGTAACCCAGAACACAAACTGCTCCACTTTTCAAGGCACATTATTTTCCCTTTTCCTCCTCTATTTTTCCAGATATTTCACTATCCAAGAAAGCTAAATTTTGTGAAGCAAGGGATTAGAGTCAATTTTGGCTGCCGTCTATTCCACTATGGGTTATGGTGTTAAACCTTTGTCATTCTTCCCCAACCCATCTACTGCCTCTTAACATAACACTATCACCTGTCACACAAAAATCTGAACCTTGAATCTGTAACATGGGAGAACACTGGGGAAGCACTACTATACACTTGCTCTGGTCTACATTCTTTCCTGCACATGCACTATGTGCTGTTGTCAGAGATAAGACACCGAACTTGGGTCCGATATGTGATAAATATGTCATCAAGTAATTTATCCCAACAATTTTAGTTTTAGTGAAGGCCATGGAGGGACATAGGTTTTGAATAGTTCTCTGTTGACTATCTTAAATCCCTTTCTCTATATCTGTAGAAGAAGTGCATGCAAGAAAGCAGCTAGAGAAAATGCCTCTGCTAACTGCTAGATTCTAAAACACACTGGCTTTGTTATAGTATTTAAAAGTTAAGAATCAGCATGTGAACTACTGGCATAAAGAGAACAGTTACTTAAGTCTTAAATGAAAACTGGTTCTTTATTTGGATGAATCATTATATTTCCTATGCAATTAAAAAAACCCAAATTTATAGCACTTCAGGTAATAAATGCAATTCTAGCTAACTCTAGCAATTTCTGTATATCCTTTCCTAAAATATACATTACAAGTTGATTTGTTGAAATTAATTCTGAACGGTAAGAGTAACTTATAATAATAGTTTCTACCCTGAATAATCAAACGAAGAGAGGAACAAATTTGTACAGATTATACAACACATTTTAAGAAGCAGCAAAACTACACAACAGATATAATTTCTGGTGTTCTCTACCAAGCCTTACATTTTATTTTAAGCCCATCAGCATCAGACATTTGCTGAAAGGCAAAACATACACCTCGTTTGAGCTATCAACCTACATGTCCACTGTTCCGCTGACTGAAATTTCAGAAATCTTTTGACCTCACACAGAATGACAGAGGTCAGCTTGCATAAGCAGCATGAAATTAGATGTGCCATATTGTTCAACATCTGTTGCTAACTTCACACAAATGTTTCCCTGGAAAACACAGGGCTGTAAGCATCAATAATTGTATGCTAATCCATCAACTTTTACCTATGTTTTGTCTCACCAAGTATTCTCCTTGGAGCTTGTTTAGCTAGCTATACCTGGCTAATGAGCCTCAGATCAACACATAGAAACTGTCAACTTAATTTGTATTGAAGAGATATTTTATTCTTTTATATCTCTCTTCCTTTTTCTTCTTCTTTTTTTTTTTTTTTTTTTTCTCTCCTTTTAAATCTTCTTTCATTTTCAAGACAGCCTGTATTCTTCTTTTTTGTTCTGCCTTACTATCAGCCTGAAACCACTTCTTACTAAAGACCCTTCTCTCTTGGTAGTATAATTTTTATAGTATCATTATAGAGTTCAGAGACAGTTTTATCGTAAGTAATAAATATTTCTAAAATCGTTCAGGCATCGAGCAATTGTGTTTATGTCACCATCACAGGATGGAAGATTATAATGGTCAGAGGCCAAATGTGCTTCTAAATTAATATAAAATTTATAGCCCTTCATTAATTGGACAAAGAAATAAAGGAACAACTAATGAATAGCTTCTAGATATTTCAAGCACTTTCAGCATACTTAAATATTTCAAGATACGTTTAAAACTAAGTCATATAAAAATGAATGTGCCATGCACTTCATGCTTCTCCGCTAACACATACGTGCAGGCATCTATAGTAGCACTGTGAAAACTCACACCCACATAAACAACATATTACGGGTATTGCTAAATATGCTAGAATTTATCTTACAGTGACAGGAAAGGTAATAATAACTGATAAGAATAGACTTGTATTTCTTCTAGGAAAGACTTTCAGAGAAAATCAAACCAAGCGCCTAATTCCAATAAAAGATAATAAGGTATATGCAGTACAGTTTTGTGTGAATTAAATGCCAGAACCATTTCAAGAATACAGTTTTAGGTATATTTCACAGTACTTCTCTGTTCTAGGAAAACTCTGCATAGTCTTACATTAAACCTTTCGAAAGAATAAGGAGTACAGTTACTGGTTTTGTCCTGCTTTTAATGATTTCTTTTTCTTTTTCTTCCCCGCTCCCGCCACCCCCCGCCCCCCTTTTCATTGCTCATTCTCTCCCACAATTTTTTTTTATTGACTCACATTTTCTTTTCTTTCCTTTGTGAAATTATACATTAAAAAAGTTTGTTTCCACAATTAAGTTGATTACTGTCAGAGAAACTTTTTTAATTACAATGTTTGTTTATTTAAAGACAGTATGACTAAAGGGCATGACAAAATCCATGAAATAAAATCAAAAATCAAGTGGATTTTTGGAAAGCCACCGAGCGTGCTTGTTACCAATATTCAAGTTAAGCACTTCATCATTCAATAAACCTTCTTAATAAACAAAAATGCTTATTCTACCTCACCAAAGGACATTCTCTTTTTACTCAAACTGCATACAAGAGATAAGAAGCATAGGAATTAAATGAAGTCCTCTAAATCAAAACATACTCCATCACTATATTGTAAACAAGACATCTTGTAATTATTTCCTCTAATATTGAGAGGACTATATTAGCTGCCAAAAAACACAAGTATGTTAATTGATCCATTGGATCATCTATTTCTACAGTTGTAAAATTGTAGTAACTGACAATGTTATGTTGATTTCATTATTTAGTTTTTAAATATTCACATGGGTTTTCCAATAATTTCCATTTTGAAGTAATAAATCATTAATATTCACAGCTAGGCAACAGCAAAGAGTGCTAAAAATCAGACTCTGGTTTTCATAGTCCTTGTCCAATGACTTACTCAGAAGAACAGAATAAATCTTTGCAGTATATCATATCTGCGAGGGCTGTCACCATATTAATTTTAGTGGTCTAAAAAGTATGTCTTGCTTTCCATTTTGAAGCACACTGCTGCCTGAGGCTATTATATCTATTAGCTAAGAAACCTTTTTTACATAAAACATACATGGCTTTTTTTTTTTTTTTTTTTCCTTCTTTCAACTTTTGGATATCATAATTCTTTGATCTCATGATTTTTACCACATTAGGTTAGTCCTTTATTCTCCTTTCTGTTTCTTTTTCCCTTTCTAATACATGCCTTTCCTGCACACCCTTTCACTTTCATTTTGCAGCACATAGAAATTCAAATGTATAAAACGGATTCTGAAGTTTAGTCATATGAATAGTTCCACTCACATAAAATTAGAGTAGTTAACCTATTTTATTTATTGAAGTTTCTGATCTTATGCTCATCACTACCATATGACTACAGTCAAGTAACATGCAAAGTAATATCAGTAGATGTCCTTTATGCTGATAACCACATGGCAATGGGTCATATTGATTAAGACCATGAATTGGGGAAAAATAGGAAAACAGTTAATGCTTAGAAAAGGGGGTGGGGGAAGAAAAAATAGTATTACTTGAATATTCAAGAAGTTTTGCTTACACTCAAGTACTTTTAAGAATTCAATAGACCTTAGAAGGCTGCTGCTATACTGGCATATAGATATGTTCTGTTTTCCAAGGAAATGAACCTTAGAGTATCTGAAGTCATTTTATTCACACACACCACAAATCCAGAATCCGTAAGTATTTCCCTTCAGGCTACTTTTTTTTTTTTTTTAAATATGTACAGTAATAAAAGTCTTCATCTGCCATTAAATTTTATTTTCTTAAAAGTAAATGCTTCTTTAACCTTCACTGAGCTACAGATTACAGCTTTATTAGATCTCAAAACAAGAGTGTAACAGTTAGGTCAAAGCTCAAATAATTCATAACAGGATATTTATTTTTCATATTAAGAACCAGACATCAGAACACTACTGTTAAAAATCAGAATTGATGTGAGAGTTTACAGAAAGCATATTCCCCAAAACTTTCATATCTGCCACAGACTCTGTGTTGTCACACTCTTTGCCCTTTTTTTGCTGAACAAGAGATCCTGCTTCGGTACAACAAAAAAAGTAACCATGTGTTTGTAACCATGACAAAGCGGTTTCCCCAGGAACATTCTGTAGATAGAGTTTCTTTTGAGAAAATAGAGACTCTTCACTTTAAAGGATTGTGACAATGGTTTAAATTGAGGGCAACTATAGAAAGAGTTAAACTTTATTTACCTAATTTATAATAGTTTACCTACTTCATCTGTTTGACTTAAATGATGTAAGTAAGCAAATTTCATATTAATGAAAAAAAAAAAAACAAACACAAAACACAAAACAAAAACAAAAAAAAAGATAACTAAAAAAACCAAACAAAAAACCTGACCATCAATTACTTGATTACTCAGATATGGATAGTGTCTTCCCTGAAGGGCCTAATTAAAAAAAAAGAAATAAAATGAAGAAGCTCTCATAACTAATTTCTCAGGAAGGAAAATGGATCTACACTTACAAAAAGATCCAATCTCATTCTTTTTAAGAGACTCTATAGAATCATTCTATTTCCTCTTATTAGGATTTTTCAGTATAGTCAGAAAAATGGAAAAGATACTATGGATTTTTATTCTCTTTATGTTTCCACAGTATTACTGGCTTTATATCCAAATGCAGTAAGAAAGACTCAGGATACAAGCTTGATCTCTGTCCTAGCCTTTTCTTTTATGCTTTAATTCTTTCCATCTCCTGCCCCCATTGATCACTTAAACAGAACTATTTTACAAAATCGTAGAAATGGCAACAGTTAAAAGTTACAGAGTACCCAGGTAGTTTGCATAACTGAAATGATGACAGTACCCACTAAAATGTATTTTTATGCAAGTAATCTTTCCAAGACACATAACAGTAATATGATGTCTGAGCCTAGTGATTTAAATGTAAAATAGCAAAGCAGGGGTTATCTTTCAGACTCTTTCCATTAAAACTTCAGAAGTGTCATAAAGATGTTGTTGTTAACTCACTAGATTCTAGCTTGAGAAATTCTATACCATCTGTATTTTTTTTTTAATTTTATGACTCTCTAAGTAAATTTGTTTTTAAGCATTCTAATGTATTCATATTAAAAATTTCACTCAATATATTGATAATAATTAATAAAATAATTGTAAAGCCAGTTGTTAAGTCATAGAGTGATTAAATCACTTTGCAAATCATTTATAAAATTTAAAAATAACAGCAACATAATGTAGAACTAAGCAAAAAAATCAATCTCTCTTTATAATTACCTTTTTAATTATAGACGAGCCAAAACCAATATGAAATCATCTGGAAATTTAAATGTAAACAACTTACATCTGTCCTGAGAAAATAAGTTTTGTATGTCTATATATACGTAAGTTTATATCAATCAGCCCTAAGAACAAATCCACAGGCAAATTTCTTTTTACTATTAACTTCACGTCATACATTTTTTTAATAAATTAACCACTGTAAAAATGAAAGAGCTCTTTAATATTTATTATCATCATTTGGTAAATAAATATAAATGTTCCAGTATGCGCCTTAACATATAACATGACAAAAATTATTTCAAACAAAACTGTCTTTTGTATTCCATGCTCATCCAACAGAGCTTACAGGATCTTGTCTTCTCTACTACTTTGTAGCATGCTCAGACCCAGAAACACTGCTTAAGAAGAGTTCCATAGTCCTGATAGACAAAGGAAATGCAAAAGAGCTCCATCTCTAAGAAAAAATATCATAATAACATGATTTGAAGAATAATTATTTTTTTATTTCTCTCTATCTATACATCTACCTTCATCTACCATCAGTATTAAAACATTGTCTCTAGAAAGCAGAGGAGAGCAGGATAACAATTTTGATTTTAATTCTATGAAAAGAACTCCTTTTCCTTTTTAGATTTGTGCCATCACAGTATACAGAAATGACTGATTAAAAGTTGAGTTAGTCAATCAAAACTCATATATATTAATTCATACTGTATTTTTATTATACTTATTTCAATTACATTTTGTTGAAGTAGAAAGAAATCTGTTACCCTCTTGTACTTCCTTGCTTTTACAAACCTATTCTTTGAAGATAATATGAAAAGTAAACACAGTAACTCAAAATCTTTTCTTGGGAAATAATGTCTTGGTATTGCTCTACTCTGCAGACAGTCTTAAGCGTGGTTAGAGTAGAGAAAGATGTATAATTGAAAACAAATCTGTGCACTAAAAATGTACATTTCATTACTAGAGATGTTAAAATCTATATTTGATTTTTTTTTCTTTTTTTTTTTTTTTGTAAGACACAATAAATAGACAAGAAACTCTCAAGATTTTACAGGAAGCCCTGCACATTTTGTTCTAGTTAACTGAATGTCACTGTAAAATATTTGCACCGAGTCTCTGAGGGCTGATGTTCAACTGAATACACTATTGGTATGATGGATATTGATGTGACAGAAAGGGTATGCACCATGCTGCGTGCAACAACAGATCATTAGAGAAGCTCCATTGGACTAGGGTTTTCAAGAAAAAGCAGCCAAATTTATGACAATCAAGAGCTTTTGGATGGTGTAATAACAATGACTTCTGCTTTATGGTGGTTCCACTATTTCTATATTGCCTCTAGCAATATCATTTACATTCTGTTTTTATTGGATTTCTTTATTTTTATTCCTAGATTGTATTTAACAGTGTAGTAAAATATGTATGTCAGACACAAACAAGATATCCCATCAGTGTTATCTCTTCCAGGTGAAGGTCTTAAAATTTTTTCCTCTCATCTTGTGCAGGTCACACAAATATCTTATTCACAGTTTTGATTAAAAAAAGTTCTTACTACTGTATTATTTCTGCTTAAAACATTTGATTACATCATTTAATACTGCCTGGGATTACAAACACATATCTAGTATCCTGATTTATAAGAAAGAGGAGGAAATATTCAGCCACATAAGATACATGTCATTAGATATTCTATCTTATCTTCCTATTTCTTTTTATTATAATTTCTAGATGTACTAGGTCTAATTTAGGCTAAATTGAAAGGAGTACATTATGTTCCCCTGTAAGCAGACTTGTATTGATTCCAAGATGGAAGATTTGTACAAATAAAAGCAGGATTCCAAACACAGACTGTAATTGTTTATAGTACTCTATACTGTGCTGCCAATCACTAGGCCTAGCACAAAGGACGCAGCCAGCAGCAAAACAAACTAGTAACCAGATTCTATTGCACATAAAAAAGTCAGTATATGGGGGATCACTGGGGGTACAAACAAGTCAGACAGATCACAAATAATAGATATCAACCCCAGCGACTGCAGGAACAACACGGCACGACCAACAATAGGTGGAATAAACAAAGAAAGAAAGTCTCCCATAGAAGAGATGGGAGACAACCAAGTCAATAGGCTGATTATATAAGATAGAAGTAGCCACATATTGTTCCCCCACGAAGCCCACGTTTGCAAATGCCAAACCTGACTGGGGCCCAGCTGCAGGGAGAGTCAGGAGGTCCTTCCCCAACAGGAAAACTCTGCAAAGTGCATCCACCTCACAGACAGACACTCCACCCTTCCTGCAAGTGGTCCCAGCTTTTATGCCCAAAGCAGGACACCTGGCACTCATTTATCCAATGCAGGGCACCTGGGGCTTGTTTACCCAAGGGCTTTCCTTACAAGGCCGGCTGCACCTTGGAGGAAAGCCAAAAGGCAAACTCAATCCCCTCCTTTTAAAGGACCATGGGAACCACTCATATATCAACCTTAACTCAGGGCTTGGGGTTCAAACACCAGCACTTCATATACCCACATAAATCATTCCAATAATAGAAGGGAAAGAGGAAACCATGACAAGTTTCATTATTCAGAGATTGTTGGCTTCATGCAACTAAAGTTTGTTCAAGTAGTTTGATACCTGTCTAATTACTGCTAAATAACATTACAAAACCCTACTGCTTGGCCTGAACTACTAAATTAACCTGATCTGTTTTAGTTGCCCTATTTGAGACAAACATGCTGATGCATTAGTGTTCTTTTCTTCTCATGTAACAACTTTCTGTTGATTACCTTCATATACAAAATTGAGGGGTTTAGTTTGTTTGGGGGTTTTTTCTGCCATTAAAAATGACTGCATGTCAGCAACTCCTCATTCAGGCTATGCAACTGCACTAATGTAAGTGCCAGAACTGGCTTATTGGATAAACCTTTAGGAATTCAAAGTTATCTTTTTATAATATTCTCTTGACAATATCACTTTCCACAAACACTAATGTCATGCTAGCATATGGGAAAGCAAAGGGAATGCAGCTAAAAGCCAATAATGGAAATTAAGTTAATTCAATTTTCATGAAAGCAAATATTTGAAAAAAAATTTTGAGATACATGTTTTTTTTTCCTACAGTGAAAGAAATCACATGTTTACAAGGTTGAGTAGAGTAGGGTGCAAAATATTTATTTCCTTTTTCTGTTGGGAAATTTACTAGTATTCTGCCATTAAATCTGCATGACTAGACAAATATAAAAAATATAAAAACAAATAAAAAAACCAAATAAAAAATATAAAAACAAATATAAAAATGAGAAATTAATTTTGATAATTTTTTCTTCATCAGAGATAATTTGTAACAATAAACACCAATATGTGCAGACATATAGCTCAAGAATATAAAATAAAATATTTAATATCTGCATTCAGCCATCCAGAATCAATAACATAACCTGTACTTCAAATGAAAGCAATTAATATTTGCTCAGAAATGCTATTAAATAGCACTGTTTTAAATGTTACCTTCCTACCTTTTACAGGAAGATATATTTGCATGGGACATCTAGTACTATAATTTAACTAACCAAATATGTGTAACAGTTGGTTGACTGTTCATGCAAACTTTTGCCATGAATATATGTAACAAATAGGAGATTGTAAACTTGATTTCAGATCAGTTGCCTTTCCACTGTGATAAAACACATTTTGACTTTTTCCTTTTCACTGGAATTAAAAAACAGAGGAGATAACAGAGCTTTACATAAATTATTAAGTATTGTACACATTAATTACTATACAGTGAAGTAAACCTATACCATGCACTGACAGATTAAGATTTATTTTTTTTTTTCCCCCGCCAGTAAGGGCAAGAAAATGAGGTATACAACACAGGAGGTACATATACAAAAACAAACAAAAAGTAATTTAGGAGTATAATGTTAGAAATACTTAAAATAATTTCTTCATACTACTTAGGACAGTAACTATGTAAAAGAGAGTAAGAATAAATCAGTTCATTCCTACCCACTGCACTCAGAATCACAGAATCACAGAATGTTAGGGATTGGAAGGGACCTTAAAAGATCATCTAGTCCAACCCCCCTGCCAGAGCAGGAATACCTAGATCAGGTCACACAGGAACATGTCCAGGCGGGTTTTGAATGTCTCCAGAGAAGGAGACTCCACAACCTCCCTGGGCAGCCTGTTCCAGTGCTCTGTCACCCTCACTGTGAAGAAATTCTTCCTCACATTTATGTGGAACCTCCTATGTTCCAGCTTACACCCATTGCCCCTTGTCCTATCATTGGATGTCACTGAGAAGAGCCTGGCTCCATCCTCATGACACTCACCCTTGACATATTTATAAACATTAATGAGGTCCCCCCTCAGTCTCCTCTTCTCCAAGCTAAAGAGACCCAGCTCCCTCAGCCTTTCCTCATAAGGGAGATGTTCCACTCCCTTAATCATCTTTGTGGCTCTACGCTGGACTCTCTCGAGCAGTTCCCTGTCCTTCTTGAACTGGGGGGCCCAGAACTGGACACAATACTCCAGATGTGGCCTCACCAAGGCAGAATAGAGGGGAAGGAGAACCTCTCTCGACCTACTAACCACTCCCTTTCTAATACACCCCAGGATGCCATTGGCCTTCTTGGCCACAAGGGCACATTGCTGGCTCATGGTCATCCTGCTGTCCACCAGGACCCCCAGGTCCCTTTCCCCTACACTGCTCTCCAGCAGGTCAGCTCCCAACCTGTACTGGTACATGGGGTTGTTCTTCCCCAGATGCAAAACTCTACACTTGCCCTTGTTGAATTTCATTAAGTTTCTCCCCGCCCAACTCTCCAGCCTATCAAGGTCTCGTTGAATGGCAGCACAACCCTCTGGTGTGTCAGCCACTCCTCCTAGTTTGGTGTCATCAGCAAACTTGCTGAGGATACATTCTGTACCCTCATCCAAGTCGTTGATGAAGATATTAAACAACACCGGTCCCAGTACCGACCCCTGAGGGACTCCACTAGTCACAGGCCTCCAACTAGACTCCGTCCCATTAACCACAACTCTCTGGCTTCTTCCCTTCAGCCAGTTCATAATCCACCTCACTACCTGATCACTAAACCCATACTTTATCAGCTTATCTACAAGGATGCTGTGGGAGACAGTGTCAAATGCTTTACTGAAATCAAGATATACCACATCTACCGCTCTACCATCATCTATCCACCTAGTTATTTCCTCATAGAAGGCAATAAGGTTGGTCAAACATGACTTACCCTTGGTAAAACCATGTTGACTGCTCTTAAGGACCCCCTCATCCTTGATGTGCCTCGAGATCGTGCCAAGAACAAGCTGTTCCATCACCTTTCCAGGGATGGAGGTGAGGCTGACCGGTCTATAGTTACCCGGGTCCTCCTTCTTGCCCTTCTTATAGATTGGAGTGACATTTGCTATCCTCCAGTCCTCAGGCACCTCTCCTGTTCTCCATGACTTACCAAAGATGATGGAGAGTGGCCTAGCAATGACCTCTGCCAGCTCCCTCAGCACCCTTGGGTGCATTCCATCTGGTCCCATTGATTTATGGATATCCAGATTGCTCAACTGATCCCTAACCCAATCCTCATCTACCAAGGCAAACTCCTCCTTTATCCTGACTTCTTCCGGGGCTACAGGGATCAGGGGCTCCTGGGGAAAGCCTGCAGGAGTAAAGACAGAGGCAAAGAAGGCATTCAGCACCTCTGCCTTCTTTATATCCTCTGTCTCTAGGGCACCCCCTCTCACTCCAAATGAAAGAGGACACAAGTTTTACAAAAGACCCTCCAGGTCCATCAAGTTGTGTTTTCACACAACTGTTAACAAATGGGATAAAAAAGTACAAGTAAAATTAACTTGTAGCAAGATTCTTTTGTTGAAATGCTATGAGCAAGTGTTTGAATCATGCATGGAGCTGATAAGTTCATTCAAGAAGCACAAGTTTCTGTTTTCCAGTGCAACATAAAAAGGAGATGAGAACATAGCCAATTATATAAATAAGACTTCATGTGTATGTGTGTGTATGCATACGCACTTGCGCACAAATGGTTTTCTATCTAATACTCATTTTCGCTGGATGACAATTTTATATACAGTTTTTCAATTATAAATTGGAACTATAAATCTGAGCAGGAAACACTCTTGAAGAATACACAGCAGTTTCATAGTAATTTACAATGAAATCTGTTACAAGGATGATATCTAATGTTTTAGACTAAAAGATAGTAAGTTAGAGGTCATATATCTATCAAAAAGGAACATCAGAAATCAGAAGGACTAATAGCCTATGAGTAGAACACTTACCTGGGACATGATCTATATTGGAGACTGCATGAATTTGAACCTTGGTCTCCGATATCTTGACTAAGTCTCTTAATCATTAATAATTAATTATATTGCCTGCTCTGGACTGGATCTTTCTCACTACAAAAAACAAACAAAAAGGAAACAAAAGCTTTCTTGCATTCATCCCAAAATGGGACATCAGGTTCTTGAAAATTACAATATTGAGGGATGTAGAGAAATAGTTTTGTATCTAGTAAAGAGACAATAAGTTTTGCAAATGAGATCACAGTTTAAAATAAAATATTGACAAAAAATGATCACCATTGAAATAAATGAAATCTGCAGATGTGACAAATATATTAAGTGCTACTATTAAATCATAATAATATTTACTCAAAACCTAATAACAAACAGGTGCCTTTGTAAAATGAAATAAGTTGTCTGTTTACCAAAAAAAAAAAAAAAAAATTCTTTTTGAGCAGGGATAACTACAGCTATTACACAACTTCACAAATGCCAATCTGCTACAAATTGGACATGTCTCAACAAAAATTAGCTAAGAAAAGAAAAAGATCTATTTCTTCATTCTACTTGAAATTGTGTTAACTGCCATGGACAAATACTGTTTTCATCACATAGATCAGCAGAACCAACTGAACTGATAACAGAGCAAATACTGTTTTGAACATTAAATAAAGAAATCTGTGGTCAAAAAATCTTAGAAACCTGATACCTCATATCACTGTCATGCTTGCTGAGAAGTGGATAACGAGTTTTGCTAATAAATTATTTTCTTATTCTACAGCACGCCAAGACAGTTTGCTGTTAGTCTAGATAAAAGCATTGAACATAGTTGCTTTAGTTGTGTACCACTAAAACCTTAAGTATCAAGTTATAAATGTAATCGACAAATTGTACTTTTAAAGAAATTAGAAGGACTTTTAAGATCAGAGGAGGGGTGTGGGTTCCCCAGGCACAGACCCATGGGCCAGCCATGCAGGCAGGCCATGAGTAGCCCCAAGTCAGCTGGGAGATCCAATCAAGGCAGCTGACTCACAGGTGTATCCCATACCACCTCATGCTCATTATAAAAGGAGGGAGCTCAGTAAGGATGGAATTCCTTCTCTCTCTGGGGCTCCTCCCTTGTGGTCTTCTGTTTCTGCTGTTAACATTAAGGACTGGGCTGAGTAGAACCTTCTGCACTTAATGTTGATTGTTGTATCAGTTTTGTTATTCTATTAAATCTGTTTATATTTCAACTCACGGGCCTTCTGCCTTTTTTTCCTGATTCTCCCTCTTAACTGGGGAAGGAGCATTGGGTGGTGGAATAACTGCTATAGTTTAGCCCTAGTACTGGCTAAACGTAGACAGTGTGTATCCCAGCAACACAGAAAGTTAAAAATTCGAAAGAGTTCCTCATTCTTGAACAGTAACCAAAACCCATGAAAAAATACTTGTATTTACTGATTTCTACAAATAATGTTAATATAATACCATTCAGATTTAGATATTTGCAGATCTGAAAGATTCGAACTCTATAGGTCAAACTCCTAAAGAAATATAGGGGCAATCTATAAAGATGCAAACAGAGAGGAGTTAAGGATTGTATTTATCTGTGTTATTATCTATTCTGTCACATAAAAAGAAATCAAGCTCAGTTGGCATGTGTATCTTCAGGCAGACATTCAACCATCTTGCAAACTACCTGCTGTCCAAACAACATGAAGACAGAGCTAGGCAGCCAGCATCCAGAGTATATTTAATTGTGAGCATGAAGCATGTAAATTCTAGCCCGGAAATTCAAACTGCTGTTTATGCTCTGCTTGTGTTTGAAGCTAAACCGGAGTTCAAGTTCCCTTGAGAAATAATTGTCTCAACCAAGATGATAAACTGTCTCATTCCTGATCTTAAAAGTACTTCCCATGGTACTACTGGCAATAGGATTTTAACAAGTATCAATACAGAAAACACCGTGCTGTGACAGCAGTAAAAACTGACTACAACACTGAAAGTAACTACAGAAAATACCTGAATTAGGCAACAGCATTCTTAGACAAATTAAGTCTTTTCATACATCAACTCCTAATGAGAAAGCAGAGCATGGAGACACACAAAACCAGATGTATAACCAAAACCAGTAAAATAATTTGGTGCTGACACTTTATAGGTTATGTGGCTGAATTACAGGCCAGAAGTGTCCCATCCTTCGTGAAACACCTAGTATACTAATTGTATACACGCAAAAAAGTAACTAACAGCTCTGAGTTTCATTAGACACATATAACCTAGATTGAGAGGTAATGAGATCCTGAGGGAAAGTGAAAAACAGACACTTCCATGGGGAAGCCTGTGGACCATGGCAAGGTTAGTACAAGGAAAGAAAGTTATAAATGTTTCATAAAACTCAAGTCACCCAAGTCTATTATTTTGATATTGACAAATGTTACAGGTTTTAGTTCCTGCCTTGACTTTTCCAAGATGTTTTGCATGTATCCTTTGAAGATCAGGATTAAGAGACATAAGGAAAGTTGAGTCAATCCTTGAAGACAGCAGTTGTTTAATTTTTAGGAAAGCATCTAATACAATAGTTGAAGTATGAATTTTAAGCGTGTGATTGAGAGATTTTGATGGTTCCATTAGGGAACAATATATTGTAGAGGATGCCAAATTATTTTTGTCCTTACCACGCAGAACAGAATAGATCCACTTGATACACAGGGGAACAACAAAGAGTTTTACTCCAATGACGAGTTTAGCCCAGGGATTAATTCAGGGCTAAATTACTTACACGCTCTCACATGTATCTTTCGAAAGAGATGATGGGAGATCCCATTTCTCCTCTCTCTGCATAAAAGGAGCATGGGATAACTAGCTCAGATTCAGAATGCAATTTTAACATGCAAGGTAAATATACTCAGGAAAGTTTTCCAACTAGAGAATCCGTAAACTGAACTCAAAAAGGCTTTTATTGTACCAATAGGTCAGTGCTTGCAGCTGTACACTTAAAAATAGAAAGTGAATAGCTGATACAAATTAACATTGTTGCAATTGTCAGCCAGCAATGTCAAACCCATGCCCTGGCTCTTCATGACCCCTTGAAATAGTGCAATTACTATTGCTTTTATAAGCAGCTCAACATTGGTTTATGCTAAAACAGCAAATAATTTTAAATAATGTCAAAGCAGTTTAATTTCAACAATTATTTTATCACGGCTAGATACCTCTTTTGTGCAAAAACTCTTAAACCAATTTGGCAAAAATATTGTCCTTCTCAAAAGGCTTCTAACTGCACTTCTGATTTCCTATCACTGTGCAGATATACAAATAAATTTTTTCAGTTTCTGTCTATCTGTATATATATACATGCACATGGAAAAAACATATGTATATTTCAAAGCTACAGCATTCTTTAAATACATGAAGTTTAGCTTTTACTCTCAGATGCCTGAATGTGACTTCTTCAGACTTGATACAAATTTCCCACTGGTGCTCAAATGTGCATGTGTGGACATAAGTGTGAAGATTTTACTGAACCTTTTATATTATAAATCTTCTAGCAATCAATTTTTGAACCCATACAGAAATTCTAATGTGAATACTAACTAGTCCAAATAGAAAACTAACATTCCATGAATCTGCAGAAGAAAACTAGTATTCAAAATAGATTCCAACATGATCCAAAGTATCAGTGCTTATAAAAGTAGCAGCAAATACTGACAGACTTTTTTCATTCTTTTAGCTTCAAGTTATACAATATGCCTACAGCTATTACATGTATCTTTATAATATTAAATAACCTATTTTAATGCCAATTAATTAATATTTTAACAGTCTCTTTGTAAAATAAATGTGTGCATTTTAAGATACACAATTTCAGGCATAAAACTGTGGTTTATGACCTATGAATTCTGTTTTCTGCAACAGTGTAACCACAAATCATTCCATAAGTTTATACAAAAGTTGGAAAACAAAACCAAATTTATCCTGAATCAGTACATTTCATTACATAAAAGCATTTTGCCATTAAAAGAATAGCGGTTAATAATTTTCTGTCAACAAGGATATACTTTAAAAACTACTGAGTAAGAATGATCTGGTGGTGATATGAACAGTAAATAAAATGTTGCTGTTATTCTATTTAGGTACAGAATCCTTTGGAAACAGTAATTTTTGCATATTGTTCATGACAGTTAAGTAGGAATTTTAATTTCTGAGGTAGTTAAGTTAGTTAATGAACAAAATGAACAGTGTTCCTAAGCATACGCAAAGTTTGGCGGTGGTTATACGAAAGAGGGGTGAAATGTTCCACTTTGGTTTTCCAAATCACTTAGTGGTAAATATGACTATGGTAAATGTGAATATACAAAATTAACTTTAATTCTGTAACATGAAGGTTAAAGACTGACTCATACTAGTCAGTGGCATATCATTTCTCTGTATTTATAAAGAAATCAGGATTAATAAAGATGCACATAAAATTTGTACTTTCTGAATTTAATAATGAAATAATGAGCTTATAAATTAGGTGCATAACATTTCAAACACTATTTTTGTGAAATTATTATGCCAGTGTTTGCATAATTATTTCAGATACATAAATATCTCAAGCTACTGAAGCAAGGTCTTCATTTCACTAAGTAGTAAACAGAACTGCTGAAACAATCTGGTTTCCCACAGTAGGTTTCTGCACTGATTTAGTGATTCACCATAAACCTTTAACTGTCTGACAAATCTTTGTGGGAAAGAAAATATTTTAAAATATCTTTTTCAGTTGTGTTTTAAAAAGATTGCATGTTCAAACTGTAAGAGTGTTCAACTGTATAGTGCTGTAGTAGCTTATAGTGTGGAAGGTCAAACATTGCATAGGTATGGAAGCAGTAGCTTCAAATATTTTATTGGAATGCAATCTTCTGCACACAGAAAAACTCTGCTTTTTAAAACATCTTCTTACCCTACTTAAACATCCGTGTTTAATTCTCCTGTGGAATAATAGTAGACCATTTTACTGAAGTCAATAGGTATGCCCAGACAGGCTTCTAATACATATAGTGAAAGTGTATGTGGAGGTCCTGTTTTGCAAGCATGTCATGCTAGGCAAAAATTCCAAAACCAACCAACTAAAAAAACCAAAACCATTAAAAAACCCACAAAAAACAAACCCCCCTCTCTCCCAAAAAAACTTCTCATAAACTCTTCAGTACATGAATATTAGAGTCATACAGTTGTCAAAATAGGAATCCAAAATATTCATCCGCTAGCGATAACTCAGAAGCAGTAATGTATTTGCACAACACAGCTCACCAGGCAATGATCTCAGATAACCCTATGCATTACAGACCATTAGCAGATACAGAACAATTTTAGACCTGCATTTAATGCTGGTTTTGTTGGCTGTTTTTGTTTTTTTTTATTTCCAATAAACTAATGGACAACAGAAATGTGCTGTGACCTTAGGAATTAGAAATGTATTACTAGCTACATAAAAATATGGCTTATGAAGGTCAAAATCCTAAGAGAGAGACTACACTGATCCTAGCAGAAGCACTGATATTTCAAACTGTGTTCTATCTTTTCTTTTGGTATACAAAACGACACTACTCCACTGCCAGCTAGTGAGCACACTAACCACCTTTATCCAGACAAAGCTTTGGGAATATCTGGGCAGATAACTGTTTCCATGCAGGTGTTCCACGCAGATGTTCTTTCAGGTGTACACCTGAAATACAATCGGTAACACTTTGCTGACATTAAAGATTCCAGATGGAGGCTGTCTTATAAAAGCTCACGGCTTTTATATGCACCTACCCACTCCTATCAACATAAAAACAACTACTCTAAGTTCTCGGTGAAAGACTGTCCAAATGGTCAGTAAACTCCAAATAAACACCAAGAAGAACATAAACTAAAAAAGCCACCCTAAGTTGACCCAACTAATCCAGTTTCCTCCTAAGAGAGATATAATACAAAACAGATATAGCAAACTCCTAGTGATTGCTATCAGTGGTGACAAGCAACCAAGAGATGCTTGGGGTAGTCAGCATGATGCCTTTGGTTGGGCAAAACAAAACAAAAAAAAAATCTAAGATCCAGATACATTTTCAGCATATATGAGTAACCCTAAGTATCTGAATATATAAGGCACAGGTCCACTCACTGCAGAATATACACAAAAAGTATAAACATTTGGAGTAACACTCAAAGAAGGAGGTAAGATTTTCAATCCAAAATTACAAGACTTGTATATAACATGGTAAAGGAAAGAGAACTAAAACTACAAGTTATTACTTCACAAAATAGGGTACATAAAGTCACTGTGATACTTACCACTGTGAAATTCATAACCTTCAAAATCCATATTGTCATTGCTAAGTTAACAATCATGGTAACCAACAGCAGAAGGACAAAGAAGTATAAGCACCTCTTTCGCCATCCATAAATCCCTACTGGGTAAAACTGAGGATGTTCAGTCCTTGGAAGGCTGTTCTGTTGTGTTGCTAATATATACTGCTCTCGTGTCATCTGGAAAAGAAAGACGTATGTATAAGTAAGCAAATGAGAGGTATACTTTTCATAGATTTTATCACATCAAGATTACCTGAGAACACATAGAAAATCATTTTCTATGGGAACAGAAGGGATGCATTCATTCAGCATAAACCACATCGATATTACTCTTACTAGGTATTTCATAAGAATTTGGTGGTTTTCATTAATTTAAAGTAAACCTTTGGTTTAATATTTCAAATTGAATTTGCATTTCAAATTTATCACCAAGAAACTGTAAAAAATATTACTGTAATCCATGTATGTATCTTACATTCAATTTCTGGACACTGTTTTATTGTCCTTTATGAGGTTATTCAGGAAAATTTATTTTTTGGAGAGAAGAGTCATGTAACTTTTTTGTACTGGTTTTGGCTGAGATAAAGGTAATTTTCTTCACAGTAGCTTGTAGCTAAAACCAGCACACTCTTTCATGCAAACAGAAAAATATCTATTCTTTCTATAACTGCATGTCATAAATGAAGTTATCACTCTGTTATTTTACTTAAGAAATTAAATTAATAGTTTATGCCATTATACATACACCCATATTTTACACAGAAGCATGCCATTGTGTATACCATATTTTAGACAAAAAAGAAACATAAAAAGCCTTCAAAGTTTTAATTTTTCCCTTTAGTAGATATGCAAACTACCATCATCTGCTGTTTTCCTGAACCAGTTTAAACTCTTTCAGCACACAAACAAGCAGTAACTGTTTGCAAACTGCTTAAAGAAGTTATCACTAATCCTTCTTTAGAGCAACAATGTTTATGCCATTTAATAAGAAACCATTTAACATTTTTTACATCCTCAATTTTCTTCTACAGATATTTATATTCATATGCAGCTGTCACATTGCCTTTAGACTGGATGGTATTAACTTTTCTCCATGACTTAAATGAAATTAAAGCAATCTCATTCTGTTTATGTGAAAGTTCTTCCTGAAACATGCCCATTAAAAAGACTGGTTTAATAGGCTTTGTGCTCAGGAGGATGAAAAAAAACCCCAAAATATAAACCAAAGGAATACCCAAAACAAACAAATGAACAAATAAAAGCCCAACAAACTTATAAACCAGATAGAATAATGAGTTTTATGCTTAAAAATTACCTTTCTTTTCACTGAAAGTAAAAAAATGCACAAAAATGGGTCAGTTTATTAGATTAGAAATAAAAAAACCCAAATTAAATCCATTTGAAGGATCAAACAAATGTTGATTTCATAAGGTTTTTAAAATGTAAAGCTCAGAAATGTTTATGTAAACATCTGTATTGTTAGATATTTGTCCAAATCAGAACTCTTGAGGTTTTACTATGCACTTGTTAGCAAATGAGATATTAATGGCATAAATAAACTGACTCTGAATAATTACAGCCACAACTCATGGAACACACATTAATTTTAAAACAACAATACATATATCACTGAAATAAAACAAAACAGAAATAGTGAATTTACAAAGGAGATTTAAAATATCCTAGTAAACATGCGTTTTGTCGTTTTATTTTTTTCAGTCAGAATTGCTGCTCTTTGTCCATAATTTCAATTAAATACAACATTCAGCAGTTTATTTACATAGTGAACCTTTACAAATGGAACTTCCCTCAACAGAATTTCTCAGTCCTCTCAGAGCAGAGCTTCAAGACCTTAGATCACTCCTTTATTGTATCATGGCAGTATTCATCCTAGCTGTGTCTGAATGCCTTATGAATTCAGAAATTGAATGCACAAAAGGGTTAATCATTATCCTCCTTATAATGAGTTTCTACACATTTATTTGCCCAGATATTGTAACAAAAATGCAATGATTACATTCTGAGATGTAAAGTAATTAGGTTATTTACACCATTTCCATTACCTTGTGACCTTAGTCTATATATTACAAAATAATTATTACCATTAAAAACAGTTGAAAAGTCAAGTTTCAGATTGTGAGAATGCCAGAAGTAGCACTGCCCCTAAAACTGTGAATGTGGCCTCCTGAAATATGCCCTTTGCAACAAAATCATTAAATACAATGACATTTTATTCCATCACCACAGCCAGGCATCAGTTCAATTGAGTGAGGACTGGTGATGCAAGTTGTCCCCCTGCAGCCCATGGAGGAGCAGATATTCATGCTTCAGGCCATGGAAGACCCAATGCCAGAGCAGGTGGATGTGCCAGAGACTGTGACCCCAGTGAGAGCCCATACTGAAGCAGGTTTTCTGGCAGGACCTGTGGCCCCATGGGGGACACACGCTGAGGCAGTCCATTCCTGAAGGACTGTACCCCGTGGAAAGGACCCATGCTGAAGCAGTTTGTGAAGAATTGTAGCCTGTGTGAAGGATCCCTGTTGGAGAAGTTCATGAAGGACCATCTCACATGGGTGGGACCCCATGCTGGAGCAGGGGAAGAGCAGAGGAAGGACCAGCACAGATAACGTAATGAACTGACCACAACCTCCATTCCTCATCCCCCTGTGCTGCTCAGGGGGAAGGAGGTAGAGAACCCAGGAGTGAAGTTAAGCCCGGCATGAAGGAAGGCATGGGGGGAAGGTGTATTTAGATTTGTTCTGATTTCTCATTATCCTACTCTCTTATTAATTAGCAATAAATTAAATATTTCCCCAAGTCAAGTCTGTTTTGCCCATCATGGTAAGTGCCAACTGATCTCCCTGTCCTTATCTCAAGCCATGAGCCTTTTGTCATACTTTTTTTCCCTCTGTCCAGCTGAGGAGGAGGAGTGATAGAGAGGCTTGATGGGTATCTGGTGGCTAGCCAAGGCCAACTCACCACAATCATTTACAAGAAATTTTTTTCTTAAATTTGTTGTGTATTTTTCCAATCAAAACCCCAAATAAACATTTTAATTCTGGAACTGTTCAATATAAAACCACACACCACCAGCTGCCTTCAAGACCTCAGGCAAGGTGGTTGGACCCAATTAATGAAACATCAATTCCTCCCAACCACCCACAAGAATCAAGGCCTCCATTTTCTAAGAACTACACATATACATAATAAACAGGTTCAAAGAATTTACCATTTTCTACGGTTATAAAAATATTTTTGTGATTTTGGCTTTACTTTTTAGGGTTATTAATCTGGCCAGTTAAAATTATTGGCAGCACTCTAACTACTGATTGGTAGATTCATGTAAAAAAAAAAAAAAAAAAATCACCTGATTTTTTAAACTATTGAAAACCAAAAGAAATCTCAGTTTGTCTGGTAATTAGTACCCTGAGATGTTAAAAGTATTAAAACAAAAACCACATAAATGTTTGATACATATCTCCATTTAGGATCATGTTTTTAGCATCAGTAACTGAAAGGATACTACACCACATCTACTTCAGATAAGTATTTTTAACTGAGGAGGAACTGCTGTGAGCTCTGTGTTTTCGTAAATCATGAAAAGGCAAAGAAATTCCAGAACACTAGAAGGACAAGCAAGATATTAAAATATTTTCTTCAAAGTGACTTGAATGAGTCTTGCTAAACTAAGCAATATGACAGAATATCTTTCAAAAAAATGGTCACACCTAAAAAAATCTGACAAAGTTTCACAAAAAATTTTGATAAAGTGTACTTATATTTTATATATAAAAATATACACACACAGGTATTTATGAATATCTCTATACGTATATTATAGAAATACATACAAATACACACACACTTTAGAAGACAGAGTTGCTATTTCATCCTATTGAACTTTCAAAATACATCATGAAAATAGACATTCTAAACTAGATGACTGACAGATCTTATTGATGAAGAATTATTAATAAATAGGCATTTAAAAAAAAATATCTGACTGTAGTATAAACTTAATGCTATTCCATTATTCAGGTCTTGTAAATATGAACTACTGGTGGCAACATTTCAGGATGAGACAATAACTATGGTTTGAAAGTTTACCCAGATTTCTGACATTGAGCATCTCAAACCAAAAGTAATTTAAATACAGAAATGCTCCATTAACTCTTTGAAGGGTTTCAATTTTAGCATCTTAAACTGTTTAACTCCATGGCATACACATGAATAGATACACAAATTAATAAGCAACCCAGAGCCACAGGCTAAAGAAATTAAAAATAACTCCTGTGCTCTGATAATACATAAGACTAAGTATCATAAATAAGATAAAAGAAACTATCATAGCACTGCAAACTACTTAGTCATGTCACAACTGTACCTGAATATATTTTGCAATTTTTAATTCTCTTTTTTCGCTACTCCCACTCTTTTTGATCTTTTTCAGTACCATAACAAATATGATTGTACATATTCACTAGGCACAGGTGAATCTGAGTAAGCACAGAGCATGAAATCTAGATCACAATCAAGCCAATGACCTTTAAACTATTGATATTTTAGGGCCATAACATACTATTGAAAGAGATACCTTAGACTTACAAAAGTAATTAAAGTATGGAGCAGAGACATTTTTACATTTTCAAGGTTTATTTTAGTCTTTAGGAAAATCTCTTGCAAAGGTAAATTTTCAAAGCAGAAAAATGAAAGAGAAGACCATGAGCAAATGAACTAAATCAACAGGGGGAGATTATTGATGTAATTCCTGAAGTTAGGGTAGCAATCTACCTGAACAAGTTCTACATATTTGAAAATCAGGCAGTGTAATAAAAAAACTGGTATCTCAGTGGGTATGGGGGAAGGTAGGAGGGAAGAAAGAAAATTCATAAAATATTTGCCAGGATAATTACAATTTTCTTCAGGTATAAAACATAATTCCCTCATAATTAAGGCTGGAACTCCAGCGATTTTCTTATCCCAAATCTGTGTCTCAATCAACCAAAGCTCTTTACAACAAACAAGATGTGTGTCAGCATGATTGCATGTATGAACAATGGAATCTTAGGGAGGAAAAGAAAATTCTCCACAAACAATGAGCAAATTATTGAAAAACTGAAGAACTGAATCACTTAAGTCTCATTCCACTGCCTTACATTTGGCATTGCTTTCAAGTTTTTTTCTGGTTTAGAGGCAATATAAGTTTGAGGGCATTACAATGAAAGCTGGTCAAAAGCTAGTTTTCTAGTTCATGTTCTCTTCCAATTTCTTTTAAGCTTTCTGATAAGCTCAAGTTGAAGGTCTCAAGAGTTCCACAATCCCTGCAGCAAATGCTGTAACCCAGATTGCTTAGAGACCCACAGTGCTCTCAATCTTACCCAGATTTTCTGCTAGCTTCAGTTAATATATTTCACTTGACAGTCCTTGCTATTAACCAAGTTTTCATACTCCTACCTTTGAGAAAATATTATTCAGTAACAGGTTTTTTTTTTTGAAAGTGTTTAATAAAGCCTGCCTGCATTCCTAAGGGTGTAGAAGAGAAAAAAAAAAACAAAACAAAAACCAGAGTATGTTTGAAACATCAATGCAATGATTAAAACTGGTTTGAAATTTTCAATAAAGAGTGCTCTTACTGAAAGCATATAGATTCATTGAAATTTATCCATTTGAACAAGCATCCCAATAAAATGGAGACAGATGCCATCACTCATACCTTGGGGAACAGAAAAAAATATATTTTTATTCCTTTTTTTTTTTTAATAACTTTCAACATGGTTTTAGAATATTGAATGTTTAGAATTGCAATACAATTATTTTATTTTCTAAATATGAAACAAAAATAAAAGTATTATTTCCTTCCATGACTATTCATTGGAGACCTCAATATTTTTTTTGATATTTCTTATTACAAGGAAATACTGACATAGGGATATCAAGACTTAAAAAAGAAAATAACCCTAATGGTGAAAGAAATACAACTCTAGGAACGATATGATAATTGTTATAGTATAAATGGAAAATGTTTATTTAAAGCTACAAGCAATTTTCAAGTCTGACGATATTATCACAGTAAATACTCAGCTATATTCAAAAAGCCTAAGAAATAAACATTAGGCAAATACAAATCTGAAACTTTACTATTCACATCATGAAACAGATAAGCCAAAAACCACTATGATTTTAGTTACCTAAGGTACTGTAATTCTAGCCTAGAATGTGATACTGCTTCTAGACATTTTCATTACTGACTGATTCACTGTGCATCATTTTCTTAATTCATAGACAAAATGAAAAAATATAGAAATTTTAAAATACGAAAATTTAGCACAACAGCATCTAGACCCAATAATGATTTAGGTTGGTTAGGAACATATTAGCAATCAGATGAGATGTAGAGGTAAAGAGGTAGAAGAAAAACTATAGTTAGCATGGAAAATTTTTGACATCAGCACGGCTCTCTCCTCTCATCCTGACAGTAACATCTGGCCAGCAGTTCATGCTGTGGACACCTCTCTTTTTGTATGACACTACAGCAGGTCATTAATTTTGCTTCCACCCTACAGAGTATGTGACATTAACTTTACAGATGAAATATTATTTTACTGTTTTCTTTATAAACTTAGCTGAAAATTTACCATAAGTAGTGTAAAATGTATCACACAGAGCAGAAAGTGCTTTAAGAACTGTAAAATTTCTTATATGCCAAATACACAAACACTTAGCATGTTACACCCCAACCTTGACACTAAAATCAAGAGCTGGGATGAAATTAATAAATTCATTAGAACAATAAATACAAAGATGGCAAGCAAGTGACTTCTATCTCTTGAAAAGGCCTTTTGAATAAAAGGATAAGAAGAGTAGGAAGAGGGAAGAGTATAGGGATTTAGTTAGGTCGCGTAGGAAGAACATTAGGGAGGCAAAAGCCCAGACTGAGCTCAGCCTGGCCACTGTCGCAAAAGATAATAAGAAGAGTTTTTACAAATATATTAACAATAAAAAAAGATGCAGGGAGAATCTCCATCCCTTATTGGATGCGAGGGGGAACATTGCTACTAAGGATGAGGAAAAGGCTGAGGTACTTAATGCCTTCTTTGCCTCAGTCTTTAACCGCAAGACCACTTATCCTCATGGTATTCAGTTCCCTGAGCTGGAAGATTGGGATGGAGATCAGAATAAACCCCTCATAATCCAGGAAATAGTAGTGAAGGACCTGCTGAGTCAATTAGACATCCATAAGTCTATGGGGCCAGATGAGATCCATCCGAGAGTGCTGAGGGAGATGGCGGAGGAACTTGCCAAGCTGCTCTTCATCAGCAGTCTTGGTTATTGGCTGAGGTCAGGGATGACTGGAAACTTGCCAGTGTGACGCCCATCTACAAGAAGGGCAGGAAGGAGGATCTGGGGAACTACAGGCCTGTCAGCCTGACCTCGGTGCTGGGGAAGGTTATGGAACGTTTCATGTTGGGGGAGATCACGCGGCAAGTGCAGGACAACGGGGCGGATCAGGTCCACCCAGCATGGGTTCACAAAGGACAAGTCCTGTTTAACCAACCTGATCTCCTTCTAGGATCAGGTGACCCACCTAGTGGATGAGGGAAAAGCGGTGGATGTTGTCTACCTGGACTTCAGTGAGGCATTTGACACTGTCTCCCACAGCATTCTGCTGGAGAAGCTGGCGGCTCATGGTCTAGACAGGCGGCCTCTTCACTGGGTTAAAAACTGGCTGGATGGCCGAGCCCAGAGAGTTGTGGTGAATGGAGTTAAATCCAGATGGAGACCGGTCACAAGCGGTGTCCCTCAGGGCTCGGTCTTGGGGCCAGTCTTGTTTAATGTCTTTATCAATGACCTGGATGAGGGGATCGAATGCACCCTCAGTAAATTTGCAGATGTCACGAAATTGAGTGGAAGTGTCGATCTGCCTGAGGGTAGGGAGGCCCTGCAGCAGGATTTGGACAGGCTGGAGCGATGGGCTGAGGCTAATTGCATGAGGTTTAACAAGGGTAAGTGCCAGGTCATTCACTTCAGCCACAACAACCCCATGCAGCGCTACAGGCTTGGGGCAGAGTGGCTGGAAAGCTGCCTGGCGGAAAAGGACCTGGGGGTGTTGGTTGACAGCTGACTGAACACGAGCCAGCAGTGTGCCCAGGTGGCCGAGAAAGCCAACAGCATCCTGGCCTGTATCAGAAACAGTGTGACCAGCAGGAGCAGGGAGGTGATTGTGCCCCTGTACTCAGCACTCATGAGACCGCACCTTGAGTACTGTGTCCAGTTCTGGGCACCGCAGTGTAAGAAGGATACTGAGGTGCTGGAGCAAGTCCAGAGAAGGGCAACGAGGCTGGTGAGAGGTCTGGAAAACAGACCTTATGGAGACCGGCTGAGGGAACTGGGGTTGTTTAGTTTGGAGAAGAGGAGACTGAGAGGAGACCTCATTGCCCTCTACAACTACCTAAAAGGAGGTTGTAGTGAGGCTGGTGCTGGTCTCTCTCCCAAATTACTAATGATAGGATGAGAGGAAATGGCCTTAAGTTATGTCAGGGGAAGTTTAGGTCGGATATTAGGAAGAAGTTCTTTACTGAGAGGGTGGTTAGACATTGGAAGAGGCTGCCCAGGGAGGTGGTGGAGTCACCGTCCCTGAGGGTGTTCAAAAATAAGGTCGATGAGGCACTTGAGGCCATGGTCTTATGGTCAGGAATATGATGGGATAAAGATTGGACTTGATGACCCTGGAGGTCCCTTCCAACCATAATTATCCTATGATTCTATGGATTTTCTTGGAAGTTTTTTAAGATGTCAAACAGCAACATGCAAAGCTCTTGCTGTCAATTCCAGCATGTGTTAAAGCAGCTAAATTGTTTCTTCTCTTTTGCAAAAATTTGGTACCCAAACTGATTTCTAAAAGTAATAGAAAAATATGGTATCTTGAGTTACTGGGGATCGTATTATCTACTGCAAATAGACTGATAAGGTAGTAGAGCTGCATTCTTAGAGAGTTAAACATTGGAGGGACAGAGTAGCCTCCTTTGAAGAAATCTTTAGCTGGCCTACACATAAGACCTACAAAGTCTTCCTCTCATGGTATTAGCTGTTCAAGCCTTTCTAAAGACAGCCAAAAGCAGGTCAGCACCTGACCCTGGTCATTAGGCCACAAATTTTTGGCCAGATATGATAAAATCCATATCACTCTATGGTACATTAGTTGCAACAGAAATCAGTGTAAATCCTTATTGCCCTGATAGACAATTTCATATTTGCCAGATTTTTTTTTCCTGTTTATTATAACTGGGATCACTACTAAAACTGCTACAGTAACTCAAAGGCATTAGGAGAGTACAGTCCTTCTGAGACCCTCATTAAGGGTATGTCACAGAATCACAGAATGCTTGAGGTTGGAAATCATCTCTAGTGGTCACCTACTTCAACACCCAACTCAAGTAGGGCTACCTGCAGCAGGTTGATCAGGACTATGTCCAACTAGTTAAATACCTCCAAGGATGGAGACTCCACAACCTCCCTGTGCAACCTGTGTCACTGTTCAGTCCCTCTCACAGTCAAAAAGACAGTGTATCATGATGTTCAGACAGAACATCCTGTATTTTAGTTTCTGCTTGCTCACTCTTGTGTCATCATGTATCACTGAAAAAAGCCTGTATCCATCCTCTTTGCACCTTCCCTTCAGGTAACAGTACATACAGATAAGAACCCCTCTCAGTCTTCTCTTCTCCAGTCCAAACAGTCCCAGCTCTCTCAGCCTTTCCTTATAGGAGAGATGCTCCAGTCCATTAATAATTTTCATGGCTCGTCACTGGACTCTCTCCATTATGTGTATGTCTCTTGTACTAGGGAGCCCAGAAGTGGACACAGTACTCCAGATGTGGCCTCACTGGTGCCGAACAGAGAGGAAGGATCACCTTCCTCAACTTGCTGGAAACACTCTTCCTGATGCAGCCCAGGATACCATTTGTCTTCTTTGCAGCAAGGGCACTTTGCTGGCTTACATCCTACCTTCCATTGAAAAATACACTCTGTTGGGATATAGACACAACCACTTCTTTTTAAAAAGCACTTAATCCTAAAATTAATCTCTCCATGTACTGGTTACTGAGTAGAAAGTACTTATATTAAGCAGGCCCTCAGTCAAGCTTTAGGGACCGCTAAGATTTTGGGAAAAACTTACGCTCCATATTTTATATTGGCTATGGCTAAGACACATCCTAGTTAGTACCACATTACAGTGAAAGATGATTTAGAGGAGACTTCACTTGTTCCATCTTCAATCTCCAACTCGAAAAACTTGCGTCCCAACTGACTACATAGTGAGACCTAACTACTTCTGCCAGGAAGAGTGTCAAATCTGAGGGACTTCAGAATCTGAGTTTGATGCCTTTTTGGTTCAGCCATAGATTTTTGCCCTGGTCATTTTCCGAAACCAAGGTGCAAATGTACTCAAAACTCCAAAATCATGTTTCATAAGCAACACATCTGGAAATCCCTTTCCACCTCTGAAAATCTAAAGGAAAGAACATGTAAATAACTTCATCAAGCTGTACACACAAAGTTAGCTGTTTATACAACTCATGGGTTTTGAAGCTTAATTCAGGAGAATGTTTTTTCTTCTTGGCCACAAAGAACAGTTTTACATCATTGCCAACATGGCTTAAGTCAGCATGTCTTTACTGACAATTTGCTTGGCTTTATGTTGTCAATTAGAATTCCATTTTTTTGCTAAGTCAATACAATTAGATTACTACAGAGACTTCATTACAGCCACAGGCAGGACAGCAGCTGAGGTACACAATTTTCTCCCTATGCCGCCAGTACTCACTAAACCATTATTGGAAAAATTGCCTATAAAAGGACAATAAATGTTTGCATCTTGAATATTGTTCTCCAATAAAATTTTCACTTCACAATAATGGATACCAGTGAGATGATACTATTACTGTTATTACTTAGTGAAAACATTTATGGCTGTTCTGTGTTTAACATATTTAATTGCAATGTTCACTGCACAATGAAGTTCACAGCATGTTAACAGGAATAAATAATCATGTAATGAATAGAATCATATTTTTCCCGGTATCCTGAGACTTGAAATGTTTCTCAATAGTAATGTGCAATACTTAATTCTTGGATTAAAATATGTCTCAGGCTATGATGTTTCCTAGTAATATGCTTTTTAAGTTATATTTTCAATAACCAAAACAATTCCAGTACACTTTCAGTGTATTTTTAAAAGAAACTTTGGTTTCTAAAACTTACTCATTACTTCACTTTATTTAGCTTTATAATCATCTAAATGTTTGAGGTGTTCTATTTCGCTACACTGCCAAGATAGTGTATTATAAGAATAAACTTCATTAAACCAGGTGGGATTGCAGAAGCAGTCTAGTAGTAAAAACACGAGATTCAGTATAGCTGAGCTGCCTTAGAGAAAAGTAGATACCTGAGGAGATGAGATGATGAGTAGACTGCTGACAGGTACAGCAGCATACAGGCCCAGCACCTAATAAGTTCTAATAGATGGTAGCATAGAAAAGTGTAATATTCAAGAGTCAAGAAAAGTTCTAAGAGCAGCTGATTCATCAAGGGAAGCAAACTCAGGTGGACTGGAAGAAACAGGTGGAATGAACACCTAAACTACAAGAGGAAGTGTTCTCTATCTAGTTCATTCCTACCTGTAGGTGAAGTCTAAAGTTTATGTGTTGGGGTAATCATGTAGTCCACGATCAAAGAACAGGAAAGCGATGGGAAATGTGAATCAAATAATGGATTACTAGAAAGACAGAGAATGCCCTTTTAAGTACTGTTCCTTTTATTTGCATATATGTGTAGTGCAACTCTGCCGTATGGCTGGGAAACAAATCACAGAATCACAGAATGGCAGGGGATGGAAGGAACCTCCAAAGATCATCTAGTCCAACCCCGCTGCTAGAGCAGGATCCTAGAGTAAAATGCTTGTATATCTAAAGCCACAGGTATGTCTCTTCTGGTCTAACATATACATCTCTTTCAATTCAAATTAAAAATACATAGACCAGATATTAAAGGGTACAGAAGAGATCTGATTACATATGAAGCAGATTCCCCCTGCTTTCAACAGTAATTATAGTTAAATCAACATGCAAACAAATGTCTTGGTCTACAAGAACATAAGCATGGATCAAATCCTACTGCTATCCACAGTTCTAAAAATATAAGCTATATTTCATCTGTCTGTCTGATAGAGTACAGACAGAAAACAGCAGAATTTATCTTAATAGAAGATAGATCACACTGCCAGAATTAGATTTTAAAAATACACACACACACACATATATATTAATCTCTCATTTTATAGTACCTACCAACATAGGGTCCTGCTGCAGTCTAAAAGAAAATTTAAAAAAATACATCAACAGGTGCATTTTCCCATGGGATAAATATTAACATTTTGGGTACCACTATTGTCCTGATATAACACTCACAAACAACCCAATACCCTAAGAATATTTTAATGAAATTGCATTGATGAAAATGGTTGGAGAATGAAACAGATAATAAATACATATTTCAGTTATTAATCTATAATTTGATCATCTTTTTCAGATGATACAATAAAGCAACAGAGAACACCTCAGTTTGTGCAGACACCAGGAATCTATAGATGAAATTACAGCTCCATTGCTTAAGTTTTCATGTTTTAAATGTAATATGATATATAGGACCAAGTCCCATATTTGTTTCCCTTTTTGTCTTCAGCATTTCCTCCCTTATATTAAGCTCCCTCATCTTACTTGTTACTAATGAATGTAACTGTTCCTTGTGATTAGTAGTCTCGTGGTTTATAAATGTGGTTTTACAGTGATGGCCTGTACTTGTGCCTGGTCTTTATAAGCAGCCATGGCATTTTAATACTGTAGCAAAAGTCTTCTCATCTTTCCAGCAACCACATGAACAATAACATCTCACACAAAAAATCCCTTAGTAACAGATACTGAACATGAAGTGCAATTTGTAAAGCTTTCAAGTGAGAGCAACCTTCAGAATCATCTTCCTCAATGATCTGGAAAAAGTGTTACAAATCCAACAACGGAGTAACGTTTTTTTTATTAGATGAAATTTGGAATTATTGTTTGCTGCACTTTTAAAACTATCTTTACTAACTAAACAATTCAGTTCTATGTTTTAAAAAGCAAAATAATTTTGATTTTCTTTTCAGATTTTAGTTGATATTTTGGAAAAAAAACGTAACAGGTATGTTTGAGAGGTCCTAAATGACTTAAGATTCCAGGGTAAAAAAAATTGACAAGATTTTCAGAATCTATTTTTTAATGTGGTTAACAGTATTAAAGATATAACATTCCTTTGGAAAAGGAGATCTAAACTCCTAAATCACCTTGGCAAAATTTTCACCTTGGAAATTTTTTCATCAAAATGGAAACACACGCTTTATTTTATTCTTATCATCTCCACGTTTTCACTTTCTCCATTCCATTTTTGTTTGTGTTTTCTCCTTCTAGAAAATGCATGCAGAAGTACATACTTTTCCTAACAGTCAACCAGTTCAGATTTAGCATGATACAAAGCACTGAGGACAGAAGCTCAACCACACAAAATTGCTTCCTTATTTAACAGGAGAACCACCTTCAGTTCTTCACTGCAGGGAACTGGGCTAAATCCTTTGGTAGTCTAATGCAGGTGGAGGTTTTTCCTGACTTTCCTCAAATGAGTAATGAAAATTAAATGAGACTCACCCTACATATAATGTGTTCTCCCTCCTGTGAAAAGAAAAAAAGAATCAATATAGCTTGATGAAAAGACTGATTTGAATTGAACAAATAAAGCTTTCTTTTTATACTAAGAAGAGGCTGAAGGAGGATCCAGTGCCCACACCTTTTTATGTTCTAATACACTTATAATGACTGTTGCAAGAATGGAAGAAAGAATAACTGCTCTTCTCTGGATTTATATTGAGACAGCTTTATGAATAGACAGCGTGCAGCTGCCTGTCCCTGCAAGTACCTAGGGTCAGCAAAATGGAAAACTGACAAACATGAAAAACTTGATTCATTGGAGACTGTACTCAGATGTCATTACTCAATATGATTCTTGTGAACAGGATATTCAAGGGAGATTATGTACAGAAAAGAGACAAAATCTTTAATGATCTGTAAGAAGAAAAAGAATGGAAAACAAATATTTTGAAGCTGCTAGTGTGGAGATAGCTATACAAAGGTATAACAATGAGCAGATGTCCTCCAGTAGTCTGTTTTAGTAAATCAGACTGGAATTTATAACTAATTATATATCCATGGACAAGAGGGAAAAGCCTACTTAATGAGCTGTAAGGAAGATTGGCATGATCCAATCAGTACAGTTATGCAAAGGAAGAATGTATGGAAAGAAAAGAAGAAAAACACAGGAAAAAGGAGAAGGGACAGAACTGTAACTCAAGAACCAACATGTTTTGCAGTAAACAAAGAACTGGGAGAGAAATCAAACATTCACTGTTAAAACTGGAAAGAGTAAGCTAATTCTCTATGTATTTTGGGAAGGCAGTGCATCAGCAGAAAACACTCTTGTGAAACCTAGAAACTGGCTGTGACTGTTATAGAGCAAGAAGCAATTCTTACCAAGTACAGCCTAGAAAATTCATGAAACTTCCAGAATCAGCAAAAATCCTCAGCAACTAAACAATAAAATAAAATACAAGAAAAAGGGAAGAGAGTATTTCTTTAATAGTTTGCATTTACCACCCTATTACACTTGTCTTATCAATAAGCAAAAGTTTCTGCTGTTTCCTTCAGATAAAGTCTGACAGATTAATAAACAATGTATCTTATTCTTCAGAGTTAATTTGGCTAGTGTAAGCTCACCAGTAATTAAGAGTCATTCATGAACACTCTCTCCAGCATCTCAACATGAATGACAAACTTCATAAGTGTGGCAGATACAAGACTCTGAAAGTAATATGGAACCAGAAGATAATCTCCCATTTGATCACAAAATCACACAGTCACAGAATGTTAGAGGTTGGAAGGGACCTCTGGAGGTCTAGTCCAACCACCCTGCCAGAGCAGGTTCACCGAGATGAGGTTGCACAGGATCACAGCCAGGTGGGGTTTTGAATGTCACCAGAGAAGGAGACTCCATCACCTCTCTGGGCAGCCTGTTCCAGTGCTCTGCCACCCTCACAGTAAAGAAGTTTTTCCTCATGTTAAGACAGAACTTCCTGTGTTCCAGTTTGTGCCCATTTCCCCTTATCCTGTCACAGGGCACCACCGAAATCTTGCTGCATCCTCTTGACACACACCTTTTAGATATTTATAAACACTGATAAGATCCCCTCTAAATCTTCTCCAGGCTAAACAGACCCAGGTCTCAACCTTTCCTTGTAAGAGAGATGCTCCAGTCCCCTAATCATCTTTGTAGCCCTCCACTGGACTCTCTCCAGAAGTTCCTTCTCTTTCTTGAACTGGTGAGACCAGAACAGTACTCCAGATTGAGAGTCACTTTTTACTTACTATTGTCATTAAAAACTTCAGAGAACGGGTACATAGCATCATTTATTCACACAAATGCCAGTGAAGATAAAGAAATTGTGTTCACAGAACTTTAAAAATCCTAGTAGTTTGAATGCTAAAATAATCATACAGCAAAGCTGCATGCAAGCTGGTTCTCAGAAATAAACTGAGAATAAAAAGTCGGTTGTTAGGTACGAAAAACAATTTTAGAAATCGTCAAAGGAACCAGGAAAAGAAAGGCTGGTGGTGAACAGGAAAATTTCTAAGTGGAGCCAAGAGGGTTTGGCACAGACAAGAATAGCAAACACTTTCAGACTTCATTCAGTCAAAAGTATCATATCATAGAGGAGGGTAGGAACACTATTTCTACATCTCAGAGAAGACAGAACTTCAAATACTGCATTTCTGATACTTCACAAAGAAAAGGAAAAAAGAAAAACAACTGGATTACCAAAAAAAAATAAATAATAAGATAGATGTGAATTATCTCTGGCTTCTAATGTATTAAGAGTCACTCACTCAATTTCTACACACAGATTCCACCTAGCTGAAGTACAGTGACTACCTTACTCTGTTTCTAGATTCTCTAGAAGGACTTCACATGCTTATCACTGGAAACTGCTACTGGAGTAGTGAAGCATTGCACAGCTGCTTGTTGGGCTGTCTGATGAAGCAAAATTCCTCCTCAAACCTTTTTAGTCCACATAAAGCTCACTTTCAGCTTTGCCAAAATAGCATAGACTTCTTCACATTTGAAGCCTCTACCCATATAACCAGGCAGAAGGTCTTCCACATTTGCATACCATGCACATATTCAGCCATCAGTGGCTTCATTTTTTTTTTTTCACTAAGCCATCTTGGGAAAACATAATAAAATATTGCCAGTAAGTACTACAAACGCACTGTGACAAAGAAATGTCAAAACCAAAGTAAAGTTTTTCACTGAGTCTACAATGCCAATCATTATCAGAAAGGCAATATTGTGCTGTTCATGTGTAAACTTAAGATATGTACAACTAGGTTGGAAAAGTAATGCCCACCTCTTCAGGACTCTATCACTGGATAAGAGTTTTTATTTATTTATTCAGAACAGTGGAAGAGCATGGGTAATCAACCCCTTTTGGAATTATACGTCATAAAAGGTAACTGGTCTGCTTACAAGATCTAAAGATATCTAAAAATGATTATATTTTTTAAGAACTTCAGGGATAGGCTTACTGCTTTGTTTTAGAACAATATGCCTGGCTTTTGCAGTCAGTACATATTTCAACTCAGAGTTTAGTGATGTTATGGCATGCTAAATTAAATAAAATCTATGCATACTATGTTACACTAGTCCCATTTTCATATATCTAGACTGGAACCAAACATTTATAGCGCATAAATCAATGTAGAAGACAAAAAAACCCAAACCAGAGTAACTACTATCATTCATAACATGTTTTGCTCAGAGCTTAGATTGATCTTGTTTATGTAAGAAGCATCTTATTTTATCATATAGGCTCTTAAATTTCAGACAGATCAAAAAAAAACGCAACTACTAAGTTTTTCCGTAAGCACTCTGCATGGGAAGATATTTCACCTAGTGAATATAAATTTTTTTCCCCTGAGCTCTTGTCTGTATTATACTTAGTACAGGAGAAGGTGAATTAGTGTAATTTAGGCTTATATCCATTTAATGATGAGCAGCATTGTTCTTGAGAAAAGCTAACTGGTCTGATTTAATATGGATAAAAATTAAAAAGAAAAAAAAAAGTTTTAAAATATCTATGCTTAAAGGAGAAATTTATTGCATCCTTTAATTCTAACTAGCTTCAATTACCACATATCTATTGTCCAACGAAAATGAAACAAAGTTCTACTTTACTACAGTAGAAAATAGCACTGAAATACTCTATTCTGAAACGCTGACAAAATTGGTTAGCAAGTAACTTATACCCCTACTTTGTGTCTTATGCATTCAGTATATAGAGAATGAGTCATTCTTGTCTTAAAAGTCAAGTTTCTGGGACATCATCTCATGAGACTTGTGGGAAATGTTTTCAAGGCAATCTGGCATACATACTAGAAGTGTGTCCTCTGTCTTAGAGAGGGAATTAATTTAATATTGCAGTTTAAATTTCTAGGTCAGGTATATCAGTATACTCTGATTATCTGACTCCTTGGAAACCTGGTTTTGTGCAAAGATAAAGATAACATTCTCATCTAAGAAATTTCTTTTTATTTGAGCAGGAATCTTCCTTTCTATTTTTTATTATGATAAGGCAGATTCTTCAAGGTGTAAGAACTACTATCTGCAAAAATATAAATATATTTGCTTCATATTTCTTGGTAAAGATTTCCTGCTACAACTTTATTCTCTGTAATGTTTGTTCATTTGAATCATTTACTATATTATTCACTCACAACTGGCAATGGAAAAGAACTGGAAGGCAGTAAAGGCATCTACAGCTTATGACGATTTGGAATAAACGGAAGAATCAAGTCCCCCATTGTAGCATTATTTCAGCTAAAGAAAGATCTTTATGTCCTGACTCCACCTTTTGCTAAAAAACCCCTGTTATTTCAAAAACAGTGGGGAAAAAATGATGTGAATAAGTATTGATAATATATGCCTAAATATATACACAAACTTGGTTAATACTGAAAGCAACAAGCCACTGCAGAGTCCCACACAAAAGGGAGATTTCACTTAGTCCTTCAAGTTGTAAGTTCTAGTGACATACAGCAGAAAGGAGAACTAGGAGACTGAAATTACATGGCCACACATTGCTATAGATGTGATCCTTGTATGCTACTTGTGCACTCCTTGCCAGTCCAAATGAGAGCGTGAAAAAAATACACGCTTCTGTGTAGAAAAGAAACCACGACTTGCTTAGTCTGCTTAATTCTACCTATAGCATCACACACAGAAAACCGGCATTGTTTATTTTCTACACTCCACAATGTAAAACAAGTAACATCTTCCCTATGAAGTTCAACGCAAGAGTGTTCCAGATTTTCAAATTTTTCTTTCTTCTGGAACATCCGGAAACACCATACCAAAAATACACATGCTAAGTTAAGTGTGTAGAATTTGTCCACAAAAGACAGTGATGAGACATGATATAGAGTTATTCCATTCATTTTTTTCAGTTACTCAGTCACACAGACTGCTGATGCCATGGGGGTTTTGTGGGTTTTGGGGTTTTTTTGTTTGGTTGGTTTATTTTTATTAATTACCAGACACAATAAAGTTGATTAGAAAATAGGTCCTTATTTTCAACTGGAATTTCATCCAGAATGATGTTGTGTGTCATATGATGGTCCAATTAAGAGACTTCAGAATTTCAGACAGTATTTTTAGGAAGAGCTGTACCCATTTTCCTGTTATGTGGAACTCCATGCATTCCAAATGTTTCTTCGTCCCATCTAAAGTTCTTCTCAAGTTAACTTCAAAGAGAGACTTGAAAAGTAATGCATTTCTTTCTAGCCATATTAGTTTTTGCTTGCTTGAATTATTGTGCTGCATTGCATTTGACAGCCAAATTACCTCTAGTCATTAGTTATGACAAAGTCTTCTAATTTATGCTCTGTTTTTATTCTGCTAATATTTCAGACAGATGTACATGATTTTATGAAGCTATACACCAGGTGCTGCATAAAGGAAAATGAAATAATTTATCATTTCTTTCACCTCATCTTCTGTATAACTCGTAGCTTGAAAGAGAAGTATGAAACGGTTTTTACAAGTATGTTACGCCACTCTGCCCTGTACTTATTTTCTCCCTAATATGACTACAATTTAAAAAAATAACCAGCACATGGCTCTGGTTTTCCACTTAACAGATCTCTACTGTCCTATAAAACTGCATTTATCAATGGGAGTGTCCAGCTAGTTAGTACATATATCAACAGACCCAAGTTTTAAACAGGGACATATTTCTCCTCCTTGCAACATCAAAAGCTTGCCATGGGCAGAACCACAGCTCGTGTGCAGGGTATCCTCTTAAAGATTAGGTTTACATGAGACGTTTTAAAATATCTGAAAGAATCGAAGCTCTTTGGATAAATACTGAAAGCTATCAAAGACTTAAACTCTTTTTATTAAACAACTGTTTTACCATCATTAATTCCAGAAGTGCTATTATTTAATTTCTAACCACTAATCGTAAAAAGCTTTCAAACTTAAATGCAATATAGAATTATGAGGAATTAATCACTACAAGGAAAAAATCACATTCTCTGCATTTTTTTCCTTCATTAAACTACTTTAAGAAAACAATGTTTGACAGTAAACATCTGCAGTTCAACTTTCACCTAAAATCACTGAAGTTTCTTAGCATTTTCTGTTAATTAATCAGTAATTTCCTCATACTTTCCAACACAACCAATACTCATTGAAATTCACTAGGTGAATTAGAAAGACAACAAAAAAACCTGAATTAAATGTGTTAAAAACCCTTTTACCTATGAAATAAAGGCAAGCAGAAAGCTACAGGCAGACTGACATATTTAGCCAAGAGGAAAGTACATAACACAGCTCTATCTCCTACTTTAAAATGTGCAATATGACAAAAAATTTTCCCTGAGCAGTAGTTTAATTTGAAGATAATCAGTGCTAACGTGCCACTCAACTTATTTTGCCCATCTAATCTAAGCTGCCCTTCTTACAAGAGTGACTTTAACCCCTCAAAAATAACTCCTAGAACTGTATATTTGAGCTTATTCACCAATGACAGAACTTGTTTTTTATTAAAATTATTGTTCTAGACTATCACAAACATGGCCACATGAAACAGATGGTAAAAAAAATCTGTCAGTGTCCCATAATGTGTCTTAACAGAAGCTTTGAATGGCCATGTGTGACATGCTGTTTGGAAACTACCTAACCACATGAATACCCAGAAATGGAGTTCAAGGTCATTGGCATCACCGAAATGCAAAACAAACCAAAAGCTGCATCTGTACTTTAGAGTATCACCTGCTAAGGCACGTGCCAAGTAAAACAAGACTAGAGAGATCAAAATTAAACTGACTGACCAGCACACTCTAGTCAACTCATTTTTATCAAGTGCAATCCAGGAATTATAATGGCACGGCAGGATTGTTTTCAAATCTGGATTCCTCTGATTATCAATCATTCATCAAGAAAACTAAACAATGCAAAGACATCATACCCACTGTGAATTGAAAAACCTGATGCCGAACCACAGCACAATCTACTATGACATTTATAAACACACACACTCACACATCATAAAGAAAGCTTGTGTATAGCATTTTCTTACTTATGGTAAAATATCTGGCAACAAAGAATTACTTAAGAATCATAGCTGTGCTGACTATATTCACAACTACACTTGTGAACACGATACTAAAAATATTCTGGAGATTCACGTCTATTATCAACAGGGACATAAGAGAAAAATAGTTTTTAACTGTTTGTAAACATATTTAAACATATACATATGGAGTAACTTTACTCTGATAAGCATTATATGCTTTGAGAAACAAACTCGTTTTGATGATCACCATGACTAGATGCCATCTGATGCTTTTCAAAAATTATAAAGATTACAGGTAACTGTAGTATCTAACAAATGCTGAAAAGACTAATAAGGTAGAAGCATTATTAGCTAAAGGAGAACTCTTGGCTTACCATAAAACAGTAGCTAGAAAATCCAACTCCACCATGTCAAAGCTGGTTAGTATTTGTATTTGTGCAGAATCACAGTATTTTATCTTAAAACAATTCCATATCAGGCATGTTCAGATTAATGCCAGGAAGGTAACGAAGAAATACATATAGTCCTAACATTGAGTACTATTACACTGTAACACTGCCAAAACAATCCAGTGGGCAACATGTTGGCAGATGATCTTCAGAGTTGGTAACTGTAAGGTAATGTACCCAGGGAAATTCATCTAAGCCACACCTAGACAACTGTGAACTCAGATCTAAGAGCTAAAATGAAAGAAAGTTACCGAGGAGTTGCTAGCGATGTTTCTCTGAAATTATCAGCTCAATGTACAACAGCAGCCAAAATAAGCCAATAAAATGCTAGGAATGCTTTATGAAGGTCGAAAATCTTCATTAATGTTTTTCTATGGCCTGCTGTTCACCTAGGATTTGCTACGCAAATACCAAAACCACAGCTGTTTTAAAGTAAATCATGAGATAATTTCACATTAACTTCTTTAGATTGACTCCACATATAGAACAGTAAGTTCAAAAAATCATATTTATCATAGTAGCAAAATTTATGTCAGCTCTCAAACATTTGGCTAGTCTGAAAAATACATCTACTTCCTTAAAGTAACTTTCTTCTTGTTATCAATACTATTCAGTTTTACTTTTTTAAAAGGAAAAAAAAAAAAAAAAGAGGAAAATTGTCCAATATTTGGTAATGGATAATTTAACTAATATAAAATTGCACGAATTACAGTGTCAGATGTCTTCAGAGGAAAATAACTGTGACATGATTTAACATGCCCAAAGAAATTGTTTCCATTAGTAAAAAGATGAAGTCAAATATAACTGCTATCCAATTTTCTGAAATACCTAAAAAGCCATTTAAAAGAACAGAACTACTGTGATAAACAAGATGAGTGGTAATACTACAAGGAGAGTAACCAATGAAAGAGATAAAACTCTGTATGGAATAAAACCGTCTAAAACAGTAGAAAAGTTATTGTGTTATTCACATTGGATGTGAACTGCTTTGTCCTGTACGCCACGTGCTAAGGCTTTGCCCCTCCATTCAAGATTATGAACACTTCCAAACAATCACCACAAAAGTCTGCCTTCATCTGCCTACCTCCTGTCCAAACTCTTCCTCTAGAACTGCTCTTCATCCTTTCCTGTGTCCAGACAATATCTGGCCCTTTGGCCCTCCACATCATTTTGTAACAGGTACAATACAAACAATGTATTTATAAAGTCACCATTTTCTAAGATTACACCATAAAATATAATGACAAATGAGACACAAAGAACATATCTTTTCAAGAGGCTAGTAAAATCTCCACAGAATTAATATAATTTTGGAACATCTCAGATTCCAAAAGTAACCTTTAGGACTGTTTCCTTTACAAAAAGAACGTATATATTATCTATTATCATCAATAAGACCTCCAGAGCATTCTTCTTGCAGGTTTATCATATTTCAAATAATAAAATGCAAACCTAAAGATGTAGGTACAGTCCTACCCTAATAAATCTCTTTTTTTGAAATAACACTTCACTATGAAGACACTTATAATGAAATAGGAATATATCTCACAGCTTCAACACAACTTTTCACAATTGTCTGAGATGAAATGGCCCTGTGCAGAAATCTTTTAAAATTTTTCTAGAATTAAATTGATGCACAGGCTGATTCTGGGCTTCTCTCCTGCACCAGCAAACATTATATTTCTGTATCAAACTTTTTTTTTTTTGTTATTCTCCCCCTTTCTTGGATGGAATGTAGAGATGTAACAAAGACAGTATCTGATACCCTTCATAAAATCTATTTCAGACATGCTTGCTTTGAAGGAGAAGAAAAAGTCTGAAATACAGATATTTTTTTTTCTAAATTAAGAATACTCACAATCCTTCAAATTACAAAAAAAATCAGAAAAGAACATATTTTTGCAGAAGGTTCTCCAGTGTCAAGTTTTGCCTCAATGCCAATTATATCTGGAGTTATTAACTATTCAAAATTCAACCATGAAATGGAAAAAAAAAACCTTACGTGACATTTCATTATGTAAATACTGCTGCAATAAGAAGAAGAAAAAAGCAAATACAGGAAAAAGAAATGAACAATTTATGTTGAACTCAAGAAAAGAAATCTGCATGAATTTAATTTCCCCATGTTCTATAAGTTGTTTACCCATTTCAAAAGACAATACACAAAATAATACATAAATTTCTGAATTTTCCAAAAGAGCACAACCACTTTAAGAAGGTCCTTATAGTCACGTATCAATCTTGGCTGAATAAATGGAGAATGGATGATTCAGCTATGACAGCACTAATTTTCTGAAAGGTGACCAAGTAGTTATACAAGAATAAGTGCTTATGAGTGTAACAAATACAAATGTCCATGTTTATTTTTTACAATAAAAAGTTAAAAGATGCAGTATGTAAATATTTTGACTCCACTGAGTTAGCAACTAGTTTATTACAATCTTAGAAGTAGCAACGTTTTCTAGAAAATTCAACTTTTATTGAAATTACATCGTGTGTGCTTCAAAAATTCTTATAAAAATTCTCAAAAACAGAAGGAAAATGAAGCACTAGTTATAAAGTTGTCAAAACATTTTAAAGCTTCTCAAATACCTAGTGAAAAGCTGAATATGAAACTATAAAAAAGGATACTGGAAAATTTCAGGAATACATTAGCTGATTCCAGGAGAAACACCAATTAAAGAGGAAGATTGCTTGAATTCTGAGGTCTAGGTCTTATTGAAATATCAAGACACTTCAGACTACTTTCAAGAATTGCAAGAAGACCTCCAACCAGTCAAACATGCAAAAACCCCAACAAAACACACTCAAACCCCCCTACTCAAACACAGCAAAACTTATACAAGCTACTTAGATTTTTTTAAATCAAAGAATTATGCTCCTTTACTTATATCTGGAGCTGGTAACTAACATGAGATTTTACCATACTGACAACTAAACTAATAAAACACATAAGAGTCAGTGTGACTTTTATTTTGCATATTTGAAAAAAAATACCATAAAGCCAAGCTGCATATGCATATTGACAGGAACACTAAAGCTGTGATAAGATTACGTGTAATTTAAAGTCCTGTGGGATATGTGTTTTTCCACTGTTTTTTATGTATAAGTTTTTTTTATGTCATTCACTGATACTTTTAATTTGGGTTTTGATATTCGAGCTAAGTAGCTTCTAAAAATGACATATTTCTCTCCCTTGTCATATAATGCACACACTTCTGCTTAGACGAAAAATTCTTGAAACGTACATGAAGACAGGCAAACAAACTGTTTAAAGTACCTTCAACCAACCATAGCCTTGATAGGCAGCACAGCAAGTATCCTGTAATAATAACCTTCAACTAGAAAATAATTATACATTATATTTCTTATATTGTACTTCAGAAAAAAAATTAGTTACCCCTTTGAACCTAGAAACGCTACCTTTTTTCCTAGCACTATTAGCACTAATACCACTGTTCTAGTTTCACATTTTGACTTCTCCCTTAAAAACCACAAAATTTCTAGAAGCATTTTTCATCTTCCCAAAGCCTTTCTAAACTGCAAGGAATGACCAAAGTCACTCATTGCTCAGACTGCAAATTAGTACATTTCCACCTAGAAAGGAATGAAGTAGGAGACAGAATTATACCCACCCATAGGCCTAAATTTCTTTCTAATGACTGAACATTATTTTCTCAATTCAGTAGAGCAAATAACCATTATTTTTTCATCTTTTTTTCAATATATCTTTTTGTCCTGTACATCAACAGATAACGAGCAGAGTATATCAACACCATGCTAGCCTTCCTCTAAACAGCAGCAGTTCCCCTGTTGCAAAAGCATAAGGAGAAAAAAGCATGCTGCTGCTGACTAACCTAAAAGCAAGAACAAAGAAAAATCTCATAATAATTGTTGTGAATATGCCCTTATTGTTTTTAAATCTGAATGTAGTGGAACTAATACTACAATGAATTTTTTTCTAGTCTTGAACATTTCATTTATTGGAATTTATGAGAATAAATGATAATGACAATCAAAGTTGAAATTGAAAATTTATCATTATTTGGGACAGTGAAGAATGTTCATTTCTTCATGGATGCAAGAGCTGGCAGAATGGTAAATTCATTTTCCCAATCACTAAACTAAATTTCCCATTCAGAGTTACATGCAAGCGTGACTTCAGCTACTGCATTGTAATGATGGCTGCACATTTAAGTAATTTGGAACAGGTTTTAGAGCCCTTACAGGAAAAGCAAACATAACCCTGCAATTTATGTTTTTGGACACGTCAAAAGGTGAACAAAATGCCAAGCAGTTATAATCTACTGTAACACACAACAAACTCGTTCAGTAAATAGAACCTGTTCACAGACAACATCCTGAATGACTGAGTGGTCATGTTTATTTCTATGCAAATAATCTCACTAGAATCATTCCAAATTCATGGTAGACACCAATAAAATTTTCTATAATATGTTTGCTATCTCAATAAATCTTTCCTGTTCAGAATAAAATTTTGGTCTGTTTCCCAACCTTTTATTTCTCCCAAATATTACAATGTTTAATAATTCTTACAAGGAACAATTTTATGTTTTGTATGCACCAAGTAGAAACATACATCTGAAATTTAAGACACTTAGGGTGAGGATTTCTTTTTGTGTTTGTGGTGTCAAGACCTCAGATTTATACTAGCCATTCCCATATGGGAGATGTAAAATAGACACAGTAGGTGATGGCAAAAAAAAAGAGACCAAGATCAAGGTTACAATGATCATTTGAAGGAGCAGTTTCTGTATATAGCCCAACCGTAAAATGAAGCCAGTCCCTGCAAAACTTCCAGAATTTGGTGGAGACAACATGATCTATCTTTTTTATTTAAACTTTTGACCTGTGTACAAAGCAAGCTTGCAATACTTTCAAACTTCAAACTACTTTCATAATCCTGAAGAATATGCCACAAAACCACTAGTAACAGAAAGGTAGCAAATGTACTTAAGCATATAAATAAGTTTATCAGATTGAAAGAGTGTAATAGGAAAGAGTGATTTGATAAAGCTCTAAAAAGTTTTATGTACGGAAGACAGAGGAGAAATAAAAGACAGGGAAACAAGACCAAAACATTAACCTAAACAAGAAAGATTTACTAAGACAGTAAACAGAGAATGTTATTGTTCTCCAAACCAATAGAGTGCCTTAAAGGCCTGAGAAGAACATGCAAACAAATACAAACAAATGCTTCTATGTTTTTTCCATTTGGACAAACATTTTGGTTGTTTGCACTGTCTTGTTCATGTTTATTATATGAAGACAGGCTGAGAGAGTTGGGGTTGTTCAGCCTGGAGAAAAGAAGGCTCCAGGGAGACCTTACAGCACCTTTCAGTACCTGAAGGGGCCTACAAGAAAGTTGGAGAGGGACTTTTTACAAGAACATGTAGTGATAGGATGAGGGGTAATGGCTTTAAACTGGAAGAGGCTAGATTTAGACTAGATACTAGGAAGAAATTTATTGTGAGGATGGTGAGGCACTGAAACAGGGGAGTTGTGGATGCCCCCTCCCTGGCAGTGTTCAAGGCCAGGCTGGATGAGGCTTTGAGCAACCCGGTCTAGAGGGAGGTGTCCCTTCCCATGGCAGGGGGGGTGGAACTAGATGTCCCTTCTAACTCAAACCATTCTACGATTCTATGATAAATGAGCAGTGCTCATAAAAAACTGATACAAGAATGAGATTTGTCTTATGATTTTGTATTGAGTAGAATATTTAACTAAAAAATAAACAAACTACTTAACTTCACACCACAGCTTTCCCATTCAGAGCAAAGAACACATAGTGCAACACTTCATTATGAGAGTTCATCTGGTGATCAATGTATATGGTTTCTTTAGTTGTGTTTCACTCACAGTATATGTTGGATGCAGACTTCCACATAATTTTTACAGTAAATTTTCCTTTTCATCTTGAGAAAGGGCTTGTTTGGATATCAGATTTGTTAATTTCTTGAAATCTTTATTTTTCTATAAAAATAATTTCCCCCTTTTAACTACTTGTCCTCTCACTACATTTAAGATTTAATAATTAAAATTTCATTTTCATGTTAATTGAAGATAAATCATTAACATAAATTATCAGCTAAACTTTACAGCTGAACTCCATAGGAAAACACAGAATTCCTTAAAATTTAAGTGAGTACTTGTACTGGGTCTGGCTGAGCTGGAATTGATTTTCCCCTATAGCAGCCCTCATGGTGCTGTTTTATGTTGGGAGCCAGAAGGGTGTTGATAACACACTGGTGTTGTGGCTACTGCTGAGTAGTGCTTACACAGCACCAAAGCTCTTTTCAACATTTCTCCCCAGTGGGATGGGGTGGGCAGGATCTTGGGAGGGGACACAACCAGGACAGCTGACCTGAACTGACCAAAGGGATATTCCATACCGTATGTCTGCTCAAGTATAAAGATCGGAAGAAGGAGGAAGGGGGGGTGGCGTCACCCTTGATCCTCTGAGGCAACTGCTATGCGTATTGCAGCCGTGATTCCTGAGAAGGCCCCACATCACCTGCTAATGGGAAGTAGAGAATAAACCTGGTTTCTGTTTTTTTGCTTCCATGCGCTGACCTTGCTTTGCCTTGCTTACATTAAAACTGGGGTTTTTTTTACCCACAAGGTGTTTTTTTCTACCTTATTTTCTTTCCCCCTTTTTGCCCTGCTGAGAAAAGGGGGGGGAAGTGATAGAGTAGCTTGGTGGGTACCTGGTGTTTAGCCAAGGTCAAAACCACCAGAGTCCTTTGTGGCTAAACAAGAATTCCAATCTTACATTAAAAACTAACAAGAAAAAAAATACTACCAGCTTTGCTTTTAGAATCTTATTTCATATCTAGGTTGATTTATTTACTTAAACTAAGTAGGTAAACTTCTTGCATGTTCAAGACATAAAAATAAAACTCTGAGGCTGGACTGTCATTTGGTGCTTTCTGTCACCATTCATAAACCGGCATTACCAAAAAAATACTGCAAAAGCAAAAGACATCTAAGGGTGACGTTTTAATGACATTCTGGGGAACACTACCTTTCAGAAGTGATATTTCCAGATTTTGGGAGAATCCAAAACGCCCATGGGCAAGAGTCAGTTCTGGTCACATTCTGAATTTCAGATTTCCCACCTCTAAAATTTTATTTTTTTCTTTTCCAACTAGCATTTCCACAGTCAGTCCCACATAGACACATGAAAAAAAAAGAGGAAAGAGTATTTAAAAAATGTTAATACTATACAATGTTACGCAGTGGCTCATCACAGTCATTTTTGTGTGTAGCATAGATAAATCAATCAACTGTAACGTAGCTGGCAGATTACCTCCATTACACATCCATATATGCCTGTTCTTAAGTGCTGGGGAAGTCATGTGCCCCTGTGAAGTGTTCTGTATGGCATAGTTTGACTTTTATACTTGCAAAGTCAAGAGTTCTCTCTCACTCAGAAAAGGAAAGCTCAATCAAGCTAGATAGTGACAGGCAACACTCTCACCTAACACCCATCTCTTTCCCTGGTTAGGAAAGGATATTCAATATTTAGTGTACAATCTCCTGAATGCACTTTATTCATCATGCATCCCTCTGTCATAATACTATTTTGCAGGGCTTTTAATTCCTTCTTTTTTTTCCCCCAATAAATTTTAGAAATGTACTTCCTACTGCCTACCAGCTTTACTGAAGCTCAGATACATTTTTAGGGTGATGTGGAGAGACTGTAAATTAGCCTGCTCTTTCAGTATTCTTTACTCACTGAGCCAGTGCCAGAGCACTAAGTACTCTGCCAGCAAAAGTGGTACCAGGCTGTAGAATTCATGAGACCAGAAAAAAAAAGTAGATGCACCCCAGGAAAATAATCCAGGGTAATGAAGAGTGGGAGAGACTGTGATCAAAATTAGACCACTTGGCAAGGGCCATAGCTTAGATACCCAACTAGGCTTCACAGCAGAAAGACAACATAAAAACATACAACTGTAAAACGTTAATAAAACATTTAATAAAAATAGAATATAAACACATCAGGAAAAGTAGGTAAGTGTTATTTCTTGAGTAATGTAGTATAATATAACAGGATCACCTACAAGAATAATATTGGTGGTAATACCTCAGTTCTATTACCCTGACCCACTGCACATGACACAGTCCTTTGAGATTACTGATACTTCTGCTGAATCTCATTAATTGCAAAGATTTACAGAAAAGAGGTTACACAAATCCACTTTCATTTGTTCTTAACACAATTGTGGAAATAAATTTGTAATTCCAAGCACAAAATTGTTACTAAGTAATTCTTCTGCAGTGATGCTCATTTGCATAATTAAAAGCTGGCAGTTCTTCATTCAGTCTTCATTTCCTTTACCTACTTGTAATATTATTCAGTTTTCTCAGTGTACCTAATTAAAAGGCAAATTTACAACTTATAAATAAATAATACTAATCACCAACTATCTAGTTTAAAATATATCATTTACTACTGAATTTTCTCTATCTTTGTATTGCGGCGTTAGCTGCATCCCCATCAATACAGAAGAGCCAAGTTTAGTTCTCAGAGGAATTTAAGAGATAAAGGGTATATTTCTTTCTGTCACCCAAGACATAAGTGCAAAGCTGTTCTGCTCCCGATTTGTGCTAATCAACAAGTAGTGTAAGTATACTAAACAATGCGTACAATATACAATAAGCAGGCAACCACACAATTAACCAGACCTTTTCAGAATATCTCCAAGGTGGGGAAAAAAAAACAACTCCACAAACAAAAAAACACCCCAGACCGACACAAATACACACACCAACTGTAGTCACATCTAACTCCACAGTGCAATTCAGTCATTTAAATGAGTTCTCAGATTGGCAGCCTATTTATCTAAAGCTTTCTCTATTATGGTAGTGAAAGATAAGCACCTTGACATGGTAATTCAACTCTAAGTTGGGATGAATTGCCCTTGGAAAGTGTCACTCACATTTCAGCAACAAAATATGAACCATTCAGAGACACCAAGCTTCTCTCAGCACAGGCATCCTGTGATAAATGCCTGTAATTATATTAATGAATCTGAACACTGGAATATACCAAATCAGCAAAACCCGCACATTACTAGCCCTAATATACCTCAAAATATATTCAGTAAATGAGTGTTTCCTGAGTCTTGAAAAAACATAAAATTATAATATGCAAATAAATATACTTTATGCACCACATACTCTACACTGTAAACATATAGGAACACTATAAAGAATATAGGAATAAACAAAAAAGAAACACTGCAATGTGACTGACTTTGTATTCTCATACCGAAACTTACCAGCTGCTTTTCATTTCAATCATATCTGAGATCTTCACATTTCTGTCCTTTACAAACCTTTCATAGATGAATAAAACAACAAGGTCGAGAAAAAAAAAACAAAACAAAAAAACAACAGGTTCCCATATGAACTTACAAGTTTGAGTATTTCTTGATTTTTTTTCTATACCTATCCAAACCTATCTATTTTTACACTTTGCTGGGAATCTCTGAAGAACAGACTGTCACTAGTTTCTCAGACTTTATCAAACAGTCTTTCTTGGATCTTTGAAACTGACACCTTTCTATCATAATTATATTTTGCTTTCCCTTCAACTGTACTGTATTCTGAACATTCCGCCTTCTGTGTGTTTCATTTTCTCTAATCCACACAAACTTTTCAATTACTGCTTTAAGCTTCCATTTTTATTATTTGCAACTCTCAGACTGAAGCTGTCTTGGAGTTAATCCTCATTCAAACATTTTTGAAGACACGCTCATTTTGAATCACCTATCAATCAAGCCGGCAATAATTCAACATTGAAACTGCATTGCAAGATGAAATACCGAAATACATTTTTATTACCTCATACGTTATAATGCAAAACCTGTCTAGGTTTATGAAATGTAAATTGTTCCGTGAATCTGCTAAGTTTGTTTGAATGCAATTTGAGATGTCTACTGAGGAAGGCTTCCTTCTCCTCACCTCCCCCGTCTCCATTTTGGAGCAGGAAGGGCCCAAGGATGATTTCACCAGCTAGTGTCGCTTTACTGAACTGAGAAATAGAAGCAGTAAGGAACAATGCAGCTAGAATAGAATATGCTAAAAACATTGTAGCTGGACCCATGGATTGCTTAGCTTACTAGAGTAGCCTTTAAACACCTTGTTTTCATCTATTAGCTTTCACTCAGTAACAGAGACATTAGGAATATAAGAAACTGTTTTAAAGCTTTTCATTGTCTAGTTCAGAGCTTGTCTTTAAATTCACGCTTCTAGTATCAATCTCTCAATCACTGGGTCATAGACAGGTATAAGACTTAGGCCACAGGTAATTACATACTAGTAGACTGACTGTACATCTGCATAAAAGCTGACTTAACTACACTGACAAACAGGGATGCAGAAGGAAAAGCAAACCAGTACAGGATTGACTCAGAAGACTTTGCCCTTTACATCAAGAAATGGATAGAATGTGAAGAGCTGTCTCTGAGCAATGAGCAGGTTGAAAGTTTATGGGTAAGAATTAGAGACAAGCAACAAAGTGAGCCTTGTGGTTGGTGTCTACTACAGGCTGCCCAATCAAGAGGAGACTACTGACAAAACCTTCTTCAGCTCTAGGAGGCATTGCATTCACAGGCTCTCATCCTGCTAGAGGACTTCAACCACCCTGACATTTACAGAAAAATAGCACAGCAAGCTGTAGGCAATCCAGGAAACTCCTGGAATGCATTGAGGATAACTTCTTAAGCCAGGTAATAGACAGCCCTACCAGAGAGGATGTGATTCTGGACCTGATGGTCACCAACACAAGTGAGCTAAATTGGCAACATCAAGATTGAAGGCAGCCTGGGTTACACCGGTGGAGTTCACAGTCCTAAGGAATATGTTGCATAGGGATGGGGTCAGGAAGGCTAAGGTGCGGCTGGATCTGAACTTGGCAAGGAATGCAAAGAGTAATAAGGGTTTCTACATTTATGTCAGTCAGAAAAGGAAGATCAAATAAAGCAGTTGAACAATGAACACAATTGGCAAACTGGCAACAAAAACTGAGAAGGCGGCTGAGGTGCTCAACATCTTTTTTGCCTCAGTCTTCACTAGGAACCTCTCTTACCACACCTCTTGAGTGCATGGAGTGCAAGACAGGGCCTAGGGGAACAAAGTCCCTCCCACTGTAAGAGGAGACCAGGTCTGTGACCTCCTGAGGAACATGAACATACATAAGACTATGGGACCTGACAAGATGTATCCCAGAGTCGTGAGGGAATTGGCTGACGTACTTGCTAAGCAGCTCTCCATGGTATTTTAAAATTCATGGTAGTCAGGTGAAGTGCCTCGTGACTGGAAAAAGGGAAACATTGCACCCATTTGTAAAAAAGGTAGAAATGAGGACCCTGGGAACTACTGACCAGTCAGCCGCACCTTTTTGCCCAAGAAGATCATGGAACAGATCCTCCCAAGAGCTATGTTAAGGTACAGGACAGGGAGGTGATCGAGAGTAAGCGTGGCTTCACCAAGGCCTTACCTTACCTCCTGCCTTACCAACCTAGTGGCCTTCTATAATGGAGTGGCTACATCAGTGGACAAGGGAAAAAGCTACGGATATAATCTATCTGGAATTCTGTAAGACCCTTGACATGGTCCTCCACAACATCCATCTTTCTAATTTGAAGAGATAGGGAGTTGATGAATGGACTGTTTGGTGGATGAAGAATCAGTTGAATGGTCACATCTGGAGGGTAGTGGTCCATGGTTCAATATCCAGATGGAGATCAGCGACAAGTCGTATCCCTCTGAGGTCTGTATTGAGACCAATACTGTTTAATACCTTCACCAATGACAAACAGCAGGATTAAGAGCACTCTCAGCAAATTTGCAGACCATACAAAGCTGAGTGGTGAGGTTGACATACCTGAGGGACAGGATTCCACCCAGAGGGATCTGGACAAGCTGGAGAAGTGGGCCCATGTGAACATTATGAAGTTCAACAAGGCAAAGTGCAAGGTCCTGCACATGGATCAGGGCAATCCCCAGCATCAATACAGGCTGGGGAATGAAGAGATTGAGAGCAGCCCTGCCAAGAAGGACTTGAGGGTACTGGTGGATGAAAAGATGTACATGAGCCAGCAATGTGTGCTTGCATCCCAGAAGGCCAACAGTATCCTGGGCTGCATCAAAAGAAGTGTGCCAGCAGGTGAAAGGAGGTGACTCTGCCCCTCTACTTCACTCTGGTGAAACTCCACCTGGAGTACTGAGTTCAGCTATGGAGTCCTCACTACAGGAAAAATATGGACCTTTTTGAGTGGGTCCAGAGAAGGGCCACAAAAATCAGAGGGATGGAACACCTCTCCTATGAACAAAGGTTGAGGGGGTTGAGGTTATTCAGCCTGGAGAAAAGGCAGCTCCAGGAAGACCTTATTGTAGCCTTTAAGAACTTAAATGGTGCTTTTAGGAAAGATGGGGACAAACTCTTTATAGCAGAGCCTGTTACAATAGGACAAGGGGTAATGGTTTTAAACTAAAAGAGGGTAAAATTTAGACTACATATAAGGAAGAAATGTTTTTACAATGAGGGTGATGAAACACTGGAACAGGTTGTCCAGAGCAGTTGTAGATGCCCCAACCCTGGAAACATTCAAGGTCACACTGGATGGGGCTCTTGGCAGCTTGATCTAGTTGAAGATGTCCCTGCTCATTGCAGAGGTGTTGGACTAGATGATCTTCAAAGGTCCTTTCAAATCCAAACTATTCTTCGATTCTATGATTCTATATAAAGCAGCACTGCAATTTACCAACAGAAATAATGTGTCAAGTGTTGCTGCTTAAAGGGGAGGGAAAGAAGAAAAAAAAAAGCAATTCTAGTTGTAGAGGTGTAGCATTTTACTAGTAAAAGCATCCTAAACTGCATCAGCAGATGATGCTATTAAAAACAGGCTTATTCAAAGAACTTCCATTAACTTCCACAAGATTTTCATTAGACATCTGAATACAAGTTGAAATGCTGAGGTTTTCCTGATAAGATGATAAATACTTGGTTCCTAGACTTTGAGCAATGAGAAAAGAATTATATTACTGCAATTGAAAAAAGCAGGGATGAGCTGTAATTTGTTACTCTGCTGTTATGGAGTCTCTCTGTCTCATCTTTATAGAACTGAGGAATAATGTCTAAACATAAGAAAACTAAATAGAAAACTAAATCAAAACCACATATGCTTCATAGTAAGCTATATATACTGTTCATCATATAAAAGAATGAGAATCATTAAAAGTAATATGATTCATAGCAGTCAGACTGAATGTTGTTATAACATCTACTAAATTTTCCATAACCTTTTCAATAGACATTTCATGATTCTGCCCTCACGTACATGAATTCATGACCCAGAAATGAATTCAGAATATGATATATTTTAGAAATTTTGTAACTATTTCATAATTTCCTCCATCTGATAAAGGTGAACTATCAATGAAACAAACTGTAACCTGCTTTCCAGGCGCACACAATCATATCCTATATCCCTTCCTTAGGCAAAGAGAACAAAGAGTTGTTACAGTTGACGAAATTAACATTTATATATATGTTAATACAGACAGAACTACACACACACTGCCTACACTTAGCCAGTACCTAGGGCTAAACCGCAGTAGTTGTTCTACCACCCGATGCTCCTTCCCCATTTGAGAAGGAGAATCAGGGGAAAAAAGGGAGAAGCCCTGTGAGTTGACGTAGAAACAGATTTAATGAAATAACAAAATTAATAAAACTGACATAACCTATAAAAAGTTCTGCTCCGCCTGGTCCCTGGTCCTTGATGTTAACAGCCCTAGGAAGAGGAACTCCACCCTCAGTGAGCTCCCTCCTTTTACAATGAGCATGATCAAGTGGTATGGGATACACCTGTGAGTGACCTGCCTTGATTGGATCTCCCAGCTGACTCAGGGCTACTCGTGGCCTGCCTTCCATGGCTGGCCCATGGGTCTGTGCCTGGGGAACCAAGACATACACTCAAATTAAAAGCCTTAATTATGTAAGTCAAAATCTTTATGAAAACAACTCAAAAATTATAACTGTCCTGTCTGAAATTAGAGTGGAAGCATAAAATAATTATGATATAGAAGAGATAACATTTAAGAAATAGGAGCATGACATATCTATTAAAACAGTAAAAGGACATGAATCTCAGGAGTTATTGCAAAGGTTTAACACTTCACTGTTAAACGAAATTCTGAAGTTTTAATGGGCACCAATACTATTAAGAAAAACATGTAAGAAACTTCAAAACTTGAATACATATTCTGAAGATGTGATGCAGACATGAAATAAAGCAGATGTGAAATATTTAGTAATTCTGAAAGATGAGGGTCAAAAAAGCCTAAAGCTTGTGAAAATGGAAAATGAGATGAGCAGATTATATTGACATTAATGAGACAAAATTGTGGGAAAGCTGCTACCAGAGTAATCACGTAATCAAGTATAATACAACATAAACACGTAATTTGTTACAACAAACAGCTGATATTTTATTCTGATGAGATTTAATTGATTATATATAAATTGAACTAACATTAAATTTATTTAGGCTCTCCCATAGCAACATGTTAAGCAGCAGGTCCAAAGAAAACTCTGTCCTTCCAAAAAAAAAAAAAAAAACAAACCAAAAAAAACTTACAAATGTAGGTTGTACGACCATCCCACACCATGTTCAGTGTTGGTCAGTGGGCAGCCCCCAGTCACCCATTGCATATGTCTGGATTTCAGCCTGAGGTGCCCTCCTCTCCCTCTCACTACAGGCGACATAGCATGTAAACTCTGCCTTCGCTTTCCAACGTCAATGGCAAAACTATCAATGTTACAGCACCTAACTACAGGAAAATTGCGTAGATATAGCTCTTGGTCATATATGACATTGTAATTATAAAAAAAGCCCGTAGATTCCAGTAGTTGATCCATGATTTCAAAACTATTAATTACGAGACTTACAGCACCTATAGCCCAGCGTAAGTTTCCCTTCTGGTTTTCATGTTCATTTGCTAAAGAATGAGCAAAAATTAGTCTAAATTTACACTGTGATGAGCAATACTCATTTCAGCTACATTTACAGACAGGCTATTCTAGCAACTCCAGAAATAAACTGAGAACCACAGAAATAAATTACCTATTTGTTGTGTAATAATTTAAATATATTTTTCTGACTTATCAGTAAAGAATTTCTATGGGTAATGCAGAGAAGACGTGAAGTATCCTGTTTCTGTGTAAGAATTATTCCCTTTATTGCCAATGTTTTCATGATAAAATTCTCTATTCAAACTACTGTAGGAGTGCATTAGCAATCTCAGTGACCTGCTTTTTCTGTTTATTACACATAGCCTTCCATCAAGAACCCTGAACTAGTGAAATGGCACTCAGCAACCCAGTTTTATCTGTTTTATTTAGTTTGTGATTAGGCTACACTCCTTTATTAAATGGAAGTTCTTGTAAAGTACAGATAGGGAACACAGAAAAACTACGTTATAAACTACACTGGATGTTAGGATGTAAAAGTGGCGGACACTAGACTTTGGGCTAGACTAACAAAACACTGGATTGCACAAAACTACTTGCTCTAAAGCCTCTTAATCTTAAAACTTAGAAGAAAAACTATATATAAATACATGGACAGAAATAGTTGTCACAGCTGATGCAACTGAAAGTAAAGATTAAAATTCACAAAATTGTATTACAATAGATTATTTAACATTAAGCATTAGTTACTGAGGCAAGTACAAAGCATAATTAAGAATATGATTACTGGAGATTTACTTCCATGAAAAACATAAAATAGCCTGTATTAATCATACCCATGAATATCAATTCAGATATGTTAATATTCACTGTATAATTTCAGGTCTTGATTAAAAAAATAAAAGAACATGGCCTACTTTTTTTTAGCAAAACCAAAAAGATAGAAATACACTAAGCTTGCATGTTTTCTCTAGATGAGCAGGTGCAACAGTCACCTTGTTTTTTCTGTGCACATCTGTGCATCATGCTGAATTTATTCTCAGGAATATTCATGTTTTCACTGACCATTAATTTCCCCACTAAGACTCTTCTGAGGAATTCCATCTAACTCCTCCTCTGACTAATTTCCCATATCATAGGTTAAGTTCAATCTTTCATATTTAACTTGATCCTCAATACCATTAAATACAACAAAGTGTTAAGCTTTTTAAATGCTCATGCCCAGCTCCTCTCAGATTTAGTTACAGGCTGGCTTAAACGAGCTATAAACACTAGTCCTTGAGCACAGAACTTTCTACTAGAAGACTACACTAATTATGTAGGGTCCAGTACAGCAAAGAGCTTCAGCTTAACCTCTGCAATAAGTACATGGCAACACTTCTAGTAAAAAACCCTACGATAAGCCAGTGTAGTTAAAAAAAAAAATCAACCAACTAAAAAAACCCCAAAAAACACCTCACAACCCATCCCCACACCCCAAAAAACCCACGAAAACCCCACCCCAACACAAAAAAAACCTTCAGACAAATGCTGGTATTACAGGAAGAAGCCAGATACAGTGTAAAATTTTCTGTACATGTGAGCTCTATGCGCTAAATTTTTAATACTGTTTTCAAAACCATTCAAGGAAACTTGCTCTGGTTTTGAGTCTGTAGTAAATTCCATTTAAAACAACATTAATGCAATTGCTGAAAACTGTGAAGAAAATAAGTCCAGTAACTTTCCACAACTTGGTAGAGGATGTATCATCTGTTGAAGATAGCTTCCAACATGTAACACACTAGAAAAGTAGGAGAACACTGCCTATAGTTAACAATTATTCCTTACCTTATGTAAGTATTCCTCAGCAGAGAATTCATCATCCCTGTCTTTGATCATGGACTTCTATACATTGTTTAATGTTGCTAGCACCTTCTAGAGAAAAAGCCGGTGTATGTAAAGCCACCCTGTGAGACCTGTGCATCTGACTCATGCAGATGGTACTAAGAGATAAATTCCTTTCACTGGCTTGAAATTGCAATATATGCCATTTGTTCTATCAATAACGAATCAAATATTTCTATAATTAAACTGTGCTATTATCGATAGCAGTACATAGCAAATAATCCTCCAGAAAAGTTTTCTAAAGCAATACACTTTACTTGCGATACATTTTTCAAGTCTGCTAGTTAGTTCTGATTTGCCTTGGAGTGCCAAAAGGAATCAGATCTCATATCTTGACTGTACAAAACTGCTAGCATTTCTCATGTGTTTTCTGTGATTTTTTCCGAATGCGTTGATATAGCCATCAACAGACAGGTCATGTTATCTAGTCTGGCCTGTGACTTATGTTTTGTTTTCATGAGGTTTTACTATGAATCGGAGAACAACTACACATTTCACTTGAAAGAGCCAGACTAGTTTATCACATTGGCAGAACAAGAAACAACCGCAGAAAAAATTAACAAAACAACTGATAGCCAAGAGGTTTGCAGGAGTCCTCTGCACACATTACATGGATTTAAGGCGTGATCTCTGTTTACATACACTTCTGTCTCCACCACTGGGATCACGGTTTACATGGGAACTGGGCTGTTACCAGGTTTAAGCTGCTACCTCCCTCCCACCATTCACAGTATCTGCTAGAACTTCAGCAATGCAATAAATATGGGCATTCGAAATACAAAACATTTGTGTAATAGTGACCCACCTGCCTGAATGGGATAAGTGAATAGAGTTTACATTCCCTAAAACTACAACCACTCATTTACCTAGTTAACAGAGATCCAAAGTGACATACTAAACCAGAAAATAGCTTTTAAACTAAATATAGTTTGCCTTCTCTTGTTGACATCTCTCAATTGAAACAAGTAAAATTCTGAAAATTTACTGAAAATTTCAAGTTACAAGCAAACCCACCATTTTGACCCACTAGATGCCCACTGTGGGCACTGGCAAGGATAATTCCCAGGCTACTAATCACAGCACATCAAAAACACAGAGCAAAACTGTTACATAAAGAAAAATCTGTAACAAAAACCAGATCTACATTACATACATAGAAAATTTCCTAAGCCTCTCTCTGCAACTCTGAGCTGGTTGATACAGGTCCATACATTGACAGCAGTGGTACAAGCCTCTCTCAGTGTGCTAGTCCTTCAGTCCTACCAGCTGTTTTTGTACAACCACAATCTATAGTGCCTAAACCTTTATTCAGAATTTACATGTAGGCAAAATGCTTTGATCACTTTAAAACACACTACATAATAAATGTAACTCCAAAGTTGAGTTTGTGTAGCTAGAGATTACATTTATTCAGGAAATATATTAATGGTTTTTGTCATGATCTATAGCAAGAATTACTTGTGACTGTTTATGCAGGAGTCCAGAAGACAGAGAATTTCCCAACAATAATTTCCATATACGTTCTCCCTTGTTGAGGCAGAATTACAGACCATAGATGAACCAAATTACCTTGTCTCAGATTTCTTCCATCACCGTAAACAACTAAACACAACTATTTTGCTTGTTTGCTGAATTTTTGTTTCTTATGTATATCAACACACTTGACAGTATCCCTTCTTGAGGAGAAAAAAAAAAAAAAGAAAAAAATCATTATTCCTCTCTAAGGGTCATAACTTACTTTCAAAGCTTGCAGCATTCAGATCTGAATGGTATCAACTTCTACTTTAAAGCTAAAAAAGGACAATGTTTAATTTTTCATTACACAAAAGCTGGCTGAAATCAAGCACCATTGCCATACTATTACAATGTTCCCAGTAACATTAGTTCTTTGTTTTGTTCAGGTAACATAAGCCTTGCATCCTTCCTAAAGTATACTTCAAAATTCTTGATAATAGTTCTAATGTGAGAGTGCTTACCATTTAAAGATCTTAATTCTAATGTGAAAATTAATCGCTCTCCTACTTTTAACACTGAACTGGCAAATCTCTGTCAAGCTCTACTGTTCTGAAATCCAGTATATGAAAATAATAATAAAAAACCTAGATAAACTATATAGAATTTACTAAGAACACAGAAATACTCCATTTAAAAAGTATTCAAAGCCACACAAACTACTATTTAAATAATTTGGAAAAGGTATTATGTATTTTCTTTCACTTAATAGTTAAAAATACCCTTTCTTACTCAACTACAATTCATACCTTTTCCAAAAGCCCTATGTAGGAAAAAGGGAAAAAAAAAAAAAAGTAACCCTAACCTGTACCACAACAGGTAAAACCCCAACACAGTTAAAGAAAGTGCCATCCAAAAACATAGCATCAGTTTTATCTTAATCCAGAGTATATTTTTTAAAATCCAGCAGTTAAAAAGAGGTGAAATAATTGGTTAGAAAGGATAGTATGTGAAAAAATATAAATGTTATTGTAGATTCCATTTTCCCCAGAATTAGAGACATGGACTAAATCAAAGTCAGTCTTTTTAATTAAGCAGAGATCAGAAAGAACTTCTACTTCCACTTTTTGGAATCAGTAAATAAAACATTTACACAACTCTAAGACAGCACAAGACAAAGTATTTTTCCCTGCTCACCTATGTATGTGTGCTATAAACTACAAAGAGAAAATATATATAATTGTACCCAGATCCCTACTTTTCTAATAAGTTACGGAATTTAGTACTAACTATTGATAATGACACCTAGGTCTTCAGAAGCATTACTATTTGGAGAGGTAAATTTTGCAATTGTTTCCCATTTAAAATATATTAACATAAAAAGAGATGAGTTCCGAGACTAATTTATATGAGTACTGTTTTCAACTGTTACTGCTCATGTCAGAAAACAGCTACTCACACAGCATCTCTTACAAATAAACCCTAGAGTAATTCTCTATTGTGAATGGTCTAGAAGTAGAAAAAAAATGTTACTAGATTCTAATAATTTCAAACTTTTTATCATATTACCAATCTCAAGTTTAGACAATAACTAGTAAAACCAGAAAAAAAAAAGAGACTTTTCCTAAAAATAAATTGGTATTACCTGACTGGATCTTTAGGAAATAAAAAATAAAAAATCAACACAACATTGTGGATATTAGTTTTACTGCCAGGCTTAAGTTCAAACTCAGGTGACAGCAACAAAAGGGTATACCATACTGTCAAAATGGAATGAGCTTCCTTCAGTGCACACAGGAAAGTTTAGCCCTATATTTCCTTTACTAAATTTATTCTGTAAGAAGAATGTGTGTGGTCCTAGAAAACCATATTAAGTAGAAAAATGGAAAATTCCCAAATATAGAAATCCATGGTAAAATACTGTCCTGGAGAACATTTTCCAAGACACTCAGCTAATATATTCACTTTATGCTCTTCAGGTGCTATAAATTTCCACAGATTTCTACAGCCATTGTAAAGTTCAGAGGTTGGTCAGTTTTAAATGAAACATTATCCACAATTGTTTTGCATTAGAAAACAAACAAAATTTAAGGACTGACAGCTTGTAAAACTAAAAGAAAATTCAGTGTTTCCACTATGTACATTTTCTTAGTCAATGACTATATTTTTACTGTACTAGAACCATCTTCCTGCCTACTAATTCTACAACACTGCCAGACAAACTATGATTGCAGTTCAAGGGTGATATTAAATATATGCAAGAACAGACTTACAAACAAAGGTAAATGCATAATCATTCTTGTTAAAATTCTAGTGCTACACATCATTATGAATATTTAAACATTCTGGGATCACGCTAAATTCTCTTGCAACAATAAACAAATCAAAGACAACTCGCTCTGTACTAAAATGGAATTTCTGCAAAATTAGAAAACTACAGATGCTGTGGCAAACCAGCCAGAGATCTATAGCCCGGTGTCCTGGGCTGGGCAACTCTCAAGTGAAAAATCCATTAAAACTGAATCTTAGAAGAGCACAACTGACAAAGGATTCACCTTCTCATCCACTATCACATTTCTGCCTCCCCATATTTTATAGCAAAAATGAACTCTTCCACTGTCTTTTTCAACACAAAACAGAAGCATGTATTAACCAAACATAACTGTCTTGCATGCTAATTTTTGGCAGCACCATGAAGAGAGAGCAGTTGCACTGTCTTGTAAGGTTGTGAATGGCAATTCATGTGTTAAGTACAACAGTATTGTTCAGACTTTTGACTGTTAAGGATGTATCATCCATTCTTTCCTAACATGAAGGTCACTCTCCAGAAGGTAAACAAATCCGAAGTCTTAATTTTTCCAAGTTACTGTCTGTTTATTGAATCTACAGAAGTATTAGTGCAAACATTACAAAACATGCCCAAGAATATTAGATGACGCATTCTTGTACACCAAGTGATCAACAACTAAATAGTGACAACTGGAAATTATCCTGATTAAATATTCATGTTAGTACATAAGTGAACCGAACGATAACATTTAGTGTTTTCAAGTAGAGGGATTTTTTACAGTTATTTTGACATTAAATTCTTAAAACATCTAATTGGTGTTTTGCTTACAAATATAATGTATATTCTTATACTAGTTTGCATTGCCTAACATACTCAGTTACAGTCACAATATTCCTGCTATTATTTTATAAAATAACTTGTTTTAACTGATTTACTGTACAACACATCTACATTAATGGTTAAAAAAAAAGGGGGGGGGGGTGTGGCACGGAAAAGAGCATGCTCAGTAGGTTACAAATGCTGTAAGGATGTTAAAATTCTTGATGTGACTGGGGAAAAATGGCAGTAGCACCATACACTTGAAATTACATAAATACATAAAATGAACATGTCTAAGCTTTAGAAAATTAGGCAGTGATTTATTTGAGAAGTTAATTCAAAAATTACAGGTAGTAATGAGGCTAACTACATATTTCAACAGGATATAAACACATAAGGCTGCTAATGATAATTTATATATTACACTATAATGTATTTAGTGACCCAACTGCTTGAGAAAATTAAGTTTCTTCTTTCCAAGTATTTTTTTAAATAACACATTTTGACCCCATTATAAAACATCATAAAAATTATTTAGCAGACGACAGTAGTGTGTTGTAGCTTGATGTTAGCTAAACAGAAATAATTCACAGATATTAACTTCATATATATTTTATACATATTTCTTTATGTTTAGTTATACCCAAAATCCTTAAAATGCCCTGCATTCACTTTCCCACATGCTCTTAAGAAAGTGGTAAAATATGAACCCTAATAAAGAAAATATCCTTCAGGCACTCAGCTATAATTTTGCTCCAAAAGTTCGCGAGAAAAAAAAAAGTAATACAAAATAACAAGAAAAATCTTAATCTTATGCACAAAGTTTCTGCTGTTTCCCTGAAAATTTTTGGAAGGCTCCTTCAGACAGAAAAGGTAGAAGGACGCCAAACACAATTTCTTCCACAACTTTTCCAGACTTTGGGTTCGTATTTTTCCTTCTTATCACCTATAATTTCACGGTGATAAGACTTCCGTGAAAAGCCTAGACACTGACCAAATAAAGTGGATGACATTTTCATGGCAAATGTTGAAATTTTTCTTTTAAAATCTGCAAATTTTTAAGTGTTTTCTATTTGCTAAATAAAAAAAAAATCCAAAAATCAAGCAACAACAGAGTTGCATGTTGGAGTATCTAATTCTTTATATCATTTCCCTCTTGGATTTAACCCTTCCACATACTTGGGTTTTTTCTTTTATTTGTTTGGGGTTTTTTGGTTTGGTTTTTTTGGTTGTTTCTTTTACTTTTTTTTTTTTTTATTAACAGTTCCTTTAGAAAAATATAGTTTGTCAACACCACATCCAAACAGAAAAGTTTCAGATTTTTTAGTATCATAATGAAGCATCAAAAAAAGGAAAAACATACTGTATTACATACGTGACAAGAAAGGAGAAACTGACTAAGTAAAAAAAATTCAAACTTTCTTTCTAAATATGAAATATAGAAAACCCCAAATATATTCCAGATTTTTAGAAGTTATATGATTTAAATAAGCTGCTTTTGGTGACAGAGTACAGGTCAAGAAATTTTGCTCACAATTTTCAAGAGCCTTTTTGCAACAATCTAGTTACAAAGTGATCACTAAATAATATAAAACCTTTTCTTAAAAAGCTCTATATTCTACTTTCTGGGGGAAAAAAAGAAAGAAAAGAAAAAAGTTTGACAGCATTTCCTTGGAGGCTCCAAGTTACTAAGGGGGGGGGAGACGGCACAGAGAAAGACATATTTCAGAGATAACAAATTTAAAAATAAATCCTTGTCATTGTAGTTAGGTGAGTGCTTTAAATTTAGTAACAGTAACAGTTAGGTATCATCACCTACTTTATCTGAGCTATAAAATCTGTGATTGTTTAAATGAAAAGCCTATCAGAAGCTGCCAAATTGGCACCAATGAGCAAAAAGGTAATGAGGTAAGGTTATATAAATGAGCTTGAGGACACCAAATATGTTTGCACCTTTTTTCTTTTTTCCTTTTGGGGAGGGGTTTTTTTTGGATATCATTCCTGTTCATAGCTTCAGCACCACTTATGTAAAGAGCTGGGTCTTTATTCTGACAGGACGAACAGTGTGAAAAGCATTCTTTTTTCTGTGTTTCATTAAATCACTAAACTATATCAACAAAACAGCACCTGAAAAAACATCAGCTTTCTTCAAATCTACTGGCATTCTGAAAACTTCACCCTTTCTGCTGCTGAGCTGAATATTAATGCCAATTAACTTTCTAAGTACATTTTAGAAATTTTAGATCATAACACTAAAGTTATTTCTTGTAATATTATTAGGAAGTCTTCCAGTAAAGTCTGTAAAAATAAATAACAGCTAAATGCAAAGTATTTTAAAAAGTCAAGAATATATTTATGCCATTAAAAATGCATGCAAATATACAAAACTACTTGTAAATGTGGTTTTGGTCCAATTTATTGGATTTAGACAAAGGGGCTCTAAATTCCAGAGGTTAGATGAATAATCTCAAACATACCTTCACTTCAATATTTCAACTTTTCCATCCAAAAAATACTTACCTTCTTAATAAAATGCTAGAAAAACTGCTGAAAAACTGCTAGATAGGATCTGCAGTGTTATTTGCAGAATCAAACACGTTTTCATCCAGACCAAAGATACCATTTTGTAGTGCTCCCATACTGGTTTCCATCAGAAACTGAAATAACAAAACTGGATAAACGTATGACAACTTAAAATTACACAAACCAGAGAGTCCTTTTATGCAGATGCATGGCAAAAAGTGAATGGCATCTAAACACAGGTAAATAATGTATATGGTAGCCTGCAAATATAAAACTGACAAAGTAACTAAACATTATTTGGGTTTTTCATAGGATTTTAATAGATTTCCATAAGGAAGCTACTGTTTAATGTAACTTTAGGAATAGAAACAAAATTTACAGCATTTACTTTCACCAACTGACTTGCAGTCTATAAAAAGTATTAAATAAAGAAAACTGCATTCTGTGAAACTATTTATTAGTGGTGAAAAACAGTAAATACAGCTATTAAATCGAATAAGTGAAAAGCTGTTTTATTTATTTCCTTATAAATTCTCATTCTGTGAAGTTTGGCTTGATGCTTAATGTCGATCTCCTGCACATATACCTCCACCACTTATATGAAATGATATATATTGCTTATGAGATTTAAATTAGTTTTGAAATTTATGAGTCTAGTTTCAGTTTCCACTAGTTTTATTGTCTACCCTAGGATCCTTTCTTTCTAGTTTCAGAGTCTGCTGTAGGATCCTGCTCTAGCAGCGGGGTTGGACTAAATGATCTTCAGAGGTCCCTTCCAACCCCTACCATTCTGCAATTCTGTGATTTTGGTATTTCATAATACCTACAAATTCCAACAATATATTTCACTCAAAGTGTTATTTAAAAACGAAGGTATTTTAATTCATATTTTTTACATCTTAGTCACTTTGCATCTACTGTAATTTCAGTGTTGGGAAACTGATGGCCTTTGTTGATGACAAAAATACTATATTTCCTTCTTTGTAAACAGGAACACATGTAAAATTCAGCGTTTTTTTCAGCCACTTGAAAGGGATTCATTGTGTAACAAGAGTTTAGATCCTTGTTCCACAAAACCAGTAGGAATGGCAATAGGGTGAAGAAGTACTATTTTACCACTCGCAAAATTCTGACTAGCACTGACAAAGGACTTGCACTGTATGGCAATGTATCCAGGCATTACAGCACTGTAAAAAGTAGTTCTATATGCAAAAATGTTGTATCTTGGAGTAAATAAATAAAAAAAATAAAATAACAACAAAAAGTATATAGAAATATTTTCACATTATTTCTTCCCTTGTCTCACCAAAAAGAAATCCCATACCTGTTCTACTTCATTATTTGTATCTTCTTAGCCACTGGAGCACTTTTTCTTCTTATTTGAGATATACACATTCACATATAGGACAAGCGCTTTCCATGAAGAATACAACTATGACCCTAAAAATAGGGCTTCCCATTTTTATTATTTCACTACCACAGATTATCAGATAATTCAACATAAATTTTTCAAAAATTTCATAAAATAAAAAAAAAATTGTTACGTCTTTCCTAGCTGCTATTCTTTGTAAAATAATGAATCGATATATGTAAGGGCTTCAAAGAATACATTTGTAAGATAAATCAAATATTTGACTTTTTACAGCTCTTTAGATTATAAGAAATCTGTTAATTTATTCCCAAAAATTTAGAAACCTGCAAAGCTAAACTAAACCAACACTTATGCCCAACATTTTAGAGGCTTTAGAATTTAAGGATTTTGAATTTAACATTTTATCTACTACATAAACCCCTTGCTTTATTTTACCTTAAGCAATTGATTGAGACTCCTGACCTAGTTATTTTTAACTCCATCAGGATGATAAATTAACAACTTACTGAGAAGGTGAACATGAACTTGCGCCCAAAAGGTTTGGATGGGAGATTGGGATTTCAGATGGAAGTTTGGACTGGAGCACAGGTTTAGACCCAAATTCATAATATAATCTCGCCCTTCCCTAATGTAATAAATAGTTTCAAAACAGATATCCCAAATGCTGTCTTTTGAGTTTTAATCTAATCTCAGAAGCTATGATTAAACTTGATGTTTACATTACTTGGCTCTCCACTCTAGACCTCAGCATGAAAGTATAAAAGTGCAGCGATCCTTAGCATACGTGCTGTTTCATAAGCCATATTTAATGAATTCTTTAACTGCAGAAAGAAAGTTCATGTGGTGAGCCTTGAACTACAATAATGTCACTTAAAGTAACTGTAAATAGCATAATTTCAGTTCAGTTTTATCCTGGCCACAGCAATCTCAAAGGAAGTTTGTCCTATGTGATAAAAGAACCAACATAACAGATGACGACCTCACATATGGGTCCTAAAAAATATAAGTATGGGCAAAGAAGCAGGAGGACTCAGTTGCTTGATTCTATTTCACTTATTTTGCAAAACTGCAAATACTACATTTGATGGGTATTTATGTTCGTATATCTGTTCCCCTTGCTTTAGTTACCATTTTTCTTCCCGATTAAGAACAGGCAGCTACCCGAGATAAACACATTAACAGTACTAATTATTTAAAATTTCTCTCTTATTGTATTTATAATCATTGCAGATGAACAGCACATTTCACTTATTTCACCTATTGTATAAACTACTTGTGCATCATAATTGTCCTGGTTTCCCAGGAACAGACCCACAGGCGATCCATGAGTATAGCAAAAAAAGTGACATGTTAAGCACAAAGTACTGTCAAACGAAAGAGATAAGAGACTTGGAAAGGGAATAGTTCTAATTTCTTCTTAGCTTCTAGTCACAGGCATCTCAGATAACATTTGCACTCAAAGTATACGCAACTTTTTTTGATAGAAAAGAATTCTATGTATACAGTGAAGATTTAAAATGTTTCACTCTCACAGTTCATTCATCTAAACAAGTTTGATAACTTAATCATGAAAAATGTCAAAATATGTTACATTTAATCTAGGTTGCTTCCTAACTCATGGATGTTTTATCCATGTTCACTGACAACTTAGGGGGGCTGACACCTGCAAGCCATTTTAAGTTTATAAATAAAATCACTAAGTTTTCAGCAGCCCCTGTGTCATATTCAAAGCAGTGGCATGAACCCAGGAAAAGCAAATCCAATTTATTACTTGGGCCACATCTTTTAAGATTCAGTACTAATTATTAACATCTCATTGCCATCCTAATTTATATTTCCAATACTCTTTTCTTGGTCTTCCATGACGAGTTTCCTACTAAAACTTAAGTTAGTAATTAAGAACAAAAAAAAAAAAAGAAAATTCATGTTTCTCAAAGATAATTAATATATGTTTATGATCCTGCTCCAAAAGCCACTGCTTTTCTATAGGAAAAAATACTTAGTTTACCCTGGAAGATTAGGCTAATTTCTAAATAGCAGCTGTGCATTCTTAAATTCCTAGTTTTCATGGATAAAAGGAATTGCTACTTGGCACATTTTGAACTACTTATCAAATTCTCCTATACTTATGAATGATGTTTCCACTTCTTCACTAAGATTTAAATCAAAAACCAGCATTTCTTCAAATAGCCTGCATACTGCAAACTACTTGAGTATGTTTGACAATCACTTCACCAAATGCTGTTAAGGGTACTAAATACGACAGTGAAGCTGACCATGGTTTTGTATAATTGCCTTTTATTATAAAACGACGAAAACTGCAAATGTAAATACAAAAAAAAACCATTAGTATTTTACTAAAAGAATACCATTGTTATCATTACCTGTTGTGGTGTATCAGGCTGGATTAATGCTAGTCAAAGTTGGGGACAATACATTCTTAGAAGATAATTTAGAAGATAATCAAAAGCAAAAAAAATAAATTATTGGAAATGATGAAATAGTCTTGTATAACAAGTGAACAGAAACTTTATAAGATTGAGAAAGAAAATGTCTACATAAAAATTAACCCAGGTTTATCACCAGTAATACATACTTTTAAGGACATTATTTTTCCAGAAGTCAGTCTCAAATTAGCCACTGTTTCCACTTCAGTGCAGCCAGAAGGCTTTGGGAAGCCTTCCTCCAAGGAACCGTGCTCACAAGTCTTCTGTGCTACCATTTTGTAAAATATGATATTTCACAGTCTAATGGCAACTATTATAATCTGCAAGTAATTCATAGTGCCACATCATGAAAATGTATTTGTTTTTCTAGCCAACTTGGAAGCAAGGGAAGTACCTCAGATTTAGTTCTCTCAGTCTTTTCAGCAGTCCTGAAAAGGACTACATACTACACCTCTGCTGCAACAACAACAGTCATCTCTCCCCTTGTGTGCTCCATGTAAACCTAATTCCCTTCATGTTCACTGTGTCCTCTAAGATTACAACTCAATTTCCTTTGGCATCTCCAACTACAAATTGCCACATAAATCCTGTTTAAAATTGGCTTAGAATAATTTTATTGGCCATTTACAATTTCAAACTGAAATAAAAGTAAACATATAAATGACTAAACCACCACAACAGAAATTTTCACTAGAATGCAAGCAAAGGCAGATCAATAAAGCACCAAGTCACACTTTTCAAAGAAGAGGGAAAAATGAAAAAGAATAATAAAAGCATGTAAAAGCATTTCATTTTACTTGTGTTTTCTTTTTCTTCAATCCAAGCCCAGTACAGAGATGCAAAACCCTAGCAGAAGACATTTTGTCTTTTGATAAATTAAAAATGAAGCAATTGGTTATAGATATCCATTTCTTCATTTGTTAAGAGGTAGTAATCTCAAACAGCATGTGTCTGCCATCATCACATTGTGACTGGAATAAACTATAGATAAGTCTAAAATAGCTGCTAGCTTTCTCGCTGTGCCACCAAATAGCTCAGGTCAAAACAAACTGCACAACTATTTTAGTCCTGCTTCTTGGGTAAGCTTATATATTTTGGGCTACCATAACTGGACTTCTTTTTATGCATGAACTGACTGAAAAAAGCCTTATGCACATACTGTACCAGTGTGCTGTAATATAGCCAGCTTTTCTCCTTACTTCCATCTCTAAATATACATCTTAAAATAAGTTCATCTCATTGATCTTTTTCAGTTCTGTTTTTTCCATGCAGATATGGGCTACATTTCTTCAAGATGTGTTATTCTGCAGAGAAAACAGTATCTTATTTTTGTGTTTTATCACCATTACTCAGAAAAAAAACCCCTCCAACTTAGATCCTATCTAAATGAAATGTGCCTTTTATTCAACAGAAAGTATTATTACATCCATTGATAGTCATGTCATTAAAAAAAACAACAAAAACCCAAAACCAACGCTTTCAGATAAAAGGTTTCATATCATCTGCCAGTGTATCAGTTGGGAAAAGGATGCTTTCATAAAACATCAGATCTCTTGAATTTTGTATGCCACCTCATCAGAGATCAGCCCTCTTTGTGGTATCGCTCAAGTCACAAATGAAGATTCATTTTACTCTCTTTAGCATTGGTGAAGAGCTCTAACCGTACTGACAATTCCACTCACAAGCAAAAGCAGGATTGTTACTTGATCTCATGCCACAGGCAAGTCTTTTACATTTCAAGAGCTTTCAACATCCATTCTTAGATTACTGCAGATACTCAACCAGGACATGGATACTCTATTTACTCCCCATTACTGAATAAAAACTATTTTGCACATTTTGATGACATTGACTAGATGAAAATTTGACTTTTATTATAGCTTCATTACTGCCTTATTTATTAGTCTTCTGGGTTCATCAGGATGTGAATCATTTTACTAGTATGTGGTAAAACCTGGCACTCAGCTCTATTACGTTCTAAAATAATGAATGATCCCTGTTAAGTACACAGATGTAGACCAGCTTCTCAACATACAAATAGCCAGCAAGGCAGGGATGGTGGCTCCACCATAAAAAAAAAAAATCTGTACTGAAAAGATCCAACACTCATTTTATTGATTTTTTTATGTCAAACATACTAGGAACTATCAATCTTTAATTAATATGGAAAATATTAATCTCACTAATAAGGTGGCTGCAGCATTCTCTAAGGTAAAGGGTATATTTTGACATGTGTCTTTCTACTGATTCATGGATTACTAAAGACAGCAACACAAAAAATAAATATAGAAACATTTCTTCTGGTATGCCAGGTCTTGATGGAAGTTCAGTTGCAAGGAGGAATGGGGGGACGGAGAGGCACAAACAACGGGAAAAATATACATTTTGATGAAAAATAAGTCTCCATCACTGTAATTTTGTAGGACTATGGCCTGCTAATTAAGTTTTCTTATTCCTGAAGCAATCTCAGAGGAAAGTCTGAATATTGATTGCATCGTAAGTCTGATACATGTTTGGGTTGTCATGATTGAAGTTATGCCACATTTTACAGTCTTCCTTTTGATTGGTGACTTCCAGGAAAGATCAGGTTAAATGCTATTCACATCTGACTAGCTTTTTTAATCTACAACATACACCTTTTACTAACTGTCTCTGCTTAATCTAATAAAATTTTTAAATGGGTATTTTAATTAGAAGATAATTAAATAGCAAAGCTGAGAACTTCAAAGATGCACAAAAAGATCACTTTATTATTAATGAAAAGATTCTCAGCTAGTTGAAGGGACTGGGAATTCCAAGTTAAGGTAAAATGAATACTGTTTGATAACAAGCTGCACATCACTGCCCTCAATTCGAGTAATGAAAATGTATGTTATTCACACCTAAAACAATGAGGCTGCAAATAAAAGTCTGCTTTACATTTGCACTGTGCAGTGAACTGTATGTGATATCACCAATGTGCCTCTCTGAAAGTGCGATTTTTTTTCCACTACTGCTTTACTTGGTTGTACTCATTATGATAATCAGGATATTTTCTAATTTTTACATTTAAAGACCTTTATACCCCTAATTACTTATAAATTCAGTGCTTATACACTAAGTACTAGAGACAAGCTTCTCAACCTAAACGTCACTTTATGGAATATAGGTTTACAGAGCAACTTCTAAGGTGGCGTTTTATCAGGACAAAGATATAAGATTTAATGACCAATTCACTTCTGTTTGTATTTAAAAAAAAAAATATCCAAATTTCTTTTGGTTCACTCTATGCATTTTCTCCAGTAGCATGTATTGAACACAATCTATATAAAACATCTATGCCAAAGACACACAAAATAATCACTATAAGACACTAATGTCTTCTGGTGCCAAACACAGACAGGAAAGCATACTTAAAATGCAGACACATGCATGAATAAAGTAATATCCTTAAATATTTTAGATCATATTGAGCATAGCCTCACAACATCTTTTTAGTCTTCCTGAGTGGCATGCTCCTTCTTCCTAAGGTCATAAACTCTCCTTTTCTTCCTGAGTTCCACCTGAAGCTCTCTGTTTAGCCATGGGGATAACCTGCTCCTGCACCTTAAAGATTTCCTTCTTTAAGACTGTCCAGCCTTCCTGGACTCCTTCACCCTTCAGGACTGCCTCCCAAAGGACACTATCCACCAGTCTCCTCAGCAGGCCAAAATCAGCCCTCCAGAAGTCCAAGGTGGCAGTTCTACTAACCCCTTTGCTTACTTCTTCAAGAATTGAAAACTCAGTCATGATCATTATGCCCAAGATGGCCTCCAACCATCACATCACCCGCAATTCCTTCTCTATTCACGAAGAACCGGTCTAGTGGGGCACCTCGCCTAGTTGATTCACTCACCAGATGTGTCAGGAAGTTATCTTCCACACATTCCAAGAACCTGCTAGACAGTTTCCTCTCTGCTATATTGTATTTCCAGCAGATATCTGGTAAGTTGAAATCCCCCACAAGAACAAGTGCTAGTGATTGTGCAACTTCTCCCAGCTGCTTATAGAATATTTCATCTGCCTCTTTATCCAGGATGGGCAGTCAATAAGACTCCCACCATGATATCTGCACCTTGTTGGCCTTCCCCCCGATTCTAACCCATAAACACTCAACCCTGCTGTCACCACCATTAAACTCTAGGCAACCAAAACATTCTATAATATACAGGGCTTACATCTGGAGTTTGATACTCCATGACTGAAACAGCAGCAATGATATTTGCTCTTATGCTAGTCTTTCCTGTTTCCTGACCATTTGCCAAATTGTTACTGTGTGAGTTGTCATTTGTCTACGCAGAATTACATACTCCCAAGACTAAGTGTTTGGCTTTCCTTACAGATCCCTACTCAGTTTAAGTTTTACCCATTGCTTCTTTGCTTAATATTAGGGAAAACATACATGGTTTATATAAAAAAAAATTAGGTACAGCTTTGGTTTTGGATAATTAAAATCTATTTTAAGAATTCCAAATATTACCTGAAGATTGTTACCTATTCTACTGTCATAGTACTTAGAAGTCCTAGTCAAAGGTTGGCCGCAGTAGGTGCAAAGAGGCTCAAATACAGTTTTTATGAGGAAGTACACACCATGCAAAGGACTGAAAACAGAACCTCAGGGAAATGAGCTCCCAAATAGGCATTTATTTGCTTTTATTCAGGTACCATATCCATAGTCTAAACTCTCACAATTCTGAAGATCAAACAGATTCTGTATTCTTTGTTAGTCATTCTTATTGACAGATATTTTGTGGCTATTTTCACTTGGTATTCTTACTTCTTATTCTGAACTGATCTGAAGTGAAATACGTTGCAGTAGTCTTTGGTGAAAACCAAGCCTATGTTTTTATATTTTAATCAGAAAAGGTTGAGTCACAGATATTGGTTAAATGATATTCAAAATTATCTTCCATTATGTTCTGGTCCAAATTTCATTTCTAAAGTAAGCAGGCAACACTCCAGCACCTTCACTGCACTTGTAACTCAGAGTAGAGGATGAAACTTGGCCTTCAGAGTTCACTTACAAGCACATTAACAGCCCATATTTTCATTACAGATTCTAAAAAAATTTACAATTTATCATGGAACACAATGAAGACAGAAGTGCTGACAGCTTTCTTAGCACATTCTGCTTTCTTTTTGCAGGCTCTAGAAATCTGCTTTATGAATAAAAATTCATCTCACCAAAGCTTAAAAAAATAAAAATGAACAAAAAACCCAAGCCTATAGGAAAGAACTATAAAGTCTTCTAATGTCTCTTATAACCACTATGATATCTCTGATAAATGTAATGAATGGTTATATATGAATAGTTGGCACCTCAAACCCCTATTTCATCTCTTTCATTTCTCAGAGAGACTGGCACTTTACACAGACCAAAGTAACAAGACAATTCCCTCAATTTTGTGACAAACAGGATATTTTTGGTTGCATACACTTTCCTAAAGGAAATGAGTGTTATTATTACCTTACCTGCCTTGCCAGTACTCATACCTTATATAAATAAATATTTATATTATATATTATATATATTTATATAAGGTGTATATATATATAAATAAAATATATAATATATTATAATATATAATATTATATATTTTTAATATATAATCTAAATATTTATTTATATAAGGTATGAGTACTGGCAAGTATAGATATATAGATATATATAGATCTATCTTACTACTAGAATTTGCCCTCATGAGTAAGAATGTGCCCCTGCCCTTCCTCCTACACTGACAGAAAAATGCAGCTGGGCAGTGGGGAGGACACCTCAGCTGCTGGCTCATTAGCATTCCTTGAGAGTAAGAAGCTGGAAAAAAAAAAAAAAGAAGATAACTTGCAGCAAGCGCCTCTTTTCCCTTCCTGTCATTGCAAGATAGTAAACCTGTTAAGTGCCAAGACACATAAGTACTGGTACAAGGTTTCCTTAATAATTGTTTCTGCTTTCCCACAAACAACCCTCATCCAAACAGACTGAGTCCCTGGGTTTTCTTGAGTCATCCGTTTGAAGAAAAGGAACACAAAACCTCCACATTTTTCATTGGCTCAATTACTGTATCATGTGTGATAAATGAAAGGCTTGGGACTTTTGTTTTGCTTTTTTTTCTTTTCACTTGCTATAACTTCATGGCTTGCATCACACTTTAGAGTCAGGTGTTCTTTCCTAGTGCTTTTGTTCAGAATAAACAAACCAACTAGGAATGCCTCAGAAAGAAACTTCCAAGGACTGAATCAAAAGCATAGTGACCAGATCAAATAAGAATTAAAACATAGTATAAATTAAAGACTCTTATGATCTTAGTAAAATATAGTCTTTTATGAACACAAAAAAAAGGAAAAGCTAAAACAGTGGTTCTAGTCAATACTCCTGATGCTCCTATATGTGTACCACTGTTTTATATGATATCTGGTGGTGGATTTTTGAGTACAGAAGCTGAAAAAGCAAATGGTCAATAATGAAAAGAAGGCTATCTAAAAAATCTAACTCTAATCTGCTTTTGAAAGTAGAATCCCCCCCAAGTATTGCATGAAAAGAACAGACCATTTCAGTTGGAAATGACATACAACAATCATCTAGTCCAACTGTCTGACCACTTCAAGGCTGTCCAAAAGTTAAATCATGTTATGAAGGGCATTGTCCATATGCCTCTTAAACGCTGACATGCTTGGGGCATCAACTGCCTCCCTAGGACGCCTGTTCCAGTGTTTGAGCACCCTCTCTGTATAGGAACGTCAAGTCTGGACCTCCTCTGAACCTAATCAGAAATTTAAGACACTCTCAAATTATGTGAAAATCTCACCTATTTAATTCAGAAAAAATCTCTATTAGGAGAATATTTGATATTAATTATGAGGAAACAAACATCACAATCTACTTCACCATAAAAAGTCTTTAAAGAATTACTTTTGTATCAAAGTCACGACTCTGAAATGAAGTTAAAAACAAATTATTATATACTTGTATTCTGAACTCTCTAACAGGGATAGAGGTCTTGATATCCCCAGGGGACATTCCAATATTCCCGAGTGATCTACCATTTGAGAGACTAGAGGTTTAATCTACTGATCGAAATATTAAAGCAGCTAGGATGGCCACATAGTTCAAGATCATTGGAACTTTGCCAACTCCTTGAATTAAAACCACAATAAAAATCAAACAAAACCAAAACCCACTGTCACCATAGCTACCTCTTCTTTGCCTAAATCCCAGCTTGAAATAGGTGCTGCTTCCTTATATTATCTGAAAACTCTTGAACTAAATGGCATAAACAATCTTGAGAAGACTGGAACCTAAAATCATCCTTTTCTTATGTCCTGACTACGAGCCCCAAAGTCTAGTGGATTCTGAAAAAGGCAAGATAGCTGCAAACAAAGAGATTTTTATGCCTTTATCATTGTAGGGCCCCACTTCCAGCTCTCTTTGAACCCCATCCTGTGGATGAATCATGATTGGTTTGGAAAGGAAAAAAGGTCGAATAGTCTCTGTAACTTCATTTTCAAGGACAGAAGCAGCTCCTTCTAAAAGTGGTCTCAGTCACCCTACAGTTCAGATTAATTTTGTCTAAAACAGAGTAATGCTAAATTCATAATCTTCCATAAATACATACGTGACAGACCAGTTGTATACTAGGAACAACACATTTTCCATATTGGATGAAATTGCAACCATGTAAAAATAAGGACCTCCTGGGAAAGGAGGTCCTTCAGGGGTTGGCTGCTCCACAGTAGTTATACATACCTTTAAGAAGTCTTAATACAAACTAGCTAAAATCAGTTATTATTGTATATAGACATTCATGTTAGTAAAGGTTGCAACTGATCACTTCGCCACTGTTGAACTCACATTACAAAATTCTGTCAAATAATAAATGTATTTTGAAAGGAGACGGCAGAATAATGCTCTGAATTGTATTTATCAGTCCACATGGAATAGCATCAGTGAAACACCTGGTTTTCACCTACTGACATTTTCTTCAACATAAAACTGAAAAAAATGCCTTCGATCTTAAAAACTTTTACCAATGACACTGGGAACTTCGAGAAACATGACAAGACAGACAATATTAAATCAATCTGAGACTTAGGGAAGTGCTATTACCTCATTAAAATGATGCTCTGCCTGTCTGCAACTGAAAACACAAAGAGGAACGACCGCATAAGCAGGAAGCATGAAGAGAGTATGTCTGTCATCCCAAAAGAACATCTACCACCAGCCTATGATACACAAATCATAAAAGTAGGAAAAGTAAATAAGTTTCAGTTGTTTTATCTTTTGATCTCTCATTAGCAAAAATGACTGCAGACGATAGAGCATTGAAAGTGCTAAGATATGACATCTGAACTATTGGAATTGCTCCTACGTGAAAAAAAACAAAAAACGAACACCATCCAAAACTACCCAAAGAGCAACGACTCTTAGAATTTCAATTAATCCAGGGCATTTATTACCTCTAAGAGAGCAGTCACTATTTTACTTCCCTTTGTTTTCTCCCCAGAATCCCTGCAATGATATCTGATACTTCATGTCATCTGCCTCTCTCTGCCTGGTGTCGTCCTACATAACAGTCATAGCTGTTCAACAAACTTAACTCTTGCCCTCGGCATAAAGATATCACTATGGAATGTGCTGCTGGGAAATGTGCTATTGGAAGACACATCCAGAGTATTACAAGGTACCACAGGTGACAGAAACATAGAATAGCCTTGGTTGGAAGAGACCCCTAAGATCATCAAGTCCAACCATTAACCTAACACTGCCAATTTCCCACTAAACCACATCCCTCAGCACCTCATCCTCCCTAGAATGTTTCCAATATGCATGGGAGCATAGTGTAATGGACACAAAGCCTTAATTAAATAAGAGGACCATTTAAAGACCACATGGGATACATATGTCTCATGCTGTTAGGTCTCCAGAAACTTGTATTATGGGCATATGCTCAACACTGAAATGCTTTTATCTAGGTTTTTTTTTAAATAACTAAAAAAAAAGATGTTTTGCTCCTGCTATGAAATCTGATCAGAAATATTAAAGTCATCCCCCACTCCTCTTAAATATTGTCTCTTGCTTGGCTGCTGGAAGAGCCCTTGCTCTGTCCTAGATCCACCTTTTAAAATACTCCTCAAGACTTAAGAACCTTATCCTGTGATGTACAAAACCAAAACAAGGGTGAAATCTTTTGTTTCAGGAGAACTATGCCTAAAGTATTCACTCAAGAAAGATGTGTGTGATTCCTTCCTATGCTAAAGCAGGACCCGAACCTTCCAAGAAATAGCCCTCAGCCCCAAGCTCAGACCACAACTGGCCTAGAAAAAGGGCATTCCTAACATCTCTTCAGGAAGCTTAAAAAAAAAAAAAAAATCATACACTTGTACACACACAAAGGCAAAATTGACAGCTTTAGAGGCAGCAAACGCATCCACCTCTCCAGCAGAATAAAGTGGAGAAGTAAGCAAACTGTAATAATCCTGAAAGCATATAATCTACTTATCCTTCTACTTACGAAGTGTAACTTTCAAAATAAGAGTGAAGATACCCTTTGACCTCAAAAGCTTAAACCGTATTTGTAAAGACATCATCTCATGGCCTTGTGGTCACTCACCTCTAACTCAAAACTCTTGCTAATATATGTAAATAATGCATGTCAACACTTGATGTCAAAGAAAATGAAAAGACAAAAAATAATCACTCAGCATTTATTAATGAATCTTCCATATTATCAAACAGACAAGAAAAACAAAACTACTCAACTGTAAATTGAGTAGTAACTGTAACTGTAAATTCTTTTTAATTACTTCAGAACACACTATCAAACATACCAAGGAAACCTCCATTTTTCTGCAATAAAAGACTACAAACTAGATAACTCACTGTTAACTTTCTTACTTTTGAATATTATGAAGCAAAAAGGATAAAAGAAATGCCTGTCTGAACAATTTCCTACTGGATATTACAGCCATTTATGAAGTATTTGGCCACTGATATAGCATTTGACATTAAAAAAAAAAAATGTGGTGTCTACTGTCTTCCTGATATACGGCTATTCCCATAATTCATTTTAAGGAGTATAAAGTGAATTAAAGTAACTAACATGATTTCCCATTTCATAAGTTGAAAAAAAATATTGCCTATTCAGAGACAGACAAGCAGAATTCAATATAATCTGCCCATACTAGTCTAGATGCAATTCTCATCTTCCTTTTCTCATCTGCCCAAATGTACTATACTTAATAGAATAGGTCTTGAATTTGAATGCACAGCATAAATTACAGTTCTAGTTCTCACCATCCATTCAATCCCTTTGCTCAAAAGAAACTGTATTGTAATTTTATCTGCATTATCAGAAAGCAGAAACAGAAGTGTGTTAAGAATATTGTCCAGAGGCTTTACAAAGAATATTTGTCTTCAGAGTTATGGATCACCTGGAGAAAAGGAAAAGGAATTTATAGAGTTGATACTTTGTAGATTGAGACCCATGCTTTTGGCTAAATACAGCTGAGAGTCTCACTACATCCAACAGTCTGAACGGAATTTGTATTCGTTTTGAGTTTTGTTCTGAAAAGGGACCGTACAAGGAAGAAAAGGACTACAGTTATATTTCTGCATAGCATCCTGTACATAATTTTTCTCAGTCTTAGGCTCAGGATTCACTTATGTTGCAAGTATCTAGAATGAGGGAGAACAATTAATTCTAGCCACTTCCTAAAACAAATTAAAATAAAACAAAATGCAATGGTCTTCAACATAGTAAAACTGAAGACCACATAAAACCCGCTAATTGTTGTTTAGAGTATGGGAAGTTTGGAAAACCTTTTGAATAATACATTCAAGACTTTCCAGAAATCTATGTTGCATTGTATGAAAAAGTCACTACAAATACTTTTTTTTTTTTTTTTTTTTGAGGGGGAGCAAAGGGTGCACGGTGCAGACGCGGGGTGTAATTAAGCAAATATGAAACAGCTCCTCCCTTCCTCCCTATGATCAGAGAACTGTTACACTGATAGATCTATTAACTTTTCTCTAACACCACAATGCTGTTAAAAAATAAATACCATTAGGATGGCTTTCTTCTTCACTTAAATTGTTTTACATTCTCACTCAATGGTTTCATCTGTCTACTAAGTGATAGCTGGTTCACAGTCCTCACAGGTCTTTTTTTATGCAGCAATTTTAAAGAGTATACAAAGTCTAACCTGTAATTACTGATCCTCTCCAGGATACCAGTCAGTACTTAAAAAAAAAAAAAAAGCTAAATTAGATTAATAATGATTTTGATATATATATTGCAGGCAAAGTAAAGGCATGTGAAAATCATGCAATGAAAAAGAAGAATTAAACAGTATCGTCACATACTCACAGATGCACGTAAGTTTCTTAACCGAAGTCTATACTTTGTTTCATCAATGATTTAATCACAAAACTGGATTTCCAATTTGTAATACAATCCTTTCAAAGTAATAGGAGAAACTTAAGTTTGCCTGTGAAATTAATTCTAGAAGGAACAAATACATACACCTTGAGCAAAATGAGAAAAAAGAACCAGTCCAGCAGTCTGGCCACCACTACTTATGTTCAGAGATTACTAAAACTTCACCTGGTATCTTAAGCAGTCTGGTAGACCCTAATTCCACAATGCTCCTTAGACCACCAAAAAAGCCCCAAACAAACAATAACAAAAACAACAAAAAAAACAACAAAGCAAAAAAACCAACAACAACTAAAAAAGTATTAAACAGAACACAATTCACTGTACATACAACGAAGGTGTACTGAGCAACTGCAAATTAATTACCAATAGATCACTTAATTCATATAGTTTCTAAGACTCTCTCAACAGGAAACAGATTCAGCCTAATACAATCTCATCCTTAAAGTACTTGCAAGCATACATTATTTAGGAAAAGAAAATTAACAGAAAGAAAAAGTCTTTGCATTTTGCTATTGTTTGTTACATGACCTGACATTCACTCCCCTTTTTCCTGAAAATTTTTGCCTATATAACTTCAGTGACAGACATTATATTTTACATCTGCTGTGAAAAGGAGATTCTACATAAACTATCATACCTAAGTGTCAGAAAACAGTGTCCTATGCCAAAAAAGAGAGGTAACTATTTTAGAGACTATGTACTAGATAGACATTTTATATTCCATGAAATGATGCAAAACATATTCAGAGAACCACTATAGTCAGCCTGTAGAAAGCTCTAAGGGTTTCATAGTCCCAAAAGCAAAAGTTTCAAAGCAGCAGTGTTAAGTCATTGCTTTCATATGCAGATATGTGGCATTAATGCTGGTAGTTAAAGGAAACATGGTAATTTCTAAGTGCTGAAGTTCTAAGAATGAAATAAAATTTGGGTAATTTTATGGTCATGTGTTTGGTTTCAACGACTATGAAATAATAAAAGACCAACAATTCCCTCTCTGAATATTATGGCAATTGATGCAGAAGGTCTTGCTTGAGAGCCATGGTTTATGTTGCAGCAAATAAACCAGTCTAACTGAACAGCAGGGATACTCTTTTGGTTTCTGGCCCTCAAATCCAAGGAGAGTCACAGTACCTTTTTTATTTTCACAATACCATCATGAAAACATACAAACAAAGCCTCTGTACAGGGATAATCAAGGAATCCTAGCTACCAATAAGTTACATTGCTGTTTAGAAAACCACACCCTTTAAAGTGTTCCAAATAGCTAAACCAAACAATTGCAAAATCTAACTTCACAGAACATAATTAAAACCAGTGCTCGGACATTGTCTACATTTAGCCTGTACCTGGGGCTAAACTGCAGCAGTTGTTCTACCACCCCATGACCCCTCCCCAGCTGAGAGGGGGAATCAGGAAAAAAAAAAAGGGAGAAGCCCCATAGGTAGAAATAGAAACAGATTTAATGAAATAACAAAACTAATACTATTACCCACATAAAGTATATAAGGTTATACTCAGCGTCATCCTTAGGGTCAGCAGTAGGAACAGAAGGCCAAGAGCGTGGAACCCCAGGAAGAGGAACCCCATCCTCAGTGAACTCCCTCCTTAAATAATAAGCCTAATTTAAGTGGTACGGGATACACCTGTGAGTCAGCTTGGGTCAGCTGCCTTGACTGGATCTCCCAGCTGACTCGGGGCTACTCATGGCCTGCCTGCCATGGCTGGCCCATGGGTCTGTTCCTGGGAAACCAGGACAGACATAATCCCTGCCCAATGAAAATCCTCACTGTCCAGTGAAAAAGCAGTAAGATAGATACCAAATCTTCCATCTCACATTATAATAATATAGTAAACAATCCAGTAAAAGAAATATTCTCTCAATAAGTTTTATTTTATGATGTCTTTGTCTGAATTATGATATTGATTACAGTCAATTTACATGGTCAACCTTCAATAATGTATAGGGTACACTGAAATACTTCTTTTAATTCTCTTAGTCATCAATAGATTAAAAATAGCGTATCTTTGTAGTGCACCCACAAAAGTAGGTAGGAGTGTCTTGCACAACAGCTCTGTGAATAACAGCATGGACAAACGCAGCATTACATCTCATTTCTTTTGCATTCTTAAATGTTCTGTGCTTACCAGACTGAAGGTATAATCCATCTCACAAAGAGTACAAAAATACTCTCCTTTGTTAGGAAACAAATAGTTAAATGCTTCCAAGAAGACCAAATTGGAAAAATAATTGCTAGGAATAAACTTTTTTAAAAGAATGAACCTAGTATATGGCTTGTGTAATGAGTATCTTGAATTCTAAGTCGGGATAAATTTGCAAATACATGTCTTACGATATGAATTTGAAACGAAAGCTACATTTTAAAACAATCGATAATTTAAATTCTACCAGTTCACGAACTAAACACTGAGTTTCCATACCAGAAAGAATGCTCTGTTTTCCAAAATGTTCAAGCTAGAGCCAACTAGTTGGTTTTTAAGAATTTTAAATAAATTTTAATTTATTTACTAAATAAAATAACCTATAGTATTTCTAAAATCCATTGTCTTGAAACTAGGTCCTGTGAAAGACATCAATGAATTCAGAGAATAGAGTATTTCTTATGGTAGTGGAGTTTATCTCATTACCTTCTGTCAGTTTTACTTAAAAGATATTTATTTATATTGGCACATTCCTAAGCACTCTAGTGGGCCTCAGCCATTCTGCAATACATGCTAAAGAAACATTTCAATCCAAATAATTTATAAATAACACACAGACATTTTTATGTAAGTACAAGAATAAGTAAAAACAGATCTATCGATCTAGAAACACAATAAAAATATGGGAAGTGGAAAGCAGCTTCTGTAGAGGATTATTTTTTTTATATATTTTCTACTATTTATAACGACTGTATCTGTATGAAAATGAATCAGAGAAAATTATGAACTCCATATTCATGGACTGATAAAAAAAATACTGTAATTATCAGAAATAAGAAACAGATTCAAAAAGTTGATGTTTCACAGATTTCCATGTACATATTTCATTGCAATTTTAAACTATAATTCCAAAATCAATTAATAGCCTCACTCTGTTACAGTTAGTTACTAGAAAATGAGTTCAGGGGTCTTAGACACATAGCACAGTACTTGAAAAGTAAGTCTTGCCTCTCAAGACTAGGCGGTGCTTTAAGCTAAATACATGTCCTGTCTAACTCTCTCTCCAGTAATGTAGGACATGTTTCCCCTGAAGGCATTTTTGTAATTCATTAATCATCATAACTGAAAAATTCTTAAATTAAAGGTTTACATTAATGCAAAGTTTTTGTATATGTAGGTCCAGCTTTCAAATACTCAGAAATGCAACTGGAGTAGACTTCATTGATTTCCAAGAGTCAGGTAGCCTAAGCCAAAAACCAACAGAAATCACTGCAGTTTCTCATTTATCTCACATCCTACAATTCGTAGATCTTACTCTGGAAGATTCTGAATATTTCTTATTCCGAAAATACAACCCGACTTAAAATGTCACAGTCTATAAGTACTGACTGTATTTTATGTACATCAAAGCAATCAGGCTTAATTAAATGCTTGCTTACTCTAAATACTGACATACAACTCTTAGGCCTTTAGCTTCCAAAGAATCTCCATGTAAAATACTGTTACTATTATTATTATTTATTATCAGCACAGCTAAATTAGGCTTCAGTGTACATAATCATATAAATTAAAGAAAAATGCTTATGGCAGAACTCCTATTTCACCAATAGAAGAATAGCTGGAATACATAGAGGTCAAAGTGGCTCGTATCAAAGCATGGTATGAATGCTCATACTTCCATTATGTAAACACAAATTTAGTACTTAATATAATAAATCAAACTGGTTTAGCTTTTTTTTTTTTTCCTAGCTTCACATTAAAATGGAACTAACAATCTACTTAACAAGCAGAACTGAATTCATTCAGTTACTTTCTTCAAGTGATGATACTTTATACATTTGTTTCACAGTTTTAAAGATTTCTTTTATCAATGTATTTTCATTAGATCAGAAGCAATTAATTCTGAGACACTGAATATTTCTAATGCTCATTAAGAAGCTACAGATTCTCAGTGCATTCTTAAAATTACTTCTACACAGAAAATAAGTTTTAGGATACAGGTGGTCTGAACTTGCACTGTTCAAATTCAAGCTAACATTTTCCTAGAATTTACCTGTTTCTGAGAGCTCATATGAAATTATGGATTTAAGGCAGAATTTATGTCAAAGAAACTTTAAGGGTTTTATGAAGTTTGCAACCTCAGAACAAACAGCACTTTCTGGGTTTCACTGGGTGAATAATCCAGAACACAATTTGAAACAGTATATCTATAAACAGTACTCAAGAAAAAAAGTACTAAGATTACACTTTTCTGTTTTCTACTATTAGGGCCAGAAATAAGGCTTTTGCTTTTGTTCGCCACTTGTGGTAAAAGAAAATCATAAAGCAACTAGAGAGGGAAATAAACACTGAATATGTTCAACAGTGACTGTGAAACCACAGGTACAGATTCTGGATTAGAGATGTGGTTGGGAAAACAGATGTTTCTGCATATTGATATTAGACGTTCATTTATATAAGACTGTCTAGATGGGATATTAAAGATTTTCTTTCCTGAAATGTATTCAGTCCTGTTCCAACTGCATGCTACCTTAATATCTAAAATAAAGAGAAAATTTTGTTAATTAGGATATTTTAGCCAGTTAGAATCTCTACAGAATTCCTTAAAAAACCTACAAATAGCCAGTACAGTTGGCAGAATAAAGAGAATGAGAATAACTGATGCTTCTTTGAACTCATTTTTGCTGTAATAAAAATTTACATTTCAATTAATTCATACCTGTGTTGTAATCTATTCACCACTTCGAAAACCATTGAGGCTTTTTTCCTTTTACTTTTTGTATTGAAATACCTTGATTAACTGAGAATTCCACAACTACTTTACAGAAAAGCCTTAAAATTAATACTGCATAAATAAAAGGCTATCAGAATCAATATGATAACATCAGTGACAGAATATATCCTTTTTATTTATGCTTCAAAGTAGAGATTTTAATACATTAAATACATGTCAGAAATCATAACAAAACTGCATCAATATGCTTGTACTTCCCCTTCCCTTCCTTTCTGCCTTCAGATGTATGCCTCTATCTATTTCTTGATTGACAAATTTTTTTCATTCATATGTTAATGTATTACATCTGAGTTGATAGCACAGGCATGGAAGAGAAAGATAAGTGATACATCTTAGTACCTTTTCATGTGAAATTACATTAGCCTTCTGGGATACTGGATAGGATGAAGCTGCAGATTCAAAGATCATTATGCTGCTTATTATCCTTTGTATTTATCTTCAGTGCTGCTAAAGCTTTACAGAAAATCTAATTTCTCTGAAGTTGCATTAATGTCAAAACCACCACTTTTTGGATCCCAGAATTTACTCCAACTGGCAGATAATGCACCAAAGGATCTAATATCAATCATGGAGAATTTATAAAAGCTAAAGGTTTGGTATACTTGGCAAAGTATTCAACCAATGGTCTACTTCTACATTACTGAGGGATCTTTGCTCTTCTATTCAGTTCATGTTTTCCTAAGCAGAAAGATGAAGTGCCAAGGATGGAGTCAAGGTTGTGCTTAATCATTCCTCATTCTGTTATCACTTGGGAGGTCTTTTATGACTGATATGGGTAATTTTTTCCATCTCAGAAACAGTCACTTTAAAAGAAATGGTATAGGGCATGCCTAAAGGAGGAAAAAAAATATTCCAACATAAGTTTATTCTGGGAGATCAGTTAGTATTCCAGTTAACACAAAGTAGAAAATAAAATATCTCTCTCCCTTCCCACTCCACTTTTTTAAACAAAATCAAAACAAAACAAAAAATCACAATAACAGCAACAGCAAAACAATAGTGTCTTCTCACTGATCTATGTCAAAGACTGGCTACTATTTCAATAATAAGCTTAAGATTTCATATACAAGCACAAAAAAAAAACCCAAACATGCTTGTATTATATAAAACTGACAAAGCCTGTCCATGCCCTTCAGAATGGTTTCCATTTTGTTCACCTAGTTGTAATTAAAAATAATCCAATATGTGAATTGGAATTTCAGAATTATATTTCAATCTCTTTCTGCTGATGATAGCAGATAAACTCTGATCTTCAGATTCTCTTCTGCCTGGAGTAATACTGAAGTTATTAATTATATCCTGTGCCAAAAAGAGGTATTCCAGCTTTCAGTACCAAAAAGAGACCCTTAGGCATTACCAGGTGCCTCCAACAGGAAGACCACTATAAAGTGCAAGACAGCATCACAGAATGGTTTGGGTTGGAATGGACATTTGAAAATCACCTTGCTGAACTACCCCTGCCATAGGCTGGAACATCTTTCACTAGATCAGGTTGTTCAAATACCCATCTAATCTGACCTTGAACACTTCGAATGATGTGGCATCAACAACTTCTCTGGGCCACATGCTGCAGTGCCTCACCACCCCTAGTGTAAAAAATTTCTTCCTTACGTCCAATGTAAATCTACCCTCTTTTAGTTCAAAACAATTAACCCTTGTCCTATCACTACAGGGCCTTGTAAAAAGTCTCTCTCCATCTTTCTTATAAGCCCTCTTTAATACTGAAAAGCTGCCATAAGGTTTACTCAGAGCCTTCTCTTCTCCAGGCTGAACAACTCCAACTCTCTCAGTCTTTCTTCTTCAGAGAAGTGTTCCAGCCCTCCAAACTAACTTTTTGACCTAACTTTCATCCACCTTATGCTGGCTATCGTTTAGCTATCATTCACATGATCATAATAGGAACCAATCTTGCTGAACATATCTGTTTTTCTCTATGACACTTTCACAATGGAGTTTTAACTTCTGTTATTACTGCTTGAAGTCATTTTCCTTGTAGTGAGGGATACTTTTTAATCTGATGAAACTCAATTTACAGTATGAACTTTAAGCTAACCTTACAGTAAGTGAAAGAAAGTGAAGTTAAAGAGTATGTAGATTTCATGTCATCTACAGTAGATACCTGAAACAGTTCAGATCAGCCACGTAGACAACCATGTAGACTAGGCAGTGTTAGGTTTACGGTTGGACTCGATCTTAAGATCTTGTCTTTTCCAAACTAAATGGTTCTAAGATTCTATAATTCTAGAATTTGTTGTTACCTTTTACTGAATTCAAGTGGGTTTGAAGCTCACTAGCTCAATTCTACAAGTGCATTTTAGACATCTAAAAGTTGAAAAAGTAAATTCTACCCATCAATCAGATCTGTGTTTCAAAGAATATTACAGATGCCTTTTTTAGGTACACATGTACAACATCTAATACCCTCTTCATTACATCTGATTTTTAGTAGACACTCTTACTTAATTTGCCATTTAATTGGGACATACAGATGAAAAATGTCAGTCACTTAAGAGGAATTTTAAAGACAAGCTGAAACAATCAAAGTCAGACATAAGGCACGATCATTGTGTGACATGTAGAGCAGCAACTGCACAATGATCAGTAGTTTAGAGATCCTCTAAGACCTGTTGTTTTGCTGCTATCGTGGTCCAAATAAATAATTTCCTCTGGACCTTCCTAAACAGTGACGTGGGAACTAATTTGTGAGACAGTCACATTCCTAATCCTCATCCTGCATTCAATTAATTAGTTCATTCATTTATAATTTTCAGAAGTTTTATATACTTGTGTGTGTATAAACAGACACCCTTGCAAGTGTCTTTCTGATTCAGTCTTTTATTAAGCTGATTTAGTGTTTCCTTTTATTTATCTAAAACTTCCTTTGAAATATCTCAATTATCAACTTGTCTCATCTTATTACTTTGAGAGAAAAATTATATCTTACAAAGGGTTTTGTCAACATATGAAAGAAAATAAAGGTATGTTAACATATTTTTTTTTTTGTTAAAAGACTGCAACATCTACACATGTATTTAAAAGGCTTTAAAAACAAGAGTAACAGAAATGAAATTAGTTAATTATTATGTATCAGCATGTGTGTCCATTACACAGTAGGAGCTGCAAATTAAATTTCAGAATATAAACTGTTAGGATTCACCTGAAATGCAGCAAAGAACCTGAAAGAAAAATACCTACAAGTTTCGGTGATATTCAAACCATTAGAAAAAGAAGACTTAGGAAAGTGCAGCTCTATTCTCTTTCATAATTATAAATATTAGTTGCCCAAAGCTCATAAATTCTGTTCAATAGCCTTCTTCCACAGAAGCACAATGTTTGAGCTGAAGTCCAGTTAGAAATATCATCCCAAACCTTCAGTTTTGATTCTCCACACTGTATTTTGGACTTTTCAACTATCTAAATAGAAATGGTTTTCTAGTTCACAGTCTGTTCCTGCTTTAACTCTTGACATTTGGTAAGACAGTGTTATTTCTGTGACTAAAAGTCTGTATTTTCATCATAACTTTACAGAAAATTAATACAGGTTTAAAATGTCTCAAACAACATAAATAAATGGACAGAAATATCATTCAGACTTTAATTAGAAACATACCTATTTCTTGACAGGAGAAAACACGGAGAATACACACAGGCGTAGGACTATTTTTCTCACCATTCAAAACCTTAGTACAAATAGTGTAGTATTTCCTTAGCTTTGTGTTAAGCTAACTGCAGCTCTGTTACAGTATTCAGACACCCCAGAGTTTATGCATTTTCATAAAGGAAAACAAATTGCCTATAGTTTTGACAATTTCTATCTAATCATTACCTATATTATACTGTTACCTACAGGTATTTTATATGCTGTATAGATACCAATATATATATTCCACATATATACATTCCACACATATTTTAACCAGATTTCAACAACTCAGCCATAAAGCCTTAACTCAGTTGTTTCTCAGCTAATACTTATTCTTCAAGAAAAGCGAACTTAGCTTCAAATAAGTTACATTTTTTTCGTAGAAAGCTACCGACATTAATATTTTACCTTGTCATTCTAATTAAATGGGAAACAGTATTGCCATGTCTCAATAATATTGCTAAACATTGGGCTTTTTTTTTTTCCTGTATGTTTTGCATTTAAATTGCACTTTTCCCTTTTTGACATTACAGTAAATTACCTTCACTTTTTAGGTAAATTTTCTCAGGTATTTAGACAGTCACAAAAATGTTCGAATTCAGGCATGACTCCTTATTTCATTCCTTTAATGTAGCATTTTTCATTAGTTCCACATTTGAGGTCTTAGAAGATCTGTCTCATGAATCAGAAACAAAATTCCTCAGTAGTATTACCAGTACCAGTTCTATATAACTGCAAATTATTAAATATATATAAACAAATTTCTGTAAAGATTAGGGTAAAATGAAACATAATTTATAGCTTTAGAATAAGAAAAAAATCCATGGACAGTTATTTGAAATGTGGATAAATAAGAATTTGTCTATTCTGCTTAGCTTTTTTCCCCTGCCTTATAATAGGAAGCCCTACACATAGGCCAATAATAAAATAATTTAAAAAAAAATTTAACTGCAGCATTCTTGTACACGGACAACAAAACCACCAAAACAGACCACAAAAGCTGTAAAGCAAGCAATACTTTTGTGATTAATCAATATAATGCATACTTTCTCCCTGAGAAATGTTGTAACAAAGAATCACAGACAGATTGAAGTTGGTAGGGATTCCTGGAAGTCATCTAGTTCAAGGCTGTTTAAAGCAGGATTACCTTCCGCCTTGGACTAGGTTCCTCCAACCTGTGTCTGGTCCATCCCTGTCAGTTTCTGTGCAGCTTGTTCCAATCACTAACATTCTAATGGTAAAGAATCTTCCCCTTATGTCCAGTTAAGGCGTTCCCTGTTGTAGCTGGTGACTGTTTCCATTTGCCCTTTCACTGTGTGTCTTTTATGAAAGCTTGTCTCTGTCTTCTCTCTAAATGTCTTTAAATGGAAAGATAGTAAATAGATGCCCAGCCTTCTCTTCTCTAGTCTGAACAAAACCCTGATCCCTTGACCTCTCCTCTTTCAGCATGCACTCCTACCCCTAACCATCCTGACAGTCCTTCAGTGGCTTCTCCAGCACGTCAAAAATCTCTTTCCTGCACTAGCAGGCCTAAAACCAGATCTTGGTGTATTAGAAGTTGCATCAGCAGGGCACCCTTGTATCAAAGATGTTCAGACACACAATGGACTGTAGTAGCAAGACTGTGGCCAGGAGATGGAAGGATGTGATAATTCCCCTCTGCTTAGCACTCATGAGACTACACTTTGAGTAATGAGTGCAGCACTGGGCTGCTCACAGCAAGAAAAGCATTGATATACTGGGGCAAGTACAGTATGGTTAGGTGCCCAGAGTGCATGACAGTTGAGGAAAGAACTGTGCTCCTGACACTTAAGAACAGAAAACTAGGAAGGACCTTACTGCCCTCTTTAATGTGAGGAGATAGAGAAGACACAGTCAGACTCTTTTCAGAGGTTCACAGAGCTAAGACAAGGGAATACAGATATGAAATGCAACATCAGAAATTCTGACTAGGCATAAGGAAAAAAAATATAACATGAGAATGGTCAAATAGTGGAAGACTGCAGAATTTCAATCCTTAAAAATGTTTGAAACTGGATGGGGCAAGACCTGCAGAGTCTGAACTAGTTGGAGCTTCTATAAGCAAGAGGCTGGACAAGAGGATCTCCCTCCCACCCTAAATTAAGTCTGTGATTCAATGTGTGATGCAAACTGTAGCTACTACAAATATAAGCTGGCAACATTTCTCACAGGCCTGAATATACATCAAAGAAAAACTTCAAAACAAAGATCAAGGAGTATTAAGGAGCTCAGTGACTGCTTCTTTTCCAATGTTGGGTTAATTTTTTTTCTAAGTCAAATGACTCAACTATGACTGATATATATATGTCACGTCATCTACATCAAGCACTGAAAAAGCTCAAGTCTCTTCATTAGCTTACTTTCAAATATTAATTTGAAAAAAATCATTTAAAAATACAGACACATAAAAGTACATACTGAAAACTGATAAATATAAATCCAGTTTCTTGGAGGAACTGGTTACCTTAGTTACCACACAATCAGTTTAAAACAGTTTTCATACTGCAGCAAGTGTTGAATTTTTCGTTACTATACTTCCTTTTATTTCTGCAATGCAGCAGAAGAAACGGACAAAAGTACTTTAGAGAACGTACAAATAAAAAACTTGGGATGTCAGACACTAACACTAGCATCTTTCCACAAACAAAAAAAGAGAGATTTGAATTAGACTCTGGGATCTAATGTGCAGAAATGCCCAGAGCTTCTATCTGCAACTGAAGCCAAAGGAGCTGTGCATGAACCTACTGAGCTTACATACTGATGTAAATATTTGTAATATTTGTAAATATTTACATACCATTTATAAACATTCACTGTTCCATGTGGAATATTTAGCATTAGTGGATATTTCAGACTTAAAATCCTACCCACTAATACTTTTTCACTTGCTATGAGAGTAAGGATGAGAACAGGGATATTATTTTTCATGATACTACAAAAATAAATCAAGAATTGTAAAGCTTCTGAGTACCATAAAGATAATTGTTATAGAAAACAAGTAGGCAAAATAAGAACTGTCTTTAGAGCATGACTTAATGCTTACTAATCAATCAGGAAAGGGGCTATGCAGTGTGATGAAAAGAAAAAAAGAATTAATTAGCATTTACTCTTTGAACTTTGTCCATCCTATAAAATGAATGAGAAAGTTTCCATGGAAAGACTACGTACATATAGAATTATATATTATACATAAACATAAGGGAATCAGATGAAATATAAGATAATGCAACTAGTAATTTTTTCTGATATTTTCTAAATTGGAAATCCTTAATTATACTATTTTATTATCAGAGTGGTTAAGAAGGTTCTATTATATAATTTTATTTCACTAATACCATTTACCTAGCAAAATACCTTATATAACATGAAATTTCAGCAACAGCTACTTTGCTTGACCGTTAGCACTGATTCTATACTACCTGGGACCTGTTTTTATTGTGAGAACCCAAAAATAATTAATTTGTAGACAGTGGGCAGAACTTATACTAACAGTGACTCTCATTTTTTTACTATTGTTGACTAATACTATTCTACTGCTTCTAAATCTACGTAGTTTGAAGTAAGACTAATTAAAAACTGCTGCATGCTTTATTCACAACTTAAGGACTTAGATCAAATGTTTTGAAATCTCACAGATGAAAAATTCAGTATTTCTCTGCAATACCTTCTACAATCCTACACGCAGTAGACTGCCTCCTTTACTATTTCCTATATTGTTTTCTTATAGGCTACATTATTTTAGGAATAATCTAGAGGGGGTTCAATTAAGCATTTAAAATTTGATTTAAATGCTTGAAACATGACTTTACTTTCTAACTGAAACTGTTAAAACTTTTAGATCAACCAAGATACTTACATTTTCTGTAAAATTACTTTAGATTCAAATTAAATTGTTTCTACAAACTAACTATATAATCTATTTCTAATTCTAATCTCTGTAAACTAATAACCACAACCTGCATTAGAATACAAACTGTTTATATAACAAAATATATCCTTCAATAATGCTTTAAGGAATGATGCTCCTAAAACGTATATTTATGACAGACAGTTATAACAAATAAATTCTCTATTATGGACAACTTCATTAATTAAAAAAATATAGTTCTTATAAAGCATATTGCAGTCCTGGCATATTTATTTTGTTCTAAACCTTTACAAACAACAGGATCTTGTCTGAGCAAAACAAGGCTGTGAGCCTCAAAAGCATCTCTACAGCAGATATAGAAATGTAATAAAATATCTTACAGGAAATATCTACCAAAATAGATAGAGGTAGAAAGGAAACAAAGACTGATTTTAAAAATCATTTTAATCTAATCTGCACAAATACTGAAATACGACAACCATAATTATAGTAAATAGTACTAGAAAAGACCAGAATTAAGGTTATTTGACTGCCTTAACAATGCCTTCATCTAAATATATTCAAATGCCACATTTAATCATACCATTTAATTTTCCGTAATGCTCAGCTTGACACCTCTCTAAAACCTCTTTATCCTCTATCACTAATACCATATCAACCCATCTTTCATTTCCATACAGTTAACATTTGGAATATATGCAAAACCACGAATATTCACTCACAAATGTAAGCTTCAGATTAATGTTACAATTGCTGAAACACCTAAAGTTACTTTATGTAACCCCAATTATTTTCTGAGCTTTTCCTTTTCAGATTTTAATTAATATTTCCAAATACTAGTAAAAAGGATCTGAATTTTTTTAATGTAAAAGTGTATATCTGCTGCTCAAATCTCAGTTCCAAAGCCCAGGAGTAAGAGGTTCAGGGAAAATGGAGAAAAAATGTGGAGAGACAAGGGGAATATAGACTTTTACAGAAAAATAAAAGGCCTAAACTTGTATTTGTAGTTACACACTTGAAACAAGTGGTAGTCAAACCCAGTAAAGTTTAGGAATCATCATTTTTGATTCTAAAGCTGAAAATTCTCTTGCAGTTCATACAAAACCATGTGAAAAATAAATGTAGTTTAAAATATATGCTTATTCAACGAAGCATTAAATAATATCCAAAGTGCCATGAGGGGCTGAATTCTAATACATGATCCCACTGTGGGAATATTAGACAGAGACTATGCAAGTAAACTTTTTTCCTAACAGTACATTCAGAAGTTATAAACTCACAGCAGCTTATAGAGAATTACAGTTAGTTCATTTACAATCACCTAAATAATTAATTCTATAATTTGCACAGCTGTTCCAAACAGTATTTTTAAATCCCAATATTATAGATCCAAAAGGACACCATTTTGTCGAGAGTTGAGCAGGGAATTAAAATTATATTTCACAAGCAGTGTACAGATTTTGAATTTCGCCTTACTCAAATTTCTAGACATCCTCCCCTTAGAGATGTTCTTTCTTCTAAAAGATCTAAATCCATTAGTAAGTTGACTGAATTCTTCCTAAAAGATCTTTTGTTTTGCCAAAAGTATGGAGAACTCTATAAACCCAAAAGACAATTAGTTTAATAGTTAATTTATTAACCACTGAATGAAATCTATGATTTCAGGTGCCTTAGCAACAATTTCTGTTATTTACATAAATGTTGCAGAAAAATATTTAGCTTGCTTTCTCCATAGAAAGAAGCTATCGTAGAGCTTCAAACCTAAAAAGAGGCCCTACTTGTAAGCAAATAAAAAAATCTACAGCATATTCTTAAAACTCCTATTTATGAATGTAAAAATAACCAAAATCCAGAACTTTAAGTATTCTACCCACTGAAGCATAAAAAAATTCCAAAATTCATTCATGAAACAGATTACATTTTTAACTTATATAATTGGATGATAGTTATAATTTCTGAGTACATCAGTTCAGGAAAAATGGACACAAAATGACCATTGTATATTTTTAAAACATTTTTAATATAACTACTGATTCATTTTAAAGATTTCCTGGCCAAGAAAGAATTTGCTAAATAATATTTTCAAGTTATCCAAACAGAACTGTAATGAGGTAGCTGAGGAAGATAAATCTCTGCAGTATGCTACTGTATTGCTTTTATCTTTCAGAATTTGTAAACTAAAAAAAAATAAGATTTATTTAGTTCAGCACTGCTCAAATCTTCTGACTCCAAATTCATACACGTGACTTTCAGGACAATGCTGAAATAACTCAGTGACGTCTACTTCCAAAGAATATGACTTAGGATTGCAACAAACTTATATAGATATGGGCAAACAATTTCTGTGACATTTATTATCCAAAAAAGCAATACTGATACAGTGAAACGTTGCTGCCACCTGACCATGCTAATATGCAACATGTTCAAGTAATTTTGAACTGGTCTCCCACTTAAAACTGGCTGGGTTGGTTGTTTGGTTGTTTTTTTCGTTTAAACCCCTTCAAAGAGTGTGTCAAATAACAAAAAGTTCTTGACTTTCAAGAATGATTCACATGCTACTTCAAATTTTTAGGCCAAAAGCTATGACCATCTGTTAAAAATGTATAATTCTCATATTTTTGGTTGTGAACATAGCACAGGCCATAAGGTATAAGGATTACTGTTCTTCAGAAACAAAACCAACCCAAAAAAGTGTCTTTTTAAGAATGCCCATCATCCATAGAAAATAATAGAAAGAATACCAGAGGTGAATTCTCTAATGTGGTGCTCCTGCAACCACAGCACCATGACAGGTATATCTTTTTCTCAGACAGAAGAAATTCTGAATAAATAGTATACCATACCCCTCATTCTATCACTTGTTACTTGAGAGAAAAGACTAACCCCCACCTCGCTACAACCTCCTTTCAGGTACTTGTAGAGAGCAGTGAGGTCTCCCCTCAGCCTCCTCTTCTCCAGAGTAAACAACCTCAGTTCCCTCAGCTGCTCCTCATAAGACTTGTGCCTTAGACACTTCAGCAGCTTCATAGCCCTTCTCTGGACATGTTCCAGCACCTCAGTGTCCTTCTTGTAGTGAGGGGCTCAAAACTGAACACAGTATTTGAGGTGTGACCTCACCAGTGCTGAGTACAGGGGGACAATCACTTCCCTAGTCTTGCTGGTGTCACTATTTCTGATCCAAGCCAGGATGCTGCTGGCCTTCTCAGCCACCTGGGTACACTGATGGCTCATACTATTATTTTTGAGAAATGGTGTCTAGTCTTATCAATTTGTCCTTCCTTCTATTTTAACTAGTAAGTTTCACTTGAACTGGACTATAATAAAGTTTTACCTACTGTTGTAGCAAAGCTGACCTGGAAGGTCACAGGACTCCTCTACCAAAACTGAAGAGGAACAGATCTTGTGCACCACAATCAGAAGTTATAGCTTCTGCCAACATAGTTATTTCTGATCTAATAGGGTGCATAAAAGAACTGTACCCTTAAAAGCAATAAACTGCAATTATCTAAATCGACATTACCACTCTGTCAGAACACTCTGTGATTGCCTCTAACTTACTCCTCCTAGGAGCAGGAAGCCATACAATGAACAATAGGTCTCTATTGCAAGTTGTGAAGGAGGTTTAAGGAGACTAGTGAGATGTTTGGAGGGACAGGCAGAGAGTTACCTACCCGATGCAAGACCATGAAACACCTCTTAATAAGAAGGAAATAGAAAATAAGTTTTTTTAAAAAAAAAAACAACAAAACAAATCAACTTATGAGATAAGACCACATATTACAGAATTTTAAGTAATTTTCTGCTAAGTAGTCTACTTTAACATTATTTTCCAAAGGCTCTCTTCCAAATTACATGCAATTTTTTTTTCTCCCAGGGCTCCACTTTTATTCTAAAGAATCCTACTACTCCTCATTCATCATCAGTGTACTACTGAGTAAGCATTTCAGTTCTCAGTTATAAGAATTTACGTGGGAGTATTTACAGCTTACTGGTTAGGTTTTACAATGGAAATTTAAACACAGTCTGTTCCTTCATACAGAAACACATGCACACATCGGGATTCTGAGGAAAGGTCCTCCCCTTACATTTCCAAATTACAGTATTTTTATCTGCCTATCAAGGCATAGTAGAGGTATGGGAGAGGGACAGATACCATGACAGATACAATGCAACTTAACATTTTAATACTGGAACAATTTTTTATTTTATAACTCATTAAATCAACCAGAATGCTCAAAAGTAGGAAAAAACATCCATCTGAAAAATAAGATTCAATGTGTTCAGACAGTTTCTTCTGTATAAAATGTATAACTTCTTCTCTGATTAGTATAAGTAAAACACATCTTAGGCTTTCACTGGCTTATCATACAACCACTTGCAAACTAACAAAACTAGAATTTTAAACCTTTTTGTGATAGACAACATGTCAGAAAGCGCACCATTAATCAAGGTACCTACATTTATTTCAATCTAGAAAATAACTTTCATACAGCTACAATACTCTGTTTTTCCTGTAAGTGCCTACTCAAACTCAATGATTTCCTAACCAAAAAAAAATACTACCTTCTCCTATCTCCCCTCCTTTCACAGATGAATAGAACACATTATGCCTAATTGAAAACAGCAGTCAGAAAAGCAATCAGACTGACATGGTTAATGACAGAAGCTTCTCCTAAAGCATCATTACAGACTAAATTGGAATTGCATTTTTCCTAAATATGAAATCTGCCATTGTTACTCTGTGTGAGCTGTTTCTCAACTGGTTTTAAGAAAGAGATAAAACTGAGCTTGTATGTGTTTCTTGCATACATCTGGACATGTAGATATCCCATTATTAGACACATTTCAGATTATTGTTATAGCTTTTATTTCCCTCATTAAATCATGAACAAAACCTGAGACAAAACAATACTAAATGCGGTTCCTCTATTCTCTGGAACTGCATTTGCACTGAGGGGCAGCTGACAGTAACCATTTTAACAAGTTAGTTTGTATTGATTTTAAGGTTAAATCATTTAGTCTAAGCTTCTTTGTACAACCATCATGTAAAAATCACACTTTCCCACAAAGATAAAAATTATACTCAGTGTTGTTTCATATTAGTCAAAAGATGAAAGCAAGCTGAAATAGACACAGTACTGAAATAAAGACAAGCAAACATCTCAAGATAAGATACACATGTAAAATATTATGTGACAATATTCTGTCACATATATTGTAAGTTTCTGGGATTTCTTACCCCCCCAGCACTTAAATCCAAAACAAAAGATTTCAGTATATTTCATTACATTAAATCCTTGACTAAATTCTACATAAAGCCAAGAAAGAATCATAAAATATATATGAAAATTTGGCTCTAAAGGTCTATTTATGTTCTTCCTATGTAACATTGTTTATGTTAGAAATTTAACTATAACTGTTTTAAGAACGAAGTCTTAATCTTTTGATGCTACATTAAATTTGGTATACTCCCGTAGAAAGCTCCATAGTTTCAACATTATCATCAGTGCCGATTTATTTTCAGTGCCTGACACTCCAAGCATCAAAATGTGTCCTCACTCTCTGAGGCTGCTCTGAAGAGGTTGAAGTTACCTATACTGAAATACTGACAAACCAAACACAGAGCTTTTCCATGGAGAGAAAAAGAATATTAGAGTCATTAAAAGCATTTGTAGAAGAGCAATGTTTCCTACACGTTTTTTAATGGCCATCTTATTAGCATTGGTACTCTCCAGTCCTCACTGGAGATAAAACATGACATTAGACTAAAGTTGTATCATATTGATATATTGACCATTTTATCATTTTCAAGGTTAAAGTAAACCAAAACAGTTTTAGAAATAAGTGCAAAAGTCATACCAGTTCTAGAAAAGTTATTTAACTGTTTTGCTGCTTCTCCTGTTACATGACTGCCATTAGATACTGTTTTCTTTGTCCTTCTTCAGACTTTGGATTCTGGGCCAGGACTGCTTCGTGCTCTCTCTTCCCCCTCCACCCTCTCCTAGAGAAAAACAATGTATGCTTTAAGAAACCACCATCCTAATGATGAAAGACTATCAGGCTGGAAGAAAGGAGCTGAATTACAGAAGCCACATGCAAAAACTACTGGATATTGGTAATTTAAAACTGATGGGGAATTTTTCTACAGAAAGAATGGCATTTTTGATAAAAATAACATTTTAGTCTATGTCCTCAGACAAAAGAAAATCAAAGTTGGAGTATAACTTTTCTCTCAAAGAGTAATAAATGACTAATTCTTTAATTTAGACCAGACTTCCATTATATAATTACTGTTAAAAAAGTAATAACTAAAATCTGTAAACATGACCACACACTGAACCTTATCACATTAAGGTACTGATGTCCACTCATGAATCTTCAAAATTAAGATACTACAATTCACAGTTGTCACTATGCTAATACTCGGGTGTGCTCAACATTCTCTTCTTTCTAGAAGTCTTTTATGGCTACTTCTGAAGCTATTTTCTTCACAGGTTTTAAGAGTGAGAAAGACACTTACTCTAATGCAAATAAATTTTCTAAGTTATGAATACCTACTTACAGCCTTGCAAACTACAAGGTAAGTTCCCAGTTTCACGTAATCTATATATGGAAATGATATGACTTTAAAATTGCTGCAAAATGTTAAAAGAAAACTGAGACACAAGTTTAGAACATCACCTCTTTGTTTCCAAGCATTCTGTCTACAGTGATTTTTTTCAAACAATTAGTTATCTCTTCAATGTCTTTTTTATCCTGTTGTTTGTTTTCATCTGTGTTCAATATTCACTTCTCCATAAAACCAGCAGCCAACAAATTGAGCTACAGAGAAATTGGACAGTTAGGTATCCATGCTAATTGTTTTTGTTATTTGCCAATCCCTTTATTTAGATCATTGCAAGGGAAGAGTAACTTACTGGGTTGTCAAGAACTAGAAAAGAACTTAATGTCTAAATAACAGATGGGTGCATCTTACTACATTTTTTGAAAGCATTTCCTCAAGGAAAACTTCCTATCTCCAGTAAGCTTTTATTTATATTATAGCTTTGGATCATTTTCAAATACTGTTGCTGCTGACTAGGAAAGTTAAATATTTTTATTTTTTTTTTGTCAGTGGGGTTTACATCAAAACGGCACAGATTTTTTCATCTTGGATTCTTTAATGATTAACTTTAAAAAAATGTTTACCTCAATTATTAGGTCACAAAATCCATTGATTTACCCTGTCATAATCACAAAATTCAGTACTATCTCTGTACTCTGCAAAAACAGTAAATCAAAAAAACATAACCACTTTAACAAAAACTAAAATAAAATCACTTGGCCCTTGTACCCTTCACTGATTAACAAAAGCTTTCTTTGCAAAAATAACTCTATTTTATAGTATTAAATTTAGCCACTCATACTACTGGACTTATCAATTAACTTTTAAGAGGCCAATTCTAAATATTCCACTTATTTTTTTCTAGAATGATACTTTCCCTTTACCTCTGTAACTTAAAACTAATCTGGCCACCAGCTCAAGATCAGACATCAATATTTCTGTCACAATTGTTTACACTTCCACAAGGGATTTTTTTGAGTCCCTAAAATAATAAAATGTACAAGAGTGGGATAGGAAAACAACCTGCCAGGAAAATATTCTCCACAGAAATCTGATTAGCTTAGTGGATCACAACATGAATAAAGACAAACCTCTTTAGCTTCTAAGTAGGAAAGTTTATTAGTTTATTATAGTTAATACCCATTATGGTAGGGAATTCTGTTTTCACAACAGAGCATGTAATCATAAATTCTTGTAAATCCCAACAAATGAACACACAAGGTTTACCTCCTCATTACCTAATTAACCAAAAATATGCATCCCCATATGGCAAGTATGGATCATTCACATACTATTAGAACTACTGTCAGTTACCAAAGTCATAACCTTGGAATTGTTAAGCCTAATTTTTTTCCATACTAATTTTAATAGAACTAGAGTTATATTAACATATAGATGATAAATTGGCATTCAGTATTAGGGGAAAAAAAATTATTAGCTAGTAGATTCTTCACGTAGGTAGACAGGTAAGTCAGGGAAGTTTTTTGAGTTTGCAATAAAAAAAGCTTACATGGAACAGTGCTTTAATACTTTAAGAATGATGCAAATATGGATCAGAAGACACTGCACAAATAAGTCTAAGAGTACAGATTTACTATGGTATTTCTAAAAGTTGTGACCCACTTTATTCAACAATACACCTGAGGGGGAAAAATTGTATTTATTTGCTTAAAATTACCAGATTGTTAACATTTGTAAAGAGGTTTTCATAGAACTTGATTACCTTGGGTATCACTGATATATCGATGGCCACTATGACAGTACTAGAGCTCAAAAAAGTGAGCAACTGTCCCCTTACGGCCTCAAGTTGCACCAGGGGAGGTTCAGATTGGTTGGACATTAGGAAAAAACACATCTTTAAAACTACTCAAAAGATGATGAACTAAGTGCCCTAGAGATCTTGCTACTAGCAGTCTTTGATTCTACTCTTCAACATTTCTGTCATTATTGCAGGTACATACTTAAAATAAAGGGAAAATCCTGCCTGACAAATCTGGTGGCCTTTTATGATGGAATAACAGCATCAATAGACAAGGGAAGAGCAACTGATGTCATCTACTTGGACTTGTGTAAGGCCTTTGACACAGTCCCGCATGACATCCTGGTCTCCAAGTTGGAAAGACATGGATTTGATGGATGGACCATTCAGAGGGACCTTGACAGGCTTGAGAAGTGTGCCCAGACCAGCCTCATGAAGTATAACAAGGCCAAGTGTAAGGTCCTGAACCTGGGTCAAGGCAATTGCAAGCACAGATACAGGCTGGGCAATGAGTGGATTGAGAATAGTCCTGGGGAGAAGGACTTGGGCGTGTTGGTGGACAATAAGATCAACATGAGCCAATAGTGTGTGCTTGCAGCCCAGAAAGCCAACCATATCCTGGGATGAATCAAAAGATGTGTGACCAGCAGGTTAAGGGAGGTGATTCTGCCCCTCTACTCTGCCCTCGTGAGACCCCACCTGGAATACTGTGTCCAGCTCTGGAGCCCCCAACACAAGAAAGATATGGAGCCATTGGAGCAAGTCCAGAGGAGGGCTACCAAGATGGTCAGAGGGCTGGAACACCTCTCCTATGAGGACAGGCTGAGATTTAGGCTTGTCCAGCTCGGAAAAGAGAAGGCTCTGGGGAGACTTCATAGCGGCCTTCCAGTACCTGAAAGGGGCCTACAAGAAAGCTGAGGAGGGACTTCTTACTAGAGCCTGTAATGATAGGACGAGGTGGAAGCTGAGAGAGGGTAGGTTTAGACTAGACAAAAGGAAGAAGTTCTTTACCCTGAGGGCGGTGAGGAACTGGCACAGGTTGCCCAAGGAAGTTGTGGATGCTCCATCCCCGAAGTGGTCAAGGCCAGGCTGGATGGAGCTTTGAGCAACCTGGTCTAGTGGGAGGTGTCCCGGCCGTGACAGAGGGGTTGGAACTGGATGATCTTTGAGGTCCCTTCCAACCCAAACCATTCTATGATTCTATGTCAGATGACCTGGAAAACCCTGATCCTGAGAAGTAGAACATCAGCATAAGATACAGCTTGCGAGGCTGAAGCTCCTAAAGGAGCTCTGGAGTCTTGAACTCTTGCTATTCAGCTGATCTGAATGTTGAAAGCTACCATTTATTTTAAACTGTGAGACTGACTAAAGTTAACTTTGGGTATAACTGATAGTACAGATTTAAAATACAATGTAAGAGAAATAAATCACTGCATCTTGCCAAGCAGGAGTAATTGTCAGCAAAATATATGATGTTTTAGTATAAAAACACCTGCAAGATTTGTTTTCTAGGCTTCATTCAAAAGCCATAGCAGTGCAAGAACTGAATTGGAAAAAAATTCATCTAATACAGTGAAAGTAGATAAAACAGGAAAACATCAGATAGCACTACATAGTAAATAATTCATGACTTCTTGTCATTAAAGAGAGTGACAGTGGAAGAATGGGTTCCTGAAAGAGATGTACAGGATTTAAATATTCATTCTTCTAGATGTTATTGTTAGCAACAATAAAAGGCTCTTATGGTTGTTCTTCCAGCTAGAGCAGCATCTTCTATTAGCTATCTTCCAGACATTTGATCATTTTAAAAACTCCGTAAAATACCATCACATAAAAAAACTTTAATGCAAGCCAGGCTTGACACAAAGTGTCATAAAGCACATATTGGAAAACTTTACAACTTCAACGCAAAGTTATCAAAGAAAGGACTCCACAAATGTTTCAGTCCTTCAGTAAATACATTTGGTAGAATAAGTTATGAATAATGCTTATTGACTCTAGAGAAGGTTTACATTTCATAAATTTTTAAATTAAACTTCATATTAGCAAATGAGACTAACACATAACAGATCGTCATCCCTCATTTACACTCAGTTGTAAAAGACTTAATTTGTAGATTGAAGATGAAACAAGCAGATGTTATTGAAGCCAAAACTGTAACAATTATATGCAAAAATATATGGAAGAGGCTAAACATGGGGGCACTGTGTTCTTCTATAGCTCTTTTCAAGAGATCAAATGTAGTCATTTAACCTGCAATTTGAGAAAGAGTGACCCAGGAGCAAGCCTCTTTATACTCAAGATTTATACCTGCAACCAGGAATCATAAAAGCAATTTTCCTGCAGTTCTTCCTAATGGGGAATATCACTGGGACAATCTTACATACACATAAGTTTCAAGAGCATTTATGACATTTCTATGACATCTTGCATGCAAGTTTTTAAACAGTGTTAGGTGCTCAAACTGAAGTACACAATGCCAAGAAAATGCAAAATAGAGCAGTCATGAGCCATTCATCTCACAGCCTTATGTCCATATACTGTCTAATAAATGGTTATGTTTTTTTTCCTCATCCTTAGATTATTGACCATTTTTTAACAAAGGTTTGCGTCATGACATTGAACTACATAATCAGAGTGAATTCAAGTAGCCACTAAATGAGAATATTTAATTATCTATGATTTACTGAGCTGCAAAGCATGACAGACTCTAGATGTCAGCTTCAGCAACACATCTGACAACATGCCTTTTCTTTTCTGAAACTATGAAGTCTGAAAATAATATAGTCGTAAAGTAGCAGTGCAGAAGTGAAGATACAGAAAGCAATGGGATTTCTGCAACAGAACTAGGAGAAAGGGAAATGTACGAGGCAGGAGACATGGACACCTTTCTCTGGACTGTCTGTATAGACTTCTGTGAAATAAAACATCTAGACAGAATTTTTTTTTAAAAAAACCTCTGTAAAACCGTGAATAAATTGAATGAGAAACAAGAACCTCATACATTAGAGGCATATTGCTTTATAAACTTTATCATTGCTCTTTCATAACATCTGTTCACATTTGTTCCTCCCCACCCTCCCAAAAATAATTTACTGTCCATTTCAGTTTTTCATGCTCAGTCACAGCTGTAAAATCAAAAAAAGTAGAATGAATATAATTTTATGCCTTCAAGAAATATTTTTTAAAACATATCTGAATAAAAATTGCCATTATGCTCTTCTACATGAGGACAAAATATTTGGATAGTTAGAGAAGTTGTCTTTTCATCCATCAAAGTATAATGTAAGAACTGAAGAATAGTATTGTGTAGGTAAGTGTTATTCACTGTGAGTTTTGAATCTTAAGAGAAATTTGAGTGTAGCACTCCCTAAAGACACAGTCTTAAACATTTCTGAAGAATGAACTTGTATTTCTGAACATTAAGTCACAGTGCTTCATTTCTGTTATGTAGAGCACTTGTAAAAGTTAATAAATCAGTGGAAGATCAGGTTTCACATTTTGTTGCTGTTGCTTATCATGACACAAACTTCCCTTTAAGATTAGCTCACGTAACGTTGACTGACTAAATATAGTATGCAGTGCACAGGTTTCCCCCCCACACACACCTTATAAAACAAGCCTTTTATGATAATTAGAATAGCCCACCTTCTAAAAGCATATAATATGTAAAATACTTTGGGGATTTTTTTGCCTTTGATAACACAAAATGGCAAATGCAAAAATTCTTTCCAATAATAAACTACCACTTTATTGAAATTGAGAATTAAAGATCAAAATTCTTAGGTTTGTAACTACGTAGCAGAAGAGTTCTAGAGGAACTAAGATGCATTTTATGTTTTATAAAATGTTATCAAACTTACTTTTATTCACATGCAACCACAGCTAACTTACTTTGAGATATTACTCCATTACATTTCTATCCAATCTATGTATATAATCAGGAGAAAAACCTTCCCTTCAGTTTGAAAAGCTTTCAAAACCATAACGCATTGAGTCACTTTGCCTGCTAGACTCAAAAATCAATCACATTTTTCTTTTTAAACCTTTACTTATGTCAGTGTTCTTTTTCTTCTGCTTTCACTGTTTACAACTCCACTCAACCCCCTTCTTGGTTCTCTGTTTTGTGACTGTGTCAAAAATCAGCCATCAAATTGCAACACTCTTCAGACAGCCCTAATCCAGGATGAATTCACAATAACCATCTGGAGACAAAAAACTCTAATTGTTCCTAATGGTTTTGTATAATCCATTCTTTTCCAGAAGAACGAAAGAATTAATTTTCCTTAGATCGTATCTTTTAAGTGTAGTTGTACATACAGTTGCCTACATTTCAACAGTTCTGAAAGAAAAAACCCCTAGAAAATAGTATTGTGATAAACGGTATAATTTCCCCACATTTAAATCAATACTGAGTAGTTTTGCTTCAGTAACATGATGTAGTCATATTCCATGCTTTCAAACTATTCATAACAAGATTATACATTGTCAGTCTGAATTTTAAGAAATAATTGACATTCAAAACTGTATGTTCTTGGGAATAAATGAACAGCCAGTATTATAAAGAAACCAAGTTTTATTCTTAATTTAAACATAAATTAACTTCACCTAAATTTATGTCCCTTATACCAAATAATTTGTTATTAATACAGTCAGTACAGTTTAACAAAAAGCTCTTGACAACATATTTTCTCTTGTTATTGTTAACACCATTAAAAACCTGAAAAATGTATCAGCCTGTAAATTTAATAAAACATGAAAATACCAGATTATGAAAAACTATCACAGTATTATACACAATAAGCAAATGGAGATTTTCTGAAAAAAACTTAAAAAAATGTTTTTAAAAAAGTCACAAATATACCTTTTTCCTGCTCTTTATAACTCCTACAAAAGCAGTTTCACATCCCCTTTTCTGTAGTGTCCTGCCTCACAAAAGCTGTCTATTACGTCCTGGCCTTATCTCAAATTCATCTCTTCCTACTTTCCTACATACTAGAGCAGAACTTCCCAGTACTGTAGACTAACTAGTTATAAGGGTACAATTAGGATTCCACCCTCTCACCACTCTCACTCTATTACTTGACAATTTGCTTAGCATCTGATCCCTAGCCTCTCTTCTGCCTACCACGTTTCCTTTACACAGTGCCATGGAATGTCTCTGTCTTGCTGAGACTGGCCCTATAGATCCTCCTCAGAAAGCTCCATCCCAGCATTAACGTACTTAACTAGAAATGATGTTTCAATGAACGAATGGATGTTCATATTCAAACACAGTCAAGACTAATTCAATCCAAATGGTCCTTGTCTCCCCTGGTTCCGCCCCCTTTCCCCCCCACCAAAAAAAAAAAAACAAAACCAAAATAACTCACCTCAAAACAAAATAAAAAAGCTGCTTATGATTAATGTTAAACCTGATAAAGCACCCCTGAACCTCTCCCATTTCTCTAGAATTACACATACTCAGAGAGACAAAGAATTGAGACTACTTGAATCTGAAATGCCTAAATGTTGGCATTTATTGGAAACTGACTGCTTTACTTGATGAAATTACCTAATTTTTTTTTGCACCATTACGTGAAAGTAATTGCAAAATGCAGTTATAACCTGCACAAATTAATGAAATAATTCATAATTATTGAAATACACCTAGTGGAAAAAAAACACCACAACACAACAAACCAACCTGCTGTACAATCATATGTATTTCTCTACGTTTATGTGACCAAACCGTAAAGCTCTGAGCAGGACTGTGGCATTATTATGCTCTATTCTAATCTAATAGGACAAAGATCCTATCTTATGTGTACTTTAAGTTTTTAATCAATAAAAAGGCATACGTACATGCTGAACTACAAACTATTAGTAGAGCCATGAGGTAAAATATGATTAAACAGTATAGGAATTTAGCGTGATTTTACAAAGTTGAGCAGTATATATGAAGAGGTGGTGGTGAAGGGTATGAATGCATATGTAAAAATGTACAAATATGTACATCTATATATAATTATTATAGTACACACAAATGTGTATATCATTGTAAACTATAGATGTGTACATAAGTATTTAAACACACATAGCCAGATTCCCCAAACATGCAACTTTATACATGTTAGTAGGAAACTGATAAAGCACAAAACAGCTGAGCTGACTCAGTTCCTACAGACACTGAAAGCCAGAAAAAATTCCTTCAGGAATAATATTAGGCATACATGTTTACCTTACTTGTAGAACTATGAAAGGAGAAACATGAGAAAACAAAACAAAGTTAACGTTCAAGTCCTGATATACATTCATCTGCAACAATATCATGTGTCATGCAGAGGAAGGTACAAAGTAAAAAAAGCAGAGTCATGAAAGCTCACACATAAGTGCTTACGGCTTCTTTTATGAAGCAGAGTACACTGCTTCAGATAAGACCTATTACAAGATGCATAAGATTCTTTAACACGTGGCAAAAGACATCTGTGCAAAATGCCACTAACTTGCTATTACTTTTTCATCTCTATTATTCACAGTTGCTAAGCCTTAGGATATTTTGCAGTTATGTTCCTTAGACAATCATAACACATAATGGTGTTAAGTTGCTGAAATTTATTTCTGGACTCACTTTTTTTTAATCATTTGCAATTTCATCACGACTTCTTCAGCTAGGAATAATTAGGTCTTTGGCACAAGCTGTTGAAAGTAACACAAGATAATGTGGGATACTGCATATTAGAAATGAAACAGCATGCACTATGTGCTAGTAAGAAAGGAACGTTGTCCAATGATCAAGGCCCCAGACTTAGATGGAAAAAATTCAGAGACTAATGATTACAGTCTTTTAAAACGTACATCTATAATATAAGGCTTATCTATAGCATGAGTAACATTATTAACAGAAATAACAGTGTGAAAGATTCTGTGGTGACAAAGTCTTGGGCTGGCTTACTGGCCAAAAAATGTCTTGCAGTGTGTTGTGCTATATTTGAGTTGTCAACGTGTTTTGAATTACATACTTTATCTCACTACTACTGCAAGGTAAAATGTATGACACACCTTTGTTTGCTGGCTAGACCTACCCACAGACTTCATCTACTTTTCCTTCATTTCATTTCAGAAAAATAATACTCTTTCTGGACTAGAAGAGGTATGATGAAGATGAATAAAACAAACCCAAGGAATTGATAAAACTTCTGAGGATGGAAGGAGAGAGCTGGGGTGGATGAAAGAAGGAAGGACAAGTCTTATAACTGAATACAGATAAACTCAGAGAAGTTTAAAATTCTTACAGCCACAAGGATTTTTGCATTTTTCAAGTGTATTAATGCTTATATAAAACATGCACGATATACAATAAAACTGATCTGTCTTACTTGTTTAGCTGTATTAAATGTCAGCCTTGTTTTCTCAAGAGATTAACATTGTTATGCTATTTTCCCTTTCCAATTAATCTCAATCTAATCATACACATTTTAAAAGAGTGTCATGCTTAATGTTTAATTCATTAACATAATCCTAGAACTTTGATTTGCTGGTGTTTTGTGTCAGGGTTTTTTTTCAAAGTTTTCCTCTCCTTAGTAGTGCAATTTTATACTGGTATATAAGGATTGGACTGTGTTCCTAGTAAGACAGTAATATTGTAAAAAAGCAGTGAAATTTTCAGAATGGCAATTCTTTATATAAATATCTATAATTAGAATTCCTCCACAAAGCTTATCCCTAAAGCTTATGCAGGGATGTACAAATCCTCCCACTCACTGTGAATTCCAAGCAATATTTGATGGATCCATTCAATTGAAATCACAGTTTTATGCCCCTTTTTATGTTTCCTCAGCCCTAGTGATTAGTGGTCATTCCCACTGTCACACATTAGTTTGAGCAACTGAGAGTAAACATCAGAAGAACACCTGCTTTAATATAAAAATGCATGAGCTACCTCCTTAACGTAGTTGTGGTGGCCACAGCTGTCCAAAACACAAAGAACGTTCCAGCCATGCTATTCCCAAAGCAAGCTAATGATGTTCAAAACCAAATATTAGAAAGCTATTCAAAATTTATTTAATCAAATAATTTTATTTAAGACTTTTGTGATTTCTGCGAGAAATAATTTCAAATAATCTTTAAGAAGCATAAAGCATACCTGGCAAAACACTTGGTTGTTGCATACAAACTATTAGAATTCAGCTCCCAAGTGGTTTTCTTTGCAACTTTCAGAAAGCAATATCTCATCAAAATATGAACTCGTAGCTGAGATTAGAATACGAGCTAGTTTCTCCTTTACAGAGTTACAACAGAACAGAGACATGAAGTCCCTAAGAAGCGGGGAAAATTCAGCTGTTAATGGCAATTCTCATTAAAAACTGTTACATAATTTTCAGACTTCTACAGTTTCTGTTGCCAAAATGAATGTAGAAGTGACACAAAGTGCCTTTCGTATTATAAATTCCCCCTTTTAATATACTATACTGACAATCCTCAAACAGCTCAGGACAAACACACTAATTCTTATCAGAAGTCAACACATACAACATTGTTTGCATTTCATTTCAGCACAGCAGAACATTATGTATACTACTCACTCTGATTTTGAGGTCCAACCTTTGCTAATCCCTGTGAAGCTGCAGTGGTAAGTTCCAATGAACAGTTCTGAACTAGCAGAAAATTAGCTCTCTGGGATAGTCTCTATCAAAATTAAACAATAATGAATACAAAGACATTTTTTTTTCTTTCAGTAATGCAAATGGGTTGCCTAGCTCAGTGCTACCAACAGTATTACTTTGCACAACACTGCTTTGCACTCATTACTCTGAGAAAAGAGAAAAGCAAAAAAAAATGATGTAACTTCTGTCTGTAAAAGAAATGCTACTGACTGCTTTGTGCTTTCAAAGAGTGCAGTTGCCAATCAATAGAGAAGAAAGCTGTTCTGGATGGGTAGACAGTTGTTCCACATAGGTTCTGAATTTAGACGAATAGTTTTGTCACTGCATTTCAGGTGGGAGAGGAGGAAGAGGGAGACAGAAAATTTATGTTTGCTGGGCAGCCGGGGCACAAAGAAATATGAAGTTGACTAATAAAAATCTGAGTCCCATACGTAAGCGAATAAAATCAGAAAAAGTTAGTTTATTCATAGAAAAATAAAAAGTTAGCATTTTTCATATAAAGAACTACATTTAAAAACAGTGCAAATACTTAAATATCATAGAACCATAGAATGGTTTGGGTTGGAAGGGGCCTCAAAGATCATCTAGTTCCAACCCCCCTGCCATGGGCAGGGACACCTCCCACCACACCTGTCCAGCCTGGCCTTGAACACTGCCAGGGAGGGGGCAGCCAAAACTTCCCTAGGCACACAGGAAAGATTTTCTTTCTAATATCTAATCTAAATCTGACATATGTGCTGTTAATTAATCATATTAAAAGTTGTTAGGAATCAAACACATTTCTAATACTTAGAAGAGCGAATGGCTTACGAAATTCACAAATCAAAATGCTTAAATATTAAAATGACCACAGTTCACCTTTTCTTCATACACTGTCCTATGGATTGTTAAAATAAGCATCATAGTCTCATGCTCAAGCAGTAGGTGTCAACTAGTATTGTGCTTCACAGTCAGTTTCTGTCCCCTAAGGAAAAACCTGGCTGACGATGGACCATGGCCACCTCAAGTCCATCTTCCTTCTCCTTGAAACCAGTCTTTATAAAGTAGACTTTCATCAAAGCAAGAACCCATGTCATTAATTTGAGCCAAATCTGTCACTAATGTTATGCTTAGGCTTCCACTGAAATGAGAAGTTGCTAAGCCTTAGGTAAGAATATCAAAGGGTATTCTCAGTCTTTAAAAAACTTTTCTACCTCTGGCCTGCAGTTGGGCTTCTTCCTCCCCACTTTGCTCAAGCTGAGCACAGCTTCTTGTGTATCCATACATAGTAGATATGTTAAAGGACAGCAGTGTGGCAATGGAAAACCTAGAGTCCCTCCCACCCCACCATAAGTCCTTCCCCAAAGGACTATCATAAGAAATTATGAAATCACCTTAATGGAAACCTCACTCACAAAAGCAACCTTTTCCATAGCTTTATATCTCATTTACATTTACAAAATAGTGTTAGAAATTTCACCTTTCCTTTTCTCCCTTATTTCCATTTCAGAATCTGTTCTTGTCTTCATTTAAGTTAGTTCTACATAGCTTAAAAATAAAGCAAATGTATTTGAAAGCAAAATTCCTGTACCTATAGATGTCACCCAGAACATCAAGTAAAATACAGCCTTTCTGACTGTAACCTATAGTCACCTGTCCTTGCCACACTCCACAGAGCAGCAGTGCCATCAGTATCTTCAGATTTTTCCATCCTTCACCCAAAGCCACTATAACTTTTCAGGTTACAGTTCAATGGTTTGTTTCGGGTTTTGTGGGGGTTTTTTAATAACCATAGATCTGGTCTTAAAAATGGCTTCACTTAAAACTTCTGAAGTAATGAGCAGCTTTCTAAACAAGTTATTTTAAAAGAAAGCTGTACACTGTGCCAACTGGAAGCCTACCTAGAGAAATAACTGGCAGGTTCTTACAAAACGTTTTGGCCTTATATGCTCTTCAACACATTCTACGCTACAGCACATTCAGGAAAATGATTTTATGAAAATATCCACTAATGTACTCAAATTTGATGATTTGTTTCATCTCTGTATACATAATTGCATAAGATTCCTAATCTTAAACCCTGTTTCTCACAACTCTGCTGGTAAGGTATCAAACACAAACCCACAGAAAATTAGTACTTCAAAAATTAATCTGATGTAAATAAGTGAGAATGTCTCTTACTATTGATGCTGGGTAACAACTGTAGGTAGAACCATTTTTTACATCTTTGAAAACAACTTTTTTTGCAAAAGCTATCCTTATTTCGTAAAAAAATCAAATACACTGCATGAGACAAAGGACTTGGTACGAAATACATGGCATAGATGATTTTACTTTAGGTATGAAAATAAGGTGTTTAATCTCCCCACTTCACTGCCAAGAACTCAAATATTCTCAGTTCAAAAGAATTGTAACCTTATACTTTTCTAATGCATGCACCATTATCAATGCTTTCAAATAGTAAGGGTTAAATAAAATAGTAGCTTTTAAAATTTTTTTTAATAAATTAAAAAACATCAAATCAAGTCATTTCTATATCAAAGTCTCAGTAAAAGATACTAGTTTAACCAAACTATCTTTAAGAAGTCTGCAGTCTTTCATACAAGAAATCAGGTAACATGATCAAATAGATCCCTGGTGATATAGTTTACCACTTCAAGCAAAACATCACTATAAGATTTAATAATGGTCCTGATACGACTTGAATTTTTAAACAGCAGTACTGTTTCCAAATCCAGGAGATATGAAATGAGTGAAGGTTCACAAAACTAATTGAGCCTTCTTGTAGGTCAAATCAAAATTCATTAAATGTCATGAATGTGCATTCATGGAATGCAAATAAACATCTTCTCAGAAGTTAGATATTACCCACACAATCAAACCAGGAAAATACCATAACTATGCAAAACACTATTCATCAATAGGGTTGGGTTTTTTTTAGCATTGCAACATACATGGATGTTTACACTGACCACATAAAATGTAGAAATCAATATCCAGCACTATTACAAAACACAAAAGTTTTACAAATTTTACCATTAAAATGAGCCAGTGCATTTAAAGCACTGAACATGCATCTGGCTTTGTATGAACAAAAATACAATATAGAACAGCCTTGTAAACCTAAGTGAATAAGCCATACATACTCATTTGAGCTAACCCCATTTGGGAGGAGAAGTGTTTATCCCCCAGCCTCTATGAAAGGTTTATTTATTTTTCAACTGTTCCACATGAACATGAAAACAAGCTCTATCACCAAGACACAGTAACATGGTAATGGAGCATTACTTGTCTCTAAAGGTGCTGCAATAAGGCACCTCCCAGAAAAGCATACCTGAAAGACGATCATTTAAGTCTAGGAGCTGTTTCTCTCCTCAAAGGCATAGAAGTCAGGGAAGCCCTGTCTAAAGAACAATGTGACCTTAGTTACTGCAAATTCACTGGTATTGCTCTTTCACTCACTCTTATTACAATTTAAAAAAAAAAAAAAATAAAGCTTAAAACCTGCCACTTACTGAGTCTTGGCCTCAGATGCTGCCCTGCTTACAGTCATGCCTCTGATGCCTTGCTTGGTGTCCACAGAGGGCTGTGAGGTCTAGTGCCCCTTTCCACCTATGCACTGAAGCACTACCAGCTCCAGCACTGCCAGCAGACCGGGCAGAAAGCATAGCAGCAGGAAAAAATAAAGGCGGCATTACCAGGAGTAGGACCAGGCCTAGGAGAGCAGTGCCTCACACGCTGCAGCAGCCATTCTGGCAGCCTGGTGCCAGACCACACTAACTCCTCACTGGCTGGGAAAAGCATAGTGCCCCCCTTCACTTCCCTGACTCACCATCCTGCCACAGAAAGGCTCCATTCTTGTCCTCAGAGAGCAAGGGAGAGCAGCTTAGAGCAGTAGTGGGGGTCACTGAAGCAGACAGGGGTGGCAGGGGAAATAAGGGCTGTGGCAGCTGCACCCCAGCCCTGAAGGGAGCACAGGGCCCAGCCGGGTGGAACCTTCTCGTGCCAGAGACGCAGCAGGCCCTGAGGAGCAGACCGAGGCCCGGCTTGCTCATTGCCAGAGGTGTGGGCAGGCAGGGTATCTCTGGGAATGGAGAAAGGTCTTTTCCCAGGAACCACAAGGGGCCGGCAGGAATTCTGTGGTTGGGAAGTTTCCGAGTTGACTGAGAAGCAGCCCACAGAAAAGAACTCAGCCCTATGAGGATGCAGTGAACAAGGGAAAATGGATTTGCAAACTTGTTTATTTTTATTCCATCTTACCTAGCAGATCTGAGGTTTTCCTATTTTACAGGTCACCTAGGTCTAATAAAAATCAATTTTAAAGGTTATAAAAGCTTTGGTGTTTTGGAAAGGAGTAAGGCTTGGTTATTGTGCCTGTGAGAGGATCTCAAGCCCTACTTCCTATATCATTTTACTTAGCAAAATGGATTCGGGCAGAAAAATCAATAAAGCAGCAGCAACTTTCAAAATTACTCAGTCTGATCTGAAAAAGTGTGAACTGTCAGAAGAGACAAACCCCAAAACATTATGTACAATATATTGTTCTAGGGAATCAAAATAAGCATAGAAAGAAACCAAAATCAATAGTCTTTCAGCCACATGTAATTTCGCAGTATCAAATATGTGCAAATATTTATGGCAAACACTATTGTTTTCTTTGCAGATCATTTGAAAGTGTTTGAAGCTGCTGGATTAGAAAGTTCACTGTTTATTGCTGCAGGCTGTTGTCTTACTTTACAGAGACTACCCAACATGAATACATACTCGGTTTGAGTGGGAGAGTATGAATCTTTTTCTCCAGAGTCCTACACTGCATAATACTCCCCAGGTAATGTCAAGTCTGGGGGATAAATTCATCATCTGGAGACAAAATGTGAAGAAGTAAAGCGAGAAGACACGTTTCTGGCTGCTGGGCAGCACCTCGACTTTTCTCCAGTTTTGGAGGACTCGAGAAAATGTTACCTATGCACAGGGCTGGTTACATGAACTGTCAGAGCTGAACTCCCTGGCCCTTTTACAAAGATAGCAGGACTGTATTGCCATTTTCCCCATTGTTCCTGTGATGCAAGACATCTGTTAGCTGATAGTGAAAGATTTATTGCATCATGCAACTGCAGCAGTGCAAGGCCAGGCATGTGGCTCTATCTGAGATGTGTCATAATCCCATCAGATTGCCATCTTTGCCCCCTTTGGATATTCTGCATCCTTTCATAAAGGGGAACAGAAATCATTGTGATCTGCACTTCAGAACCACGGAGTAACCAATATTATTCTGTGTGTTGTAGTAAGCCTTCAAATTGTGTACAATGGTCAGGGTGAAACTGAAATGCAATTTCATGTAACACTGGCTTTCTTAAGGTATTAAACCTAGTTCAGCATATCAGTTCTTACTTTCAAAGCAATCAATAATATAACATAGAGACTATATCAGAAATCTTTATTTTCTAAGTCTTTCACAGAAAACAGTTGGATACAGTAGTATTAACATTCATAGCACTTAAGGAGTGTCACAAATCTCCTAATTTATTTGATGTAGAAGTGATGTTCTTTTTGTGGAGTGAAGGAAAGATGAAGGCAAAATAAAATGTTATAAAAATATATTGCAGGACAAAGCACCTTACTATGCAGATGATTCTCTTTTTAGGGAAAGGATGACAGAAAAAACAGGCAAACCACGCTACTAGTCATGCCAGAGCCTTCAGACTACCCAATGAGTCACATACATGACTAGGTGGATTGCAGTAGTGCTGCTTGCAAAAGCCTGATATGGTGCCTGTTAGCAGTCTCAGCTCTAATGTCTTTCTCTTTAGAGCTATATTAAGGAGCAGGTGGGGGTTTTGACAGCTCAGATGAGAAGTACTGGTGTCTCTGTATGCAAATGTAAAACACCCCAAAAAGAGCAAAATAAGTGTTTGGAGAATGGTCCCAGAGGTATCAGCATCACAGAGATCTCAACATTTTGTTCGAGTCTAGTTCTGATTGTATCCTTTACTCTTTTTAGCCCACCTGAAAGGAGGAGAGGACAAGAGAATACTATCAGAGAGGCTAGAAAATATTTTTGGAGGCTATAGATCCATTAAGAAAAAGTAAACAATTTTTAAATTGATCATAGACAAAGCAATAAAGAAAAAGATGATTCTTTAAAGAAAAATACATTTAATGGATGATATTAATTTTATAGTGAAAAAAAGAAGCAAAGCCACCACTTTCTACTGGATGAAACAAAAATCAAATTAACAGTAGAGAAGCTCCACAAGAGAGCTGTGACCTGTGGAACTGCCAATATCATTTAAGGCCAGGAGGAGTTGAGAGAGGCAGTCCAAAGTCAAATTTCCTTACAGGGATAGGGCAGAGAATGAAAATTCTGCTCAGCAAGAGGAAGACTACCTTGAAATGAAAGGAAAAATAATTCAAAGGAAAAATTTTGTGAATAAATGGTTTGTCAATATATGATAAAAATAGTTTGAAATTTGGCAGGGGGGATGCAAATGGAAGGAGCAGCCTCAGCATTTTTCATCACAAAGCAATGTTAGCTCATGCAGTAGCAGTCCTCAAACATGCTTTTATCAGTTAATCCAGTGTACACAATAGGTGCACATCTTGTCTCATTTAATACTGCATGGTTAACAGAAAGAACAGGCAGTGATTGATAGTAACATATCACATTTCCATCTGATATTTTAGAGGCTTTTACATATCATCAAGTGTAGTATACAAACTCATCCTGTGTTATCTGGTTAAACATACTAGAGCTTATTCAAATAAAAGCCTCACCAGACCCAAACTGCAAAAGAAACGAGACAACTCACTCAAATATTTCTATTTTGATAATCAAGTTACTTCCAGGCTTTCAGCCATTTCAGAATTCTGGTTTTATGAAAATATGAAGCGTCAAGATTTAAAGTCATAAAATTCAGGTTTGTGAAACATCTGGAGGAACTGCTATAAAAGACGTTAAGTAAAGGCTTGAGAAAGTAGCATGCAATTAGAATGAAAAACACAAAACCAGTGAACCTCTACTGCAGACTAGGACTTCTCAGGATTCATGGATTCAATGATTTCATTAAGCCATAGCTTTTACCATTAAACTAAAATATTTAGTGTATTCAAGTTCCACAGCAATTAGGCTTATTCACTAAAACTGGAAAATATCCTCACCTTTTGTACTAGAACTACTATGAATACTTTCCATAAGGCTACTACTTCATACTTAATTAAAAGACTGCAAAATATATGTTCCCATTATCCTCAGTAGCTTCAGACACAAACTATATTATTCATCAAAGATAGCGTGAAACCTGTTGTATAAACGGGAAGATGACATGAGACCTTTCATGACATCACATACAGTTGCACGCAATCTAAGCAACCAAAACAAATAAAAACCATTAATAAAGGAAACAAACCAATGAGAAATTGAAAACATGCTAACCAAAAAGAAGTAGCCCAAAACAAAAACCTGCAAATTCTGAATTAGGATAAAACTAACAGACATGCAAATTTCATTTACAGTTGAAATTAAAATTTCTTGTGAAACCTATTTCCCCTTTATTTTAATTCTGAAGCATCAGTGTATCCCATAGGAGTGCACAGATTAGCAAAATACTTAAGGCTGTCTTTAAAATAATGTGAAATTCTAGAGCAAATTAGAAGTATTCTAAACTAGGTAAAATGAGAAGAAATACGAAGAGAATAAAATAGACATATCAGGAGCATGGGTGGTTAAATACCTGAGTGCATTATTGAAATTCAGACATATTTTTTTCAGTTCTTCAAAGCAATACAGCAAAGAAATAATTTTGTCTTTTCAAGCTGTGAAATTAAGACATTACTATCTCTTTACCTCAATAGCTCCTTAGAATTCTTATAATGAAGCTGTGAAGTACCACAGCCATTGTGCTGGGGCAAAGAGGGAATGGGGAGAAACAGGACACAACAGGGGAGTGGGTTAGGTATGTTTGTTTGTTTGTTGTTGGTTAGTTGGGTTTTTTTAAAAGTGTCAAAAGTATACAGAAGCAATGCTAAAATATCAGTTTCCTCATTCCTTACCTCGGGGTAATTGAACTACTTCCATGCCGACACAATGATATTTCTAGAACTGGTTTAGAATGCAAGAAATGAAACTTCATCAGAAATATTATAAATTGTGAAGCTATACTGGATGTTTTGGCCATACTGAAACTGTTAGCGAAGTGGTATAGTCAATACTCATGTAGGGTCAGAGTAAATAGTTAAATGCAAAAAAGAAGAAAATTTTGTTGTCAGCGTTGTTTTATTCAGAGGAAGTCACTGGAAACCTGAAGGTGTGGCACACAAGAATTTAAGATTTTCAGTGGAGTGCAATAGTTGTTTCCCTGAGCATGTCTTTCTTGGCTTGTTCAGAAGCAGGAGACAAGAGAAAGATACAGATTCTTTTTGTTGGTATAGTAATACTTTCTTTTGTGAGCACTCACTAATTCTCCTTCTCCCCTTTCTTACCAATACTCTGATTGACCCCTGCGCCTCAGATTCCCTTACATAACTGATTGGAGTGCAAAGTATTATCTGTTGGTAGCCAATATCAGCATTGCTTTCCAAGAATTGCTATCAAAATTAGAATAAAAGGCGACAGCATTTTGACAAATTACAACATAGTTTAAGCAATTAAACTTTTTTTAAGCATGTGGGGGTTTTGTTTGGAGCAAATGTTAGCATGAAATAACAGCCTGACATTTTTCCTTTCTCCTTATATCCAATTAAAATAAATCTTAGTGGACTCCTGCCAAACTTTCGAAAGCACTTTGCCTTGGCACTGATGATTTGTACTGGTTTTGGCAAAAAAGATATTTTGTTCTCATGTTCAATAGACAAATTCAGTTTCTTTTCTCTTCAAGGAAGTGTTGATGCCAGATACTTAGATGTGGCTGTTTCCTTTTCCAAAAATACACAGCTGAATTTTGTACAGACTTTGTTTCCCTCTAAGAAACCCACTAAAATATATTGTCTAATGTTGGAATTAATCCTGTGATATACACTGTTATGTATTGTGGGCATCCAAGTCAGTGGGCTTCCTCCCCAGTTTCCCAGTTCAGGCACTGCATGACTTATATTTATTCATGTCAACTCTGTTTCCCTCCGAGTAATGGCTTGCAAGTAATCTGTAGTCTGCAGGGAGAGATGGCCTTGGCATTTAAAAGAAGGTCCTTCTAGCTGCCTTCAGCATGTCATGCTCTAAAGTACATATTCTTCTAAACTTTTGATGAAATAATTCTGAAGCTTGGAAAGACATAAGTCATGTGTTCTCTCTCATTCTCATTTATCACCACTGTTAAGCTCATTTTCTGTATGCATTTTTGCTGATTATAGGGGAAAACCACACTCCTAGCAATTCAAAAGTATGGTCTTAGATTCTGCAATAGAATATTTTTTCAACCTAAGGAACAATCTGTTGAGTACTGTTAAATTTAAACTTGGAACCCAGATTTCTAAAAACTCAAAAACATGAAATCAAGCTAAACTTTTTTTTAAAAAAAATATTCAGTAGTGTCATTCTGCGTTTCCCTTGCACCTGGAATTACAGTAGCAATATTTAAAACAACACACCTACTAGCCAATGAGAAGTAAAGAAAATAAATGAAAAATCTGTACTTTTAATTCCCAGAGCCAAGATCTGCAGACAGACGTGACAGTAAATAACAGCTATAGGACTAATGAGTGTGGAGGGTAGTGCAGCCATTAGTATGATGTTTTCGCTGCTGAAAAATCATCATATACAACAGTTGACACCTGTGCCATGAAATATATATAACCATTTCTAAAAGCTAGGTGGAAGGTAATGAAGGGCATCCTTTATTTGGCTCAAACTGCCTAAACTTTCAGTTCCATTCTTGATTTTGAAACTATTTTCAAGAGCAGTTCAGCTGAATGCAAATGGCTGAGATTGTAAATGAGTGTACAACTTGCATGCACCATCTCTTACAATCACAGATATGAATGATGCACACAAACTTGTGTTCCAAACGCTGACGCACAACTATTTACATTTTTGTCATATGTACCACATAGTTTGCCATATCGCTAGTCTTACAATATTACTGTCATGGCCAGCTAGGACGAAAGTTACGAACGTGAAATCTCCAGGGCTTCATGCATCTATCAGAATATTAGTAACACTGGTTTCTGTATCTCTCTGTCTCAGACAATACAGGAAATGCTCCTTATTTTCAAATTGCTGTTTGCACTGAATAAAGATGAAATTCTGCTTTAACATCCTATATTGAAGTCCTCATTTCACACAAAATGAGAGAGACTTATGTTTTCATAAAACTCTGGTCTCTGAACTATGAAACCAAATAACTGGCAAACATACGTGATGAAATGTTTTACTCAGGTCAGCTATTTCTAACAAATAGGAGAAGAGCTCCCTTCCTTGACCTAATGACTCAACTTATAGGATTGTCTTTAAAAAAAAAAAAATTCCTCAGAATGCAATGCTCAGGAAGAGTTAAAAGTTGCATACCATAAACAAGTTTACCTCAAATTGTCCTCACTGCTTAAGACATACTAGCAATATAATAAGCACACGTTCCAGCAGTTTTTAATTTTTGAATAACTGGGGACAGGGTGTTTGTTTTTGTTGGGTTTTTTGAGGGGTTTTGTTTGTTTGCTTTGTTTTTATTTTAAAAAAAGAAAAATGTCAGACTTGCAGGTTTTTTTCACCTGTTGGCTAGAAAGTACTAATTTTCATGAAAATGATATTTGGATATTTTACCATTTCTTCATATAAATCACACATGGAATGTTCATGCATTTGATTTTAATTTGGCATGAAGTTTATACTTGAATCTTGTAATAGTCTCAGTTGATATATGTATCCCTGTTATAGTTCTGCTAATATAACAGTTTACAGGTTGGACACAGAACCATCGAAAAGTTAGTGGTAGAGACCTGTAGAAATGTTTGGAGACTCCCTTCATTTCATATAGCCTGTAATATCAACAATAAATCAAAATCAGATTTAAAAAAAAAAAAAAAGAAGCAACAAACAAAAACACACCCTCTACTTTGGTCAGAGTCATGCACAAAAAACCTACTAGCTCCACCAGGAGTCATCTAATCCCCTGAGCTGTGAACACTTTGGTGCCCATTTCCTTCCTCATGTTCTGCACCAGCCAGACAGTTTAATTTTACTGCCAGGCTATGATTCCCAGCCTTCTTGGGAAAACCCTTAACTGCACAGAAATCAAGCTTGCTGCACACATAGTGACAGATGGTCACTGAATACATTCTGGACCTCTTTCAATCCGTATGATATTATGTCTCAGAGAATTCATTCTTGGCACGGCAGATGCTGAGAACTAGTAACAAGTGACATACAAGAGTAGCTGAAAGCCCTAAAAATGACAAAATGTGCTAATATTTCATATACAGCATGAGGAAAAAATGCACTTTGAAAAGTACACTCTTATAAAGTAAGAAACTGTATGAAACAACGAAAGACAAGTTACTTAAATTGAAGCATAAGATCATAAGAGGTAAACATTTTTTTCCCCAAGCATTATTTTTTTTTAAAAACAAGGATCAGCATCAGACCTGTTCTTTCCCTTTCCTTGTTCAGAAATTAAATATGTGTGTTTGATCTTTCCAGGTGACAGGAGTCTGTTTACTGTAAACAATAGGAAAAATATCAGAAGTAAAGCAAAGTCTGTCGTTAGGAAGTATGATATCTATACTGAAGATTTCTGATATCAAAAATGTACCACCAATAAAAATTAATCATCTTGGATGCCAAGGCTATCCTATGACAAATGAAAGAAAAATTAATGAGCCGATACTACAGACATATCCAGGCGAGCTCTAACTTCCTGACTCATGTCCTTCAAGCAGCAAACAGTAATTTTAGCATGGGCTGTAAAACTTAAGGTAGTTCTCAGCACACAGAGCTCTGTATCATCAGCATTGCATCAGACTGGTGGAACCTAAGCCAGGTAAGGTAGGTCCACACAAGTACAGCGACATACCCATGTACCCACATACTTCAGAAAGAAGTAAAAGTATTATTGCCACCTGAAGACCAGTTTCACTTACTTAAGCATGCATCTTTTTGTGCCTTTCCTATTTCTGTGTTCTTTCAGATTTCTCTTAAGTTTTTTGAATGTTTATATTACCAAACAGAATGTACTTGTCACAGACAGTCATCTGTTTATATTAGTGAAAAGGGAATTTAAAACATAATTCTAAGCAGCTAAACAAAATACTTTCAATCAGTTATTAACATACATTTTAAGTATTGATAGCTGTAAGAGCTAAATTCCCAATGAATAATAACCAAAATTTTGAATTGTTATTTTAACAAAATATTTCTCATCTTTGCAATATTACCTTAACTACTGTTTATAATTATTTTTATGGCACTTCTAAGATTTCATAAAACATACAGAAATCCCCAAAGCTATAAGTAAAACATGTAATAATTAGAAAATTATTCAAAATCAAAACCATTGGTGTTTCTTTTAAACCTGTGTTGTTCAATTACAGACTCTGAAACCAGGTTTTTGTCATATATTGCTTTTACTCTCATTTCCACATGCAGCTTAATGCAAAACAATCTTTGACTTGAAAGTATGCATATTGAAGTTAGTATTATAAAACAAATCAAATGTGCAAGATTAGCTCTACTTTGCCGTAATACATACAGAAAGCTAGTATAAATTATGCACTGCAACTGTAGAAAAAACAAATGTAAATACAAATCAACATTAATTAGCAAGCAAAAACTGATGCAACAGAATGTAGAAACAATAGAATAATTTTTCACTTGCACTGTGTTTTGAGGAACACCCTGATGGTTGTAGTATTTTCTGTTAAACAAAATACTTCACAGTACTTATACCATGCATCATAATGAACAACTCTTCCAAAATGCTTATCTAAAATGAAATAAAATATTTAAGAATTCAGCTACTTGCTGTGTTTGGAGTTAGTGCATGAGAGTAGCATGTATGTTAAAAATATAAAGTATAGGTGCAGAATCAAAAGTGACTCCAAAGAGACCAGACACAGAATACGTACATACTCAGGGCTACATTTTACTTTATCGAGACTTCTAAAGTCCTTTTATTATAGTTATTTGAAAATAATTCTTTCCCTTATATGGTTATTGCTGTACACATATGCTGTAGTTTCTCCAAGAAATAGTAGTGAGGAAATGCTGATGAAAAAGTTGTCTTTGCTTTTTCCTGTAGCTTGCTACTGCTTATATTTAGAAAGTAAAGGATGTTTCATAGCTTTGTTTCCTAACAAAGTGATAGTAGGTGATGTGCCAGGCAGGTCCTTTCTCTAAGTGCTTTCAAGAACATCCCCTCCAAAAAAAAAATCCAAACCACACCACAAAAACCTTCAACTATTTTAAAGTCATTGCCCATTTTCAACCAAATTTGATATTAATAAGAAGCTCTAGATGCAATCAAGTTCTACTTATTTCATAAAAACAGTAGTAAGACAGACAAGAGACCCTCTTACTGCCCCCACTGAATGAACAGCTAAAGCATAGAGAACAATTCCTGGACACCAGATCATTCATGTGGAGAACAGCCAATATGTTAACTACAATGGAGTCTCTAACACCTCATTTTTCCATTAACTTTTTCAGAGGAAGCTCAGTTTTCTCCAGAATGCCTGAGCTTCACAAGATTGAGAAATATAGTTTCATCGAGCAAAAAAAAATAGCCATTTGAACATAGCTAGGATGTTACCAATGAAATGAAATCTTTGCATTTGCAAGGTCTAAACTCACCTTTTAATTAATTAATTTAATTAATTAATTAAGAAATTCCTTTTAATTCAATCGGTTCTGTACGTGAAACTAATAAATATATTAGTTGAAAACACATACTTACCAAGGTAACTAATTGGTCATATAATTCACTTTGCAGAAATAGGACTTGTTGAATGCTCTTCATTTTAGATATAAAATAGATTTTATTGTTTTATGACATGTATGACTTCTGATTTATATTTTTCTTTAGAAATTTTAAGCAGGTAAGATGAGATACCTTATTTTAAGTTTTTTCATTCCTTTTTTACTACCCATTAAACAACTCAGAAAATTGTAAATGTAAGATAAACATTTTTATTGCCCAGAACAATCACTGAAGCCTACTTGAAAGCCTACAACAGTATTTCACATAATAAACTCCCATTTTACAATATGGGCCACATTCCCAAAGAAATCAAGTTTGCAAAGCAGACTGTCCCTTCAGATGAGAACATTTCTCACACAGTTCTTGGTCTCTTGAGCTTACACAAGCACGTGGAAAAGCTGGGGGGGGACACAGGCTGAAGCTGGGAAAAAGAGGAAGAGAAAGAGCCCACACATGCCAGGCTTCAAAATGACTGGTATTTAATCACTAGAAAGAAAGAAGGAAGTTGTCGTATCATTTGTAGCGTTAAATATAAGCTATGCTGGAATCCGGAAATGTGTTAGTGAATAAAATTTAGCTAGATTATGCTATACTCATTAAGAACTAATTTTGGGAAGATAACCTTGATAAGATAGCTATTTTGGCAAAAAAAAACACGTATCAAAAGACATTATACAAATATTAAAGCTAATAGTTTAACTGCATAGATCTGAGGAGAGTTGGGAGGGTAAGTGTAGCAAAGCTTTTTTAAAGCTTTTTTAACTCTAGAATTAGAATTAGATCCAGTCTAGGTTCTAGATTATGGCTGTTTTGCATTGTAGACAGCAGCTCCAAGGCCTAATACTTGCTGTCATGCTTCCTGTTTAGTGCTAGTGGCTGTAGAATTTATGGTAGAATAAATTTTCTAACTGGGCAATGAGAGTATTGTGATTACACAGAATGTCACTATATAATTTAAAGAATTACAGACCTTTGATTACTTCCTTCCTTTATAAAGTATGCTGCTTTACTGCCACTTAATAGTTGACTGACAAATCCACTTTATAAAAGAAAGTGAATCAATGGCCTAGGCAGTCTCAGAATTCGGTGAGAGACTTAGTTAAGACTACCTTTTCTGAACAGGTGTTGGCTGATGAGTCAGATACAAGTCTTATGGCCAGACAGGCCATATGGTTTTGTAATTTTTAAAATGAATTTATCTTCTGGTCTTGCTGCCCTCAGATACTCTTGAAGAACAGAGTATATTTATGCAAGACAAACACACTGAAGTAGTCATAATCTTTAGGATCTAATTACAGTCTGAAGCGAACATGGTATGTTTTTTATTCCACAGAAAGTACAGTAACGCTCTTCCAAAGCACTAGATTCATTCTTAGTATTCCAAAACATCTACATAATTCTCTGAAAAAGAAATTAAATAGTTATCACCTCTATAAAAGTTTGCATTTGTTCAAATTTAGAAAGAAACTTTACAGTATTCCAGACAGAGCATGTATTTGGTTTTAATTGCAAAAGCGATTACTGGTATAACTTCAAGAAAATGAAGAAATTTATTTCCTTTCCTAGAGCAAAGTACAAGAAATACTTTCCATCACTGAGGCTGGTACTCTGTCACTCACCTGTGTTGTCTCTATACTCCACTCCCAGATACCTCTGAAGAAATGTTATGATGAATGATACCAGATTATGTGGCAAGGCAGTCTGTGATGTGATCTCCACAGGGAAGCAATAGCATTCTCTTCTGGGTTCCAAACATTCGTGCTTGATGAGGACCAAGATCTTCAAAAGGTAAAAGGCTAGTACACTTGCTCTTTCTGACCAGGCAGTGCTGTGGCTGCTTAATATCTACTCAAAGCCACAATCACCTTCTGATCTGAGGAGCAGGTGACTTGGTGATTCTCTTCCATTCTGATTGCTATGCACAGACAGTCATGAAAAGGTAGAGTATAAAAGATTAAGTAGTATTCTAGTCACCCAGACAGTTTACTTTGCCCTTTTGAGAATTGGTCCAATGCATCATCATCTGTCATAAATGGCTTATAATATGACAGTGCTGGATCTTTAAGGTTATCTATGCTCCAGTGCTAAATAAGAAAGATAAATCTGCAGAAAAGCTCAGAGTAATTCTAGTCAGCAGTAAAGGGCTGATTTCCTTTCCTAATAGGCATCCAAGCCTCAAAACCCAACAATGCAAAAGAATCCTGTGCCTCAGACCATGAAGCAGGCTTACTTACCAAGAACAGACCCACAAAGAAATACTGTGCAAGTTTCTGTTTCAAATATATAGCCATTGGCTGCTGTTATTATAAAGCTGCATACCAAAATCCACATTTAGGTCAGTCATTTCAGTGTATGTTTAAAAATTAATAGAGTACAATCTTACATTTGCATATTTTTATTAAAACAACTTTTTTATTTTAGATCATCCAATACATTATAATGATTAAACTGAACCATAAAGTTAGGATGTTTCTAATAACATTCGATTAAAATAACAAAGCATTTCAGTAATGTTTCTGTTCTAAGAAGCAAGATACTGGCCTTACATGTTCTTTAAAAAAATATATATATATATATATATATATAATTAGAGAATAACTAGCATACTCTGTTAAATATATACAAATCTTGAAATACTGAATAAATTGATTTGATTTTTGATAGGATGTTACATTGTAAGATGTTCCAGATTTGATTAAACTAGAGAATAACCAGCTTCCTCTGAGACTTAATAATCACTATACAGTTAGCTCCTTTGTTGTTGTTGTTCTTGTCTTAGGTTATTTTCTTTGACAGCACTTTTCCTCCTAGGAGTACAAATATTTTGTACTAATGGCTCGGATTAAAACAAACCTTCACAAGAAAGTTATGTCCTGGTCTCAATCTCAAGATGACGCTGGTAACTAAGAGTCTTTTTTATCAGTTCAGACTATCTACCTGGTGCTGAAAAGTCATGAAAAATACTAAAAGGAAATGCATGGTTAAGCTTGTAGTGGCATACTTAGAGTGGACTGTTTCATTCTCTATAAATTCATGGCAAGTAAAAAGACCATTAATAGAGAGACAAGAGAGCTACGAATTTCTGTGTTTGGAAATAGAACATAGCCATGCAGTTGTCTGATGTATCTAACAAAATTACTGCTGCCTCATTTTTACCAAGTTGTTCTCTGTAGTAATCTGACCAAGCTTTCTGAAAGGTGATCAGTAGGGGTTTTTTCATGTGAAAACTATAAACTTCAGTTGAAGTATGTAATCTGGCATTTCAGACTTTCAAGTTAACTTTCTTTAGTTACTGAGATCAAAGATTTTAATGGAATTTATCAATTTCTATAGGAATGCTTACATGCACAGCTCTGCGTCCCCAGCTTCAAATACAGTCTGGAAGCAGTAACCCTACTGTGGCCATATCTTACTGTTTAACTGAATGCCAAGATTTGGTTGGTCCTGTAAATCTAGAAGCTACTGCACTGAATATATTTTGCCTTACAACAGACCAGCGTCAAAAGAGTGCCTGTGGCCTTTTTCACACTCTTGTATAAGTTGGGGGGTTATTACAATTTCAACGTAGTAAGCTCATTTAACATATATACAAAAAAATTGTGTTAAACATTTAGCAAGAAAAAGTGTGCATGTCCATATTCTTCATTTTCTCCCCTCAATATCTTTCTCTTCCACTTATTAGAATTCATTTCTCCAAAGGACAGATTAATAATGAAGTTATGATTCTATGCATTCAGCAAGAAAGGAAACCACTCTTTGAAAGAGAGTGAAATTCAGGGAAAGAGATTAACCACATTCTGAAGAAAGAGATTCAGAGTCTCTGCTCAGTGATATAGCATACTTAGCACAGTATGAGAGAAGTTATTAAGATTAATATAAATAAGTGGCTTTAAAACAAGCTCATAGATCAGGGCTGCAAAAATTGTCAAAAATATTCTGCAATTTGTTCGCAGATGGTACTTTTTCGTTAGAAAGACACCGAATAGTGAAATTATTGATTTCCATTTCATGTTTAAGTATCATATTTTCAAAAATATAGAACAAAGACATTTCCAGAGCTTTACGATCATACAAAGACTACCAGATTTTCTGATCATACATTGCAACATAAATGGAAAATTCTTTACAGCATATCCAATCTCCTGTATGAATGTACAGCCAGAAAGATCTCAGAGGAATAATAAGATAATATTCTTGCAGCAAGCATGCTGATTAGATTTAGAACTCTCTCAACTGTTTTTCCAGAATCACAGGAGTTAATTCCTATGACAGTACAGTATTTGTCAAGTACTTAAATGAATCTTTACACTGCAAACAGAGCACAGAAATTCCAAACCTAATTTAATTACTCAAACTCCAATTATCTGATGCACATACTTCATAAATGTCGTAACTACTTAACATGCAACGACACTAACTATTAAGCATGGAATATGAAATAGAATATGCACAGGATCACACATTTCTCAGTCAAGCTAGATGGCTCTAAAAGACACGTTACCTGTATCTACCAAAATTAGGAAAAAATTTTTGCTTAGAGACATTAACTAGGCTGAAATGCCAGGCATCTTCTGTTAGCTGTAGTTGGTGTGACAGCCTAAAGCCAGATGCAGTTTAGTCAAGATTTTCTGTTATGTGCACCACAGAGATATGGAACAACATTAAAATTTTACAGTCCACTGTGGAGAAATGGAAGCACATAGTTTTGCTGCTCAAGATTAAAGTGGGGGATAAGTTAGGATGGAAGCAATTCATCTTGTTTTCCTTCTGCTTTGGGAAACAAGTGTCTATACTCAACCTTTTCTTTTTTTTCCTTTTTTTTTTATGTTCAGTGCGTTGAACTATTGCATACCATCCTACTACATATAGTCCTAAATACAGGTCAACCGATACAAGGCAGATGCTTTCACACCTCTTTTTTACATTAACGTACAATAGAGTGGGAGGTCCTGCTCTTGCTGTCATTGCAAGGGTACTAACTGGTGTGGGACCAGGCAAGGTTACATGGCCTGGAGTCCTTCCACACTTCTAAGGAAGAACAGAGGTTCTTATGGAGATAGAGCAGAAATTAGCAGAAAATATTTTCAGGAACTTTCTAGAAATAAAAATAATTGTACATGATTTCTCTGTCAGGTATCTAGTGTCAGATACTATTTTATTCTGACTAAATATACAGCCATTTTCTTGACTGTTCCACAGATAATGTAGTTTGTATGCTTATGTAAATTGCAGGCAATATTTTATATGTAAATACATAAACTAGATTTGACAGGCATATGCAGTATTATCCTCTTCATGTAACATGTATAAATTTCAAAGTTTTAGGTGAGATAATACAACTATTTGATCTGGTGAAGCTCCTTCAACAGAAAGCAAAAGTACACAGAGATCACAGTATCATAAAGTCATAAGAAAATTTCAGAGGCATTGGCATGGTTTAGTTTCATACACTATCACAATATATTAAAGGCTCGTTACTTTCATATACACTGGAAGAAATTTTCCTTAACTTTCTGAATGTTGTGTCCTGCCTTGTTCATTTGGACTATCAGTACTTAAAGTCAAAATAATCTCTGGATTTGAGTCTTATGGTACTTAACACTGTTGGGCTTCTGAACCTGGAAAGAATACATCTCCTCATAAGAGACATTAGGAATTGTACACATGAAATTTTCAAGTCCCTCCATAGGTAATTGGAGAAAAGAAAAATAAGTTTGAGCAGAAATACTGAAGAGAGCCTTTTCAGTGATTCCGTCTACTCTTGGTCTCATGTTTCTGTAATATTTTTCTCTGCACTAGCAGCCTCACAAATCATTGTTAAGACGGTATGCGTAGGGCAACTTATCATCTGACACTCATACATTCTTTTAATCACTAATCTTTATATTAGGTTATACACATTAGAGGCAGGTTAGAGAAAACAGTGATTACACTCTTGGAACAAAAGTAAAAACAGTTGAATATACTTAGTTTTCATTTAAGTAAATTCCCTTAATCTCTCATTTTCTCCTTCTGTTCCCAATATTTTCTATACTCTCTTCAACAATACCTCATAAACAATAACATACATAAGCGCATACAGATTTAAATTGGTCCCAAGCAATGCCTCAGCATAAGGATATTGTTACAGGGCCTTTTTTGCCTGCCTATATGATGTCCCTTGTTGGGGATTTGGCTCACCAAACTTGGAAAAAAAATGACTTGGAAAAAAAAATGCTGGCAGCTAGATGACAAGTTATGAGGATAGAAAATAATTCTTCCTAAATTAAAAGTAGTACTTATCATGGTTAGGAATGTATTTGGTCACATTCTATACAAGCAGAGGTCTGTTTTCATCCTAGCATGTTTAGCAAAAGTGTTTCGTACAATAAAAATATGATAAACCATCCAGACTCACAATATTGGCTATCTTCTGAGTAATCATAAACAATGCCCAGGTTATATATCTGTCCATGATGGCAGGCTGTTTTATGTTAGTGGGCAGACACTGATATTTGATTTTGTGCCATGCCCGCCCCTTCAGTCTGTAATGCTTATATTTCTAAGGTGCTTTATTTGTGACAACTGTAACATAACGCATTGCTTAATCAAAAACAGGGAGCAATCGCGGGCTTGGGACAAGTGTGGATCACTATGCATGAGGCAGAAATAATAAAATTTGGTTTTTATTATGTTTATAATATTTTAGAAAAATAAGTCTTGGCAACTAGGGTCAAGTAAGGAAACTAATAAAATTAGGGAGACGTCAGCTTTAAAAAAAGAAAAAACAAAACAAACCCAACACAACACTGTTTTGTAAAGGAATGAAGTTTGCTTTGAGGTACTGTACATTTCCTAAATGAATAGAATCAAAGTCATTAGAAAAAAGGAGCCAATCATGCTTACAAAAAGATGTGAGAAATTCACACTGCTCATCATATACACATGATTTTGTTTCAACCTTCTTCCTCTGCTCCTCAAAAAGTTCATATATACACTTCAGTTTCAAAGAAAATAACTGCAGGAGTGAGTTTATTAAAAAAAAGTATTGGCCACCTACAATGAAATTCATTCCTCTCATCACTTTTTTTAGACATCTTTTGAAGCACACATTTAAGTATATGCATTCATTTTCTGAAAATTAATTCCTATTCTTGCAAAGATAATTGACTGTCAATGCTATAGCCTCAAAGGAAGAAACAGATTCTCATTTTTCATTACACAGAAAAAGATCAAATCTTTATTCCTCTAGTTAGCTTCAGAAAGAAATAGGCAGCGATTTGTGAAAGTGTGAACACCCGAAGCCTTGTCTTCAAGTCAGACTGGAGGACCATCAGGGAGTGAACAGGTAAGTAGATTTGGAGAAAGATAAAGGAGAAGATCTGAGGTACTTCAGTGCTGGTTGTGCACCAATATATTTACGGTTAGAGTGGTTTAGACTGTGGATGAAGTGCATAATTTCTTGATTATTTATGTGTACAAGAAGAGTAATGACAATCCAGTATTTTCAAAGTAATGTACACAGAAGAAAAGGTATAGTGTCAGGAAGAGTGCTTAAATTTGTTCTCTGAAGTGCTTGCCATCACAAGGATCTGCCCCAAAATAAATTAATTCCTTTCCCTTCCAGGAAGGCCCACCACCTTCTTTTGTATTGCTGTGGTTTTTAACCTTCTCAAAGGAAGATACAAATATATATATATATATATGAAAAAGATGACAAGAGCTTATTGACAGATCTGAAAAGGACTCAGGTTTATAGAAAATGGAATGCCTAACTTCTGACAGTTGATTAAACAGAAAAAACTGCCAGTCAAGTTCAGAACAGAATCATGCTGCTGGCTCAAAACGAGGATTATGCCAAAATACATAGAAACTATTGGAAAATAAGTTATTATTAGAGAATATCTCCACACCCCATATCTACCCCCTCCCAAGAATCAAAGTGATGAGAACATTCAAAATGTATTGAACTGACATTTCTTTGTCTTAAAATTCTTGGAAACTTGCATATAATGCCTGACAAATATGAATGGGTAGATACTCCCTGGTAAAGATTTAGTCTGAGTTTTTTCTGCTTAATAGTGTTTAGATGCATATCATGAGTGTTTTATATTATATAACAGTTATGCTGCTGTAGTTAGGAGAACAGCAGATCCAAATAATCAAAACATGAAGCAGACAAGGCAAAGATGTTAGAAAAATAATCAGAAAGATTTTTAACTACCCAAGACTTCCCTCAAGAAAGCCTTAGTGTAAGACCAACTCATATATATATATATATGTACCTTTCGATTTTCAAGGTATAATCTTCAGGAAAGATGCATATGTGCTAGATAATGTGAACAATTAGGTTTAAAACTGAATACTCTGAGCAAAAATAATATAAAGCTATTTATTTCATTATATAATAATAGTAACTATACTTCTGTCTAAAGGTGAGAAGCATATTTTAGTAAGTCATATTTTCCCTAAAAGGTTATTTTCCCTACCATTTTCCCTTCCCTAAATCATTAACATTTCACTTGAACTGTATTATTTTATGTTCAGTAAGCACAGCCTCCATCAAAGAGACAGTAGTTCTGCTTCACACTTACATAATAGAAAAGGTAAGAATTGAATTCCACCTTGGATGATATCCCTGCCATTTCTTTCATTCCTCTTTGCAGAGAGCTACATAATTTGTTCCAGTCAAAATGGAAATTTGTTGCATGGAAATGGAAGAAATATCATAGCTCCTAAACAAGAAACCTCTACTCAGTTTCATTTAAAAAATCTTGGGGCTTGCACCAATGCCCCCTGGTAACAACATAGAAGGCAATAAGCATCTGGTTCTATTTTGGCATCAGCACAGCTGCCACCCCAGGGAGCTAGCTCACCTTCCTCCAGTCTCACAGCGGCAGTGGCCACAGAGAGCCCAGGCACAGGATAACCAAGGCAGAAGTCTATTTTCACCATGATGAGCAAAGAGTACTCCTGTGAGCTACTTCTGCAGAGTACTGCTATCTCAGCAATTTTATTCCTCCCCCCTGCCTTCAGATCATTGTTTCACTATTATATGCCTCTTTGCAGCAGCCTAGCAGAGGACACAATGTAGAAAGCCAGTTTAGGAAACAGAAAAAAATGACAGAACAAGTGGTATTTCCTTTTCATACCACATGGAAGTCATGTCATGGGAAGCAGTAAACTGCAAATGCTGCTATGAGCACCACTTGCCTGGGGTATCTTTTACTTTCAACTACTGAGGTAGCAGTACAATTTTTATTTACAAATAAGTAAACCAAAAGATAGAAGTGACCAGAATGCTGAAGACTAATGGGATACCAAAAAGCACAACAAAAGCCTCCCAGGAGAAGGCTGAAGCCACTGGGGAAGTTGCATCCTTATGAGGCAGAAGCCTTGGTTTTCCTACAAACACACATGTTGAGAACCATTTCTAAGTAGTCAGACAGATTTAGGAAAAGATATATTGTCCATTCTGAAAAGTGGCAAATATCAGTTTTCCTTCCTTGTTTACCCTCATCTGATTAACCAAATGGCAGTTGTATTTGCTAGACAGTTGCACAGTAATTATCAATATGCTTTTAGATAGTTAGCAAAGAACAGAATAATCTCAAACACAATCTCATCTTCATCAGATATATTATTTTTTGTTAACAACCCACAGAAACACAGCTGGAGCTGTGGCCTTTTCAAGTAAGTGAATGTTAAGTCAAATTACAAACTCACACAGAATTAGACTTCAAGTACCAAGAATATAAAGTTTCTGCCCATTTAGGAAGAAAATGGAACCTTAAATTTTTATTCCTGCTCTGAAAAATACTAACAGATAAAAATTAGAGAAAAGCCTATTAGTGTAACAGCATAGAAAATTCTACACTATTTTTCCTTTTTCCCTTCAGCTCCTCCTCCACTGAAGACAAGTCTTTCCACCATGCTAAGAAGAACACATTTCCATGAAATTGGTAAATTCCCTCCTGAGGCAAATTCTCAAATATTACTATTACCAGACTCAGACCAGCACACATAAGGGTGTTAATATCATTTTTATCTTGCAAAAGACTAAGAGGGTTGTGCTTGATGGAAAGCTACAAGTACTGCAGAAACATCAACACATGTTCTGTTATGATATGGCTATTTGTGATAACATTCCCATCAGATTGATTTATGCCAGGAACTTGAAGGTATTTTTGTATCATCTGAAGGCAGGACCACAGAGGATTTTCAGAATGTCTCTAGGTAACAATCGCAGAATTTGGCTGTAGAAGAAATGCACCCTAACCGCTGGCCATCACATTGTAACTCACTCAAATTCTGTGCAAAATTTTTAGTTCAATGAATATAAGGATTAAAAGAAGTTGATATTTAGGAGAGAAAGCAAGAGTCTTATCTTCATTTTTCACCCCATTGCTCTTTAAACTGACAGCAGAACTAATGTATTTAACTCAGATGCTACCTAGGAGGGCATTAGGAATAGTATAATAGGATGCTGGAACAATAGTATATTGACAGTTCCTTTTCTACATTATTATAGCTCACGGGAATCAAAAACTGACTGCGCTATGTAGACAGGCACTAAGATGAGAGTCCGTGTCTGGATAGTTTGCATTTGAAGAGAAGTCTGACAAGGGGCCACACAAGAGTCTTCAAACACAGAGAAAGCTACAAGGAGAAACCAAATTAAACTCTTGTCAATGCTTACAATAGACAGCAAAAGAAAGGTCTCATACTTGATCTTAGGTTCAGGTTAGGTGTTAGGAAAATATTCCTAAGAGAACAATGAAGTAAGAGAACAGATTGCACAGACTGATCAGGTTTTTTGTTTCTTGGGGGCTTGGTTTGGTTTTTTGTGTTTGTTTTTTTTTTTAAATTAAGAGTAGCTATCTTGGAAAATACAAATCTGGTCCTTTACTTCGGCAGGTATTCAACTAGAAAATACTATTAAATTCCTTATGGTCTTATTGTTGAACTTATTGTTCAACACAATTCAAGTGTTGAACATACATCTCTAAATCCACATATGTAGTCATTATGTCAATATTGAATATTTGAAATATATAGTAACAGCAAGAGAGTAAGTTTATAGTAAAAGCTTAGCAATGCTCCATTACTTTTTTTTAACTACAAATTCCAACTTGAAAAAGTACTGTAGAAATATTCCCTGCCTACTGCAGGGGGGCTGGACTAGATGACCCTTGAGGGTCCCTTCCAACCCAATACATTCTATGATTTCATGATTTGTCAGTGTTTAATAGTATTGATTAATTCTCTGGATACATATGGTATCATGCAACCCTATGAAATGGTATTACCTCTTTGAAAGAGGCCGTAAGTTGAAGCTCTCCACTTCTTTCTGCCAAATCATACAGAGAACAGAATTCCTGCCTTCTGTTGAATACAGAGATAGAAGATAAATGTAATATAACTTTGGTTTTGCTCATCCCCAGCAATGGTATTTACTTACTTTGTGTGTAACCAGAGGTGCTCTCACTTTAAAAGGGATAGTCAGCTTTTCACAGTCCCTGCAGTATCCAAGAGGGAAGTGCATCACCAGAATTAGAGACGAGAGGATTCACAGCTGGGACCTGAGGGTCTTTGTTTTGTCTGCAGAGATCATTATGCAACTTAACTCCCTTCACTATGCTCCAGAGAAAATTAAACTGTGCTGTTAACGTACGGAAGGAACATTTTTACCCTTCTTAGGGTTGTTGCCAAATCAACGTAATGAACTGGAAAGGAAAAGCTGCTTTTTGCCTTGAAAGTCTACAGGTGCAACTCAACACATGCTATGGACAGAAACACTGAGAGACTAGGAAGTTCTATTTTCTGAAGTGCTGAGCACTTTCAGAGCAGAAAATATGATTCAAACAAGAACAGTGAAGAACTGAACCTCATCTGCTAAATGCAAATGTGAAACTGGAAGCCTCAAAGATTTTTTTTGGCATGAAGCCAGCAGAATTTCTTAAAATATTTATTTCTAAATTCTGAGCTGTAGAATATATTTTTCTCTTGGATTTTTTTTTTTTATACTTTTAGCAAAGCACACAAACCAAAGTAATTAATGTAGTAATTTCTCTGGAGCTTACCGAACTATGATAGATTAATATAACTCATTAAACTGTGGTGCTGGTCTGCATAAGACTTTTGGCTGGCTGTGTCTATCAGAACCTGATAAACACTGTTTTATGCTGTATTTGTTTAAACAGGCTTGCTATATATTTTTCACTAAACCATTACGGCACTATTTCCAGTAGCGTGAAACACCTGCAGCTTTTGCTGACTTTATTAGGACTAGTGGATATCTATCTAGTACCTTTGGAAACCATCCTGCTCTGAATCTAAATAAAGGAAAACAAGAAAATCACTGTCTCCATAGATTCATTAAGTACATTTCTCTGTACTTAAACTAACTGAATTGGGGCAAAAGGAAAAGCTCTGATATGAGCAACTATGGCATGTTTTCATCTTGGTGACACATGGCTTCAGTTCAACATAAAATTAGATAAATTTAGCAATTTCTGTTTTCTTAGCAATGCCCTTCAAATCCTGCTGAGCAGAAAGAGTGCTCTGCTTGAATATTTTAAATGGATATAAGATATCTCAGACAGCTCTGTTTCATAGGGAGTTTCAGACTACAGTTTTCCAAACAGAAATCAAGACCATGCAGAGTGCCAGAAGAAATAAAAAAGATAGAGTCAGCATGCATTTTCTTTTTGTAATCCAATTAATATATTTTTAAAATGCCACTACCATGTTGAGTAGGAACTGCAGTAAGTGAAATTAATTTAATGCCTCTGTATATTAGATGCGATTGTTTCTTCTTCAGATTTTTATCATTACTGTCTAGTTGTGGAGTAAACTCATAGTTTGCAGAAAGCTGTTCAGCAAATTTGCCATGGAGATGACAATGGAAGTGGGCATTTGCTTCAATACATCTAAGGCTTTTTAAAAATTTCATATTTTATTAAAAAGTCTGCAAGATGAAAATAAGCATAATATAACAATAAAAATGAAACTTCAACAAACAAGATAACCAAGTGAATGCACTGGAGGAAAAAAAAAGAAATAAGAACATTTATAATTTCTGTGTAAAAATTTTGCATGTGAACTTGATATTTATTTTGATGAAATAAGTTCTTTGGGATCCTAGGGTATCTGAGTGGATCTTTCTGTTTTGAAAGAGTAAAATTACTTTTAACTACCAGAAATGTTTTAAAAAGTCAAAATTCCATTCCTAGTCTTTTCAGAATAAAGTTTAAGATAAAAGGGCAAACTATTTTAACACTGAAAACTGGATAACTTTCTCCTCCATTTTTAGTTATTTCAATTCTTTCATCTTGCCTAGAGACCAACAAATCATTTTTTTAAAAAACATACTAACACAAAAGAGAAATAGAATCATAGAATAGTTTAGGTTGGAAGAGGCCTTAAAGACCATCTAGTTCTAGCTCCCCTGCTATAAGAAGGGACACCTTCCACTAGAACAGGTTGCTGAAAGCCCCATCCAACCTGGCCTTAAACACTTCCAGGGAGGGGGCATCCACTTTTCTGGGCAACCTGTTCTAGTGTCTCACCATCCTCACAGTAAATAATTTCTTCGTAATATCTAATCTAAGTTTACCCTTTCTTTTTGATTTTGCCTCGTCAGAAACTGGGACTATTGCAGAAGGTTTTATCATAGTAGTTTAATCCAAATTGCACACATGATTCTAAACCCTATGGTCTTAAGTCTCCCTAGTTTTAAAACTAATATTTTTTTAGCTGATGATTTCATGAATACTAAACGCATTAAGTTGTGAGAAACTGTACGTAAAAATCAGAAGAGAGCCATGCATCAATAAATACAGTGTATATTGTCTCTAAAAAACCCCACAAAACACCAAATATACCTGCTATGTGATTTTCAAAATAGGATAATAGGGAAACTTAATTTTAAATCTTGTTACCACAATTCAAAGCAGTAAAAGGCAAGCATTTCAGAGCGGCCCTTTCTACACAGGGTTATTTTGTTATTGCAAAAATAAAGTGTTTTTTTTTCTTTTTTTTTGTCTTGTTTGGATTACATGAAAAACTATTTTTTTTTAATGTGTTTTACTTAAGTTCCTTTTCTGTTTGTAAATATTTTGCAATGTGAAAGCTCTTTGTTGCAATCATTAATCATTACTGAGATAGAAACTAGGTGAAAACCTGTGCTGTGCATCCAGTTCTTACTCAAAATATGAAAGTGTTCAGGTTCAAGTGAGTGGAGGTTTTATTTATTTATGTTGACCTGAGGCTATGAAGCAGATAAAGCCATATTCACTATCTGTAAACCTAAACAGCAACACCCACTATAAGGATGTCAGAAGATATGCAAGTCCTAGTGGGATATCTTGGCTGCTCAGACATTTACACTTGAACAAACCGGAAGACAGTGATACCAACGTATGAACTCAAGATTCACGAATTTACACACAGTTTTTTGATTCACTATAAACTGTGTCAGCTGCAAGATCAAGTTTCCAGGAGTAATGAATAGAACACAAGAGATCTAGTCTATGAACACAAGCTTTAAAAAAAATAATCTAGAAATATGCCACGTATTGCGATAAGAGATGGGCTGGAGGCCCTAAATGAACTCTGTATACGAAGGTTCATGATTTTTCTCAACTAGAATATATTATGGAGGAAAGAAAACCTTTCCTGTTTAAACAAGTACTACTGTATTTCCAACCTATTAGCAATACTTTGAGCGAAGGCTGAGAGAAACATTACAAAGGAATCAATGTTCACCTCTGATAATGTCACTGAGAATTCAAGAACCAATGTCATCCTAACTTGCTTATTGTACAGATGTATCTAAATCCCCATAGAAGGTGGTCCGAGTGTCATGGGCTGAAATACACATTTCCCTGGCCATAATACAAAAAGATAACATTTTTAAACACCTAAAACTGAAATAAACAAACTCTAGAGAGAAAATTGAAGTTAGCGACTAAAACTGTATATAATACATCAGCCAAGAACACAGCTTGACAGCTAAACACATTGTTCTTCACTAACGAGATACTTATCTTCAGTAAAGGAGGAAATTTTTAATACTTCTCCATTTTTTCCACTGCACTTATCCATAGCTATTTATGAAGGAATATAAAGAACCATAAGTATACATATCTTTAAAGAGGGACAGTTTCATACCCTGGGAAAAGCAAATTGTATTTTCTTAAAACTTACTAGCATCTCTCTCTAGCAATAGAATGATAAAAATCCTAGCTAACAAGTTTCTGTTATAAAGCAGTCCAAAGAGAAGTACCCAAAGTGAAAGTCAAAGATAAGGAAAAGCTTTACAAAATGCTTGCAATAGGAGGTATATCTATGCATACATATTAATAAGTCTTCAAGTCCTTAAGACATAATCACTGAATGAGGTATTATATTGCATTAGGAAATGCCCAAAGTATTAAAAGCACATTTCCAAGTGGGGAAAAAAAGTATCAAAAGCTTTAAATGCAAACAAAATTTTTTTGTGCACTCATGTACACAAGTCCTCTATTCTTCTTTCTAGCTGTCTTTATTGCAGTGTCAGCCAAACCCAGGACAACATATGCTGCAGTTTTGGTTTGTATGCAGAGATACAGAGAAGTCAGTTACAAAGCTATACATGGCCATCATTCTATTTTTGCACTCTGTTGTGCTTCCAGCAGAGAGAATACAGAAAGGAAGCAACTCCTGAATTTTGCATCACAAGTGTGAAGAGGTAAGAAACAGAACATAACATGGACTTTGAAAGGTCAGACTTGTAGGTGCTAAAGCCCTTATGGTAACACCTGTCTCTATCCTCAAAAGCAGTAATGCTAATGTAACTAGCTGGGATGGAGAGAAGGAATGGATAAGATCAGACTGAAGATTAATGCAAGTTAGATAGAAAAAAATGAACAGGTTGAAAAGGAAAGTGAGAAGAAGAGAAAGATAACTACAGCTGTTGAAAGAAGCATGAGAAAGACAAAGGTGTGAGTGATAAAACGTACAAGAATCACTGAAGGTATACAAGACTGCATGGGCAGCCTGACTGCTATGAACTGCTATCCTCTGGAATGAATGCTACAATCTGTAACAGCTCATTAACCTACATTCAGAAAACACACTATTTTTATCATTTATATTAAAATTAAGATTCATGGCCTAACCAAGATTACACTGGGGCAGGAGCTTCCACAGATACAGTAGTACAAGCTGGTAGTTGTGTAGCTTGAACTTGAATAAGTAGAAATATTTTAAAGAACGAAGAGCACATCACTAAAAAGTGTGAATTACCTAGTTCTGTATTATTTCACACAAGCTCACAATAATTAGCTAGTTTTACCTTGATTCAAATAAAAGGCATTCTCTGTCAAGTTTAGTATTTGAACCAGTATTTATTTAGTTAAACTGTGGATTCTTCTCAGCAGTTGATCTTTCTTGACTGGTCTGTCAGAATCTCTATCAGATCCATTAGTTAAGAGTTGAGTTAGCTTATTCCAGAGAGACAACAGAAAAATTTGGCCAATCAAGAATGCTACCAAGCAAATCTCACTTCTTCCAAATCATCATTCATCAACTTCATGAGAAGAGTAAAAAGATGTATAAGCAAACTGGAATACAAAAGTAGTTAGAAATTGTCTGTAAAGTTACTGTTTGGAGGTACTGATTATCATCAATTTATGTGAGGTATTGACTTCCTTTTACTTCATCCTCTATGCTGTGGCTTAGTTTTTGTCACTAGTGTCTTAATTACGCTAACTTACTGCTCCTTGCTTCTCCTCCCTTTTTTTTTTTTCTTAATGGACTGCCTTTCTATCAGTCAAGCAGGCAGTTCAACATTTTCTTCATTAAATCTATACAGCTTAGAAACCAAACAAATTTTGGTTATGACAGTAATGCAATCTATTGATTCTTTAGTGCATACCATGTCACCTATGTCTGGCCACATGTTGTGGACCAATGTGGCCACAATTATGATTCAATAGCAATATTGCTATGTACCAACACTGAATTTTGATCATTGCCATTACAGCCCAATAAACATATTCTCTATTTTCATTTACAAGACTCAGATCTGGGACTACTTAGGATTGCATCTTTTGGAGACTGAATTTGCAGATCACCACAAGACAAAGTATGTTCACTGACATAATGTGCAGCTGAAAAAGGTTAAACTTTTCTATATCAAGAAGAAAAATTGAGGACTAACCAGTGCACATGAATAAATTTATTATTTCTTCCTCCAAAATTCATTACCTTTACCACTAAGAGTCATGGAACCATTCTTTTACCTTTAATAGCAGGTAAGTTTACCATAAATAGTGATAGTTGTGTCACTAAAATAAGTGATCTAGTAAAACCAGTTACAACTTGTAACTTCAGATACATTATCTCAGGGCAAGAGATGAAAAATGGAAGAAGTCTATAAAGAGAACGGTATGAGGAAATTCTTTTTGAAAGAGGCAAGAAGTAAGTCAAAGGTAGTTCTTCTATACCAACACCCTCTCCACAGAATCACTGTTGTCTTTTTCCCTTTCCAGACTGAAAGCAAGCAACTGATACTGATTCAATTTCTTCAGTGCTAATATCAGCTGCTTAAAATGAGGTTAACATATATCTTAAGGGACACTGTTTAATATTTCCTCATTGTGACCAGCTTTCACTAATATATTGTAAATAGCATGAGTAGTCTTACCTATGATTCCTCAGTGCATTAGTTTCTTATTAAGAAATTAAAATCTGAAGTTTTCTCTTAAAGTGGTTTGATGTTGTTTGGACTTCCAAGAGGCTTCTCCAGAAAACTAAGTGTTATGATATACAATATATTGTTTTGCTTTCTAAGCATACTTGGTTTTATTAGGTTCATTTTAAAAGAACTTGCCTCCTAATATTTTAACTTTTTTTAGGAAAAAAAAAAACCACAAACAAAAAACCACTGAAAAATCCCAGAAGTATCCTTTTGATTTCCAAGGCAGAAAGACTCAAAACCAATAAGCCTATGGGTTCTCAGGGTTGAGAAACAGAAATAGCAGCCTGTAAGCTACTGTTCTGCATAGGTGTTCTTGCAGGGCTGGACTGGCACTACACTCCAGGGGAGAGAAACCCTGGGCAAGTTGCTGCCTTTTAAGGACTCCCACGACTACACACGTTTCTTTCTACACAGTTGTATGAAGCTTGGGCAACAACCACAAAAATCAACTAGAAACTTCAGCTTCCATAATCTAGTTATGTGATGGAAAAAGCTCTTTAAGATTACATATCTAATTTAAAAGAATCACCATAGATTAAAATATAGCAGTCTCTGACAGCCTGCTTTCTACACTAGTGCTTCTTCCAAGCCCATCTCTCTTGAAATACACTCTGAAAAACAGTGAGTCAGTCCGGGAGACAACATAATATCAAATAATATCCTGCCAGATACTTGGTGTGTTTATCCCAGATATAGAAGTCTTAGAAGATGTGTAAAGTAAATCAGAGGTAAAAGTAGAAGAATCCCAACTCTTTGTGTAAAGCAGAGTCTCCCATCATCGAATCTGTCTACCTTTCCAAAATTATGTTTGTCCATTTGACTTCCCTGTGTCCTGCAAGGCCTAATTAGACCATTCCCTCCCAAGCCAGGATGTTTGCAGCACTGTTTATGAAGATATATAAACAACCCTCCAGAATTTGCATGCTATAGTTTATAAATCTACTCAGTAACACTCCAGAAACACACATTTTGCTTAACGCTGCAAGTCAGTGTAACTTTTTAATGTTTACACTTGGATTTACTGAACTGTTGTTTGTAGTTATCTCTAAACTTGTATCTTCTAACTCTTTTTACCAGCTAGCTTGTCATTGCAACATGAAACCAAGCTAAAAAGAAAAATACTTCAGTGCTCTTAATGTCCCCTTTTCCAGCTTTCACCCAAATAGAACTTTGCTCGGCTTCAGTCATTTGGGGACTGGCTGAGCTATAGGTAAGCAGATGCCCACCAGGGAATACCATTAGAATTAAAAGGCTGCTGCTCTTTGGACACATTCCCCTTTAGCAGAATAAACTAAGAGTATTAAATTTGTGTATGTAGTTCATAGGACAGTCACTGATCTCATCTACTGTTATCATTAAAACGGATGTTTTCATATGCTAAACTTTGAAAGCAATATTGTGCTTTAGAACTTAACTGACCTTCTCAACTGAAAAAAAGTCAGCCAAAATTGATGGCTTGCTGAGAACTAGCAAATCTGAAGATTTAATTTACAGCGCATTTCAGTAGTGATCCCTATATGAAGTTTAGATGAGTGAATTGACCTACCAAGTACATTAGCAGAAAAGACAGCCTGAGCAATCCAATCTTTTCACAAATTCAGCAAGAGAAAATAAAGAAATATAGACTACTATATCATTTCTCAGAAGAGTACTTGTATGCATAATTATTATAGAGTTCTCAAAATATTTTTTTTTTGCTGTCCAGAATAACAATGTAGGGCTGATAATTACTGGTTGCAATTTCACTTAAAAGGAAAAAAAAAAAGAAAAGCAATATTTATTCACAACCAAATAATTATGAAGTGTTTGGCATTGTCTCCATACACTCCATTTCCTAGTCTAGCCATATATTCCACCCCAAAAAAAGTTTGAATTTGATGCCGTAATTCATCTGCCTTTTTCCAGCAGACTTTACTGTTGTAACATGGACATAAATTTAGTAATTGTAAAAACTGTGGCAGGGATCATGGTGGAAAGTAACTTGAGCTATTTAAGAAGTCTTGTCAGTCCTCCACAATTCTAAGCATGGAACAAAGGAAAAAGTCTTTAGCATTCTTTTTTTTTTTTTTTGGTACTATGATTCAACGAGCAAAGCCTCACAGGCTTGGACAGGCAGTTAGTTTGACATCCCAGCAAGCACCACATGCTGCAGCAGACCTTTTACCTTTTATCAAGGTTATGACACCTTCAAAAGTTCAATAACTTGCTAGGGATTTGATGGAACACAGAAACTGCTGAAACAACTATGGTATTGGTAACAGGCACTGCAAGACTGAAGAATTTCAGAAGCCACAGAGCTTGTGTTTCTCTGGGCTCTGATTTAGCCTATAGCTAACTCTGTCTGTCACAGCTGGGCAGCAAAATGACAAGACCTTCATTATCTACAGCCTTTTTTCTGCATGTCTTGCAAAAAGAAAAAAAGTTTAGTATGTAGCAAATGCTATATAGTAAAGTTGGTATCGTACAGGCATAGTCATAGAGAAGAATTTTCCTATTTCACGCTAGCTCTCATAAAGAGCAAAATTACATAGCCAGAGAAGAAAAATATAAAAACATCAGGAAGAGTACCATAGAGAGAGGACCAAATAGCAGTAGACTATTTACTACAGTCAAGAGGGGCTATGATATTCTGTCCCTTAAGGCTGAGTAAAATACAATGGTAATTTGTACAATTGAAAGCTAATATACTTCTTGTTCATAATTCAAAGCATTTAAGAATTGTAACTGGTGAATTGATCCAAACCTTTTCCCAGAGGTATTCTTTTTGCTGTTTGTAGCTAATAATAAAATGTTCACATCTACAGGTTTTTCCTATCAGAATTAAGAATTCCAGAAAAACATAGGAGCAACTATTTTCATCATACTACTGCGGATAGTGAAATGATCTCTCTCCCTCTACTTTTCACCAGTACTGCATCTATGGTTTATATGCAAATATCTCATAAACTTCATAGCTTTCAGCTGTCAAGTGCATTAATGAACAGGTTAATAAAGCCTTCACTTTAGTCCTGTCTTATATATTCCTGAGAAGCAATGTGAACTTCCACTTGGACTCACTTCTAAGACACGGAAGCCCCTTCTCCCGAGTCTTCTCAACTTTTTCTGTTGGGCATGCCTGTGTATGCATACAACACAGAGAAAACAGATTTGATGAAACAGAAGAAAACTTTTCAGCTTCTTACTGCATGATATAACATTTCTTACATGCAGCTGAAAAGATGCTTACATTAATCTTTAAATATTTTTTACACCAAAATCATACTAGCATTGCAGTAAACATTAACAAGAAAATAAACATCCGTTTCATTTTTATAACACAAAATAGATTTTTTCCCATTATGCAATTTAAGGTACATTAAGCAGTTGCTGAGGACAGAGCCCTCAGATGTCCAATGATTCTTAATTCTGAATTCCCCATTCAGTACTGCTGCACAATTCTCACTTCATAAAGAACTTCTAGCTAATTGCTGCAAATAAAGACCACCTTGTTGCAATACACTGTAGTCATCTGTTTCCCCTTTTGATACAGATAAGGATGCTTCCTGAATACTAAGTTGTACCTTCTCAAAGACATTTGCATTCAAACTAAAAGAGGTAACCGAATCTTAGAGATTCATACAAAAATTAAAATGCAATTGTATGTCAAATATATCTAGTTTTTGTTAATACATTAAAACTACATGTGCCAAAGGATATCACGTTAACTCATAAGTAAGGAACAAATAAACTAACGTGGAAAATTAAAATAAGATGTGCCTTCTGCATAAAGGTTGACATATCTAATTCACACATATGTATGTGCTTGGTTTTTGTGTAGCATTTTTTTAAAGAAATACAACAGTTCTCAGTAAATCGGACTCACTTCACATTATTTAATGTTTTATGGTCCAGAAAAATGGTAAGGTCCTTGACTGAGTCAACAGATTTTTAGCTTAAAATGCCATTGTATTTTTTTTCCTAGTATGATCAGATTTTTAAAATCATTTAAGAAGGTGGGGTTTTTTTAATTGAACAAGTGCCATGTTGTAATTCTTGCACTTCTACAGCAAGAGCCCTTTCCAGCAGGATGTATTTATGTAAAAAAAAACCCCAAAACTGGTGTTAAACTAGCATTGCTATGAATAGTAAAAATTAAAGAAAAAATTGCTGTAGAAAATATGAGAGGAATGACTAAAATCATGCATTACTTTAAAAATAAAATATATAAGCCAGAATACTAAAAAGCTTCTTGTCTTTTATCCAGGAAGTTTTGATACGTTTTGGTCCTGCTTCTGAATATATCATACAAGTTTGAGATCAAAGTACAAGATGGTATATTCACTAACATCGCAGATTAGAAAAAAGTTTCAGTTATTGCTGAACTCAAAATATTACTTCGACTTTCATTCTTCAAATATTACATTCAGAAGTGCTGAGCACGAAACAACCTGAAAAAATATCTTTTCTCCATTCAAGGACCTTTTCACATCTTTTATCTGATTTTCTATTCCTTATGGAACAGCTTGAACAAGGTTTTCGTAAGAAGTGTTGCAAAGCTTCATTGATCTTAGTATTAATAAAAGTTTCCTGTGGATCTAAGCTTTGCTTGAAAATCTTTTATTCCATTACTCAGAAGACTTACTACTCATCAGAGAGGACACTCTCTTAGCAAGTGAACCCAACAAGTTATCATGCTGATCACTCTATAAAATGTTCTCCTCATTCTCATATAGGTTTCCTTTAGCATCTAAAGAGTTGCTACCTTTAATTAATCAGTTAATGCTAAAAATATACAAATTATATATGAAATAAATATCTTAACATGTCAGTGACTTCCTGACCAGAGGTAGACAAGGACCTAAACTTGTGGGTACAGTTACTGCAGTTCTTAGTGTGGTTTGTATATCTTCTTCATTTTCTTTTTTGATTCTGGCATAATTCTGTCTATATAGATTTTATCCTTTGGAACAATGAAGACCTGATTTCTGAATGAATTTATGTTTAAGCATAATTAAAAATGGTAAATAATAAGAAAAACTTAGTATATTCAGTGTTTCTCCTACTCATTAAATATCAAAGATACTTTGTTTAACATAAAAAACTGAAATGATTCAATGTTATTAATTTTTATATTTCAGGATTGATTTGTGATACAGCAGAGAGTTTTTCTCCCCTAGTTATTCCCTACGGGAGATTTTAGAGGTATATTTTATTCATCTGAAAGCTTTGATAATATTTCTCCTTTGTAATTGAATGAATGAACAAATCCACATGAGCAAACATACATTGAAAATTTACATGCACAAATATTCACAGCAGAAGTTAACTATGAAATCTGACTCCTAACCCTAACTCAGGGAGAATTTTAAGTACTAGGACCAAAAAGTGTATTTCACCTCTCAAAAATCTTGTACCAATAGCAGCTCCTTATTGCTCAACTCACTACTCACTGCAGACATTCTATGCACAAATTTAATTTTGAGGGCAAATGACCACGGAGCATTTTTCAGCATTTAGAAGTCAGGTGCACCATAAAGTATCATCAGAAAAGAATTCTTGTGGACTATTGTCTTTCCAAGAGAAAGTAAGGTTGGTCCTTCTGGAATAATCTGAAACTTTCATTCTAGAATAAAGTTAGGAAGTCACAGAAATTCCTCCCATGTTTTTCACATATTTATCAGCCCCTATCAGTTTGGGGATGCTGCCAGGGGTCCCAAAGCATGTCAGTTAAGGTCTGCCAGAGCTCCCCAGGCTATGTGCACTATGATTTATGGTGAAGAGAATGCCAAAAAGCAAATTTACACACAAGAACCCTGTGATTTCCATGTCTTACATCTGTACCACTGGTTTTTGCTTAGGATCAAAGTGTTCACACTGCACACAGGTAAAGTTACACTATCTTTTAATGGACTACACTGCATCACACACTGAAATTCTGCATCTCTACCTTCCCCACTCGATCTGGCCCAAATAAATTGCTGGGACCTTGGTCTGGATTAATGCAATGTCCAGACCAGGGTCCTGGGAATGCTCTAGACTTCGGCCTAGGCTATTTCTTGACCTGGGTACATGAATATCAATGAATGATCCAACACTAGATTTTATAGCATCCTGGAAAATGTTGGGAATCAGCACAAACCCACTCTCACTTCAGTAACAAGCACTGCATATTTATCCCAGGCAGAAATCTGGATCAGATTTGTTTGTTGTGTACAAGTTGGCACAAAGCAGAAACCTTAGCAGAGAAGGTGTTTTACATAGAAATATGAACTCTTGGCCACTGCAAGGAGAGAGAAAAAATGCACTGCCTCTCTTGAGCAAAACTGCAATAGTTCAGTGGTTGGTCAGAGAGGTATCTGAAGTGACATATGTCACCATAAGAGCTGAACAACCAAATGCACGGCAGTATCATGCCTGTGGAGAAAGGAAGATGAAGGTTCAGGCAGCTGTCAGGGACAGAGTCGGAGCAGACTGGCAGAGTCCAGACAGCAGCTCAGGGGTTCGGTTTGAAAATGTTTCAGATGACACATTTTGAGCCGTGTGAATCAGCATCTACAGATGAAATATTCACCAGGACATTTCAAGCCAGCAGTAGTAATAAGATTTTTGTGAAGTCATTAATCATCATTATCGCACAGCTCTGCAGTACTGCTGCAGACCCAACCAAGACTGTGATAGTGCCCTGAGGAGAAACAGCGCTTATCTCCACAAGTTTACAGTCAGAGTAGATAATTCTGATTATGGATATGGGAAACCAATACAGAATGCAAAAATGGATTAATAACTTCCAAAGGCTACAGACATTTGCAGAGAGTTTGTTAGGAAAGGTACAGACTAGCATAAGGCAAGAGCAATGAAACTATCAACATGAGGGGCAGACGAAACGAATGAGGAAGGAGGGGGGCACAACATGGCACCTAGAAATCCATGAAAACTGCAAACCTGAGTGTCCTTGCAGGGATTTGTTTCTCACAAAGGAGAGTGGGGTGGGGAAAAAGTTTTCTCCTCTCTCTGAATTACCTATTTTTTAGCAATATTCTACAAGAGGAAACTATCAAGCTCTCAGATAAAATTTGATATTTATAACAGCTGACATGAATTCTATTACTTCCCTAATGATACTCTTCACTTCGATGTCTTACAGCTATAGAAATAAACCATTCCATGCATTTTTCCATCTTAACAATGCAATGATATTTTACCCGAATTTATTGCAAGCATATAATGCTACTTAAGAGAAAAGGATATAATTTTTCTCATGATTGCCTATCATATTTGTGCAGATACTTATCTGACAGATCTGGTAAGAACTAATTATTTGAGAGGAGATTGTTTGATTAAAAGGATAAAAATAATAAACTAGAGAGTAAAAATGTTGTGAATTACTTAATTCTGCCTCCGAATTTTAAGCAAAAGTTAAGTAATTCTTCAGTTCGATTGTGTAAGAAAATGTTGAGCTGGATCCTGCAAACTGACATCAAACTAATTTACAGACGTGTCGCATCAGGCCCTGGCTTGGCACAGACAGATTAGATAAAGAAGAAAAGAAGCTTTCGACCATTACTATGCTTGATTAGCTATTGTTATTTGCTCTCCTTAAATTTTTCCTCTGTCCCTCACCCTGAGATTACAGTTATTAAGCCTGAATTAGAGATAACAGAGAATAGAGCCTTCCAGAAAACAGTAAGAAATTACTTATATAATTGTCCTAAACCATGCTCTCCTGAACAAAGAAAAACAGAATAAATCAAAGCAACATCTAATATGGATCCATAGATCTTGTATTATATTTTCAGAAATAACGTATGCAATTTGGGATATATCTTAAGCAAGTTTCCTGGAATATATCAGTGTCCAGTCAGACTAATTATAATTTTTGCACTCTAGTATGCAGCTAAACTGTATGCAGTAAGAGCTCCAAATGAAAATGGAGTAATCTAATCCTGCTGTATTCTCCCCAAAAGGGAAGCCTTGCCTCCTACCCTTCAGCTCACCTCTAGTTAGGATTATTTGCCAATCCCAGTTTATTAATGCAGATGGATATGTGCGAATAAGGGATGGACCTTACCACATTAACTTTCCATTTGGCATTTTAAAAGATTGCAAATAGGTAGAACTCTCCCAGTTCTCTGCAGTAGTTAGGCTTTGAGACTATAGATCCCCAGAGGTCACTTCCAGCCAACAGCTATGTGATTGTGTGAAAACAGCACCACTCTGGGAGGCTATGAATGGATCCAGCACAGTTGGATGATGGCAAGGATGGAGGTAGGAACTCATTGCTGAAGTCTTTTAGCCACGTCATAGATTCAAAGTGATCATCAAGCTGTACTCTTACAGCACTCATTTATCTCAATTTTGCTCTACAAATTGCCAAGGAAGCACACTGAAATCCTCCTCTGGGCACAGAAAAGGTTAGGGAAGGTGGTCCAGGATGGAGAGGAAGCAGGAGGGAGGAAGGGAAGAGCAGGGAAATGCAAGTCTGTGTAATAATGTAAATCTAGCCTTTGCTACTTCCACATACCTGCCAAACTGGGACACTGACAAAAATACTTAACTGCATGAGAGCAATATTGGGCATTATATTACAAGCCTTCTATTTATAGTTCAATATAAAATATTAATTAAAAGGCAACAATCATAGAAACATGTAATATTGTACCTATTGTTTGAGTAAAATATTCCTATATATTATATATAGAATATATAATAAAATAATAATAATCATGAATTTCAGCTACCACAAACTAAATACTGAAATTTCATAAACCAGGACTTTAAAAGTGAGCAAACAGCTATATATATAAGTTTCAATAGTAAAGTTTAGAATGGAGTCCAGAATATATAGATGGCTTAATAGTAATATTTAAGCTATCAAATGCAATATCTTGCAAGAAAGAAATCTATCAGACAGCAATACTTTTGGAGATTAAAAAAGCAAGCACTAAAAGCTAAATAACTGAGGATATAAGCTATAGCAGCTCTATAAACCTAGAGAGAATGAGTAAATATATGATATTTTATATTAAGAAATTTTCCCTACCATCAAGTCATAGAATCTAGATGATTCTAGAGTCCCCATCTCTGGAGGTATTTAAGAAACATGTAGATGAAGTGCTAAGGGACATGGTTTAGTGGTGGCTTGGCAATGCTGGGTTAATGGTTGGACTTGATGTTCTTAGAGGTCTTTTCCAACCAAGGATATTCTGTGATTCTGTGATTTTTAAGGTCTCTTCCAACCTAAACTATTCCACGATTCTATGATCTTCTACTGTCAGGAATTGCATACTGGATTCCACATTGTCCTGGTTCCCCAGGCACAGACCCATGGGCCAGCCATGCAGGCAGGCCATGAGTAGACCTGAGTCAGTGGAGAGTTCCAATCAAGGCAGCTGACTCACAGGTGTATCCCATACTACTTAATCATGCTCGTTATAAAAGGAAGGAGCTCACTAAGGATGGAGGTCCTAGTTTTCCTGGGGCTCCTCCCTTGTGGTCTTCTGTTCCTGCTGTCAACATCAAGGACTGGGCTGAGTAAAACCTTCCATACTTTATTTTGATTGCTGTATCAGTTTTTGTTAGTCTATTAAATCTATTTCTACTTCAACTCATGGGCCTTCTGCCTTTTTTCCTGATTCTGCCCCTCAGCTGAGAGAGAATCATCGGGGGGCTGACTGCTATGGTTTAGCCCTGAGTACTGGCTAAATGTAGATGCACATATCACTGGACTTGCTTCTCAGGTCAGCTCTTATCTGATCAGCATGAAATACACACACAGGAAAAATAAATCAAATATAATCACTAAAATCTAAGAGAATAAAAATCTCACTATGTTGACCTACTCTTCAAGTACAATGGAATGTAAGGGTAAAATCAGAAAATCAGTTAGAATATTTTAGCTATAGCACTGCTTGGTATAAAGAAACATTGTAGGTCCTCACAAACATGTTCATTAAAAAAGGAACTTTTTAATGGCAGTGAAAATCAGGACATCCCTTCAAGATTTAAATCTAGTATTTATATTTCTCTAACTAATTTGCAGTGATTATTTGTAAAAAATAATTTTTTTGCTTTTATTTAGTATTTCCACATGAAAGAAAAAGTTAATTGACTACTAACGACTAATCTGTGTATGGTGCCAAGACATTTTGTTATTAACCTGAAAGATATACTTTAATTCAGTTACATGTCTAAGATCAATATTAGCCTAAGATATCAATTAATAAATTCAAATTAATTCATAAATGTATATATATATATATATGTTATGATAGAGGTATTTTTTAAGAGCAGGTTTTAAATTGAGGCATTTTCAAATACCTTACTTGTAGAAGGAGCTGGAGTTTTTAAAAAGTAAATCTGAGTGTAGAGGAACAAGTTTTAAGGTCTTCGCCCTCTAAAGTAATCTTGAAAAAAATAAAAATAATTGCCTTTTTGAGGCCCTACCATAAATAAAATATTTCCTATTTAGATAACAACCCACAATGTGGAGTTTGGCGCACACCTGCCACCTAGAAGCCTCATTTTTGATGGCTGCATGTCCCTGGGACTGCCCAGTGCCTCTACTTCCACCTTCTCCCTTTCCAGCCATCCCCAAGACAGGGCAGTCACCTCCCAGAAGAAAGAAGGAGCAGGCACACAGAACTGAATCAAGAGATACCTTCAAATTTGTGAATGTTATCCTGAGTGATAACTAGTTCACCAGAATGACATGTATTCATTAGCAGAAGTACCATACATTTATAAAACCAAGCACTCCAAGAAACCTAAGATAACACGAGGCTTATTACCATCCATAATTTCTTTACCACAAGAGAGTCAGGCTAAAGCTGAGCTTGTCTCAGATCTACGGTAATTGCTTTTCTGATAGCAAAACAGAGGGGAGAGAACTGCACAAGAGTGAAATGGGGAGGGAAGGTGGCTGAGGACCAGTCATGGAAATTACACAACGATCCCATTCAGTATCTGCAGAAAGAGGCGGCCAGGTTCACCCACTTTTTTTCTAACACAAGCCCCTCTATAAAAGACATTCCCCTCTTTCTCCCCAGCTGATGCAACAGCCACACTGAGCTCACTGCTTGCTTCTGCCAAATGCCATCCGGCTCCATCTCTCATGGGATTTTCAAGAACTGGTCTCCAATTATGATAAATTCTTTCCATTAGCCTTCTAAAAATAAAGCAAGGAAAAAAAAAAAATCAATGACTGACTCCAGAGAACAAAATGATGAATGCATGGAACCTGTTCCTTGGACTACCTGATACTAATAACAATTTTTTTTTGGACAGAAAAATTAGTAAAAAGGTTAGCAATTTCGGAATGACTAAATTTGGCAAAACTTTCCAATCAAAACTAAGGGAAAACAATGCTAAAATCAAGACTTTTGGTTTAAGCATTTTTGAATAGCAGTAATAGCAAAAATAATAATACATGAAAATAATAATACTCTGTAAGTGATGGGTATTTGTTGTGCAGACAATTTTTGAATAGGGAAATATCAACAACTAAATCAAACTTTATATCTGAGGACATAATTTACATCTAATTAAGGCTACCCCATTTTATTTGGAGTAGAGAAGTTGAACAGACTTTTTGTTTTCTTAGTGGCCACATTTCATGTCCAACAAAAAAAAATAATGTCTCCTTCCCCCACCTTCCATTAGTATCAAAAATGTCATTATTTACACAGCCGTACCTGTGACAGCAATATATAGTGCCTGTCAATATACACCATTTGTCATAAGAAAGACCTGTACCATTTCAACACTTTAAAATCCTTTTGAAACATTTGAGGAAAATTATTATTGAAAGACCACTTGCCTTAAAAGAAAAAAAAAATAATTTTCTCATGATTTAGCAAAAGGGGAAATAAAATGAATAATCTACACTACCAACAAACCTCCTGCCAGCTTTAACTCAAGGTGACATCTTTTAAATGACAGTGTCTGGCAGAATCAGAAATTTAGTATTTTATTTGTTTCTTCTGCAATAGAATAAAGTATATGAAATGTCACCCAAAAAGTATTCTTAGAGTACTTGAAAACATCTAGCATGAAGTACAGGTGTGCAAAGTGATCATTTCACAAATTCTCAGAATAGTCTTATTTTTTGCAAACATCCCTCTTCCAGAGAAGTAAGGATTTTATTAAATCACAAAACAACACACCTCATAGTTAGATAAAATTACTGTAATAACCAGCAGTTACTGCCATCATGTCCGTGCAGTTGTTGATTCCATATAAGAATACCTCATAAATTAAGGGAGAAGTGATGATGGAATGACAGTTTCCTTGGTAAAGGTATCAGTCAGTGTTCACTCATTTTTTTTATCATTTTCAAGCTCATTCAACATATCTCAAGTAGGCACAAGATAATTATCAAGCTGACCCAACACTTGCATTGTTTATGAATACCTTCTACACTAAAATCAATGCATTTACACATTTACAGTAATAGGATGTATGCGGAACTGTGGATATTTTGCCCAATAATATGTTTTGCAGAATGAAAGAAACAGGGAGCAATGTACTTGTAACTAATACAAGGTGATGACCTGGTTACTGGTTCATCCATCAGAAAATCTTTTTTCTATGAATTCCTTTAGATTATTTTGACCAATAACATTATAATTACTTGTGTTGTCTAAGTAGGCATGATTAACTTGAATTCTTTCTGTCAATGTACAGCTAATGAAGAGTTTAAAAGATCCATGAAAGACTTCTAATTCTTGTTTCTAATTATATTTAGCAAGAAAGAAGGAAATACAAGAAGTTAATAATAAAAACTCTGATATTTTAGTAAACTTAAGTTGTTTATGTATTATGATCTGCATTACTTTACTCAATAAGTGCTTATATACAAAACATGTATACATAATACCTTGCTTAGAAATCACAATTAGAATTGGAGCAATTATGTGGATTGTTTGGATCTCTCTTGAAGTGGAATGAAGATTAGTCATTCAGCTGATTACATTAATACCAATCATTTGAAAACAAATTAAAGGCATAAAACACCTAGATGTTTACATTGTCTAAGACCTGAGAAGTCTGACAAAACAAACACGTTCAAAATTTGTAATTAGTAAAAGAACTGCTTCTTTGCAAATCTAAAGAGGACAATATTGAACAAACAGATGTGAAAAAGGGAGACAATAATAATTGAAAAAATAATAATTGAAAGTGACATAAGGAAGAGACTTAACTGGAAAATAAAAAGATGACAGATAATAAAACCAGTTGCATTCTCTTCAAAACTCTCTAACATACATTCCAGAACAAGCCAAACCAAGAGTTTACATTTAACCTTAAATTAGCAAGACACTAATAATCACTAACAGAAGGTCGCATTCCCAAAGAAAATAGTTTTGTGATATTACTAAAGGTGAAATAATCTCAGATTGTTACAGAAAAGAGACAAGATGTAAAATAACATGCATTCATAAAGCAAACACTTCTGAAGAGTCAGCTGTAGCTGTCTGACAACTATGGGATTTGTATAGTTGTTTTAAAAATTATTGAATTGACAGGATACTGAATGGTGGCAAAGGTAAAGTAGGAGTGTGTAATGGCAGTTGAAAGAAAAAAAACATATTGACCAACAGAAACAGATTAGAATGAAAGGTAATACACATCTTACAAGAAATTTCTTCATTGAAAGGGTTATCAAGCACTGGAAGAGGCTGCCCAGGGCAGTGGTGGAGACCCCATCTCTGGAGGTATTAAGAAATGTGTAAATGAGGTGTTGAAGGTCCTTGTTTAGTGGTGGATTGGCAGTGCTGGGTTAATGGTTGGACCTGGTGATCTTAGAGGTCTTTTCCAACCAAGGCTATTCTGTGATTCTGCGATCATTTCATAATCTTAAACTGAGATCCAATATTAAATCTGGTGTGCAAATTCAGGCTGGTTTGTTGTGGGTTTTTTTTGTCAGAATATGAATTAGACTAATTTCCGTCAAATATCAGTCATTATTGAAAAATCTAAGTTCTAGACTGATTTTGTTTTGCAAATACAGCCATTTATCTGTGAAATTAAACCACACTGACATTCTCTAATGAGTTGTATACCTACCAGTGATTTTCTCAGCCTCAGAAGAGATCCAGAGTGCTTTGCGGTGGAGAATAGGAGGCAACACAAGGTGACCAGGGTTGTTCATAGGAGGGACAAGAGAAAAGGGCTTGGAAAGTAGGGTATATTTTAAGGGAAAAAAAAGCACAAATAAAGGAAAAGCTTCTGCCAGAGTACAGAGACAAGGCTTAAGTTTTATGAGCTTTCATTACTGGTATTCCTCCTATTGACAGAGAGAGGGAGAAACATCAGAGTTGTTAGTAATGCCTCCTCTCTCTCTTTGCCTTATCTAACTTAAGTGCATGACTGATGTGATCGAGGACAGGGCAACAAGGCAGAGAATGGGCCAACAGGAACATCATCAAGTTCAAAGACAAAATCCTTCACCTGCAATAGGTTAGCCTGTGCCACTGTACATCACTGTCTGGTTTGCTAGGCTCTGAAAAAAACCCACAAAAACCCAACTTGAACCCAAGTCAGTAGTGGAGATGTGGTGCAGAGATGTGGTCTGGACATGTGTGCTGTTCTTTTTTGGCAGGTTTCTGGTCCCCCCAGCACTGAAACACACTGATGAGAGCACGCTAGGGCAGCTAATCATCCCCCAAAATTGCAGTAAGAGCTTGCATGCTGGGGACATATCCCCAGTTTACATTAGGACCCACAAAACAATTCCTGGAATCAGACTTAGAATACATATGGCACACTCAAGCAAAGGTAGGGTTTTATGGTTATAAGGTTTTCTGGGGGTCCTCTAGTATTTATTTACTGCTTAGAGTGATGCAGTTTCTACTGATTAAACAAGAAGAACATTATTAAAAACAAATCACATTTCACATCAAAAAATATGAAGAGAGATTCTAAAGTTGGGTAAGTAAACACTGCCTGAGCAACTAATTATCTCCTCTTACCTGCTCAAGCACTGCTAGCAATAGTAAGATGCAGAACAAGGTGTATGATTTTACTCTGCTTTAATTTTCCCAAATATATTTACTGTCAGATCCCCATGTGAGAAGCCTCAAACCCTCAGAAAAATCAGGTCAACACTCTGCTTCTATATTTAGAAAATTTCTGGTCTAGAAGCCTATCTTAGGATGAAAAACATCAAGAAAAAAGACTGTTCTGTAGAATGGCCTTAAGAAGTATTTATTATCCTTCTTACAAGACACTATATTCCATTACTATATTCCATTGCAGATCTACTTATAGCAATCTAATGAGTTGCTTGTCCTTAATGGATAAATCTTTTTCATACTTCTTTGATCTTCAAGTAATTTCAGGTAAAATACATGAATGCCATTTCGTATAATTTCTGTTAGGAAATGAAGATTGCAATAATCTTAAACTTTAAGCATCCATCTTCTAAGAAGAATCTATCTAGTTAAAGGGTCAGCAGAAAACTTATGAAAAAAATTACATACTGTTTCTTCAACTTCTGTCAAAATCATTGCATATTTTGACAGAAATACATTTAGTATCATGGCTCCTTAGAATGGAAAATGCATTTGAAACTTTTACGCTTAAGAGATTAATGTCCAGTTTGGTATTTGATTTTGAATAATTTAAACCATAGTGCTTTATTGCTATATTTTCAGTTGAAAAGGAAAATGTCTTGTAAATCTGCCAAGCTGCAAGATGGATTAACAGTTTGTAGATGTCCCTTTTTTTCTGCTTAGAACAGCAGCTTCCTTAGAAACATCTTTTCCTTCCGTCAGTATATGCAGGCATCATTTTTATACTCTGCATAGTTTGATAGGCAGTTTTGCTTTTCTTTTCTGCAGTACTTGATACAGTAGGGATTCCATAGAATATTATGGGATACAAAAAGTGGCCTGTTTTGCTTGTATCAAGTAATTCAGATGGTGATTTTTCAAAAGCCTGCAGAAAAGTTAAATATACCAATGGTAGTTAATTCATTTTCATATATGGACTGAACTTAGAGAGGTACTTGAGTTACCCCAGCTCCTCATAGATGGCAAGAAAATGTAGGTGAGATGGACAGTAACCTTTTCAGTTGTGAGCTGGACTTCCCAAGCAGGGAGGCACAGTGCACACTCCTCCAGAGAGGGAAGGCAGTAGCTTGAGCTGGGCATCATCTTCCTTGGAAGAGCTTGAGTACCCTGTTCCAAGATGCTAGATGGTGGGAAACAGGTACCTGACATTTCAAATATCAATGGATACCCAATTCCCACTTTGGAAGTGTATAGCTATCTGATAGGTCATATCTGCAGTTCCACAAGGATATTTCCCACATTGCGGAGACCTAAAATGGCATTAGAAACCTATAGTACATCAACTTTTTCCAGAGTGTTAAGATTAAGGCTTTGAGACAGAAATCATATTACAAATATATGGTACTTCTTTCCATATAGCAATTCAATGAGGTCTAGAGTGAGAAGAATACACTTCACAGAGGAGAATTTGAGTAACACTATGAATAATACACTTTGCACTGTCTCATCTTACACTCCTTTTGCTGCTGGAAGACTGTAAAGAGAAGGAAAAGATCAAGCTAAATGGATTTGCTCTCCCCATTCCTACAGCACTGAGGGATAAATGGAGGATGCAGCAGCTGTGAGGCCTGCCTAGAGAAGTTAGCTACTCCAGGGTTATCCCAGATAAAAGATCTGCCTTATCTAAAGTGGAGGTCTTAAGTTGCAAATGACTCAGAACTGTAACCTAGAATTGCCAGAGGACTGATTTGTTCCAGCTGTTGGTGACTTTCTCAAGAAAAGAGCTGCCGACTAAATACATCATAGTACCAGAATGCTTTTAGAAACAAATATTATCAAAAAAATAATGAATGTATATATCTGTATGAGAAGGATTTGATAATAAAAAGAAAAAAATATTCCTAGGAATAAAGACTGCAGAAACTGAAATACAGTAATGCAAACATTTTCTCCTAGAATAAAAAGTGCATTCATGAAAACAAAGAAAACTTTTAATGAGTAGAATACTCATTACAGGCACTATCGACATTTAAACTGAGGACAACTACAAGGCTTGTAGTTTCTTGTGAGTTCTTCCCTCCCCCTCGGATCAACAACAAAAGATGTTTGTTATTTATTCATGTTATGCTGGTTTTATGTTTAGAAGTTAACAAGCTATGAGGGTCTTTATTTGTTCTTCACTCTCTCCTCCAGGAAATATTAAGCTAGCTTTTAAAAAGGGAAAAGTGAAGCTGTACGACTCTTTTTTAGGACAGTGCACTATTTTTATTTCCTCGTTTTAGTGGTGATGGTATCTGATTATTATTTTTTTTTAAGAGTGGGGTGGAGGTGTGATTTTTTGTATTTCAGGTGTAGGAATCACTATTAGCGTTTCATCAAACACTGACTAATAAATAAGAATGAATACATTTGCTTATTCTCCTATGGGAAAAAATGGCTATAGAGTATTTTCAGTGACAGAGGACAACCATAATTCCAGCAATTACCTTTAGCAAACATAAGAAGACTAGTTTGCATTTCCCCCATTTTTCTGTGTTTATATAAAATTAAAGGAAATGCAAACCAAATATCATCAAATTAGAATGGTTGTATTTAACACTCACCTTTGATTACTTTGAATAATTATGCACAAGGTCTTAATAATGATAAAGCAGGTCTTCAAATGCAGTAGCATCAAAATTATGCAGATGCAGTAGACTTTAACAAGACAACTTTTTTCTTCTTCAAAGAATCTCTAGAGCTAGTGCAAGATACCACTTTTCAAAGTATAGATATGCAGAAATTTGTAAAATATTGCAGAGTTCACAATCACATGCCCATGAGGGCACTCTGACTCATGTCAGAAAGACCTGGACATACCCGATGTTACCTGTCATTCTCACCCCAGACACTGGCTGTTATTTCACAGCCATAAAACACTTTAAAACACAATGTTCCCTTGCTCCCTTCTTCCCCCTTCCATTAGCAGCAGGACTTTGAAGTTTTCTTCTGTTATAACACAGCATTGTATAATGGTTTTAAGCAGGAAGAAGAGGAGCTCATAGCAAGGCAGAAATTAATTGCCTCATATTCCTTCAAGGAAACATTGCTTATAACCAACCAGCTGATTAACAAAGTTGTAGCTGTGAGGCAACCCAACCTGGCAGTTGTAGAGCTCATGTCACTAATTTCATTCATTTTCATTTGTTGCCAAATGCAAATATTTTTTATTTTTTTTACAAAGATCAAAAGTTAGAGGTTTGCAAGTTCTAAGAATCCGACTATGTAGGAACTGTAAGCAAGTTTTCCAGGCTTCTGAAAAGTTTTATTCTTCTAGAAGAGATTCTGACTACTTTTCAAATATAACGTTGTTTGTCTACTCCTCGTCTATTTAGCAAATTAATACATACCTCAAGCTGTGAAACTGTCTTATTAAAAGATTACAAGTTAGTGGTACAGTACAGCATGAAGAAAGTGAAAAAAAAGCTAATACAATTCAAAGTGTCTGACAAACAACTATTGAGTAGCCACTAAAGGCTCAAGAGATCAGCACATGCTTAGATCAAGTAAAAGTTAAGTTAAAGCAAATCCTGTTCATTGCCAACTTCAGTGATGTACTGCTCCTCAGAGCAAAAGAGTCCACCACAGGTCAGCTTCCATCAGCAGCTACCTACGTTGATTAACATCAGCCTCCAAAGAACCTGCTCCACGCTAACATTCACAAGTTTCTTTGGGATTTAGTTCACCAGATCTCTCCTCTCTAGGCGAACATGTTTAGATAACCATTAAGGATATTTGACTGATTTCAGGTGCTGTCTTTCATTCTGCACTGATGGTTGAAGACAGAACTTGTGTCCAAGCCCAAAACAGAGCGCTGCACCAGAGAACTGCCCTGGCAAAGTGCTTCAAAATCAGCCTTCTCAAAAAAGGCATGTTACAGGAGGTCCAATTCTCTCAAGTCTGAACACAGAAAGGAAGAAATCTGATGCAGTTTTTGGCTAAAGTGACTGCTGAAAATGTTTGTATCTTTCCCTGTTGTTTACAAAAAGTGTTTCTACGTCATAGACGCATGACATCTAGGATGCCTTATTTTATTAAAAGTTGAGCCTCAGTACAAATATGGGCCCTATAAACTCAACAAATCATAGAGCAAACTACTAAATTTGCTGCCAGGTTGTAAAATGTTTCTGATTGTCTGAAGCTTCTTCATATAATGACATTCCTCTTATCAGGATCCTGCAGTATTCTTTGCTATAAATACATTTTAGTTTTACACATTTCATTAATACTCTGATTAGCACATGATCATTTCAGCATTTTTTAAAAATAATTTTTTATATGCAAATAAGCTATTTAACAAATTGGGTTTATTACAGAATTTATTTATTTTCTTACCAGAACTCCTGTGCACATTTTGCCTTCCCCATTAATGGTTCAGTGATTTCCCTCTTTTCCTGTTTCCCACTGATATTGGTAAAAGTGCACTGACTCTTGGCCTTAAGAGAAAGACCAGCGAATATTCTGCTAATATGCAGATCCACAGCTAGATCAGACAAGAGCAGTGAAAAATGCTGATGAGTCAGAGCTCTCTGTCTTCCAAGGTGCTGGCCAATACTAAATGCACCTCATGCATGAAAACGTACTATTCCATCTAAGAAGCCATGAATCTCAAGCAGATGATTTATTATTTATTTTCAGGAAGCTGACACAGAAATATGATGTTCTATATACTTCTTTACTATAAAGATAGTGTCTATGCTCACACAGAAGGATTCAATTACCCTTATATGTTGCTTCCTTTACAGCAATTTCCATCAATAATTCCCCAAGTGGTTTTTTGTCGTTCATACTATCAGAATGGCCTTTCTTTTGCTCCTATAAAATATGCTAACGTAATTATGCTGACCATCTGAAAATTTTAGGAGGCACTAAGGCTTTCTGAGAGAAATGTATTCTATGCTTTCCATCAAAGAAGTAAAAAAAAAAAAAAAAAAAGCAAGCAAGATCAACTACGCAACAGTCCAGGGTCCAGGTTAAAATCATTTTGCTTACATACACTGATTCAGATCCAAGGATCTTCACCTGCAAAATTTCTGGATGACACTATACCTACATTAGAACTATTCAGACAATAAATTTGAGTAGTTGTTAAGAGTAACAAGCCACATGCAGTACTTATTTCTGTTTGTATCTGTCCAGCAATACCTGCCTCTGAATAACTTGGGTTATGGAGCTCTGTTTTGGATAAGCTACATGTAGTATGAATTCAACCATATGTGGCACTGGGTGTTTATATGGCAGCTTCTCTCAGCTGAGATTGCCTTGTATGATACATTCCCCAGCAGCACAGGAAGAAGACCTCAAGTCATATGAAAATACTCAGAATATACTAGTGAGCCAACAAACTGTCCTGAAAAGAATACAACAGTACACTTGCAATTCTATTTGTTAGGCAGAAAAATGTGTAGCATTCTAGGCATGGTAGGGCAAAAGCAATTGGCTCGGTTAAGTTCCTTATAACACCAGCATTTCACAGAAGCTTGACTTAATATGTAGAAACACTCCAAACTCACATTCTGAGCTGCCAAACCACTGTCTCCTATGTATAGAAACAAGCTGAAGAGTGTTACTAAAACATTTTCCTGGTGGACTTCACATGCTATTTTGTTTTATAGGCTAGGAGAAATGAGGCTCCGAGTGATCAACTCAAAGGCCATGCAGTGATTTAGTGCAGAATTACTCGTAAAATTGAGTGATTTGTCTTATTGTCTGACTTCAGGTGAAAATGTCCTATTTCAAGGGGAAAAAAAAAAAGCTTCAGGAGTCCCACCAACTGCTTATCTCTTTGCAGAATCTAAGCATATTTCTTTCATGTTTATCTCAATTAGCAACTATTTAGACACTGTCGAGAAGATATTGAGCTTAGTAGAAGAAAATATTTTTTATAATGAGTGGCATTATTTTAATAATCAGTTTTATACACCATAGTATTCTATTCTTGGTCTTATTTATCTTCAATACATTAAATCCTTTGGGAATTTATAGGCAAGAGACAGAGACAAGAAACATTATAGTAGATTTCTGCTTAGATTCATATTCCTCTGCAATCATTTGATCTAGACTGTGGGAATCTGAAGCATCATATTCATGCCTAGATTATCCCACATCACCTCCATCCCTTGTTAACATTCAAGTAATATGGAGCACACTGGTCTTTGCTCTTCTATAGTGACAAAATTCTACAAAGTCATTAGTCGATATTCAAAGATTGCCTATTATTATAAAACTTTCACGGCATGTAAGAGACTGAGTCAAAGTCCTCAACCTCAATAAAATAGCAGGCATGTTTTTCTTTTTTCTCCTCAGTCTTGGATGTGTGTCAGCTGTCACCAAGACATGAACAAAAATGCAATCTAAGGTGTCTTATATGCAGTAAATTCAAAGAGCATCACATCAGAATGAAACCAAAGTTTTACAAAGCTGAAAAAAAATTAAGGGATGACAAAGCTGCTACTTGTCTAGATCTACTACAGGGAGGTATGGTTCCCTCCACACCTCTTCCGCTCTGAGCAGCTTAGTTCCTATTCATACCAAAGGACATCAGTGCACATAAAGCCATTGGTGTTTAGAAAAAACATTTGCATCTAGCTCCTGTTTTCTATTTTTATAGTTCAAGTGCCCAGAATACACTTTCTTTCATCTTTTGACAAGCTTTCACCAGTCCCATTCACCTCATGCTCTCAAACATCCTTCAAATTTTTTATGAGGTTTTGGTGATTGATTTTTTAAAAAAAATGTTCTATGATTGGATTTGCATTTCGAAGCTTTCTATTCAGTGTTATATATGGAGCATGTCAAAACTTTGATTTCCACTTACCACCAAAGAGAGATAAAAGTAAACATGCAAGCGGTAAACAAGTTCCTTTTTAGTGGAAGTACACTGCAGATGGAATGTAGAATTGATGAGTACACAGTATCAGCAATGAAAAATTCTATTTCATGTTTAGCACAACAAAACGGAGAAAGATCTTTTATCTAACCGGTGTTCTCACTGACACCAGCAATATAATTGTATAGGTATTTGTTGTTCCTGTTTTGCTTTGCATTTACATTCCTCCTACCCTTCACTCTTCCTCCTGCTCTGCTTTTTGTTGTTCATTTTTCTTTTTAAATAACTATAAGTAGTGCACAAATGATAATGCATAAGTTCACCATTTCTTCAGTTTCCCTTCCCATCCCCTCCCAGAATTATTTTTCATTTTAACACAACAGTAACTATGCAGTCTACTATTGCAATCAAATCAAATAGTCCCCCAATCCTGGTAGCAAAGCAAAGTCAAAATTAAATTAAAAATCTCTACCGTATCACTTGCTTGATCACAGCATTGGTCCCTTTCCACTCCAAAAACCACTAGACGACAACATGGAAGAAAAATATTAAGCTCTAGCTTTCAAGTAAAGATTGTTCCCTTAGCCCACTAGCTCCTAAGGTCATATCTTAAGTCAACACGGTCTTCATATTTCTAAGTTTTTCCTAAGCCCAGTTTAGACGTTCTGTTTTTTCGTTCCTAGAGTCAATGTGTGCCTCTCATTAAGAAAATGTTGCAGAGATCAACTCCTTCCCTTAACAATTTCCTTCTACTAAGGTTCGTCTGGCTAGCTTTTCAGCTACTTTTAATATCTTTTCTACTCATCTCCTCACACAGCAGAAGCTGTTTCCAATTCATCAGATTCCTAAAGCATCTGTTTATAAAGATGCAGTTTACATGCATATGGCAAGAATACTAAATATATAGCCATGACATGGTGTAGCAGGTATTCTCCTACAACAACTTGTAGTTCTTTTTTTCCTCTATTGAGTTAAGAACATACAAAGAACTGGTCTAGTTCAATTATATTGGTCACACCCAGAACCAAGATGTCCCTTTTTAATTACAAGCAGGAAATACCTTTCAGAGCAGATACAAATATTAGGATGCGCCTATCAAAAAGTGTATATTTATTGGGAAGATGTTTTTGGAATATCACAGAAGTATGCCCAGAGAGGCCTGTTTTTAAGAAAAAGCCTAAAGAAAGTCCTGTGCTAAAGCATTATATACAATGAATGCACTTCAGAGGACACAAATATTGAAGAAGTCCATCACATATCCTACTGAAAGTACAGTGGGTCTTTACTACTAGATTGCAGTGAGGATTTAGATGAAGATCTGACTTCATTCCAGGTTACGTATTTTGCATTCTTGAAAAAGTTAATGAATGCTAACAAAGATTTATGCACTACTGTTTGAATGCTTTATTGGCTTCCTCTGTGTAAATGTATTTAACTAGTCACACAAGTAAAAGTGTAAAAAGAGGTTCTAATGAAAGCTGGTTAAGAAAACATGTCACAGAAGAGTGGCTTCCCAATAGACTGCATTGATGTCTACAAGTCAAACAAGTTCAAATATTGTAGAGGATAGAATGCTTCGTACTTGGAATATTCATGAGTTCATTCACATAAATCCATCATCTTGATATTTACAAAAAATCCCTGAAAATTAATTGGAAAAAATTCTTGAGGTTTGTTTGTTTTTTTTTAAAAAACACATACATGTGTGAACTCAAGAGAAGATTCTTACAACAGAATTTACACACAGTAGAATATTTCAAGTTTAGAAGAGAGTACATAAAACAATCTAATGGGTAGACTAAAAGGCTTTTGTTTATTTGTTTTAAAAGTGTGGGTTGTTTTTTATTTTGTTGGTTTTGCTGAGGTTTTGTTGTTTTTGTTTTGGGGTGACTTTTGTTTTATGTTACAAGTGGAATTCATTCAGTTAAAACCAAATTGGAAAGTCTTTTTGATGATAAACAGAAGGGTCATATTCACTGCTAGTCCCAGAACAGAATTCCAATCCACTGCTCCTCACCTTTTGTTATTTTACTCAAATAAAAGAGCAGCACACCAATATTTAGGACACGAATCCCCCAGGCTCTCTTCTTCTACAACTCTCTACCAGCCCCTATATAGTTGTGCAAACTTGGATAACACAGATAACATAGCACATTAGCAGATAATGTTTGTTAAATAAATCAAAATTAGCTCTGTTTAATTAGATGGTTAGTGCATAGTATTCATAATAAAACACTATAGAAAATCAGAGCAGGGAGCCTGTCTGTGTGTGTGTGGATGCGGTGGTTGAACTCAGTCATTTAGGTTTGTGCAACCTAAGTCAAACACGCATGTGGTACAAAAACTGGCAAAGATGTTTTTCCACTGATAAGCAGATCTAGACTTCTGGATTTGTTTTGTCTAATGCTTATTCCATAAAGTATTCAAACCAAGTGGTTCAACCTTTCTGCAATGGTAATATTTTTAATTCACTCTGAACCTAGGAGACATAAATAGTCTTTACATAAAGTGTACATTAGAAATAAGAACTCTCACCATGGGATGGATATTATTCAGCAAGACTTTTTCTTTCTATACCTCCATGTTGAGGCTCCAGGCAGTAAGTGTGTAAACAACAGTTGCTATTTACATTTCACAGGGAGATGTAGAAACTGCTTTTGTTATTTATAGTATTTGTGAAATTAAGGCAGTAAGTTCAGAGTGTATGTATAATTGCCTGCAGTAAGTTGATTGTCTAGCACTTCCATTTTTAAAAGTGGTACCTGCTATCTTTCCTTTCTGCTCATTAGTTCTCTTTCAATTATAAGTACTGGAAACAGTTTTACTCCTCAATTTGCACAGTACTTATGAACACTGAGACAGAGTTCAATGTATCCATTGATTAGAGTACTTGATGTGTACAACTCACAGTCTAGAAGAGCCACAGAAGAAATATCATGGCAGCTACTAATGAAACTGATCGGTGTTTCCATTATATGTTGTATTTCAGCTAGTCTGGTATTTCTCAAACCTTTAAAACGTTCTCATTTTGAGATTACTGTAAAACAATTTTAGGAAATAAATTAAGCAAAGAGAGTCAACTAGAAATATAGCAAGGATACCGATATTAATACCTTAACACCAGTTTATGCATAACCCAAAGTTCCAGTCCCAACATACCTGATGTTATAAGTGCTTCTAATGACTGCAAGTCAGTGATATATTTTATTTTTTTTTCATTTTTCAATTTAAGATGGCTAGAGAGAAAAAGGAAGATTTCTATTACAGTTTGGAGCATTAGCAGAACTTGAGTTTTACTTTGTCATGGTTTTATGCCAAGCCACAGGAAACAAATCATTTTTCAGTAAGAGTGCAAATCAGCATAACTACTTTATTTTACAGAAACTCATTATATGGGGAGAAGAGCATAATGGATCCTTTTATTTTGTTTAGTAAATCAAGCTCAGTCACATCTCCATAAATAAATACCAGTTGAAAAGCCACTTCACTGGCAAAATCAGCAGTTTCATTAAGCTCAGCTGATCATTTAACCTTAAGGCTCTCAACAAGTCTGGCAAAAAGTGTCTAAATATTTGCTGCAGCGATCACTTCAGAATAATGCAAAATCAGAGACATTATCTAAAAAAAATCTTGAAAGTATCACATATTTTAAATAATTTTGGGCTTTTTTAAGATTTTAGAAATAATTTATAGAAATTTCTTTGATATCAACTATATTACTGAACAGCATTATCTGTTAAATATTTTTCTGTATCTAAATACATCTAGGTTTTGTATATTAATGTTCTGTACTGGAAAAAATGTCCTTCCCCTCAGAGAAATATATATGGATGTGAAATTCAACACAGAACTAGTAAAACTAAGTGTGCAGATATATATACATAAATAACACTCACCCTACATTGTTTTATAGTATCCACATTTACACTGATCTTGAGAGCTTTCACAGAATCACAGAATGTTAGGGATTGGAAGGGACCTCAAAAGATCTTTCCTCTGCCCTTCATTACACACAAAATTCCTGGTGCTACTTGCTCATACAATATCAATACTTCTAATGGGTGCTCAAGGATGAATGTTATCAAAGTGCTCTTTTTGAGCATGTCTGAATGAATCTCCTGGTGCCTCAGCTTCTTATACTTGTCCAGTGAATTTTCTAAGTGAAACATGATGAAGGGAAGGTGTTGCAGTGAATTACGATATCAATGAACCCAGAATACCCATGCTTAGATTATTTTGTCAAATAGCCCATGTTCATAGATAATTATGAAAAAAAAATATTAATTTTGATTACTAATTATATTGATAATTAGAATTACTTCATTTGCACAGAATCTCAATTTAATTAAATACAATGGACTATTAAAGCACTGAGTTATCAGGTAAAATTAAGTATAGAGTGTGGATTTACACTTTCATAAAATATGGATAACGCTATAGAATGTTCTCATGTTTGTTTTTAGAAGTAGCTTGTTAAGAATCAGCTACATCTCAGGGACAATTTACACATGATAAAGACAGTGCAAGTAAAAAAATTACTACAGTTACTGTTACTACAGTTATATCCATTATCACTACATAGCTAACACACATTAGTCAGAACTTCAGGGCTGCAAATGTGTTGATGTGGGATTTCAATAATCAGTTTTATGAAACATGGTATTTTGTCACAAGTTTTGTGGATCAAGACAGGCATACCAGGTGGCATCAGGAGAAAGCTGTGATGCTGCAGCAATGGCTGGAATCCATTACATGATGAAAGTGCTAACACTGATGGATCCTGTAAGAAAGTATTCTGAAAACTGATGGTTTAGCCTGAAGTTACTTCCATTTTTCTCCGCTAAGGAGAAGTTTATTTCCAGATTCTGAGGTCCAAACTGTGGTGGGACTAGAGAAACACAGAGATAGCAAATGCCAAAGAAGGTGTAAACCCAGTACTGAAAAACAATTACTGTGCAAAATGAGGATACATACACCATAAATCAATCCTTGCCATGACAATGAAATGTGAAGAAGGCCTCAAAAGTCAATATTGTTGAAGCGTACGACCAATGGGATCTCTGGTTTCTTCTAGGAATACTCTGAAGTCCATGACACTGATAAGTACAAAGCTGTAAGAAACTATCTTACTGTTTTATTAAATCTTTGTGATCTAACATGTTGTTAGAAATACCAATAGTCATAATTCTAATGGATAGTTGAACTAAGTGACACCTCAACTAAGAGGAGGTCTGCAACCACTAAAGAAATATTTACTTCTCCCAGTTACCACTGAGGTCCTAATATCATACTTCTTCTACAAACCAACCTTATCTTTCCTGCATCTGTAGGTCATAACTGCACCGCCACCATTCATACGTATGTTCTCGGCACTGTATAGACCAACAGTCCCATGTTTATACCACATGGACTTCCCCAAGTTTCCAGTACTGAAGACAATACTCACAGCTGAGCCTGGCTAACACCATACTTGTCATCTAGCAGACTGTTGTGAATGAGCTAGCTACCAGTTAAAACAACAAATTTAGGGTTATTTTCCCTCTCAAGGGTTCTGGTTCCTGGATACAGCTCCAAACTGCAAAACTAATTCTAATGTATATTAAGAAATCAGTAATGCCAGTACCCTCCTAACACTCAGGCAGACCTGCTACACAGCAAAGACAAAAAAAGAAAAAGCAAAAAAAAGCATGAAACAGTATTTGAATATTTACTTTACATTAGAGTATCAATGGCTGGTTGAGTACCTACTGAATGTATTGTGGCAGATAGCTAACATATTCTCTCCCCTTTCTTTTTCATCTACTGCATAGATAAATGGAAATCTGAGTATTTACTCGAGCAGCATTTGGAACTGAAAAGACAATGCCTCCTGCAAGGGGAATGGCAGGTTCTCTGTCATAGCCAGAAGTATAAAACCTGCAACATATTTTTGTGTTCAAATATTAATTAAAACCTTCACTTAATAAATATCTTGCAAGTTGCTCATTGTTGCTATATCTTTATAGTTTTGATTTATAATGACAGCTGACTATAGCATGAAATGCTGAGTCACAGATGTGTGTTTATTCCAAGGCTATAAAATATTTAACTTCAATCTGCAAATATTTTCACATGCTGTTGGTTTACTGTGTATGATCAAACATTTACTGTTTAGGCATTTTTTATTCAAAACCACTGTTTACATACATACTGAGATATTGCCTCTAATTAAAAAAAACATGTTAATAACTTCTGCAAAAAGTTTAGCTACTCAGGTTTAGTGAGACCTGTAGTTAACTTTAATAATGATGCTTTAGCAGTACTTTCTAAAAATATTACTTAGACCAGATAAGAAATACTGGAGCAAAAATAAAGTTTGGGACAAATTAATTAAATCAATATTAGCGTTATAATTAAAGTGTCTGAGATGGGCTGTATAATTTCTGTCTACCATTATTTCCTCAGAATATTTCTGTAGGGTGACCCTTTTATTAACTCCCATGCTCTTTCTACCTAACCATTATTCTTTCACCATTTTTCTCTTCTGATCTGTGCTTCTCTTTGTCTTTAAAATGCTCCCTACTGGAACTTTAATATCATGTCACTGTAGCAAAACAGTACTGTGTTACAATGATTAATTTGACCAGCTTTATAACGTGGGGTGGGGGTAATTACTTCGTCAAGTCTAAGAAGGGCCATTACATTTCTGTTGTGGTTTAACCCCAGCTGGTAACTAAGCCCCATACAGCCACTCGCTCTCCCCTGGTGGGATGGGAGAGAAAACTGGAAAAGCAAACTGAGAAAACTCACATGCTGAGATAATGACAGTTTAAGAGGTAAAGCAAAAGCCACAGGCACAAGCAAAGCAAAATAAGGAATTCAGTTCACTGCTTCCCATGGGCGGGCAGGTGTTCAGCCATCTCCAGGAAAGCCATCACACATAATGGGTACTTGGGAACACTAATGCCATCAGTTCAAATGTACCCACCTTCCTTCTTCTGCTAGATTTATATGCTGAGCATGATGTCAGATGGTGTGGAATATCCCTTTGGTCAGCTGGGGTCAACTGTCCGAGCCGCGTCCCCTCCCAGCTTATTGTGTACCCCCAGCCTACTCACTCGTGGTGTGAGGAGCAGAAAAGGTCTTGACTCTGTGTAAGTACTACTCAGCAATAGCGAAAACATCTCTGCTGTATCAACACTGGTTTTAGCACAAATACAAAACATAGCCCCATACTAGATACTATGAAGAAAATTAACTCTACTCCAGCCAAAAGAAGCGTACCACCGAAGACCATAATACCCAGACCCAGTTCTGTGTTGAGTTATATTCACTACAAAATTCCTCTTTTAGATTTGCTGTTCTGTTCACTCAGCAAGCAGAGTGAAAAAGAACCAGAGCTAGCAGTGGAGGTTGAGGGGGACCCAAAAATAGGGTTTTAATTTCTGAGATGTCATTATGTAGCTTTTATTTTCTTCCTTTTGACTCATTTTGTAGGACTCTAACATAGCACATCAATGCTGATTCAGTGTTGTCCTTGAACATACAGAGTTCAGTACACAGACAGAACATTGAAAGCAGTGAAGAAAAAAAAAGACAGGGGACTGCTTGAGAGAGTCTGGTGCAGAGCCACAATGATGATTAAGGGAGTGGAACATCTCCCTTATGAGGAAAGGCTGAGGGAGCTCTTCCTTGGAGAAGAGGAGACTGAGGAGTGACCTCATTAATGTTTATAAATAATGTAAAGGGTGAGTGTCATGAGGATGGAGCCAGGCTCTTCTCAGTGATATCCAATGATAGGACAAGGGGCAACGGATGCAAGCTGGAACATAGGAGGTTCCACATAAATGTGAGGAAGAACTTCTTCACAGTGAGGGTAAGAGAGCACTGGAACAGGCTGCCCAGAGAGGCTGTGGAGTCTCCTTCTCTGGAGACATTCAAAACCCACCTGGATGCGTTCCTGTGTGACCTGACCTAGGTGTTCCTGCTCTATTCAGAGGGATTGGACTAGATGATCTTTTGAGGTCCCTTCCAATCCCTAACATTCTGTGATTCTGTATAATTTAGGTTCTCCCTCCCACGTATTTTCTCAGGATGAATGCTGAGAAACCTCATGAGAAAATTTGCTTTTGAACAGAAGAGATATTCAACAGCATACTTCACCTGTTCAAGAACTTACTACTCTACAACATTAGTTAATGAGCATATCTATCCACCCTAAAACTATGTTTTCTCTTTTCCTGAACCTGCCACACATGCTCTACTGCTTCTTGACACTGAAGTTGCACCACAGCATATGGCATACACAAACTTCAGAAATGTGGGGCTGTTCAGACATAAATTTAATGTTTATAACAACTGAAAGCCTTCTTTCTCATTTGTTTCTTTCAAGATTTCCAAGTTATTGTTTTCCTAAAACAATGCACAAGCCTGAAGGACAGCTAAAACTCCTCAGAGTTCTTGTTTTGGTATAATTGCTTTTAGCTTAAGCCTACTGATATGTACTGCTGAATAAAAGCTTTTGCTAGCCTATTATCTCTAGGTAAAAATGTGACAGCAGAGATCTATAACTGGGGTCTTTTACGTGAAGCAGCCAAAGCCATTCCTCATTAGGGAGACAAATAGTCATCGCCTAGCAACTAGATAGCATTCGCTTTCCACAGCTAATTTTAAGGAAATTGTCCTTGAATGTCTGCTCCTGCTTGGGGAAAACAAAAGTGGAAACTGAACAAGTTCTGCTCAGTAAAATAAAAGAAAGGCACAGGGAAGTTTCAATGACTGAGTCTAATTTCCTTTGTTGTTTTCAGCTTTTGTTTTTCCAGCTAATACTGTATGACTAATGTATCAGAACAAGTTTTAATGATAATTGTGGATGAGTTTAAATTCACTTCCTCTTTGATCTGAAGCTATATTAAAACATCAGACGTGATTTGAATATGTTTTAGTACCCAAGTCAAATCCTACATTAAGAAAAATAAGTCACCTCTATGCTGATGTGCAGCAATATCCTAAGATTCTGGGCCAGACCATACTTGCTTCTCAGTTGCAAGACAGACCAGGGTATGGCACAGATTCAGTCCACCAGTAGCAGTGGTAAGAGAATTAAACCAGCCTGATATAGAACAGAAATTTTTAGCTTGCAGTAGATTACTCAGCAGCAGCAGCTATAGTAGAATAGAAAGAGGACATACTCAGTGAAGGCAGAAGTACTTGAATAATGAATTTGTGTGAAAGGAGTTTAAGAAAGCATATGAAAAGGAGCAGGACACTGGAACCTCCAAAACCTCAGAGCATCACCTAAATATGTGGACAGTAAAATATTTCAGTTAGGTTGCCATATCAAGCATTACTGATACAAACAGTTGAGCCTTGCTCCTGACACCACGCTGAGAAATAAGCTGAAAGAGGTGATAACTGCAAGGCATGAAGCACAACTGCAAGGAAATGAAAAGCCTCTCGAAACTCGAGTCTCAGGTCAGCACACAGCAGAAAACATCCCTCTTCTACCAGGTGAACAACTGCTGAACACTTCCCTGTGATTTAAAAGCACAGCTATTAACTAAATGCAATTTGGCAAAGGCATCCACTGAGGCTCCCACTAGTTTGCACATGCTGAGACACTCACATTGTTTGTGTTCCATTAGATGGCTTTTAGGCTGGTTTTGGCATTCATGCGAAGTTACGGTCACAACAACTCAGTTCTGGACAGTACGGACAGCAAGTGAAAGGTCAGTAGTAGGTTTTCAGCATGAATGGCAGTGGGGCTGGTATCCAGAAACAGTACACTCGTAATAGTAAGGTTCTCCAGAAGCTCAGAGGAGGGTAAGAATGCCACATAAACAATATATGTTTATATGTGGTTGTTTGGTACCCTCAGGTTTGATCCAAAACTATTGACATCCACAAAATAAAGATTTGTTGAAATAGGTGTGTATCTTAGCAGGCCCTTTCATTCAACCACTACTGCAGAAAGATTTTTGAGCCTGAAAGATTCAGCCAAATGATAGTATGTAATTAAAGGTGCAGGTATCAAGACAAGCTGGTCCTCATCCTCTCTTTCACCTTCACATCAAATGAATGAATCACAAAAAAAAAAAAAAAATTAAGAAAAATTACTTTTTTTATTGAAAAATTTATTCTACCTAAAAAAGAGAAAATTTTTTTTGTTTACGCAACTTAACTCCATGTAGATAACTGCCTATAGATGAGTTGATTCAAGAAGACTTAATGGCCAATTATTGGTTTGAGATGGAATGGTATTCACAGTGCGTGACAGAGGTTGCTAATGAGTTACCACCATGAAAAAAGGATTCATGAACCAGATGTTCAGGAAACACTACTTTTACTAAAAGGTCTTAAACAATGATTTTTAAAGCTGCCATCTTTCCACAACTTCTTACTGCTTGCTGTTTAAAAGTTACAAGGCTTCATTTCTGGTTTACAACTTAGGAAAGAAAAGACATTTCCTTGTTCCCCTTACTAATTATTTTGTGATGCCATAGATTATACCAATCAGAGCAAAGCCAATAGTGCAGAAAGATTTAATGTCATCCAAGACTTCCAAGTGCACGTGGTCCCATAAGTCAGTGGTGTGGCATAAAAGGTACTCTATTAGTAAGACTAAAAAAGCCTGAAGAAGTCAGTGTACCTGTTGCAATACTACTTCAAATACAAAGAAGGATTTGCATTCACTTCCAGTCAACATCTGTTGTAGATGATGCCTTGTCTGAAAGGATACCTTCCTCTATTCTTTTACTATGTAAGTTACACAATGCAAAATTTCCCTTAGTGGGAAAAAAAAGTTGAGGAAATAAGCTTGAAAATATTTTCTTCAAATAATTTTGAGTAACAGTCTTTGGTTTAATCACTTTCTTAAAAGACAAGCTATTCAATGAGTATGAATATTCTGGCAAACATCTATGCTTCAGATGTTTCCTTCCTTCCTAAAAAGGTTCGAATCGCCTGACCAACTAGCCTCTTGGGATATGGGAGACATCACAGGGCGTGGGGGAGAAGGGAGGACTGGGGGACAGAAGACAGAGGGGATTTCATGGGAGATGATCCAGAGCTGCAGCTAGAGATGAAACCAATCAAATAACAGCTAATTTTGTAGTAATTAATTAAAAGGAAGGCATTATTATTGTGTACCTTATATAGAGAAGAATTTCTTCACGTCTTCCTTATAAGGCTGCTTTATAGCAACAAAAAATATTACATGGACAATCAATCAAAATAAGAATCCAGAAGAAATAAAGATTAAAGAAAAACAAGGGTTTAAGTTAAAATATAAACCAGCTTTGAATGTATGAAAATTGAATGGCTTTGAATGAAATTGTAAAATGTGCATTTCAAAATTCAATGCAAAATAAGTTATGTTTTTCTTTCTGAATGAAGGAGACAGTAGAAGGAGCATAATAAGAGAGCAGCAGAGAAGTAGTCCAATAACTGGCTATATTCACTAGTATGTGCTTGACCACATACAGGTTACGGGAGAAGATCAATAACAAGCGTGGGCTGAACATTAGTGCTAGATACAATATATGGATTTTCTTTGTTTAGAGATGGCTTTTTTTTGTTTTCTGAACATGAATTTCTAGTGTCATAGCACTGAGAAAAATACATAAATCATCCATCTGAGAAAGAAGTTCAGTGCTATAAGCCCCAGCTGTCATTGCTAAGACTGTCAGCTTTGACATTCTCCTTTACTCCTCTCCCTACCCCTAAAAAAGCAGAAGTCTTAGAATTAATTATGTTAGTTATGACATAAGGTAATTATGGCAATTAACATGAGGATACATTTGACCGTGAAGTCACTGTAGTCTCCAGTCTCAGAGAGAGGCTAGCATCTGTTCCAATAACCTGCTGTAAGTTACATCCTTAGAAAAAACAGCAGGTTAGCATCTTCATCATAAATAGCTCCCACCTTCTTTTAATCACTAGTGGTATATATCCATACCAATGTGCATATGTATAGACATAAATATATACATAAATATGTATGTATATACACATTTACATATCTACACGCTTGCATATTTTTGTATCTTGACCAAGAATAAAGTCTCCTTTCATTTATAAAGAGTTCTAAGTTTTTGCATTGTCTAACTTACTAGTTTAATTATGCGGCAATACACGATGACATTCAAGAATGACCCATTCTATGAATCAATAGCAACAGTGTTTTGTACACCCACTCAAAAAGTCAATGCAAGCTCACTAGCATGCTCCAGATGAGAATGTGGGTCCTTATTTCCACAACAGACAGTAAAATCGGGCAAATCCTTTTTGGCAGGTGTAATGGAACACTCCTACATGTTATTTTTTAATATTGATAGCTCCTGTCTAAAATGCTGGGTTTAGTGCACTAAATAAGATGTTTACTTTCAAATAAGAAATTAGATTCTTTATAAAGAATTGTATTGTAAGCCAGAGTGCCTAAAAATATTTCTTCTCTATTCTCTTTCTGTTCCTAGAACAAAAATTTAATGATGCTTCAAAAATCATATTAATAGATCCATTATCACATGATTTTTAACAAAACTACAGTTTTGAAAACCTTTTCAAGTACTTTTCAGAGGCTGCTGATACAGATTTCTTCTTGGTAACATAGTCACCCTCAATTGCTTGCATCAAATGGCAGTTCACAGCTTTGGTACATAGATACATCACCAGAAAAGGGTATTACCAAAAGGCAAGTTTTATCTGTGAGCTGGATATACTCAGTTTTGTTAGCTTAGTTTGAGTTCCAGGAACCTGGGACAATGAACCATCCATTTCCATGATGCTTCATCATGCTCTACCACGTGCAATTAAGGGATTACTTCTGATGAGGCCCTAGGGCATCAGAAATTATTAATAACTTCCTAGATTTCATAGTATTCTTATAGAATTATAGTGTGTCACAGGGATAAGTACAAGGGACTCCCAGGTGGCTGCTAGGATAAAACTCTTCCTTTCTAGTTTGCATTGGAGATCTCGTGCTGGATGCCAGGTAGATGTTTTGACCTGCATGCACTGCTGTACATGGAGGCCTTACATTTTGTTAAAACAAAAACTACTCTGCAACGTGCATTTTATGCTTCATGTGCACAGTGCTTGTTTGTTCATTGTACAGGAAAGAACTCTGTTGGTTCAATATCACTTTACTAGATTCTCATAGCAAGCATCTTCATCAGCTGCTTTCTGTATATTAAGTCATATTTCACTAGCAGCATAAGATGCTTTCTCTGAAAAGAAAGTCAAATGAAATCACTGGCTAAATTGAATCACAGTAAGTTAAAGGCAAGAATATAGCTAAGTCAACAAAGCCAGTGTAACAGCCCATATCTGGCTTCATTATAACCTTCATATTTACATCACTGCGCAAGGCAGGTCTAGAGTAGATAGAAATGTAACAGCAGTATTCCCTTCCATATGCAATGTGTAGTACTATGCACAACTGGAGCCAGAGTTAAGGTTATGTTGACAGCTAAAACTAACATTTCCCTCACTGCAGCTCACTTGAGTCTAAGACAGCAATACTACTTTAAAATCCTTTTTTGACATTGTGCATATATATATAAAAGCACATTAAAGCTTATATTTCAGTACAAAATATTTATGAGAGCATTTTGCACTAAATCTTTCCTTGATGAGCCTGATATAAAGGTATTTCATGATTAAATCATCTGGATCCTTTGTCCACAACTTTAATTTGCCTTACTAGTGAAACAAATTTCAGAACAGTTCGGTAGTATTTTTCCAAGTACCTTCTTAAAATTCTGCTGAGAAGCTTCTTCCCTGAAGTGAATGGTTTATTTGCTCAAGTGGGCAATGAAACTAGTAGCTGTACGATAAAGGAGTTTAGCCCTGTTGGCAAAAAAATCCTGTTTTAATAACTAAAAATAAAGGGCTACTGCTATAAGATGCCCTCGTCAATAAAACAAGGAAGCAGAATAGGTGTGCCTTTTTTCCATTAAATTGTAAATTAACACTGCACAGTAATTATGTTTGGGTTTTAAATAAGATTGTAAGATAAAGAATAAATTTTACAATAGTATTAATAGAACAGTAAATGAATAGCTACAAATCAACTATAGAAACCACCCCCCTGCCTTCCAGTGATGACAAAAGAAACTACAGAAAGGAAAAGCCTGTGAGAAGGAAGCCTTGATTATGCAAGCACAAACTGGCCATCTGATCTTGGATGCTGGCAATAAGAAGGGTAATCATTTGGATAATTATGGTATTGGTGGCCCGGCACTCCCGTATGTTCCTTTAAACAGACCTTTGGTTTTATGAACAGGCTGTAGGCAGATCCGTCAGAACCGAAATGGAGATTCCCAAACTCCTAAAATGGGTGACAAAACTTAATGAAAGAGTTAATGGCAACACATGACCCCAAATATCAGTTAAACCAGGCAGGCCCTTGATGTCTTAGCCTCAGAAAGACACAAGGCTATTTCAAACTAATGCAGGCAATTCAGAAAAGTGGCATCTTTGCCAGTTCATCAGTGGACCTAACTTTTTTTAAAAATCAGATGGTATAAATTTTATGAAATAAAAATAGTCCCTAGTTATGAAGCCCCTCTTAGGAAGTGAAAATTTAAGAACACTTAGAGTCATGCCCACTGACTCAGAAATCGAGTTAATTAACTAAGTATCTCAGATACTAGGTGTTAAAGCAAAATTCTCTCCAGAATGAGCTGCACATGTTACCTTCACTCAACTGTATTTAGCTTTGGTGGTAATTGTTGATTTAACTGAGCAGGTAAGAAATTACTTCAGTGAAAGTATGTGTGTATCATCTCAGTGTTTGGTTTTTTTTTCTTCACAGAGGTACCATTTACACATTTTGGTAAACAGACCTACCCAGTAGGGATTTAGTTTAAAACTGAGCAACAAACTTTTTTCCTAACTACTATCTTAATGTAGGACAATGGTATGTTTGTGGCCCTTAGGTATTCAGACCACAAAAAGCATGGCTGATTTTGCAGCTTCATATATGCTTTACACTTAAAAGTTTTGCACCTCAACTAAAACATTCATCTGTTCCATTCCTCTGTCTCTGGAAACAGTGAATATAGTAGTAAATTTGAAAATAGTAAGACCTATCTGATTTAGACAGTCTCTAAATTCTGGATCATTATTGCCTTGTTTCCATGAACAACACAGCCACTTTATTCCACAAATAATTTCACTAGGTTTGGGTTCTTCTCCAGACCTTCCACCACAAGTAGTTTACTGTGGGTATGGTTTTCATGTTATGTTGTTGAGAACATTCTTGCAGAGAAGCCTTTTGTTGTATTAATCCACCCTTTTCAAGACACTATTCCTACAATAAGCTAAGATTATCTGCAATTCCATTAATTAAACAAAAAAAAAAAAGAAAAACAAACTCCAGAATCAGTTAAAAAAATTACTGAATATATGCCTAGACGAATACTTTGATACCATTGCCAATAAGTGTTATGTATGTGTAGAAGTACTCTCTTGTAGATAATCAGAAAGCAGCCTTCAAATTGACCAGGATTTATTGTAGAGTGCAAATCTTAACAAAATAAAAAGCATAGTCCATCTAATTTTGCTGAAGAGATTGACAATTTTTATAAAGTTGAAAGAAATTCAGCACATACTTTGTGTTGACTAGATGTAGGTAGAAATGTAATAATTATAATAGAACAATTTGGAAGTTTACACATTGAAGTAAATTATAGACATCAGTTTCACACGCTTATACAGTTTGTCGTGGCAACCTGAACTACTTTGACATCATCACCTCCTGATGCTTGAATTGCTTTATCATCAGATGAGGTACAGCTGCAAATTCAGAGTGGTCTACCACTGCATCAGCTATTACGGACTCTAGCCATATGCTCATATGCCAAATTGGTAGTCAAACACTCCCTACTGGCTAGATACAACAGTTACTACTTGATCCAAATGATCTTTAATTGTCATGTCACAGAACATTGATCATGCAAAACTTGGTAGAGACCTCTAACTTTTCATTGCGTTTGGCATAAAGCACTGGCATTATAGTTTGTTACTCTACAAATGTGGTATTGTGCTGTTTTTACTTTCTTCCAAACAGCTGATGATCCCATGCACCAAAGCTAGCAGCATGCCCTGCTGCAAGGACCATTCAGCATTTGCTGTCATCCCAGCATCCTATGGCACAGAGGATTTACACAGGTTAACCCTTCTTGCACACCTTTGTTTTCTTTAAGATTTCACTAAAGTCCTGCTAAGCTGTTTCTCCTTACTGTCAAGGTCCAATATCATCACTGTTACAAAGTAAACAAGTAGCTATCTATTTTCATGACTCAACTGAATGCTTGCTTGAAATTTTCTTCCTGTGCCTAATGGGGGGGGAGTATATCAGGTAAGCAGCCAAAAAGAGCTATTTCTTAAGACTCCCTTGTTACCTTGCCATTACAGGTAGGTTTGCCCTGGTACACTAGATTTTGTCACTTTGTCTACTACTTCTGGGGTTTACCCATGAATACCACAGAATTTAGCAGCTTTGCATCAAGTTGTCATTGTAGAAAGGACAGTTAAATAGCTCTAATACTTCATGATACAGTTACCAGCATGTTGTGAAATGTCATTCTCTTAAAACCTACCGTGATTTTTTTCAAATGTAACAGTTGATTAAAAGCTCCTTGAAAAGTGACTAGCCAATCTACAAATTGTTTCTCTTAGAAGATGATTCAAATTAATAAACTCAATAATAAATTCAATAATAATAAATTCAAATTAATAAAATAACAGAGCTCAAAGGTTATAGCAAAACATTACAAATTTTAAGCAAATTATCAGACCAATCATTCTGCATTCTAATGCATCTCTTGACGACTTCCTCATTCCTACCTCTTGGCAACAAGCAATTAAGTATTTTGTCATTTCAAAGACAAGTACTCCACACTTCAGAAAGTTACAGTCTTACACTAAATATGAAAGAGAGTCTTCCTTAGGAAGACGCTATTTGGATTAGTATTTCAAACTGAGTTTCTAATGTTTCATTATTAATATTTCAGATAATGGTTTCTAAAAAGAATGAAGTCAGGAGGCCAGGAGTCAAGTACTGCTTCTAGCTAGATTCAGAAAACAGGCTCTAAATATAGCGCTTAGATTTCATTTAGTGTCTCCTGTTGTGTCAACAGCCCTTTATGTTGAAAATTACTGTTCTAGGGAAGACAGTTAAATACTCCCATTTTTTTGACTGCCCCTGTTATTGCTTCACACAAAATCCAACATTTTTTCTTTCAAGACCACACTTTCAGTTACAATTTACTAAAACCCCCTGTAAAGGGTACAGGCTTGCATGAACATTAAGTAAGAATCTACTTGTTTCTGTCACATATTGCTGAATTAATGGCAAGTGCCTTCAGCTTTTTAGGTTTAGGGCTATTTTATCTTGACCACTAATGGCCATTTAGGCTTCCTTCTCGTCTTTCTTCCACACATCCTCCCCTTCCCTCTTCTGTTGATATCTTTTCCAGGAGAGCTCTTTCAGGCAGTGCCATGGCAGTCCTGTGAGCAAAGAAAACGGGAGTAAAGCCTCATGACCTGAGTGAGAACAAAGCTGTTCCTTGCCTTAAATGTGCTGTAGCATCAGTTGTCTTCTGCTGACACTTTTGTTTCCAGTCCAAGGCTTAAAAATAAATGGCATTTTTTCAACAACTGGAGTAATAAGACTAGCTGGTGTTAAGGACCATATGCACTGTTGTATAGCAAGCCAAGGAACAGTGAAATGCTCACCATCACAGTGAGATGGAGGGGATGTTCATGAGTGAAGATACTTTTTCTTGAGTTAGCATGATAAAAATGAAGTCTGATTTGATAGTTATGTCAGCATTTCAGAGACATGCTGCAACACCCTGAAGATAGAGAGAGACTTATAATGGAATGACTGCTTGCATTTAAGGCTACTTAAGTAAAATATTAAGCAAACGAACCCCATATCCCACATATATTCCATACCCAAAAAACAACAGGAAGAAAAACCACCCAAACAGGCAGAGTTTAAACCCCACTGGCTGCTATTGTTCCCATATAACTTCACCTTGCTACTACTTTTTTCCAAAAACACTGAATAAAAATATAAGTGGGCAAGAAGCATCAGAGAACACAGTTTTTTCAATATCTGAGCTTAAATAAAAAGGCAGTTTACCACACTAAACTTATGTTTTTCCTCAACATCTTGATACACCGTGAGGTTTCAGGGAGGCCGCAAAACGACTGTGCTGTTTCTATAACAACTACTTGAATAATCTTACAACAGAGAAAAAACACCCCCTTCACTAGCAGTGAACAAAACCCTAGACCACCTGGGATTTCAGAGAAATCACTCCAGCAGGCAAGACCTACAAGTTAGGAATGGTACTCATCTTAAGTTTTGCAATGGGATCTTACTGATAAACCAGGTCACACCTTTCTTTAAACACGGACATTTACATAAGGAGACCAACAGACAGAACTGTGCAATTTCCTTGTGTTATTCAAGGCACTTTGATATGCTGATTTTACCCCTAAAAATTAAGGCCTAAATGCAGAAGTAACTAAATGTTGCTAACAAAATATCACTAAAGCATTCAGAGTGACACAGAAAAGTCATTTATAGAGAAATGAAATAACTAAACTAACTGAGAAAGTCCAAATCTCCACCAGTAGAAGTAAAAAGTGATATTTCCTTCACTATCAAAAGCTGACACAATTGTGGAAAAGTCAAAAGCAACAACTGAGGCTTAATAAGGACATTAATATAATGTTCCCCTGCACACACTAAAGCTTTACCTTAAAGCAGGTTAAAACACTAGAATGTTAAAATACTAGAAGTTAAAAGCACTCAAATTAGTCTTTCACAGCTATCTATAGAATCTTTATATATCTAATGCCTCTATTTTACCCAGTTGTGCAATCCTTAAAGCTCTGAAGGCAGCTGTAAGGCACAGTAGATACTCAGAAGATCACGAGAGGGAAAGCTGTATCTACCACTACAGCTGCTTTGGGCAGGAATCTAAAGCAGACGTGCTTCTGGCAATGGTGATGTAAAGAGATTTTTGGATACTTGCAACCTTATTTGCACTGGAGAGTCCTGCATAAAGAAGCATAATTCATCTGCACAATCACCACAATTCCAGTATTTCAGCTCAATCACACAGACAGCAATTCTAAGAAAGACTCAGATGCTGCATCTACATGGCTCAATTACACACTGTACAGACAGCACACTTCAGAAACACTACTTTCACCTTAGAGTGGCTAAGCACCATGGAGTTGACTGGGAGAAGGAAACACACAGACATCTATTACTGAAAAAAATAAAAAAAGTCACAAATACAAGAAAGCCTAGAGTTATGCAGCAAACAAGCCCTTTCAGCCCAGGGACATGTCCGTAGGGCAGATTTAGATTAAGGAGGACAGGTTACTCAGCTGTCCTTCTAGACACTTAGCATAACTAGACCTACTCCATAGATTAAAAGTACTTTAACTTCCTTTCCAGAAGCTTATATTTCATAGTTTGAGAAACTGTCAACAGACAAAGTTTGTCCTTGAACTTCCTTTCTCGTGCTTCCTTCCCTTCTCCCCAACCCTAATTCAGGGCTTAAATTACAAACAATTTAGACATATCACATACCTCTCATAAGAAAAACTCCAGCTACTTTCAAATTAGCTCCTTTCTTTGCTTCCCAACACTCTCCAGAAACCCCTCTTCCCTAAACAGCTTTTAAATAACACAGCCATTCACCCTTTCCCCTTCATTTGGAACTGGTGAGATTAATTAGAATCAAGGAGGTTAATTAGGATCAGATGCTTAGATTTCCGCTTTGGGCTGGTTTCTGTCACAACAGGAATATAAGTAGGAGTGAAGTTGTATTTGGAAAAAAAAAAATGGATTCTTCAATAACTCTTCTGATGTTTTTTTCTACCCATATAGAGCTAAACCATGGAAAGCAGCTTGAAAGAAAAAGGCCTAGTAGATAACAAGTTGGCCATGAGCCAGCAAGATGCCCCTCTGGCAAAGGCAGGCAACAGCCTCCTGGGCTGCTGAACTTTGCTAGCAGGTCAAAGTGGGGATCCTTCCCCTCTACTCAGCCCTGTTGAGGCACATCTGGAGTGCTGGGTCCAGTGCTGAATTCCCCAATACAAAAAGTAATTGGACATACTGGAGAAAATCCAACAAAGGGTCACAAAGCTGATTAAGGGACTGGAACACCTCTTATATGAGGTCTAAACTGAGAGAACTTGGACTGTTCAGCCTGGAGAAGAGAAGGCTCAGGGCGATCTCATCATGTATATAAAAATCTGATAGGGAGAGACTCCTTTCAGTGGTGTCCAGTGACAGGACAAGAGGCAATAAGCACAAATTGAAATGCAGGACATTCTGTTTAAATGTAATAAAACATTTTTCTTGTGGCAGTGGTGAAATACTGGTACAGGATGCCCAGCGAGGTTGTGGAGTCTCCAACCTGGCAGATATTCAAAACCTAACTAGGCATGGTCCTGACCTACTCTAGCTGACCCTGCTTTGAGCAGGGCAGTTAGATTATATGATCTCCAAAGGTTCTGGCCAGCCTCATTTGTTCTGCCATAACTGTAATGTGGCATGGAAATTCTGAAAAAAATTCCTTCTGCAAAAATATAAAAAATGTGAAATATTCCAAACATAACAAATCTCTATAGCTGCCAGAGAAATGTTTCTGCATAAAGAGAACTGCTCTTTCAAGTATTTTTGTACCTTTTAATATAGAGAAGTCAAACAAGCATGATTTTAGGGGAAATGACAGGAAAATGTCTATTTTTAAGCTTGTAAGAGAATATTAAATTAGCAGTCATATAATGAAACAAAGCTGTTCAGCTAATAATCTTCTCTCCTGAGCCTTGCAAACCAAGTTCACTCTTTCATGAAATTCAGCTCTGCAAGGATTATTCAATGTGAAAATGCATTCGAACTTGCAATTCAAATATTCCCAAATATCCCTCTGAAGGATTCTCTTAATGCATTTCTGTGGTTGGCTTCCATTATCTCTCCTGTTTCGTAACCCAATTCTATTAATTGGGTTACAAGTGTAACCCAGAGAGTGTAAAATAGCAGCCAGTTTTATGTTTATCCAGAGAACCAGGAAAGACTAAGAAATGAACACATTGAATATTACAGCTAGGTTGTCAGATTACAGGATGTGATTGAAGTTATTCTAATTTTCACTTGATGATGCCCATTAAAGAGATAGAAACATCTTGGGAAGTTATGTCTTTTAGGAAATCTGTAAATAATGCAGCCTGTATTATTATCACTGTAGAATATTAGTGCCTAAAAAAATTAGTTTACTTCAGGAGGGAGTTATTCATAGTATCCAGGTCTCTAAGTAAGTAGCCGAGCCTAGTTAAGTTTTCTCATTGAAGATCTAGTTCCTGAACATTCAAAAATAGACTCTAAAATAAGAGGAAAAAGATGAAACTCCCTATTCATACACTGACAACCTTTCATGTGTTTGGATGGTAGAGAATAAATCACTTATTCCTATCTCTATTGAAGTTGCTGGCAAATTTCCCGTTATCTTTAATGAAGGGAGGGACAGTCTCTGTGGGTCTCTGAGGATGAGAGTTATTCATTACAGTAAAGGAATGTGGGTCACTGTGGAAAAAGACCAAAGAGGCTGAATCAAGAACACACAGCAAGATGCTTTGCTACTCGTTTCTCTGTGAAACCGTCTTCTGCACTGTCGCTTTCCTATGGAAGTCAGTCCTCTTCAAAGCCTGACTGCCAGAATGGCACCTCACAGGCAAATAATCCAAGATTTAAATATTTTAATAGGATATCTGATACCTGTCTTCTTTCCTTTCGAAAATAAATTAGCCATAACCAAATAATTAGTACTTTCCCATGAGAAGGAGATTTCCCAGTGCTGGCCTCTAATCCACATAGCCCAAGAATCGTTTCTCTGAGATGTTGTACACTGCCTTCCTATAACCACTCCACAAAAATGTTGCTGTGCACAGTGAGAAAGCAGACAGGACCTCAAGTCCTTGTAATCTTCGTTTTATAGTGACTGAGGATGAGGATGAGGCAGTACACCTTGTTCCTTTGGAAAGTGTTAGCACATCTTATATTCCTGTTAGTAAGTATCAATCTTAAGAAAAGGATGCTTTTGTACTGTATTTAACTGTTCCACCATTGTGGGTGACTCCTGTTGTGTAATCACCCACAGTGAAAATCAGACACAAATCCAACACCGTGAATACGAAAACTTCACCTCAATCCCTATGAGGTAAACAAAATTATTATCATAAGCAATGCTATTTCTGTACCCTTCCCAGATATTAAAATTGCCCAAAGTGAAAACATTTGGAACCTAAAGCCAGAGTCTCTTGTAGTTCCCTACTCATTTTTTCTTTCTAATTATACTCAGAATAAGGAAAGGATATGCGTTATGTACAGGGTACTAGTAGCTGAGAATTTATGCGATAACAGAATAATGTTTGGAACACTCAATGTTTAATTTGTGTTAATCCTTCGAAATTTCCAGAGTTTAGGTGTTTAATCAATACAGACCAATGCTTCTCATTGCACTAAAATTACACAATTCCTTCCTTTATTGTTGGTACCATAGACGCTACTTCCATTTATGCTGTTCTTTTCAAACATTCTTAATATTTTTTTATTTCCTTTCTATCAGCACAAAACAACAATTTTCATTTTTTCTCACCAGCCAGGTCTAGTAATTTAGGAAAAAAAAAACACACACAAAAAAATAAATTTTTTTTACTTAGTGATCTGGAAAAGCAGGTCTCCATAAATAAATTAAGAGAATACATTTTGGCAACAGTGAATTTTCAAAATCCTGATATGGAAAACAAAATATTTTCATTTTAACATGATTAATCTAACACTTCCTTTTACATAAAATTGACTTGTTAAACATTAGCAAAATTATTAACTTAATATTTTATGGAGGACAAGGACATCTCAAATGGGTCTAAGGGGCAAAAATCATAGGATAACCTTGGTTGGAGAAGACCTCTAGGATCATCAAGTCCAACTATTAACCTAGCATTGCCAAGTCACCACTAAACCATGTCCCTCAGCACCACATATACTCTTAAATACTTCCAGGGATGGGGACTCCACCACTTCCCTGGGCAGCTATTTCACATCACACGAAGTTCAGTGATGAAAATCGAGAGCTAGCTGAGATTACTTTTATACAAGATATTTTATTCTGTAGTGAAAAGCTGGTAGGCATATGTAAAAGTTTCTATATAAGAAAAAATGCTACCAAATACAGAGAAAAAATAGAAAGATATGGCTACCTAATGATTCTTTACTTCATCCACTTCCCACCAGATTATGTATATAACCAGCCACAGTTTAACAGTTTACTTGATAAATACTGGAGATGAACACAAATTTAAGTACAATACAAAATGTTTGGTTGGAGTTGATGATCTTGGAGGTCTTTTCCAAACAAGGCTATTCTCTGATTCCATGACATTGGAAAGCTGTGAAGCACATCTGCATCCTACTAACATTCTACATGTTTGCTTCTATCCAGAAAGATAAAATGCTTCCTTTTAGTGGCACTAGCCCAAGAGTTTCACAGCCTCAAGGAACCTGGTACAATGCAAGCATCATAAACCCCTGTAAGTCATTTACAACAGAAGCAGACACACGTGCGCTGGAGTTTTTCACTGCTTTTCATGGTAATCATGATGTTGAAATGCCAGTGTCTATTTAGGCTGCACATACTAGCTTCTGAAAGCACCCTTGGTAAACACTTATACTCACTGTTTAAAGGAGAGCATAAACTCAAAACGCATTAACTGGAAACATTTCTGTTTGCCTGTTTGATTTGAGAGAATAACATATAATTTCAAGTAGTTACTCTCCCTGAAGATAATTTAAGGTTACTTTAAGATTTAAATGACTAAAGGATAAACAAAATTCAGACCGTGCTATTTATTTCCTTTTTTTTCTTTTATGTAGAGTTTAAATATGGAGAATCAATCTAAAAATGTAACATTACATATGGACAGCAGGTTCTTGTGTGTGTTATATATCACATCAAAACCCCAATTTACTCAAAGGCTCTCCCACCGCCTTTCAAAAGTGTTATTCTGTGAAGGTTTTATTCTTGAATACTTTTTAAAGGGTATTCAAAGAGGAAAAAGGAATGACCACAAAGAACAGAGAACCCCACAGGAGGTCCATGCTGATGCCTTAGGGACAACCAGGGGGCTGTACCTGAACAAGGCAGGTGTGACTCAGAGCACTCTCTGTCAGGACAGGACTCCAGCTGATTCCCATCATCACTATAAAAGAGAATGATTTCTTTATCACCCACACTGATGAAAAAACACTTCACCTTTTCCTCCGGGCTCCTTCTCTACTGGCATGCAGCTGTGAACTGTGCCAGGAAGACTGAATGTGGCTGCTGTGCAAAAACTGTTTTGGAGCTTAAATAGTAATATTTAGACATACTATCATTTAGAAAGAATCTTCACTGAGGAAATGCTTAGTAGCAATTCAGATATTACTACAATAGAAATGAAGAGTCCCATTTGTTTCACTATAGCATTCAGTAATTAGCTTTTAAGTCTTTCAAGACTAAAATTTCTTTATTGTAGCCGTAGTTGCTACATTACCCTCATTATAACAGAATTTCATTTACAATATGATCTGTAGCAGAAATGGTTTTACTATTTAAAGGTCAGTTACTTCCAAATTTTCCTGTTCCATATAAAAAATTAATCAGAACTTAGTAATTTGAGGCCTGCTGCAATTCCAGTTGTTAAAATATCTTAAGATTCTGTGAAACTTACTTAATAAACAGTTGGTATTTTGTTTGGGTAAATGTCCTAGGCATGAGTAAAAGACAGCTAATTTAATAGAAAATAGTTTATTTGTGTTTACTGCAGATTATATTTGGGATGTTTGTAAGCAAAGGTTATACTTGGTGGATGACAGCGCTAGGCCAGGACTCTTACAGGTATATTTATATGATTAATATTAGTTAACATTAAATAGATATAGTAACTATACCTGTTAGTGCAAAAACTGAATATGAAGAAGTTTGGGGTTTTTTCAGCTACCTTATTTTGGGTTTTTTTCAGTTTTGAAGTTAGAAAATCCAAGCTAAATTTTAAGACAAGCTTCCAGAACTGAACAACTGAAGGTGAATGTTTCAAAAACCTTTTTCCTTATGCTAAAGTGGCCTAAATACTTCTTTTATTCTTGCTCAACTACTGGACTGCATACTAAAATGATATTTACATCACTGTGTCAGGACATTTGGGGCCAGATTTTCAAAGTGAAGGATATAATAGCACAGGAATAAATAGTAGGCCAGTAGTATCCAGGGAACTACAGACCTTTCACTCTGACCTCAGTGCCAGGGTAGGTTATGGAGCAGGTCATAGAATCATAGAATAATTATGGTTGGAAGGGACCTCCACGGTCATCAAGTCCAACCTTTATCCCATCATATTCCTAACCATTAAACCACTAGACCATGAGGCCTCAAGTGCCTCATCAATCCATTTTTTGAACACCCCCAGGGACAGCGACTCCACCACCTCCCTGGGCAGCCTGTTCCAATGTCTAACCACCCTCTCAGTAAAGAACTTCTTCCAAATATCCAACCTAAACTTCCCCTGATGCAACTTGAGGCCATCTTGAGTGCCATCATGCGGCATGTACAGGACAAACAGGCAATCAGGCGCAGTCAGCATGGGTTTATGAAAGGCAGATCCTACTTGACAAACCTGATCTCATTCTTTGACAAGGTGACCTGCTTAGTGAATGAAGGAAAGGCTGTAAATATTTTCTACCTAGAACTGAGTAAAGCCTTTGACACCATTTCCCAAAACATTCTCCTAGAGAAACTGGCTGCTCATGACATACACTTTGCTGGGTAAAAAACTGGTTGGACGGCCAGACCCAAAGAGTTGTGATAAATGGAGATAAATCCAGTTGGCAGCCGGTCACGAGTGTTGTTCCCCAGGGCTCAGTACTGGGGCCAGTTCTCTTTAACATATTTATCAATGATCTGGATGAGGTGATTGAGTGCACCCTCAGTAAGTTTGCAGATGACACCAAGTTGGGTGGGAGTGTTATCTGACTGAGGGTAGGAAGGCTCTGCAGAGGGATCTGGACAGGCCAGATCGATGGGCCAAGGCTAATTATATGAGGTTCAACAAGGGTCAGTGCAGGAGCCTGCACTTGGATCACAACAACTCCATGCAACACTACAGGCTTGGGAAAGAGTGGCTGGAAAGCTGCCTGCCAGAGAAGACTTAGGGATGTTGGTTGACAGCCAGCAAAATACAAGCCAGCAGTGTGCCCAGGTGGCCAAGAAGGCCAACAGCGTCCTGGCTTGTATCAGAAATGGTGTGACCAGCAGGACTAGGGAAGTGATTGTCCCCCTGTACTTGGCACAGGTGAAGCCACACCTCAAATACTGTGTTCTCTTTGGGGCCCCTCACTACAAGAAGGACATTGAGCTGCTGGAGTGCATCCAAAGAAGGGCAACAAAGCTGGTGAAGGGTCTGGAGCACAAGTCTTATGAGGAGCGGCTGAGGGAACTGGGGCTGTTTAGCCTGGAGAAAAGGAGGCTGAGGGGAGACCTCACTGCTCTCTACAACTACCTGAAAAGAGGTTGTAGTGAGGTGAGTGTTGGTCTTTTCTCCCAAGTAAAAAGTGATAAGACAAGAGGAAATGGCCTCAAGTTGCATCAGAGGAGGTTTAGATTGGATATTAGCAAAAATTTCTTCACTGAAAGGGTTGTCAAGCACTGGATCAGGCTGTCCACGGAAGTGGTTGAGTGACCTGGAGGTATTTAAAAAACCTAGATGTGATGTAGATGTGTGTACACATGATGCCTAGGGACACAGTTTAGCGGTGGGCTTGGCAGTGCTAGGTTAATGGTTGGACTTGATGATCTTAAAGGTCTTTTCCAAACAAAACAATTCTATGATATGCGCATGTGTATCAGATACTGTGATAAGATTTGTCAACAAATGGTCTTTTAATTCACAATAAGAAATAGAGGAATTCTTGCTCTTATACAACAGTAGTTCCTGATCCTAAGAGGGTCAGCAAGTTTTTAGCAATTCAAAACACCTAAGAGCTTAATTGAGGAGCTCTAAACAGATGAGTTACAAGTATTTACAATCTGTGTTTGGTTTCATCCGCTGTTAATCATTATCATTGTTTGACCGAAATGATGATGTGGAGGAATTGTAGATTTAAGAGAAAGTAGCATGAAGTTAATGCTGAAGAAGTTAATGATAATATTTAGAATGTAGATTCTAAATGAAATGTTTTTCTCAAATGAAGCAAATTTCTGCCAGACTCTCAGGCTTGGAGTGCTGAAATACCATAAAGACTAAACATTAATCATGTGATGATAGATATGTGAGAAATGCAGATGTACTAGATAAGCTAAAAAGTAGTCTTGGTACTTGCTAGACATCATTGTCTGAAAATTTTTTGTCTTTAGTCCACGTGGATTTATTGTGCGGACCTACATACAAAGCAATTCAAACATGCTAATTCAATTTTAGTAACTATGGTAGATAAACAGACCCACCAAAAGCCAGTCCTTATAGCACAGCACTTACTTAAACATTGCATATAGACATATGTGTGAGGAAAATAAGAATGCCTTTCCTGTTAGATAACCTACTGAATTTCATTTCTTTATCACCAAATGGCTTCAAGGAAGATTAGGATGTCTAGAGAAAGACCATGGCATTTCTTAAGTTTCATTCCTAGTCATACAGCTCCTGTAGCTACAAAGATAGGGAAGGATGCAAGTTGTCTGAAAACCAGCAGGCACAAGCTGTACCCTTTTTTTAACCATCTACTCATGAGCAAGAGAGAAATCTGCATTTAGGAATAAGTATGCAGACCTAATGGTTCCTGCACCCAGAAAGGCTATCAGTAGGATATAATAGCCTCTAAAGACTATAAAATTCCCCAGTTTATGAAATAATTTGGTTTCAGTCAAATACAGAATACCTGATTTCAGATAATACCTCGCTATTAGACATAATTGTTAGTCCTATCAAGCAGTCCATTCAGTATGGCGGTGTGAGAGGTTCTCATCATACACAATGGAGTTCATTTTTTTGTTTAAAAACTTTGGATCATACCTCCAAGGTCAGTCAGTGCTGTTGATCTGTGTCATGATATGATTTTCCAAGTTTAATTTCTTTCTTCCCCCCGCCTCCTTTCTTTCATTCCTCCTTTTAGCAGCGTTTGTTTTATACTTGCAGATGGTCATTACAGACTGAAGCTCATGCAGGCAACTCTCAGAAAATTAAAAGGCAGAAGATTTTATTCAAGCTTTCAAAACTCTTTTGTTATTGTTAAATTCTTTGTGATTTATGAAATTTAGCTTCATTCTGAACAGTTTATCAGCATACTGAACTGTAAAAGAATATTTGTTACATGAAAACATCAAATAGTCCTTTACTAACTCTCTGATAAAGTATTAGAAATGTAATGAATTTCACAGAGATGTGCAGGAGTGCATTATTCTATCTTAATGGCTATGGGAGTCCTTTAGAAAATATTTTAAGCAATTGTTGACTGAAAGATTCAAGAATATGGTCATTGTATTTTGTAAACATAGTATTTGTATGTAGAAAGATAGATAAATGTTTGTTACACATCTGAAGGTAAGAAATATGTTAAGATGCTTCCAATTACATTTTGCATAATTTTTAACTGTAATGAACCAGCAAATATTAACCTTCCAGCATGAAATTGTCATTTATTGAAAGCCTCAGTAGTTTTAATCTGTTTAAGAATCCCTGTATAATAACATACACTGAACATTCACCACCTAGATTCTTTCTTTCTCATGTTGGGGAGTTTAATGGACTTATGTGTGGCTAATGAGGAGGAAAAACAACCAAGGGACTTGGATGTAGTAACTGAATAATGAGTGAGGTTTAAGCAAACATGGAACATAACTTTCAGTAACCTATCCATTGAACAGTTTAGAACATGTTTATACAGAAAAACATGCACCAAATTACTTCTGTGCTGTAGTGTCCAAGAACACTGCAAGAATTTTAATTAACTACTGCCATAAAAGGAAACAATGCATTAGTCTGATCACAGAATCACAGAATCTGATGAGCTAGACTGTCCTGTGTTGACCTACTGTGATACATCTGTTGAGGCTGATGAAAATCTGTGCCAGATGGAAAAGACATAAACTGCAGCTACAGTATGTGACAGCTTTTCCTCCTACAGTGTAAAGCACCTGATTATGATTCTTTTTAAACACTATTATTTGAGGGCAGATGAGTGTTTAAGAGCATTTTGAGTCTTTTTAGCAACTTTATTCTGTCAAAGAACAACCAGGATTCAGGTATACGAAATTGCTGGTGGGGTGGAATTCTTCATTCAAAGATACTGAAGCTATATGCTAGATGTCTGGAAAGAAGTTCTGATGTGTGGGTGGGGTGATTAAGCTAATTTTATTCAATAGCTGGGAAGAAATTTAATTATTTGTGCTTGCTTTGATGGGCACAAGGCTTTTAAGACTAACACACTCTAGAAACCTTAAATCAGAGCACTTGAGTATATGAATGCATTGATTTAAATGTTTGACTTCAGAAAACAAATTTTAACCACATATTAATTAGAGTTGAAGAGATCGAAACATATGTTTTGAGTTCATTTTATTCTTTGGATATAACAACTTAAGTCATCTCTAAAGGTGCAGAAGAAATAATAGTAGAGATCTACACCTGATTTCCATCCTAGCTGTATTGGCTGTAGGTGATACACATGGGGTATTTTGCATTTCAATAAAATAAGGTGTTTTGTTAAGCTCTTTTTCTAACCTAATAAAAATTCTCCTTAGGATCATTAGGAAATGTATTTATATTAAATAAAGACCACAGGAGAAACAGAAAGAAGAAGTAAAATGAATGAAGAATATATATTGAAGTTTATTAAATTAGATGAAATTGCTATTAGAAGGTAAATTTCTTGAAAAGAGGACAATATTGTATCCTAAACACAGCTAACCATAATGCTTTTACTTTACAAATAACTACATATCAAAGCCTACATTGGAAGCAAATTTAAAAAAACATAATTCAGAAGTTTAAAAAAAAAAAAGCAAAAACTAAAGTTGTCTGTAGAATTCTAGAAAATAACTTCTGTACATTTGTGGGGTTTTTGTTGTTTTTGTTTTTTTTCCCCTTTCTGCTCTTTTCCTTAATGCACAGGATGTAAATCCTGATATTATATCATTGAAATGTTAACTGAAACTAACTGAAAAAAGTGAAAAATTAACTGAAAGTAAAAGAATGTTCTTTTAAATGAAAAAAAGCTAAGTATTGAAAAACTCAGGTTGGAAGGTTGGTGGTTAACCAGATTAATAAAGTTATTCACACCTTTTCCTAATATAAATGATATCCTTCAATCTGAGTCAATTAACATACAAAAGTCACAACTACCTTGTAACTCTTTGTAACCCATACACAATGAAGAGATTCAAAACCTGTATATGTGCTTTACTCCACTGAGAGTATTCAACTAGGAAAAACAGTCCAGGATTAACAGTCTTTTTAATCACACAGTAGCCCTTTCCACATCACTCATGTGCTCTGTTTCTCTAATAATTAATTAGCAGACATTAACCTAGAGTTTATTGAATAAACTTCTAGGTTCATTCAATGTCTGTTACTATTGAGAGTGATAATCATTTGTGTTATATTTGTCTGCAGCCTGATTAGCTTGATGAAAGACAATAATTAACAACTTTAAGAAGTACCATAATGGATACTGGAACATGTATTTTTTGCTGTGATTGGAAATCGTTCATTTATAGGAGACACTGGATTTGTGTCCAACTTTCCTTGAGTTTCCAGCAGTCACATAACTAATTGTTACCTTAGCTCTAGAGCATTCACTGTCTGTGTTATAGTATTACCTCACTATTTGATTTCCTCACTATCTATCTGCTATGTTAAATGCAAGATTGTGGCAACAAGCTTTTCATAGAGAAGTCATAGAGTTTAAAGTGTCACTGTCCTGAGGGGACCTGGTCTGAAACACTGTGCCTGTACAACTTTGAATATAAGCAAGGACATTTCTGCAAATTAGACACTAAAGAGCATCCCCCCTTGCCCCAAAAAAACAAACCAACCCACAACAAAACAAGAAAACAAAAACCTCAAAAAAAACATGACCAAAACATAGAAAGTAGTAGCTGTAAAAAAAGGAGATTGGGATTATTAGGTTATTTAGAAAAGTTGGTTCAATTTATAAACAAAAAAAAATATCATGATAAATCAATTGCCTAACTAGAATCATCTCACATCAGCAGTGTTTCTGGTTAGCTTTTTATACTTTGATTTTATTTTTTTTTCTGCCCGTGCACTTCAGTGTATACTTGAATGCATCGGAACATTTTTCCCCAATCAGTAATCTCACATGTGAAACTTCTTTTCCCACGTCAAGCGGCTGTCACTGGGGTCTTTTGCTCCTTCAACTCTAAAATCAGAGCTTCAGCCATGTGCAGTTATCTTGATACATTTCTGAACTGAATTAAGTGTTCTATGCTCTTAGGAAGTTCATATCACAATCTGCAGCAGAAGAAAGGAGGAAAGAGACTAAAGAGACTAAACAATCAGTCCCTACACCTTTTTAGAGAAATTGTTTACCTAAAAAGGGGGCTGAGGGCTGTCCACATGTAGATGTCTATTTGAACTAGTTGTCTACACTTCTCTCATATCCCGCAGAAATACAAAGGATTCCTCTTTCCAAAACATACCACTGCCTGGGGACATATCCTAGTCTGTGACCTGAGCGATGTAAGTGAGGCTCTAAGTCTGAAAGCTCTCCAATGTCTCACGAACTTTCCAAAACTCCAAGAACAACCAGAGAATCCAATGAAAGAGCCAAAGGCTTGCTATTTCAATAAAGCATTCAAAATTCCTTATTCAAAATTCTTAATTTGTTCTGTTCAGAGACATGGATGGACAGATTTTTTTAGACCATCCTGAAAGTCTGAAAATGAGTCACTAAATTGGTCCAAAAATATTCCCCAAAAAAGCTGAAATACTTAGTTTCTTTTTGTTCTTTAAAACTGCTCATATGAAAATCAGACCTTCCAAACAAAGGAAATTTTCAAGATATCTAAAAGCCAAACAATTTTTTTTCTGAAGTTCTGGAGAAGTCTATTGGAAACCAAGCAACATATTGAAACAGACATGATTTTGCTAAATATTTTGAGTTAATAAATATTCTTTTTGCAAAAAAAAAAAAAAAGTCAGTGTTGTACAAACACAGTTCTGCTTGTCAGTTCCATTGAGTGTAAGAATTTGCAGGAAGTCATCTGCTCTGCAATTTTATTTGAAGCAGTAAGGAAAAGCATACTGCATTCATTCCAACAATTTAAGTGAGTATAGACCTAACACATTTATTCATTCGGTAACTCAGTTTGAATTCTTTTTGATTACTCCTCATCTGTGAGCAACAGTTATAAAGGCCAGATTCAGAAACTGGAAAACTAAACTTAGCATTACAACTAGTCCAATGTTTTCTCCTAAAATTGTTGCAAAAACAGTTATCAGGAAACTGAACCATTACTGAAGACTGTATTTCATTATTCTTCCTCATTCTGCATAGTTCTTTGCTTTGTGAAAACAGCCATTGAAATTAAATAAAATAGAAAAAAAAATATGCTCAAAAATTATTAAAATTTTCACATTATTTCCCATAAGTGACATAATCGTGTGGATGTGCTTGGATAACTCCATAATATATGTCATTTCTCTATTGATTTCTCTATAGAAATCATTTACTTGGTATGAAAAAGAAAAGAAAAAAGTACTTCTAATATCTTTCTTGATCGATACTTATATGCAAAAATACACTTTTTCTAGTTACCAGTTCACTTATGGTTCTGTAATTTGAGATCAAGCAAAAATTTACTAGATTAATTCTTATTTCATATTCAAATACAGCAACAATGACTCTTTCCTACAAATTATTTCAAAGTATGCTATGACGAGGCTATTGTACTTTAAAATTTTGAAAGACAGTCATAACTGTATCATATTTTCTGAAAAGAAATAAACATAGCTCTTAAGATACAACTTCAGGTTACCTTCCTTTTAAAACTCAGGCTTCTGCTTTTTTAAGAATTCCCTACTTTTTGGCACCACACAATATGGTATCATGAAGATGTAATGTTCATTGTATATGCTACATAGAATTGTATATCTACCACTAAATAATGCACTTAGCATTTAAGCATTAGCATAGTAAGTTTTTCTTTTTAGAAAGTGTAGTCTGATTCATATGTAATTCCTGCTGTGTTTTCAATAATACTCCATATTCTCTATGGTTTCAACTAGCTGTACATGTTATTTGTCTTGCCACTGGGGACAACTGTTTTATGCCAAGCATAGCTGACTTTTTATGGTTTTCTTTGGTTTATTACTTTCATCTTATAACACAATCATTGCCATCTATCCCAATTTAAAAGCACAGATCCATTTTCAGACTACATAAGGAAACAATATGCAAGTTTTCAAATGCCAATGTGTGTAAATAACCACTACAGAAATTTAAGATATTATTTTTGCTAGAGGAATACATGCTCCTTTCATTTTCTATTCTCTTTCATCCTAGTAGCTTTTGCTTTGAAAAAATCCATGTTTCCAGGCAATAACAAGAGCATAAAGTTATTTTCTGCAAATTGTGCGGTTCCAGCAATCTTTGTTTCTCTTACACATCTCTGCTGAAATGATTGTATAAGCATTTTCTGATTACATATCAAAGTGTTAAGTAGCTCTTATATATGCAAAGGCCACAAATGCTGTATACTGTTGTGCTAGGTCTTCTCCATCAGCTTCTTACTTGACATGTTATTAGAAGAGTAACAATAAGCCCCTTAATAATAAACAGTAGGTACAAAACAGAGGAGAAAAAACTACCCAAAAAGTTGAAGTAAAGAGGAAGCATTTTAGTTTTAAATAAGACTTACAGCTGTTTATAGCAAGGCCACCGAGTCCTGCCCTGCGTTCAGTACAGCTCTCACAGCTGTCGGCCTAAAAGGCTACATGAGCCTCCCTCTCTTTTCCCTCCTCCAAGCACGCTTCCCACAATTCTCCTGAACCTCAATGCCCAAAAAAGATGGGACCTTTGCGTAAAAGGAATTTTACTCGTTTTGAAAATTCCCCTTCTTTCTGTAGTCTTCATTTTTCCTTTTCTCACAAAGACTTTACAATTCTGTAATACCTGCGGGATGAACTGGGTAACACTTTTGGGTTGAGTTTCCTCTGCAGTTTGATCAAAGAGGGAGGCAAGGCGGGTCTGGGTCAGGTTGGCCTGTGACCAAAGCAGTTCCTACAGAGGCAGTTGCTACAGCTGCTTGGAAGTGACTTGTAAAAGAAGAGGCAGCAGCTTCAGCTGTGCCCCAGGAACCACCTCACAACTTCACATGCAGAATGAGATTTCACCTTTTACTTATTTGCTGCAGCACATACAGATGGAGAGTCTGGTATCTTCACCGCACAGCTAGTAACTAGGTGCACCGTGCTCCAAAAGGACAGATGCAGCCAGATTGCATGTGAACACATGTTTATGATCTAAGTACAATCAGCATCAAGGATCAGTATGTAGACTATCCTCCTCTCCTACTGTACTTAGCGAATGGGAAACTTGTGAAAAAGATTAGCGTGCTGGTTTTGGCTTGGATAGAGTTAATTTTCTTCACAGTAATTTCTATGGGGCTATGTTTTGGCTTTGTGCTGGAAACAGTGTAGATTACACAGAGATGTTTAAGTTACTGTTGAGCAATGCTTACACAGAGTCAAGGCCTTTTCTGCTCCTCTCACCACCCCACCAGTGAGTGGGCTAGGGGTGCACAAGTAGTAGAGAAAGGGCACAGCTGGGACAGCTGACCCCAACTGGCCAAAGGAATATTCTGCACCATATGACAACATGCTCAACAAGAAAACTAGGGGGAAGGCTGGCAGGGGGGAGCACTGCTTAGGGACTGGCTGAGCATCAGTCGGTTGGTGGTAATTGTTTTCATTTGCGTCACTTGTCTTTCTTGGGTTTTATTTATCTCTGTTATTTTCCTTTTCATTACAATTTATTATTACTATTTTATTTCAATTATTAAACTGTCCTTATCTCAACCCATGAGTTTTCTCACTTTACCCTTCCAGTTCTCTTCCCCCCATCTCACCTAGGGAAAGTGAGCAAGCGGCTGGGTGGAGCTTGGTTACCAGCTGGAGTTAGACCACAACAACCAGATAAAACATATGTTGGATTACACTACCTTAAGCAAGCTTTGTGAATCAGCTTTTAAGAAACTGCTGCTCTTAATCTACAACAGTTTCTTTCTATTTCTACAGAGGAAAAAAAATGAGCGTTTTGAGTATTAGTTTCAGTTGTAGATATATGTGAGACTGATGCCTTTCTTTTCACCTTTCAATATTAATTATAACTCTACATAATGTTTAACTATAGCACTCTACTTTTCCATTTGTAAACTTGCCTTTCATGTGCTTGGAGAAATTCTCATAACTCTCAGCTTGCAAGAAAATGTCCTGAAGCACCTGATGGCCAGACTGATTTCCTTGCTGATAAGCTTGTCACTATTACTAGATATTTCAAAATGTATAGCATAGATTTCATCTTCATAAATTAAGATTTCAAAAATACATTTGTATATTTTCATATCAGCTGATGGCCTTCCACATGGTTTCTCTTTAGCACACAATGGCCCATTGCAGGGAGTACAGTCAGGGAAAGTTGTTGAATTGACGCTGTTGTTCTAACTTGATTTTAAGTTCTATGTCTGTGCTGGGGTGCACAAGAAGTTGAAAGGAGACACAGCTCGGACAGCTGACCCCAACTGACCAAAAGGATATTCCATACCATATGACATCATACTCAGCAATAAAAGCTGGGGGAAGAAGGAAGGGGAGGATATTCAGAGTGATGGTGTTTGTCTTCTCAAGTAACTGTTATGCAGGAAAGCCCTGATGTCCTGGAGATGGCTGAACACCTGCCTGTCCATGGGGAGTAGTGAGCTGAATTCCTTATTTTGCTTTGCTTGTGCCCATGGCTTTTGCTCTACCTCTTAAACTATCTTTATCTCTACCCATGAGTTTTCTTTCTTCTAACCTTTCAATTCTCTCCTCCATCCCACTGCAGGAGAATGAGTGAGCAGCTGCGTGGGACTTAGTTGCCAGCCATGGTTAAACCACAACAATATTATAACAAAAATCATAATAACAGAAAATATTCACAGAGTGGATAAGCAAGAACCAAGAGGAAAAGAATAAGGCAGCAGAAGCAGACAGCAGTGGGGAGCCAGTCTGCCAAAAGACACGTGAATGTGGAAAATGGTATTTCCCAGCACACATACAAGATCGACAGAGCAGACAGAAGTCAGAACATTACTTTCAGTCCAAAAAGAACAAGGTCCTGAGCCCATACTGTTTTGTGAGAACTAGAGTAGCTGATCAGTATAATGTTGCAAACCTACATTTATCATGGTCTGAGAAACAAGACACTCCCAATCACCTGATGCATAAAGAAAATGGAGTTTTTTCCTCCCATGTATCCATATTAGACATATACTCTTGCTTTTAAAACAAGAGGTCTTTTTTAAATATTTCATTTGAAATATAATTTAGTTAATTAAACAAGATTATTGCAATATTCGGTTTGTCATGGATACATAATCAATGTATGTGTCTAAAACATTCCCTGCAATACAATGACATCAAGTTGAAAAAAATTACCTTAAAAGTGCAATATCTTTCATGAATGCTATATGAATTTTGAATAATATATTCTGATTGTTTAATGTTTTACATTTGTTTGTACTGTGTATTACACAAAATCAGGAACTATAAGAGAATTAATGTTATAAGAAATACTTCAAACAAAATGGAATATAGGTGGAAGAGATCTAATATCAAGTATCACTTTAACTCTGATTTTACTTCCTGCATTAGTCGTTTGCTTTTTCCTTTCCTCTTGATATCTATGTTTTCGGTATAGTCCTCCTTTCTTTTCTCCTTCAGTTATCTCTTTCCTCCCTCAGACTTCTCTTATTCCTTGCTGCCCCTAATCTTTCCTACTATTTTCAGTTACTCTGCTCCTATACCTTTTTCAACCATCATTTGGACTCAGCAAGAGAGCAAAACCAACTCACATAGGGAAGGAGCTGAAGGAAAAAGAATATTACTTTTTTCTTAGTCTTCTCAAATGAATCCATAGCTTTTCCAAGTGAAAATACACGAGAAGGAATGATTTGCTGAAATTCACTAGTTTAACAGCGAAAAGTTGCATCTATTTGCTGTTTAAGCAGTGATGTTCTTTAAAATAATTCTGTCAGGCAGTGCAACTCTGGTGGTCACACTGGGGAAAGCATTACTGAAATTGTAATTTATGGCAAACTGCTATCTGTGTTTACATCTAGTATATAGAGACTATCTGCAGCTTGCTAAAGATTGGGTTTATTCTTTCTTAGGTGCCAGTAACAAAACAATGTTGTATAAATGCTAGCTACAAAAAAGTAGAACAGTTTCAAGAGATACCTCATGTTAGCATCAATTTATTATAAGCCCTGATTTTTATGTAGTACACAGTTTAAAACTGAAATACTTTTCTTCTAGAAAAAGCTTTCTTAGAAAAACTTCACTTCAAAGGGTAGGTTCAGGGTGTTACAAGTGCACAAATATGTCATTCCAGTTTGCACAGTATTAAAGGAAACAAATGAGCAGCCCCTTTATCCACTCCAAAACTGTATTTTGAACAGAAGTTTTCAGCTTGGTAAGGAAAAGTAATCCTGAGAAAATCTAGTATATATTACTTTCTAAATTCTCGCAATTTTAGGTTACTAAGATTATTTTTAATAATTGTATTAGTCTTAATATCCAGAAATTTTGAAAAATGTCATAATTCCTTTTGCATATATACTGCATTAACTGACAGAAAAGTTTCCGCACTCAATAGAGAATAGAGCATAGATGAAAAAAGCCCCTAGAGAGGAAATAAAGTCAGGAGAAGTACAATATTTTTAGCATATCCTAATTTAGCAATTTGTAACCATCTTCAAGCCACAACCTCATTTCAGTTTCCAAGTGTTCAAAACACCTGTAGTCTTATGAATAATTTTTAAAATTATTTTCAGATTATCCATTTATTCAGTATAAGCATATACTTGGAGAAATGTAAAATCATGTGTAATTTTGCACTGAATTATTTTTCCATACCCTGGGAAGACTGGAGAACCACATTTAAAAAAAGGATATGAATATTTATACACTTTAACATGGCAAGATAATTGTTATTTTAAAGTGTTCTTAACGCTGGTATCTCAGTGTTTACAGTAAGGTGTATGGGAAAGCTGTGGTATAACTGTTTTAAATTGAAAGTTTCTCTGTGAAATTAAGGAATAATGAAGAATCATTCCAAAGAAAATAAATGCAGGAAATGTTCTCTATTCTATTCTACGAAGTTATTTGAACCTTAAGATGTTTACAAAACCATCAGCTTCCATTTTTACCTGTAGATATTTGATCTAAGTGGTGCAGTTGATACGCCTGAGGGATGGGATGCCATCCAGAAAGACCTGGACAAACTGGAAAAGTGAGCATATGTGAACATCATGAAGTTCAACAAGGCCAAGTGCAATGTCCTGCACATGGGTCAGGGCAACCCCTGGTATCAAGACAGGCTGGGGGATGTAAGGATCAAGAGCAGCCCTGCAGAGAACCACTTGGGGGTACTGGTGGATGAAAAGCTGGATTTGAGCTGGCAAAGTGTTCTTGAAGCCCAGTGGGCCAACAATAATCTGGTCTGATCAAAAGAATCGTGACCAGCAGGTTAAAGGAGGTAATTCTGCCCCTCTACTCCACTCTGGTGAGACCCCCACCTGGAATACTGCATCCAGCTCTGGAGTTCTTACTATAGGAAATACATTGACCTGTTGCAGTGGGTCCAGAGGAGGGTCACAAAAATGATCAGAGGGATGGAACACCTCTCCTGTGAAGAAAGGCTGAGAGAGTTGGGATTGTTCAGCCTGGAGAAGAGAAGGCTCCGGGGAGACTGGCCTTTCAGTACTTTAAAAGGAGCTTATAAGAAAGATGAGGACAGGCTTTTTAGCAGAGTCTGTGGCAATAGGACAAGAGGTAATGGTTTTAAACTAAAAGAAGGTAGATTCAGACAAGATATTAAAAAGATGGTTCTTCACAATGAGGGTAGTGAAACACTGGAACAGGTTGCCCAGAGAGGTGGTAGATGCCCCATCCCTGGAAGCCTTCAAGGTCAGGTTAGATGGGGCTTTAAGTAACCTCATCTAGTTGAAGGTGTCCCTGCTCATTGCAGGGAAGTTTGACTAGATAACCTTTAAAGGTCCCTTCCAACCCAAACTATTCCATGATTTTAATAAACATACTCCAACCAATTACTTAGATGAAATTAAATAGAAGGTTGTTTATAACGGTATATATTTAAATTCATTGTACAAAAGGACAAGACAACTAAAATACTTGAAATTGACCTTCTTGGAGCTTTCTTATTACCTGCTACAAAAGTAAATGACATAATAGAGGTTTAGCATGTAAAACGTCTTTTAGAAATGGCTTGCAAATTGTTACCTGTCATGTATGACAAATACATACCTTTGGTGTTACATTTCCCATGTCTTTGATGAAACTTCCGAGAAAGGCATGATCATTATTACAGTACAAGCACAAAATCCAATGTGATATTCTTTTAGTAACAGATCAACATTACCTTTCACGTAACTAAACTTCCTTCCCCCACCTTTCCCACAAAATGATGCATACCACCATTTCTACATTTCTCAGAATCATAATCCAGTGCATTTCAGAAAGTTAACAAAATAATTTTAATTGTGAAGCATATGATATATTTCTGAGTATTAGGTAACTGAGACCAGTATATGCAGACATATACATGTTCTCCTTCTCTCAATAAACAAGTCAAAACACCTCTCTTCCCCTTGTTGGCTTGCTTCACTACTTGAGGATGAAGGCACACATTACCAGGTTAAGTTAAATGAGAAATCCAAATCCCAACATATTCAAGATATTGAAAAATATGTATTAAAAATGCTAGGAAGGTAAAAATTTCTGAAAAAAACCCAACAAACCAAAACATGATTTTATCATTGTATTAATATGATGAAAAGCATAGGTCTGCTTAAAATCCTAACATGCAAGATAGTCTCCGGGCGTTTTTCGAAGTAGTCATTACAGTACATGATATTCTAAGCCCATGAGATCTGATTTCATAAAATCAAGTCCTAAAATGAGATCACATGAGCACAGGTTCAACAAGCAGTTCAGAGCATTTGCTAAAGTTTTTTTTAAAAATATACTTGCACATTACCATAAATAACTGTCCTTTCTCTCAACCTAGGTTATAAAAATTTGAACCTCCTATCATACACTTTTATCATAATCAAAACTTTTCCAGCTTTATTTTCTCCAAGTAAAATCCAGATAATACCTGGCTTTATTTTTTTTATGTAGCTAATTCTGGAGGTATCACATGGCTTCTCTTGAGTACTCTCAACTACAAAAGTGTGGCCGTTGCCATTTACGTTCAGTATTGGTTTTGCCATGACTGAGAAGCAGTTGCAATCAGGATAGAGAAGCTGTAAGCAAGCATAAGTCTTTCTCTATCACATGATCTGTAGCCAGCTAAGGCTAAAGCTGGCCACTAAGGCAAGAGGCAGTTAGCACACACTTCCACATCTCCTTTCCTCTTTGATAAGCATACCTCTGACAAGGATAATAGTGGTAGCACTACCATTTCTTCAAACATGAAAGGACTATGCAGAAGTGATTTGACATGCATGTTTTCCCAATCATCTTCAATAAAATGATTATAGCAGAATGATGTTACTTCTGAAATAATAGTCTGCTTTGCCAACCTTTCCTTAGACAATCATGGTATTTTATTTGATTCTACCATTTTCGCATCATCTGGGTATTCCAGTGCTGCCCCTCCTCAGATCTCCTTGCAGGTGGGCTATGACCTGTAGCCACATCACCAACAATTATTTTGCCTCTTTTTTGAACATAAGTCATAGTTACAGTCACTCAGAGAGCAAAGAGCAGACTGGTATGTGATGTAAAACTATATAGAGCATTTTTCCTTAAGAAGTTAGGATTATGCCCCTAAGAATAAAAAAAAAAAATAAAACAGGAAAGCAAAATTCAGAATTTATGCTACTGAGAACTTGCCTCTGACTTCATTCACATCAGTATTTGCCCCATAAAAACAGATTTTTGTCTATAACCTCCATGAAGTATCTACACTGGAACAGGCTGCCCAGAGAGGTTGTGGAGTCTCCTTCTCTGGAGACATTCAAAACCCACCTGGACATGTTCCTGTGTGACCTGATCTAGGTGTTCCTGCTCTGGCAGGGGGATTGGACTAGATGATCTTTTGAGGTCCCTTCCAATCCCTAACATTCTGTGATTCTGTGATTCTGTGATTATGCAAGTTTAATTACAGAAAAAATACCCAATATGGTGTTGAAGCCACTGGCATATATAACATTGGTTTCTCAAAAAATAATCTTTCACTCTACCACATAAACACATTGGAGAAGAGCTTTTCCAGTTTTCACAGTCTATTTATAGATGGAAATGGTATTTTCATTTTCTGAGGCTTATAGAGAAAGGAATATTACTCCAACAAAATGCAAGTTGTGTATCAGTCTTTTAGCAAAAACAACAACGGAATAAGCAGAAGCTGAAAATCTGAAGTTGTTGCAATGCTGTCAGGCTAGTCACTGCAAAAGCAGAGAATGTGTTTCTTTGCTTACTTTAACTAATTATTGAATTAAAGTGCTGCAGTACCTTCTTGCTTAATCTGTTTATTTTCCTTATTTAGATAAGAGTTGCCAGTTTTAGTGGTGTACTGCATCTTCAGTTTAATCTGAGCACTACTTATTTGTCAAAGTCTCTTCCCAGTTGACAGTGCTGTGAAAAATGCAATTATACAAAACTGATAGACTTTTTTTTTTTTTTTTTTTTAAGAAGCAGAAACTGTCACATTTATTCACACTGCCTGCAGAATCCTGCACACAATTATGTCAAAATGTGAAGATATTATGGACAGACATTGGCAGAAATATTTTCAAGTCTTCAGGGTGTCCAGATTATGCCTAGAGCACCAATATAGCTTAGAAAGCATGAAAAATGGATGTATTCAGGTAGACTAAATTAACATCTCTACTCAGAAAGGACTATAATGAAGTTTTCCTCTTTACCTGATTGATGTTACCTCTAAGTGACAAGGAGGCCATTCATCTCAAGCAGTAACTGTGGGAAATAAAGTCAGTGTTATCTGTATAGTTTCATCTCTGTCTTCCCTCAGCAAAAATGATGTAAATAGATACACTGAGAGGATTTAAAAAAAAAGGGGGAACACACATAAAAAGCTGGTGAAGTTGGTAAGAGCTTAAGTACTGTAAAATTTTTTTTTTCTTTTCCACTTCTACCAGCTGCAACACAAAGGACAGAACGTGACCTTCACAAAACAAGTGACCTCATAACTGCTAAAGCCCTTCAAAAAGATATAACCTCTATCCAATAATGAAAGTGCCCAACAGAAAGATGAACTATACTTTTTTTTCTACTCACAGGACACAGAGTAGGGCTCCTTTTCAGGCACCAGAGCAAACTGAACTTCTAGTCTCAGGGATTGGAAACCTGGACCTGAAAATAGGAACCGACAGTCTTATACTCTCCCAGGAGGAACCCAAGAATACAATTACTTCTGCTACCAGGTGAATCTCTCCTAATTGTTCTCAAAAAACTAGCTTCTATGCAATTAAAAGCAGAAATCTCTTTCTTATAGTTTAAGATATTAGATGTTGTAATGATGAAATCTTATAAATTCATCTATACATAGACTTACATACAGAGAGAATACATTTGAATGTAAACTGAAAAGCTGACATTTAGGATGGAAAATACAACCTACAGATGAATTTTGTCTGCAATTAAAGCCATGCTAAATTACTGAAAGTCTTAAAAAACAAAATAAGCTTCTATGATTCTATATTTTCTTTAAACACCTTAATCTTAGGGTAGATTTGCAGCCTGAGGGATGGGAATCAAGGTTTCCTTTTTTGTTGTTGTTGCTGTTCTTTCCAGAGCTAAATGGAATTGGTAATTTCTGATTAATTTTGTATTTGATTTTCATTTTCATTGAAACAAAAAAAAAATACAAAAAGAGTTGAAAGGTAAAACTGCAGAAAGTTTCATTTGAAATTCTGAGACCTGAAACTGAAGACTTTTGCAGAGCTGTTAGTGTAACATACTGGCTAATATCCATCACTAATATCAGTTAGAGAGAAAAGCAGATACACTTAGCATGTAGTTAATAGAAAACCTTTAATTGCTGTCACAGTGAGGTCCCTAGGGAACAGAAAATTCCACATTTTCCCCTATTGATCGCTAAAAAATTTCAGTAGTTGCAGAATTATTCCACTGTAACAGGTGGGGATCATCTAAAACCCTATTAAGTGGCACTGTTTCTCTTTTAGATAGTTAGAGGGTTTAATGTCTAATGTGGAGACATGCTGGTCAGATCCATGCACAGAAATGTTCCTACTGTGCCAGAGGCCTCATGTGGAAGATAGTAACAAATCCCTATTGACTTCAGCAGCAGCAGCAGAAAAACCCTCTTATCTCTAGCATTCTAGCCCAAGCTTTCCCCACCTCCTCCTCCTCCTTCAGTACCACTCCCCAGCCACTGGCTGTAGCATGGTCCTGACAGCAGGCATTCAGCCCTTACCATCAATAACCAGTAGCCTTAACGCTTGGCAGCTGCTGTTACCCTTTAGTGGCTTGAAGTGGTGTCCCAACCATTGAATAGCATGTTTGTACTCCTAATTACTAACTCCCCCAAATGCCATAGCAGTATTATTTACTGAACTACTATATCAAAATCTTGATATGCCTTGTCATATTGGTGGGAGTCTATTGTAATCAATGAACTTAAATGCTGAAGTTACTGAGTCAATATGAAGCCTAGAGAGCTTTGGAATTTTTTATTTATTTTTTAAGGCCACCAAACATTTGAAGCAGCATCAGAACCCAAAAGAAATTCCAGTGAATTTCTGTTAAGCAGTGGAATCTGGAGGTATTTGGACACCCCAGCCAAGCAAAATTGTTTCACATATTCACTGTATACTGATATAGGATAACACATAAAACTTTTGAAAAAGGGTGAGGCTGCAAAACCAGCTGTGAAAGATGTGAAAGATGCCATAAATCAACACTATCAGGGCAAAGATTGCCTCATTTGCAATATAGAAACTGATATCATATTCCATCTATAGCATTTTTGAGATGCCTGCAGAGCTTGCCACCAGAACTGAGGCATTAAAATGCATTTCAGGGCTGTTTTATAAGTATAGGGAGGATTCTCTAGCAATGGCAAGATATCACTGTACGCTAGCACAGGAGGTGGAACAAGCAACATTCATCCATGGACTTCAAAGACAGCCTGAAAACAGCAAGAAAGTAATAACTTTTATAGTACATATTGGTGGTGCTCTCCAGAGCAGTCAGGATTAGTCTCCTCAAGCCTCAACACTCAGACTGTTGTTCTGCCACCTAATGCATGTCTCAGACTGCCTCATTTCAGTCTCATTTTTCCCAGACTGTTCTCAAGACCTCCTCATAGCTCTTTCACATTGCTTAAAGGAGCTGGAGCACAACTGTCATTATTTCTCTCTCACACCTCACCTCTGTCTCCAGTCCTACCATATTCTTCCTTCTAGCTGTCATCCAAATTTGTTCCACAAGGCTTTTGTTTCCCCTTGGCTGCCTCAACTCCCTGAGACTATGTCTACATGAGTTAGCAGAAGACCTGTAGAATGAATCAGACCTGAAGTCCATACTATGCACATTTTATATCTGTGTTTCACTACTGAAGCAAGTATGTGACTCCAAATAAAGCCATGTACTTCCTGATGGGAAATCTGCAATCTTCCCTTTACCTGGGTTTTCTATAATATGAAGCAGTCATTTCCCATGATGTGCTTTTAACTAGAAAGCACACCACTAGCAAATAACACTGAAATAAGTTATGTCCCTATTCATCTTTCTGAAATGCATTTTACTATTTGTCCTTTAGTTTTTTTGCTTTATTAAAAGCACAGTAGGATATTTGCTACTCCCAAAGTTGAGAACTACCTGGGAAAAACATCAGCTTTGATTTTATGTTATGTTTTTATGTGGGTAACAAGTCTAAGGTGACAAATGACTAAAAAAAACACACAGTAAAATTTTTTTAAAAGTGTCATATGGGGAAAATGCCATTCTATTTTCTAAGCGAATATTTACATGCATGAAAAAGTAGGTCAGCATTAGCTTATGATTCCAGCTCAATTTCATTCTTAAATGTTTGTCATTGGTAATGTGTCTCCTTTTGTGTCCCTGTCAGATATTTCCCATTGCAACCTTATCGAAAAAAATCCCTCTTTTCCCACTCTTTGATTCAGTTTAATCATTTTTTCCTCACTGTCTATTCCTATCTTCTTGCTCACTCTCTAGTAGCCTTCATGCCTCCACAACAACCCTGCTCTTTCATTTCCTATGCATGTTCCCCAGTAAAAGATTATGAAGGCGAGGAAAACAGGTACATCACAGATTAAGGAGGTTACCGTTGTTAACTCCTAGTGTTACATTTAAGAAAATTTATACTAAAGCAAGTAGAAATCTTACCTCCCTACATCATGAGAGAGGTTCACATGTAAAGTCTTAAGAAAGTCTGGGTTAACATTTTCATATATCATATTATGTGTGTATAAGTTAAAGCTTGATAAGCTCAAATAGCTGTAAGGCTTTACTTTTTGTATTCTAAATAGCAGTATTGATTGTTCAAGAGGTTTTGATTTCAAAGCCTAATAAGACTGAAATAGAATGACGCTGTATTTCGTTTACTAAATATACTTTTTCTCTTGAAAATCAACACACCTGCATATGTATATGATGGACATACATCTGTCCATCATATCTGAAAGCACCCATTGGTTATATACTTCTGTTACATTACTCCAAAATCATTGTGTTTTCAAGTAGAAAATCAGAAAATAATATGCATTTTATCTTCTAATACATGTGACTTTTCCCCATTTTTTATGCCTGTGTAATGAAATAAATCATGCACTACACTGGTATATTGATTCCCCAGAAACTGGAATTTTGGAAGACATGTTTATACCAACTTGCAACACCTATAAGGCAGATGAGGCCCTTTTATATTCCATTATGTGCTGTAAAAATATAATTTTCAGTTAATTCTGCTAATTTTCAAGGAAAATAATGATTAACAGTTTATTTGCATGTTTTATAAAGGTTAACACATTTATTTATGGACTTTAGAGAGAATAAAAAAATCCATGTCCTATTTTGATGCTTAGGCAACTTGTCAATATCACTTCAATAATATTTTTGAGAGCCAAGTAAAATAGCTCAAATTGGAACAAAATGGAGATACAGTCATCTAAACATCACTCAGGCCATTCTCTCACTACAGACTGCTGAGGAAAGGTAAAATGAATGTTTGCTGAGAGCTTACTAGAGTTCCAAATCCACATCTTTAAATGTCAACAGTGATAAGAGATTTATAACTCAGACCTCCAAAAGATTTTGAATGAGGGTGTTTTACTGCTGCTCAGTCACTTTGTACTTTTTATACATACACACAGACATATATATAGACACGTATATATATATTTTTATATAGAGACACACTCACTCCTTGGTTCCTAGTTTTCTGCCACATGTTTCTTAAAATAACCCCACTTCCCAAATCCATTGAAAAGTACTTGAGTCTAACTTAAAGGTTACATGGTTAAACATTCAAGAGTCAGAAGGCACAACAATGTGGAGGCTGTTAGGTTTACAGTAGTGGCTATCTCATCATTGCTCTTTGCGGTTCCATACAGATTCAATAGAACTGATACCTTCCATTTCACTAGAGGCATAGAAATAAGTATCCACTTTGCAATCTGTTTAGTTTTCAAATCTTTTTACATAAAAATTAGGGATTAATATTTAATTAATAGGTTAAGAAAACTGAGACATTAATAGTTTGCCAAGGAACTCCAAGTCATCAGTGATATCCAAGGCACCTATAGGAACTGGGGGGGGGGGGGGAAGTAAAGATTCTTGCTCTTTCACAGATTATAGTCCTATATAAATTGACGATGATGAATGTTGGTTGTGAAATGAGTGAGATTGTAATGCTACTCTCAGCAATTAAACTGAAAAAAGTTAAATAGCAGTTCTAAAGTTGCTGAAGCATAACTCAAGTAATTAGGTAAGGCATAAAAATGCTACTTCAAATTTATGATAGAGACAGCTTCCATCTATAGGAACATTCTTTTGGGATCCTTTTTTCTAGTTATGTTTCTTGGACAAGGCTGAGCATAAAAGCAATTATTTTTTGGTTCTGTGTTCTGCAGTGATAAGCCAAAAATTGTCAACTGCTTATAGCACCACTTGTTTGGATTGTGGAATCTGCAAGATTTTGGTTCCTAACCCTGCTAAAACTGCCTTTCTTTTATCCTATCTGCTGTGGAAGTGGTTGTATAGAGATTTTTGTTAATATTTTTAAAAAGACCATTTTCAGAAGGCAGTTTTCGTTTTAATGGTCCTTTTTTAAGGGTTGAGTTTTCTCCTTAGTCATTTGCATCTCATCTTTTTGCTGTTTATGTGTTGGTTAAAGTCTTTGAAACAATCAGGTTAGAAGTACTGAATATTTACACCTGTATGTTGTATACAGAAAAGAAGGCATGGCCTACTAAAACCAGTCAAAAACTGACAGTCCGGGATTTTTCAGCTTTTATACCAATTTAATCAACAACGTGATTTCCCTTGTTTCCCAAAGGAGTAAAAATACAGAAGCGCACAACAGAAACATACCGCAAAGCTCAGCCCATAGCATAACATACTGATATACATTTATTGATATGAACATATCTGTAAACACATCAAAAGCATTTATCTACTGACAAGTTTTACCCAACTGCTGCAGTAACTGCCTGCTGCAATGCTGACATGGTATCTCAACAGATCGAGCACAGTAAATGGGGACAGTCAAAGTAAGCTGGAAGATCTCCAAAGCCCAGGGTTTGACCTGAAGGTGATTTATTAAGATTTACTATTTCCTCTGGGGCAACACAAACCCAAATTTTAGTACTGAGGTGCTTTCTTCAAACGTATTCTTTATAAAGAGCTCAGTGGCCTTCAGTGGTTCTACAGCTGTTTCCTGAAGTCAAAGGGCATTTATATGCATGGGAAGCAATGCAAAAGAACACTGGCAAAAACATGAGTTACCACATCAATTTTAACAAAGGTACATAAATCACAGAATCAACTAGGTTGGAAAAGACCTTCAAGATCAAAAGAATTCATTAAAAAATGGAAGCTTCTTAAGGAAGCTTAAGGAAAAAAAAAAAGGCAGAGCACATTTTTTTCTGGAGTAAAAAGGGAAAAAGACACTCAGAACTAGGAAACAGAGGGATAATGTGCTAAACCATCAGGCTACTTTGAGGTAGGAGTGTCACACATTCCAGGAGCATTGGGCATGCCATTTTGCTTAGCCTTCAAGGATAAAACTTTCTATGAGATTTTTGGAAGAGAAGCACTAAGATGAAAATGAATTGCTATTAAATATATTTTGGAATTATTACACTGCTTTATGATTCTTTTTGGAATCATATTTTCCACCTATGTAATCAAAGACCGTCTTTCATTTTGTTAGAAACTTATTGTGTTGTATCCTTAATCTTGCCTGGTTTTAAAAATGAGTCCAGATGATGCTAACTAATAAGGATAGAGATGTTTTTTTAAAAGTCTTTGTAAAATCCATTAAACTGTACACACACAAACCTCAGACAAATTTGAAAGACCAAGGTATTGGGGTAAGCCACATTTTGAGCTGCAAATATCAGCATCAAGTGACAGATTTTGAGGAAAAGACCTTCCTACCTGGCAGGCACAGACCAGCAGCTCTCTGACAAGAAGCAGATGGCAGAAATACAGCTGAATACCCTGAACATTCCCCAAGATCATCACTCTAATCAAAAAGCGAAGCACAGAATAGCCAAATAAAAGCACAGAAGTTAGTCTATTAATGCTCATATCTGCTACAAGACATAATCAAGCAAGAATAAAGTGGGAAGAACCACTCTCTTTTCACAAATTGCTTCCAAAATTATCTTTCTTCTCTCACAGGTTTGCCTACTCTAGCAAGTGCTTGGCAACTATCAAAAATGAACTCTCACTTCTAAGTTCTATTTTCAGGACAGGTAGGATTAATCATTCAGTTTTTGAAAACAATCTGATCAAAGAGAAAGACTAAGTAGGATTAAGAGATATTGGAAAGAAGACAATTAATCCACAGGAAATTTCTAGCTTTATTGTCTTTTGAGTTTAAGAGTAAGTCATAGATTAATACCATTTCAGACTGAAGCAATGAGATATGGGGATATCCTGGCCCATATAATTTGTCTGTCCAAGCAGGTTGTCTTTGCCCCTTAATGTTTCTAAACTGCACATGTCTACAGATCTGCTCTGTGAAAACCTTAGATGAGAGCTTAGTTTTCAGTTCTGAAGGCTGGACTTAAACAAGCATAGATAGGAAACAGAATCCTACTCACACAGTAATCATAATGCAAAGGGAGTATCCCTCTATTCATCCAGGGTTGTACAACTAAGAGCTACAGAGTAGTAGTCATAACAGCACTTGGAGTAAGCATATCCCACTGTGAATGGTTGCAGTTGTAGATTGTATATTTTATTTTGGTTATGACTGGTTAATTTGCAGACAATTTTATCAGCTACAATAAAATGCTATCATATTCAGTCACACAGTCTCCCATATTCCTATGGGTTCTCCATTTTACACCTACTCTGAGAGAGACTTTGGCACCTAAATCAATAAAGACTTCAAGAGGTGCCTGTAATTTGCATCTAGAAATCAGAGAAGTTGTGCTTCAGCATTTGAAAATGCAGCTGTCATGTTATTTACTTTGGTGTCAATGAAAACAATTGCTGAATACCTAAAACAACACACATACAGGGAAAGATGAACAACATTGAAATTATTGCTATTATATCACTACTGTATTTGCCAAAAAACAGGTTGAATTGATATCCATTAGACAATACAGTCAGTACAGGTTTGTATTACTTTTCATTTAATTTTGTAATCATGGGGTTAAATTTTTCATATGCAAACTTTACTTTAAAATGAAGAACAATTTTTATTTAATTTCTCAGACAAATGTAGCTGCAAGAAAAGTTACCTTCAGAATTTTCTAGAGTTGCAAACTTCAGTTCAAGTATAAAGTTTCTTTCTAGCACAGAAGCATATCAGACTCCAAGTAGAAGACCTCTGGACAATAGGAGAAAGCAAATTCTCAGTGACAATACCAAATCCTTAGAGGAAAAAAAAAACCCAAAACAATAAAAAAACCCAACCCAACAAACAGAAAACCACAGAACCACAGAGAACAGTCAAACACTGAGATAGGTTCCCCAGGGAGGTTGTATAATTCGTGTCCTTGGATATATTCAAAACTCAGCTGAACAGAGATGACCGGATCTGCTTTGAGCAGGGTGTGGGAATAAAAGAACTTCAGAGGCCCCTTGCAACCTAAAACATTCTGCACTTGTATGATTCTATTTTCACTAACTCTATGCAAGTAATTTTCTCCAAATCACTCTATTAAGAGAAGACAGACAAAATAACCGGAGAACTGAGCAGAGAAGCACAGGAGGAGTGAACTGATTGCTCAGAGGTAATTGCTTAATTATTATCAGAACCAGAACCACCAGATAAGAAGCACTGACAGTAAAGACAGTAAATTAGGCTGTTTATTCAGTAGTATTTCTAGTGAGAATTTACTACTATGCTCTTGACAGAATTAAATCTAAAGCCTGATTGAAAGGCAAAGAATGAAATTCACAGAAGTAAAGCAGAAAGCAGTGAAAGGGAAGAAGTACAAGGAGTAAGAGACATACGGAGTAATTAAAATACAAAGTTCTCAGTTTATATACAATCATGACACGTTTTGTACTAGAGAGACAAGCAGAGGGAACAAAACTAGTAGAAAGAGACTGAAGTCAAATTAATAAACCAGGAATCAGTAAGGCACAAGAGTGAACTGGTGAAAGAAGGAAACATACAATCAGTGTCTGGGGTGCATACATGATGGAAGAATGCATTTATTGGAGACGGCAGCGACTAGTGACAGACTGCAAGAGAGATTTAACCAACAAAGAACTCCTTATACATATCTGTTTTGTGCTAAAATAGATCATATTCATTGAATCAATATGCCAAATTGATACTAAAGAATAAATAAAATCCACTAGTGTTGAGAAGATACAATTTGCATCAGTTAAGAAAATGTTTACTTAACTGAATAGGTTATAGTACATTATCATAACTGTATAATAAATTGTTTCATTCCATATAGGAGCACCTTGATATGTTGTTTTGCACATGAAGGGGTTTTTTGCATGCTTTATAGATAATGACCCAGCTGGCTACAAAAATTTTTCGAGCCCTTTCATACCTTCCAGCACCCTCTCGTAGAATTAATTGCCTATTAGTTTACATAAGAACTGGAAACAGTTTTAGAAAATGAGGTAGGTCATTAGACCAAAAAATGATAAATTATATTTTTGAGCAATTGACAATGATCTAGGCAATATGACGGATGTGCATGCTTTGGATGACAGAAATCAGATATGTGGTATCAGAGCTTACAGCAGCCTCTCTCCAGGCTCCTCAATCAAGAGGTACACTTCTCTTTTCCTCACCATTCCTTATTCACTCCTACCTGTAGTAAGGTTTAATTAGTGAAACTGTCTGCTCTCTCATCAGGCCTCTATAGCCTGAAGTATTTTACAGAGTTCCTTACCATTACATGTGACTTTGAATGAATGTCATGTGTTGCAGGTTAGACTTTCCACAAAGTTTTTCCCGCCATGTTTTTTTTTTAATATTTAAAAATGCTTTTCCAGAGCCTCAGAAAGTTCAAATACTTAATTTTGCTCTCTTTAGTAACAACCACCACACAAACATATATGCTGAAGAAAATTCAGGCAACTTTCTAGCAGAAAAATACTTCTAACATGCTGAAGAAAGAGAGACATGTGGGACATATTAATTCATACCACCTCTGTTCTTTATATACAGTATAGACTAAGGGCAGATTCACACTTATTCCATGTTCAGTCATGAGTCTGCCAATGTCTCTAAAAACATCAAGAAAAATAAATGATGCTTTGGTTAGAGCCATATTTTCTATCAGAAAGGGCCATTAGCACTTTATTTTTCATGTTTTCTTCTAATGACAGAAGGAATGGAAAAGTTAATACCAGTTACAGCAGTAGTCTTTGTATTTGCCTATTTAACACCTTCCCACCTACACCAAGAAAGAATACATAATTGATATTGTAATAGTCCCCTGACTGCTCTTAATAAAGTGCTCCTGGTCCTACAGACATTAATCATGAACAATCCTGTTGGGTTCACGACAAGAAAATTAACTAATTTCATTATAATAGGCATCTGCCCCACATTTTTGAATATATGGGATTTTTTTTAAAAGCAGATACAAGACTGGGCCTTCATGGCTTTTCACAACTGTGACACATTACTGATATGCATAGACATCCTCCCCATACTCTCACATCCAATTCCTCTTCCCCATCATCTCATAGAAGACGTGTACTCAAAATTTTCCATATAGCCTGTTTTGCAACTTTGATGTGTGCTCTTCAACACAGAATTTGAATATGGGAAAAACAAACCTCATCTGATGTAATACAGCACAGCTCTGCCCTCTTAAATGAAGCAGACATTTACATCAGTCAAATGACTTCTAGGTCTCTAATTTCCTAAGAATACATACAGCTGTTTTCTTTTTATTACCTGTTTTTCACTCAGCATTAAGAATATCGCAGTCTAAATTTAGGACCATCTCAGCCACAGGTACTGTACAGATATGTTAATAAAAATTGCCATTTTTCTTTTTGTCATGCCAGCCTGAACAGATAAGTAACACCACCTTCTGAGGGAGAGAAATTAGGGGATTAGTTCTGTAATCCTTTGTAGAATATTGCTGCTCAGCAGCTTCTTTGTGAATCAGGGAAGGTGACCCTGCTATCACCACAGCTCATAAAATTTCACTAAACAAGAACTCAAGAGGGCACTGGTGAGAAATATGGTACAGAGGGATAACCGGAATGAATTTGATGGTACTATTTTACAAATTGTATCTCGTGTTATTCAATTAGTTTGATATGTTGAAATCTCAGAGGAAGAATTTAGCAAAGCAAGATTTGTGGTGAGAAGAGACTTATCTCTCAACTAATATTGTTCAAAACACACAAGCACACTTTCAGGTCAGAAGGACTATATTGGATAGCTTCTCCCTTTCCTCCAAACCACATCAGATGGTCTAGCAGTCTCTTCCTGAAAGCTGCTCCTTTTCTCATACATCACAATAGCCACAGTGACACTGCGGCAACTGAAGGGAGAGTTGCCAAAAACAGTTATGATTGTCCCATTCATTCAGGAAGACTAATTCACACAGAATCACAGAATAGCCTTGGTTGGAAGAGACCTCCAAGATCATCATGTCCAACCATTAACGTAACGCTGCCAATTCACCATTACACCATATCCCTTAGCACCTCATCTACATGTTTCTTAAATACCTCTAGGGATGGGGAGTCCATCACTGCCCTGGGCAGCCTATTCCAGTGCCTGACAACCGTCTCAGTGAAATTTTTTTTCCTAATATCTAATCTAAACCTCCCCTGGCACAACTTGAGGCCATTAAATTCACGAAAAGTAGTTAGTAAAAAAAGCAATGAGATGCTACTGCCAGACATACCTCCACATCCCTCCATAGAGAGAGAGAGTACACAGTCACCTGACACTAACCATCAGCATTACTCACTGGAAACTAAATGGTGTCAATAAGTGTTGAAAAGGTTGTTTTTTACCTTATCAGGATTTGTTTCTAGTCTCCTGTGTACAGTAGATATAAGACATATATTGTTAAATTTTAGTGGAGAGTTTTAAAAATTGAAATAAGTATTTAAAACATGAGTACAGTTTTGGTATTGTAGTTAGTTTAAAAAAAGTTTTTCTCTAGTCCAGAAGAGCATTAAATTCTAGTCTTCAGAATGCTGAATGTAACACATGATACAAGTTCACAGATTTCAGAAGTCAGTCCTGTTAGTCCCAACAAAATAGTGAAGGAAAACATAGTTAGAAAGCTACAGTGACCCTTGGAAAAGTGATTTAGTAGGGGTTGTTTGGTTGGTTGTGGGTTTTTTTGCAGAGTCATAGAGGGCCTCAGTCAGTTCAGCTGTAACTTTTCATAGGGACTTTATTAAGAAAAGTTGTATTTAGCTAGAAATTACTTGTAAGAGCAATTTATGTTTTTTTACTGAATACTATGATTTTTTTTTTACAACACAGGCATTTTCAAAATGTTTGTTCTGCTAGCAAACCAGCTTGTTTCAGGAAAGGGCTGAGATGAAGCTTTCTTTCTCTAACCTCACATATGACCACATCCCCCTCAAAAAAGTTATTACATTTTACGTTTCATCTGTTAGGCATCTAAGTTAGGAAGACTAGCCGAAGACACTCTAACTTGGCTACAGACTTTTCAGAGCAAATTTGACTGCTATGTTCATACACTAGAGATTAAGTGTCATGGTTTTGATGCTACATAATCTAACAGCATCACATCCATCATACTCAAAAACCTACTTTGGCTTCACAGGCATAGAATCATAGAATCATAGAACCGTAGAATGGTTTGGGTTGGAAGGGACATCTAGTTCCAACCCCCCTGCCATCGCAGGGACATCTCCCACTAGATAAGGTTGCTCAAGGCTCCATCCAACCTGGCCTTGAACACTTCCAGGGAGGGGGCATCCACAACTTCCTTGGGCAACCTGTTCCAGTGCCTCACCACCCTCAGGGTAAAGAACTTCTTCCTTCTATCTAGTCTAAACCTACCCTCTCTCAGCTTCCACCCATTATCCCGCATCCTGTCATTACAGTCCCTTGTAAAAAGTCCCTCCCCAGCTTTCTTGTAGGCTCCCTTTAGGTACTGGAAGGTCTCCCCAGAGCCTTCTCTTTTCCAGGCTGAACAAACGTAATTCTCTCAGGCTGTCCTCTGACCATCTTGGTAGCCCTCCTCTGGACTTGCTCCAACAGCTCCATATCTTTCTTGTGTCGGGGGCTCCAGAGCTGGACACAGTATTCCAGGTGGGGTCTCACAAGGGCAAAGTAGAGGGGCAGAATCACCTCCCTCGACCTGCTGGTCACAGCATAATTAGCTGGAAACTAAAAAAACGTAACAGTCAAAAATGTTTCTATATGAAGTTATTTTATGAGACCTCAAATACTGAATTATATAGCATCAAGTACATTTCATGATCCTTTTGTTCTTGTTTTCTCCAACATAAGCAGAAAACCAAATTTTGTTGCCTAAAGAAACCCAGTGTCACTGTCTAAATAATTATCAAGCCTAATAGGTTTTGATCAGAAAATGCTTTTGGCCCTCATGGCACATGGCTAGCTTTCTGCAGCCACCAGCTGCAGCTCTGAGAGGTGTTGCTCTTTTTTGATAGCAGCTTATGTGATAAATATGACAATTAATTGCAGAAAACTGCAAGCAAATCTTCGAACCGATGCCATGCATAACCCATAATTGCTTAATAGTACTTTGGCTCTCTTCAGGTGAGACTCTCTAAAGTCTTTTCCCTCCCCCAGTCACAAGAACTCTGTAGTACAGACAGTGTTTTGGTTTGAACAGACTGACTAGAGAGCCACAAGTGCCCTCCTCTGGATATCTGATGCTACTCCAGTTTATTCAAGGAATAGCACAGATGACCGACTCATGACCAGGTGTCTAAAACACACTGTGCTGAAGTGTTTTGCATTATATATCCTCTGTGTGAAAATGAAGAGATTTATTGAATTGCAAGCTTGCTAGTGGAAGCTACACAGACTAAATAGCATCAGCCAAATAATTTAGTAAGAAAATATCTAGCTGTGTAATTTAGCAGAGCTTTAGTGTCATTTATAGATAATTTCTCTGTGAATATATTTTTTAACTTACTGAGCACAGAAAATTGATCTTTAATCCTATCATTTTCAAGCAGGATTTAGATTAAGAACACACCTCCTCCTTTTTACTCCAAGTCTGAAAATGAGTTTTCCAACTGTTTGTCTTATAGTATCAATAAGAATAATCTATGCATGAAAGAAACCATTAGAATGTCAAAACCCAAACGTTAGTATAGCTTATACCAAGCTACCAAACCACAGTGATGTAGATAAAGATTCCTGATTCCCAGCTGTGCTGAGAGCATTCACAGTTCTGAAATTCAAAGCACACCTATAAACTAGTATATGGCTAAACATGGATTTAAGATATTTACTATAAGTTTAGATACCTTCACTTGACAATCTGATGATACACACTCACATACATTAGAGATTTAAATGAATGCTGTGTGTGGCATCACAATTTACACATTAATGACTACACAGCTATCCAAAGGAATGTTGTAGACATGGCTTTATGCTATAATCAGAAACATATGGAACCTTATGCACAAAATGGAAGTGAAATTGATAAAGTTCTAACCTGAAGCATTCAATGTATTTTACTTCAGCTGTCTAAGAAACAGTCACTTTTCCATTCTGACATATAAGAACAACCAGGATTCTCATGTGAGCTCTGACCAAGTTACCTCTCATACTCGTATGGCTTGTGTCTTTCAGTGGAATGAAATGATATGGGGGAACAAATTATGAGACTTGGGAATTCTGTATTTTATATTTTTTAGCATAAGTACATATGATTCAGATCCAGCACAGTACACATGCAATGCAGTAACCCTTCTGAGATCTGTTCATATTAGAAAAACCTATCCTCCATTTCCACCTTACAGAGTAAAGGCAGACTTGAGCCTTCTCAGTTTAAGAAGAGAACATCCAAAATCAAAAAGCAAAGCGTGGAAATCAAACTTGGAATTTGGCAGCATCCAAGACAAGTGTGATTACTTTCATTGGGTGTGCTGCCATTTTTCTTCAGCTGGTATCTACATGTCTGTCTTCAAGTTGAGAGTCTGTACATTAACATACAAACAGAAAAGTAGTTCTTTCCATCATCACTACCAAGTGATGTGGGGAAGCCATACAGCTCTACTGTGCTCTATCTCATAGTTCAGTGCCCCAAAACTGTTGGGACTCCTTTGCACAGTAAGATAAACACTTTAAGTCTTATGTAAGTATACTTAAATATTTTTTAGTGTCTCCACCTAGATTTTTTTTTTCTCACTTTCTGGAAAGCAGAGCAGCTTTTGTAGCTCTCAGATCTACTACTAATCCAAGTCATTATTGGTTCATAGATAGGAAACCAAGTCAAGAGAAAAGGACATATTCAGCCACCTGAAAGGTAACTTTCAGCTTCAACTCTAACTTATTCTAGAAAGCATTGGACCCAGCACAAAACACTGCATGAAGCATTCATGCTATGCAAAAAGTAAACAAAAGTAGCAACAGAGGCAGCATGAAAGACATACTGGCAATTTCTTATGGGATTGTTTTGGAAAGTTAAAACAAAATTAATCAAACAGCTAGCAAAAGAATCTAAGAGCAAAACTTTCAAAGCAGCATTCAGACTCTACAGCCCATTTGGGTATTTCAATTTTTTTTTCTATGAAAATTTCCTGATAAATATGAATTTCTGATTCACTCCTCAGAGGAGTATTTCCTGTTTGAGCCTGAATGTCCATGCAAATGGACTCAAATAATAGATCGTTCTGTTCTTTTTCTCCGATTGCATTGGTTATACCAGTTTATGTTGCTGTCTGTAGGTGGGTGAAAAATACCAAGTATAGATGATGCCAGAAAACAAAGAAGCACTAGCTATTGTGGACATGATGGCATAAGTGGAAATGCTAACCCACATTCATGTGCAGACACTAATGAGGAGAACACCAAGGTCCCTCAGCATCTTGCTCTTGCCTGGCACAAAGACCTACCTGCATATATATGGCAACTCTTGCACATGATTATTTTCTTGTCATCCCAACATTAGGTGTGCTTTTAATACAAAAAGTCTACAATTATCTATGCTTTAATGATTTTTCACCACATATGCAGGTTTGTGGCCTCACAGATCAAATATCTTGCTCATAATTTTAACCTCCCTAGATCTCTGAACTGACTTTATTGATCTATATTGCTTCTTAGTACAGCTTTATCTGAGTAAACTCATTAACATGCTAGTTACATCATTTTCTAATCACTAATTAAAATGTTAAATTAGATCAGACATAAAATTGATCTCTGTGACACTGCACTACACGCTTCTTGCCCTTCACATCCCAGCTCAATACATTGTTGCTTATCATTCTCTTTTGTTTATGGTCTTTTGGACAGTTTTCAATCCCCATGTTATTCAAGCCAGTTTCCATTAATTTTTCAATGAGACTTTGCAAACTACTGTTTTATTAACACCTGCTATCACAAATACTTCATTAAATTATACTTACATTAAGCTTCCTGAATTCCTACATTCCTTTTGTCAGTTATTTATTAGATGATTTAAAAGTTACATGTGCCTGATATTTCTCCTTTCCCTATTCTATTGCTCAGTACACTTCGTGTCTTTGCAAAAGCAATACTTGTTTCAGTATATTACTAAGGCTTAAAGTTAGGACACCTGCAAAGTGCTGTAGTTTTCCAGATGATGCTTTCTATCAGCAGCACATTCATCTCAGTGGCAGCTTCCCAGTTCTCCATGACTTCTCATAAATCACAGCAGGTGGTGTGGTCACCATCCTTTGGATCCTGGGATGCATACGCTTAGAATAGCTAAACTGTACTTTTCACCCCTGGAATATTTTCTAACCAGTTCTGATTTGCTTCTTTTCTACACGCCTCCTTCAACAAAAACCTGTATTGGAAATAGCCTTTATTTATCCTAGGACGTGCTAAGCCCTTTCATTTCTGTTTCTTATCTTTCACTGGTTCTACGCTGCAGTTGACAGCAACAGTAATACATTTCCATCCTTTCTACAGAAACAAACAAAAAATTACTGGTTTTATATATGGTTGCTTAAACATAACTTAGAAATCTACTGATACACAGCACAAATCATGCAGTACAACTCTTAAGAGAAGACTTTTGTCTGGCCCATTTTTAAACAAAGAGTAACTACATTTTCAGAAATGTTTCTGAATTATTAGGTTATTTTATAAATCCTTTAAGAAACATTAATCAAACATCTGAGGAAAAAAAATATTCTCTTTATTTAACTATATAATAAACATCAACTATACATAAACAATACTTTGATCTTTGATACCAAGCTGACATTATTTGTTATTTTTGGAATTGGCCAGAGTGATTAATTTTTCAGTATGGAGAAAAGTAATTCTCATGCAAAGATCATACATATCCTGAAATAAAAATAATTGCATATAGATCTAATTTTGCTTGTGAGCTTTCAGGGAATAATATTAAGTACCTGACACTGTAGAACTGATTCACTACATAATATACATGCAATTTGTAGCAAATTGCCTTTGAAATGCAGAACTCGGAAAAAAGGTCTCTTGTATATATCTAGGTATCCTATATATGTTATGTCAAAAAACCCTCAAGTCAGTTAACCTTCCTATGGATTATAAACACCATTCAGTAATTCATAAAATGCTACTAACTGTAGGATTTAAAACAGATCCATACAAGAAAGTTCACTGATGCTGTGTGTTATAATTATATAAGGCAAAAAGTGCAAACATATATTTTTACCTATATACAGCAAAACCACCAAAACCAAGGAAAGGAAAAGCCTGAATCTAAAAGAAAAATTTTCAGAATACTTTCTTCCACTGTGAATAACAATAATTTTGATTTTAGCTACTTAAAATCTAGCTGTTTAGTCCAAGATGGTCATTTACCTAATTTTATGCTCAAGAGAAATTCGTTCTCAGCTGGCTGGAAGAGAGAATGATGGCAGGTGCCCAAATGCAAGCCTCTCATGCCAATTACACTCTCTGTACAGGGCTGTCAGATATGACAGGGGACCATGGGAAATCCTGCACTGTCCTGGAGTTATAGATGAAGCCATACAAGCAGTCCCAGTACATGAATGGTAATATGGCCACAGACCTTTATGTAACAAAAGTAGATACTAGAAGGCAAGCTCAAACTAGATGACTTTTATATGCCTACAGACAGATGAAAGCATTTTATTTCATGTGTGTTACTTCACGTAAGCAAAATAGAAGAGGAATTTCACACAACTTTGAAGACAGATGCAGAAATAGTTGGCATGTATTTTTGAATGTGAAGGTATGTGGAGACTTGCAGAAAGTGTAGGGTATTGTTGCATGGAAGTCTTGGTTTAGGGTGCCTACTGGTAGATTAAAAACTACCCTTTGGAAACATGCTTTAAAGTACTGAAGTAGTGCAAACTCTTGGCTAAAACTCTAGTCTAATTCTAGAAGTTTTCTTCAGTCTTTTGAGCCTAGTTTAGCTTTGGAAACCTAGCTTGAATTTGGTGAACATTTTAAACTATTAAAAGGAAATCATGTGTTTGAGTTGGAGTTCTTAAAGGACCTTTTCTCTTTATGGAAGTTTATGTATGAGGAGAAAATCTACCATTAGATTAATGGAATGTAAATTTCATCTATTTACATTTCTGAATTCCTTTTTTCTTGCAATTTAATTAAATCCTTTTTCTCCACATTTTGCTTTCATTATCATCACAATTTGACATGCAGCTGGCAATAGCTCATTTTCATTTCAAGCTGTTTGCAATCTCACCCCCAACTGTCATCTGTTACTTGCACTTCTTGTGATCTCTTTGGAGCAAGGAACAAGTATTCCTGTGTTTATAGGTAGCACCAGGAGTATTGTGAGAGCTACCGAAGTACACACTAATAGTGACAAGAATAATAACTTAATGTAAGTTATTTTCTCTCATCTGCTCTTCAGAATCAGCTCACCCATCTAACATCAGCACTTTACTAACATCCACCAATGAGCTGCCAAAATATTTAACTTAAAAATTGACAAACATGTCTTGGCTGCACACACTTCAGTATTAAAAATCTGGAAAGCAAGCCGTATGCTGCCTATGTGCATTTTATATATACACAGACATGAAGCCTCATTATGTGCATTATCATCAGCCTAAAAGTATTTCTCACCCTCAAAGTTTTGGCCAGGAAAATCAGTACTGCATAAAAGCAGTCACCTATATTCCCAGATATCATATTTCAAATGAGAGACAGCATCAAGAGACCTGAAACTTTCAACACAGTCAATAATGAGCAACATTAGGAAGCAGTGGAAATCTATTGCGTGAAGCAATGTATTTCTGATTGTACACAGACTGGACTAAAGAAACAGAAAACCTTGGAATAGTCTTTTACACAGAAATTCCAGTTACAAATGCCAGTAGCTAGCATCTTTGAGGCATGACAGTGAAAACTTAAGCATTTCAGTCAGAGTAGAATCCACAGTCCCAGAACTTTGATAAAATTCCCAGGATGAGCTTGGGCCCTTTGCCATGTTAGGTATTGTTTCACAATCATGCTATTCTGTTATGCAAATATAAACTTTTACCATGGTCTTCTTCAGGTACCAATCCTTAACAAAACAAAACAAAACAAAAAATCTTCTGGAAAACAGACTAAAATATATCTCTTCAACTTAGCACACAGGAAAAACAGGTCTGTTGAGAGAGTCAGTACAGCTACTGTAAAGAGAAACTGCTTACAAACCTCCTGGGGATCTCATCAGGTATCAATAAGCAGATATTCAAGGGGAACAAGGGATGAAAAAAAAAAAATATTGGATTTTTAAGAAGCATCTAAGTTTTCACATCAAAGATTAGCAGAAAAACTAAGTTACTGCTGGACTGAATAAAGATTTAGATATAAAACTAGTTGAAACTCAGGAAGCAAACAGCAGGACTTAATGGCCACTTTTCTATGACCATGGAGATGAGTCAGAAGGACAGCCCACATGAATCACTGCTGGGACCAGTTTTATTCAACATCAGTGACTCACAGAAGGTGGTTTACAGTGAGCACACAGTAGGCGGATGATTCTAAGCTCTTCATGTTGATGGAATTACAGCATCAGTGGATAAGGGAAGAGCAATCAATGTCATCTACCTGGACTTGTGCAAAGAGTTCAAAACTGTGCCGCATGACATCCTGGTCACTAAATTGGAAAATCATGGATTTGATGGACAGACCACTCACTGGATAAGAAATTGGCTGGATGGTCGCACTCAGAGAGTGGCAGTCAACGGCTCAGTGTCCAAATGGAGACCAGTGACGAATGGCGTTCCTCAGCGATCAGTACTGGGACCACTGCTGTTTAACATCTTTGTCGGCAACATGGACAGTGGGATGGAGTGCACCCTCAGCAAGACTGCAGATGACACCAAGCTGTGTGGCATCCCAAAGCATTTTTCACTGAATAAACTGAAAGAAATGTAGGAACGAGTACAACCTGTTCATGACATGACCATACTTCTAAAAAAATCAGTCACACCCATTCCTGGCTTTTTGGCACATCATACTAAGGATTATCAGGTAACTGAAGTTGGTGAGGTTTTTCTCTTAAAATCTCTATACTTCTCATATTAGACTGCAGTGCTTCCTCAAAGATAAATATTTTCAAAGGGATAGCAACTGTCTGCCTAGTGAAGAGCAAAACACAAAATCTATACTCAGATAAAAACTCTGGTCTCTTATCTGGGCTAAAAAACCCAGAAGACCTAATTTGGTCCAGATTAACAATATTTCCCAGTTTTTCAGGTCATAAATATGTCTTCTTGTTTTCTGCACTGCATATTGCAGCAAAGTCTTCAACATGCATTTGCTCTATGTCTACAATGAAAGCACCACACACAAGTTGTCTAAATAAAAAACAGGGTTAGCTCAAACAAAACAGCAACCTGCAGTTCTAACCACAGAAAGACAGCCTGTTGCCCAGGACTATGGAAATTCTCCCAGCACCAACTTCTTGCCAAGCCATATTCTTTCCAGTTCTTCTGTGGAGAGGAAAGAGAAAAAAAAAATAAAAGAGAAAAAGAAAAAATAAAGCACTACTAAAGTGTTAGATATTTAACGGTGAACTTTTGTCTTCTTATATATGACGCATGTTTTTTTAAGAAGTATTTCTGCATATAGGCACGAGCTCAAATCCACTTCAGCACCAGTGGCTTATCACAGTTGGAACTAGAGAGTATAGGATCACTGCTCAAACCATTTACTCCTGTCTGTCTGCACCTGGAATTGTTAAATGTGGAAAATAGTAAGCTCTGTGTCAGGACCTAATTGTGCAGATTGATAGATATAGTGCTCTACGCTGCAAACAGTTTTACTCACTTTTACGGGGGCCTATACATATTTAAACTCATTAAAATATTTTTAGTTCTAAGTACTACATCTGGTAGAAGTTTCAGGTCCAGATCTCTAGCAGAATTATTCAAGTTCAAGTGCTTCTCCAGTTGGTAAAACTAATCCTCTTGCAGTCAGACCCTTGGCAAGTCAGAATACACAAAATGGGAGCTTTAAAGTCAAGTCAAAAAAGCCACTTGATGTTATGCCTTTCAAGAAGCAGCCTGGGAAGCCTAAAAGGACAAAGTCCAAAAGTCATGATTTGATTTGAAATTAAAGACAAGAAAGAGCCATTAAATATTCATTAATTCACAGATGAAAGTGGGACCTTGAGTTGACTAATTCTGGTTGTGTTTACACAGGAGATTTTACTTCAACCACTCAGATATACTGAGAACTTCTGTAGATCATGAATTCTAACATATAGTAGTTGCACTATGTCAGAGACATAAAAACATATGTTAAGTACTAATTGAATTTAGGTCAGAAAGTTTCTAGAAAAACAGGATCTCTTACTGAGCTGAACACTGAAAATTGCCATCTTTCACACCAGTACACCACACTAAGCAAAATGTTCTTCAACAACTTAGTCTGGATTTCAATAACATGAATATAGTGTGAGATACAAAGAAAACCAGGTATTATACTATTTGATTCTGGTATTTCTAAATTTTCAAATGAAAAATGAAAAGCACAGGCCAAGAATGCTTGCCTTAATGAGCAAGGCTGTTTATTACAGTCCTATGCCACTGGTTAGCAATTAGCAGCCAAATCATGAGAAATCATTGAGCCAGCATATAGTTAGAATGAAGGACCCAACTATGTGTAATGTCCATAATTAGGCCTATGAAAGCTGAAACAGGCAAAAATCATTAAATCAGTCAATGTTTAAATCAGATGGACACTGCACCTACTTACTAAACTGTTTGCATATGATGTCGAAGTTACAAACTGCAGCTCACACACACTGTGCAGGAATTTTGCAGGAAGAATTTTGCTTCGTTCACTCCCACACTGACTTAAGAATACCATCTACTGTGTTTCAAGTACTTTAGCAATGCACTGCAAAAAGACAGCATAGCAGTGAGCAGACCTTTTGATTAAAATAGATAGTCCAAGTTTACAAAAATACAGCCAAAAGCAGTGCAAATTGTCTACTGCATGTTGATGTTTCTAATGTGATGAGCTGTTTATTGTAATGAATTGTCTTTGTATATCCTTAGTAATTACTAGTTTTATTTCCATGTTGCAGTTCCTTTTGTGTGTTTTTCTGCTTCAGGAGTAATATGTAAGTTCAGTCATCAGCATAGCTCACCTGTGCAATTGCCCTTTCATAACAAACACACAATGCTACCACCAATGTAATTGGAGAATTTTTTTTAGAGCAAGTCTGTTTTTTTTTCCTGAAGCTTTTCTACATGAAACATACAAGGAGGATTCCTTTAATCACAGAACTGTAGAACCATAGAGCCACAGAACCATAGAATCACAGAATCATAGAATAGTTTGGGTTGGAAGGGGCCTCAATGATTACCTAGTTCCAACTAGGCAGGGACACCTCCCACCACACCAGTTTGCTCAAAGCCACATCCAGCCTGGCCTTGAACACTGCCAGGGAGGGGGCAGCCACAGCTTCCCTGGGCAACCTGTTCCAGTGTCTCACAACACACAGTCAAGAATTTCTTCCAAATACATAATGTATCGATATGTGCCAAAAAAAATTTCCAAATGTTACTTTACCATTTTTAAACAAAATAATACTTATTTGCAACAGACCAAGGGCTTTACTTCTGCCATTTCTGCAATGGGAAATGTGATTCTTCAGCAGACTTATGTAATTTAAACACAAAGATTTGCAGTAGAGTGTCCTGTATACTCAGGTCCCAGGACTCTGAATCCTGACACTAACTGTATAGTTACTTAATTTTCCCTGGAAAGCAACATTTCTTTTAGCCGAAAAAAATAATACAGTATTAAATATATGAACTGAGTAACACACACAGAGAAACAAAAAAAAAAAAACCAACCAAAAACTCCCACAACACAAACCCCACCCAATGGGATATAAAAACCACCTTTTTCACTGTGAGGACAGTCCAGCAATGGAGCAGGTGCAAAACCTGACTGGGTAAAGCCCTGAGCAACCTTGTCTGATCTCCTTTCATAAATTTGGGCTGCAGACCTCCTGAGGTCCCTTCCAGCCTGAGTTACCCTATCGTCTCTGATTCAGTAGCAATCCTTTCAGAAAACAGAAGGAAAATACTTCTTTCCTTTTGAAGATCTTTTATACCTGTTCCATTTTCATTGAAATTTCAGTATAAAGTTTATACACTTATTTGTTCAGCACACCTAAGAGTGAATGGAAACACTGCTTACAGCCCAGCCACAGATACTAGCACCAGGGTATGCAACATGTTCTATAGTTCTTGCATTTTACTCATAAAGTTAGGTCAATTTCTTTGCAGAAAATCTGCTTTATACCAAAAAATCAGGACGCAGGCTGCAATACTGAAAGTAAACTAGCAGGAACACAGAGTCCTTCGGACAGTGGTAAGACTGGTAAAAAGTACAGGATTTATGCCTGTGGATATCAGTCTGGTACTGAATCCTAAGTAATCTAAGATGGTTGTTCTTTCATAGTTTCTGTAAATCTACCTCTATACTTGCCTAAACAAAAGCTTAATAGAGCACCCACTGGACAAGGAAAGAGAGTACGTCATTAATCTCAATGTGTTTAATATGTTAGCTCTATAGTAATGGTGTTCAGCTAGGAAAGAATCACTCCGTAAGTGCCTTACAAATTTTCCTGGCTCATAAAGAGCTACACAGCACTGCAGGAAGCATATTGTACAGTTATTAAATGCTATTATGAGAGATGTCATATTTTCGCTGAAATCTACACAAAGCAAGAAAATGAAGAACCCTCAATATTTGAACTCTAAAATTATACAGTATTTCAGTAGCTAAATTTTCACTTCATAAATCCAAAAGGTCTCCACAGCTAGAACCTACATATAATCACAGCCCAAGTTGAAAATATTACAGTAAATGTGACAAGATAGATGATAAATGTGGTGTTACGGTTCAAGGATTTATAGTCACGATGTGAATACATTATGCACAGTGACAAGTTTCACAATTTATTCACAGAATCACAGAATGTTAAGGACTGGAAGGGACCTCAAAAGAGAGAACCCCTGCTGGAGCAGGAATACCTAGATCATTTTAGGAATACTATGAAAAATATAGAGGCACTTTAAAAATCAGATCAATGATATGTGCATCACTGAATAGTTGAAACATATTTTCTGTATGTTTTCATGTGATTTCATGTATTATTTTGCTGAGGGACAGATTCCAGGATAGAGGCACTCTATTTTCGTACTGCTGAGGTCCACGCTTTTATAATTTTATTGAAGCACTCATAAGTTTGGATTCCTTAAGATCTTTTGTGGCATCTGCCACTGGGTACCACTGGGTACCAGTGAATATCACTGCTTTGTGGATGCTAATAATCCACAAAGAGACAATTTACTGAAATTATGCATTGAGAAGCTCACTGTAGAAAAATAAACAAAAACAAAACCATAGGTTTATATTAAGTACTGGAGAAGTTAAGTCATTGTTTCTTTCCACTTTCCTGTTTCCAGGATTTAGGATCACACTAGAGGATGCCATGTCACCCTTCTGGTCTGCACAACCAAAGAAACAAATGCTGCACAGGTGTTGCAGTGCATACCGTACTACACAGCTGTGGTGTGTCACCTCAAGAGCTGTGATGCTGTGTACTACAAGAGACAGACTGTATTAACTGTGTGAATTTGAATAATATAGAATTCACATACATACCTAGGAAGAAAGGATACAAATTAAATGCAGACTAAACAGAGTAAAGAATGGCCAACAGGCCATTCCAGAGGAAATGCATTGGCCAACAATGAAAAGATGCACCTGAATCCAAACCATCCATGAAATGCCATCATAAAAAGGACTATTATAACCTTTGCATAAACACACACATACATACACAAATATATATAAAAGTATATTTGCATATTAATATATACTCTGAGGTAGACTCTGCAGTATATCTGACTTTTCTCCTCATCAGACACATGTCAATAGTTCTGGTGCTCCCTACTCAAAATGTATGCTGATGAATTGGGAACTATGTCGAAAGAAAGCCACAAACAAAATTTGAATACCTACGAACCTGTTTTACAGTTAAAGATTCAAAGAGCTCAAGTTGTTTCTTTTAACAAAATGTATGAGGAACAACTTGATTACTCTATAAAAGTATCTCTATATAGAGAAAAAAGTAGGTAGTAAAGAGCTCTTTAATCCAGCTGATAAAATGAAACAAGAAGCAAAGGTTAGAAGCTAAAGTGAAACATATTAAAATTAGAAATTAGGCACACATTTCTACCTCAATCAATTAACAAATACACTTATAAATTCTTTTCCTATTAAAGCCTTTTGAAGAGCTCTTTTTTAATCTGAAAAGACACAATTTTATGCAAACTTCTGATGACACTTCCTGCTGCTTCTCTTACAGATTAAAATGTAATAACTGATTATATAAAATGAATGGCCATCTACTAGAGAAGGGACAGGGAGAAAGAATGTCATTTTTTCTTCCTGTGACAGAAGAACTAGCAACTTCATAAAATGGAAATTTACAGAAGTTTCACTGGACATAATATAGTTCAAAGGAGTTCATCAATTTTTCAGCAGCGTTTCCATAGAAAAAACTTCACTGAGAACAACTTAGAGACTGAAGTTTTTCACTGCTCAGGATCTGGAGTGTTGCAGTCTTAGAATTTTTAGCTCTAAGTAAGCATCCAACAAGTTTTTGAGATATTTTTGACTCATTTACTTTCAAAAACTGAAGTGTAAACTTGCAACATCTTTTATAAAATACTTCTGCCATTTAATGTCAGTCATTTTCTGTTCTAAATCTAACAAAAGAAACCATAATGAAATATCTCACTAGTGACTGAACAAACTGAAAAGAAATACAGTCAAGCTTTCAGTAATGTTAGGCAGACAAGATTAATAGATTACATTCTACATTGAAAATTGTAACAAGAATAATAATTGAAGTCAATTGCCAAATCCAAAGTAATGTAATACACGCAAGCATTCTAGCTAAAAGTTTTCTAGTCATTTTGCAAGTACTCTCACAGGCTTAAAATAAGATGGTGAACTAAAAGCACCTTCTTTAAAGAATGGGACAGTAGGCAATTTTTATTAACTGGCCATTTACTTTACACTAAGCACAGAAAGATGGATAGTAAGAAATTCATGCTATTCTGGAGCTTCCTAATTTTATTTAATAATTGAGGAATCTAAACTAGAGTAAGTTGGTTGAATCATTTATTGCAAAATCCATTTTTTCCTTACTAATTTTTGTGTGAGTATCATTGAATAAATTTGTCTTCCTTGTAAAGACAATCTTATTCTATCATCAATGATGGAAAACACAGCCTTTTTCATCTCTTTCCACAGGATAAATATTATATACATATTTCAACCTATTTAGTTTCATCTTTCCTTCCTTCTTTTTCCTAGAACTTATCCATTAGGTGAATTAATATTTGGCTACACAACTAAATAAAAGCTAAAATCTATTGTTTCTAAATTAGACAAAAGAAATTTCTTCAACTGTAATGTGTAAAGCAATCTCTAGAAATTATTTTAACTCTTGAAGTTACTTTAATTCTACAATTGGCTGCCTTTTCATATTTATCCAAATAAATGCGAATTTTACAGTTTTATAAAGTTTAGAGCCTGTGGTTATCCAGCCATACATTCCACTGGCTTTCCTGAGTTATGCAGTCAATGAACTGTTTGACGTGAAAGTCAAACTGTTCATTGTTACTCAGGAGTGCCTGCCCTGCAGCTGCCTGGTCATGTGGAGCCTCTGACGCTCCAGATATACCAACAGTGAATGTCAGTCAAGATCGGCCTCAGAAAAATAAAATTCATATATTCTTAAATAGAGAAAAAGAGCTTCAAAATTGTGGTTCTTTTGCTCTGTCTTTCTCAATGACCTGCCTAGAGTCTAAAAATGGGGAGAACTCCACAAATGGAAAATAGCTAGAGAAACAAGGTGTACCATTTGTGAAATAATCTTTGTCACTGCCGTTCATCTAGGGTTAGCAAATTACATGAAAACAATCAAGAAGAAACACAAAAAATATCATATCTTGGAAAATTTAGTTATTTTCTCATCTACGACTAAATTAGAAAGATTGAACAGGGTGAAAGAAAGTATCTTACTATCTTTTTAAGTGAGTAGGTTCTATTGATTAGTACTACAGAGTCAGTACTGATAGAATCATAGAATTGTTTTGGTTGGAAAAGACCTCTAGGATCATCAAGTCCAACAATTAACCTAGCACTGCCAAGTCCGTCACTAAGCCGTGTTCTTCAGCACCACATCTACATGTGTCTTAAATACCTCCAGGGATGGGAACTCAAGCACTTCCCTGGGCAGTCTGTTCCAGTGTTTGGCAACCCTTTCAGTGAAAAAGTTTTTCCTAATATCCAATCTAAACCTCCCCTGGCACAACTTGAGGACATCTTAGATCTAAGCACCATTTGAGTACATTGCAGTAGAGTATAGGAAAATGTAATTTCCCAAGGTAATCTTGCCAAGGAAACAGACTTCCTTCTAAAGTGGCAAAAAATCAAAGAATGTTGAAAACATGTTGAAGTAATACAGTCTGAAGGAAACTGTAAGATTAGAAAGGTTTTCCTATGTTCAGAGCTTCAATTTGTACTCCATTTTTTTTGAAGGCATTCAGCTCCATCTTCTGCTTTCAATACATTTTGACTAGAAACATAAATCAGCTGACAGAAACAAACTCAAGTAAACGGAGACTTGGATTATATAGCAATATTGATAAAAGCAGTGGGCATTCCTGCCGGAACATTGGCACTTGGCCTGGGAGATAGTATTTTGAGAGATTTCTCAGATTCTTCATACATCTAAAGACATATTGTTGTTCTGCAAGTAATAAATGCAGAAAGAGGAAAGAAAGCGGGGGAAAAAAAAAAGTTCTCCCCATGGAAACCACAAAAACCCAATTTTTCTTACAACATTCCAAGGGTGCAACTTGCTGAAGACTTGGTAAGCCTCAGAACCATGGCAAGTTCTAAGGAAAGTTACGGGGGAAAATAAAGTCATGTTTTTATCAATCTCTCCAGCCAGTTCCTATCATACAGCAGGGGCTGTGCAGGAAAAACCTATGGTGACATTTGATATTAGTTTAACTGGCAAAGCCGAAGCTGAATTACATAGTATGAAGGGTGAAGTTATTCAAGGAGAGTCATAATTTAAAAAAAAAAAAAAAGTACTTAAAATTTTGTAAGAATTTTGAACTAGTAGGTTTTGTTTGCTTCCTTTGATGGTTATTCTCCTTATTTGATATCATGCCATGCTGGAATACTCTTATTTACTAACCATATAATATAGAACTGGAAGTAACTCAGAATAACTCATATTTCTTCCTTCTAAATCAGTATCAACTACACCAAAACCACTCTCACAAGCCTTTGTGTAACCCATTCATTAAAAAAAAAAATCTGGTGATGAGTACTCCATAACAGCTCTCTTTAGTCTTTCCCAGCTATTAGTTAGAAAAAATTTCCTAATGTCTACAAATCCCTTGTTACAACATTATCTAATTCCTTCTTGTCATTGGATGAAGAAACAGATTATTTCCTTCCTTCTCAGGTAGTGTTCTCTGGACCTCTGATCACTCTGCATGCTTTTCTCTACAGCCTCTTCAGCTGGTCAGTATTTTGTTTGAAATGCAGTAACTCAAACCAGGATACCAGATGTTTGGATTTGTTTCTTTTTCCCTCACAACATATGAATTTGGCAACTGGTGTTCCTTTCAATAAAGCATCTTTTTTTTTTTTTTTCCTGCAACTTTTGCCTAGCTAGCCAGTTTCTATCTTTCATTGCTCAGCTGATTATTCTTACTGAAGTGCAGTAATTTGCATTTGTCCTGCTTGAACTACATCCTGCTTTTCAGACCAAATCACCAATTAACGAGATTGTTTTAGATCTTAAACCTCTCCTCCAAAGTGCTTGCAGATATGCCATCATCCATTTTCACTTTACATAAAAGAATACATCATCTTACACCATTCTGAGATGATTATCCTGGCTTCCTTCGGTTTGATAAGTTCAGTGTGAGAATTTTTCACTTCACCACACTGAGGTGTTAGCTTCCACCACAGTTCTACATATTGGGGGACTTAATGCAGGTATAGTTGCAATTAACATATTTTCACTGCTAGTGAAAGGAATAACATTAAACCTTCAACCAATAACATTTATTTATTCCATTAGACAAATCCAAAATAAACAAATTCAGATTTGAAAGTAATAAACACTTTCACCTTAAAATTTCCAGCTAGAAAGTTTTTCCTGATATCATTTAGAACATACATCTGGATTTTCAAGCAGCAGATTTCCAGTCCAGAAAGAAAAAATATGAAAGACAAAATTTATTGAATAATAAATCAGGTGTATATTGAAAGAGACAGAACAAGAACACAACAAAGCCTTGTTGTAATTGTCTAATATAAACAGTTACATTTTGCATAAGGATTAATGTATTAAGCTACTTTAGCATGAAGAAAAAAAATTACTGTTTATGACCTAGTGTTAGACAACACTAAATGGCTTAATCTGGTTTTCTCTGAAGGTAAAGCTGTATTCAGTAATAGATTTAAGAGATATGTACAGAAGCTTATTTAATTTTATTAGCACACAAACTATAAAAAAAAAGCTACATATGTATATGTATAACCTTTTATAACTAGCATTTCCATTCCAGTATTGCATGGGCTTTTTTTTTTTTTGACAGGTAAAGTACCCTGTGCCATTCAGAAAATACGGCGAGATAGTCCTCCTAGCACTGTGCTTGAATGCAGTAACTGGATTTCTAATGACAAAGTGATGATATGTGAACACCAATTAATATGTGAATTAGCAAACTCATGCTAAGAAAAACCAAAGTGCTTATAGGTCATAGCCATATCCTGGCCTTCAGGCTATCTTCTCTCTGTATCTTACTACTTCTTTGTGAGACAGCACTCAGCAAATAAAAAGACAATATAATTTGTGTTGTGTTTGACAGAAAATTTAGAAATACTATGTAATACTCCAGATATATTCTGTGGTGTAAAAGAGAATTATTGAAGTGTAACAGCTTAGAATTTTAAGACAAATAAGCAAGTTTTGTCAGCAGACTGGAACACCGAGTTTACCTTTGAGCTTTGTCTACATAATCCTTACATTTTATGCTGCATTTGTTGAATACAATGTCTTACCATGAGTCAAACAATTAGTCTGGAAGAATTAGTCTAGAACTTGCATTGGTTTCAGCTAGACAGAATCAAAATTAGAACTCAGCTGCATAAACATCATTACAAATTTGGTCATATTAAAAAAAAAATAAATTATTTTTGTAGTGCAGTTTAGAAATAATATACTTTAAAAAACATCAATCATGGCACAACAAAAAAAAAATTAAATGAATTAAGCATAACTTCCCACAATACAAATAATGCTATTTTTCAAAAGAAAGAGATCTTAGAAGACATACATGATGTTTTATTTCAGTTCTAGTTCAGTATCTACGCAAGAAAGGTGATCACCCAGGTGCCACTGCAGCATTGCTCAGTTCTAGGATTCAGACTTCAGTTTTCCAAATGATTTGTTCTGAATCTCAGGTTTTTTATATCCTATACCAATTTACTAAGAAACTAGAAATGGACTGCATGTTTGTACTACACAGAGATGTTTTTGAGTTCTTAATTTCAGAGGTTTGGAAAGGAGAAAGAGAGAAGTTTTAGTTAAAAGATGTGTAGCAAAAAAGCCATGAAAATTCAAAAACATGCTCTGGAAAAATAGCTTATTTTTTTCTGGAAAATGTAAAGCAGGTCTAATAAAATTTAGGAGAAATAAACTCTTCTCCTTTATAATTTAGTGTTAATTAAACAGGTAGCATCTAAATGCTCAGAAGAGCAAAAGCAGTAGTATTTGTAGACACGGATGTTTAAGGAAAAACAGACCAACATCTTTCATCAGACCACCTAACACAACTGAAAAAGTGGGCACATTTTCGAGAAGTTTATAGTGGATTTTATATACTAGATGTTCTATATTATGTAGTATTCACCAGTAGACCTACCATGTAGACGAATCTGTTAACTTATGCCTTTGGGGACTGAATGGGGACCTGCAGATCCCCCCTGGATCTTCTGCTACAGCCTGAGCTTCAGTCAAGTCTCTGCATCTTGAATATGTAACAGCTTGAATCCGTTCATCATTGAGACAGACAAAACTTGTAATACACATGAACCAAAATTTTACACTTGTAGGCTTGGTGCAACAGAAAACTATAGAGCAATCACTTCTGATTTTTATGTACTCCAATTTTTTTTCAAGTGATTGAAAATTAGCTTTACTCTTACAGTTAAAATTTGTAAGATATTATACACAGTATTCATTTTGATTCTCAATCTCCTATTTATTTACCTTTCTAAAGCATTATCATATACCACAAAACAAAAAGGTCATGAAAGTAATCCTGTAAGTTCCTTCAAAAAATAAATATAACCTCTATTTAGCTACAGTTTAACAATAGTTGTATAACAAGGCATAGTAAGTCCTTATTTTTCAAACAAATAAAACATTATCCTTTTTACTGGAAAGCAAATTGTTTATTTGTAAAAATAGAAAGCCCCTGAGAATGCTGCTTTTCTTCAAATTAGTTCAATGGTCCAGACAATAAATGAATAATAAAATCAGTACTGTGCATGATATTTTTAATTGGTGAATATATTACAACTCCCGAATTATATTTTCAGGCAGCAAATATAGAGTTCTGGATTGGTGCCTAGAATACTATTATCATTTGAAAATACTTTCTGTTAGATTCTAGAAAGACTGGGGGTTTAATTTTCCAAATGAAAGACACTATGTCTTTTTGACAAACGAATGTCCTACAAATCTATTCTTTAAATCTTTCTGCAACAGAATTCTTCTGAAAAAGTCAGAAAGAAGTTGTGCTTCACAACAGATGCAACCAAATATAAGCCACAGTTGCCATTTGTGTACTATACACATGCACCTGTGAAAGGTGTTATAGCACATATATTCAGCTGGTTTTGGGATGGCTACACTAATTTCAGAAAAGCAATATATCTTTTCCACAAAACCTTGGCCAAAATAAAAAGTGAGAAAATTAATTTCTCTGCATGTACCTACTAAAAATTCTGCATCCCATTTGAAAATGGGCTTATGGCACTTGCAAACATTGCTTCATTTTGTTAATGGTTCAGTCAGAGACTTTGAGATCACTCCATTTTTCTAGATACTTAATGTCTTAAGGAACAAGCGGATTATTCTCAATGTCACAGGTTTATTTCACCCATTTACCTTATTTACTCATATTAAGCCGGTAACATAAATTAGACTAAAGCATAATTTATGATTGCCTTAGGCATGTCATCGTGAAAGGCATTCAGTCTCAACCTGTAAACATCAAGGGACTGACAATTCATCTTTCTTGGTAACTTTACTCCAGCAGCTAATCACGCTCACTTTTATAAGTTTGTGCGCCTGATGGGGATATGTTTATATTCATGCCTCGAGCATATATTATTATGCCCTTCTCCACTATACTGAAGTCCTTTAATATAACAAAGTTACTCTGCATTCACAGAATCACAGAATGGTAGGGGTTTGAAGGGACCTCCAAAGATCATCTAATCCAACCCCAGTGCCAGAGCAGGATCCTAGAGCAGATCTCACAAGAACACATCCAGATGGGTTTTAAATGTCTCCAGAGACAGAGACTCTACAACATCTCTGGGCAGGCTGTTCCAGTGCTCTGTCACCCTCACAGTAAAGAAGTGGTTTCTTGTGTTAAGATTGAACCTCCTGTGTTCCAGTTTGTGCCCATTGCCCCTTGGTCCTGTCACTGGACACCACCAAGAAGAGTCTGGCCCCATCTTTCTGACACCCGCCCTTGAGATATTTATAAGCATTAATGAGATCCCCCCTCAGCCTCCTCTTCTCCAAGCTAAACAGACCCAGTTCCCTCAGCCTCTCCTCATACGGGAGATGCTCCAAGCCCTTCATCATTTTAGTGGCCCTGTGCTGGACTCTTTCCAGTAGCTCCATGTCCCTCTTGAACTGGTGAGCCCAGAACTGGACACAGTACTCCAGATGAAGCCTCACCAGGGCAGAATAGAGGGGGAGGAGAACCTCCCTTGACCTGCTGGCCACAATCCTCTTTCTTGCACCCATAATTCTGTCAAGTCACAGAATCACAGAATATTCAGAGTTGGAAGGACCTCCAGAGATCCTCTAGTCCAACTCCCCTGCTTAAAAGCAGGATCCCCTAGAGCACATCACTCAGGACTGCATCCAGGTGAGTCTTGAAAATCTCCAGAGAAGGAGACTCCACAACCTCGCTGGGCAGCCTGTTCCAGTGCTCTGGCACCCTTAATGAAAAAAAGTTCTTTCTCATATTTAAATGGAACCTCCTATGCTCCAGCTTGTGCCTGTCAAGTCTCATCTTTTTTTGTTCGTTCAACTAAAGAGGCCAAGCTCATACATACTTGCACTGGAGGGTATTTTTCAAGATGCTCCTGTTTCAAAATACTTGAGCTAGTGCAGGTGTCACAAGCAATGTTATGTTATTTAAGACCACAAAAACAGCCACAGCAGATCAGACAAATAAGGGGTCACCATAGGAGGATGCTTGGGGACACCATATAAAGACAGGACATGTATTTAGGGATATTTCCTTCAATTTGCATTCCTGGAGAAGTGACACTCATGTCCTCTCATTTGTTCAGTTGCTGTTCATGAGAGGATTTTTATATTTAAAGCTTTTAAGAACCTTTGCTGAAGGACCTCATCAAAAATATTTCAAATAGAAACATTAGAGATCTTTGAGATGCCTCTGGTTGCCTTACCCAGCACTGTGCCTTACCAGATAAACAGACCTTGAATGGCAACCTTCCCCATGTTGTAGCTGTTCTCTGAACCACCTCATCTTCCAGTAGCCTTCTGCAGATGTGGGCCTTGGAACAGCATGTGGTGTCACTTCTACCCTACACCAACATGAAGTCATCTAACCTATGCATGAAGCTGATTGGGCTTTGGAAGCATTTCAAGTACAGTTAATTTCTCTTGAAATATATAGAATGTGAAAACTGTGTGATAAATTACAATGGTATAAAAGATGAATTTGCACATGGTTAGAAATACTTATGCAGGCTAATGATACTGCTGTCGTCCAACAGTATGGCTATTACAGAGCTTTACAAAAACTTTCATACAATATTCCAGCACAATTATTTGGACAAGGGTGCACTACAATGCATAAATGATCTTTTTACATGTGAATAAAGACTTAGAGCTGGCTAGATTGCTTGGTTCCAACGTGGCTACAATATAATTTTTTCACTTGCAGATAGATTCCTATTGTGTTTCCCATAACTATGTGATACATTTTCAATGGTCTATGTGGCATCTGCATGCAGAACACTCCTAAGCAGTAATTGTTGGTATAATTCTCACACACATAGCCTGTATATGTACCACAAGCACGGGTGGATTCACTTGCTGAAGCAGAGCACTTGTTTTCCTTGCTGGAAACTGAGGGAAAAAGGAGACAAAAACTCCATTCAGTGTATTTCAGACTGCAAGTTGTTCAGTGCAAAAAAAAAAAAAAAATTAAAAAATGTTTTTGATGACATGGCTGCAAAAGCTGTAACACTGCCTCTTATTTTTTTGACTAGCCTCTGTTTTCTTCCATCCACTATTAGTACTGATGAGCTCTAAAATATATACTTATGTTTGATTTTGAGTTGAAGCTAAGCTGAAGCTTATTCTTCTGAGTTGAAGGTAGCAGCAAGGGAGAACATCTCCTCCATATACACCCATTCTTCATCACCTTGTTATAGATGACTCAGCTACCTCCAAGCAGAAAAGTAAGTTGCTTCAAGGGACCTGAGCCAGCGAAGGGTGACAACAGGGGCTGCCTTCCTTTATAGATACCATAAAAGGAAAGTGATATGGTCTGAGACCTCACCGTTATCAGCAGAGTTGCTTTTACAATGTAGAAAGGAAGGGTCTCCATGTCAGAGCCAGGTGAAGACACATGGGTGCTGCACTGCTTATGGAGAGTGCTGCAGCAGAGGAAGCGCTGCCCTCCAACCCCTCACTTGGAGCGTGGGTCTGTCTGTCACTGGTGCTGCTACGGAGCAGGAGGTGGGTGCAAAACCAAGCCCTCTGCCTCTTCAGGAAAACACTGAGGAAAGATTCAAAAGATCCTCACTATGATTAACTGCTATGGCAGTTACTAAGAACGAAGGTGTCCTTGCCCATTATTGTTGAGACCTTTGAGTTTTGATGCCTATTGTCTTTGTTGCTATGCTCTCAGCTACAAAATGCCCATTATCACACACACTGCTGCAGTAATTAGATCCACACACTGCCCTGGTTCTACATGTTGATTGAACTTCTGCTGCCATTAATGAGGATGCATAGTAAAGAAAGCCACTAGACAGCAACAAGGTCAATGAGCACAAATCTGGTACCTACCTCACCAGTCATGATGCAGGAAAATTTTTCTCAGCTGCATCTGTGAATCTTTCTTCTGTTGCAATCATGTCACAATACATAGCTCATATTTTCAAGTCTTTAAAATGAATATTAATCTAAAAATTTCAGCAACATTTTCCTCATTTTACTGAAATTAATGAGATTGTCCCTATGAGTGCTTACAAAATCAGATGCAAACCAATAGAGACTAATTCTGCAATAACATACCTAAAGCATTGTTGTCAAGAAGTTTAAAAACTAAAAAAAGAAAAATTAACATGCCCATAAAAGCTGTACACACATATGACTCCATATACATATATACACTTTTTAACACACATGCTACTTAGAAAAGGGTTGAGGAATTCAAAGCAAAAGACAGGTTTGGTTCAGCTGATATACTATACTATATTGGCAAACTGGCCAATAAAAATCTTTTTCTTAGGAATGTTTTCCTGAAAACTATTGAAAGGCTACAAAGCTACCTCTTGGTAAGGTAAAAAGGGAATAGAAAAGGCAAATAAACAGAATCAGAGATCTTGCATTATCCTTATTATGTTCAGTTCTATTTATCCATATCAGCTGTAAGCTATTGAAGGAAAGTCTTTTGCTGCTTATGTATTTGTAAAACAGCACATGATCTTCCCTTCTAATTGTGCAGATAAAGCAGATGTCTTATGCAGATCTTGCCTTTTTTAGAGAAGATAGGAAACAGAAGTCTCTTAGAAGCGATTTTTAAATTTCCTAAAAATGTGATGTAATATATTAGCTTTAATATCAATTTCTGTGCCAAAGAAACTTCAGTGGTGGAGAGACTTGGATAGAAAGCAGGCAAGGCGGCCACTGATTTAGATGCACATCTCTTTACCCTAACCTCATTCACAGCAGAGGCATGACCCACCTCATGGCCACTTCTTTCATACTGCTTCTTCAGGGAGAGGCACAGGTGGGTGTACATATATCCCCCAAACAGAAGAACTGGAGGAAGCCCCAGAACTGATACCTTGTGTATATGGTATTTTACCACCAACTATTTTTCTTCGCTCATATTTTGCTGCACTATTAATTTTTGTGCCTAGATAGTGAGAGTCTTTGAAAATTACTGTTTTAAGAAAAGTTTCAGGAACAATGCCCCCCCCCCCAGATCAGTAATGTTCAATATATTCATCAACATCCTGGATGAAGGGACAGAGCACATCCTCAGCAAGTTTGCTGATGACACAAAACTGTGAGGAGTGGCTGACACATCAGAGGGCTGTGCTGCCATCCAGCATGACCTGGACAGGCTGAAGAGCTGGGCAGAGAATAAACTTATGAAATTCAACAAGTATAAGGTACTGTACCTAGGGAGGAATAATCCCATGTATCAGTACAGGTTGGGGGATGACCTGCTGAAAAGCAGCTCTGTGAAAAAAGACCTAGGAGTCCTGGTGGACAACAGGCTGACTATGAGCCAGCAACGTGCCCTCACAGCCAAGGTGACCAATGGCACACTGGGCTGAATCAAGAAGTGTGACCAGCAGGTTGAGGGAGGTTCTCCTCCCCCTCTACTCTGCCCTGGTGAGACTGCATCTGGAGTACTGTGGCCAGTTCTGAGCTCTCCAGTTCAAGAAGGACAGGCAACAGCAAAGGGCTACAAAGATGATTAGGGGGCTAGAACACCTCTCTCATGAAGTAAAGCTGAGGGATTTGGGGCTTTTTAGTCTGGAGAAGACTGAGAGGGGATCTTATCAATGTTTATAAGTACTTAAAGGGTGGGTATAAGGAGGATGGGATGAGTCTTTTTTTTCCAGTGGCCCCCAGTGACAGGACAAGAGGCAACAGGCACAAACTTGAACACAGAAAGTTCCATCCAAACATGAGGAGGAGCTTCTTTACTGTGAGGGTAGCTGAGCACCGGAACAGGCTGCCTAGAGAGGTGGTGGAGTCTCCTTCTCTGGAGACATTCAAAACCCTCCTGGACACCATCCTGTGTGACCTGATCTAAGTGAACCTGCTCTGGCAGGAGGGTTGGACTAGGTGATCTCGAGAGGTCCCTTCCAAACTATAATATTATTTAATTCTGTGTTAAAACTATGACTTTCCTGAATTCATTATGTTTGAAATCACATATAAAATCACGTTTGCTGCACTGCTTTCCAGGAGTCAATATATTATCTTCCATAAATCTTATTCTTCCACATGACTTAAAATGTCCAGAGCTATTGTCTCTCTGAGGCTGATAGTCAAAGCAGATGTCTAGGAAATAATACTTTTCTTAATTTATCCAATGACCATGAACAGAAATGCCTTCTCTACCAGCCTATGTGGATATTTACTCACATAATAAACCTAATCATAGCATATTCAGAACAAAAAGTGTAACAAAAGTGTCAAGTAAAAGCAGGTTCCTCCCTGCATCATCAACACTGGGTTCCATGAAAAACAACAAAAAAAACAAAGACACTTGGAGCTCACAGTAGGCCTTCTAATTAAAAAAAAAAAAAGTTAAGTTCCTGTCTACATTTATCCTGCACCCAGGGCTAAACTGCAGCAGTTGTTCTACCACCTGATGACCCCTCCCCAGATGAGAAGGAGAATCAGGGAAAAAAGGGAGAAGCAAGTTGAAGTAGAAGAAGATTTAATGAAATAGCAAAACTAATACTATTACCAACATAAAGTATACAAGGTTATACTCAGCCTCATCCTTAGGGTCAGCAGCATGATAAGAAAACCAAGAAGAAGGAGCCCCAGGAAGAGGAGCTCCACCCTTAGTGAACTCTCTTCTTTTATAAAGAGCATCATTGAGTGCTAGGGGATACACCTGTGAGTCAGCTTGGGGCAGCTGCCCTGACTGAATCTCCCAGCTGACTCGGGGCTACTCATGGACTGCCTGCCATGGCTGGCCCATGGGTCTGTGCCTGGGAAACCAGGACAGTTCCATAGATTTATTGCTTCATACAGCCTTGCCAAAATTGTTGGCACTTGGTCAGAAATGTCCATTTAGTCATGAACCAGGGTAGTGCTCCCAAGACCACTGCAATAGCTTTACTGACATCTCTGTATTTTGCTTTCTGCGGTGCCCTTAGCCACTTTAAATGTTAGAAGCTATCAGTTCTCATACTGCAAAATGCAAAAGAGGGAAATTGGGCCCACCTTCTGACCTCTCAGGCCATAGTCAATGTACATTGGCTGAGCTGACATTTACATTTTCAACTCATCATCATTCCCATATCACTGGACAAATAGCCTGGTGAGAAAGATGTTTTAACACTAGCATGGGAAGCACAGATTTTTGAGTAGAAGACTATTTCTCTGTACCCCTAGAAAGTCTCTTTCTCTACCCAGTGACCAGCAACAAGCAGACCCACACCCTACAAAGAAATACTCACGTGCCTATGTTCTTGAATAAACGAGCAAAAGAATTCACGATCTCACAGGTTAAAAATTAAAAACAAGGCTGTAATGTATGCAAACTGCATCCCTCAATGCATATTTTTAGGTGTATACTGATTGACTTGTCTCAGTGTTTAAAATTAAGTTGCCTTTAGGCAGCCAGGTCTCTTTCAAGAGCTACTGACGATGATATTATTAACCTTTGGTATTGAAATTCTGTTAGTAGCACCTGATTTATCCTGGTAAACAGCACTGTCATTTCATTCTTAGCCCTGGCCTGTGAAAATTTACAGCTTTGGGGTTTTCATTCGTTGTTTTTTTCAAAAGAAAGTACCACTAAAAGCAAACTACCCATCAAACCATACAGACTTTGTTTGAGGGATGCATTATAATTTTACCTTTCTTTTAAAAGGGATGGTTTATGAAGGTATTTTTTTAAAAAAACCAACCAACCAAAACAAAACAAAACAAGAAAAACTGGCTCTGGGTTAAAATAGAATAAATTGAGCAGACAGGTAATTCTTCCCCCTCCACTCTTCTCCCCCGAAAGGTTCACAGAAGGTATTTTTTTTAATAAAAAACAAGGATTGTGATACGATTTGTACTGATAAAAGGATTCGTTTTATTGAAGTGTGATAATAATCACAAAGACATCCATACTAATCCCAGTTCAGCCTTTGGATATAGGCATCTCTCAGCTCCCTATGAGATGAACAGCTGAATACCATGTATTCTGGCTGAGGCAGTTCAGAAAGTCAGTAAGCAGGACTTCTTTGCCATGTGGGAATACAGCATTTTCTTACCATAGTTCAAATAACATTTTTGTAACAACTTATGTGCAGGTGTATAAGACACAAACCTTACTGATACTAAAATAAGGAGGTGCCTGGTTCTTGAAAGGTGTGGTCTCATTTACTTGCAGTTCACAAGGCATTTTACAGGAACACATTTGACTTTTTACAAGTTTCCAAGAGCAGTAAACTTTATTCCTGCTGACAGCAGAAGTAATTGCTGTGTGCAGAATAAAATTGATTGCTTTAAAAGTTTAACTCTGTTTTCTTGTTTCATGTTTTGTGCTCTAAGGTTACATTTAAATCTGTTTCAGATAAATTGTTTCACAAATAACAATCCTTTCTATGTTACTGGAGTAGAAATACATATGAGTGAACACCAAATCATTGCAAAGTAAGGGAAACTGGGCTTTTATCTGAAGTGCAAATAAGTATTTAAATTCCTCTTGTAGAAGATATTCTTTTCATAGTAAAACTTTCACAGTTTGATTTTTTTTTAGTTTACAAGATCAGAAGAAAAAAACCAAAACATTTAGGCAATTTTAGACCTCCTTATTTAAACCAGATATCTAATGATAATAATAAAAGAAGCAAGAAACAAAACCACTATCATAACCTTCTTCAGCAAGCAGGCAATTTGTGTAAAATACAGATCAACCATCTGCCCTTATGCCGTGATTCTTGGGCCAATTCTGGAATCATGTGAATAGTGGCAACTCATGGCGTACACACACTCTGAAAAATACGCAGAAGGGGCACTTACCACTGTAATTACCCACAAATGATCCAACTTAAGATGCTCCAGCTACCAATTGCCCACCGCCAGCCCTCCAACAGAGCTTACTACCTGTGCACTACTGAGGATTTAGTTGCATTTTACTTTGGATCTTGGTTTAAAAGTGTTCATGCCCTCTAAAATTAAAATTTCTGGTACTTTATCATTGCCAGTAAAGTTAAGCACACTCAGTCTGTGTTAACTTGCTGGCAAGTCAGATAATGGTGAGAGAAAAGCATGGAACTGTATTTAGCTAACTGCCTTGGGTAAGACAGTGGAAGGTACCTTCATTTGGCTTACATTGTGCTACTGGCTTCTTCCAGTAGACTTGCATCTTGTCATCCTCTCCTGTTCCCTTCCTCTTCATGCTGCTGGCTTTATCTGGAGGGATTCACATGAAGATGCAGGAAGCATTTACGTATCAATGCTATAGAATAATTTGGCGTTGTGATAAATTATTTAAAAATCTGTAAGTTAAAACATACAGGAGTCCTCTTATGCACACAGACAAAGGTGTGATGATAAGTTATAGAAACCGCAATTTTAAGTAGATTTCTGTTTTAAAGAAAAATCACAGAATCATCATAAGACAAATGTAACTCTATTTATTTTCTTTGGTTTAAGAGCAGATTTAATCTATCTTCTCCACAGATGGAAGCAATATTGATACTTGCAATTGCTAGTCTCTTCTAATACTGCTTGCTCTTCATTAAAGGGTCAGGTAGCAAAAAATTTGTCATGAAGAGAAACAAAAAAGTACACTGTTTAACAGAAGAGGATGTTTTATTCTTAAAATAATATACAGTGAAAGCCAAGTGAAATGGGTTCCAGCCATAGATTTAGGAGAAATTTGCAGTGCCCAGGAGTGCAAGTTTTGGTGCTATACTTAGATCAGAAAACAGTAAAACACATCATGTATCAATTCAGTGGTAACATTCCACTGGGACAGTAAGACAATTATCTGTCTTAACACCATCCAACTCATACTGTCAAAAGCAATATCCATTGCTTTCACAGGTTCTCCGATTCTTCTGCTTCCATCACCTCCTATGCCAAAGCCAATGTCCACAGACACGTGTTTCCTACAAATTTTTTGAGTAGTCGCTTGAGTTTTCTAGCACCTAGACAAATAAATTTCACTATTTTTTTTTATGTGCATTTAAATGTTGCACACACCACACACACATTGTTTACTGAACGCTAATATTAGCACAAAACACTTATCCTATTTTTAAAAAATTACAAAACATAATGCTAAATATGTGAGTAATCAGGATATATGAGTGAGGCATTAGCATGAACAATCACAGAATCATAGAATAGCCTTGGTTAGAAAAAACCTTAGATCATCAAGTCTAACCATTAACCTAGCACTGCCAATTCGCCACTAAATAATGCAGACAGTCATACAGCCATTTTGATTCAGTTTACCACCAGCTCAGCACATGATCACTGTACTGTCATTTGTTATTGCACCTCTCAGCCTTCCCTTTTGACTTGAAATCTTTACATTCCATTTGGCTATTCTAAAACTGCGTTGGCAAGCTCTGTATGTCTATTCCGAAATAATAGCATTGTAGTCTGATGCAGCAGCATATGCTCAAAATCGAAATGAATTTTACTCAATATAATCTATAATTCTTGACATATCAGGTGCTAGACTTCAGTGCAGCTCTCCTAGCTACTCTGTACTCTGCTCATCATGCTGCAGTTTACTGCCTACTAGATACATTCACTCATTGATCAAGGCTTATGAAAGTCCAAGTTCAATAGGACAGACGGCACCTTGGCAAAGGATGCCTTCTGTTTTATGCCTGTCAGCAGTATGATGGAAATTTTATCATGAGACACAGAGACACTACTCACATATCCATAATTTTATTAAGCAATAGCACAAGTGGTCTCGGTAGACTGAGTAGATGACATATGTACATGAACAGTGAGTATTATCTACCTGATCTAAATTAGTACTGAAAAAAATATGGAGCTTAACTAGGTAGAGGTCTCTTCTGGGCAAACAGATCATTTTCCAATCACATACTCACTTGTACCTCATAATGAGTTGGGGGAGAAATGAAGGAAGGTACAAGATCAATTCTAAAAATAGTATCTCACTCCCTTGAAAACAAGACATACTTACAGAAATGAGAATGTCAATGACAGTACTGGGGAAACAGCACACACTAACTTGTTAGTCTCTGAAGAATGACATTCTTCTGTCAACTTTTTCGGGAAAATCTAATAAAACATTGATGAAATGGAATAATAATTTTCCCTGCATGAAGATTAAGTAGGAACATGAGTCTACACAACAGACAGTTTTTGCATTCATCTCATGTCTGCTCAGCTGCAGAAGTCATTGGGAAATGGCATGTAGAATATTTCTAAACTGAAGTATATCTGAAATAGTAGATGTCAACTTGAGTCCTACAGGAAGTGACAGTCAATACCAGCTTGTTGCTAGCTATTTTTGCAACCATCTATAAAGTTTGGCAGTCTTGTAATAGGACTGGAACCTATTGTTTCAGAAAAAATAAAAGGGAAGACAATTATTACGGATATTTACATAACATATACTGTATCTGAAGGCATAATTATGCACAAGCCTGTGTGCTGGTACTTGTCTGAACCTCCAAAGTAAACTGAGTTTCTGACAAAGAGTATAAGGTTAGAATTAAGGGTAGATGCTTTAGGTACCCCACAAACCAGAGCAATTCAGCTGAATGATTTCTACAGAGTATTTGCCATCTGTTGGTGATGACTCAAGCAAAACAAAGCACAGATGGATCTTAGTTCCAATTTTTGTCTTCTTTTTGCCTGAACTCTTCTAAACTTCAGAGAGGATTAGGATTTTGTGTCATTTTGGAGGAGTGTATTTTTATAGTGAGTGGCTCCTAGTTTGTACTTATTCACAGCTAATTCTCAAACTATTGTATGTAATAAATGATGTGACGAGTTTCAGCTTTAATGCTAAGTAGTCTTCTTGGAAAAACTTCCAGGCTCTTTGTAACGTATTCTGAAATGCTCTCGGCCATTTATTGAGGCATAGATCATTCAACTTCCTTCCTCACACATATATTACCCAGTGAATGGGATTCACAACAGCCAGCCTGCTCAGCAGGGGAACTCTTGAATTAGTCAAGACAAATTACCACCAAAAAAAATAAATTTGCAGGCTGAAATCTTATATATCTCCTGAAGCCTTACAACCTTGACAGGAGTCTCTCTACTAGACTGAGTTTCACATTCTTAAATGTTCTACTGGTCTATGATGACCAAGCAATCATTTCAAGTACAGAAAATTGGTTCGATATTTTCTTCAAAATAGAAACAATCACTCCAAGTTGTGCTACAATCACCTTTTATTGTTAAAAACATATGTAGTTTAAGCTAATAGTAAAAAAACCCATTAAAGGGAAGACCTGGGCATTTTTACCTCATTTGGCCATTTATCAGCTGAAAGCCATTGGGGCTACTATTGTGTGCTAAACTCATGTATGCCTGCAAGGAATTCATCGTTTGAGCATCCTCATTGGGTCACAATGCTCCGAAGAACTCGACATATCTGATAGTTGAATATCAACACCTCTAAGCAGGATAAACTCTAAGATACTCAGTCCAGATGGGAAGTATGCAAGCAAATGCGTTAGCCATTAGTGTGATATGCCTAAGCAGCAGAACTAGGGGAAACCAAGGACTCCACAGATGCTCAGTGCCTGCTGGGTGAAGTGGGATCTTTATGGATTGTTTTCCAGGACTGAGCCTTTGTCGCACTGTAGACAGCTTCCTTGTAGCAGTTCCTAAAGGAAATAATAAATGTTCCTGGAAAACACTGGACCTGGAGCTCTCATAATAAGCCTGTTAATGGCTTGACTACTTCCAAAGCCACTTACAGCCAAACCACTTGTGTCGGAGCCACAAGTGCAAGTGCAGTCAGGAAATACCGAGAGTGGAAAGGGGGTGACCCAGCCCTCACTCCTTCTCAGCACACAGCATGCAGGCTGGATGTGTAACACTAGGCACCTTTCTGAGTTCAGATTTAACACCCATTCCAATATAAGGCTTTAAATTGAATACGAGGTAAAACCCAGATTCTGAGGCTCAGTTCAGCAGGCTCTCTTCCTCTTTATTACAGGTAACTCCTGAAATTTTAGATTGCCTTTCAACTTTTGTCATCTCTGTTGATCTATGTGCAGAAATACACTAGCTTATAAAACAGCAAAGGCTCAACTGATTTTTTACTTTTAATGTTGATTGGTTTATGTATATTTGCAATTGATTAAATACAACTCTAAGCTAAGCAAACATAAAACCTTCCTCTAACACACTTGATTTACTTTTCGTCAACTAGTTAAGGGGCAGAGCCATTTATGGAGTGTTTTGCATATGTGGACTAGCTTTAACTGGAAATAATTATTTAATATTAGTATTCAGAAATAGTTAATTTATAATACCTTCACTTGGAAAGAATGCTACCTGTAATTTCAGTGGTTGGTGGCATCTTTTTCTCAGCTATAAGTCCCAATACACCAGAATATATCTCAACTACCAGTGTACCAATCAGATAATTTTGCTATTTTAAAATAAATTGATTTTACGTGTAGGTTCCCCTGAATTAAAACCTATACTGATTTTAAAGAGCTATTGTGCCGTGTACCCACTGAACCAGGGAAATTCCATTTCTTGTGTTCAATATAAAGTTAGCAAATTTTTCCCCTTTCTTGAATCCAACTCAAAATACCTTATGAACAGTTTTGAATAGAAGACGACCTACATAACTGAGAAGTACAAGTATCATCAACATTGAACTTAAAGAGCAAACATAGCAAAAATACCCGTGTGGATCTGGTTCAACAATCTGCACTTTCCACTCTGATACAGCAGATAAAGCCTAAAAATCTATGCTGAATCTATAATGCTGTAACAATACTTTTTCATACTCGGGTTCATGGTACAAAGAACAATGCATTTAGAAAGTACAAATTCAAATAATTGTGTTTTCAGCTTATGAGCTTTCACTAAATGTACACAATTACCTTCTTACAAACTGGAAAGGAAGTGATTTTTCAGTAGTGGCGGCCTTTGTTTGCTAACATAATTTGTCTGTTCAAGAGTTGTAGGAGCAAGAAGGTGGAACCTATAAATTCCAGACCATGCTGCCCAGGTGAACTGAACAGGACTGATAAAACAGAGGAATGTGGCTAAAGGCCAGATTTTTACGCCCGAGGCGTTCTACTGCTTGTGGCACTGATTTTTAGACATATCACTGATGTACTTCTGTGATGTAACTGCACTGGTTTAACAAAGTACTGCTAATTTAAAATTGCAGAAAGATAATCTGTCTTCATATAGTACTTTTCAAGCAGCGCAAATACACAGGAGCTAAATCACACAATCCAACTTAACGTGTTATCTAGAGGTATAAGAAGAGAGGTACAGAGAGAACACTTTTATTTTTATTACAGTTTTTGAACACCACAAGCTTGCCTTGACTTGCTTAGTACCTCTGTAAATCTGGCCTTGTGGGATTAGCTGCAGTAACACCACTAACCGAGAATAAAACCTCACATTCTGCGTTTCTCACTGCTATGGCTTAACCAACAGACATTCCTTCCTGTGACAACACACAGCACCCTCACAACATCTTTCTTCACAAGGAAGGGTTTTGCTGTGGAACAGAGAGTTAACATGTAGCATCTTAGAACTAGCAAAGAATCCGATGGCTTAGTAGATAAATGACAACATTGATGAATTGTTAAGTAATTCTGCCTTTACAATGGCATTATATATGGCTGCAGCCACAAGTACAACAGGATGTTAAGTAGGTTTCTGTAAGCTCTTTAAATGTACAGGGTAATTCAAAATAAAGAAAATGATACAACTTCTAAGTCATGTTCTCCAGGTTTCTTTGGAAGGAAGAGAGAAGAAAATTAGCTTGTTTTCCCTACAGAGAGGCCCCTGGAACTTCCACATTAAAGTGAGAAAATAGTTTCATTGTAATTCAGTGCGCTTTTTTTTTTTTTTTTTGGTATTGGAATCCATATCTTTGTCCTTTGGAATGCTGGATCCTTAAGGGATGTAAAAATTAACTATGTTGGACATGGATTTACAAAGTTTACATAAAATAGCACAAGGTGAAATGATTTCACAGGAGAAGTCTCTTGTGACATTTCAGCCAATAATACCTTACAAACAATCCTGCTCATGGCCTAATCAGGAACCTGGGAAGGCAGTATCAATCTCCAGAAGGTTAAGAGACACAGTAAGAAAGCATGACTAGGACTCACAAATACGTCTTCACATTAGACTGATTTATCTTTGAAAGGCTCCAGCATGAGTTATACATTGTCTCCACATTTTACGTTCAGACCTATAGAAACAACCCAGCTTGCAGCAACATCACACACTAACCTCTTCCATATCAGGAAGAATAAATGTGTTGATAACCTTTATGTAAATCTCTTACATCTATTTTTTAAGTGCAGAATACAGCGGCAGATGAAGGCACAACAATATCCCAAAAGCCATGGAGAACAGGAAGATAAAGTGCTTTTTTTCCCTTTAACCAAGCCTTCAGATTTTGATGTATTTTCCATTTAAAGAGTGTTGAGCTTAGCAAAGCTATAATGTACAATGTCAAAAAGCTCAGCCACAGGTTACTACTGTTTCTTGGTAGTGACAGCACAGGAATGATTTCTAAAGTGTATAGTGAGAGCACTGCCATTGTCTTGACCTTTTTTCTACATCTGCCGAACAACTATATCTTATGCATAGAATTCTCTCCAGCCTCCCGGACTGTGTCTAGTCCTTATACATATTGGGAGACAGAGAGGAAATCCCACAATAAGAACACAGAGAAAAGGAATTTGCATGGATATTACTTTAAAACCATTTCAGCTTGACCTTTCATGAAGAATGGTTTAAAGGCTGAATTATCTGACTGTGAATGCAAAGGTTAACTGTCTTTATTGAGCACTGCTTATAGGGTCCTAGCAAACCATGATGGTTTCTTGGAGAGAGGGAGGTAGAGAAGGGTAGGAGAGAGCAGGTTTTGCACTAAAAAGACAAATCCCTTAGTAGCCACACTAAAGGACATCCATGTCCCAAGCACAGACATGAGTAAATGAAGTAGACTTCCATAAGAAAGTTGTTGAGTGTTGTAGAGTACTATACTTTACATTACGGAATGACTAACTTAAAACAGAAATATAACCACCTACCTAGTCTCATCAAAAGTCCTCCCACACCACACAAAGCACATAAGTTTCTTTGGCTCCTTCTTTAAAAATAAATAAATAAAATTCAGAATTTCTCTGAGTATTAGTTCTCATGTTAATTTAAATAGTGAAGCAATTTACATGTTTAAGACCACAAAATTACTGAATCAATCTCTTGTTTAAACTTTTGTGGTTTCCTTGTTTGAATTTCTTTATCAAATATTTCATAAATTACATAAATTACATTGGAAGACTATTATTGCAAAACCTCATCTATGACCAGTTTCATGCAGATGTTAAGTAAGCAGTTTTATATCACCAGGAAATGTAAAACCATAAACAGACTATAAATATTTTCTCATGAACTGAATAAAGAAATTCAGCTAATGATTACAAGATGATTCAGAAATAGTGTACAGTGTTCAACAGTTTTTGCATATTAAGAGTGATAATTTCAAGATGCTTAAACACACTAATAAAAATAACATAGTGGGACTGTAATGAAAACCTCTCATTGAACCAACATCTTCAAGTAGCAAGAAATAGTTTCTGGGATGTTTTTAATTCCATCATGCTAATAATATCACTTATTATATGTTCAATTACAAATCACCTTTCCTCAAGAAAAGTACAGACTATAAGGAATACTATCTCCCACTAAGACCGTACACAAATTCTGGTTACTAAACAAACATAAGAGTAATGATCATGATATATGTTAAAGAAATTGTATGTCAAACGACTGGACAAACGTGAGGTACAAAATCTGTAACGACCTATCCAACGTCAATGAAAATCACAGGTCAACAGTGGTCCAGCAGACACCAAGGCCTCTCTGCTCTTCTTTGCAAACCAAACTTGGACAATTTCAAGCAATTAAATACAAATGCAAAAACATAAGTTTTGAATACATTAAATGCCAAGTTTGTTAGTTAATTCATCATATTTTATACACATACACAAATTTAAAAGCCCTATAAAATACACAATATTCACAGCCATATGGTTTCATGTATGTTCAAAATGTAGGTATAGGCAATCACGTATACTTCAGGGAACAGAAAGTGATTCACAACATTAAACCCAAGACTACACTGCAACTATGACAGAATTATTTAACCTGTGTTTTCAGTACTACCTTAAAACAAAAACCCTACAGGCTTGTGAATTAAAAAGTCAGGGGAAAGTTCACGTATGCATCTGAGACTGAGGATGAGACAGATCAAAGGAAAACCAGAACTGCTCAAAATCTCTGAAAGAGTAGTCTCTCTTTTCAGTACTGATCTGTTTCATCGCGAATTCCTGCATGGACTAGTACGGGGAAGCACACCTACCCTCATTAACAGGTGCTACACACTTGATACTTGTTCAGTTTTTCACAGAATGGCCTCTCAAAACTTATATTCATTGCACATCATTGTATGTATAATTCAGAATTCATTACAATCAGTGCAATATATAACACACTGATTTCAGATTTATATTTAATGACTGATCTGAAATGTGTAAAAGCTTCATATATCATATAGTATATATTTTCAATACCATTATTACGTATTCTCATTAGAGCTGGCACATTTGACTTGTAGTATTGGTAGGGAAGCTATCATTATTCTTTTTGATGCTTACTCGCATACATTTGCTGTAACGGAGGAAACCTAGTATTATGAAAGACAGTGTCCTGCCTGTTTCTTAAATCCTTGGTAAGTTCTGCTCTGACACCCTGCTACCATACTTGACATTCTTCACACGAGTCCTCCAAGGAGTACAATGTGGGAGAGAGCTCACTCAACCCCTCAGGACCTCCTGCTTGCTGTGTGCCCCGACTCCGTCCCTTTAGCGTGGCAAGGGACTGTGTTGGCCCAAGGGAGGAGCAGAGCACTGAAATGACTTAAGGTCTCCTGAGACCAGCCAGAAATTAATGAAAGCTTTTCATGGCTCAGGGCAGTGTTGGAGTTGCTCTTTATTGTGCCCAGCTACAGCCAGGTCACCGACTGGGAACTCCTTTAGTCCCCAGGAGCTTTGCCCCTCTTATATTCCTGCTGGTGGGAAAGCGGCTGGACGCTTCGCGGTGCGGGAACATCCAAAATTGCTGCTGCAAGATGGACAGCTGCTTTGCAACACTGCCTGGCACCAGGAGCCCTGCCAGGGTGGGAATCCCTGCCGGCGGAGGGCCGGGAGGAGGAGCAGGGTGGCAGCAGCCCGCCAGCCCCCGCATCAGGCGGCACCCCCCTTGCGTTTGCAATCGCTCCCTAGCAGCCACGCGTCGATACACCACCTAGGAAAGCCGGGAAACACGTTGTGCCGAAGCGGCTCATCCCAGAGAGCTGCCCAAATCCTACCAGCATCTGCAGGAACGCCTCCTGGTGAAGCTCTTCTCATTCTCATGAGGGGCAGGGGAAGTGCTGATGCTTAGGAGCAGTGTCACTTCTCAGCTATACTGCTCTGCTCAAGGTCGCTCAGCCTGTACACGCTGCAACATTAGTCTTAATTGCAGCACATATAACTACAAGGTTAATGGAAGCCCCTTCCTCCCCACCAGCCCTGGGCGTGGATGTCCCGCTCACGGCGGGACACGCGCTCTGGCTTGAGACACCAGTCCTGCACAGCGCTGTCCCCTTACAGCATAAACACATTTGCTTTGAAGAACATTTAAAAAGAATCAGTTGAAATACAACTTTTCCCGCCCCTTAATTGGCAGGCTCTGCTCCTGCCTTTCCCACGCCAGCTGTCCCCTGTGCCTCTCGGAAGGGCTGAGGCGGGCGGGAGCGGACCCCCGGCCCAGGCAGCACTTGCGGCGTGGCGGTACTCGAAGCGCTGTGAAGATCAGTGGCTCTCACGGAACAAATTGTTTTATTACCTTCTCCGTCCTGCGCTTTCCATCACGCCACATACCCAAGAGGTGCTACAGCCCTGGTGTGCTTTTTTTCCTGGGGGGTTGGTGGCAGCTGCAGCACGGCTGGGCGGTGAATCTATTTATTCACTCACGTCCTACAGACAGGTACGCTGAGGTACTTGGAGATCTGGCTTGTCAGATGAAGAAGGGAGCCCCCGGCAGCACTTCAGAGTGCTCACCAGAGTTTACCTCCCCAGCGGAGAGCCCTCCTCCGTCGCGGGGAGACCGGTGCCCTGCGCGGGTGTCCCGAGGATGGCTGTGCCTGCGGCAGGGGGGCAGGCTATCTCCCCTTCCCATCCTCTCCCACCGCTTCCTTGGCCGTGCAGGGTACCTCCGCCACCCCCGCGGAGAGGGGTGTTTGTATGCGTGTCCCCCGCCCCTCCGGCTGGGCCGTCGCTCCCCTCCCGCCCGGCGGCCCCGCCACTGCCCGTGTCCTCGTCGTCCCCCCCCCCCCCCCCCCCCCCTTTTCCTCCATATAGATGGATAGGGAGATTTTAAATACTATTACGATTATTTGAGCCAATTTCAGCCGGGGCTGGGGGGTCTAACAGCAGGTGTGGGCAGGCTCTCCATCCCCGCAAAGGAGCATGCTCAGCGCTCCCAGGCATGCTCCTTCCGCAGGGAGGGAGCCAGGGCTGAGCTGGGGGGGGGAGAGAATCCTCACACTTGCACCGTCCTAATGCAAAGTTTTATTGTTCCAGCGGCCCCAGAGTCGGGGGCCGACGCGGCGCCCCCTGCCCCGCATCCCGCCGCCGCTGCCTCGGCTCGGCTCGGGGACCCGGGCGACGCGCCGAGAGCTGGGGGGGGGGGAGGGCGGGGGAGTGAGTTCCCCGTCGCTCCCGGCGGCGAAAGGAGGAGGAGGAAGAAGATGAGGAGATGCCGAGGAGAGGAAGGCTCCAGAGGTAACTTCTGCCGGGAAACCCGCAGGTCCGCTGCCGCCCCCTCCCAGGGCGAGATGAGCGCTACGCCCGGCGCTGCTCCCAGCGCTGATGCAACGCCGAGAGCACACGGGCAGCACCATCACCATCATCACCACCATCATCATCACCCTCATCATCATTATTATTAATAACATTATGACGATGCTCGCGGCCGCGCAGGGAGGGGGAAGCCGCGCTCGGCTCTGGCAGCTGCGCTCCAGCGGTTCCCCCCACCGCGGGGCGGCAGCGCCCCGTTCCGCTCTCCCCGCTCCCCGCCCGGGGCTGCGGGAGCCCCGCGCACCGCTCTGCGCCGCTCCGCGCAGCCCCCGCCCCCGCAGCCCGGCAGCGGAGAGGGCAGGAGGGGGATCCGACCGAAATCGTAATGAAGGCACCCGGCGGGTCGCCTACCTTGAGCTCCTCCGTGTCCAGGTTTGCCGATCTGTCCATAGAGCACTGAGCGGAGCGGAGGGAGGATTAGGAAAGTTGTGCCAAAAAATAAACAAATAAATTAAAAAAAAAAAAAAAAAAAAAATGAGGGGGGGATCTAGTCTCTCAGTTTCCAGCCCAAACTCAGCCTTGTCCTCCAAACCCTGGCAGCTCCCCTCAGTCTCATTCTCCGCGATCACGCCTCCACCGGTTTAAATAAATAAATAAAACAAATAAATAAATAAATAATAAATATTTCACTTTTTTTTTTTTTTTTTTAAAAAAAACACCCGTCCCTTAAGGATTAAAGCGACAGGTGATCCTTCTCCAGTGGAAGAGATTCGCGTCCTCTGGCAATGAAAGGAGGAGACGGGGGAAAAAAAAAAAAAATCCACTCAGTTTATTCTTTCTCCTGCAATCAGCTCAGAAACCGGCGAACCGCTGCCCCCCGAGCAAAAACCCTGCTTCCCTGGGCAGCAGCATGCAGCAAATTCCCAGCAAATGTGTTCAGACTGACGAGAGCGGTCTCTGATGAAAGCCTTTCTCCGTCGTGCCGACCCCGGGAGCTCAGGTAGCACCCAAGGCATCGGCGATGGGCAATTTCACTGGCAAGACACCAAAATCCCCCAAGTCCTGCAGAGACTCAAAAATCGGCTTGCAGCTAAAGGTATTCTCCCAATAAGAGGGTTTAAAAAAAAAAAAAAAAAAAAAGAGAGATAAAGTCTGTGGCGAATGGTCGTCTTTGAAGGTTATGGTAAAAGAGTTGGGAGGAAAACAGGAGGTGGATCTCTTGCAGAAGAGAGAAGGGAGAGACCGAGATTCCCCCCTTCCCTCCTGTTTTACTGTCCTTCACCGCCAGGTGACTGACTTCCCTCCTCCTGGCCCGCACGGGGGGGATTTCTCCCGCTCGCCTCCGAAAGCGACATTTCCTTTCCGAGCAGCGCAGCCCCCGGGTCCTACCGCCCGCAGCCCGCGTGCCGCCAGCGCCGCCCCGGGGGGGGACACACAGCCCTCGCCACCCTCCCCAGATGGCTCCTCTCGCTAGCCCCACGTGTCCTGAATGGTAGCCACACTCACCAGTTTCAGAAATCGTTACTGCTTCATGTATCCCTCCCTATTAAAGAAAAAAATAAATAGATGTATTTACATCCTCAGGTGCATCTAAATTAATAAGGTGATGTGAAACTTCTCAGTCTTTGGCTTGAAGTGCACGGGGTTTTGTTCAGCTGTAGAGGGCATCATTAATGTGCTGCAGCTTTGGTGGAGTAGCACTTCCGAAGGTACACGGATTAAGTCCGAGTCTCTCTCAGGCTGTTACTTTACTAATCTCCTTTTCCAAAGGATTCACTGTCTCGCGGCTCTCACATCAGTCCGAAGAGAACCAAAATTAGATTTAAAAATTCAAATTCCTCCTCACCAAGATCCTGATTTTATCATGGTCCTTTATTGTAAATCTGTCACTTGCAGTTTTGGAGAACAAGGCTGTGATTTTTGGTTTCCTGTTATCAGTCTTTCAGAGGCCTTATTTATTAACTCCATGAATGGCAAATTCAGAACTATCACTTTCTAGTACTATCACCTCCTTTCTACACTACTTAAAATAGAATTGATATTCCTGACAATTTGACATAAGTAGACAGATCTAATAACTCAAAGTGCATACTCTGTTTCCAGTTGGATATAGATCTGTTTTCAGCTTCCAACACTTCAAGGTTGACATAAGTTTAAGCCCTGGGTGATGGCCAGTGATAGCCATTTCTGAAGGCTCAATATAGACCTCATCTTCTGGAAAACTCTGCAGATGCAAGACAGACACAGGCAAATGACATTTCTCCTCTTAGCACAAATTGTACATGACTTCTAGGTTCATTGTGAATGCACTGTAAATACTGTTATCATTAATCTAGAATTGCAATTTGTAAAGATTAAAGGCTTGGTCTGACTTTCCCATCCAAGCCAATAGACTCGGGTCCGAATAAAAGACTGCCAAAGCAGACACTAAATCAAGCTGCTGTAGGACCTATAGAAATTTAAAAGATTGTTTTTCCCTGTCAGAAAAATTCCCACCACCACCACCCAGCCCCCAAATAAAAAACCTGCAGAGATGTCAATAAGAGACAATGCTGAAGGTAAACCTCTCTCAGAAGGCACTTCTAAGCCTCCCCAGATGTGTCAATATGCAGTCCTAGGAAGAGAAGAGGACTGTCCCAGTGCATGACACCAACCAGAGGATGACTAGTATCAGAGCACCTTGGTGCCCTGGCCGACGCCGCTGGATGAACAGAAGAGCCCAGAGCCTCTCCATACTGCCACACCTGTTTGCATGATGCTTAGTAGACCAACAAGTAGCTGCAGAAAATGCAGCTTCATGAAAACAGAGGGCCTTCAGCACTGTGACCTTCTCATGTCTTGTTGCTGCCTCATCAGTGACTTTCTTGGGTGGGACACTCCACAGTTTGTTTTCATATTGGCACAAAATATGTGAGGATGTGAAACATTTGAGAATCCTCTGCTGAATTTTGTTGATATCGGTCAAGAGTTCAGGGAAGAGATGAGGAAAATTGACAGGACAATCATATAAGCCTAATATCCTTAGAAAACAAAGCAAAACAAATTGATTTTGTCAGTCACTTGAATGATACTTTTAAATATATTTCACTCTTCATAGGTAATATACCTATGAAGTGACTTTTTTAAAGTGTTTTTTGTTGCTAAGGCAGACACTCCAAAATTAATTAATACCAAACTTACAGGTGTTTCAAAGATCGTAGTTTTTATCTTGTGTATAATCTGTAAGACATCTCTTTTCTCATTGCATGGCCCTCATTCAGAAGACAGGGCTGACATTTTCATCCTCGTTATTCATGTATGGCTGTATGTCTTAGGTGTTGCATACAATGTGAAATTATTATTTTCCTTAAAGAGGGCTTTCTGTTGCGTTCAGCACTGGTAACAACTGTATTCTTCATAAGTGTCAACACAAAATTTTACTGTAAGGGTAAATATTACTACCATTAATACAGGGGAAAATTGAAACTAAGCCAAGAGGCTAGATCCAAAGAGGAACCAGCAAATCTTTAAGCATATCAGAATCTCAGCTCTGAAAATGATTCCTGAGCTTGATGCTTGCAAATGAGTGTTTGGAAATGAAGAACACGAAGCATGCAGCAGTCTGCAGTCATCAAGCTGTGACTTTGACCTTAGGCCCTTTGTTCAGCAGGTCAATATGTGGCAGACCAATGAAAGAATTCTGTTGTTTGGTGTAAATCCAGCTTTTTTGTCTTTTTCACCACTAACAAACCTCTATGCAGAAGTCATTCACTGCCTAGTCCTGTCTCTCCTGTGCCCCAGTCTTCCTATACCAGGCACTCCTGGTAAGCATAATTAAGGATTATCTATAGGTTATAATTAAAGATTGTATTGTCAGGATATGATTCCAGAATGTATGAGAGGAGAATCCTGGAAGAACAAGCATCCTTAAAACTGTTTAACTTTGAACTACTCAACTTAGGTTAAGGTCAAGTTTAGGTTATTTTTTGGTGTTTAGTCTTCTAGGTTGTTTGTGGGTTGTTGGGTTTTTTCTCTTTCATTAAGGCTAAAAAGACTTGCTTTCTGCAGATCCTTGTTGTACGTTTTTGTAGCAGAGTTGACTCTGAAGTACAAGAGCTGGATAGAGAACGTTTGCAGGATTTGCAATGGTCAACCAGGTCAGAGCAGAGTTTTATCCAGTCTGGAAAAATTGCCTCCTGGACTCAAGAAAATTAAATTCTGTAGTCATTCAAGACAGCATGCAAACAACAGGGGAGCATATTTTCCCAAATAAAGCCTGCAAAAGCATTTTTGCAATCACAAGGTAGTAGTAAGCTAACATAGGGATGGTGGCCAGCTCCCCCTCGATACATCCAAACAGTAAGCAAGTGCAGTTCAAACCTGTGCTGGGAGCAATGAGACAGTACAGGTTTTCAGCAACAAATCACACTTTCTAAACAAGCACAGTAGGTCCACTGCTAGATAGCTCTCATGGTTTCTTGGTCTTTTCAGAGATGCAGTGATGGGCATATGTCCCAAACAACAGCGCACTGATCTCATCTTTGAAAGATACTTTTTTCCAGATTGAGGTGTTTCTAGATTGAGTTGCCCGGAAGACCTTCTTAGGTGGGTTTGTCTTCCCTAGGCACAGATAATTTACTGGGTTGCTTTAAGCTCTCGGTATAGCCCAAGATAAACACTTCCAAAGGGTCACTTATTTCATAAAGGTCTGAAACATCTCTGGAAGTGACTGTTTCCTTCTGACTGTACAGGGAGTTCCTGAAGTTAGATTGGTGTATCTGGAACCACATGCTCAGTAACTTAGCACAGATACGGTTGAACTCAAGCCAGAATTACACATATGCATCTGAAAAAAGATGTCAATCATAATAAAACCATGGAAAATTATGGAATCTTTTACAGTGAAGCCATAGGTGTTACACTGTTTCTTTTCTCATCCTTTTAAAATACAGAGAACGATTTTCCTAAGGTACTGTTAGTAAGAAGGGAAGAATAATTCAAAAGCCAATACATCAATTTTGATACATTTCATAGATATTTTCTATTCTAAAAAAAAAACGCCAAAAACCCCAAACCCACAAACCCAACATTTAAAGGGGATACAAACTTCAGCATCAAAGATGATACCTATGAGTACTAACATAGTTCTTAAAACAGAACGGCTACATTTTTCCCAAGTTATACTTTTTTTCCCAAGGGAAACTTGTGTACCTGAAAATGTTTTTTATACTGCTCCACAATGTGTACTTGTTTTTTTTAAGTAGTGGATGCCAGGCTAATATACGTATATGTATGCTACATTATAATTATCTCTTAGTAACAGTATTCTGGGTAACATAAAATTGGAGACCTTTGGGCTGTCTTCCATGCTTCAGAACCCACCACAAGCCAGAAAGAATAATTTTCCTTGGCCTAGCAAAGGCTTCTAAGGTGCAGAGGGTCTCACAAACCTTTATTGTGCCCTGGGACTTCTGAGAGCTAAGAATAAGGAAGAACTATAACACTATAAGAAAAACAGAGCAAAGAACAAATAAATATGTTTCCCACGAGCTGTTATGTTTAGCTTTCTCATGTGACCAAATAAATGTGTTGGCAATGGAAATGTCTAAGACTTATCCCAATCATTCTTCTATTCACTGCAGAAGTATTTTTATATTGAAAAAAAATGGGATATTTAAAAATATGTTGTGATTTATGCCCTCAGTTTGCGTTGACTTGGAATTATGATCACAGATACAAATTAACATAGTTGCAGCACTATACCATATATCGGTCTCTAGCTTGGAGGTCATGTAATTTTTTCTAGGCCATTCTTCTATGTCAAGAAAATTCTACAGATCTTTGCAATGTATGAATGAAATCTGAAGACAAATAAGAAAGCCAGAGAAAAAAATGCCAATATTTAGATTGACTTAATAATAAGAAAATCTTAAGAGATGAAGTAGTTCCATTTGAATTAGGCCTAGAAACTTCAGGTGCTGCCTTCCCAAGACTTTTGGGCTTGCCTTTCTCATCACCCCACCCAATCCTAATAACTCTTCCTCTTTATCTCCAACTCTATGCTGTTTCTTTTTCATTTTCCAAAGAGACTACCACTAACTACTTGCAAAGTTACATGTGAAGACTTCATTATAAGGCCTACTTGTAAGCTAATATAGGGGAAGTAGATATTAGATTTCTAATACAACTATTTTAGATTGCATTCACTCTTAGAAGTTGAGATTCAAACTCTGCCTATCAAACTTACAGTACCCTGATGTGTTAGAAATTGTATAGTAAAAATAGTGTTTGTTGGAACAATTCATTACAGTGCTTAGTTTGCCAATTAAATTAACACACAGTAAGCAATATGATGTTCAGAGAAAAGGTAAGCTGATGACGATAAGGAATTCATTTTTAATAAGGGAAAAAATAAGGTGGCATTAAAAGATGCTTTTTCTATGAGTTGCTCCAAGAGTTCAAATTTATGCATAGAATAGTCTAACTGAGTGATGACATGGTTAGGAAAACTACTTTTGCTCTGCCAATGATCTGCTCTGTGACCTTGTGGAATTCAATAAGTCACTTCCCTTATTGCTTCACTTTCCACAACTGTAAAATGAAGGACATTATCCTTATCCATCTGTGTAGGTTTATGAATGAAAGAGTCTGCAAAGTATTACTGCGTAGTAATCCAAATTGCAGCCTACCAGTTTGGATATTCAAAAAAAGAAATACTGTTCATACTTCCAGTTCAACAAAGTGCAACATTTCTGTAGCTCAAAGAATTTAAGGTATAATCCATATCCATAATTCTTTTCAATGTATATGGATTCCTGAATAACTAAGCTTCCTAGAAAAATTATTTACTGATCTCTAGCAAGTAATGTGAGCACATTAATGAGTAAATATGCAAATTGATAATTAGGTTGAAAAGTTTGTAAAACTTTAGCTATAATTAAAAGAAATGTTATGAAACAGGAAAAAAAATCCCACTTTATGTAGGAAAAAAGCCAGCATTTTCTAGTGCACTGCTTAGAGAAGCTGGTCATTTCCATAGGAAAGAAATGGTTTCCGAGTATGCTCAGTTTCATCAGGGGGTAAATGCTCTTTACAACAGTGGTATTTAGACTGTAAGCTCTTGAGAACAGAGACCTTTTCTTTTTAATATCTAGAAAGTGCCATGCAAAGATACATGTATACATTAATATTTAACACACAAATATTAATAATACCTCTGAGTGAGGAGCATACTTTTTCACAAAATCATGTTAGATTACAGCTCTGAATGTCAATACAATGGTCTTTGATTTGTACCTAGAGGTATTCCATAGTAATACCTAGAAAGACCTAAGTGCTGTGTGTTTGCAATCTGTACATATTTGTAAGTCAGATTTCTTAGGGTACGGGATATGTGTGATTTGAGATTGAGCGCTCTTATTTGTGTGCGTGGATGTTTCTCTGAGGCCCATTAGTAACCTTTGAACCTAATGACCTAATGACTAACTTCAACATGCGTTAATAGAGGTCTTAAATAGATCCTTCCACCTATTTGTGAAAGTAAACAAATTTAAAATGGAGAGAACACAGACCATGCTAATATCTTCACTAAAGGGACTACTGTAGGGTCAAGCCAGTGTACCTTAGCAGATATTCAAAAATCTACAGGAAAATGGTAAGTTTAAAAAGCTTTAATCCTGATCTCCTTCTATGACAAGGTGACCTTTTTAGTGGATGAGGGAAAGGCTGTGGATGTTGTCTACCTAGACTTCAATAAAGCCTTTGACACCATTTCCCACAGCATTTTCCTGCTGAAGGCTTGGATTTGTGTCTGCTTTGCTGGGTGAAAAAATGGCTGGATGGCTGGGCCTAAAGAGTTGTGGTGAAGGGAGATAAATCCAGTTGGCAGCTGAGCAGTGTTCCCCAGGGCTAAGTATTAGAGCTAGTTATCTTTAACATCTTTATCAATTATGTGGACAAGACGATTGAGTGCACCCTCAGTAAGTTTGCAAAGGACACCAAGTTGGGTGGGAGTGTTGATCTGCTTGAAGGTAGGAAGACTTTGCAGAGGGATTTGGACAGGCTGGAGCGATGGGCTGAGGCCAATTGTATGAGGTTTAACAAGGGTAAGTGCCGGGTCATGCACTTTGGCCACAACAACCCCATGCAGCGCTACAGGCTTGGGGAAGAGTGGCTGGAAAGCTGCCTGGCGGAAAAGGACCTGGGGGTGTTGGTTGACAGCCGACTGAACACGAGCCAGCAGTGTGCCCAGGTAGCCAATGGCATCCTGGCCTGTATCAGAAATGGTGTGACCAGCAGGACTAGGGAAGTGATTGTCCCCCTGTACTTGGCACTGATGAGGCCACATCTCAAATACTGTGTTCAGTTTTGGGCCCCTCACTACAGGAAGGACATTGAGCTGCTGGAGTGCATCCAAAGAAGGGCAACAAAGCTGGTGAAGGGTCTGGAGCACAAGTCTTACTTATGAGGAGTGGCTGAGGGAACTGGGGTTGTTCAGTCTGGAGAAGAGGAGACTGAGAGGAGACCTCATTGCCCTCTACAACTACCTGAAAGGAGGTTGTAGCAAGGCAGGGGTTGGTCTCTTCTCCCAGGTAACTAGTGATAGGATGAGGGGCAATGGCCTCAAGTTGTGCTAGAGAATGTTTAGATTGGATAGAAGAATAAATTTCTTCACTGAAAGGGTTATCAAGCATTGGAACAGGCTGTCCAGGGAAGTGGTTGAGTCACCCTCCCTGGGGTTATTTAAAAGACATGTGGATGGATGTTATGTTGAGGGACATAGTTTAGTGGTGGACTCAATGATCTTAAAGGTCTTTTCAACAAAAATGATTCTATGATTCTATAAATATACATTTATAAGACAAGAGAGTCAAGCTTAGTGCCCTTGCTGATCCTCTCATGTCTAACAATGAACAGTCTCTGACAAAAACCTCTTTTTTTTTTTTTTTTGCAGTTACATTTATCACCTCAGTGGATTTTCTGCTGTCTAATCAGGGGTGAGCTCATATTGTAACCTTAGTATAATTCAGTTAAAATGTCAATCAACTGTAAGACAAATCTAATAAAAAACAAGCTTTGTTAGGTACAGTTGTCTACGTTCAGCCTGTACCCAGGGCTAAACTGCAGCAGTTGTTCTACCATCCAATGACCCCTCCCCAGCTGAGAAGGGGAACTGGTGAAAAAAGGAAGAAGCCCCATGGGTTGACATTTAAATGGATTTAATAAAATAAGAAAACTAATACAAACACCACCATAAAGTATGAATCTGTTTCTGTGTCTTATTACCAAAAAAAAAAAAAAAAAAGAGAGGAAAAAACCCCCAGCATCTCTGTTACTGGACTGAATGCAGCTGGCCACATTCTGTAGTCCTGTCAAATGGCAAACACAACCTGGAATTCCCATATATGTCTTTTTGGGCAATATGAAAAGCACATACCTCATTTATTTTTGTTTGTACTAGGTTATGGGTCTAAGCTACTGCTGGATGTGTGTTCCAGAATACTGCTGGAACTTAGTACTTGAACTTTGGTTTTGCTGAAATGGTGTAGTCACAGAATCACATCCAGGGTTCTCAGGCATTTTCTATTCCTTTATATACAGAATAAAGTAAAGAACAAAAGTTGTTCTATAGGCCTCAGACAGCATTTAAAAGAAAAATTAAATGTAGGAACACAACATTACTTCTGGTCAAACTTACCCTGCATTTGGGGAAATGTTTAAGTGCAGAAGCACTGTGCATAACTGGCACAGCGCATCACTTTTTGGAAGGCGGCATCCCCAAGGAACAATAGTTCGTCATGGAGGCTGCTGCTAGCCCTTCCAATGCATAAATTATTCCTCTTTTCAGTGCTGTGCATATCTGAGTGTATAATCAAGTCTTAGTGCTGGAGGGAGATACTTTTTGTTCTAAGAAATGAAGTCTGGAAAGAAGCCATTGCACTTAATCTCTGTGAGGCATTGCTCTTGAGTTTCATAAGGAAACGCTCTGCAGTTTCACCATTCCTCTCAGGTTCATGCGCACACTGAGAGTTTCTTGAACATCTCAAGACAGATGAAGGTTCTTATACTCATCTGCATTTCTGACTAACGTTCCATGAATCTGCAACAAACAACTGGGTTGTTCTGAGGGTTTTAGTTCACAGTAGACTCTGTTTCCTCAGGCCATCAGCTCAAATCCAACCTAGTCCTAATAAATGACTGTTGATGACTATTTAGAGAGCTGTGGCATGAATTAATAAGCACATAACGGCTACAAAATTTGGCATTACCACCTACTAGTACCACATACCTAACTGCACAGAAGAGGATGCTCTCCCAGAAAAGTGACATAGTCGATTTCAGACCTTCCCCCTTTTGTACTCAAATGATATAAAATCTTAATGTTCAAAAGATCTGTCTTAAAGGTAAATTAAAGGCAAATAGGATGCCAGGACAGTTCAGGAGCACTTAGTAAATAGCAACTCTAATAGCAACATGAAATTTGTTCATAGTATGTATCAGTTTTAGAGGGTCAGGGTTTGAATTGGTTGAACTAAGAGACAGAAATAAAGGAATTTTAGGTGTCAGAAAGAGTGAAACTGCAATGTCTTTGCACATGTTGAGAATTTTCCCCATAACTGTCAAGGCAGCACAAATGGAGAAAGACTTATTTTTAGGCTATTTTTAATACTTATTGTATTTTCTTTCCCATCCAATGAAAGGAAAAGCAGACAGTCGATATTGCTGATTATAAAAATAGGGAGTTTATGACTGAAGATGAAACTTGATGAGGTAGCCTTTTCAAGAAGGCTATGTTTAAAAAAGTTATTATCATCTGTTCTTTTATCTGCTTTTTATGAGCCATTCATTCAGCTCCTAATATATAGAGTGTGTGCATAAGGTTATCTCTGACAGCAAAGATTGATAGTAGTGGTTGTTCATTTTTTAAAGAAAACAGTACAAGCTTGATAATGAAAGTTAAATCCAGGAATGACAGAACATTAACTGTGCTACTAACTTCTCTACTGCTGTTAATATTTTTCCATAATCTTAGCCTACTTTTTCTCACTTCTTTTCCAAGGGATTAAGCCTGCCTCTTTGTGTGAGGAATGTTGGCAGGGGTTAGGACTTGCAAGAAAGAAAATTGTGAGACATTTCCTAAGGAAGATTTTGTTCTAAGGGACAAAACTTCAAAAAACGACAACCAAACAAAACTTTTTTGCAATGCAAGATGTGCACTTGTCTGAACTATGCATCCACATGACCTGTTTACAGATTTTTTGAATCGTTCTTTACAGTCTTTCTTTTTGCTACTCCTTTTCATTGCATCATATTTAAATACAGTGGTCTAAATTCAAGGAATATATTTTTCCATTTTTTAGAATAACTAAAACTAATAATAGTAATAGTATACATTAGTGCTCTGAAATATTATCTGACTTTATGCAAGTTTATATTCTGAAATGTATTACAAGTAAATGTGAAATGATCCTCTTTGGTATTGATACAACACAAATATATGGCATTTTTAGGAGTTCGTCCACTGAAAACACTAAAGGCGATCACTGGAACTACTTTAAATATTTCTACCAACGTCAGTGGTTCCAGCTGTTTTGCCCCAAAACGTTGGTCTTGGCAGCTGTAAGAGTCATCTCCAGTCTGTCTTTTATCTGCAAGTGGCAAGCCGGCAGCGCCTGAGTCACCCAATATCTTTTATTTTTCCTGTTTGCACCAGTAGAGCATACGTTTCAATAAGTCCACTTGAAGATAAATGTTAATCACCTAAAGATAACCCATATGAAGATAAATTGCTTATCTTTTTTCATATAACTACAGATGGAGTGAAAATTTATAAGGAAGTTATTTTTATGTGTAATACGCATATGTCTTATGGAGCTGGGACTCCTAGGCACAAACTGATGATGAAAACATGCTTGTACTTAATTGGTGAGGAATGAGTAAAGTACACTGATGTCCACTTGGAACAAGAAAAAGTAACATTCTGTTAACTGTTGCATTTTAAGAAACAAAACCAAAAACTAATAACTGTAAATACATGCTGATTGACACTGAGACCATGAAGAGATCTTTACGTCCACTTCCTACTGACTCTTAAATTTAAAACGAATGGCTAAAAATATTGATTCTGCTTATTATGAAAATTTGTTCTTACTCTTTGCAAAAGATATCTCTTTAATTAGGTTAAAATTACAATTATGCAAGATGTAACTGAAATGTGAGAAAATATTTCTTTTTCAAGGTATCTTTTTCCATTTCAAGGTGGAAATATATTTTTTTTAAAAGAGTATTTTGTATCATTACTATTTTTCAATATTTCAGGCAGTACTTGTCTAAAAATTGTCAGGTATCAGATGAAAATCAAAACACTCATCTCAGAAAAACACAAGAGCATTTTATTTATATTCTGCTACACTTCATTACTCTTCCCAGATTTCAATATTTTTGCAAATGTATCTCTGTATTAGATGACTAAGCTATTAAGTTACTCATAACAATTCACAGTGAGTCAGCATATGTGAGTTCCAACCTGTTCTATATTTTATTACTTGGAATCTAGATTTAAGCTTGCACAGGACAAAGGGCAGAAGAACAGCAGTTTGAATTGCTTAGTTCTTTTCTGAGACATTAAATTCACTTGGGTGTTTTCATGATATACAGGTAAGATAATTCCTCCTGAATGAGGATACACAGGTAGCATGTGCCACCAGAACCTGCTTTACACTCCTCCTATCCAATCTTTCAGTTATTTCTACCTATTCTCACATCAGAAACCTGGCAGCAGACTTTTAGAGTAGAAGTCCAGCCTTAAAATATGGTGAAAGTAAAAGAAATGTTCAGACCAGTATCTTGTTTTATTCTTGCAGAAAGTGGGAAAATTTTCAATTTTAGGGTCCTTTCAAAGGATGAAGGAAGCAAAGCAGAAGAAGCATAGCAGTGCCAATTTACAAAGAACTGGCTGTACAGGCGATCCCATCCTTCACTCCCTCTGCAGCAGAGAGGCTGTGCCATCTGCCCTTCCAGTCTACTGAGCACCGTGCCACTTGTCAGACTGCAATTTGGAGTCCTGTTTTGTCAGAGCAAATGGGCAAATCTTCTAACTTCCAATATTTGGGGCATTCCAGGATCAAAAGCTGCCCCTCTTTATGACACATGGGTTTCTTAAATTTTGCACTGGAAAAAAAAACAGATGCAAAACAACCTTTCTGCTGGCTCACTGAAGGATTGTGTGACCACGGCTCTCAAGCCTAATGGATTAGTCCATCAGCTTGGATCACAGACACTTTTTCTTACATGAAAATTTAAGCATCTTTATATGAAGTGAGTAAAGAGAACAGTGCCTAAAACAGGATGGAGTAGAATGGCAGCAATGCACTTATGGGAGCACACAGGGCACTGCCAGTGTATAATGCTTCTCTAGTTTTAGAGAAAGCGTGGAAGGTTTTGTAGTTGCTCCTCATCAAACTTGTTTCATTTTCATTGGAGAAAGCAATGATTAAAAGCCTGACAATGTATTAAGAAAATAAGGATACTTTTAAGGTCTCCACTTTTACTGTATGTTGAATACTAAAGAAGTTTATAAAGGAGCTACGAGGGGAACAGCAACTGGATGTGGCTTTAAAATGAGTATGTGCAAAACTGAATGACTGTCAAAGGGATACCTTAGTCTGTTTTTGTTGAAGTAAACTGTGTGTTTGCCTGTGTTCGAGATGCTGATTTAATTGCCTCCTCTGGATGATGTCCTCTCCCCTGCAGGAGACCCTTGCAGAAGAGAGATGCCATCTCCCACAGCTCCAGCTGGTAGAGGGGTGTAGGCCCTCACTCCTGCATTTTGGTATTCTGGGAAATGTAGTGTAATGGTGAAGTGGCCATTTTGCATCTGATATGCTTGGTTGAATTTAAAATAAGGGATGTTCAGAATAAGAGTGATGTCTGTATTGCATATTAAGTCCAAGAGACTTCCGAAGGGCAGGCTTCAACCTCTTTAAAACACTGGCTGAGAAAGTCCCTTGGGGAACAGTCCTAGAGGGCAAAGGGGTTCAGGAAGGATGGACTCTTTTCAAGAAAAAAATGTTAGAGATGCAGGAGCAGGCTGTCCCCAGGTGTCATAAGACAAACTGGTGGGGAAAGCGACTCGTCTGGCTGAACAGGGAACTTCTGCTGGGATTTAGGAGAAAGAAGAGAGTCTACCACCTGTGGAAGAAGGGACAGGCTACTCAGGAAGAGTATAGAGACTTAGTTAGGTTGCGTAGGAAGAACATTAGGGAGGCAAAAGCCCAGCTTGAACTCAGCCTGGCCACTGCCGCAAAAGATAAGATTTTTTACAAATATATTAACAATAAAAAAAGATGCAGGGAGAATCTCCACCCTTTATTGGATGCGAGGCGGAACACTGTTACCAAGGATGAGGAAAAGGCTGAGGTACTTAATGCCTTCTTTGCCTCAGTCTTCAACGGCCAGACCACTTACCTTCATGGTATTCAGTTCCCTGAGCTGGAAGATTGGGATGGAGATCAGAATAAACCCCTCGTAATCCAGGAAATAGTAGTGAAGGACCTGCTGAGTCAATTAGACACCCATAAGTCTATGGGGCCAGATGAGATCCACCCAAGAGTGCTGAGGGAGCTGGCGGAGGAACTTGCCAAGCTGCTCTCCATCATCTATCAGCAGTCTTGGTTGTCGGGTGAGGTCCCAGATGACTGGAAACTTGTCAGTGTGATGCCCATCTACGAGAAGGGCAGGAAGGAGGATCTGGGGAACTACAGGCCTGTCAGTCTGACCTCAGTGCTGGGGAAGGTTATGGAATGGTTCATGTTGGGGGAGATCACGCGGCAAGTGCAGGACAACGGGGGGATCAGGTCCACCCAGCATGGGTTCACAAAGGGCAAGTCCTGTTTAACCAACCTGATCTCCTTCTATGATCAGGTGACACACCTAGTGGATGAGGGAAAAGTGGTGGATGTTGTCTACCTGGGCTTCAGTGAGGCATTTGACACTGTTTCCCACAGCATTCTGCTGGAGAAGCTGGCAGCTCATGGTCTAGACAGGTGGCCTCTTCACTGGGTTAAAAACTGGCTGGATGGCCGAGCCCAGAGAGTTGTGGTGAATGGAGTTAAATCCAGATGGAGACCGGTCACAAGCGGTGTCCCTCAGGGCTCAGTTTTGGGGCCAGTCTTGTTTAATGTCTTTAGCAATGACCTGGATGAGGGGATCGAATGCACCCTCAGTAAATTTGCAGATGACACGAAGTTGAGTGCGAGTGTCGATCTGCCTGAGGGTAGGGAGGCTCTGCAGCGGGATTTGGACAGGCTGGAGCGATGGACTGAGGCCAATTGCATGAGGTTTAACAAGAGTAAGTGCCGGGTCATGCACTTCGGCCACAACAACCCCATGCAGCGCTACAGGCTTGGGGAAGAGTGGCTGGAAAGCTGCCTGGTGGAAAAGGACCTGGGGGTGTTGGTTGACAGCCGGCTGAACACGAGCCAGCAGTGTGCCCAGGTGGCCAAGAAGGCCAACGGCATCCTGGCCTGTATCAGAAACAGTGTGACCAGCAGGAGTAGGGAGGTGATCGTGCCCCTGTACTCAGCACTCGTGAGACCACACCTTGAGTACTGTGTCCAGTTCTGGGCACCACAGTATAAGGAGGATACTGAGGTGCTGGAGCGAGTCCAGAGAAGGGCAATGAGGCTGGTGAGAGGTCTGGAAAACAGGCCTTATGGAGACTGGCTGAGGGAGCTGGAGTTGTTTAGTTTGGAGGAGACTGAGAGGAGACCTCATTGCCCTCTACAGCTACCTAAAAGGAGGTTGTAGTAAGGCTGGTGCTGGTCTCTTCTCCCAAATTACTAATGATAGGACGAGAGGAAATGGCCTCAAGTTGTATCAGGGGAAGTTTAGGTTGGACATTAGGCAGAAGTTCTTTACTGAGAGGGTGATTAGGCACTGGAACAGGCTGCCCAGGGAGGTGGTGGAGTCGCTGTCCCTGGGGGTGTTCAAAAAATGGATTGTTGAGGCACTTGAGGACATGGTCTAGTGGTTTAATGGTTAGGACTATGATGGGATAAAGGTTGGACTTGATGACCCTGGAGGTCCCTTCCAACCATAATTATTCTATGATTCTATTTTCATTAACGAACAGAGTCTTTAGATGAGATGCTCTAAGAAAGCTCCTTTTGTAAAATAGGGGGTGCTAGAAAATATGTGTCACTCCCACTATCACCTAATAGAGGTTATGCACTGATAGAGGGAACAAGGGTGCTGGCAGAAGCCTGTCTCTCACTGTCAGTTCCAGGATGCAGGCTTTTATGTTCATTTGTAATGCAATCAATAAGAAATAGCTTAAATTGGGCTCTGGAAGCTTGATTTTATAGTTTGCTAAATTTCTCTTTTAAATCTATTTAAAATAAAAGAGAAGTTTCTATGGAAACCTTCCCTTTTATTCAAGAAAAATACCTCTAAGTCTCCCAGGCACTGTGTCTGCCTCATACAACCAGGGCTGACTTGATCCGCTCCAAGAGCTGCTGTGCTCCCCTATATCTGCTGCGCCGACACAGCACTGGGCAGCGTGGCCAGTGCCTGCCGCCACCTCTGTGATGCAATTAACGTAGCCTCTTCCAACACTTCCAATAGACCAGGGAGGTGATGCCCCTCTTCACACTTTTCCAGCTCCCAAAACAGGTGGCAGTAAAGGAAATTCCCCACTGGCCTGGGATGTCCCAACAGCTGTGATGGCACACGCTTGCTGTGGCCTTGCTGCCCTGCAGCATAGGGGCACCCAGGCAGAGTGAGCGGAAGAAGCCTTGTGGCTCCTGGAATTAGGGGATGCTGGCCTCTTGCTAAGAGGCTAGGTGGCATCCTGGATTCAAAATTGTTTTTTCACTTAAAGCTTTGGATGTAAAAAACCAACCAAACAAAAAAAACAAGCCAAAACCTTTTCCGAGAGAATCTCTGTTTCTGAATTACGAAGTCTTAGGGTCTTTTTCCCAAGTAAAGCAAAAATATCCGTTGATACCAAAGAAAAAAATTACTGAATTACTTTGGTTTTAAGATATTTTTACCCGTTATTGTCATTAGCAGCAGCTAATAGATAAGATTTCTTTGTTTGCCAGAACACAAAGTACTTAGGGCAGGAGCTTTGAAGTCTCCTTTCCAGAGGGTTCTCTTTTCCTAAGTCTCTCTCCTCTCACATTTTGTGATATTCCAAAATTTTTTTAAATGTCTGTTGATGCAAACTGTATGTGTACTGCTGCTGCATTCAAGGTCTTCTCTCAGCCTTCACTCCCCTTATTCTGCCTCTGACCAGTCTTACACAGTGTTATCCAATCTAGGAACTGGGTTTGAGTTACTTGACAGAAATTAGGCTTTAACAGTTTCTTAAATTAATCTTGATCTCCTCATCTCCTCATTACTGGAATAATCACCATGAGGAAAAAAAAAGCTACAAAATCTGTTCAGGAAGGATCTATACCCATTGTTACTATAAAACTACAGCAGAATATTTGTAGAAAGGCATCAATATAACTATCAGAAGTAAACCATGGCTTCTCATACCTTTAATAAAAATTCAAAGGTAACAAGCTGTATAAATACATAAAATGTTTTAGAACTGTGTTGCATTCAATTACATGTAATTTATTTTCAGCACAGCACTTCATTACATGACCTATTGAATAAAGAAAGTAATTCAGTTTTGCATCCCTTTATTTTTAAATTCAGGAGTAAGATATGCAAGATTAGAGGCACATATACAATTACTAGATTTTAAAAATAAAAATAGAAACTTTAAAAAAAATGTAATGGAAACTATCTTCATCTGGAAGAAATTAATTTACATGAGATCCTGATGATGAAAAGATGCGCATTATTATCTTGGTATTTTTCAAAACTTTATTCCCCTGGTCAAAACAAGAGTGGTGGTTCAATATAATACATCCTTTACTTACCCTGACTGGCCATTCCTCACGTTTTAGGGGAATGCAGACAAGAGAATAGCTCCTGTGCATGTTCCTTATCTGCTCCTGTGCAAGTCAACTGCCCTAAATTAACAAAAAGGAGACATCTCTTTACATGTGGAAAGGATAAAAAATGGTGTTCAATTTTAAAGTTTTAGCTTTTTATGTAATAATGCTTGAATAAAAGATCTCAGAAAGTCATCCGATTACCTTGGGGTTTTTTTCTTAACCCCTCCAATGACTAGGTACTCTATGCATTTGGTTTAAAATCCTCTGCAACTTAGCGTAAGAGTGATACAAACCAAATCCCTTCAATTTCTTGACAACTAAGGCCAGATTTTGCTATAGTGACTTGCTTGGGGTCTAGAGGACAAACAAACTTTATAATGTGATGAGTCATTTGGAGGATAGATTCAACCCATGGGCCAGGAGCTGGACAGCAGCATTACAATCCATTAAGAGATACCGTATGAATAAGAGCTGGAAGTTTATGTATTTATTTATGCAGTTAGCAAAAGATGTGGTTGTCTTTTCTGCATAAACACAAAGAAAATTAAGTAAACAAGTGGCAAACATTAAACCATCATTATTAGTATGAAGTCTGTTATTTTGACTGCATTATTTGTGCATTTTAGTCTCATGGCTTTCTGACTAAAGCTGAGAGAAATATTGTTCTTTAACCTCACTGTCATCAGAAGTCATTTAAATTGTAGCATTTTTAATTAAAGATTATTTTAATTTTTTTTTCAGTAAGAGAAAAAAAGAATCCCAGTAGATAATGGTTAACAGCAGAAAAAGAAATTGTTATGCTTGTCAATCTCACATCACAGGTATGTTTAATTAGTTCTTGTCATTTGGAATCCCTAGATGAAAGATCAAAACAATCAGTTTCATAGTTCAGCCAAGATACTTATCCTGGCAAATCCCAGTGCTGTAAACTGCTCAAGAATACATGTATGATGATACAGAGAGCTGGTTATCATCTGAATACAGGAAGTTTCAGAATACCCTTTATCTCATTCAAATGCCCTTACGACTTTATATTCACTCCAAACAATAGAAATGCCTGAAGACTCACTGGAATACTGTATCACAGGGCTTGTGATAACTCCTGCATTCCTCATGTATAACAGCACTTTTTCATTCATTCCCCACATCAGTGAGAGAAGAAAAAGGAGGAGGAGGGAAACGTCTCCGGACCTCTTTTACTTCTAGTACATGTCAAACTCAGATAGAAATGCTGCAGCATCTTTGTGTAGGAAAGTACATGTGCAGCTTGGGTTCTGCTTCCTTAGCTTTTACCTTCAGGTTCGTGCTCGGGATCTTCTGGCTGATCATTCCTCTGTTGTTACAGAAATGAAGAGACAGATCAACTTCTACCTGCAAAAGATTCCAACTTTTACTGATTGATTTTGGATATTGTAAAGATAGAGTTTGATGGACTTGGACTTGAAGAATGTTGACCACATAAAAAGAAAACAGATTTCCTTCATATCCAGTGAAAAGGGTTTCCTTTGCTCTCAGTTGTCCTTTTCTTCGGCAAGAAAATGACACGAGACCACCACAGAGGAATGACAATATGCAGTCCCTATTGCAGGAAAAGGGGTGAAGCTATACACCCCCTTTGTTACTGCTACTCTTTTCTCAGTTTCCTCTTCAGGCTTTTGACTGTACTTTCTTATGAGTCCTTTACTCCATCTTGGCCAACTCCTGCGGGTTTCCCTGCCCAGTGAACCCCTCAGATCTTCCTACCTTGTTTTACAGGGGTCTCCCCAGCACCTGACTCACCTTTTGGCCCTTCAAAATCCTTTCCCTGCTGCCCTTCTGGCTTTGCAAATTGGTGCCTCTGTTTGATTTGACAAGACTTGTTATAGGCAATATCATCTCTCAACTGTAGTCCCATTGTTAAGGGCATTTTATGAAAGAGATGTCTCTTTATGTGCATACAGTTAATGGATAATGGCCCATTATCAAGAAGCTGTGACTTTATTCATAGGTTTTCTTCCAGCAGTGAAAGTCTTTATTGTTGTTAACACACAAATTTCTGGAGCACTTACATAGAAGCAATTAAGGCCATACTCAGATAGTCTATTATTGTACCTAATGGGTATATAATAGGTACTTAATAGGTATTTAGGCACCTATTATGCTTCCTGGTTCAAAAGAGCAAAATTATCAGGCTCTTCACCCAGGCCAAACAGAGGCATTGTCATGATGACTAGGACTAACAGACATCAGGATGTTCTATACTATGGGCTCAAATTCATTGTTCTGAGCAAAAGCACACAGGATTTTTTCTGTGCTTCCTCTGAGGTGATTCTTCTTCTCAAAGCAGAGCTCTAGAAATTTGTGCATCATCCTGGACTTGGTCCTTGTATGACAGAATCCAATGCAAGGAGCAAGAGACTATCACAAAATGTCACAACCTTCTTTGAGCAGATTGAAAAAGTAAAGTCCTTTCCCCTAACATCACAGCAATCATTCACCTTATTTTAAGACAATCTATCACAAGATTTTCTTCAGGGACATTACCTTGTGAAAAGTCTTTTAAAACAAAACCTAGGCAAAAATATATTCGCTATTATTCCAATCATAGCCCAAATCAAAAGAAAGACTTATTTGCTCCACATACAGAATCCACCACACTTCTGTCACTGCTATTATTTTTCTTCTCTCTGTGGTGAACCCCACCCACAGTGTAAAACAACCAAGCCACCCTTAGAAAGATTCAGTTTGAACAGGGCATTTTTGAACAAATTGTTAACAACATCTTACTATATTTTAAAACATTTTGTTTCCTAAAATGAAATGACTATGCTGCTCCTAAGTCCTGTAGAATTCAGAGTCCAAAGAAAACATCCTTCCCTTTAATTTCTTAAGCTGTGTAATGACATACTAACACTAAAGTTTCCCAATATTCTTATCTAAACACAAAGTACAGGCTCTGTAGTTTAAAACAAGAACATTTTTCTTTCATTTAAAGTATGAAATTCTATATGAAAACTATTTTTTTTTTCATTTAAACTATGAAAAGAAAAATGTAAAAGCTGTTATAAGCAGAGTTGTAAAAACTCCTAGTGTAACCTTTTTTCTTTAATATGTAAAACAGACCACAAGTAGTAAATGTTTTGGTAGCTTCTAGAAAATAAGCACTTCTGGTTTGTTGCAGAAATATATTACAAGATTAATTAGTCACATTCCAAATGCATTCATCCTTAAAATATTTTAAAACCTGAATAGATATTTACCTCAGGAACAGCACATAGGGCTGTTCACTCCCTCTCATCCAGTGCTGTTCAGTGAGCTACACAGAAGCCACTATGCTGGAGAGCAAATAAACCACAGGCTCTTGGCAATGGGCAAAGAGCTTGAAGGTGACATTTTCCCAAGAGTCCAAAGAGTGTCTTTAAAAGCTTCAAAGTCAAAACAAAAGAAAATAAATCCAGAATCCAGAAGCTTTATGAAAAAAAATAAATATATCCCCCTCACTCCAGTTAATTATAATCAATCTCAGGCAAGGAGTCAGCTACTTTCTGTTCACAGCTGGGAATTCAGGCTCTCCCTCTCCCTGTTTCTCCCACCGGTGATTCTTGATGCCTGGGAGCCGCAGTGCCTGTGTTCTCACATTGCCTTTGCTGGAATTAGGAAACAGTTATGATGATTTTTCTTGGAAAACGTGCTGAATTAATCATGCTGTGGGATCAGTCTCATTATGGACAAAATGGAGGTAACCTTTTGCTTAAGATATGGTTAAAACAACCTCTGTGTGGTTTTCAAACACATCATCTTTACAGAAAACGATAATTCTAGTGATAAAATATTTAAACCAGGCTCTCAGAAGGCCTCTAATTCTGCCTGTGGATCCCCACAAAAGCTCCTCAGACATTTCAAATATTCTGTTAAATCTCCACAGAACTGTTTTCTACTGTCTTTTGGTGGTAAAACTCTACACTATCCTTTTCTGATGCAAGCTTCATCCCAGCAGCAGAATGCATGACTTCAAACTTAAAGGTGAAGACAAAAGTCTGAATTTCTAATGCTCTGCTAACAACTCTGCTTTGGCAACTTGTAACCCAAGTACTGCAAGCCAAAAGATAAACCAGCTCGAAACAAAACCCAACGACCCAAACACACAATAGGAACAACACGCTTTGTCAGCATTGCTTCTGGTTTTCCCTTCTGAGCTCTTTAAAACCAAGAGAGGGGTGCACAATATCTCCCAGGTCAGATGAATCCAATCTGCCAGAGAGGCAGATGCTGACATGGCCGCCACCTGTGGCTTTTTCCCTGACTGCATGGGGGTGGTAGGGTGTAGATTTCAGAAAGCTCTTTTTCAAAGCTGAAAACTACTGGGCTGTTAACCCCTCCATCATCGCATAGAGGAAAGCAAAGCTCATGAACTTCTGCATTTGAAGAAGTGCTCTTACATCATATTAAGATGAGAGTAACTCTCAAGTCTTACTCAATTGCAGTTAAAAGGCTGAGTTTAAGTAGCTCCTAACTTCATAAATCCTTAACTTGATTTGTTTCCAGCTTCTGGTCACACCAGGATTATTTTTGAAGTCAAAGACATGCTGACATGGAAACTAAAAGGTAGAATTTGTGTTCTGTGGTTGGTAGATGAAAGCAGCTGTTTGTGTCACTCAGGTTATCCAAGTGGAAGTTCTATGGCACGGTCTCCAAGAAACATAACCTTGGAGAAAGACCAAAGTATTATCTCTTAAGCTAATATTTTATTATTTTTTCACCTATTTTATACGTTCATTTATAAGCATCTTGTAAACATTTAACGACAAGTATATAACCATAATGCAAACATGCTTTGTTTTTATGAAAACTGAGCAAATACATTGCCTCATTCAAGTAGTTAAATTTTTACTATGTGTAAATTTGAAATTCTAGCAAATAGCTCAGAATAATTGGTACAAATATTGTGCCTTATATTTTATTTTACAACTGTCAAACCAGTTACTTACCTGTAGTTTATGGGACTCTTCTGTATATTAACTTGCCTTTGAGGTACTCCCTTATATTAGTTGGAATTCACAGGCCTACATTTTTCCTTCCTCAGTTCCTCAAAATGTAGTACTTTGACCAAAAGATTGAATCTCTAGTCTCAAAATCTGATGATCTAACAGAGGTGAGTAGCTTAAAAAGCAGTCCTCTTTAGTGTAATCTTTCTATCATGTTCCTAATGGCCCCATAACTGCAATAGTCAAATAATCACATATTTTGAAGTTAATAAAAGGTGTGTTAACAAGTCTTCCCATGGCAAGCCTATAAAACTATTTCAGTTTTACATGGTCATACACTTTCTGTTCATCTAAATGTACTGAGAAGATTGCAGTCTTGACTGAATATGCTACAATCACTTGATACATCTTTCATTTAATAGTGATCATTTACCCAGGATTATGCAAACAAATAAACAAATAGAAATTAAATCCTACCAAATCACCCAGCTTTATTGCCTCAGTAAAAACGTCAGAATGTTCCTCTCACTGGTAGTTTTTGCAAAAATTACTGTGCATAAAAAATAGAACGGTATGTCTGCTCAGCATCTACATCTGTAGGGGCTTGGAAATAGAAGGTATTATCTGTGGGGCTGAAGCACAGAAAAAGAGGCAGCACAGGAGTTCAAAACCTACTTGACAAATACCTGGAAAAAATCCATTGAAAAGATAAATACAAAGACAGATATTTGCTCAGGAAATCCAAGATCCACAAGTTGCTGGAGTCTGGGGAAGTATCACTGCATACTTCCCCCACTCTTTTGTTTTTCTCTATGCATGTAGTGTTGGGCTGTGCAGCAAGCTGGAAACTAAAGGTATGAGAAAGAACAGGTAGAAGAGTAAAATGCTAATGACAGAATGAAGACTGTTTAAGACTATATATTATCCTGCACATTGCTTATCAAAATTCCACTTAAAAATTGAAGTAAGCAATGAAGCAAGGAGCCTATTGTACTGAAACTGCAAAGTAAAAGAAGCTCTTAGAAATAAAAAGAATTTTCACAAAAATTAAAGTCATGTCCTAGAAGAAGGAAAATATGAAATAACATAAAAACTTTAATCCAGTAATACATATTTATTTTACTAAATATAAAACCCTAATAATAAAGGGCAAAAGAGATTTCAGGGAATAAATTGTTAATTGCACGAAGGTTTATGAGGAAAATAGGCCATAGTGTAAAAGTTAAATGAATTCTATTCACCAGTACACAAAGAGGGAGGAGGAGGAGGAGGAGGGAGCAACTGTCTCATATTGAAGTGTCAGGTGTCAGAATAATTCAATAGAGTATGTTGTAGCAAAGCATCAATGCAATACATTTGTTAACTAGGAGAACTAAGGAAATTCAAATAATAAATTGCTGAAATACTGACTATGGTAAGCAGTCCATTGGTCAAATCAGCCTCACTAAAGGGCATCAAGAGGTGTGTAGATATTTCTAGACAAAATAGGTGTGTGACTTAAAAACTGAGACTATCAATAAATGCTATGAGAAAGTTAGACTTATTAGATAGTGAAGTAACTATACTACTTCCGAAAAGGTCAATGCGCTTTATGCAAAGGTAATGTGATTTGCAACAGAAGTTTTGTTTCACAGATCTGCTGGAGTCTTTTGACAGAGTCAGTGGTGTGGGTAAAAGATATGTTAAGAATAGTATGCTAAAATCTACAGCCTGCAGGAATATCTTGTGATATTAACTCTGTAAATGGGAATGAAATGGCAGATGAAATTCAATGTCAATGAATGCAAAATAATGCATATGGTGGGAAAAACACAATAACCCTACTATAGATGCACAGTAATGAGCTCTGAAAGATCTTGTAGTTGTTATGTGTAGATTTCTGAAAGCATCAGCTGAATGTTCTGAGGCAGTTAAAGTGGTAAACAGAACTTAGGAAATATTAGGGAAGTAATAAAGAAAAGAAATTGTCGTTATGACACTATATAATGTCTGGTGAGTCTACATCTTGACTTGTGGATGTAATTCAGATCATCCCAGTTAAAAAGATGCAGAAGAACTAGGGCAGTTTGAGAGGTGAAAGATAAGTCAGATCTGAAATATGGTCATTAAAAATACTCTTCACTTTGGAAAATAGATGACTGATAGGAGGAGTAAATTATAGGATTATGTAAAATCTCAAACAGTACAGATAATACAACCAAGAAAAGTTTACCCTTTATGTCTCATAGCAAAATTGTTAGGGAACAGGCTTAAAAGAAATTAAAGAGAAGGTCTTATTGCTAGTAAATAAATAGAATGTAGTCACAATTGCCATGGAATGATAGAGCTCAAAAGGATGTTTAAAAGAGGAATTAAGAAATACATGTATAATAGATTTATCAAGAGCCAGTAAAAGCAAAGGTCCAATGGCAATCTCAAGATCAAAAAGTCTTTGAACTTCTAGTTGCCACCAACTGAGTGACTGTACCAGGAGAGGTGCAACTTTTTAATACTTACCCTGTTTTTATCCTTACTCTTGAATCATCCACTACACATCACTACTGAGACCTGGTGAGAGGTTTGCTGGGTTTGATGCAAAACAGAGATTCTTATTGGCATTTGTATTATTTTTTTCTGACCTGTGTCTAAACCCACTTTTTTGGTGACTCTCCTCCTGTAAATAAATGCTGCCCATTATATTAAAGATGTCTCGATAGACAGGAATTTTCAAAAGGTTTTAGTAATTAACCATAAAAGTTCTTCCCGCCTTAAAATTTAGGAATCATAAGTGTCTTTTCTGTAACCCATCATGAGATGCATGGTTTCCTACTGTACAAAGCATCCAGTTTGAACTACATTCTTTAAAAAATAAACATTTAAGACAGAAAGCTTTGCAATTCGTTTAAATAGGGCTTTTGTGAAGCATCTGAAAGAGAATTTGTTTTGACAGATAATTTACTGATCACATTATCTAAGACCTATCCTATTCCTCACTGAGTTTTGTTTCAGATATGGTGGGAAATGAGCCACTGAAAAAAGCACACCCTCCATTTGTCCTATTGAACTTATTAAATAAATAAGAATATATTGGAGTAATATGAGTTTAACTAACCTGGAAAGATTCCATCCATTAACAAAAAATTTTATTAGTGGTTATAGAGCAACATTGTTAATATGAGAAAGGATTTTTTTTACATGATTTTTTTCCCCAGACCTTTTGTAATGTATTAGATTGAGTTACAAAACGGCTGTCACACTCTGCCTTAGAGAATCACTTTATTTTAGTGATGAGCAGGGAACTGACGAGTTGCATCATGCCTTCCAAAGCACAGATGTATGCCTACGTATTGGAAGAAAGGGTGGTTCTTATAAAATCTATTCTTGTATCTCCATTTTGAAATTATCAATAATTTCAAAGAAACATAAAAACGTGGCTAATTCAGCTTAAAGGTCCCATACAAAAATTGGGGAACAATAATTTTAATTTATTATTGGTGGTGACAAGAAATTTCTAAATACAACTTCATCATTTGTTAAGCTGGGCACAAGCAAATAAAATATATTTTAATGCCACCAAGCATGTGGTTGCATATCAAGGACAGAGGAGCAAGATAATTCTTTGCAGAGCAGTGACTGTGTCCTAGGAACCAGGGGAAGATTTTGGGATATAGCAAGAAGGAAGAGGAAAAAAAGTTACTTGCACATGAACCAAGCATTCATCCTCCTGCTCCCTGAAAGGGTCAGTGTGATCTTTGAATGTAGAAACAGGAGGATTTAAAAACTAGAGAGACTTTTATACTAGTATAGAAATTATTGGAACCATTCCATGGTATACTTCAGTAACATTTTTAATGTTAAACAAAGGTCCACATTTTTTAATCTTCATGGAGAGAACTACTGAGACTGCCATAATGGGATTGTGCAAGACTGTTCTATCTCAGCCAGAAGCAAATTATGAGGAGGAAGAATGTTATAAAACTCTTGTTAAATTCATGCTTTACATATATCTATATGTAAACTGTCCTTTGATAAAGGTTTTGTGTGTGGAACCTACTTAAACAGGCTAGGTTGTCATGGATATTTATATAGAATTAAAAAACTGTACTATCTCCTCTCATTTTTGTAATACGTATTTCTTGTATAGATTGTTTCTATAAAATAAAAATTATTATTACTGAAATATAGAAACATATTTCTGGGAATATGAATATTTTAAAAATAAATTTATTCTAATAAAAGGAACTTCCTGGAATTCTTTATGAATTGAATAACATATGAAAACATTTTTTCTAATTTTCGTTGTTCTGCTATTACACTGCCTCACATAGCTACATGTGTTGTCTTCTCCATACCGATATTGGTGAAGTGAATGCACTTCTTAAAACTTTCCTCTGCTGGAGTCCCACCAGCGACTGCTGTTGGTTCAGAAATGCGTGCTGTGACTACCCCAGCATTATCACATAGTTGTATTTCATTTAGTTTCCTTTTTGTTTGGGATCAACTGCTCTTCAAACCAGCTTTCTTACCACACCTGAAAAGATTTCAATTTTATGTGGAACAAAAGTAGCAATTCAGCCAATTTTGCTGCGGTTTTCTAAACCAGCCTCATCTCCTCATTGCCTTTGGATAATAAAAGCTTCTAGATGCAAAATCTCCAATTGTTGTAATCGAGAAAAAATGAACTCTTCAAGTTATTGGTATCACTGTAGACTCCTAAGTCTACGAAATGGCAATATAACATACAGTGTCTGAATTTAGCAACTGAATATTGTAAATCATACCTACTTAAAGTGTACCTGATCAGTGTGTTTGAGACTTTATTTGCTGAAGCTCTGAGGAGAGCTGATTCTGCAGAGCTAGATATTATACACAATAGACATATTCATAGGATAATAGTCTGTAGTGCCGAAAATATCTCTTCATTACTGTCTTTAGGTATACGTTTACAGTCACCAGCTCAACTGTTATTACATGAAATACATTCCTAGTTTGATCAAAATGAAGAGACGAAAAAATGGTAGAAGCACTTCAGCTCCAATTAGTATTACCACATGTTACCTACCAAAATAAAATTATGCCACTAAGGCAGCAATTCTGAGTCAGCACCAGTAGAGTCATCTTTATTTTTACCACACCTTTCTCTGGAGCCACATAGGATACTGAGCTTTACTCATATTATTGTTCTTTAGGTCTTTGGAAAGGGTGATCTACCAGCAGCTGAGGTCTATATGCTGATCTTTATCTACCCAATAACTTTTTGTTTATTGCCTTGTGCTCATTTTATGGCATTTAATAATTAAAATGAAATTCCTGAATAAGTAACATATCAGTAGACTACAGCATTTTCTATGGCTAGAAATTAATCATGTTTTACTCAGTATGTTGAATATATTTCTTTAAAATGTTTTTAAGCTTAAGAACAAACTAAGATCTCATTCTGAGACCTTCAGTGTTTACTAATGTATATTTATACTTTAAAGCTACAAGCATAGGAAAGTAGTTAAAGACACACCCTTTGTATCATGAAGATTCCAAAGCTGGTTTTGAGGCTTTCCCTGATTAACTGAAAAGTGAAACTGATGACTTCGAGCTTCTGTGTGGATCTCCACAACAGATTAAATTCACTCAGTATCAAAATGACTATATAAACAAAAATGTACACATTATCATTATTATATTATATTATATTTATAATAGTATTATAATAATCATAGTAGTTGTAATAATGATGTTTGGATTATCATTCTCTTTACAATTCAATTGAAGTTAAAGACAAGAAACCATAAAACCCACTTTTAATTATGACTATGGTTTCAGCAAGCAGTCCAAAGGCACGAAGCTGGCCGAAGCTATAATGTTTCAATATAGATATAGCAAGAAAATATTTGCATGTGTATGTTGATACGGCATTGTATGTTTTTCCAATGTTAAGTATGAAAGAATAGATTTCTGGGTTGCCTAGATACACTGTTTGCCTGGATGATTTTGCTCAGTGATGATGCAATGGATTCCAGATAAGTATGAAAAAAATAAACTCAGGAAAGTGTATGTTCCCTTTTTGAAATATTGGTCACACAAGCACACCCCTGCTTGCCTTCATTAGTTCCAGGCTTGAAGCCAACACAAGATTTACTTCCCTTTCCCTTTTATTTATTTTTTTTTTCCCCCAGCTTGTCTCTTTTTATTTATAGTCAGTAAAGCTTAGCCTCCAATGCTCCAGAAGTTCTCCTTACACACCTACCTATCTAGGTGGAGGTTTTGATGAAGCTATATGACAGATTCAATGCACATTCCTGATGCAGTTTAAGTAAGTGACCTAATTCCAAACATGTTGCAACAGTTCAGGAAAATGATACTTTCAGAAAAAAACAAATTCACTTTCTCGTTCATTTTTGGGTGTGGATTTGCCATATAAATGGCTGTGTGTGCACAGGTTAGGAGATGGCGCAGCACCAGCCCTCTGCTCGGTGTGGTGATTTGCTAAAGGCCACAAGAAGAGCCTGCCCACCAACTGGAAAACCTCCCAAACCAATTTTACAGGAAATTTCCGTGGCCTGATTCTAAGGATCTGATTATAAAACGTGTGCCTAAATCCTGTGAACAGACAGATTTGGCAGGTATTCTCAGGCACAGACATAACAGGCACCAAACAGCACACAAAGTGGCTGTACAGTAGACTTCATTAAGGTACACAGTAGGTTTTCTCTCAGAAAATGGCAGCCAGACGGAGCACCACTGATACCACCACTGTTTTATCTAATTATATCACTCAGCCAAGCTGAGAAGGCCACACTTCATTCCCTTCACCTGTCAGGAGGGATTAAAATTCACACCTACTGCCTCCTCTGTAGGTGCTACTTCATTAGTATTTTATTTTGGATTGGTGGTTTGCTTTTGAAGCACATCTTCATTTAATGCCCTGTGGTTTTGTCTTTCCAATTGTCTCCAATGAAAGCCCTGAAGTGTGTTTTCTCATGCCCTTTTGGGTGATGATAAAGCAGAAAATATATTCCAGGAACACTCTTGTGCCCTCCAGCTACTGATGGGCAGTCTGTCCTCAGTGTCAGGTTAGAGCTAGCCTGAAATAAAATCCTGAAGAAGGAGCACATACTGTACATGCCAGTCCTCAGCACTGTCTGCTTTGTTCACATCCACAGCCACTGGGCTGTACTTCTTAGTGTAGCCATAGCCTGAGAGGTCAGCAGGCACCCATTTGCGTGTGGCCTGAAATTGTTAAATGTCACAGCAAAGGATTCAGAATTCATTTTACTGGAGACACACAAGTGCACACATGCAAGACTGTAAGGTAATAGTTACTGTACTTCAAATATAGCTGTGATCTGAGTACCTATCCCTTTCTCTGAGAATTTTCTCTCTAATTTTATAATGTCAATTTAATTTCAAGAGCGCTAGGTTAACTTCTGAATACCCTCTGTTCCAGCAGAAACTGCGATGCTCATGGACTTTCACATAGACGTGTTTTACACTGCCTGGGTTCCCTTCATATCAGATAAACAGAATTAACAGAATTGGTATCTCCAAACAAGCCTCTTTAAGTCAGATACAATTATTACATGAGATAAAGCACAAACCTGTAATAAGGCTACTGCAGTCTTCTGAGGGGTGATCATAAGAAGCATTTGCACACTATTTTCAGAAATATGCAGAGATAATACTTCACTTCCAATGCAGCAGGACAGTTGAATTTCCCTGAAATTTCCTTTTCCTTGAAATCCAGAGTTTCCCTTTCTAAATGTAAAAATAATTAGGAGAGCCAAAATATAAAATATGAATAAGACCAGTCTTCATATTGGGCTTTTAAGGAGGTAATAACTTCTTAGACCACTATCTACATCATGGGACTTATCTGCCCTACCCTATTCCAGTGAATGATACTCAAATAAAATATGCAGTAAAAAGTAATTTAATAAAGGCTATAGATAAGGAGCAAATTGGAAAAAAAAAAAAAAGCGAGGGATAAGAAATAGGACAGACACACATGTCAGTCTGCTAAACTTATTTGCTGTTGTGTAAGTTCCCAACATCTAAGAAACATGGCTTTCAGCACCTTTCTACATTAAGAAAATACTACTATTCTTTATGGCTTTTTGATTTAATTACAGTCAGATAAGTGAAAAATAGACTGAAAAATCATAAGCATAGCTATAAAAGTTTTTTTGCTATGTTTACTCTATGCAGTAGAGTGTTATTGGCAAGGATTAACCAATGACTCAGTATTTTATCCAGGTTATTCTTGCATCTTTACAGTGATAGAAATAATGAAGTTATGATACAACAATTGGAATATCTAATCACTGTGCATTTCATAGTGTTGGGTGAAGTATTACTTGCATAGTCATACAAATACGGTAAGTGGGAGAGAGTAATACGTATTAATAACTAAACTATCATGTTAAACAATTCTAGTGACATTCCTCTGAGAGGAGGAGAATCAGCTCAGAGCCTGACTTGGAAAAAGGAACCCATCTGAAGTAGGAATGGCAGGAACTCTGGAAACACCCTTCCTATCTGATGTGTTGCTTTCTGAAAGTAAATTGACATTGATTTATGTGATCTAAATCCAGCTTGTACATAGTCTTCATGGTTGACCAGTCCAGCATACTGTAAACTTCTGTGGTATAGTCTGCTTGACAGAATAAAAGAGTCACTTCTGGGATAGTTGTCGGACTTGCAGAATCATTCTCAATACTGCAGTCCCTTAGGAAAAAGCTTTTATCCTGTCAGAGGCTTAAGTCCCAGCCTTAAAAATAAGTATCTATACATATGTTACACCTGCTTATCAGTAAAACAAGACCTCTCATCTCCAGAATGTGCAAATATTAAAATTAAATGCATTATTAAAGCAAAATATTAAATTAACTGAGTTTAATTTTGTGGCTGAATATATTAAATAATTAAACATTTTATCTTCTTCATAAAAGTCAGTGAGAGGCATACTGTCACTTTCACCAGTGAAGTAAATAATTGAAAATGTAAGACTTTCAATTGAATTTAAGATTTTCAAAGAAAATACAGCTTTTAGATGATAGGAGAAAAGCAGTGATTGATCAGACCATACTGCATGAAATTGCAGTGGTTCAGTGAAAATGCAGATGTACTGGAGATTGAAAGTACTATTTTTTTCTTGTAGCTGAACCCTTCCTGCCCCCCCCCATCCCCACTAAACACTCACTAAGTTAAATACCAGTTTAAAAAATGGTGTAACAAGGCATTAATATTTTAATTGGCTATTCTATTATTGTTAATTGGAGCATGTAAAGGAGAGAAGACAGAAGACACTATAATTTTATCTCTGTAACACTAGGGAACTCCAAGTGATGGAGACTTTCCAGACCTAATTACTGTATCATATCTTACATCCAGAAAAATCCTCCATTAAGAGAACATTAATATAGTAAAGTGTAATATCCAATAATTAGAAAACAAAACTAAGATTGAATTGGAAATCTTCGTCATACTGGTTTTCTGCATACGCACTAATTTGATAGTTACTCCATGTACTTGAAGTGAGAACTTGAAGTACACCGAATGTTTCAAAAAATGCAAATAATATTTCCCCCTTAATAAGCTGCAGTGTTTGACTTAAGCCTGCAGAGCTATGGATAAACCAAATAGAATGTAAGAGAAGTTTGACTACACATACCTAATGAAATCCAATGGAGAGCAAAATTCAGACTACACAAATAAAGGTACATCCTCTGGACTACAAACAGTGGTCCAGACCACAGGGGCCCAGAAGATGAGAGCACACCTGGTTGCACATACCTAGTTGCAATGCAAGATGCCTTCCTCATGGTCTTTCTAAAGGTCACACTATCAAAATCAAACCAAAACCATGGACCTGGTGAAGTTGGACTCTGTCAGGTAATACAGGTCTTTCTTAAACTGCAGTTAAACTAAATTATTATAATAGTCACCACCTCTGGTCCTGAAACACGTTAGTCTTTTGTCATGTTGGACTTTAGGAAAGTTCAGACATTTGTCTATTTAGCTTTCCTAATTTGCCTATAATTATGATTTCTGAACATCATCTAATGTTCTAAATCATATTTAAAGCTCATAGCTTATAGTGATTTCTGTGTAATATTTTATGGTCTTTATCTCTCAGTGAGGATATTTTTAAGGACAGTGGGGTATTCTCTTCCCTGCCCCCATCTCTTCTTTCTCTGCTTTCTCTTTTCAGTCTTCCTTTTCCCATTGCCTCTTCCTTCTTCTTTTTTCTCATCTTCATTCGGAGACATGAAAGAGGGAGACCTAAGCCAAGGAAGTGAGTTTTTTTGCTTTGCTCTGAAGCCTGGGAGATTTGTGGTCATCTTAATCTCCACCTGTAATGAGTTCCCAAGCCTGGGTGCTGCTGCTGAGCAAGCCACCTTCTGCTCTTGTGGGCTTTGCTCTCGCAATTGACAGCTTCATCGCTCCTAAGGAATGCAACTGTCAGGGCATAGCTTTGTTACAAAAAACAACAAAAACCTCAAAACCAACCAGACAAATAAAAATATACTCTCCAGCATGTCTGGAGGTAATACCTCAGATAGCTTTAAGTTAACATGTATTCAAGCAGAATAGAAACCAATGTATGTTCTTTTAGCAAATTTGTCCTGAAATATGTGTAATAGAAATAAATGGGAAGCTTTTCGTGTGACTTTGTTGTGTTTCTTTTTTTTTTTTTCAATGAAATATGCCGTTATGAGCTGGAAGAGATATATGTTTATATGGGCCAAATCCTTGACTAAGAAGATGCTATTTTTACATCCTCATTTCCTGAGTGCAGCCTAACCTCCAAGCAAAAAGTAGGAAGCCTGTAAAAATAAGCCTAGAGTTCCGTTCTTAAATCCATGTTTAACAGCCTAATAAAGAGCCATTTGGAGAGGTTTGTTTTAAACTTTGAATTCATGGAAGTGTTCTACTTTTGTGACTCAGAATATTTCTTCAGGCATCCAAATTTGGGCCTAAGACCAAATACTTAACATCCTTTCTTAAAACCTCTATTTAGCCGTGAATTTCTTTAGATATTTTTTGAGGACTTATAACTACATCGTAGAAATTCCTTCAATTTATCACTGAAATACTAGATAAGATCTAGTATTTTTTAGATGCCATTTGTTTATTGGCACATTACAGCCAAACGAATTAGGGACTGAACTGAGTAAGCCTCCCTCCCAACCTTTACTGCTGCAAATAACTAAAGAAAGGGTTTGGTGTGCTTCATTTTTCCTGGCTTCTATTATTTCAAACACATCATCATGTAATGTTTTCAAGGCCATCTGTCTTTGGTTAAACATTTTTGTTGTGTTTTCTAACAGAAACTTTTAATGCTCGATTCCCAGTGCCACGTCCCTCACCATTTCAAACTATTATTTTAAGCTTTTGCATGGCAGTCGCTGGCCCCAGCTGCTCAGCTGTAGAAAACATTTTCTCCAGCAGCAGCAGCTGCTGGTTGCTTGGCAGGCTAGGCAGCCAGCTGCAGGGCCAGGGCTGCCAACACCGCTGGGACTGCGATGTGGCTGCAATGACGATGCGAGCTGCCACTGTGCCTACGGGCTCGGGCACCCCTCTAACTCTTCAGCAGAAGACTTTGCACACTTGTCTGTTTCAGTTCAAGAGGCTTCAAAAAGCCATTAGAAGATTTTTTTAATTGGTGCAATAAAAATGAGGTCACTGCCAGGTCATCATAATTCTCTTCCAAAGTCCCAGCCTTGAAGACTCACCCTTCTTGAATGTTAAACTTTCTTTGCTCAGTAGGCAGGCAAGCAGGCTGTCTGTCAAGTCAAAAACCCTGTTGTTTGTGTGCACCCTCACACATGACCCGTATATATGTGACTAGGTTTTCAATGATGCCCCAAGGAGCTGCAATGCCTGCGATTCACTGCCACCTGAAGGAGTTCAGGTTAAGCTGGAGGAGCATCTCTACCTCCAGTTATGGCATAACTCTTCAGAATGGCTTTCAGATTTCATTTGGCACCCCTGACAGAGAAATTAGACTGGAAGCTAGGTTTAAATATAAAGGTGTGCATGTGTGTGTGTGTTTAAATCATGGTTTATTAAAACAAAAGAGAATTGATATAAATAAAACATGACTTCTCTGTAAACCGCATCCACATTGCTTTATTACCTTTAATCTTGTAGTGCAAACACAGCTGGAATTCTTTTTTTCTCCACTTTACTAATTTTTAAATGGGCCTATTTATTTTATTATTAAAAATAATATTCATGAGAAGAGTAAAAGCTTTAACATTTTATAAACTGTGCTGTATTTCTGCTTACTTAGTCATTTGCAAATTCAAGAAATTTTATCAAGTGCTAAAGCTCTGTTATGTCTTTAGGTTCTTGAATATTCAATTTCAATATCAAAACTCTAGCTACTTAATAATTGTGAAGAAGTCCATAGTGTTTTATAGGATGATAACAGACAGTCCAATAAAAATATTTCCTCAGCATTCCAGAGATATTGAAAATAGCAGGTCACATCTAATAAAAAAATCTCTTCCTATGTTCTCTGATACTTTGCCAATTAAATGCAGTTTCTGTTCTGATGGTATAAGGCTGTGTATACACTCCCAAAGTGCTTTTTAAAGTATATATTTACTTAGTAAATATTACCGGTTCCCCAAGAGCTGTTTATAATTCAAATCATGGACTGGATACACATTGATTCTTATTTTTCAAGTAAGATTTTAAACATATACTGTTAATGATTTAGGTCTCTAGACAACAAATACATTACAAGTGAAAGTGCAAAATGCCTCCAGCTGAGCACCCTGGAAGACAGCTCAGATGAGCTGTGCAGTGATTTGGCCAAAATCCATCTCAGGCCCGCACACCTTTTCAAATAATCCTTTCAAATGGCGTAGCACAAAAAGTCTCTGTTTGACTTATCTCCCTAAGGTGCTGATGGGGAAGGAAGATGGAAATTAATTTCGATGTACACCTATAGACTGCTCTTTTGCCATTATGACTACGCTTCAGCAGGTTTGGTCTGCAGTTTCAGCCTGGGCCATGCATATTGAACACCTCAAGTGCAGTTCAGCCTTGTCCATCCGCACATCCTTGCCTCCAGCACACATCCCAAGGTATACAAGACCTTTTGTACAGAAAGCTATTGTGGAGCTACACTACTTTCAGAATTAAACCATAGTGGTCCCTAAGTTTGCAAAACTGAGTTTTCTCACCTGCCAGACTTTCTTCCTTCTAGCTGCATTAGATATACCTAATACAACAACTAACTGTTCAGACTGGATATCATTTTTAGACATTTTGTCCCTAAGCACTCAGTGACTGTAACATTGAAAAAGAGACCTTTCAAGGCTAAAAAGAAGTTATTTAACCTGAGATAGAAATTAAAAACTTTCCTGATGTTCCCATTTAACCACCCCTACCCCATACAAACCAAAGCTTTCATAAAGATAAATAACTTTGCTGTTACATTTTGTACAGAATTAATCAACATGGCCTTCAAACAAAATATTAATATTTTATTTTAAATCCCTCAGGGCTAACCGAGCTTAATATTTTATTACTTAGTTTAGAGCTATATGGTCTAACAAATTTTCCTTTTGCCTATGAGGAGTAGAATTGCTTAAGCATGACTATTATTATTGTGCTCTTCATCATACCAACTAACCTCACACTTGACTAGAAAGGTAGAAGTGGGTTGGTAGATTCACCTAAAAAAAGACTCTCCTGAAAAAAAGATTTCCAAGATTCAGCTGACTAAAACGTTTTAAAGGATTTCTGAAAATTGGTTAATGAACATTCAGTTTCAAATTTCTCCACAAGCAACTAATTTTACAGTCTGGATTTAAAAATTGCTGAACACCCTCTCAGCTGAGAAAAAAGCCTGTTAAAACTATACCTTGGCAAATTAAAGCAGTCCTCCATCCCTTAATTAGGGCTTCATTTCCTGCTACATTTTCCACTAAAAGTTTAACAGACATTGTTCAAATCTTTATGATTAACAGGGCAATTATAATCTCACCTCCATAGAAATAGGTCCTTCTTGTCTGTGTTAGTTTTCTTTTTTTCCCACCTAAAATAATTTCTCTAAAGATCTTTTCTTCTTCACAGATCAGCCATCACTCTGTATATTTTTGTCATATTTTGGCAAGATTTTTCTTTTAATTTCCCATATCATGGGTTTTCTCTTCCTCTTTCTGGAAAGGTTTCTGCACTTTTTCTCCTCTACTCTAAGCTTTTGGCTTTTTTTGGTTGGTTGGTTTTTTCATACATTTTTAACATCTGATTGGATTTACTCCTCCACTCTTTTCCTACATTTTTTCTATTTACTGTTTTGCCATTTTCATGGTCCCCCTCATTCTCTGAAGCTGTCCTTTCTTGTTATAATTTGGGTTTATCTTGGGGAATTTTGAACACTTGCAATTTGCCAGTAGCTGGTGTGTCAACAGGGGAGAAGGACCCAAGAGTGATATTTAATGTTAGTTGAATCACTTTTACCTAATAGTGATGAATAGACTATGGAATGAGGGACTGCCCCTGCTCACTTCGAACTGAGGGTACTGACCTTGCCCCCTTCCTGCCTCTGAGAACAAATTGCATGCTTTAAGCAGATATCCTCATCTTGACTGATGAGTAAAGAAAGCCATCTCAAAATGCCTTTGCACATAGTTAAATATATGGTGCAAAAGTTAAAATATATGCTCCAGTGGAGGAGTCTCTCATCACTGCCCTCCACTCACTTGCTAATAGACATGTGCATCAGATGGCTGAAAACGTGAAGGGCATAGGGAATTTCTTGAGGTCAGACTTTCTACCTGTAGGTGCGATAATGCTAGGAACTGAGGGGAGAAGAGGTTAGGTTTTTTTTTCTTCTTTTGTGGGGGTGGGGCAGGGTGGGGAAGGTGTGGGAAAGCATGTACGAAATGGTGTTACCAAAGTGGAATGCTGTAGCCTAAAGCTAAATTTAGCAGAACATTAGACTTAATTGCTCTTTGGAAAATTTCTAAGGGAGTTCAGATAACCATAGGCAGATATTTGGCTTACTAATTTTTTATCTTCATGGGAAAGCATCGTTAAAGTATGCAGGCAGGGCACCCTGGCCTAAGGTTTACTGAACAGAAAATGAGAAACTACTGAATAGAAATTGCTGAACGTAACAAATAACAAAGTGAGAAGCTGACAAAAGTTACAGATAGTGCTGTGAGGATTGACCAGCTTTCCCAGATGGTTAAGGGGGAGTTACATGAGAAATGGCCAGTCTCTGTAGATAATTAGAGGGAGCATCGAGGACCTTTTTGGGAACACAACATTGAGTTGCCAGCAGTACCTAGGTAAGCATATCAGTATTACCAATAACAATCTGTATTATCAAGACAACCAGATAAGTAATACCAGTAAATTGTACTATAAAGGGCTGATATTACCTAGGGAACAGTACCAGTAATACTGAATTTTGGTACAAATGTAGCAAAGCCACTGGGGAAAAATGTAATTATGGTTGAGTCTTTTACTTGGATGGAGATAAGAGCAGAGAAAGGGAGTGGAGTCAAGGTGTTTGGGGGAAGAACAGTGTTTGAAAAAGGAGAGAAGGGAAGACGAAAGGGTCTGGTCTAGTGTAATTGATCATAAGCATGTCTTTATAAACAGTTGTTTGTGCCTATGGCTATAGTACACTATACAGAATCACAGAATAGCCTTGGTTGGAAGAGACCTCCCAGATCATCAGGTCCAACCATAAATACATGAGTGTGTGTATTTATATCACATATACATAAAGTTAACCCATCTCTTCTTTCCCTCAAAATTTTATAAGGTAATACGGCAGCAGAGGAAGATGATTTAAAATCTAGGAGGAAGAAACATGCCTCACAAAATCTTGAGAAGTCAAAACTGGATTGCATTTCGTAGGTTTGACAGCAAGCACATCTCCCCATACAACAGCGTCTGTAGTACAGAGAGCGATTTATAAACAGGAGAATTAGAAATGCAAGTTTGCCAACCTGTATGTGTTTAGCCTTTATTAATAGTTGATATTAGGCACCGTGTCTCGGAGATAAATTTCATATACTGCTTCAATTTTTTATTGACTTATGTATTGTATAAGATTAATAATGTACCAGTGGAAAGGGCATATTTAAACCTTATGTTAAGAATCGTTTTATTTTCTTTTAAACACAGGTATGTTATAGGAAGTTTGCAACTGCTATTTCTGTTATATGCATTTCCAGATATAGGCTTAAAATTGGTATCTTTTAAAGCACTGCATAAATTTAAATCTGTCTCATAAGAAGTCTTAAAATAAAAAAACATTTAAAAAAGGATTTGAAAATCTTTAAGACTTCTAAATATGGTTGTTGATATCAAGGAGAGGCAAAAGATTACTTTTGCACTTTATGGTGATATTATTTTACTTAGACAAGTTGATTCCTGTAATCTTTAAGCCACTGATATTCGGAAGCAAGACTGCTGAAATACTGGTAAATTTTAATCAGGTCTGAACACAGGTTAATCAAACTTCTCACTGCTTATCGTGTATCCCACAATTTTGGCTGGGTTTAGATTGAGAATCTTGGATAATGAAATAGCAGTTCCATATTCTTATATATTCTGCCTAGAATGCAGTGGAAAGGCTGAAGGACTAGTTACTAGCTGTAAATTAGGGAATCCCTACCAGGTGCATTCTCAGATTAAGCTTGATACAAAACAGCTGGGACTCTTTTATATTTAATTCAGTGCTATAAATCATAAACTCCTCTTTATTCAGCAAGTTTGATACTGCACTCTCAAATTCTGGTTAATTTGGCTATCTTGAAAAATAATCACATTCATTTTAAAGAAAGTAGCAAAAAAATTGACTGCATAGATGCCTATAGTTCTCATATATTGAAGTTTTCATAAACTGGAGCTTGTGACATCAAAGAAGATTCTCTGCTTGTGGTCAGAGTAATACTGGGGCAGAAAGTAAGGTTTCCCAGGATAAATCTTACTTAAAATAGAGCCAAATATCAATAAGAGTTAATAAACTTCAATTTTATTTTAGTATATGATGAATCTAGTTGTGTTTTAGAATTATTATTACCTTTTTTATAATGAGTTAGGTTCTTTCAAAACTGCTGATTAACAGTTCTCTCAAGCAGAGCTGGGCTCTGTGAACAGAGCTATTTCAAAGCCATTGTGTCACCTGTGTTTCGCATAAGGCCTGCCTAAGGCCACAATAAAGTCAGCAGTAAAGAAAGATTCTCTAGTCCTAATGTATGCAGACTCTGACCTGGATCATCTGTTTAATTAAATTATCTGGTTTTCTAATTATTTCAACTATTCAGTTAGTTTGTAGAAGTCAACCAGTTTCAATAGAACACCTCTGTATCATTCAGTGGATCCAACACTGTACATTCACTTAAGTAAGATCAATCAGATACCATAAATTCCATTATGTCCACAGCTATAGAAAACTTGAAGGTGGTTTTTTTTTTTTTGTAATATGGACACAAATGTCAGAATGTTGTCTAAAGAGTCTTTTTATTTCCTAAACTTCTAAATGCTTATCATGTCTTCAATAGAATAAAATTTAGTTATTAAACTTCTAAAAGGTATCTGTGTATACGTAAATCTGAAACAGAAGTAGATACTGGGGAAATATATACAAGCTCATTTGCTGTGCATCTTTGTCTCTTATTACTCAGTATTTCACCTTTATAAACTGCATATACATATATAAACATACACACAATTCCTGCACATGCTTATACACATGTGTATAAGGGCGCAGATATTCTTGTTTTGCACTAGTTACTGGATCAAGGCTAAGTGATTCATGGTATGACCCAACAGTAAAGCTTTTGAAACCTCTGATTGAATATGAGAAAGATCACAAACTTACAAAACCATCTTATGTTGTCGTTGGAAACAGAGAATATTATTCCAGTTTCTTAAGAATATGACATAAACATTACACAGAGGATCTCTTCGAGACTTACTACTCTAAAAACGCATCATCATACACAGGGCTTACATAGGTACTTTGTTTTGACCTTTTCTCTGTGAATTATATGGACAAAGGTTGTATTATTTAAGTTTTCCATTACTCATTTTTTTAGCATGAAGTGAAATAACATTTTGTCTATTTGAAGAATCTGTATTTGTAATAGCTGTGTTAGTGCTTGACCTGGGTGTCTTGAGTATAAAGCCTGTAAAGCATCTTTCAGATATGAGAGCTATGTTCTGTCAGGCACAAGTAGAAATACAGCCAGTGATCTCATTCAATTTCTATGTGATATTCTTTTCACAGTGAAGAACCATTACAAAATGTAGCACATTATTTACAACTGGCAGTCTCTGGTTAGAAAAGGCTCAGGACTGGGATCAGAACAAGTGATGAAGGTCAGGACTGAAATACATTCATTTTTAAGGATGCAATAGAAAGATTGAATGTAATTTACTAAGGAGTACAGGTCACTGACTTAGCCCATTCTGGACACAGACACCCAGTATAAGTCAAATGAGAATGAAGCGCAAGGAATGCAAATAGAATCCGCTTTATATCCAAGGAGAGCACTCCATTTGCAAGAAAGTTGAATTAATTCAAACAATGAGAACACATAGAATAAAAAAGCATAATTTTTTTTTTTTCTATTTAATTTTATCCAAGAGCTATTCATATCTGCTTCACCTAGGATACCCTGGAAAGATACATCTGCCTATAGTTCTAACCCTGTTCAGGTGGGAAAACTTGCAGAAGTTGAGAGGCAAGGATTGACTCCTTTTCCACACTAATAGTAGATGAAAGGCTTTTTTTGTCTGGTGTTGTTGAAGGTTTTTTATGGTCATTTGCTTTTTTCACTCATCATTTGACCAGAGCATCATAGTTAAAGGAAGTAGGTGACAGCACATACTGAAGTAGTGCTCTATCATTACTGTCACAGGTGACTCCTCCATAAGGAGGAGATATTTCAGAGAATTTAAATTCTATGGGCTTCAATGTAGAGCATATGCTCAAAGTTCACTGTAATTCAAAATTTGTGAGTTTTGTTTGTTGCTTTGTTGTGGGGGGTGGAGGGGGGGATGTTTGAGTGACAGGCAACATGGTTTTATGAAGGTAAGTTTGGGCTGGAATTCAAGATGTTGTGAGGCCTCTATTTGTCATTTGTGACCATCAGGATTCAAAGATATGGATCACTATGTAAACAGTTCATATTTCTAGAAAACTATAACTTCCTTCAGTTCATATAGAAGAGCAAATACCCCAATATTTTTCAGATGAGGAACAGAAAAAAACTTCACTTTTGTCCTTCTTTTGTGTGTTTGTTCTTTGAATGAACATCCAAGAATTGTTTAAGCTTAAAATTTTTATTTTCTCCTAAGTTCTTGGGTTTTTAAGCAACTTAAACAGAATGACATGATAATATAAAGTCCATTAGAAAAACACAAATAATAAAGTAAATATGAAAAAACATAGCTTTAAACTGTATTAAAACCAGTCAAATTAATATTTTAGTTTTTCAGTAATTAATCCAAAGCAGAACAGTCAACACCAATGAGATGTAAATATGTGGCAAATACCATTTTTGTCACAATTTTTATTCTAAATACTCCTTTACTTTGATAATATGTCCTATGTTAATAATATGCCATAGGCTCTACTAATAGGAATCTTTTATGTCTTGTAACCCTTATTTTGATATAAGCAATGTATTTCTTTTGGTGTTTAATAAAAATATCTTATTGCTGATTGAGCCCAAAGGATTACCTTTGTTTTAAAATAAATTTCATATAATAATAAAATTTCTAACTTCCATTGCTTCCAATAACAGGTTGTGCTTACATATCTATTTTAAATATATAACCTAGTGTTCATTGAGCCCTGATAGGTCTTTAAATAACATCCTACTTCCATTTCAAATGATGTTAAATCCTGACTAGGACAAATTTACAGCCTAAGCATTCACCATTTCTAGGTTAGAAATATACAGTATATTAACTCAAATAACAGCTTTACTTCTGCTGAGGTAACTAGAGCCTTTCATTCTCTCTGCTAAGTGGTGAAGATTTGTTAAGTGGAAGTAAATTCTGAGAGGGACAGATTTTTTTTTCTCTTGGCGGTAAGATTTTTGGTGAAGTTGGTGAGGTTTTTTTTGTTTTTTCTGTGTCTTCATTAAGCGTTTTTTCAGTACACACCTACAAAAATGCAATTACAAAACATATAAGAATATATGGACAGAAAATACATAACTAAGAAATTGCAGTGCAGTGGTAAATTACAGACATTATAAACACAACCAAAACACCTCCTATTCTTCTCATTTCTAGCTTACAAGCTTGGACTTATCTGTGTAACAACTAAAGTCCTGGAAATATATATACATGCAGCTTTACTAAGTAAACCAATCCACTATGATGGAACTCTCCAGAAGTACAAAATTACTTGTATGTATAAAATGGTACATTTGGGGATGTTCAGTCTTCTGACCCCTGTAAGAGACTGATTTTTCAGACTTTTACAGAAGTTAGAGGTTTTATGATCTGAATCTAAAGCAGCAGTTCTGGCCATAACTGTAACAAACTGCTGGTTGATGGAGAAACACAGAGATAGGGAAGAAAAAGATGAAAACTTTCACTAGGAATTGCTTGTCACAAAGATCTCTAAAGAGAAACGGTAGAGCTGTGTGAAAAATACTATTCATGCCCCATAAAGTGTTCTTAGTCTTCAGAAAGACATTATTTATCTTGAAATATGACAGTGCTGACATGCCACAAAAAATTATGCTAGAAGGAGTTTACTGAAGATAGCAAAATGTTTTGTTTCTAAAAACTGATTCCAATAAAACATTTTCAATATGTCACCGTGTTTGCATTTCATAATATCATTTTGTTTTGAATTTTCACACAGAACAAAAATGTTTAGATGAAAAGTGCATTCTTAATATTAAAAAGAAATTAAAGTACATATTTTTGTCAGAAAAAAAATGATGAAGATAAAAAAAATTTCAAGTAACTATGGAGAATTATCTGTACCCTGGAAAAATCCAAGAGCATTGTTGCATTCTGTGGAAGATATAACTGCTCTAAATACTTCACACTTACTCTGTGCCATTGTGGCTTGTTAACAATGTAATCATGCCAAGTAAATGATACAAGGTGTTGACACAGGCTCTGACAATCAAATTATGTCAAGTGTACTTACTGGAGGTTTCGACGTACTAATAACCATGGTCTCCATGTGATGCTATTCCCCAATGCATAGTTACACCAAGTTTTTGAAAAATACTTTTCCCAGAAATGTACTTTGTATGCCAACACTGATAGCCAGAACTCTGGTGCTCTCCTGAATGAATCTGCATTGTATGGTTGGTGGATGTCCCCTGTTCTGAGTTTCCAACCATTGGTATTACACTGCAAGTAAATATATGGGCGTCATTCATATGAAAGACAAAGAAAACTAATTTCTCAAGAATTGCACTTATTAGTAAGCAAAAAGAAATTGCTTTGAACTAGCTAACACACAGGGAACACCTAACCTTGTCTACCAGCAATAACTTTGTCATATGAGTAGATCTGCATACATTCATTCAGAAGCAGACACACCTCACTCTGAGAGGAAAAGAAAGCAGGATTCCTGAGGAAAACGATCGTTTATAGCTTTTTCTCTCTTCTCCTTTCTCTTCCTGTTAAAATCGTTGAATTATTACTGGTGTGAAAGTACACTTGGATAATACAATCAATCCTTCAGTTATTTAACGAATTATTTAACTAAAATGATATTTTCCCATTGAGATTAGGTGGCTGCTGATATATTAGAATACAGGTATGGATTGTATGCAGTTATTTATTAATATTATTATGATATAAAACAAGTACCCATTTTACCAAATGTACCAAAAAGCCATTATCCTGTTTATACAATTTGTTATGAGGACTAAATAATAATAATAATAAAAACCCAAGAGTTTTGTTCTGCTTTCTAGTTCAAAAATGGAGCTCACAGCTCTGTTGTTTCACTATGTTTGTTGTTATTGTGGGTTGCTAATAATGTATTTAATCTACTAACAATCATACTTTGCTGAAGATGATAGCATGCTGGATCAACTCTCAGGCTAAATGAAGAAATAATTAAATGTCTTCCTATTTGGAGATAGCTGAAAGAATAGAAGCTACTGATAGAGGCCCCGGTCTTCATAAAGAACTCTGTAAAAGTAAAGGTGTTTCTGGAACAGATAACAAATGTTATCACAAAGGAATTGCCGAGCTGTATGGAAAGTCTCAAGGGTAAAGGATTGAAAAGATAGAAAAAGTGAATTTAGCTGAAGTAGGAAACAATGAGGAAAGCTTCTTTTTGGCAGATATCTGGCTAGAAAGACAGCATGAACTTCTGAAGAATGAAAACTGCCTTTTGTTTTTTATTCCATCTCTGTCCAGAGGCACGGGAAATACTTAAAAAAAAAAAAAAAGGGGCGGGGGGCGGGGGGGGAGAAAGAGATAAAGATGTAGTCACCTAAAATATGTTCCTGAGTCTATAAATCAATTTATCCTCTGATTTGAAACAGATCTTAAACATTAGCTAACCAATTGGACTACAGGCAGCTATTTTACACCTGTCAAGGGAGAGTGGTCTCTTGCCTTAAACTGTATATACTATGGCACGTCACATAGGTGACAGATGGTTACCTTGTAGTTTTCAAGCACTTCATAGTTCTCTGTTCTCTTAAGTGACTCTGAGGAAAGGAATATTGTTTCAAATAAACTTGATTTTCAGAGGTGCCAGTATCCACTGATTTACACACACTTTAAAATTCTACTTGTAGATGGGTTTCACCTGCGGAAAGGTCAGCACGTGTGTCCAGTAAAACATCAGAGGTAGGCAACCTAAGAAATACTTCATAATACAAATGATGGGGAAACAGAGGGGATGTCTACATCAGTGGAACCCATGACAGAAATTCTCCATGGAAAACTCCTAAAACATTGGCTGCTCCACTGCCATGTGCCTTACTCAAAGTGTAGGGGATGTGTTATCTCCTTGGTAACCTTGGAGTGCAGACTACACTCCTGTCATGGGAAACTAAGCTACTGGTTATACCAAGACAGAAAATCCACACTTGCCATCCCAGTAAAGGGGATTGGTTCTTCCTGTCCTTGGTGTCTTCAACCATGAAATTACTGGCTTTGCTGGATCCTGCCTTTCTGCCTCACACTTTTCTACTTTTCCATGTGGTCTCTGATAGATCTCCCACTCCAAAAAAAGAGAGTGCAGAGAGGAATTTAAATTTTATTTCAAAAATGTTCGGATTTGTCAAATCTTTGTGGGGTAGGAGAAACACTATGTACACTGAGTCTACTCTTCAGTTCAAGATCGGTTAAATGAACATTCATTAAGGATAAGTGTTTGTGGAACTTAACCCAAGAATAACATGCCAGGGGACAGGTCACATGGAAAAACAAGTACAAGAGTCCTTAATGTTTATGCTGTTTAATACACTTCAAAAGAGGGTAACACAAAATTCTAGGTGACATTTCAAATTTAATTTTAATTTGATGCAATTCTTGTTTCAAGTAAGTGAATTGTATAGTTTTGTGTCACATTGAAAGAGAGAAATGTGCCAAGCTACAGCTAAAAGCTTGCAGGAAGAAGTCTTTTAAAATGATGAGCATTTCTGAAACAGATCCATATGCTTATATTTCCAAGGTTAAATGTGTTCTCTGAACCACAGAGACCACTGAGTAGGACCAGACTTCTAAGACTGATTTCTGATCAAATATGGTCTTGATATTTACTTCAACATCATTTTAGATTTCTGTAGCAAAGGCAGCAGTGCCTTCATGAGGCTGCATCTAATATAGACTATTCCTTCTAGGAAGTTTTCATTGCCTTTAACAAAGTGTAAATTAGATTATTTTTAAATCAATATGATGGGTACAAGCTAGATTGTAATACCTTTATTGTATTTCTAAGTAAATATTTTCTGTATTTTCATTACAAAAAATCTATAGGATCTATAAGAAGCCTTTTTCTTTTTACAAAGAGAAAGCATAATCCATCAGGTTCTTGCTCATGTCAGTTCTCAGTAATACCAATTAAGTAATGCAGCACTATTCCCATGAGTAAAGCTTTATCCTGTTGTCATAAAACTGAATTCATAGTTATATAAATATATTTAACAAGAGCGTTGTTTTCCCCCAAAATCTGATTATGATATATTCTGCTTTTTCTTGTTTAAAAATACCCTCCATAAATATATTTTATAATTGATTTTATACACATAACTACATACGTCAATTTAAATATTTCTTGCGGCTACCTTCTGGCTAGCTCCAGTATCTCAGCCATTGGACATAAGCTGTAAGGAATACAAACTAGATCTTAGAAAAACAATGAAAAGTAAAACACAGAGGTGAACAGAACAGCATTCTGTCTCAACAAATTACTTGGACTTTTTTTGCTACTTAAGTCAATCTTTAAATTATTAGATCTGTTAATGATTTTTAAGTGAAATGTTGAAATATGAGAAATGAGAATGCCTAATTTATTCTACTTATATCTGAATGGATATTTTTTAAAAAACATGTCATTTCCTAGTAAGTATTGCTTGGCTGCCTATTTACTGATATTGTTCTTGGAAGAAAATGAAAATTCTCTTCTGCTTATGCAGCCAAAGCAAATTAGTTTTTATTTTCCATCAGAGATATTTTAAAAATTCAACATGTAAAATTTCAAACACAATACTCTTAAGATGTGTTTTATCATCTTATGAGAAAGGATTACAAGACAGTTATCCACCACAGAAGATTCAGTGACTGTCTACATTTAGCCTGTATCCGGGGCTAAACTATAGCAATTGTTCTACTGCCTGTTGACCCTTCCCCAGCTGGGATGAGGAATTGGGGAAAAAACAGAGAAGCCCTATGTGTTGAAATTTAAATGGTTCTAATAAAAAAAACTAATACAAGCACCAACATAAAGTATGTAAGCTTATACTCAGCCTGGTCCTTGGGAGCAGCAGAAGGAGCAGGATACCAAAAATGAGAAGTCCCAGGAAGAAGAAATCCCTATCCTCAGTAAACTCCCTTCTTTTATAATGACCTTGATGTAAGTGGTGCAGGATACACCTGTGAGTCAGTTTGGGGTAGCTGCCCTGAAACTTCCAGTTGACTCAAGGCTACCCATGGCCTGCCTGCCATGGCTGGCCCATGGCTCTGTCCATGCAAAACCAGGACAGTGACCCAGAAGACCCTCCTTGTCTTGTAGTGGAATATGTATTTATCTATATCTTGCTAAATATTCCAGTCAGAGAATAAAATTCTGTTTTCATATACTTGAAATTTTGCCATTTGAAGAGTAACCATTCTTCATAGTACTTAGTATTTTTTCTCATTTTTTCACTATGCAAACACTGAACTCCATCCTGTTGTTCTTATTCTCAGAAATAGGATCCCAGCCTATCAATATGCCCTCAAGTGCCCAGTTTCATTGTTTTGAGAAGTCCTATTCATTTCAGTAAATGATTTGAATACATAAAATTACTCACAAGTTCAAGTACCTATAGAAGATATGACCTAGGGAAAGCATCATATCTTAAGAGCATTTCCTATATTGTTCCTGTAATTAAATTCTATATAATTTATAAATTAAATTCTATATAATTTATTGTGTTCTACTAGTATAGACCATCTAGTCTACTGTCTTAGTTTCTCTAATGTATTTAGCATTAATATACATAGATATATAGCTTAAATGTATAGGATATTATAGTATCATAGCATAATTCAGGTGGGAGGGGCCTTGTGAAGGTCTGTAGTCCAACCTCCTGCTAAGGAAGCAGGGCTAGCTGTGAGATTGGTTCAGGTTGCTCAGGGCTTTACCCAGTCAGGTCTTGAAAACCTCCAAGAATGGAGTCTGCCCAACCTCTCTGTGTGACTTGATGGACTTCTCTCACGGTGAAAACATTACTTTTTACATCCAGTCTGAACCTCCCATTTCAGTTTATATCCATTGTTTCTCATCCATGTACCACCATGAAGACTGTGGCTCCATTTCTCGATGCCCTCCCTGAAGGTTTTGTGGTGCTGCTCTTAGATATCACACAGTAAAAACATCTCCAGGCTGAACAAGCCCTGACTGTGCAGCCTCTGCTCAGAGAGTTAGTGATCCAGTCCCTACCGGCTTGGTTGCTCTCTCCTAGACTTGCATCTTTGTTGTATTGGTGGGCCCAAAGCTGGAGGCAATAGTGTGGATGTAATCTCAGTGCTGCAGAGAGGGGAATAATCCCTTCTCTTGATCAACCAGCCATGCTCCTGCTGCTGCAGCCCATGAGACTGCTAGCTCACATTCAACTTGCTGCCTGCCAGAGCCCCCATGGCCTCTTCCACAGAGCTCCTCCAGACTGGCTGTCCCCAGGCTGTATCATTGCAAGGGGTTGTTTCATTACAGGTGAAGGACTTGTCCTTTACCCTCGCGGAATTTCACAGGGGTCCTGTTCGCCCATTCCTCCAGTCTGTCTGGGTCTCTCTGGATGGCAGTCCTGCACATGAGCATAACAGCCGGTGTCCCCAGGGCAGTGTCACCTGCATATCTTGGGTGTACATGTTTTTGTGTAGATGGGTACATACACAAATAAACATATATTCCTACACACATTATAGCTTGTCCACCAGTCCATCAGGCATAATATCTTGTACATAGTATTTAAAATATAATGGTTAGTTACACTTTAGTTATGCTCTCCGATTTTGCTGTGAATGCTAGTTTGACTTTGACAGCTTCGGGGTTTTGTGCTTTAATAATATCTTAAATGTATTTTCAAAACTATTTGGATACCACATATACTAAGCTTTTTTTCCCCCCCTTTCCAGGTCTGATTAAGATGCACTTAAACACCTATTGGAGTGTAGAGCTGCTAAATTAAACTAGAACTCAAAGTGAGTAAGAATCATAAAATTCACCTGCAAGTTCATCTCATTAATAGTCTTCTCAAAATGTTTCCTTTTCTCCTCCACCTCTTGTATGGAATTTTACTTTGAAAAATGGTGCTTTTGTCAGACTTGATGGAACTATAATTAGCTCATCATTAAATAGGGAAAATTTTATAGCTACTAAACAAGACATAGTCAGGTCTATCAGAGATAAGTAGAAGGTCATTTATCAGCAGGCATCTTGGTAAGTCAACTCAAACTTTTCCAAGAGTTCATATGCCCCTCTAGTTTTAACCCACAAGCAAACACTGAAGTTCAGTGGGCTACCAGTGTCCCACTGGGATAAAAACCCTTTGTAGTACATTCCCAACTTAAATTTCTGTTGAGGATTCCAAAACATGTACTATCTTGTAGAAAGTGCACAGGTGCAGGTTTTTATTCTTCTTAGGAGATATCAAACTGTACAGTGAAAGAAATCTCATTTTAAACACCTGCCAGCAGAATTGAGCTTCCTATGTTAGCTTACAAATTCATCCTGATTTAGAGAAACACTTCCTTACAATCTGTCCCCAAAAGCTTTGGGAACTTCCAAGAGTCCTAATAAGTTAATCACATGCAGGGATTTAAATTCATCCTTGTCTACATTTAGCTAGTGCTTAGGGCTAAACCATAGCAGTTATCCTACCACCCAATGCTTCTTCCCCAAATGAGAGGAAGAATTAGGAAAAAAGGCAGAAGACCCCTGAGATGAAGTAGACACAGATTTAATAGAATAACAAAACAAAAATCAGCATAAAGCATGGAAGGTTCTACTCAGCCCAGTCCTTGATGTTGACAGGAAAACAGAAGACCACAATAAAGAAACCCCAGGGAGAAAAGGAACACAACCCTTAATGAACTCCCTCCTTTTATAATGAGCATGATTAAGTGGTGTGGGACACACCTGTGAGCCAGCTGCCTTGACTGATCTCCCGGCTGACTCAGGGCTACTCATGGCCTGCCTGCATGGCCGACCCACAGGTCTGTGCCTGGGGAACCAGGACAATCCTATAAACTTCTTCATGTAAATAGGTACAATTAAACATACCTATTTTATTTATCTTCTGTAAATATATTTTTCCTATTTGATCACAAGTCTCCTTGTCCTCTTGTCTGCAATGATTTTAAGAAAGGAAAAGATTTCTGGTTAAATGCTGTAAATTTGAAATTCTAGCTAACCGCCGCAAAGTTGTCTGAAGACTATTTATCTGGATTGACCTGGATTTTCAGTGATTCTACACAACATTTTATTCTATCAAGGAACTGCTTGTTTTCTTTTCTTGGTGTCCTTGAACAACCCTGAGTAGAAGACAAAATCATATATTTATCTTCCTCATTCTCTTTCCCCTCAGCTAAATTGTCAAATCGAGGCTTATGTCCTTCACATGGGAGTTTTTGACTTTGTACAACCTACAGGAAAAGAAAGAGTAGGAAGGGGTCAGGGATTTTTCTGAAGTTTGCAGGTGGGGTCAGATAGTAAGTCAGCTACAGATTTAAGAAAGGTTATAAATATGGTCTTAAAGACCCCTATATAGAACTAATAAATGAGTAATTCAACCTTTAGAGATTTGCCTGCTAATAGAGATGGATCTGCCAATCTATACCACAAGCAAATAAACAGTCAGCTATTGACCGAAGGCATATTCTGCCAGCCGTAGAGATCAGTCTATTTGCTGGCAAGCTCCTGAGCATTTTGAAAATGAATGTGATGAAGTCATTCATTTCAAGCTCTGAAGAGTATGGATAACATACAGCACATTTTATAATCATGTTATGGAGACTGGTTAATCAGTTTTGAATAGAGATCAGAAGGCTCTATGTATTTAAACTGTTTATTTCATGTTCAGGTGTAAACTTATATTTAATATAAAGAGCAACAAGATACCATAGATTTTATAGAAAATTCTAGTTGATCTACTAATGGCTTCTCTTTAAAGACTGAAAATAATCTAAATGGTACACATTTATTGTTTTTGCTATTTCTTGGTATTGCTTTATTATTGAGCAAAAATAATACATGATATTAAATCTTTGAAGAATATAAGAACCATGTCAAATGCAGGAATGCAAAAATTCCAGAAAACAACCAATTCTCACCTGCATTTCAGTAAAGAGTTAAACATTGCTGAAGATGACAGAACTACAAAATTGAAGTTGTTATGTTTTCAGCCTTTCCATGCTACATTTAAAATGTACATCCAGCTGCTTCATTTTTTAACTTTGCCACATCTCTCTACTTATCTTCCAAGTTATTCATTGTTTAACATAGTTTTTTCTTTTATTAAATTTTCTTCATTTCTCCATATATTTTCTGGATTTTTCTTCAAGCTTTTTATATCAAGTTGCAGTTTCTGGAATATTTGATTTACTTTATCACTTTCCAAATCTTTTACTTCGTGTTTTGTTCTTTCTTCATGACTTCACTCTGTGCTTAATCAGTCTATCAGACCATCATAGGTATTTTTAGACAGCTGGTATCTAAGCACCTTATTACTATTAAAGATATTAGAAAGTAACGCTATAAAAAGAAAGGAGGAGTCGTGCTGCAGAGATACAAGAAGTGCTGACAAAGGGCTGGTCACTCCAGCTCTCATGTACTGCATACCTGCAGGACAAACAGCCTCCCAATTAAAAGAAGCAGGAAGTAGTGATCCGGCATAATTCTTTTTTTTTTATGTGATGCCACTTCTGTATTGAAGTGCTGGGGTTTGAACCCGAAGCCCTGAATTAAGGTTGACGTATGGGTGGTTCCCACAGTCCTTCAAAAGGAGGGGATGAGTTTGCCTTTTGGCTTTCCTCCAAGGTGCAGCCGGCCTTGCAAGGAGAGCCCTTGGGTAAACAAGCCCCAGGTGCCCTGCATTGGGTAAATGAGTGCCAGGTGTCCTGTTTGGGGATAAAAGCTGGGACCACTTGCAGGAAGGGTGGAGTGTTGAACTGTGAGGTGGATGCCCTTTGTAGAGTTTCCCTACTGGGGAAGGACCTTCTGACTCTTGCTGTAACTGGGCCCCAGTCAGGTTTGGTGCTTGTGAACGTGGGCTCTGTGAGAGCAATATGTGGCTACCTCTCTCCTCTATTATCTGTCTGTTGGCTTGCTGTCTCCCATCTCTGCTATGGGAGACTTTGTTGCTTTGTTTGTTCCACTGATTGTTGACCATGTTGTATCATTCCTGGGGTTGTTGGGGTTTATGTCTGTTATGTGTAATCTGATTGACTTGTTTGTACCCCCAGCATTCACCCATATACTGACTTGCTTATGTGCAATAGAATCTGGTTACTGGTTTGTTCTACTGCTGGCTGTGTCCTTTGTGCTAGGCATAGTAATTGGCAAAACATGTATGAACAATGACAACAGGCATTTTACATCAGTGTATCCACACAGGCACACATAGATAACAGCCTGAGCAGACAGTGGGGAGGTACATAGAAAATCTAATCATTCTATGGAACAGAATTATAAAATTGGTCAGTGAGGACAAGACACAGTCTCATTTTCTCACTTGTGCTATATCTGATCTAGGATAAATCTTTTGCCACATCTTGCTGGTATGAGTAGCCCATTCTGGTATGGAGAAAGCTGAGTACAGCCTGAGAATCCACAACTATGTATACATAGTGCTGTTGTACCTCCAGAAGAGTCATGCATGGTATTGCACTTCATAGAGAAGCTCCCATCCCATATCATCATTATTGTCACCAGCTTTTCCATGCAAACGTGGTAAAAAGTATTTATAATTTGTCATCAAAGAAACTGACTGCTCACATGAAATTAGTCCTGATCCTTCCTTTCCTTTTGCTACCAGTACTCCAGCTGCAAAACTTCCTGGTAATCTTTCCAATTTAGCAGATCTCAGGAAGGATGAGAATCCTTTCCTTTTTATTTTTGCTACTTTTAAGTTCTTCCCAAGAATAGTACTACCCATTCTCCTGCTGCTTTAGTCTCCCAGATGAACTAAGATCTCTCAGAGGTTGCTGTGGTGGTGCTGGACAGATTTATTTTCTGAACTTGAGGCAACTACTGTTTCTCATCTCCACTTTTCTGTCTTGTAAAAGAGATGAGATAGAAAAAGGCTTCATGGGCTTGAGGTGATATCAGTGAGTAATTGTTACCTGATAAAATAGTACTCAACAGTCTGCCAGTGCTGGTTGGAGGCCAAGAAAGAGATAATCTGCAGCATTTTTTTGTCAGGAAAGCCCTGCTGCTGTTTCTTATATGTTTTTTCATCAGAGATGCAGCCAAAGGGTTGCCATCCAAGTGTAAAATCAGACCCACAAACCCTCAGTCACAGGGTAATCATGTATTTAAGAGACCTTGAAGCACCACAAAACACCATCAATTCATCTAGTGAAAAATCACAAGGAAGATGATAACATCTGATAGGAATAGGTTCCCAACACCATGTCAAATCATATTTTGACAACAGCCCCCCCCACACCCCCCCCCCCACACACACACCCACACCAAAAATTCATTCAAATAATTTAAAGCAAATGTCACTGCCAGTTTCTTCAAGGTTTCAGAAGTCTCTGAGGTCTCACTACCACATATCTTATTGTATTCTAAGACTGAAACAGAGAAAAAAGACTTTCCATCCTTTTTTCTGTTCTTATTTGATTTTCCAGCTTTGAATGAAGTTGTTATTGAACTGAATTAGTTGGAAACTGAACTAAAGAATATATTCTTTCTGTACCTGCAGAAGAAGAAATGTGTCAAAAGATGGATTAATGCTCCAATAAAATTATTTCAAACATTAAGCTAATAACTTCTACTTCACTGTCGTTAACATTTAGAGTTAATACTCACTGATTGTTCTTTTTTTTTAATTTAAAAGACAGTTCAATTAATCTAAGTTCATACTATTTAGAATTTTACCTGCCTCCCATATTTATTTTTAATATCTGTTGATTTTTATCTGGTTATATATCAACTAAAACTTCCTTGTTCCCATTCTACATATTTGTATTTTTTGCTGTTTTTCAATTGTTACTTTGGTTTCTATTTTTCTTTGGAGTTGTAGTTCCATATTGCTGTTTCCCAGTTTGTTGCACACTGGAACACTGCAGGAGTTAATGTTGAAATTTACAAACTGAATTTGCCCTTTTAAATACAACAGGACCACAGACATTGTCAGTTATTGAGTGCTAGTGGTCGTGGCTGGCTGAATTAACATTGTGTCAAACTTTTCTCTGTCCTTCCATAGGCCCCATCTGGTGCCCACTTGTCCTTAAGGGAGACTTAATGTCTGTTAGGTCTAGCGGTGGGTATTTTCAGCCCAGAGTGCCTGATATGAGTGTGTCAGCTGTGTTGCAGCGTCACAAAGTGATGTTTACCTACCCCATAGCATTTTCGGGGGTGTAGTGAGAGGCTATGTTTGATACTTGAGGCTGCAGAGTCTCCTGGGATAGTACAGAAGACTCTCTAATCTAAAAGGAAAAAAAACTGGTTCTACCTTGCCCATAATTTCTTTTGGAAATTACTGTCTTGGAGTTGGGAAGTATGTTAACAACTAAATAGAGTGAACAGTCAGTGGGCCCATGCTTTGGCTTGCCCTCTGACCTTGCTTTGTCCGGCAGTATAATGTAAATGTAACTATCTTGAAACAAGGTCATAGTCTGAAATAATGCTCTTTAATAAGTGTCATTTGCAGCCACGGCAAGAAAGATTCTCAGTGACTTCCTGATTGCTGTCCTTGCATGGATGAGTTTGGATTGTCATTGACCAGTGTGTTCCTAGTATTTACATAATCTGCTTGAGCCAGCAACCTTGGACTAGCTGATGCTGTGAGTCTGTGGTGATGCTCACTATCAGCCCTTTGAATACTCCTGTCTTGGACGTACATCTGCACCATTCACCAGGCTGAATATCTGCTTTTTTCCTGGTTTTGGTAGATACTTTCTAGGTTTGGGATAGGCTATTAACATTGATGACTAATGTTGCACCGATGTAGAAAGTATTTCTTCTCACCACATCTTTCATAGTGCATGTAATATTTCAAGTTGAGAATATGCTGTCTGGGAGTCAGCTTCAAGTGCTCAAAATGTGCACAAGGATCATAAAATGCTCTTCTTCATCTATGGGATTTAGGCACTGCATGCCTTGTCAAATCTCTCATAGAAATTCTGATCTACTACTGCTTGTTCTCCAGAGTTCGTTTAATTAACCCTGTCACCCACTGTGATTTCACAGTCTAAAACAATCAACATATTGTTGCTGCTGTTTTTAAGCTGATGGAGAAATTGGTCTGTCTATCACCTGGCGATTCTGTACTTGACTAAGTATAAAGGCAAATGTGGCAAATAATCCATATACACACTTGTTTTTGTAGATGAGGTTACGCTAAACATACCTGAGACATGCCTAAACTGTCAAATCTACAGATCACTCTCATCTTACAGAAGTTACACAAACTGCCCATTTTGTTTGTATCATGGCCTACTGCTTGCAAAAAAGGAAACACTCTGTTTTTTGCTTCTTCATCCTTTCTAGTCTGTACTAAAACACATAAATTTTGGAGGTCTAAATCTAAAACTGTTTCCATCCAAAATAGTTTATTAACTTGTTCTATTCTCAGTGATGAACTGCATTAATTTATTTTACTTAGATTTTTACATCCAGTAAATCAGTCAGTGTATAGGAAGGTGTAAAATACAGTGGACAGAGAAAAATGATGATGGCAAGGGGAATACCTTTTTTTTGGAGGTGTAGAAGGGAGATAAGTTCAGTCTGCATAAAAACCTTGGAGGGCTACATACACATGAAGAAACCCACCATGTTTCTGTTATGAAAGGGATAAACACAACTTTACAATATTGGGTAATCTCAATAAATTGGAGAGAAAGCATTTCCTCCCGTGCGTATTACATAGTAATAACCTCCATAAAACATATACAAGCTCCTTTGGAAAAAAAGAAGAAGAGGTACCTACTAGTGGCAACCAGGAAAGCTCTCTGATGTGATACATCTCAGATATACATTATTTAGGAATTTCTATTAGATATAAACAACATGATCCGTAGCACTTACAAAAGGCTGTTGTTGCAATGAAACAGATTATTTTACCCACTCACTGAGAAAGTCTAATCAGCATATATTAATTTCCATTTGTACTGTTTCAATTACACTACATTTTGTTTCCTCTTTTCTTGGCAAACTACTTTCAAATTAGGGCTATATTAGCATGCTCTTCATGTAACTGGTGGTAATTAAATATTTATATCTCCACCTTTCTCCCTAACAACAACTTAGAAGGCTTAGACAGAAGCTACACAAGACTGCTGGTGGGCATGACTGAAATACCAAGGTGTTAAAGATTGTTTGCAAAATGAGGCAGGTTGGTGGATGCAGGAGGGAGAAGAATCGGGCTAGGTCTTTGTCCTGATTCCCCAGGAACAGACTCATGGGCTGGCCATGCAGGCAGGCCATGAGCAGCCCCAAGTCAACTGAAAGATCCAATCAAGGCAGCTGACTCACAGGTGTGTCCCATACCATTTAATCATCTTCATTATAAAAGGAGGGAGTTCAGTAAGGGTGAAGTTGTTCTTCCTGGGGCTCTTTCCTCCTGGCCTTCTACTCCTGCTGTTGATATCAAGGACCAGCCTGAGTAGAACCTTGTATATTTTATGGTGGTGATAGTATTAGTTTTCTTAATTCATTAAATCTGTTTCTATTTCAACCTATGGGGTTTCTCCCTTTTCCCCTGTTTCTCCTTCTCAGCTGGAGAGGGCTCATTGGGTGGTAGAACAACTGCCTCAGTTTAGCCCTGGGTACAGGATAAGCATAAACAGTCTTGGAGGCCTAACCTTAAATTCAGAGGGTGCATCTTGGGCCACAGGAGCAAAAAATATAATTGAGCTTTTCATAATACCTCAGATGGTTCTCCAGGTGGTTCAAGACATGTCTCTTGTACACCTTATGAAAATGTGTTTGCTCTAGATATCTTACATCATGGCATTAAAGCAGAAAGAAACACTGAATTTTAAAAGTGCTGAGTAAGTTTGTGACAGTTTTTCTCATTATGAAGGAAATCAAGTTTGGGACTGTCAGAAGGAGTGAGTTCCCTGTTTGATACAAATGATTTTTAACTGAGCTTCTGAGATTGAAGGTTTTTATAAAGATAGTGAATGACTGCACACTTGAATGCAGTCTTAATGTTTAGAGTCTCTCATGATATGTGCTATGTGTTTGGTCAGTAAATTCTTTGCATCATTTTACTCTTTCATGCACAGACCATAGCAGAAACTGCAGTTTCTTATTGTGAATATTCATTTCCATCCATTTGTATAATTCTGGTATTGCTGGAATGTTTTCATCTCTATAATGTTAAAAGCTGGATATTAAAGCAAAACAGGTATCAAACTACATTGTAATTATTTAGTTATGGCTATGTATTTCTGCTTAGCCTTCTAAGAGGTATGTTAAGAACTTTATCTTGTATCGTTGTTAATGTAGTTCCATTAAGTTTTGCATTTACTTCCTTCTTAAATTCTGTTAGAAACTCTCTTTGCTCATTCATGACATCAGTGGGGCCACCTGCCACACACTTGCATTTAAGAATAAAAGACTACAGTTTGATAGGCATCATGCCACAGAGAATGAATCGGGACATGTGCATCCATGCATGAATGCATGTACATGCTTATTATCTTGACTAAATACTGTACCCATTAATGGCACAGGAACCTCAACTTCAGAACCTGATGTGGTGAATTTCTCAATACTGATAATGTGTATTCAGATTCATTACTACAAAATAATTCATAAAGTTGAGTCAAGAGTTCATTTTCTAAATTTAATTTGGAATAGGTTCAAATATGAATCGTTACATTTCCATTTTCTCTCTGATGTACTTAATGCACCAGTTTTTCAAGCAAAAAATTACATACATTTCATTACTGCTTCTGAATATATACCTCTTCAAAAAGCCTATGAACTCTCAGAAAGTGCTGGAAAATGGGTATAGAGCAACTTCAAAAAAAGCTCAAAAAATGAATTAATTCCTGTCTGTTGTCTCTGTCCAAGACCTGACAGGTGTGAAATGAGCTGTAGTTTAAGGTTTTGCTGATTGTGTCTCTCCTGGAATACACCATGATTAATGATCATGATGATAAAGTAGTTCTTTATTAAAGGTAACAGTTAAACAATTAACAGAAACAACAGCCAACAGTAATACTGAAAAGTATAGAAAAAGGAGTCTGTATGATTGAGCATCCTCGTAAATTAAATATAAAGGAAACCAGGTCATTAGTAAACAATTAGTTTTAGATTTTTGCCTTATTATTCATAATCACAAAACTATTGTCCTAGCTGTAACAGTCCCCTACCAAGACAATGCTCTGGAATAGATGCTACAGCGTAATCTTCCAACACCTCCCCTCTACCCCGCCAAAGTTTTAATAGTTTGGAAGACCAACTAATACCAGACAGCCATGCATGAATTACACTGCACACCAACAGTCAATGCACTCAGTGCATTTCAGTGTGTTGCTGTGTGTTATCAACTGTCCCAGTGAAATTTCTGTGTGAATCTACTATTCATAAATATATTTTCATTATTTATGTTACCATAGTGTCTAGTTGCCCTCTCTGAGACAAGGGTGCTATAAACTCCTCTAATTAAATGAGAAATAGCTTCTGCTCTTGGAAGGTTACCATCTAAATAGAACAGATGGGCAAACAACAGAAGAAAGGAAGTATTGTTAACCACATACTAAAGATAAGAAGTTGAGGCACAGACTCGGAAGATACGTGAATAACATTTTCTGTAGGAGGACTGAAGGGAAAAAAACCCACATTTGAACTGACAAAACAGAAACTAAATTTTGGTCAAAAATTAAAAGTATTTCTTTTATATTGAGAAGTGTGTTTCATTCAACAAGAAAAAAATCTTTTTGGAGAAAAAACATGGAAAGAAAGCACTAAATGTACAGCATGTCACTCCATTTCTAATGAAGATGTCTTGTTCCCTTCTACTCTTCAACTTAGTTATAGAGCTCTGCTAGAATGAATTTTCTCTCTTAGCTCCATCTTACCAGCCAAGTTTCTAATCACAGCACCTTTGTGTATGTTGAGGGAGAATGAAATGAGATAGTTGCATTTTTTTCTGTTGCATTCAGTTCTACTTTATATAAATATCTAAAATATAGGACTCTGCTGTTTCCAGTCATTATTAGAGTTATTATCTCTTTTTCAATGCACATGTAAGTATCCCATGTACGGTGGAATGGTTTTGGTGGAAAGCAGATGAAAGCAATCTACACCAAGATGTTATGTAGTGCCTTAAGAGATTGAAAAAAAGCGTTCAAAGTGCTCCAGGATGAAGAGAGAACTGGGAGAGGTTCCAATAATCCCCAGGAAATTGTGTTTTATAAATGATGGGGTTTACACTCTAACAGACCAGAGAAAGTAGACTTTCCTTGCTCTTATTGTCAGAAGAAAAGGTTTCAGAATTGCCAGCATAAGCTATTTTCATGTTTCTGAAAAATTTAAACTGTTCAACCTCCTCCAAATGGCAACTTTTAATTAAAAGCATTCAAAAGTTTTGATGAGAAATGGAGTGATTCTGTCAAGTCACATGTGAAGTTTCTGGTAGGGATGGAATCTGAAGCATGTGTTTCTGTGCTCTAGTCCATATCAGTTATCCACTCATTATTGAAATCAAGATAAAAATGTGGCATATACTTTAAAAAAAATGTGATTTCATAAAGCTTCTCTTAATTCAGGTTCCTCATAGATTTCAGCTATCATTTAATTATCTAATTTTCCATTCTGTTTGGATTTTTCATATCAAAGTCATGTTTGACTCCAGAACCAAAATGCAGCATGCCTAAAAAAGTAAGAATCTTGTTTAGTTTCAAAGTCTTGAATGGCATGAAATTTTGTTTCCAAGGGAACTTCAGATTTAACTTCAGTAAAGGCTGTACCACAAAGAAGGTGTAAAAGTTATCTTTTAAACTGTCTCTACAGATGTAAAGGCCATGTACAAGATTCTTTGGTTTAGTAGTCTCCGCCTTCCTGCCATGAAACAGAAGTGAAGCTAATTTCTTTTTTCCTACGTGAACCAACAAAGACAATAGTTAGCTAGTGTCAAAATGTAAGAAAACCAGAATACAAGTATTATTACTCTTCATGAAAGATAAAACTAAAACCTGGAACTATTTCCAGAAATAGCAGTGAGGCCCATGCTCCTCTATGGAAATAATGAAAGTCTGGACTATCCCCATCCTTCTGACTTGAATCACATTCTTGTCTTTGTTCACAGATTTTTACATGCTGGAAAGAGCCATCACCAGTAAGAACCCATGTCATTCTACTAAAATATAGTGTCATACTGTTTTATATCAACTGAAACTGATATAAAACTTTATATCAGTTTTATATCAACTAGACACTTAGCTTATGGTGTCTCCAGTATTATTCAAAATAGACTAACTTTATAGAATATCACTAAATACCACTGAAGGCAAATGCCTAATTGTAAAGAAATGGGTTGTTAATTTTCTCTGCCATTTTTCTTACCAAAAAGAAAATCCCAGTAGATCTTCTCTACTGAGAATGAAATTTTTCACACAAACTCGCACCATTGCTTCTATAAATTGCTGTGAATTCCTGTTTGTTCTTCCCCAACTGATTCTCAGAATCAAGTCATTTAGCATGATGTTATAGCAATAATTAATAAAATGATGATTCAGTATTTTAATTTGTATTGCAGCATGGTGAGGTCATACAGTGCACTTGTCTTTTAGCTGTTTTTCCTTAAACTCTGTTGTGCCCTTCAGATTACTAATACTTCAGATTTGGTGAAGCAAACTCTCAGATACTGGAAATACTCCCTATCTTCAAGGAGCTGCAGTGCAAACTTACACCAGTTTTGGAATCAGTTATAAAATCCTAGTCAGATAAGCTTTCTTGGAATATTCAAATATTCTTGGATTCCTCTAAATTTAAAGAAAGTATCCTGTATATTACACAGAAAAACTAAAACTTTGCACAAATCACATTATTTCTGAAGAATCAACCACTCTTAATATGAACTTCATGTTTCCCTAGTGATTGTTCCAACACCGTCAACATGTTATACCCTCTTCATCCTGTTAACTGCTCACCACAGTTACATGTAAGCTTTTTCTCAAGTGCTTATTGATGTTAACTATTACTTTGATTAACTCACAACAGAGAATGACTGTGCATAACAGGATTTAACCTTGTGCACAAGCAGTAACTAATGAGTGAAGGTCTTCAGAAACTCATTCTTACAGCTGAAAGTCTGACCTGTAAGCTGCTGACATTTCAGTGATAGATATCAAGTCCACTTATCATTCAGGCCAAGAACCTTCATTAGTAGCACCGTGAATAAACAGTCATTGTGTAGGCTTTATTGTCTGCAAGGGCTGCTTTTATGTGCTTAGGTTTAGAGCTCTCTTTAAAACAATTTGGCTGCATTGCAAAGTAAGTGAGCAAAAGCATTACCTTTCCTATCAGGTGGCAAGAGCTGTATTTTGATGTCTGACATCTAGACCAGACCTCTCATAGGCTTCACTGATAAAGATATAAATATTCTTTTGAAAGCAGTGAGTGCCTGAGACAGAGAGAGTAGAAAGTCACCACACAGAGAAACTACAATGAAGTCCTTTATGTTGAGTTGTTTACATCTGGAATACATGTAGTTTCCGGAGTACCTTAAGGAAAGATATAAATCTTTGACCTGTGCCCTTCTCACAGGAAGACACTCAGACAATAAAAGCAATTTCTCATGAAGAGTTGAAATTTGATTTTGTCCTATACCTTAAATGATCCTTTGTGATAAGGATGAAATTGCTGATCTACCCCTAAGTAGTCTGATTAAATGACTAAGATTTAAATCACTAGTCAAAAAATTGTTGATTGGGATCATGAGCATCAGACTCCTATTAGCTGATGCTTGTCTCTTCTAGGATGGCATTCCTTTTTATAAAATTCCTGAAAAAACACCTCATATGAAGTACCATCTTCAATAAATGAAATCATATTTGGAATGGACATAATGACCCTAAGTCATTGCTGTCATCTGTGCTCTATTTGTTATATACTCTGCCAGTATGTTCCATTGTGTTGGTTGGTTACTGGAACTTCTCCTTTTTTCCTACAAAAGGTTTCCAAATCAGACAGTTATATAACAGTATGAACAAAGAAATAAAACATAGCCTCGAGGACTTAAACATTTAAAACCTTGTTTTAAGGGGAACAGCTTTAACCTGATGCTCCATAAGGTCCTTATGGAACAGCAAATAGATAACAGGGATTCACTACATACTGTAAAATAAAGTAATTATGTGAGAGATTATTAATTCCAACAGACTAATTTATTTGGAGATCTCCTTGTTCCTTTCTCAATTAACTCAGCGTGTCTCTCAAGCCTGGCATCAAAGAACAAAGACAATGTTTTAAAAAGTGTGTGCAGGGGCCTGGCTGACTATTTGGCTGAATCAGCAGTGCAGGTGGGACCTAATTTCAGGCAATACAGTGGCCTTGTATGACACAGAAACCACAACACAATTTCACATGAATAAAAATTCCAGTGAAGCATTCCTGTGAGTACTGTTCTTTGCAGCAATTTTAAATGCTTTTATAAAAATGTTCTGCCATTCATATTAATTTTATTGACATTTGCTGTAGCTATAAATGAAACAGTTAAAGAGCTGGAGGTGTTCTTCTGAAATTACTGTCAGCTGTGAAGAGTATGTTAAAGCTTGTGAAACTGTTCCCTTTAGTGATTCCAAGACCTGCATCTGAGAGAATGAAGTGTATTTTGTCCTATACAAGGTGGCAAATAATTTCTGTAGAAAATGCTCTGAGAGGAGTATGTATCATGATGGGTAGAATATGACTTAATTTTGTAACTGTGTGGAGGTAAAATATGCAAGTAAATGAGAAGAGCAAATAGAAATTATCAATCTGATTTGCAGATTTCATTTAAAACAAAAGCCAGATCTTCACCTAAGTGAAATATCCATTCTACTGTGGCTAGCAGGAAGGGAACCTGTTTATAGTCATACTATTCCAGAGCTTTCTAAGGACAATTTAAGCGATTAAAAATGGCTTTAACGGCACAGAGTTACTCTATTCTCAATTGCAAATACCTCACTTCAGTTTTTCTCAAAGCAGTTAGTATAATGCCACCATGTAATGTTCTTGCCTCATGTACATGTTAGGATAATGCAGCCCACTCCCTGGCCATGGAGATGGTTCCTGGCCCTGGCTGTCGCCCGTCTTCATTCCTCCTCAGATTGTCTGTATCAGACAGTGAAGAGTGACTCTGAACTATCTGAATTTTTAAATGTTGTTTTAAGAGCCAGCTAGGTCATAGACCAATGCTGTTAGCAAAGAAGCCGCAGCATTTCATACGCAGTGGTGTATATAGCACCTAACTTGTGATCATGATGAAAAGGAGTTCTCTAATCACAACAATAAGATCCACCAATAATGTAGGTCAAAGAAGTCAAAATGTATGAGGCTTCTAATACATCATTTTTCATATAGTAATACTACAGGGCAGTAGACTATTCTATGCAGGCCCTTTTAAAAATTTTATATGTGCTATAATAGTTATCTCCTCCTTAAAAAAGGAACCTTTCTGCGAAATTGAATCCCTAGGGTTTTATGGGAAAGTTTCTACCTTTCATTTAATAAATCAGAAAGCAAATGGCACAATGTTTGTAAGCCAAGGCAAAGAAGTATGTGCTAATCTTATCCCTCCAACTTTCTACCTTACTGCTGCAACAGATTCAGAGAGAATAAAGTACCTAAATTATGCCTAGATGTGATACATTTAAAAAAGATAAATAATTGAGGTTTGTTCTCTGGAAATTTCAACAGGTAACATTTCACCTGTTTGTCAATGCCATTATTGAACCGGCATCATGCTCTCATAGAAAGCATTTCCAGAAGTTCCTGAGCAGAAGAATAACTAGCAGAATGAATAATATGAATGTATGTGGGTTTTTTAATTCTAGTTTATATTGTCAAGATAGTAAGTATAAAAACATTTTAAGGGGTAGTTTACAGGTGTTTCAGGGATTTTTGCTATGTAGGTAGGATTTACTCTAACATTTTGTGAATTTGTATGAGTTCCATCGTGTAAAGCAGAATTCTATAGCAATGTAATCAATGTACATCCTTTTTCATAAAACATATCTTATGTTTTTTGCAGAGGGAATTGAAGGGGTTTCTTTCTTTGATGGTGATGTCCTGGTTTCCCAGGAACAGAGCCATAGCCCAGCCATGGCAGGCAGTCCATGAGTAGCCTTGAGTCAGCTGGGAGATTCAGTCAGGGCAGCTGACCCAAGCTGACTCACAGGTGTATCCCATACTGCTTACATTAAGCTCATTATAAAAGGAAGGGAATCAGTTGGGGTTGGGAGTCCCTTTTCTCTTTGGCTTACTGTTTATGCTGTTGCTTCTGCTCCTCCTAAGGACAAGGCTGAGTATAACCTTCTATACTTTATGTTGGTGATGGTATTAGTTTTGTTGTTTCATTAAATCTATTTCTATTTCAACCCATGGGGCTTCTCCCTTTTTTCCCTCAATTCCCCTTCTGAGCTGAGGAGGAGTCATTGGATGGTAGAATGACTGCCACAGTTTAGCCCTAGGTACAGGATAAATGTAAGCAGGTGTGTATTCACATATAGAGAGACTGAAAAGCAGACCAAAACTTTACTTATAGAATCATAGAATAGCCTTGGTTGGAAAAGACCTCTAAGGTCATCAAGTCCAACCATTAATCTAGCACTGCCAAGTCTACCACTAAACCATGTCCCTCAGCACCACACCTACACATCTTTTAAATACCTCCAGGGATGGGGACTCCACCACTGCCCTGGGCAGCTTGTTCCAATGCTTGGCAACCCTTTCAGTGAAGAAATGTTTTCTAATATCCAATCTAAAGCTCTCCTAGCACAACTTGAGGCCATTACCCTTCATCCTATCACTAGTTACCTGGGAGAAGAGACTGATACCCGCCTCACTACAACCTGCTTTCAGGTAGTTATAGAGAGCAATAAGGTTTCCTCTCAACCTCCTTTTCTCCAGGCTAAACAACCCCAGTTCCCTCAGCTGCTCCTCATCAGACTGTGCTCCAGATCCTTCACCAGCTTCATTCCTTCTGTGAACACACTCCATCAGCTCAATGTCTTTCTTGTAGCAAGGGGCCCAAAACTGAACACAGTATTCGAGGAGTGGCCTCACCAGTGCTGAGTACAAGGGGACAATCACTTTCCTTGTCCTGCTGGCCACGCTATTTCTTATACAAGCCAGGATGCTGTTGGCCTTCCCCCTTTAGTTAATAGCTGAGTGGGAATGATACAGCTAATTGCTACCTAAATTCTCTCAGCAACAAATGTAATTAACATTAAAATACAACTTTATCAGAGAAGAGATCAAGTGGATCAAACAATATGAAAAATATAATTTATGAGCCTTGGTTACTAAACTGTTTTTCTCTGATATTGTTCACCATATAGCTTGGTGAAAATCAGGATAAATTGTTTGCAAAAGTATGAAACTGCATTTGAAACAGAGGCAACTGTAGCATTATTCTGAATGTAAGTTTATAAATGAAAGAAACAATTTTTATTTCTTTTCCTGAGGAGTCTTCAGTAAGAACTGTTCACACAATCATTCTCTGATATCTGTAGATTTAGAACCAAGGCCCAAGTGAAAAGATGCTTGCTTTAAATGAATATTACTAAGCAACAGGGTTTGAATTAAAAAGAAATAAATATTTTCTTCATGAAAACAACTGTATGTAAGCACAGATTTAAAGCACATGGACTAAGAAGACTGAAAGATAGCAAACTATTGAGATAGAGGAAATTGACTCCTAGAGGTTCCAGCAGTTCTCTGCCTGTCCTCACCAGAGGTTGGTGATGACAAAATTAATGAAATAAGATTAAAAAAGAAGTCTACACCCTAGAAAGACAGTATTTGCATGGCATCCAATCTTGTCATAATGGTAACAACAAAGGCTCTAAGAGTTTATGCTACTGGAATGCTAAAAAGATAACACAAGAGACAAAATAATTTCAGAAACTCCGATGGATGGATCTCTCCTTCAGATACAAGACTTCATACGTATAAGTACAATTACAGAATGAAACAATACAAACACACTATTCCTGGGTACATGCATACAGGACCTGGGTCTAGGTCTTGTACCTGAGGTAATATAACTTCATTCCCAATTACCCCTTTCCTATATCCAGAAAAGTAGTTTGGTATTTTCTAATAAGGAAACATAAGTAGGGTATTAAATCTGTGTAGCTGTGGTGCTGTATCTGACTGGATTTAATGCATCTTCTCTGCTCCATTATCTTTCCAATGTGGTATGGTCTAGAGTATCATATTCTTTCACATAGATGCAGAAACCTGTATTTATGGTACTGAAGAGCCATATCCCCCAGTTCTTCCTGTGTGTATATTTTTGACAGTTCTTTACACTGAATCTCTGATTTTCATAGCTGGTGTTGAGTATATCTTCTAGGGCCTATACACTGAAAAATTAAGTAATTCTGTAAAGCTCATTACATCTTCTGCTAATGGTCTGGTTTCATTGTACGTTTGTTGATGCTGCTGATTTCATACAGCATCAGCTTTCCTGTAGGAGATTTTCCTATTATATAGTTTTTTTCAGTTATTCCTACCTTTTTCCTGTATGAAAAACCCATGTAAAAACAATGCATGAGGGAGGAGAGAGGGATGACTTAAAGATTTACAGTTGTACACGTCTGAGATTTATATGCAACAGAATAGCGCCCTTACCATAAGGTACATCTGCATTCCCCTTGAGTAAATCACCTGCTGTGTATTGGTCGAATTGGAATGCTCATTATGTTGTTATTAATTTAATTAATGAAAGAGCCAAGCACATTTTTGGATCAAGCCTTGGGGTATTTCTGAGTTTTCAGTGTGAAATAGACCTTCTATGTGATCTGTGATCATTATTCCTACTGCTTGCCCTGAGTATAGCCTCTCTTCTCTGTGACCAAGCAATCCTCTTGAAGCAGATGTGAAAAGTTTTCGGAGCAGTAATTGTTCGTATGCCCTTATGGATATTGTACTGAATTATACATATCAGTCTCTAATTTAAACTTAGCCCACTGATATTTTTCCCTCTTGTAATCTCTGTAGACATTCAGTCTGTACCTGGCTGAGTTGTTGTAGCTAAAATTATCGTTACTGCTGAGCTAGCACATAGGTGTTTGTTTTCACATAAGTATGATCTCTATTGAGGCTTCTCATTGAGACTATGTATTTTTTTGTTCTTTTCATATCTCTTTTAAAATATTTTGACTTTTAAAATTTGGTGAATGTTCATCTATTTTACCCATTTTTCCACAATTTCAATACACCACTTTTCCATTCCCCTTCAGACATGAAAACTGGATGTTTGTTTATATTGTTGCTTTTGTGGTAAACCAAAAGCTACTTAAAAATATGCATGCCATTTTTGATTCTTTTTAATTATAAACAGATCTTGAGGACTGTTTCAACTGTTTTAGAAATATTTAATATTCCCGGTAAATAAAACTCAGAAATAATTCTTTGACTTCAGAGATTTTATTTCAAATACTATACTATCTCAATTAATTTTATACATACCACAACTACAGGTGTCGATTTTTTACTTTATCGTTAAACTCAGATGTTCTGACATCTTCCATTTAGTTACAAAAATGCATGTCACAGGAACTTTATCTTTCACGCTGACACTGATTTTTATCTCTTCAGCTGGCATATCATACTAAATGTCTTTACCTTTTTCTGCAATAACATTAGGCCAGTAACAAAATCCATCTCTGTATGTTTGGATTTCATGAGTCAATCTATATGCAAAAGGAGTATTTTCTATTTCCTTAAAAGATATGTCCCCCCATGGTTCGTTCCTAGTAGTCAAGTTTTAGTAGACTTGGATTACTTTGGAATTTTTAAAAGACTATGTCATGCTTTGGTATTTTAATTCGGATACCTCAGTGGTTTAGGTACTGTGTCTATTAATTAATCCTGAGATAATAATCTCATATTTATTATAAGAAATAAATCATATACTGAAATTTCCTTTTCTCTTGCTTTCCATTTTCTATTTGAACTAAATAAAGAAGTTCTGACAGAGAATAACATTGACCCTAATAGTAGGTCAATGATCTAAATGTTAAGGTAAGCTAGACGGTAACTTCTATTAATAATGCTGCAAGAAAGCTGGGAAAATCACCTTAGAAAATAATTTTCCTGGTAAATGCTTGTCATTTCTCGCAGCAGACTTGTTAATGAACTACACCACAGCTGGAATACAAAGTATAAGGCTAACCTATGGCATTTGTTATTTTTGGCAGCTTAAATCTAAAGAAGATCTATCTAATTAAATGTCTTTACCTTATTCTCCAATAACATTAGGCCAGGAACAAAATCCATCTCTGTATGTTTGGATTTTATGAGACAATCTATGTGGTAAATTTTCCTCTTCTGAAAATATGTTTTACAGAAGAACCCTGCAAAGGAAAAACACCTGGTTATGTTTGTATTTTCCTTCTTTTAGCAAAGCTAACAGATTAGGTAGCTGCAGAAGTCTACCTATCTCAGTGCTTTGTTTGTGCATAGCAGAACAGACAAGTTTATACCAAAGGCAGAAAGTTTTGGTAAGATGTAAAATGCACTGTAATGGGCCTTGTAAAATATTGCTGGATTTCAGGCCCACATTCTTAAGGAGGATTGTGCTGAAAAAAAAATCTCCATACTCTTCGCTAGCCAAAAATAAACAGCTGGCAACTGAGCCCTCCACCGGGTCTTGTGATAAGTTCATTCAAATAAGTGTTATCTTAGGCAAGACCTCTCTTTATTTTTTTACCATGGTATCTGCCTATGGAAATATGCTTGTGCCTTATCTTTTAACTTTGAAGTGACAAATATGAAAATTTTTTGTATTTTTGTTGGAATTGAGTTTTATTTAGGAGAGCTATTAAAACTAGTTTTAGTTATAGCACAGGAATTTTAAAGGTGCACACACTGTTTTGGCTTTATATACCCATCTTGGTTATGACATATGGCAAATATGCCAGAATATACTTGGCAAATGTGACAAAACACCCAAGTGATGTAGAGTACAAAGTAATTGCTGTTGCGTTTTTACACCTCACAGAATCAGTTGCAACAAAGTAAGAGTTGACTCAAAATCGGGAATATCTTTATGTTGTTTGTTGATGTCTGCTAAAAAAAAGAACAGCAACCTTGACTAGAAGATTAAGAAAAAGGATGCATGTGTGTTGCAAAAAATAAACACATCATCAGCTATAGTATTCAAGACGTCTATAGTCCAATTAGAACTCAAATAAGAACATCCTTTACAATGACATCAAATAAGAAATTTTGACCTTTGATATTTAACGATACGAACATGGTAAACATATTTTCAGGAAGCTTGAAAAACATAACTTTTGGAAAGTAGAATAAAAATTATCTTCCTGCCTTTCAGCTTAGTGGAAATAATATTAACAGTTTAAACAAAAATGCCTTTTTAAGGATGATTTGTGAAATAATGTATAGTAGTTGTTCAAGTCCTCACTGGTCTACACAAGTAAATGCTCATAGAATTAAGAGGTTGATCCTTTTGAACCTGATAAATTACTGTTTGCATTCTAAAAGTGTCAACTTGCACTTCTTTCACATGTAATATATAAATGAAAATGCAATCTAGCCTAAGTTGAAAGCATAGGCTCGAAGCACATCATTACCTTTCTATAAAATTAACAAGATTTTCCTGTTCTCCCACTACTAGCCTTATCCTTCAGGGATGACATTGAAGAGCTATGAAGTCCCTATTTATGGTTTTGCATTCAAAATAAAGATTCATCAACAAGTTTCATCTCTCTTTAGTTCCATGAAGGCATAGAGACTTCACAGAAATGAAAATTGAATCAACCAAACCTTCATTAGCTGCTTTTTTAAAATTTTCTTTTCCTTCCTTCCTTCCTTCCTTCCTTCCTTCCTTCCTTCCTTCCTTCCTTCCTTCCTTCCTTCCTTCCTTCCTTCCTTCCTTCCTTCCTTCCTTCCTTCCTTCCTCCCTTCCTCCCTTCCTCCCTTCCTCCCTCCCTCCCTCCCTCCCTCCCACTCCCCCCCCCCCCACTTCTGTCCTTCCTGGAGGATAGCCTTCTAAGGAGAGCTAGTAGACTGTTGTGAGATATTTCACTCTTCCAGGAAAAAAAGAGCTAAGGGCTAGTTAAATACTACTACCTTAGTATCACAATTTCCAAACATCTTAGAGTTTTTCTGACAGATTTAGCTTCTGGGATCGTATCAATTTAAGTTAGAATTTTACATTACATAACAAGTTTTTACGATGAATAAAGAGGTGAACTAAAAGATATGATACTACTTACTTTAAAACAGCAAAACAAATTAGTCTTTCTCACAAATCCACTATTCATTCTCAGTACTTGGCTTAATATTTTTGCATGACTGAGATAGTGATGTGCAAGACCTGTTATAGTAATATGGATCCCAAAGACATGATGAAAAGTCTTTGCAAATAAGATTTTAAAAGAACAGGATATTTTTTATATAGATATATTTATAAAAAGGTAAAATTGGTGGTGTCCTATTGCATGATAATGATATAAAAGATTCTGGCAGGGTAGTTCAAAGTTGTTTTTGAAGGTTGCTGCACTGAAAATAGGAAACATTTTTCCCCTTAATTTCCAACCAAAGTTGTTCCAGGACATTCATGTGCAAGAGGGAATTGCAGCTGATTTTTGGTACAGAGATGGGGTAATAATAGAACCAGACTACTGGTGGTCTTCTGTGGGAGTAAACAGAGAGGCTGGTTTATTTCATCTAGCAAAATGAAAGTTTGAAGGTGAGGATTGAATGTCCCACAGACTACACAACAGCTAAGAGGAAGACTTTTTAAAATTCAATGGAGTAATTTCAAAACAAGAAAAAGTAGATGTAGGTGTTGCAAAAAAATAACTTTGGTTGGAAATTAAAGGGAAAAATGTTTTATATTTTCAGTCTAGTAACCTTCAAAACCAGGTTTAAGTAAAAGTGGAGACAAACCACTTAAGCTTTGAGGCAGACATTAATAAACACAAGAATTATGTATTACGGTGATAGCAAGGTAATGCCGAAAGTTCCTTTTACTGTTACGCTCTGTGTTTCTCTGCCAGGACCATTTTATATTCTTTTTTCTTAGAACTTTATAAGTAATATAAAGTAATATAAAATTCTTTATAAGTAAATAATTGTGGTGGGTTGACCCTGGCTGGACACCAGGTACTCACCAAAGCCGCTCTATCACTCCCCTCCTAAGATGGACAGGGAAGAGAAAATATAAAGAAAGGCTCGTGGGTCAAGATAAGGGCAGGGAGATCACTCAGCAATTACAGCCATGGGCAAAACAGGCTTGACTTGGGAAAATTAATTTAATTTATTGCCAATCAAATCAGAATAGGATAATGAGAAAATAAAGACAAATCTTAAAACACTTCTCCCACACCTCTCTCTTCTTCCTGGGCTCAACTTCATTCCTGATTTCTCTACCTCCTCCCCTCTGAGGGACAGGGAATGGGGGTTGCAGTCAGATCATCACATGTTGTTTCTGCCACTCCTTCCTCCTCAGGGGAGGACTCCTCACACTCTTCCGCTGCTCCAGCATGTGGTCCCTCCCATGGGAGTCGGTTCTCCATGAACTTCTCCAATGCGAGTCCTTCCCATGGGTTGAAGTTCTTCATGAACTGTTCCAGTATGGCTCCCTTCCATGGGGTGCAGTCCTTCAGGCACAGATTGCTCCAGTGTGGGTCCTCCTTGTGGGGTCACAAGTCCTGCCAGCAAACCTGCTCCAGTGTGGGCTCCTCTCTCCATGAGTCCACAGGTGCTGCCAAGAGCCTGCTTCAGTGGAGGCTTCCCACGAGGTCACAGCCTCCTTCAGGCATCCACCTGCTCTCGTGTGGGGTCCGCCACAGGGTGCAGGGGGACAGCCTGCCTCACTATTGTCTTCACCATGGGCTGCAGGCGAATCTCTTCTCCGGTGTCTGGAGCACCTCTTCCCCCTCCTTCTTCACTGATCTTGGTGTCTGCAGAGTTGTTTCTCTCATATATTCTCACCATCTCTCCATCTACAGTTGCTGTGCAGGTTTTTTTCCCCTCTTCTTAACTGTGTTATCACAGAAGTGCTACAACCATTGCTGATGGTCTCAGTGTTGACCAGCAGTGGGTCTATCTTGGAGCCATTTGGCATTGGCTCTGTTGTTGGTCATGGGGGAAGCTTCTGGCTGCTTCTCACAGAATCCACCCCTGTAGCTACCCTGCTACCAAAACCTGGCCACACAAACTCAATATAATAATTAACTTCATTCATAACATGCCACAAATATTTACCCTTTGTTTAAAATATAAACCAAATGCTAGCCCTTGTGCCTTTATTTCTATGATATACCTGTTGTCTCTTTCCAGCTGGTACAAATCAAAATCTGCCATTCAATGAAGACACTGGTAAAAGAGGTCACAAAGAAAAAGCAAGTTCTAGGAAATCTTCAGCTTAGGATATATTACTACGTAGAAAACCTGGATCTGCTACCACACTCTTGTGTATTCTATCATAACTCCTGAGCATAACAAAAAGCAAGAGGCTTAGTGCAAGTTTTATCTTAAGATTATGTAACAAAACATTAGAGGTTATATAGAAAACTACTGTAATTTCTGTAATGTTGCCTGATGAGTTTTCCTGTGTTATATTAATTACAGTCTTTCCCTGCATGTGGAGGTGACTAATGCACATTCATTGGAGTATCTATGTAAAAAGTTCCTTATCATATTGCTTATCTACTGGAAAAGCCTAGTGACAACACATGATGATATTAAGATTAACAACCTCCTGATTAATACCAGAGAGCACATTTGCAATCAAATGGACTATATTAATGAGGCATGTGGAGAACATTTTGTACATGAGTTCAGCAGCTCATGGAGTGGTGCCATTACTGACATAAAACCACCCGTTATTCACCTCATGAGCTCTGTTGTAGTGTTTCAGAAAGCTTAATCTTATATAAAACGGTATTTCTCATGTCTTAAAATAGATGCTTGTAATACGGTTTGTAATTTACACATTGGCAGCCGACCTTGACCCCCCCCGTGATACAGTGTGAGTGCAATACAATGCCATCTCTGCTCCATGACTGCAGGCAGAGAACTACAGAAAAAGGTCAGTGGATATTTTGCCCATTATTCAGATGAAGACTCAGATGTAGAAGTGAATAACTGCTGTGTTGCTTAGGAACATGAAAATTGCCATTAACACAATGCAATACAGTGGAAGTTTTGCTACTTCTGCCATTTCTGGCTTTATCTTTGGAGGCAAGTATTTCTTACTGTCTTTAGGCAGGATTTGTGAAACAGGTTGTGTTGAAAAGCAATCTAAACCTTTTTCATAAACAAAGAGATTTCTATTCATTTTTATTTTTTTTTAAATATGCACTATTTTTTAATTTAGTCTCATAAGCAAGGTTTTGAAACAATTAATGATTGCTTTTTCATTATTCACTGCATAATCAGTTCAGCTTTAACTTTACACTGCTCTCCTAGGACACTAAGAAAACTGGTTCTGGTCATGAAGTTACACAGTTTTGTAGTATTTCATAGGAGACTGTGGCAGAGTTTAGAATAACAGTTATTTAACATCAAGAAATAACTTCGAGAGTAAGGAGTGCAGATGCTGTGCAATCTATTCTAGCTGTATTCATGATCTCAGATGCTGGTCCTTTTCTATGTGTGTGAGAAACAATTATTATGGGGCTCATTAATTAAAAAAATCACCTGTATGTACATAAACAAGTATGTATTAGATCAAAGTACAACTGTATAGCAGTGAAAAATATAGGTCATTGCTGCTGAGGTTTACAAATCCTGCAGCTTTCATGCCAGCTCTGTGCCTGAAGATCTTCTCAAGGATCACTAATGAAACTCTCTCCCTGAAATCCCTGCCATGAGCTCCCCAGCTCTCAGGGGTTTAATTGGGTGGGCACGAAGGACTCAGAGTCCAGCCCTGACATGGTTTAGCTGTGTTACCTTGACTCAGACTGTAGAGAAAGAGCCATGAGATAGTCTGTAGAGACAGAAAAAGTTGAAAGTTACAGAAATAGGATTGCTGAGACAGGATCATTAATAAATCAAGAGGAGAAACAACAGCAAGGAATGGTAGAAAGCCCAAAAGGAAAACAGGGAAGCTAGTTAGTCTTGCTGGGGGTCATTGGATCAGTCAGTACTGTCAGTTGAAGGGAGACAGCAGCTCAGCAACATCCAGGACCATGTAGCTACAGAGGCTAATCTTTCTCCTTCAAAGGCCACCTTTCTGGCACCTGTATGCAGTCCAGTATGGTCTTGGTATGCTCAGTCAGGAGAGATGAGCATGACAATCCTTGGCCAAACAGCTCCCTAAAACTCCTTTGTAATCTCAAGTTGTGTATATCCGGCTTGCAGAGTCTCTCTGCACCTGGCTAAAGATGCCTGGAGAGTGTCTCAAATGAGGGGCTGTAACATCAGGATGAATCCCTTGTGCTTCATCATGGAGGCTAGCTGGCAACACCTGCTAAGGCTCAGCTCTTCAGATAATGTGACTTTCTATCTGTCAAGCAGGATCTTAGTCAAAGAAAACTGAGAGACTTTTTCTCAGTGTGCCTTACTGAAGTACAGACTCAAAGAGCAACCAGCACTTTTGTATTCATCACCTAGTTGGTGCCACTCTGCAGCTTTTCTGTTAACCCCTCATACTCTAAGTACTTTTCTGCCTGAGTTCAGCTACAAGAGCACTGCAAATCTTGTGTTGCAAATGTCACGAACAATGGTTTCCAGCACTGAGCAAGTAGAACTATTTCTCATCTAGAAGTAGGGGATGACTGTAGAAAAATGTGTTTTCAGTTAGCACATTGACAAAAAATTGCTGGGACTGTGTACCCAAGCTTTAAATGAAGCAAAAGGAAAGATGCATATACAGTTTTTTGAGCAATGACATTTGAGCACTGGCTATATTTCTGAACGATAAAGAAATGAGGAGAGGTAAAGAAATGATTGTAGCAGGATGAACTGGTAACTGAATGTTTGTATTACACTGAAGATTTGGGAGCCTGAGTGAAAATGTGGCTGAAACTTAGCCTTGTTTATTACAAACTGCTGTAGCCTGCTCTAAAGCAGTATAGACATGACATAGTTTAATGTATAATGCACTTGATGTTGACCTTACTTATGGCATTTGGCTTTAGCATTCTATTTCTTTCCCTTGTTTCATTAATGATGGAGCTTCTCTCCCTTTGTAATTATCATTAGTAATTGATAGCACACCCAGAAGATGAATACTTTTTTTTTTTTTTTGGACACTGAGTGGGGCTGGAGACTTTATTTTTTGCCTGTTTGATTCATATAATTATAATACACATATATCTGCCTCATTAACATAACAGATGATGTCGTAAGACAAACTGGCGGGGAAAAAGACCAGCCTGGCTGAACCAGGGAGCTTCTTCTGGGACTTAGGAGAAAGAAGAGGGTCTACCACCTGTGGAAGAAGTGACAGGCTACTCAGGAAGAGTATAGGGATCTAGTTAGGTCATGTAAGAAGAACATTAAGGGGGCAGTGGCTCAGCTTGAACTCAGCCTGGCTACTGCTGCAAGAGATAAGAGTTTTTACAAATATATTAACAATAAAAAAAGATGCAGGGAGAATCTCCATCCTTTATTGGATGCGAGGCGGAACATTGTTACCAAGGATGAGGAAAAGGCTGAGGTACTTAATGCCTTCTTTGCCTCAGTCTTTAACAGTCAGACCAGTTATCCTCATGGTATTCAGTTCCCTGAGCTGGAAGATTGGGATGGAGATCAGAATCAACCCCTCGTAATCCAGGAAATAGTAGTGAAGGACCTGCTGAGTCAATTAGACACCCATAAGTCTATGGGGCCAGATGAGATTCACCCGAGAGTGCTGAGGGAGATGGCAGAGGAACTTGCCAAGCTGCTCTCCATCTATCAGCAGTCTTGGTTGTCGGGTGAGGTCAGGGATGACTGGAAACTTGCCAGTGTGATGCCCATCTACGAGAAGGGCAGGAAGGAGGATCTGGGGAACTACAGGCCTGTCAGTCTGACCTCGGTGCTGGGGAAGGTTATGGAATGGTTCATCTGGGGGGAGATCACATGGCAAGTGCAGGACAATGGGGCAGATCAGGTCCACCCAGCATGGGTTCACAAAGGGCAAGTCCTGTTTAACCAACCTGATCTCCTTCTATGATCAGGTGACCCGCCTAGTGGATGAAGAAAAAACGGTGGATGTTGTCTACCTGGACTTCAGTAAGGCATTTGATACTGTTTCCCACAGCATTCTGCTGCAGAAACTGGCAGCTCATGGTCCAGACAGGTGGCCTCTTCACTGGGTTAAAAACTGGCTGGATGGCCGAGCCCAGAGAGTTGTGGTGAATGGAGTTAAATCCAGATGGAGACAAGCGGTGTCCCTCAGGGCTCGGTCTTGGGGCCAGTCTTGTTTAATGTCTTTATCAATGACCTGGATGAGGGGATCAAATGCACCCTCAGTAAATTTGCAGATAACAAGAAATTAAGTGGGAGTGTCGATCTGCTTGAGGGTAGGGAGGCTCTGCAGTGGGATTTGGACAGGCTGGAGCAATGGGCTGAGGCTAATTGTGTTAAGTTCGACAAAGGCAAGTGCCGGGTTGTTCACGTCAGTCACAACAACCCCATGCAGCGCTACAGGCTTGGGGAAGAGTGGCTGGAAAGCTGCCTGGTGGAAAAGGACCTGGAGGTGTTGGTTGACAGACGACTGAACACGAGCCAGCAGTGCGCCCAGGTAGCCAAGAAGGCCAATAGCATCCTGGCCTGTATCAGAAACGGTGTGACCAGCAGGAGTAGGGAGGTGATCGTGCCCCTGTACTCAGCCCTCATGAGACCACACCTTGAGTACTGTGTCCAGTTCTGGGCACCACAGTATAAGGAGGACATTGAGGTGCTGGAGCGAGTCCAGAGAAGGGCAACAAGGCTGGTGAGAGGTCTGGAAAACAGGCCTTATGAAGACCAGCTGAGGGAACTGGGGTTGTTTAGTTTGGAGGAGACTGAGAGGAGACCTCATTGCTTTCTACAAGTACTTAAAAGGAGGTTGTAGTGAGGCTGGTGTTGGTCTCTTCTCCCAAATTACTAATGATATGACGAGAGGAAATGTCCTCAATTTACATCAGGGGAAGTTTAGATTGGATATTAGGAAGAAGTTCATTACTGAGAGAGTGGTTAGGCACTGGAACAGGCTGCCCAGGGAGGTGGTGGAGTCTCCGTCCCTGGAGGTGTTCAAAATACGAGTGGATGAAGCACTTGAGGCCATGGTCTAATGGTCTAGTGTTTAGGGAGATGATGGGATAAAGGTTGGACTTGATGATCCTGGACGTCCTTTCCAACCATGGTGATTCTATGATTCTGTGATTTACTTCATTGTCACATTTGAAAATATCAATTTCTAATTCAGTCTTAAGATCCATCCAGTATAATGATTTGTCTTTATGAACAGATATAATCCATCTAAATTGTCATAATAAGTAATACCCTCTTCCACTGGTGTGTCTTCTCTTTGGTGGCTTGATATATTCTCTGCTGCCTTGTTTACCCATGTAGTATAGGTTCTCTTAAACAAAAAGAATAGAAATACATATCAGTAAACACTGTTAGCTAATTTCAATACTTATTTTTGGGAAGGGACCTTCATCAGTTCTTTCTGATGCATACAAAGGTAAATGTGTCCCATTCAAAAATTGTAGTGACACATACATCATGTTGGGCCAACCTGGATTTGGAAAGCACAGACAGTAATAGATTGTAGTTGAAAGTGTTATCATCCAGCCAAAATAATTTCTGGTTTGAAAATGAAGTGTGTTCCATGATTTTCAATACTCAGTTATGTGCTTGAAAAGATGATTGTTTACTCCTTAACTTTCATACAGACCAAATAAACAGAGTATTGGAGCTCTTTATCTACAGTGTATTAGTGCTATCAGATTTTTGGTCAATGATGAATAATCAATAATTTTGTGATAGAACTTGTCAATTAGAAACCAAATATGGATTTGTCCAGGTAATGTGACTCAGAAAAAGTGATGACATGATGTAAAATACTTGTGATTATAGCTCCTTACTACAGATACCATTGAAAAATTCCAGATTATGGTATACAACCAGGTTAATGATCAGGATTTGGCCATAGCACAACTTTTTGCGTCCTGCTTGAGATGCCATGTCTCATCCATAGTCACACTTTATGCTGCTAACATACTGTAGTCCATAAGGAAGAAAGGACATGGGAGAGCCATCTCCAGACAGAACTTTGTCCTTGTCACTGAGGAAAAGCACATGTAAACGGGCTGACTGGCAGCAGAGAGCTATTCCATACACCACCTGTTTTTTCCTTTTCCTTTTGAGAACCCTGGAGAGGATTTTAGTGTTTTTGTGAGGGCTTTCCTACAGAATGTCAGAGTAGCGTTCTCAAGAGTCAGTTGATCTACAGCGTACTGATCTTGTCTCTTCCCCACAGCAAGGAACACATTTAATCCTTTCAGCATAGAAATGTGAATACAGTTGCAGCACAAATATTCCCACTACATAAAAGAACCTTTCTTTCTTAATATGGTTGCCCTCAAGGATCAGAGCATCATATCTTTTGGACCACAAGTCAAATATTTTTCTTTTCTATTTCATTATACTGTGGGATATTAGCTAAATCACAGTGCTAAATATATATATATATATATATGGGTATATTGTTTTGCTGAGTTAAATATATTTTTTCAGAATTACAAATATAATAAAAATGCATGAAAATATAAGGAAAAAATATGAAAAAATACATAAAAATACATTCATGGTTTTCTTCTTCTTTGGAATATATTATTGATTTTAAAGTATTTTTCCTTATTTATAAGGTCTCTGGCAATATGGGGACCTAGTTCTTCAATTTTCTTATTTTCTTTTTCCTATTGGTATGATTTTTAAGTCAGAATATTCTGATTTGTGATTTTGTCCTAAATGTAATTTAAAGGTTGTGGATAGCTTTTAATATGTGTTTTCACAATGAAATGAAATTCCTGTTTATATTTGGAAAGTTGGTTGTGGATTCAGCTTTGTAGAGCAGAATTTGAAAGATCTATTTTCTGCATTGCTTTTGTTTGCTTGGGATGCGAAACTCCCTGGGACACTGAGAATAGCAATTTATATATGAAATTTACTATTATTGCTGTTTTCTCCACAGTAAAAGCTGTTGTTAGTGACAACTGAGTTGCAGCCTTACAGTTCCCTGTCCATTCTTAAAGTGTTCCAAACTTCTCCTTTTGGGCTCAAATGTCCTATGCTTAAGTTAAGCTGAAAAATTTAGGTTGACTGGTTGACTGAAGTTGGTTCAGCTGTTTTTATAGTTAGCAAAACATATTTTACAACAAGAATCTGTATAAAACAAACCAGTATCTATTTGAAAAACAGGATGTATTTTAAAAAGCTCATTTTTCTTAGGACACAAATAACTTGAAGTTGAAATATGAAGGTCAGATGTTTGGCTGCTGTAAATATTGTAGTTTCATTAATTTAAATGAAGCTTTGCCTTTTCATAAATATCAGTCCTCAAATGTCTGTTTCCTGCCCAGTATGTCTCAATGAAGAGTTAGCATTGATAATGGGCTGATATTAAGTGGTGAGTGGGAGTCAGTGCACACGTTATTGTGAGTGCTAGAAGTTACTTGGAAACTCAAGTCATAGAGAATATATTAAACTTTTGAGAAGTTTGTTAAAATCCAATTACATTTAAAGCATAACTTCAAATTAGAAGTTTTAAAATGTTATTTTTTGTATTCATTTTATTACTTAACATTACACCGCAAGAAACTCAAATGTTTCATTGTAATATAAATTCTTTACAAAACAATTTAGTGCATTAATACATAAACTTTAGGTTTACGGATTACTTCTTAATGAAGTAGTATTATTTGTTATGGCTGAGATTATCTGAAAGACTGTGTTAACTTTTAGAATCTTACATGTTTTACTGTGTTCCAATTGTATATTGCTGTAGACAGCCTGAATATATAAAAGGAGTTAATGAAGATTGTGTTAATAAAACTGAAAGACAGGGTAAGCATCTGACAGAAGTCAGCCTTAGGTACTTATTTCATACAACTTTAGAATGGACAGAACAACTTCTCTGGGAGAAATTTTTTAACTGCCTATATTCAGAGTAGGAGCTTTGATGTATTATAGGAAATGTTTTCTTTCTTGATAAAATAATACTTTAAAAGTAGTCCAATTGACTGAAAATTACTCAATAGTTTCTCCTGCAAAAAAAGCCCAAACAGGTAGGAAAGAGTAGATTAATAAAACTTGGAAGAAAGTGATACAGATTCTGTTTCTTTCTCTTCCCATCTAGTGTTTAGGGCATTGATCTCAGCTGATGGAGGCACAAAATCAATTTTCTCCCCTACTTGAAAGGGATTAATCCCGTATTGTAACAAGGACTCCTTCCCACAATACTATGATGTATTTTGGGGTAGGTTACACTCGGTATCTCCCCTTGACTAACCCTATAAGTATCACAGAATCACAGAATGTTAGGGATTGGAAGGGACCTCAAAAGATCACCTAGTCCAATCCCCTTGCCAGAGCAGGAATACCTAGATCAGGTCACACAGGAACACATCCAGGAGGGTTTTGAATGTCTCCAGAGAAGGAGACTCCACAACCTCTCTTGGGCAGCCTGTGCCAGTGCTCTGTCACCCTCACTGTGAAGTTCTCTTCATATTTTATGTGGAACCTCCTATGTTCCAGCTTGCACCCATTGCCCCTTGTCCTATCATTGGATGTCACTGAGAAGAGCCTGGCTCCATCCTCATGACACTCACCCTTTACATATTTATAAACATTGATGAGGTCACCCCTCAGTCTCCTCCAAGCTAAAGAGACCCAGCTCCCTCAGCCTTTCCTCATAAGGGAGATGTTCCACTCCCTTAATCATCTTTGTGGCTCTGCGCTGGACTCTCTCAAGCAGTTCCCTGTCCTTGAACTGAGGGGCCCAGAACTGGACACAATATTCCAGATGTGGCCTCACCAAGGCAGAATAGAGGGGAAGGAGAACCTCTCTTGACCTACTAACCACACCCCTTCTAATACACCCCAGGATGCCATTGGCCTTCTTGGCCACAAGGGCACATTGCTGGCTCAAGGTCATCCTGCTGTCCACCAGGACCTCCAAGTCCCTTTCCCCTACGCTGCTCTCCAGCAGGTCAGTCCCCAACTTGTACTGGCACATGAGGTTGTTCTTCCTCCGATGCAAGACTCTACACTTGCCCTTGTTCTATTTCATTAAATTTCTCCCCGCCCAACTCTCCAGCCTGTCTAGGTCTCTGAATGGCAGCACAGACTTCTGGTGTGTCAGCCATTCCTCCCAGTTTTGTGTCATTAGCAAACTTGCTGACAGAGCACTCTATTCTCTCATCCAAATCATTGATGAATATATTGAAAAGTGCTGTTCCCAGTACCAATATTTATCAAGAAGACTTGGTCTAGAAGCTGATGGCTTTAAGAGTGTTACAGTCACTCCCCTAGGTTTGACGGGCTTTATCTTATGACCCTAGTGACCTGCATTAACTGCAGATACTGAGCAAATGCTGCCTTTTGAGTATCTTTTAGGCTGGTGATTTGATCCAAGATGTGAAAATCTTATTTAGAACAAGAATTTCAATATGCCCCACAACTAAGGTATTCTGCTGTTGTCTTTCCCAACCGTTGAATATTTGAGTAGAAAAGCATCATCAGGTGATACTGAAACTAGTTTACCCCAGAGTATTTTATTATATGGTACTTAGCACACTCTGGAGGTAGATGAAATCTTAAGAGTCAGACATCAACTCTGAATTTGGATCAGGCACCATGGAGGGCAGGCATAGGGGGATATACAAATCACAGTGTCTGAAGTATATGAGAGAAGGGTTGTCATCAGCACCATCTCATATGTCTTTCATTTCTGTGAATGGTAATTAATCAGGATCTTTTTCTGGGTTTTTTTTCAGTACGTTTTTTCAAAATACAAATGAAATTATCATGTTTCATATCACAAAAATATTTTATCCCATCTACAGTTATCATCTCATTTCTGAATTTTTATGTATATAAATATATCTCGTTTCTTGTGTGTGCGAGATATATGTATATATGCATATATCTGTACATAAACATCTATAAGTATAAGCTCAAATAATATTTTTCTTTTTTTTAGGACCTTTATAGATGGCATTTACTTTTCCTGTTCGCTGTGTTTTTCTGTGTCGGATTCCTTTAAGTAAGGAATGCTTGAATTAGGTGTAAGTTTCTGAAAGTAAAGGGATTTTGTGTGTTGTAATTCATTTGTCCCATTCCCTTCCTCAGCAGGCAGTGGGTGCTAGATGAGTGTGCCGGGAAGGGAAGCTTCCCCGGGGCAGGATGGATCTCACAGAGTAGACTGGACATCGCAAAAGTTATGAGAGGTGTAAAGGCAGCTCCAGGACACAACGGTGAAAAAATTTGATGTTCCATAAAAATAAGAACATGGTGCGGAGCTGCATGTGGGTGGTGTGACAGCAGCATAGAAAGTCCCTGAAGGGCTGCCAGGCTGAGATACAGCCTGGAAGAAAGGGTCTGTCCTTCAGGGAGTTTGTGATGCCTTTCATTCTGTCTCACTTAATTCCTCACAAGATTTTCTGTTTTAAAAGATGTTTTTAACACTGTTTTAGTTTTCGCTCTAGTGAAACCAGGATTCTGAGCTTAAAAGTCCTTGTAGCTTTTTGGAGGTGGCAGGCTGCCTGAGTAGATCCAGACAAAGCAGTGGCAAGTTAACGTGTCATCGTAAGGGCAAAACAAGAAAGTACTTGTCATCTGCTGCATCCCAATTTAATTAGTCTCAAGGTTATATTAAAGGACACACAAGGAACCAGACTCTATCCTAACCCCTTCACTTTTTCTAAAGAGGAAGAAGCTGGTAGGCTGAAAGGCCCCAAGAAGAGTGAAGTGTCTATGCACTGAGGGATGGGGTCTGTCAGAGTGGGAGATGGGTAGGCTGACAGCAGCATAAAAAGGTCTGAATAATACAGGCACACCAGCAATCAGCTTTCTTTATTCTAAATGTTTCCTATCTTTGAGGAATGAACAGAACATGCTGTATTTGCAAAAAATTCTATTAGTTGCTTGAGTCAACTTTTGCCACAGGCTCCCAGAAGGTCTCAGGCCTTGGTCTGAGGGATATTACTGTAGTGTACTCTGCTGAAGATCACATACCTGAGTGGGTACACTCAGTGAGACCTTGCAAAGGAGGGGTCCTGAATGGTTTCTGTTAATCTGGTAACCATGCCAATAGCTTTCCCAAATGCTTTAATGAAGAGTCCAAAATGTTACATCTGCCTGGTATTTTTTCCAGTGTATTCTGTAGATACCACCAGAACTTTCAGAAATGGAGAGGAACCTGGTCCTGATCAGAAATCCAGGTGTTTGTACACTGGGCAGGTGGCATGGGGACAAGGGGGAGAGAAAGAGTGGCCTACATACTGGGAAAGAGGGGAGATGTAGTCTTAGCTCCTCATCTAAACAAAATTGCAAAAGACAGATCCCAAGCAACTAGACTGAACATAAACAGATCTCACAGACCTGCAAATACATGTAAGTTTGTGGGAAGAGAGGATTTCTTGAATTATTACTTCAAATAGCAATCAGCAGTGTATTCAGAACCTGTGAGTAAAGTCAGTCTTCAAGGGTTGGTTAGCAACTGTCTAATATAGCATCTGAAGTGTTTTAATTATAAACCAGTAAGTTTGTTCCTCTTGAGGGATAACGGGAGACACTAGATGCAGGTTGCACATGGAAATAAGTCTGAAAAGTCAACAGTGACCCTAGGAGACGTATAACTGTGTCTTGGTCCTTAGCCTTGGGAAGAAATGCTCACAAAAGCTCAGAGACCTTCCAACCCCCTTCAGATTGTGCTTAGACCTGGCCACTCAGAAAACAAAGGGATCCTCGGACACTCACCCCCTACTTCCCTCCTAGGGCTGAGGCTCATAACCCTGTAGCTGTGCAGGACAAGCAAGGAGCTGGAGCCACGCAGCACTATATGGCATGCGATGGAAAGCCTTCTCCAGCCATGTGCCAAAGAAGACATTCTCAGCAAAACATCTAGGCATCACACTGAGTTTTCCTGTTCCCAGCCTGTAGTGCCAAAACACTGCCTGCTGCTGTAGCTGACCTGCAGGGGAAGGTGTGTCACCTATGTATCACTGATATTTTAATTAAAATTCAGTAAAATGTCAGTCCTCACAAACATTTCTCCCTGATACATGCTGCCACCTGTTTTAACAGCTGCAGAAAAAAAGTCCTTTTCCACATCTATCTGTAAATATCTTGTGTATCTACTTTCCGTAGCTGTTTTAAGCAAATTCTGTGTAGTGTTCATGTATAAACACAGATATATTTATATAACATTATGTAACTCAGGTGGCTCACCTTCCTTTAAAAATATTATCAGACACAGAAGAGAAATACTGCATCGGTTATCATAATTATATTGCATATCTTTATATTCAAACAAAGATTCTAAGATCTTTGGTGGATGAAAAAATACACAGTAAAAGGAAAATCTGACTACTAGTGGTACAACAGACTGGATGATGGGTACCAAAGAGGGTTCTTGGTGAGGGTGGGGGGAACAGTAAGAAATGAGCAACATTTTCACAATGTTTGACAGAGGAGTGAATGATGTTCCTTTCACTTGATATGTTTTTTTTCCATTTGAACAGATGCTGTTGTCATTTGGCAAAGTACCCCTTCATAAGGTCAGTTCTAAAACATTAGGATTACTCCTCTTTATTTATGCTCTTATTGTTTTGTGCATAAATAAAGCTATGGCCTCTTCCTCCTAGTTAATGTGCCACTAGCTTAATTAATTTTGAAAGTGGAAGAAGATGCAGGCGAGAGCTGATATTAATGAGTTGTACTAATGACATTAGGGACTGACTGAAACTAGTTATTAAAAATAAGAGTAGGGCTCGTTATATGCTTTGGAATAACTGCAATATGTAAATCCAGTAAATCCATACTAACTGCAGAATTTTATGATATATACCTATCTGCATATAGCTAATCTACCCCAGGAAAAATCCTGATCTGAACTGAGCTCTGTGTTTAGTTCCATACTTTGAAAAGTTCATAAAAGTAAAACTCCTGCCTATAAATAACTTCCTCATTTTGAAAGCTAACATTTCACTTATAGCTAAGAGAGGTCTAGCCATTAAAATTTTGCAGTTTGATGGATCTACACTTCAGGGATTACTTTATCTGTGGTTAAAACTACTCCCTCCTCTATTTTTATACTACTAGTACACAAGAGTCCCAGTTAGATGTCCATTGTACTAAGTACCATACATTCATACATATTCCAAGCTTGTACATCTTTATATCATCAACAGCAAAATCTGAAGGTGGGAAGAAAATAAGGTACTGACAGCAAAGTTATTCATGAAACTGAAGAACAGCTAATGGCAGGGGAAAAAAGCCCCAATAAACAGCTGATAATTCACAGTATTCCAACTCACCTTGAGGGGAAGCTGCCCTGGAGTCTTCAAAATAAGGAAACTGGGAAGACTACTACTACTACACATCTACTACTATGCAGTTCTGAGGAGAAGGATCTGGGTGTCCTGGTAGACAGTAAATTATCCATGAGCTGGCAATGTGCCCTTGCCGCCAAGAAGGCCAATGCCACCCTGGGCTGCATAGGGCAGTGTGTGGCCAGCAGGTCGAGGGAGGTCATTCTCCCCTCTACTCTGCCCTGGTGAGGCTGCAACTGGAATACTGCGTCCAGTTCTGGGCTCCCCAGTTGAAGAGAGACAGGGACCTACTGGAGAGAGTCCAGCGGAGAGCAACGAGGATGACTGGGGGATTGGAGCATCTCCCCTATGAGGAAAGGCTGAGAGAGCTGGGACTCTTTAGCCTGGAGCAGAGAAGGCTGAGGGGTGATTTAATTAATGTTTATAAATACCTAAAGGGTGGGTGGAGGGAGGATGGAGTCAGACTCTTTTCAGTGGTTCCCAGTGACAGGATGAGGGGTAACGGGCACAAGCTGGAACATAGGAGGCTCCATTTAAATATGAGGAAGAACTTTTTCTCAGTGAGGGTGACAGAACACTGAAACAGGCTGCCCAGAGAGGGTGTAGAGTCTCCTTCTCTGGAGATTTTCAAGACTCACCTGGATGCAGTCCTGAGTGATGTGCTCTAGGGGATCCTGCTTTAAAGCAGGGGAGTTGGACTAGATGATCTCTGGAGGTCCCTTCTAACTCTGAAAAGTCCGTGAATCCGTAAATAGATGTCCAAATCTACTGTGATCATGTCTTGTATTTATTTCAGTTTTAATATCCTATGAGTTGGAAACATAATTTATTACCTTGTTAACTTCCATTGTGAGCTGCTGCTGTTCTGCATGAATTTATTTCCTGCGTTTTCTTGTGACTTACTTCACTATTCTGTCCCATTTGGGTTCAAAAGGTATTTTTTTTAACTTAGGTTATGAAGATTTCCCTCAAGATTTTCAGCTTTGAGCCAGAGTGGTATTCCTGTTCTTCCTATTCATTACCCTCAGATAGATACTTGCTTATTTTGGTCATATTTCCTCCAACAAGTATTAAACCTGTTTATCAAGCTCCAAGAAATATTTGTTCAAGCTGAGCATGAACAGGCTTTCAAGAGTTTGCAGAGAATCTAGGAAGAGGACTGACTTCATCATCACCCTGAATACAGTAGAAAAGGACAGACACAGTTAGATTTTTTTCACTTCTGTGACTCCAGAGTATTTGCAGTATAAGCAAAAGCAGTGTTTGACTAAGTCTGTCTACCTCGAGGGTGCAGACACGTTCACAGCTCAAGTCATGGTACAGTGCTAATAGCTGATAAAATGATCCCTTTTACTGTTTGACAGAAAATAATTTTCACAGACATCAGGGAAGGAGGTTGTGTAGTGAGAAAGGAAGATGCAGATTCTAAAGAATGCCTTTTGCATTGGTAAAATTGTTTATAATTTTAATTTGTTATACAGCAAAAGGAAAGAGAACCAAGTTCCAGGGAGGAAGTGAGGAAGAGATATCCACTGTCTCATCCTGGCACTGGAGCTGAAACTTTAATCTTGCTTTAAAGGGTGAATAAGCCTCAATGGATCTGCTTGAATCAAAGCTTACTTAGAGTTAATGTAGAAATCCCCTTTCTCTAATAAGACATGTATAGTGTTTGAGTAATTATAGTATACATTAGGTATTATAAATTTAGATTTTATATAGACAAAACATACTCTTCTCTGTAACTCTCTCAGAAATAAGAATAATTTTTTCATTGGTAATTGTCTGTACACATTATGTACACATTACAGTGTACACTTACTCAGGATTGATTATAGTATAAAAATCATATTTTTCACACTTTCCTCAGTGATTACTATATTTAGCATGTAATGAAACATTCAAATGTTTATTCATGTGAAGTGATGTTCCAGACCTTTGGATATTTTGATACTCATTCCAGATGAATATATCTTCATTTTGCAAAGATGGTAAAATGCCTTGCTCTTTATAATTACAACCGAAGTACGACTGGCATATATTCAGATCCCATGGATAAGGTAAGTCAAATTTTGCTTCCTATAGGGATGGTAAGTATTGTCAAGAACAGTGGCTAGTGTGAGACAAAAGTATGCTTGCCATGACTTAGAAGAAGAAGGTGTCAGGGAAAGATCTTCAGTTGACAGCGTGAAAACCAATTTACAAGTAGATTTTAAAGCCTGGAGGTAGGTTATAAGCAGAATTAATGTTGTGCAGCACAGCTTCAGAAAGCTCATGAGTGAAGTACTTATCCACAGAGAAAAAAGGTAATACACTTATTCCATAACAAAAATGAGATCATAAAAGTGATCAACACATGGATTTCTGTCTGCAGAAAGAAGGATGTAAATAGAGACATGTATAGCAAAGCCAAAGAAAATCTGGATTGACTCAGGCTAAATATATGCAAAAGAGAAGAGCAACTTTTATTTAGCAAATGAAATAACTCCCATGACAACCAAAATTCTGTATGTACAGTGGTCAAAATAAAGTTGGATGCCAGCAGTTATTCAGTGTGTTATGTAAGACATTCAGATATTTCCTCTTCTAAGCAGTATAAATTGTTGCATTCGTTTGATGGCTGATGGCCTCAATGTGGCTTATAGTAAAAGGAGGAAAATTAAATTAATTAAAGATTATATAACCCCTGGCCATACTAGGAATCCTCACTGTGACCTTTCTCTTCTGGTCTTTGTCATCCAACTAGGCAATAACAACTAAGCAATAGTTCTAGCAGTAGTTAATCTTCTTTCAGTACTAGACCAATTCCTTTGCCTTGGGCCTGAAAAAGGAATTGAGGAAAAAAAGACAAATTGGTGGTGTTTGTTACTTGTGTAACATACCTGCTATTTCTGCTCTGACATTCACAGCTAAAAATTATCACATAGTTACAAATTTAACATCTACAGAAAGATACCTTTAGAAATATATATTTTCTGAATCTCAGCAGATGGGCAACTCACAACTTTTCAAGTGCTAAGTTAGGTTTGCAGGCTATCACAAGGGATTTTTACTTACCCTTGCATATGATGTGACATATGATGTCTGGACTAAAACAATTAGATCAATTAAAATAAGTGGTCTCACTGTGGAAAATAAAAATAATTGTTAAGTGTGAAATGTATTTTAAAATTCTGACCAGCAATATCTCTGAAATGGAAATAATGCTAGTAAAACAGACGTAGTAAACAGTCAAAAATATATGAGAAATAATGTTTATACATTACTTAATAGTCCGTATACTGACGTTAGCATTACCATCTAAAATCAGAAAGATTTCTGCACCAATTTTTTTTTTTTCTGATATAAATCCAGAGTAACTCTAAGCCAGTTATAATAGAACCAGTCCAAGATTTATGTTCAAACAATATAACTCCACATGCTACCTGGTCCTCTCTACTGGGTCTCGAATCTCTGTTAATAAATGAATGCAGAGCATTCCGGAAGGAAAATAAACCAAAAGGAAGCAAAATAAGTATATAATCTTCTGGAAAGTAAGGAAACATCTATATGACCTTTATTTTACATTTCCAGTCATCCAGTCTGATGATCTTTGGAATTCTAGTGTTTGGCAGAGATTATTTTTGTAATGTTTTCTATTGATTGAGAAATTGTGAATAAATGTATGCGAGAAAGAATGTGCCCAATTCAATATTGCTATATACAATATTGTGCATAGTTATCAGTAGTATCACCTGCAGCTAGCATTTTATATTTTAAATTCCTTTTAGTTTCAAACACCCCTAGTACTTGCAATACATTCTGGAGTTACATTATTAAATTTTACTCTGTCATTAAATGAGTAATTTCTGTTTATTCTAATACAATTTTGTATGGCAGGACCTGGAGAAAGTTTATCTGAGCACCTTGTGTGCTGACTGTAAAACAGATATGTCATTCACAGCACCAGCAATGCAATCCTCTATGAATGTGGAATAAGAATCAGTTTCCATCAAAACAGGTTTTTTTTCTGAAACTCAGGACATTCACCAAGGCTTGCAAAACCAGAAACAATACGAATGTTGTCTGACTTCATTTTAAAGGTCATAAAATACATTTATCACCCTTAACATCTTTTATGTCTCTGTAATTAAATTATCTTGTTCATGTGTTTTTCAGGCACTCCTTGTATGAAACTCAGGGAGGTACAAAGAATACTATTTATAAGGGCAGAATTGCAAGATTACTGGAACGAATGCTGGATGAACTGTTCAGTTTAAGGGTGAGTGAATAAAATTTTCCATCAATGATATTCATAATTATTACAGCTTTGCTACTTTAGGAATGAGTGAACTACTGAAATATGTCTCAGTTTTGACTCCGCACTTAGTCAAATACATGGACTTCAGTAAGGGCACAATACTAATTTCTCCTCAGCAGAATACACTGGGCACAGCTAATGAATGCAGCTGTCAATCTCTGTCATGATGCTCTCACTCTCTGCTGTGGTCCAAACTGCAGCAGCCTAGGGACAGAAGTAACTTTTACTAAATGGCATATGATTTCTCTAGGGACTGAGTGGCCAATTCTAGTTCCAGTGTCTTCTACATCCTCTCTGCCATGAGTCCCAGGAAGAAAGAAGCAGTAAACTGTCTTTTTTGTTGCACATGTGATAGAAGATCCTGTAAGAAGGCTTATGTTGGTGGGGAAGTTCCAAAATATAATATAGAAAAACATTTCTAACTCCCAAAACTAAAATCAATTGACCAAGTCCTCATCAAGAAATGTTAACAGTATCCTCGTTCTGCTTAAGGGTTCCCCTTCTGACACACATGAGGAAACAAAAGATGCTACACCTAAAGTATAGGATTTTGATATAATATTTTACAGTACCCAAATTCAGGAGGTGTTCTGTTTGTGAAGTAAAACTGAAAACTGTGCAGTAGTCTGGATAGCATGCCTGAGTGGCAGCTATTATGGTTCTAAATTTGTTTATGAATAGGAAGTGGTGTCCTGCATAGCTGCTTCTGGGATTTTGTCCATCTCATGCTTAGAAGTCTTTTTTCAAAGTTACTCTTCCCTTGTTAAAATATATTTGTTCTTTCAAAAAGTGTTTTATGATTTTATATGTGATTTTTCCTTCCCAGTATTTATATTTCCTATGTATTTACTGAGAACAGCGCAATGTCCTTACAGCCTCTATTTTTTGCTAAGATAAACACGGTAACTAATATTTTGTAATATCTAACAGAATTATCTTACTGTTTATAGTCTCTACACTTTTTTCATGGTGTATTACTTTGACACATATTAGTCATCCCATAAACAAGACCTGTAAAACTTGGAAAAACTTTAAACTGATTTCACACTGGCAGGACAATGTGTTTTTTCTCCTGCCCTGTTGTTTCCTGGTGATGGGCACTCAGTGGTAGAGGCCAACAACAAAATTGTAATCTGCTAAGTTGCAATAACTTTGAATTTGTAATGATAAATGCCATCCTATTTCTACCATTAAGCTCTAGTTTTTCCCATAGAATACTCCAATTCTCCAGTGTACTGATGATGTCTCACAACTTAGTTATCAGCAAATTTCATAACTACAGTTCTTTGTTTTATGTCAAAGTAACTAATGTTAAGCAAGATCTGTCCCAGAACCACTCCACAAAACACTTCCCTGTAGCCTGATATTTCCCATTTTCATACATACTATATTCAGGTCTAAAATTTTCCTTTCATATCCTGTCCAAAGTTGCAGTTTAGAGTTTGGCACTTCTGAAGTTAGCCAGTAATTTCCCATTCAAATTTGACTTCTTCACATAGATTAAATATGCAACCAGCTATTTCTTCAAAAAGACAGTGCACTCGTCCATCATTATTCACTTTTGGTAAACACATTTTATTAACTTATATATTATTATTATGTATATGTTATGTTACATTATATATTATTAGCTATATTATCCCTTAGTTTATATAGCTTTAAATTATGACAGCATTAATCGGTTCTCTCAATTTGAAGACAGATATTATTTTCCTCCTTTAACACTCAGCATGGAATGCACTAAATTCTGAGGTTTCCTTCCACCTGACTAATCTGTTCAGTTACTTTTAGCCATCAGGGTTTCTCTGTCCTTCCTATTAGCGTATACTTATCAAAAGCTGAGGTAAAATATTTATTTGGCTTTTCAGCAAAACTTAGTTTGCCTTTGAAATTTAACCTTCTTAAGTTCATAGAGAACATATTTCTTCTTTTCTTATTCTCTTACTGGTTAAACAGCTGTATTTTTTATTATTCTTATATTTATTATTTTCAAGATCAGATTGCTTTTTGGAGTATCATTGCTGCTGTTCCTAATGCAAATTTCAATAAATTAGGTCTGGAGTCTTTTTTAGTAAGTTTTTTTTCTCTATTTGAAACATAGTTGCCAGAAAAATCTCTGTGCCTTTAAAGCTTTCATGCTGAAGATCTCTAAACTCTTCAGCCTAAATAATGTCACTCCTAATTCCTATAATTTCTCATTTTTTTCCCATTTGAAGCCAATATTAAGTTGCAGACTAATCTTTATTTTTATTAGACTAAGATAACATCTGCAGTGGCACAATTTCCAGCTGGTTCAATGAAGAACTGCAGCAGGCACCACACATCAGAATACCCTAACTCTATTAATGGTCTTTGTTTTTCAGTGTGTATTTGGACAATAAGTTTGCAATACTGAGAAATGTCCTGGTAGGATCTATTTATCTAGAAAAAGAATATTAAAAGAATATATAAAACAGAAAACAGACCACTTTTTTCCCCATCTACTGACAGCACCCTGTCATGAAGCAAAATTTACAGAGAGAGAAAGAGAGCCGAAGAACATTCTTTTAACCAGTATTATCAACATCACAACAACAAATAGGTAAGGGTAAATGCAAGCATAACAATTAGAACATTTTTTGGAAAAAAAGGAGTACTAAACCCTTAATTGAAGTCCCTGTCAAATGTACATTCTTCTGAAAAGAATAGTGATACTGTTTTTTGATGGAAGCTGCACATTAGAACTAAAGAAAAATATTGATCAGTTTGCTGTCAACAGTTGTAGTTTTGCCAAGATCAAGATATTTCCATGGAAGTATTCCAATTTCTGACCAACTCTATTATAAATATTTACTTGGGGAGCTGAAGGTTCTGGTCTTTCCACATACCAAGCAGCATTGGTCTCCAAAGATTTTAGTGTGAGTGGAATATCTCAATCTTAAAGGAAATATGTATCACTCTATATTGTCTACAGAATAAAATTCCAGTGCTGAATAAGTCTCTGATGACTGACAGAAATGAGAGAAGAGGCTCTGTCAAAATGACAATACAAGCTTCAATACTGTCTTGTGAATGCATAACCCAAAAGAATAGTTGGTCCCACACTATTACATTTATGGCTTGGGGAGTCAACATCCTTTAGTCTGATAAACTAGATAGGTACAAGAATCCACAGTTTTACCCTTCAAGACAGATTGTGCAAGATACGAACTAGAACTAAAAATTTAGTCTGACTAGAAGCTTCCCTTAAAAACTATTCAAGAATAAAAGAGCTACCCTGGAAGAGAGAAGAAAATTGCATACTGAATATTTTCTACTAAGAAACACTAGTCACATTTTTTTTTGTTGTTTTCATTAAATAAAGAAAAAGTAAAATCCAGTTATAAGCATCTGAAAAATGAAATTAGAACAATATTTTAAAAAAGGAAATGAATAAAAAATCACTAGTGGTGAGGAAATGGTGTGTTGCTTGAAAATGCTTCAAAATAATTCTTTCCTTTGATTCATCTGATGCTTTCAAGACTTTCTATAAATCAAGTAAGTAGTTGTTTTCTGGAGTAGTGGATAACCATGATATTATCTCTAACATTGTACGGCAGGCGCTGGCTTTTAAAATAGCAGCTTCTGTAAAAGCAGGATTAGGATCATTACACTGTGATTTAGTAGAATCTTATTCCGTGAGTATTCATATGAACTATTTATTGGTATTCATATTCAGTAACTCACATGTTTCATTCCACGAAAGGTTTCAGAATTGTGGCACTGTGTCAGTTTTGCTGCAACTGCAATATGAAATTAATCTATAAAAGTACTGATAGAAAAATCTGATTTAGAGTGGTGTGGCTGAATTTTCTGAACAATTAACAGTCTGAGATAAAGTATTCTAAGTCTAGGAAAATATTTCTGGCAGCTGCACTGGTACTTTTTGCAGGATGTGTGAACAGTCCAGACCTCTTGACTCACTATTACACACTAACCCAACCAGATCTTATTTGTGCTGAATGGGAACGTTCTATGCACAAAGGCAATTCATTCCATAGCTTTGTAGTCCAGAACAATATAAACATTGATATATCTCCACTACATTCTCATCACTTCTGTGTGACAGAAACATTGTCTCCTGAAGTCTACTGTCCTACAAAAAGAAGAGTCCTATCAATAGGAGGGATCAAACTCAAAAGTGATAAATTTTCAATTGCTTTACATTTATTGACTGTTTAATCAACACTTATATAATATTTGAGTGATGAAATTCTTCCATTTCCTTTTTTCCACTGCCCACCAAATCTATTTTGCTACCTAGTAAAATGGATTATCATTACTGCTATGCAGTGCATAAAAACTGATGAAAATGATCAGACTATAGAGCTTAACAATGCATAGTGAAGGATGTTTCGTTTTATTTTAGAATGCCTTTTATGACAGCATACTCTGGCAGAACATATTGATTAAACACCTGATAATGTCACATTGTAAAACACTGAGATTCTTAGTACTCCATAAGGAACTAGCACTATAAACTGAACTAGACTTCTCCTATTTGAATATAGTCCTATTGAAAAAACTTCAGTCTGAGTCCCATTATCACTTATTGTCTGAGATAACTACAGAGTATGCTGTACCTAACTTTGCAGACAGACAAAAAGATGAAAGTGAAGCTTAGTCAAATATCTCTAGCTTTCTGGTAATAATAATACTTTAAAAAAAAAAAATCTGATGTCACGTATGAGTTCACTATATTGAAAGAATACTTTTGTGTTGCTTCAGTTCATTAATCTGTGCTGATCTTACCACAAGAATATTATTCACTCCTTTCTTTGATAATTAATATTGATTGCATGTTAGTCCGTGAGCAAGTAAAATGGCCTTCAGGCCCAGTTAGTAGAAAATCTACTTAGAAATGTAATAGATATTTCTCTTCACGTCTTTTAGATCCCTTAATGGTGCACCTTCTTGCCCAAAGCAGTTCTTACTGTAGCTGGAAGGTGATGAGTAGAGGAGGTAACTAGTTTTATCATTGCCCATCCACAATTTCATTTGCTTGCTAATGTTTCCACCTGAATCTTTCCAAGCTGCTTTCACTGAAAGAAGATACAACGTGAAAAAATGAAAGAAAATGTGAATGGATTTTTTTGAAGCCCCAAAATACCACCGTAGACTTGTTGTTTGATTATTTGCATTTGTCCTTTTCAATGTTATTCTGTCAATTCTACTATACTGTGATAATGGGAGTCCTGCCAATATTGTTTTCAGGAATGTCCCGATAAAGCTATGTTTGGTTTGTTGGGTTTTTTTAGATAGATAGATAGATATATATAATTTTTCTGATCAAAGTAGTGGTGGGCTTGAACTAAAAACCCAGCTTTGAAGATTCCTGCACTGTGTTAACTTCTGACTCCTAACTTTTCATCTCAGTTCCATCATGACATTGCTGGGAAATGTATAACTCATTGTACAAAACAGTAACTCGAATAAATCAAAACAAATTGTCTGGTTAGACTATTTTACATTACAGACAGAAAAGGAAACTAGAAGATGTGGAAAATTATTAAAATATTTTACAAATCAAATTTTATTAAGTAAGGCATAAAATAATTAGTACTAGATAAGTGCTTTATTTCATCATTCAAATTTTTATATCTTTAAAGCAGAAAATCATCCAGCTACATACATTTAGAAACCAAGGCACACATCTAATAGGTTTGCAACAAGAACTTAGGAGTCTAAGAAAGATCAAAAAGCATGCCTTTGAAAATGGAGAATAAGGAGGTCCTAAAATGATGTCAGTTTTGCTAGGCATAGATTTGAAAGAGTCCTGGAAGACTGTGTCACTTTATTTAAATGTCAGAGAATGGTAGTCACCTGCTATCATAAGCCAACATTGTCCCTAAGAAAAAAATACATTAAAATATATTTAATTTTAAAGACAACGGATATCAAGTGAGAAAGAACAAAAATTAATAGAAAATACACTTTAATGATTGTGTTTACTACCACTGACTATTTCCTCACAAGATCACCATCATTTTACAAATGTATTTTATACCAACCTATATACTGAAGAAACCTAATGGGTACCTGCCAATTTGGGGTGACATTTACATCTCTAACACTGGAGTATCTCTGCTGGTTACTGTGTATGAACACAGTTAAGATGCTTTCTGCCTTTGACAGCATGCTTGTTTCTGCTTTTCCCACATATCAGCTGAGGGATTGAACCAAAGGCTGCATTAGCATCTAGCTAGGCAGAAAACTATCCTGATAAAATGCAGAATAGATGACAAAGATAGGGGGAAAATGATACAGCAACATATAGAGCAGATTTACACTTTTGTTGGGAGTGGGTAGCAGTGATATATAGGCACTGGAACACCTGGCTGGCCACAGTTCCCCAGGGGCACTCTGCAAATAGCTGACCTAATTGCTGTTAAAGTCAGCAATTGCCAACAGTTTCCAGAGAGTAGTATCTAAGGAATTTTGCTTATTCCAAGTTGTGGTAGAGTCAATTCAAGTATTGTCATCAGCAGAAATTATTCATGTTCACTTTCCTGGTCTTATGTGCACACTATTCTCTTTTACTCTGCAAGAAAATTGGCTAATCTGCCAAAAGAAATATTCACTTCTGGGAGGAAAGAACAAATAGGAGCTGCCTGTCAGCTGGTGTCATGTAAGAGCAAAAAGCCTGTAAGGATGCAGTCACAACAGAAAATAGGTAGGTATTTCTATCTTGGTCGTGGTCCTTCAAAGCACATAAAAAGTACTGGATTAAAGTCTCAGGTGAGGACCACTATGTTTTTATGAAGATCAGTTCCACATTAAATGGAAGAAATCAATGTATTTTCTAGAGAAAAGAAATTTTCTAAATTCACCCATAGATCTTATTGCTAGAGGGGGTCATTAAGGACATCCATTCTGACTTAGCAAGGATCATAGAATTTCAGGGAGACATTTGTTATCTCCAAAACATCATCTGGATGAATTAACACTTACAGTTTAGAAAAAAGCCTATTTGTCTTAAATTCTCCATGGAGCTGAAGACACTCATCCTCTATAGATAAAATATTTCAGAAATTAATTATTCTTACTGTTAAAATATGTATCTTATTTCTAGTCTTGACTTATACAACTTTAGGTTGATTCTTGATATATCTACCTGTAACGGAGCAGTCAGATCTTCTTCCAAGCTCTCCATACCCAAATATCCCTCTGTCTTGGAAAGGATAAATTTGAATTTGTAACTTGAAAACCTCTATTAAATATATTTAGGACTAATAAAGAACTCTGCTTTGCAAATTCTATCCAGTGGAAAACCATGTCTAATCCTATATGCAAAAATAAGAGAAAAATAAGAGAAGTGATGCACAGAGGTTCAGTGATTCAAATATTCCTACAAGATTCCCAAGTTTCAGAAGAGATGTTTTTCTTTAAATAAATGCCAAACATTCCTTCTGACTTTAGTTAATCCTAAATAGTGGAAGCCCATACTTATAGACACATCTTTTTCCTATACAATTCAAGACAACAGTGGGACTGAGATGTAATGAATGGTGTTTTTCTAAGAGGATGGTGAACCTATCTATTAGGAAGCTGACACTATCCTAAGGGAAGAAGAATTGAGAGGCTATTATTGGGACATCAGAGATTAAATGTTTTTTCCATTTCTTACTTTCTGGTTTTCACCTCATGTTGTAGCTGCTCCTCTTGCCATCCACATATTTGACCTGTGAATTCAGATACAGAAAAGTGTGGTTGCATATACACTCATTAGTACTGCAAGATGTGAGACTGAAATAGAGACCATCCACTTTAAAACACTAAGTTATTTAGGTAAAATATTTTAAAATATACCAAATGAAACATGATGAAGAGGGAACTGCTAAAAGCTGGCTTCAAAGTGCAGCCATTCCTGTGCAGAAGTGCAGAAGTATTACTGCTGCAGTCTAAGTCCAAATGAACCCAGTATGAGAGGAAATCCTTAGCTCTTTAAAGTAAATAGAGTTGGAAGACAGATAGCAGTGGGACAAGAAATTTTTAAAGCAAATTTAAAAGAGCTTTTAGATACCTATAAGCTGCTGAGAGAACTGAGACAAAGAAGTCCTAAAGGAACACCCATATTTACAGAGAAAAAAATGCACCAAATTTTATCTTTCATTATTTGGATTTTAAAGCCAGTCTCAAGATTAGTGTTTGTAGTGGTGAAAGAATGTGGGAGCTTCAACTGTCTGAGTTTAAAGCTTAGCAATACAAAAATTCATCATCTGACAACAGTATTTTTATCCCACTATCTGAATATTCAGGCACTCTTCAGAGAACAAGAAGTTTATCCTGAGAAATAGAAAATAAGGCTATGAATCAGCTGCTAATGTTTTTAACCAATGAAAATATTGACTGAGCCATCAGTCTTGGATTTTATATTCCAAATATACTTGCATTCCAAATCAACTGTTAAGTAAAGAGCTTACTGAACTCATAGCTAAACAAAGGAATCTGTTCAGCATACATATCTCCAGAATTTATAAGCTTGAAGTAGGATTAGTGAAATACCATTATTTGTTTCATCATCATCTTGTGCTATGGAGAAAGCTATTCATTTTTTAATTCATAGTTATCTATTTCCTTCAGTCTTAAACAGAATATTTTCTGTCAGTTGTATAAACTGATATGAAGTTGTTCACAGCATTTTACTAAGTAAAACTACAAATATCTGTGCCTGCAACAAGTAAACTTAATTTTTACCAAAAGAAATAGCGCTACCATACTTTAGGATTTTTTAGTTTTTAAATACCAATGTGATATGAAAGTGAGCACTGAATTCCAGCACTGCCTGATAGATATGTTGAATACTAGCACCAGTCTTCCCATCAAGAACTGTTAATCTACTATCGTGTGGCATTTGGAAATTTGGTTGCTGGCTCAAGTGTCTTATAATAAAACAGTTTTCAATTCAGTATACTGACATTTTAATTTTTCTGTTCTTTACTGCTCAGAATTAAGGAGGGGCCATCATTCCAACCTATTTCTCCAATATCATTTAGAAGCAACACACCTTTTGACCTCTGAATTAAACTGCAAATCTCTTTGCATTCACAGTATTTTGCAGTGCTGAGTTACTCTTTACATAAAATCTCCAGCTGGTTTACTTTGCCACTGAGAAAATGCAACCACTTGTTCAGCAAAAAAGGAGATTACCATGAAATAAATTACTGTTTTTTCAAGGAAATTAAAGGTTTATGGTACACCTTGATTCAATGTAGAGCTTCATTGCTATTCTAGAGCCTGCTAGTCAGCTCAGCACAAAGCATCTTCATTTATTTTTATTTATATACATAACAAGGAATATCAAGGTCAAAGTTTCTTTCAGGAATGAAATGATGTGAAATTGTTTAGAGTTTATTTACTTCTCACAGTCACTTTGAACGTAATCTATTATGCCTACCATATGTGCAACCATTAAACATCTGACCAAAGACCTTTCAAAATGTTTTCATTTCTATTATCTGTGGACTTAAAACAAATGTGTATTTTTTTACCAATAAAAGGACTAAGATACTGTGCTCAAGGACACATAGATCATGAACAAATATGGGCATTTCATAATCATGATGGGTGAAAAGAATTCATGAAAAATAAAGAGGAGTAGAAAAACTTGAGGCAGGGAAAACAGAAGTGGCATCTCATTGGAACCCCCAACCCAAAAGAATTTTATTTATCCTTACAGAAAAATCCTATGACACTTTAATGGTAATATTGCAATAATGACTTGGTCTTATACTAGAGTCAGTGCCAAAGTTGCAGTTATTTTTCAAGGAAGTAGGAATAAACACGTATGTTATTTCTCTAAGTAACTTGTGAATAGAATAATAGCAGTGAATGACAGTGTTTTCTTCCTATAAGTGTGAGACAGTCCTAGAGTTCTGTCAATCATTGTCTCTCTGTTGTCTCTCCAGTAGGGAAAGCTCCATTCACTTTGTTCTCTGCCTTTTCATCATTCAGGAACTAAAGGACATCAAACTGCTTGAAGCTCATTTAACCTCTTGTATTGGTAGCGGAGCAGCTACAGGGGCGGCTTCTGTGAGAAGTCAGAAGCCTCCCCTATGTCCAATAGAGCCCATGTCAGATGGCTCCAATATGGAGCGTCTGCTGCCCAAGGCCAAGCCCATCAGTGATGGTGGTAGCACCTCTGGGATAACATCATTAAGAATGGGGGGAACCAATGTGCACAACAGCAATTGCAGCTGGAGAGAGGAATGAGAATATGTGAGAGAAACAACTCCGCAGACACCCAGGTGAAGTGCTGGGGTCTGAACCCCAAGCCTTGAATTAAGGTTGACATATGGGTGGTTCCCACAGTCCTATAAAAGGAGAGGATGAGTTTGTCTTTTGGCTTTCCTCCAAGGTGCAGCCGGCCTTGTAAGGAAAGCCCTTGGGTAAACAAACCCCAGGTGCCCTGCATTGGGTAAATGAGTGCCAGGTGTCCTGCTTTGGGCATAAAAGCTGGGACCACTTGCAGGAGGAGTGGAGTGTCTGTCTGTCAAGTGGATGTATTTTGCAGAGTTTTCTGTTGGGGAAGGACCTCCTGACTCTTCATGCAACTGGGCCCCAGTCGGGTCTGGCACGTACAAACGCGGGCTTCATGGGGGGGCAACATGGGGCTACTTCTATCGTATTTGATCAGCCTATTGACTTGGTTGTCTCTCATTTTTTCTATGGGATACCTTGTATCTTTGTTTATTCCATCTATTATGGGTTGTACTGTGTCATTCCTGGGGTTGATATCTATTATTTGTGATCTATTTGACTTGTTTGTACCCCCAGTGCTCCCCTATATACTGACTCCTCTACGTGCAATAGAATCTGCTTACTGGATTGTTTTTCTGCTGGCTGTGTCCTTTGTACTAGGCTTAGTAATTGGCAAAACACCAGGTCAGTGAAGAAGGAGGGGAGAAGGTGCTCCAGGCACTGGAGCAGATTCATTCCCCTGCAGCCTGTGGTGAAGACCAGGGTGAGGCAGGTTGTCACCCTGCAGCCCATGAAGGTCCACAGTGGAGCAGATATCCCCCTGCAGCCCATGGAGGCCTCCATGCCAAAGCAGGTGGGTGCCCGAAGCAGGCTGCGACCTCATGGGAAGCCCATGCTGGAGCAGGCTCCTGGCAGGACCTGTGGACCCGCAGGGGACCCATGCTGGAGCAGTTTGTTCCTGAAGGACTGTACCCCATGGAAGGGATCCATGGTGGAGTAGTTCGTGACGATCTGCAGCCTGCGGGAAGGACTCACGTTGGAGAAGTTTGTGGAGGATTGTCTCCTGCGGGAGGGACTCTATGCTGGAGCAGGGAAGGAGTGTGAGCAGTCCTCCCCCTGAGGAGGAAACAACAGCAGAGACAATGTGTTATGAACTGACTGCAACCCCCGTTCCCTGTCCCCCTGTGCTGCTGAGTGAGGGGAGGTAGAGAAATCAGGAGTGAAGTTGAGCCCAGGAAGAAGGAACGGATCGGGGGAAGGTGTTTCAAGGTTTTGCTTTATTTCTCATTATCCTATTCTGATTTGATTGGCAATAAATTAAATTAATTTTCCCAAGTCAAGCCTAATTTGCCTGTGACGATAATTGCTGAGTGGTCTCCCTGTCCTTATTTTGACCCACGAGCTTTTTGTTATATTTTCTCTCCCCTGTCCAGCTTAGGGGAGTGATAGGGTGGCTTTGGTGGGCATCAGATGTCCAGCCAGGGTCAACCTGCCACACCTCTCATGGTCATGTGTGAGACAATCAGTCTTACCTACTTTAATGTCTAAACATTGGTCCTATAGCAAAAACAGTCATAGGGAACACGACCTGCCCCAGAGTTTATACACATAAACTAAGAAAAAAGGCTGGGTTTTTGGTCACATATATACATGGGGCTATACTCCCATATATGAGTTCCTGCAGAGGAGACTAAGAAGTGGGTTTCAAGTGCAGTGACTGCTCTGTGATCACTACTTGTATATGTTGCTAACCTATGTTAAATGGAACTGGTTTCAGAGAAAGCAGGGAATGTAATGGAGGAGCTGAGGTCAACTTTAAAAGCTGCCTCCCTCCATCCAGTTTTCTAGTCTTCTGTGTACAGGTTCTTTCCTTTGCATACTCCACCTCAGTGCAATTTATGTGTGGTCCCAAGAGATTGCCCATAGCAGAACTCAATATGCATATTTTTGTTGCCTGTGTAGTTCTGAGCTATTCTTAAAAAAAAAAAAAAATCCATGCATTTATGCATATGAAAACAGCAACAGTCACTATTAATGAAACTAGAGATAGACAGAAAAAGAAAGGAATTTCTTAAGTGCAGCATAGAGCTGAGTCAACCCTGAACAAATCGACTATGTTCAAAAGTTTGATGAAGACACAACATCCATTGCAGAGTCTGGCAGAGATAGGTGCAAGTATCTCTGTGATCTCAGAGATACTAGAATCAAATGCAGCTTTATTTTGGGTTTATGAAAGCAGTGCTGGCTATGGCTTGGTCCTGCACTAATGCAATAATAAAACTGTTGTTATGCTTAAAAAAAATGCATGAACCAATTTTCCATGTCATTCTGGACTTTTGCATTTAAATTAGGTCTGGTCCTGAGCTGGTAAGATCCACATGTTGCTGTGATATGTCACATTGTTACTAGCTCTGATTTGCATTGAATAGTTTCTACCTTTTCTGACATGACCACTGTATAGAAGTAATATTGACATTTAGGAACTTATCTGCAGCCACAGGATGTTTTCAGTGGTTTTGTTGTTTGGTGTTTTTTTTGGGTTTTTTGTTCTTTTTTTCTTGACTGATACATTCAGTTATTCCAAAAGCTGCATCTTAGTAATACTCAACCAGGCAGTCATATTTTGGGGCAGTCTAGCTGGGGACTGCAGGAGACACGATAGGAGGATAGAGAAGTATGAGGCAGAAGGAAAAATTACATTTCTTCTCCCTTGTATAATCTGTAAAACAAGATGGCCTGCATAGGTTCTTTTACTGAATATCATGCATTGAGAAAAAGTCTAAATGATATATGTAGTCCAAATTAATGTCATAATGTGACATTGAATCAATATCTTTATGTTAGGGTCATACTTGTAGGTATGACACGGTCAGTATGGGATTTCTCTCATCTATAAACTACGTGTACATCAGTCACTTAAAAGAACAGACTTCAAACAGGTGGTATTTAAGATCTTAATTGTCCTCTGGGTAATTAGTCACTCATTTTCTATCAGCATCTAATTGTTCTTTCATGGAAGAGAGAGAAATAAGAGTAAGGAATAGATCTGAATACATTTAATGTTGAAGCTCCAATGCAAGTTTTCACATACAAAATGAGTTATTGCAAAAGATGTATGTTGTCTCATTTACTGCACTCATACAAGTTGCTTATCACTGTGCCTTACAGAATGCATTGTTCTACAACAAACCTAGTAAGATTAAAAAACCATCTGTAACTTGTCAATATTCAGACAAAGCCGACAGAAGAAGTATCTACTTACTGGTAAGAATGGGGCACTCTGCAGAAGCCCTTTCTTCATCAGTCTGTGATAGGCTGACCCTAGCTAGTGGCTATGCACCACACAGCAGCTCGCTCACTCTCCCCTCTGCAACAGGACCGGGGAAAGAATAGCAAGTGCAAAAATGAGAAAACTCATGGGCTGAGTTAACAACACTTTAATAAGTGAGGGAAAGAGGAGGAAAAAAATGCACAAGTGATACAAAGGCATTCACTCATCACCTCCCACAAGCACACTGATGCCCAGCCAGCCTCCAAACAATGGCTGCCTCCCCAAAAATTGCCTCTCCCCTGTTTTTCTTGTTGAACATGGTATATATATTCCTTTGGTCAATCTGGGTGTATCCTGACTCTGTCCCTTTCAAACTCCTTGCCCACCTCGAGCCTACTCACTAGGGGGGGCAGAGCAGGAAACAGCAAGTTGTGCAAACAACAGTTGTTCAGCAACAGCCCAAACACTGGTGTGTTATGAACACTGTTTTAGCTGCAAATCCAAAACACAACACCACAGGAGCTGCTATAAGGAAAATGTACTCCTTCCCAGTCAAACCCAGTATGCAGTCTTCCTCTTTCCCCTTTTAAATTTAATCCTTGTATTTTATCTCAGTGCACACGTTTTGTCATTTAACCAGGTTAGCAGGGAAATGTGAGCATCCTGAAAGGTTCCAGGGTCATTTTCACCTTCAGTAGGTGTTCCACCTGTATCTAAATAAATGAGGGATATAGATCACTGCATAAAGGTATGCATCTCTGGTTAAGGTAAATTATTTCCTCCATCAGTGTTGGATATGCTGCTGGAACTTAGTATAAATTAAATGGACTGCTAACACTAGTATGCCTTATAGAGTATAGAAAAAGCAGTTGGCTTGTGAAATCTGGGAAGCTGAAAGCATCTGCAAATATCACTCGGTAAGTCAAGTTTAGTTACATATTGATCATCACCCAAGCCCAGTAGCTTTTCCTTAATCTGAGGTATTGGACGTACATCTGAACCAGATACTACATTTAGCTTACAGAAATCGATACAGAAATCAGATATGCTGGTAAGGTTCCGGAACTAATGTAATTAGGCTGCAGCATTCTTTGTGTAATGCTGTAATGACTAACTGTAGCATCTTCCATAATTTGCCTTTTACTGTAGTCCATAACTGTTCAAGATCTGAGTAATTTGTAAAATTCTTCCAGGTTTGGGTGTTTCTGCTATAGAAGTGATCACATCCAAAAGCTTTTAATTAGCTGACTAACTTCTCCATGCTGCCCAAGATCTGAGTAATCCCAAATGGTATTTCTGGTCCTTTCATCAGACTTCTGATGTTCCAGCTGCTTCTGAAACAAGCTGCTTGATATGTGTCTTCTATGTCTGCCACTGTTTCAGGATAGTAACATGATAAATCTGAGCCCTTCGCTATTTTCTCACTAGCAAATTTTTTTGGTTAAATTTCCCTATTTGCCCATAACTTCAAAAGCCTTTAGACTAATAATTCATTTTCTCCAATGGAAAACTATACCCAATTGCCTATTTCTGTATCAATAACAGAGTAACCTTATTAAAGAATTGCTCTGAGTACTGCTGCTGACTGTAGGAGTATTTTCCTAGGGAAAGGATTGAAAATGTTTTGTGTTTTCTTCTGTTCTAGTACATGCTATTTAACATTCTGATTTGTGGTCCCTCGCTTGTCCCAGGACTCCTGAAGGTGGGCCAGCAGTACCTGCAGGTTGTTTTCCAGAGAGTAAGATAAAGGGTGGAAACCCTGTAAAATCTTCCAAATTTTGAAGATCTTACTGATTCTGCTGTTCAATGGTCATCTGCTTTTGAAATGGTATTTTTTAATGTACGTTTGCACCATGCAGACACAGTGTCATGGGGAAAAAAATAATAGCTTAACTTATGAACACTAAGAAGATAATTGAGTGTAGGTATAAGGGCAGGGTGAATATCCAAAACTGAAGCCCACGTAGATACTAGAGGAACCTGATGTAGGGGCAAAAAACTAAAGGGGTGTCACAACAGCCTTTGCAATAGTGTTGCAAGTACTTGTAGCCTCAGGTACTTCAGGGCTGGTGCTCATAACGTAGTGCACACATGCCTGGGACTGCCTGCTCACACCGAGGGGCTGTGCCATTTCAGCCTGGGGCACCGCTGATGGACTGGTGGCAATTCCAATAAGCTGCAGGTGAGTATAACCAGGAGTTAAATCTTTCTGCTAAATCCATTTAGGGATGCAGATACTGGAAATAGGATGTGTCAGAACTGACTTTTGTAAATTTAAATCTGTGACTCAGCCTGTAGGCACCTTATTTTCCTGGTGTACATGTTTCTTGTATGTGTTTTCTGTTTCTTGTCTTATGAAACATTACAATAATTACCTCTCTGTAATCTTAGCAGGCAATATATCAGAAAAGAGATTAAGTAAATTCAAAATTAGTTTTACTATAGTGAACTAATTTATTAGTTTTTACTATAGCTGGGATATCTTCGCAGGGGTGAAGCGGGAAATAGATGCTTAGCTATAAATTCATAATCAGTCATAATTTGAATTCCATTTATATCCATGGGGACAATCTTTAAACAGCAAAATGCCACGTACTGCATACTGTCATACACTCCAAAATTATTAATTGTTGTCTGCTGCTAGGACTCTCTAAAGGTGGACATTGTAGTTCAGGGAATTCGGACACTTTGAATAGTCTCAGTTACATGGTTTTCCGTCCATTTAACTGGTAAAGTACTTGTGTAACAATGACATCTTCTTCCAGGACTTGCCTTTTAAGGGTTTTCAGATTTCTATAGGATTGCTTCAAGGGAAAAAAATAAACCCTTATTACTCTCTACACCTGGTAACTCTAGAGAGCCAAAACAGCCACAGGGCTGATATAAGTAGCTGAATAATGTGCTAGGGAGGGTTTTCCGTCTCATACACCTTCAAAAGAAGTGTTAACTAAATTCTATTAATGGTGTCAAATTCTGCCTTCAATTACACCTGTGAAACCTAACAGAGAGAATAGTGTGTGTAAAGAGAGACTTTGGCCTTGTAAATGCTTTTTTTGCCTGTAAATATATGACAGCCTGAAAGAATATATCATGCCTGAGCTCTCAGGCTGAGCATGCAGGGCTGCAGCTGGGAGGATTTTCATTTTTTTACTTAGAACCTGAGCAAATATGATACAGAGTCACAGATCATAAAAAGTCCTGCTGCTGTTACACCGACAGAAGTCAAGACTGTTCTACAACTTAGGAAATAATATAGCTCCATCATCTCATGGTCATTGTATTCCAGCTTAAGTTAAATAATGTGTGTGTCATGAACCCAGCTCACATCACAAAATCAACATTTTCTGAACTATTGCATCATCACTTCAAAACTGGCTTTTTTGGTAAGAGTAGAATAAAAATTGCTGGTTTTAAGAAATGACAAATAGTAGCCTGAGTATATTTTGTAGCCCCTCTGAAATGTGTCAGAAGAGTGTATTTCAGAAACTCATGTAGAAAAGAATGAAAAGACTGCTGTGCTGCCATTAGATAAGCTATATTGTAAATCTAAGATACTGTTTTCGTAATCAAGGTACGATTTCTCAAAGATGCTGGAAGACTGGAAATGAAGGGACATTTATCTGCTGTATCAGGCCTAAAAAGGAAAATGTCTCCTGCGGTATATGGCCAATCCTTTGTTATCACAATGTTGTAATATTTCACTTCAAAGTTACCTAGAGAAAATATTTGTGAAGTTATTAACATTTTTTGTATGAAACTCCCATGACAGCACTGCAGGGAAGTTTTGATGTAGTTGCTGTTTTTTTCATGGAGATTTTATAACACTTTCAGTGTGCACTTAAAAATGGAAACATATTCCATCAACTTCTATTGACAGTTGCAAATATCTCATTGCAAAGACCTTATAAATCTAAACCCCGATTGTTTAAAATGTAATGAAAAAGGATTTCCATATGTTATTATTTTTAAGAGAACCTGATTTTTGAAGGTCTAAGTTTAGGAGTGCTGAATAAACACAACTCTCCCATTTCCTGGAAATCAATCTTATTTTGCAGAAACATTTGTACTTATTGATACAAATGCCATGCAGAAACAGCCAATTACAAACAACAGGACAGAAGACAAACTTGTAGAACACAAAACAAGAATTATAATTCTATTGAAAGCTGGAAGTTGAACTGCAAGCTCAAAGACACTACACAGGAGTAACTTAGAGTGAAACATATTCAAACAAGTATTCATGAATCAATGATCCTATAGGTTCAATCACACTTAACACAGCCAAGGAAAAGTACATGGACAGAGGAGTGCATTCAGCTTGCAGCTCTCCCTGAGAAGCCTTCTGATTGCACTGACCAACGCTACCACCTCTGCTCTTCCTCGCAGGGGACTGGGACGTCTGTACTGAAGGTGGTCTACCCTACAGCCCTGCACCAGGCACCTCTGGCAACAGCTAAGGTGTGCAAAGAGCCGTGGGAGCCTCCACTCACACATCATCTTCTCATTGGCTTGGGACCTGCATTTAAACTCCTGGCCTGGCCCCAGCTTTTCTTTCCTACTTAGTGTCTTTTAGGCACATATGTGCTTGGCCTTTCATGTTGTTAATCCTTAATTCACCTCACCTTGGCTTGCTGATTTGACCTCCTGGCTTGACCTCAGACCTGCCTTGTGGCTACAGACTTTTCCAGCAGTCACTGAGCTGTGACTAACCCTAATTACTGCTGTGGGACTTGCTCTGCTGTTCTTAAGTGCTTAAGGACTGTATTGCCTGCTAGTGAGTCTATCTGGCCATCATTCTCAGCTCCCAGTTTGTCCTCTGCTGAGGAGGGAGGTGGTAGGGAGCATCAACTCTGAATGCTCCCTACCACCTTCTCCCTACCACCTTGCCAATAAGTAAGTGTTTTATATGTGCATAAAGAGCAGTCTTTATGGCGCCTACTGAATCTGTGGGGAGCCCGCAAAGCTGCATAATGACTAGGAAAGAGCTAAAGCTTTAGTCCTGTAGTACAACTTAATGAGGAAGTAGAAGCTTCTTTGAGTGCCAGGATGTAAGCAATGTGTCAACAAGTGAGATATTTAGTGTACATAAGATATGCTGCAAGATAGGAGATAGTAAACGCTAGCATTAGAGAAGTGGAATTTCAGTTACCTCTTTGTTCTCTTCACTTAATAATTACACAACACAATAGCATGGCAAAATATTCTTACTATAATTAGTCAAAGAAGATACCACAAAGGTCCATTCACAACATTTAAATTTCATAGGCATATATATGGGTCTACATAACTACATAGGCCTCTAAGGCCTATATATAGACATAAGACAAAGATTTTATCTGTTAGCCTTTGTCATCATTACATAAGTAAATGTTTAAGGGCACTTCAGAATATGCCTTTTGTGGATGTAATGCTAATATCTGAATAGAAACAAACTTGTATATAAAACCTTTAAACACTGTTATTAGCACTATAGTGTATATCCCAAAGGAGGCAGATTTTTGTCAGTAGTAGAAAACTCTGAATGCTCGACATAATTATTTCCAGGAGATTTTTTGTGCAATGCCTGGAAATACTTCAAGCTTTAGAGGCAACGAATGTGGTCGACCATCAATAGGCTTTTAATTGTAACATTTGACTTGTGGTTTATAATAATGACTGCAGTGATAAGCGCTCAGTAAAGTTTAGAAACTATTTCCTTCACTGTTATGCTGGACAGAGACTCTGTTTAGCTGCTTATCAACTTAAACATTTCTATTCCTGCAAGTTTTCTATTTCTAAGTGGGAAAAACATCTGGATCCAGGAAGTACCTTGTATCTGTTAGAGTTGTCATCTAACAGTAAGTTTATTAAAGTCTAATTAGGATCATATAATCGGCTGCTTATACTACCAGTAAACAGGCATGAAAATCAAAGAGAAGTACCAATCTGAACAAGCTGTGTATAGTCTCTGCAAACATTCTTTGCCGTATTTTGGCTGAATTTTGCTTCTGGTTAAGAAACCGTAGGGATCAGTCATCATTAAAACTGCAGAAAGCAAGCTGAGCAAGCCATTGCAGTATTAGTCTATATTCACCCAGCTGAAACCACAGCACTGCAGCTGCTGACATTTCTTTTCATTCATCTGTGCCTCTGTTACTCTTCAGTAGGCCACCCACTGTTTGCTTGCATATTGCTGTACATGCACATTGGAGATTATGCACTATCATGCTCTATTTCTCTAAATTTTCCTTTAAATAAAAAAGCCCTGAGGCTTTGTAGATGCATGGCTATCAACCAATATAAAGCTTGGATTAATGATGCCTATAAACTCATCTCTTCTCTGACAGGTTTTTCTCAGTTTAAGACATGCATATTGGCTAAAATGACAAGGTCACCACCTCTTGGTTTTATTAAGTAGTACTGGTGTCAGTATAAGTACTATTTGCTTATCAGAAAGATTCAGATTATCAGAATATTAGGAATGTGGTGAAACTCAAAACTATTGAGTGGGTCAGACAATATTCTTAAAAGTTAGATTTTTTTATCAAGAAGCTATTAGCCTGGAGAAATTATAGAAAATGAGCTACACTACATCCACTAACATGACATGATCTTCATGTTTTCATAAGATAAGTAGTTAGGCTGACTGGTATCATGCTATTAATACTATTAATTAGCCTTCATAAAAAAAGATAAAAACAATTATGTCAAAACAGTTAACTGAAAAATGAATGCAGGCTGAAAGAACAATCATATCCAGCTGCCTGCCTTACATAATTTCATTGCAGTATTTCTTTCTGCCTTTTTCACAAGGGCAATGAATGTATTAGTCAAATCTTGACAGTGACGTGGCCACCATCAGCCTATATTTGCACTGAGGAAGAAGGATACTACGTATTTATTTACTGGATTTTCTCATAGTACCCTTCAAATGCGTTTATGGGTATTGTACTTACATATATGTTGCAGAACCCCCCATGCCTCAGTGTGCTGAATCTATCCTTCCTATGCTAGGAGAAAATTGTATATTAGGGTTTAGGCAGAGGGAAGGTTCAGGTGCAAATAATCACGTTTGGTCCAGCTGACTGGGATTTGGCTATAAAAGCCACTAGTACAATTGCCTGCTTGATTTCTCTGCCTTTTGGCTAGTGTATTTCTCTTGTTTGCAGATTAGGGACCAAAAGTCTTGCTTGTTTCTCTCTTTTGAATGCTACTGCAGCCTGGAGTGTCAGGATGGTGCTTTCTGGTCAAGTTTCTCACACCAGCGATCAAAGCAGGTAAGGAGCTTGCACTGAAAGTACAGTGTGGCTATCAAGGAGCCAGAATAGGCACACAAACAAGATGTGTGATACAGGCAAGTAAGCTGATATGTCCGTGTCAGACTAATTGTGGTGGAGTATAAGTTTTTAAGGACACACTGATTTTTGTTTCAGCAAAGATGTTCTGGGTCTAAACTAACAGTCATCTTGGCACTCAGCTGGATTGGCAAACTTAAGCCCAAATTTATGCACGCGTACCTTGACAGGCAGTTGATGTGTAGCCTTTTGGATTCTCTATGCCTTCATTGATGTAAATACTAATAAATTTAGCTTCTAGCTACACTACTCACAAGAAAATATAGATGTTGTTTACTCTTTGTGTCTTTGCTCAGGAAATGAATCAGTAATTGATTTTTCTCTAAATATGTATCTATTTCAGAGAAGTCAGTACTAGATTTACAAATGCAGAGACTGGAGTAATGTTCTCATCAACGGGCTCGGTGGATGGTTCTTACAGCCACTTTGCATGCTTCTCCACAGCATTCATCAAATATGTACCACTAGTATGTGAAGGTATCAATATCCACTTGCATCCTTCTAAGCCGTGCATCCCTTCAAGAATTTAGTATGATGGTTGTCCCCAGAACCTCTTAGCAGTGTGTTTCATGATAAAGCAACCTTAAAATAGCATATTTCAGAAGATTAATAGCCAAAGAGCTTTATACTGTGCAAGGTTGCTTCAAAGACAACTCTGAAGGTTTGGTTTTTTTAAAGTTGAAATATTTGTGGCAGATGTTTATCTTTAGCTCTGCAGTATTTAGTATGAAAAACACTAGCTAACACATTGTCCCCTGAACTAGCAGACGTGGGAGGAAAAAATACTAATCGCAGTATAACACAACCTAATTTTGTGGTCAACGCTGAACCATACTACATAACTGTAAAAGCATCAGATTGGAAACTATAGAAGATGGAGGAAGGGGAAGCTCTGACTAGTGTTGTAAAAACATTTTTGTCATTGCTTTATGTTACACATTACACTAATTCTTAACCTCAATTTAAAAAGCAACTTTCCAGACCTATTTCCAAATATGGATGTTATCCTGGAAAGTGACTCTAGTTCTTCTGGAGATTTTTCCCCTGATTAAAACATGATTAGCATAAAACAGTACCAGGATATTGAAAAGAGTCTGAAAATATATAGATTAGAGATATTCTCCCCCTGCCCCCAATCTGTTTGACCTATTCTATACAGTTCAAACAGCATACAGCAGGGAATAAGTTCATTACTGATTTCTGTGGGATGCTTAATAAAATTTTTAGGATGCTTTCTATTATTCTAGCAAATTCCTCCTAATATCAAAGTAAATAAGATTTGACAGGTGGAACCAGTAATAGCTAGTGTTCTTTCTTTAATTTTCAAGAATCATTCAATATTTATCTATGCTTTGAATTCTAAGTGCTTAATTAATAGGATACCTAACCTTCTAATATTACTTAGACACAAGAACTAATCGTTTCTGTGCAAGAAGAGGAACATATTAAATAAATCACCAAAACTTTAAGCTTCAAATTATTCTTTTGCATCATACATATTACATATCTTAACATCCTTGGAGCTTTATATTTTCTGTAGAACTTCTCTTTTTTCTTCCCTTTACTGAGACTTTCTAATCTCTCAAACAGGTACTTTTTTGTTATTTTATTTTAAAGTGGCCCTGTAAGAACTTGACTCCATGTTCTCTTGTTGATTTTTCACTTATTGTTCCAGACAGAAAGACTTACTGATAACTCTGAGAAATAACAGCCCCTCAAAAAGAACAGTGCAAAAGAAAGGGGAGTAGGTGAAGGCTTTCTGAGGAACTGAGACTTGGAAAAGAAAATTATAATCTTTTAAGGCCAAAGTTATATAGGAAAATCTTTAGGACTAGGGGGAGATGGACACAAAGAAACAGAAGAGTTTAGGATCAGTAATAATGTTATAGGATTGGGGATTTTGGAAACGGGAAAACGAACAAGAGTTTTGGGGTATTCCCTAATACTTCAAGAGCAAGATGAGTGAATAGAGCCCAAGAACAGATGAAGAAAGGATGAAAGAAGCCCAGCCTTCAGAAGACTACAGGCTTTCAGAAAATTCTAGGATGAAAGACTTGTTTACACCTAGCTCTGTGAGCCTGCAGTCCTTTCAGACTTTAAATGGGGTTTAAGAAACTGCTGAGACACATCTTTAGCTAAAGGTGCTGCAACCTAATGAGAGACAGACACAAAAGGAAATGTGAAACAAAGGCATGATCCTGCCCTGGGTTTGAAGAATCCTGTTGTTGGGTGGTACTCTAAAGAAACAACTCATTGAGTTGATCCTTATGATCAGTGCTGATATGCCTGATCTCTTTGATCTGGTAAAATGAAGTATAGGTAACGTGTACAAATACAAGCTTTGTCTTGACTCTGAAAGTATCAAAAATTATTTTCGTGTCAAATACACTTAAGTGAAATACTGGAGGGAACATTGCTTTCAGCAGGAAGATTTTAACTCAAATATCTGTTACTGAAGACCTTAGCTTATTGAATCAATTTTTCTTTGATTATTCACTGGAATGAAGTGATATATAAGACTATTTTTTAATGATTTTTACACTATTACTCATGTTTTTCAGCATAGGGTTTTGGTAAAATTTGACTTGTAACTCTCTTGTAACTCTCTATCCTTGCTAGCAATGGCTACCTTTGGACTTAAAAGAGGATTATGATTAAAAACACAGTCCTTGAAGGGAAAGTCTGCATTCTTGCTCTTCCTGAATACCAATGGGAGTTACAAAAATACATTGCTTGTGCTGTGCTAAGAATTGGATGAGAGGCAGTAGCACTTAAATAGTGAAAAGGAGTGAAAACTTGGAGTAGACTTTTTTTGTAATGTAAATCAGCAGAGGAGGGAGAAAAATTGTTCTACAATTCTTTCCTTCAAGGACTTCCATCTCTTTGTAGAAAAAACCACATAGGACTATTGTGCTATAAAATCCATGAACAACAATTCACTTCCTGAAAGTCTCTTCACTGTGCAGGAACAATGATCAGACTGTCTTTCAGTGCCAAGCACCAGTTCCCTCACCAGACTCCTTTGTAGAGACTGTTCCTTGCTGTTCTGAGGGTTTGGCTGCCTTTTCCCTCTTTCCCCTCCCAGCTGGAACCACAACTGACTGAAGGAGTTACGGTTGCTGCCTGTTTCAGGAAATGGCAGATAATAGATGGAACTAGAGCTCACCATCATTCTGAAGGACTCCAATACCACAACTGGTGTTAAAGTGATGTGAAGTGGGGTATCCCAGTCTTTGGCTTTCTACCCTCTTATTTTCAGAATATTTCTCCTTTTTGTTGATAAAGAACTGTGATATGATCTACCTCTTTCAGACACTCCATGTGGACCTGTGTGGCTAGGACCTTCTTCAGTTGAGACACTGTTGTCATTGCGTGCAATGAAGTGACGGTTGCCTCCCCTGCAGAATGTGGGGATGTCTGTAATGTAATGCCACTGAACTCATAGCTGCAGGACTCTCCAAACAGTGTCAAACTCCCTCTGATCACAGCTGTGACCCAAAGCAGCTTTTGACAATCATATCCTCCAACTTTACCAAATACCCTAGTATACCCAACTTTACCCTAGTACCAAATAAAATCTGGATGATAGTCACTATTTTTATTTCTACTGGATAGTTACAAATAAATTAAGACTTTGTTCAGTGAGGAATAAAGTCTTATCTGAACTCACCTGAATATGGATGAAGACACGCAGGCTGTCTCACATCGTATCACACTGAATGTTAGAATAGCTGTATTTGATAAGTTTTATTGTTTTTAATTTGGAGGGACTGAGAAAGAATTAAGTAAATACTAAATGTTACACCAAAGTTAGTCCCAAGGTGGAGTTTTATACAAAATGGCTGTTAACAGCCTTGTAACACCAAAGGCACTAAGCATAGTATAGGGGAGGACTGGAAGAGGGAATGTTTGGAAAAGAATAGTAAGGGAGTGGACAAATAAGGAAGAGGACAGGCATTAGCCAAGAAGTTCCAATGTCTAAATTGCCATTTCAAAGTGATTACAGAGAACATGTCCCATTTCTGCAATTTTATTTCTGTCTCATAAAACTAGAACTCCAGTAACCTTTTGAGAAAGAATATCCTTAATATAGAACAGTGAATCCTAGGTAGAAAAATGTTACTTTAATGAAATACGTTGTTTACAGTGCTGTTTCATAATATTTTGCTTCTTTCTTATCCCATACTTTCAGCAAATGGTGGCAGGCTTTTTTGGGGGCTCCAGTGGTAGTCTTGAAATATTCCCAAGAGCCTGGCAGCTATCCATTCCCTATAGATCTCTGTTGCTTTCTGTATGTGTCATTTTCAGCTGTCTACTTGGGAAGCTTCATTTCCATATGCTCTAGGTTCTAGTAATACCAAATATACTTTCTCTGCTGAAATGGAAGATAATTTCCTCTCAAAATTTTCCACATAAACATGATTATTCTGGGAAAAAAAAAAAAAATCCCAAGAAGACTGTAAAGAAACTGCCCACTGTTTTGGGTTTGGTGGGTTTTTTTTTATTTCTTACTGTTTTCAAACACTGTTCTCTACTTAGTTGTCAATGTGCTTTGTAATACATTGCTCCCAAACTGAAATGGCATCAGTTAATTGCCTATGTCTCTTTCCCAAAGTAAAAACTCCTACTTACACTCTTTCCCCTTGAAATACTAGGAAATGGCAGTGGGGTTGCAAGAATCCACATAACTGGTAACTGCCACGGTGTTTGTTAGCACATGGACATAATTTAATGTTTCATTCCTCTATCTTACTAGTGTGAAGAAGTTTCATTTAAATTTCAGCTTACTGGACAAGAAGCACAGGGGAAAGGAGTTGTCTCACTCTTGAGATCAAAGAGGTAAAACCCATATAGATGTTCATCCTAGAATTTCCAGAGGCTGAATACAGGTCCTTAGTGAGTGCATTAATTGTTACTGGCAAGGCTGCAAGTGACTGTTTCTAAGTCTGTGTTTTCAAACTGTCATTTCTCTGTAGCAGTTTCTCTTGCTAACTTTGGCTCAATGCTGACAATGGAACACTGCAAGTGGGGCAGTTGATTACCATCAGAAAGTTTACTGTCATGTTTTGTAGATTTATGTCTGCATGTTTAAAAAACTAGAACTTTAAAAAGCCAGTGTTAGGCTGCTACCCATTGACAGATCTGCCACACGTGGGCTCTCCTCAGCAGTTTTTCTCATGCAGAATTGTTTTGGATGACCTCAAAGATTATATTTGAGACTTTCAGATGTACTTCAGCTCTGTGTCATCAGGTAGCTTTTGTGCATCCAGTAAATCCTGCACACGTTCACCATGAGCAGCTCAGTCCAAGGGCATATATACCGTACAGAGGATGCTCTATCACTCTGACTATGGCATTGCAGGAGAGCAGCTGCTCTGGGCTACAGCAGACACAGCAATGTTCAGAATTGTGGAATGAAACACTGATGCGTTGCACATGCAGTGAGACTGAGTCTGAAAGCTTTCAGCTGACTGCACTACTGATAAACTGTGGTGGTACACACCTGCGAACTGAGAAGGGGTTAAACTGTTTTCTGGCATGTAAAGGCTACCACAGAGGAGAAAGAATGAACTGTTCTCTATGTCTGTGGTACACAGAATGAAAAGACATGGTCTTAAATACAACAGAAGGTTCCCAGTCAGATGCTGGCTATGTTTTCTTATCTGTAAGAACTGCAAAGCACTGAAATGGGTGGCTTAGGGAAATACTTAATGACAAGTTAAACAAGCAATTGCCAGGAGATAAAGATCCTGCTTTAGAGAGGACGCTAGGCTAGATGATCTCCACAGATTCCTTCTAGGTTTATTTTTCTATGATTGTATGCACAATAAGTCTGACATGTCCTGAAAGTTTCCAATTACTGTGCATGAACAGACCATCTGTGCAAAGCAATCTCAATATGTCTGATGCTTCCTGGAAGCATTTTACTTACTGAAACAGAAATAAAATGGTTCTATCCATTTTTACAAATGCTTGTCCAGAGTCATTGGGAAAAAGTCTGGTAGAAACGTCAATCCAAAATTTTTTCCTTTATTTACTTAGCATCTCCTCTTGAATTTGAGTAACACATGATTCTCCCAATCAGGTATGTTGAAGATACCTAACATCATGCAAGTGATGACCTTTCCTTGTAAATTACCATAGTATCCATATCATGAGCTCTTAAAAGAAAATATTCACCTTAGTCAGATATCTAAAGCAATTTTTGAGTGTTTTAAGGATCAGGTTCATAACAAGAACTCTTGGTATCATACTGAAACAGTTACTCTTGTTTAAGAAATGTATTAAACCACTTTCTTTAAATATTTCCTCATGGAAGGAAAAAACACATCTAAAGCTGAATTACAGTACCAATGGATGATATTTGCCAAGCTGTCTGTAATTGAAGTCTTAACATGATAGGCAGTCACTTGTAAATGGCTGAACTCAGTGGCTGAACATGGAATCAAAGCCTTTAAGCAAATTGAAATTCCTCAGCTTCAAAAAAGGTGAGGTTCAAAATAAAAATTGCTTTTAGATAAACTACATGTCATGGAAGGCTATGTGGGCAAAGATGCTGGCATTACGAACACTTGAGAGCCATCAAATCTTAAATCACTTTCGAAACTTTCTTGAAGTGATAAGCATGCCTCCAGTTTATATTATTTCTGCAGAGTTGCATTATTCTTATAGACATGAATATTACAGTAACTTTTGGGATTTAGACAGCATATGCAAAGAAAACTATCAATATAAACAAAAAAATAATCTATAAAGCCTATTTGGTAAAAATGCAATATATAGTTAACAGGAACCTGCCTATTCAAAGAGTAGAATTTAATAAAGCAGCTTGATCTTCTTAACATTGGGGGGGGGGAAAGTATGTGAAGGTATCTTTCACTGTCTTTTTCCTTTGTTCCCATGTTTGTTCCTATTGCTGCTGTTCTTTTGTGCTAGTAGTTGATTAGGTGCTGAATAGATCTGGGGTAAGTTCAGAAACGCAAAAAAAAAAAAAATGTATCTTGCCTGGTGTTCATGCTGCAATGAGTTTTGTGGTCTAGGAATCTTTCTCTTATTTCTAAATGAATAATACCATTATAATGTATATCAGGAGTTAGGGGTAATTTAGTATAGATTTTGAGCCTAAAATAACAAGGCAGAAGAAAGGTGGAAGATACACACAGAAAGAATAAGAGGAATGTTTGCCCAAACCATCTAATATCAATTTTGTGTTTTATACTTACAGCCGATCTTGTTATAGTTCCACACTGTAAATTGGACTCTGCTGAATCAACACAGAAAGAAAGCTAGCAAAACCCCAAAATAATATCTGAGTTACACTAAAAACCTGAAGGATATCAGATCCATCCTTCAGCCTCTGGGGGATGAAAAGGAGTTCTATTCACAGCAATATGTTGAGAATCAAGTTTTCTAAACTGAATGTTTAGTATAAACATTTGACATGTTGGTACATTCCAAAATAACATTCCAGAGCTAAAATTTTCTTTTTTTTTTTAATTCAATTAAGTTGTCCTGTTGTTAAATAATTAACTTTTTGAATAGCATAATAAAAAATTTCAAATGCCTGTTCCTTCTACACAAGGAAAGAAGTCAGAGAAAGGCCAACAGGATGAGATCCTAATGGGAAAGTCTGGGTGTAGAAGCAGTGAAGGAAGGCTTAAATCAGGTTTCTATGCTTTCCAATTTAGAGTAAGGATGGCAAGAAAATATGCTGACCCTGTTCCTTTAGACAAAAAATACCTGGTAAAAAGATATGATTCAAAGGATAGCAGTCAGAATAGAAGCAGAGTTTAGGTGGGATAAATATTCTTAGGTTATATGAATCTGGGTAGTTTCACTAAACAAGACTTTTATACCTCATTAAAGATTGTATCTGGCATCATTTTCAGTAATGGTTCTGTGATTTCCTAGAAAGAGCAATTTGTTTGAATCTTTGGTGCTAGGATAGCTCCTCATTATAATCCCTTTAAGATAACTCAATTTGGGAAAAAGCTGGGAGAGAAATTTGTCTGTTGAATGCTGTTGAGCTTTGTACCCTGTGTTGACTTGTTACAGAGCTCACTGTGATACTTCTAATGAAACGTAAAGAGTGAGGCTCTTTGCTTGATATACTGTGTGTTGATGGATTACTGCTTAACCATTGGTCTCTGTGTTTTACATATATATATGTCTTTCCCTTGATATCTTGCAAGTCCTAGAGTATGAAAGAGAAAATTCTTTTGTTGTTTTTTTGTTGTGAGTGGGCTTTTGTTGTTGTTGTTGGGGTTTTTTTGTAGCAGCAAACCAAAAGAGAGTATTAGATACCTGCAGTCTATAAAGTTGTAATGCCCAGATGAGAAATCTGTGCCACCCCATGTATGACTGAAGTATTTGATCTGTTCAGGAACTGCCTATTTTAGGATGACATTACTTACCATAAATTAATAATCAAGCTAGATAAATCTGGAGGGGAAAAAAAAAAAAAAAAGATTAAGGATGTATTGAACGATTCATATGTCTCTGCCAGTCAAAACAGCTGTTAGAAATGTCTGTTAGAAGCTTTCATCATCTTTGCTTTCATCCTGTGACTAACATGATAGCTGAAAAGAAATGTACAGGCCTTTACATTTTCTTTTAAAATTTATTTCATAGGAAGAGTTACTTTAGACAAAAGGTGAATAAGAGGGCATGTAAGAAGTACACTGAATAAAGAAGAAAAAGAAGACGTAAATTATATAGTGGAGATGTAAATTATATAGAAGACCCTCTTTCACAATGAAACAACATTAAAAGAAACTGGAAGACAATACACTATAAAGCTAAGTATATTTGCAGGAAAACACTAAATTGGAAGTACTACAGATGGTATAGACTTGTTCCCTTATTGAAAATATGACAAAGCTGTTCATTGGCTTTAATGAGCTTTAGTCTCTTATTGTGAGATGAATTTGAAAGTTGAAAGAGGGAATATGAAAGAGACTTGTGCCTACTGGGAGAAGAGCACACCTCGTTCTGCCAGGGGTTAGTTTTGCTGTATTTCTGCCAGTGGAAGGTTTTGCGTTGTAAGACATCAGCTCAGAGCTGGAGAGAAGCTCCATCTCTTTGATCACAGTGGAGACAGGAAAGAGATTTCTAGACTTCTACCAAAAGATGGGTCTGTCTGTCACCAGCTGGAATGCCAAGAACAGATATAAAATATAGCACCAGAGTTTTTGTTACAAGATATACACCTGCTGCTAAAAGGCATCCATTTCAATATGCAGAAGATCATCCAGCAAATTTTGGAAAATAATGCTTATCAGGACTTACCTGAACAGATGGAAAAACTCCACTGGGGCAGTCAGGCAAGATAGTTAAAGCAATGGAAACTTTTTATCTTTAGTGAAAATTTTTTGACTTGTGGGAGGAAAGTAAAACACAATAAGGAAGATGAACAAATGGCTTAAAGGTTAATAGATCTTCAAGGGTGGTTGAAGTACTTGGAGGTGTGAATAGAGAAGGGATTATTTACCTCACTGCCTAGGGAAATAACATTGTTTGGACTGAGGTTGGGCTGAACTAGCAAGAAAATCTTTAAAAAATGAATAAATTTGAGAGTTGTGTATGTAGCTTTACAAATGACTATAAACCAAACAGAGATAAGTGATGGTATGATAAATGAAAGTATGGCAGTAAGTAAAACAGTATCAGATATCAGAAAGACGTATAGCTACGGGTGACAACTTCAGGTAAGTAATGTAATTAGTGAAAGGCTTGGATGGGACAACAAAACAGCAAGTAGTAGCTGAAAGGCTTGTGCTTAGTTCAAGACCCCAGACATCAAACAGTGCAACCAGAATTACTAATCCAGAACCTGAAAGCAGTTATTAACATGGCAATCATAGCAGAGCACAGCTACTGACAGGCACAAAGTGTTCAGGAAAGACAGATATGAAAGTGAAGATGATGAATACCACTGCATGTGGTGCTATATCAGATGCGAACAGAAAAAGAAGAGATAGCAGAAGATATGGTCAGGAATAAACTAAAATCTACTTCAAGACAAAATTCATTTTGAGAAGGGTTAAAAAAACAGATTGTATTGGGATAGTGCTGTAATAGAGTCTCTAGATCAGATTTGGATAGAAAAAAAATGATGCAGAAATAAAGCAGAATTAGTACAGAAGACTATGTCAGTATTGAAGATTTAAATGTTTTAATGATAGACCCAACAACATAGTTACAGGTCTGTACATTCTTGAATCTCGTAGGTGACAAAGATTTTCATTGGGTAATCACTAACAAAAAGTGATGCCAAGAGTGATTTTGGTAAGACATGAACACATGATCAAAATATGGTTAGAGAGGAGTGAAGAAAAGTGTTATCAACAATCATAAATTTATTCTATTTCTGTTAAATAAAAGAATGATAAGGTTCTGTGATAATCTTTTTACTTCAGAAGCTCCAATTTGATCAGTGAAGAAACTGGTTAGCAAAAGTGTCTGAAGTAAGGACTTAGGGTCTTGAATATAAAAGAGGCTCAGAATTTCTTGAAATCAAATAAACCTGATTTCTAAGCAAGGTAAAAATGTTATCAGAAATTTAAATAGATTCAAAATCCCTTCACAGGGCATATTAGGATTAAAGGGTGAACTACTGCTGACATGTGGCTGCACTGAAAGAGGGAGGGAGAGAAGAAGCTGTGTCTACCTGATACATTGGAACATGCATTTCCAGTAGTGACAGGGGAGAGGAGTCTGCTAAGTTCAAGGAAACAAGGTCTGAGGGGATAAGATTCCTCTCCATGAATAAACAAGGGACAGGGACATACATTAGGAGGGAGAACTGTTTGAACTGAATGATGTTGCTGGTGGAGAACAAGAAGTTTAAAAAGGTCACAACAAAATTCATTAGAAGGTTTAAGTACTGTAGGAGTGATGGTCCAAATGAATGAGGCTTCCAAGTGGAGTAGCAGGAGCCAAGAAAACTTGTTACAGGTGGTATGGTCAATCAAAGGAAAGAAATGGATACTCTACTGAGCTGCCATATCTCAGGACTAGATCTGATGACTGGGCAGGTCCCTTCTAATTCCTAATTACTGGAGTAACTAATTCTAATTTTTTCCAACCCTTTTTCCTACATAATTCTTCCCTCCCTCATGGCTTTTCTAAGAGTTTGAAATGTCCAAATGAATTATGCAAAGTAGTTCTCCTTTGTCACCTTCAATCTGACAGACTTCCTTCTTCTATCTTAGGCATAATTTTTCTTGTAAAATTATACTAACTATTCAAATACTCAAAGCAAAAATCAACAGAAACTGAAAAAAGAGAAGTTAATCTGAATTTAATGTATAGTTTATATGTATTAAAACCGAAGTTATAGACTTTATTTATTTGTCCATTCCAATAATTTTCAGGATACATTACTTGAAGTCATTGCAGAAACATTGAAAGGCATTCAAGATTTACTAAAGTAAAAACAAAGACAAAAAACTAAAAAAAACACCCCAAAACAACACAACAGAAACTACATAAAGAGAAGACTAAATTCTTTGCTCTAGCAATCAGTTTTATTTCAAAACTGGCTCATCCTTAATTCCTGCTGTGCCTCTTTAGCAGAAATGTTAGTGCCTGGGTCCCTGCCTGGTCTTTGCTGTAATTAGTGCTAAAGTTCTGTTCAAAGCAGCTCTGAACAAGTTGTCATCCTTCATTGTGGCTTCAGTCTTCAGCAAAGCTAAGCTTTTCTTCAAAGTATGAAACATCAAATGAATCTTAGCATTTTCAGAAACAAACCTTAGTCTGATGCTCCCTGTGTCTTTCTCCCCAAGAGCTAAGCACTCTTGTGATTCAGCAAAAACTAATTCCTTCCTCTGGGAACTCCTGCCAAGGACTGGGTATACCACATGGTTTTGATTTCTTATGCTGCAGAAGTACAAGACATAAAATTTCAATTTCCAGGTAATTTTATTAAGGAAAATGACATCACTCGGCAGTCCTGAAATTTTACTTCAGTACTGTCCTAGTTCCCCAGGCACAGACCCATGGGCCAGCCATGCAGGCAGGCCACGAGTAGATCTGAGTCAGCTGGGAGATCCAATCAAGGCAGCTGACTCACAGGTGTATCCCATGCCACTGAATCATGCTCATTATAAAAGGAGGGAGCTCAGTGAGGGTGGAGTTCCTCCTCTCCCTGAGGCTCCTTGTGTGTTCCTGCTATTGGCATTGAATCAGGCTGAGTAGACCCTTTCTGCTTTGTCTTGATTGTTGTTTCTGTTTTGTCGTGCTATTAAATCTGTCTATACTTCAGCTCACGGGCATTTTCCTTTTTTTCCCCAATTCTCCTTCCCATCTGGGGAGGGAGTCTTGGGTAATATACTAACTGCTACAGTTCAGCCCTAAGTACTGGCTAACCATAGACAAGTGCACATAGTGGGGGGAAAGAAGTTAAAGAAATCCAAGAAAATTTATCTCAGCAAGTATTTTAGTTATTTAAGTTTCAAATCTCAGATTCCACAAAAAGTGAAGTTTTTCTGCCTGTAAGATGTCTGCAAAGAAAATTTTTTTTAAACTTATCTTTGTTAAACTTGTAGTAAATGTTAGTGGCAGAGATGAAAAATGCAATTAATGACATAACATATGTACATATCTTTGCGCATGCACAGGTTTCTATATCCATATGCTGGCATGTAACTATGTATCACGGCAAACTACCAGCTGAAAAATTTGTTAGACAATTCCTAAACCTGTAAGATTTTTATTGAATTGTGTGAGGCCCTTCATCTGGTAGCTAAGCTCAGTGTCTGCACTGCAATTCATTAAAGATCACACACAATTTGCTTGAGTCTTTGGCCAACTGATATTGTCTGACAGTACATTCAATATATCTTGCACTGAAATTCAGGCTTCATTACTTGTTGATTATTTAGAATGTTTTAGTTTGTATGTCCCCTTTAATATTCAGCGTATTTTTCTCAAAATCTGATTTTGTTTGTACAATTGATTGTATTTTATGTCTCTACATAGTTTTAGTACTTTCCAAAAAAAAGACTTATTTGTTACCAATGATGGCTATTTATTGCCTTCCTGGCTTCTGTGAAATGGTCACCCAGGGTTGCTAGGTTTCCTTGAAGACAAGTAGCCCAAAAGATTCATGTTAGAAAACAGGGATATGCCATTATTCAGGCTTGCTCCAATCATTACAGTATCTGTTTTCCTCTATTTAACTGTGATCCTAAATGGGTAACTTTCACAGTTTTTCATTTGCTTTTAAATAGTCCCTTTAGATGTACTTTAAACTAGAGAGAAGTATATCTGTATGTGTTACAACCAAAGTCATACAGGAAGCAGTATAAAAAAATCATTCTACAAAATCTATGGGTTGGTTCAGAGCAGGGTTAAACTTATGCTTAATTCATCAAACAGACTCACACCAACTTTATCTGGAGCTGCACTCAGCCCTGAAGACAACCAAAACATTCTTAAATTACATACCACAGCATGTAGAGTGTTGTGTGACACTGGACATACATTTCTGTGCCTACTGCTATAACGCTCAGTCTTTTATCACTTAGACTAGGAGAACCACCATTAGTTATTAGCAATGTTGTACTCATAGCACAAAACCAGGCAAGCCCGTTTCTGTTCAGTAGAAATGACAGATATACTGCAGATGAGAAAACTGATTGCTCTACTCCAATATATTCTGCCTGACAATGATCAGTGTAAGTCAGAGAAAAATGCAAGAATAGTGCAGTAACCTACTTTTAGAAATTTCTTTTCAATTCCCCCCCGTTAGTGGTTGCACATGTCCTGAAGCATGGAAATATCAGTGGATTCTTTTAATATTCTCTAATATAATTATGGAAGATCTCATGATGAATTCTGAACTTGCCTATAGAATTCATACATTTATTAAAAAAAAAGTAGATTCTACAATGGATTAATTACACATTCGGCTAAATAAAGCATTTTATTAATTTTTAATTGTTTGTCTTGTAACTGGAGCATGGCTGATTTTGAATGGCAAGATGAATTTAGTTTTATTTTAGTTAACTACAAAATCAAATGCTGTTAATGTAATTTTACTTATCCTTCCCTCATTTCCTTATTCTCTTAAGTGGTCAGAAGATTTTCTGTTGAGTCATAAAACTTGATTTTTATTTTGCCATTCGCTCCTTAGAATAGCTTTGTAATATGAAAGTAATGCTTCCATTTTTGGGTGAAGGGCTTCGGTGGCAATTTCAGGAGTACCTATCACCCTTCTGTCACTCACCATGGCTCCTCTTGCCACCGCAGTTTGCCAGGCTGCCATAGGTGTAGCCACGTTCAACCTGGATCAAAGTACTCTTTTTACATACTGGTCTCTCTTCCTCCCTCCCTTTTTCTCTGTCTATGCTTATATTTTAAGCTGTTTCCCTCAGTCTACAGAGGAACCCAGCAAACAGCTGAATGAAGAGGACAGTGATCTGTGACAGCTCCTTAAGCCACAATGTTTCCACAAACTCTGCATCTTCAGATTAAGGCTACTATCTGTTAGAGAGCCTATTTACAAGACTGGATTCTTCCAGAGTCAGGAAGAAAGTTTCATTGCTTACATATAATCATGTAACAGGTATGGTGATCTGTTTGCACTAACCCCCTTTCAGAGAAGGCCTCAGCAGCTCTTATTTCTAAACTTCTGCTGATACAGGTACAGTTCTTGCAGGCTCTGCTTTAGCTAGCTGTAAATGTTGCTTTAACTTGTTTAAGCAGATTTAAACTGATAGCTTTCACTCCACTGATTTCCAGTTTACAACAAGTGTAGATCAGACTCTTATTTCTCTTACAGCCTTGCAAGTATAGTGTGCTATTTTAATTCTAAATTAGTCAGGGGAAAGTCACTGTGTGTAGTCATTTCCTAGCTTTATAGAGTGCAGTCAGGAACCCAGATTGTAGTAAGCGATTCAGTAGATATTTGTCTGATAACAAGCTTTAATTTGCATATATTGATCTGCTCAAATGTCCATGACCTTTGCATTTTACTCAACATTCTTATAGCTGATGCTTAAGGATTTGCAGACAAAGCAGCAAAGCTAGAAAAGCTTTTCATTTTATGAAGGTTGAACAACAGTTAAAGCCTTCTGTGACTGTTTTAAGGACGACAAACAAAATTATTTTACCAGCAGCTTAGTTCCTCTAGATATGCTCCTTATTCACCTTTTTTTGCTGAGATCTCAGGCAGTTTGCAGCCCATTATTTACATCCAGGATATGCTGTTTCTGCCTCAGTTCCAGTGCTGTTTGTCGTGATCTGTTGCTGATTTCTGTTTTTTTTTTTATCTTGAAAGTTGTAAGCACATAAAAATAATCTACAGAATCATAGAATGGTTTGGGTTGGAAGGGACCTCAAAGATCATCCTGTTCCAACCCCCCTGCCATGGCAGCCACACCTCCCACTAGATCAGGTTGCTCAAGGCTCCATCCAACCTGGCTTTGAACACTTCCAGGGATGGAGTATCCAAAACTTCCTTGGGCAACCTGTTCCAGTGCCTCACCACCCTCAGGGTAAAGAACTTCTTCCTTATATCGAGTCTAAACCTACCCTCTCTCAGCCTCCACCCATTACCCTTTGTCCTATCACTACATGCCCTTGCAAAAAGTCCCTCCCCAGCTTTCTTGTAGGCCCCTTCAGGTACTGGAAGGCTGCTATGAGGTCTCCCCAGAGCCTTCCCTTTTCCAGGCTGAACAAGTCTAACTCTCTCAGCCTGTCTTCATAGAATAAGCTGTAGATCATGCCCAGAAACTATCTTGCGTTTATAAATGCACAGAGAAAAAGTACTTTTTCAAGCTGTGTAGCTCCAAAGATGTTAAAGTTTATAGCAGCCCTGCCCACACAAAGTAGATACCATGAGGGGCAGGCTCTTCTGTGCTAAAGACACTTTACATTTTTCTAGAAATCTAATTTTGTTTCATGTCTATTTTTTTTTTGAGGCTGAAGATGCATTACTAGAGGTGAGAATCAGTCATTAGAGAAATGAACTAGATCTGGAATCTGGAAATCAGATTTTATCAATCAAACTTGACACCTGAATTTTCAGTTTCAGTTTGAGACAAGGAGGGAATGTGAAACACTGACGCTGACATGGGTTTTTCTACTGTATTCTGGGGTCACTGAGATTTGCAGAGACCTGGTCATGTTTGTGGAATATAACCAGTTCAACTATACCATTCATCTACATTAGGGCCAATGTCACACCAGCTGCACATGTATTACACAAATGATCTGACCTGCTTAGGGTGTATGGCATATATATTCTCCATGCATTTGCAGTTCATTCCTAGCTGGTCTGACTCTTCCAGAAGGCATGAGGCTCACTGCACGCATGTTAAACAACACCTATGTAAATAAACCTCCTCAGAGGAATCCCAGCCAGAAAGAAGGCGGTCTGTCCTTGAAAATTATCTGACACATATTCCAAAAAATATTAATGTGGACAATAAAATCTATTTATAAACAGTGCAATTTTACCTTGTAAATTATAATGTCAAAGTTAGATATACATAAAATGGCTATTACACTGGCAAGTATTTTTCTGAAAAAAAAAACAAACCAAAACCAAAAAAAATCCAAATATAATTTATTAATGAAAGTGAAACATATTTAAGAATGGTGTTTTCGGGCTTAAAGTTTAGCACTATGAGTCATCTTGTTCAGAACTGGTAAAGGTAAGGATATTTTTAAGAAGAAATCAGTCATTATTTAATTGATTAATTAATCCACTATTGAATACATGGCCAGATAAGAAACCATTACATTGTGAACAAAATCCTGGTTTAATATTATAGATTATTTGGTTAATCAGAAGCTTTATTGATGGTCATATTAAGATGCATATTTAAGAACTAAAAATAATATTGATGATGAACATTAAAAATAGACCTTAATTGTCCTTTAGAAAGGTGTTGCAAAACATAAGCATTTTACTTTAAAAATGTAGAATTCTGTTTTTCCCTTTTGTATAAGGAAAAGGATTTTTTTTATTTTTTATTTTTTGGGAGAAGAATGGAGGAGGGAGAAGGATGCCTGATCAGAGCTTTTCTGTAATTAACAATGACAACTAGCAGTCCCAAACCCATTCTCTCCCATTAAACCTTAAGTGGTAGGCATACAATTTAGCAATGTCACTGGTATTTTAAATAGTGTTATCAAAAAAAGATTAAAAAAAAATCCATGTTTACAAGAAAACATAGTAATGCAACATTTGGTGGCAGTTGTTAAATTTATTTTTAAGTTCTTTAAGACATGATACAGGGGAACCAAGTGGACTGCTTAAGCTTTGTTAGAAATGCTCACTACTAGTGATGAGAACATTCTATAGTTATCCTTTTATGTTTCTTCACAAAAATAGAAAGTATATTTATTTCACTAATTTCACTTGCAAACACAGCTCTCTACAGTTTTGTGGGAATAGAAGAAATTAGGTTTGGCATTTTCTTGTTATCTATGGAACCTAGACATTTGCCCAGTCTTTAACACTTGCTTGGAAACTTAAGCCAGATCATTGACACAGATTTCATAGAAAAGTCCAAAGTATGTCTGTGCTATAGCTTGCAGAAGTCTTATGGAGGCTATGTACTATAGCAGGAACCACCTGAAACAATGGAGGATGAGTATCATAAGAGGTAGTGCAACTGCAGCACTGACCTGACAAGACCTGGCTTTGGTGCCCAGTAACTCCATGCAACACACACACTGTCCTGAGCGACCGCTGTAACAGACAGACCCCCAAATCATGGACTAAATTAACTGAGTGGACATTTTGCAGAGGTGGTCCATGGACTGAGGGAATGATATCTATGTAAATCAAAGGAAGGGGATTGGTAGTTAATGAAAGCATATTGGACAGTATGGGACCTGATCATGACTTAAATGGTGTCGAGTAAGGGGTGGAGATTGTATTGCTTTTGGCTGGGATAGAGTTAATTTTCTTCACTGCATGATGCTGTGTTTTGGCTTTGTGATCAAAACGGTTTTAATAACACAGGGATGTTTTATCTCTTGCTGAGCACTGCTTGCACAGCATGAAGGCATCTTCTGCTTCTCACATTGCCCTGCTAACAGATAGGCTGAGGGTGCACAAGAAGTTGAATCCAGCTGACCGAAGGGATGTCCCACACACCATATGACACTGCTCAGCAACAAAAGCTGGGGAAATAAGGAGGGAGTTACTGCATTTGTCTGCCCAAGTGATTGTTATGTGCGATGAAGCACTGCTTTCCTTGAAATGGATAAACATCTGCCTGCTGATGGAAATTAGTGAATGAATTGCTTATTTTGCTTTTCTTATGCACACAGCTTTTGTTTTATTCATTATCTCTATTGTCTTTATCTCAACTCATGAGTTTTCTCACTTCTGCTCTTCCAGTTCTCTCTCCCATCCCGCTGCAGAGGGGCTGAGCAAGCAGCTGTGTGGTGTTGAGCTGCCTATTGGGGTTAACATGTAACACCATGGTTAGTGAAACCATGACAACAGCATCATTGAATAGGAACAGCACTGATGGATAGTTTAAAAAAAAAAAAATATTTTATTTTTAAAAATATAATGACCCATCTAAAGGAGAAAATAAGTTGTATTATACTCCCAGTTCAAAAATACGTATTTGAAATTATTAGGTACCTGGAGAACGGTGTTAATAGGGTTGTTGATATAAAATGATCACAGTTTCTGTTTCTGTGTATGACAGAAGCAAGATCCCATATACAGAAACCTTTTCTTAGTAACACCACTCTGTCATAGAACTGAGTGAGAAAATCAAAACCTAGACTGCAGATAAACCTCTGATTACCTTCATGCTTATCTAGAAGTGAAAAAACTAGAGAGAGGGCTCAATTCTAGGAGGAATCACTTGTCACTGGATGAGAGTTGATACTTGCCATAAAAGTTAGGCAAAGCAGACAAATACCTACTTGGGACTGAAACTTTCTCATCTATAGGAAGCTCTTATGTTGTTTCAAGAATATAAAGGGTTTATTGTGCAACAACACGTAACAAAGACAGTGCTTAGCAGACTAGCAACCTATTCTGTGCGCTTGCATAGAAAGAGATTTCTACCTTTCCAAGATCTGGGTGTCCTTTGAGTTATTGAAGATGTTATTCAATGAGTATCTGTGTCCTGACCTCAAATGGGGAGATATTTGTGTTCCTTTGTGTCTTACCATTATAACCATAGTTTGTGCAAAGACGTGTGGAAAGACTATTTTAAACATTGTGGAGGTTCAACACATTTTCACACTAACAGTTTCATTAAAAGTTTTATGAGAGCTTGTCTGCAAGCAGGTATTAGTACACAGCACTCAAGGCTGCGATTTACAGCACTTGCTACTTGATGCTAGTTCCATGTGTTGGCACTCATGATGAGCACTAGCTGCTCACAAGCCTACTTAGCTTTTGAAATTTCCCTGCCCTGGGTCTATGAGCCAGCAGGCGAAGGCAGACATCTCTCTTCACACTATCTCCAAAACAGACACACTCAAGTTGAAAGGCTCATCTCTGGATGCAATGGTTGGGTTTGTTTTGTTTTTTAATGATACAGATTAGTAACTACACTTCATCTAGTTGTGAGCTATTACCCTATGGCCTTAGTTCTTTAGGTGTCTACTGCTCAGATGAGTTCTTTAATGCCTGTTATGACATGTATCTGCCTTCAGTATATATTCAGAGTATACAGGCTAGGAACTAATAATAGTTTAGCTAGAGGAACTATAAAATCACAACTTAAACTAGCTGAAAATAAGTTCAGATAAATCTTAAAAGGGTTGCCATTGTCATATTTGGAGATACATGCTAAACAAACTTTCTTCTTTTCTCTTTAGTAGGGGATGTTTTAGAAAATTAGTAAAGTAGTTGTATGAACAGTAAACCATTAAAAACACTACTTTCTCTATCACTGATCTTTGTAAGAAAGATTTTTTTTTTTTAATCATGACCCAATTACAGTATCTTCCATAATAACCATAAAAGAAAGGAGCTATACAAAGACTTAATTACATAGACACTACTACATTTTTATTAGGCTAGAAATACCTCAAAATGTAAACTATTATTTCTATTGCATCTCCATAAAGGGAAAATTCAATATAGTGCTAAAGGTTGGGCAGTAAAGGGACAGTGTTAAACTGCTCTAAGGCAAAAGCTGCATCTTTTACATGTCTTTGGAGATAGATCATGGAAGTGAAGGTTTCTCTCTTGATTCAGCTGCATTTCACGTGTGCCTTTTGGAAGGTGCATTCAAAGATGTCAGTCCATTGGTTTTTAGAGGGGAAAATAAGGCACAAGTGATTCCTATTTTTACTCTTATAACAGGCTAGTGATTGAACCATGACAGCCTGTGTGCTTTGTTTCACTGGCAAAGATGTTGTACAGTCCTGAGTCAGCACTTTCTTTGTTAGTATGGAAATAGGAGTTATACAACTTTACAGTGAAGGCTTGACAACTCCAAAAAGATCCAATCAATCCTTCTAGGGCCCCAGCATGCTCACTGGTAATTGAAGTGATCATTGTGATAGTTCTTTAAGAGCTACAACTCCTTTTGCCACTGGCAAGTGCCTTCAAAGATGCTGCTAAACCAGGAAGGATGGTTTTCTTGCAAAACAGATGTATATTACCTCACAAGGGGCTATACTGTGCCCAGAAATTATGCAGATGTATGCAGAGAGAGAGAGGAATCAACTTTTTCTCTTCATGCAGAGCCTGTGAGGCTTACATAAGGACATTGCATAATTGTAGCCTTTGGACTTGGTGGAGCACAGGGATTTCTCCCTCGCTATATTTCTAAGAGAGTGAGGCTGCCCCAAAAGGGAAGTGGGAGAAGAAGAATGCTTCTTCTAAGCCATCTCTGTCAGCTTGAAATATGTAGAAGAGAGACCATAGGTGACGCACTTTGGAGATCAATTACCCAAGCAGCATTCAAGTGCCTTGGCTTTATGGCTAAATACAATTAAGAAGGTACCTTATATGCAAATTATCAAAACACACTTGATTTACTCATTTGCCCTTGAGGCCTTACTGAGAAAAACCCTAAGTTAATAGTAATTACCTCTAGAAACACACTAGGCAATGTCTCAACTTATTCCCAAGGGCAAATTCCCTGCATCAGTTTCTGAACTGTGAAGTCTTTAAGCTTAGTCATTAACATGTAAATTAGATATTGATTATGAACCCTTTAATTCTGGTCATAGAGTTCCTCATCATTATCCACCTATGAAGTCTTGCACTTGCTTCTGAAGTTGAGATGTTCTAGAGCTCACTGTACAAACATAGGAATAATCTTTATTGCACTTTTAATTAATTTTTCTAAAGACTTTCTGCTTGTACTTTAAACTCAGACACAACATATACTTCAATGAAATGTTTCAAAAGTCATTAAAAGAAACTTAATTCCTATCCAGACATTATGTAAAATACAATCCTAATGAGAAATACTAAGGTCTTGCATTCATGTTTTGTTTTGGAGATACTAATGTTGCAATTTTTTAAATTTTCTTTTTCTGTATGGGACTTGTTCTTAACTAGACTATTACTAGTTCTGTTCTTCTTTCAAGATTATTCTGATATAGCAATAAATAGCTGCCAAAAAAAAATCCTGTTGATTTCACATAGTTTAAACTCTAGCAAGCTATTATTTTGTGCCTGGAAGCTTCATCTTTAACTCAGACAAATTAAACAGCCTTTTCTAGGTATTAGTACTTACTACTACCTATGTTTTTAGGTTTGGCCACAGAGACAAATATTACCATATGAATTTTTACTTTTGCTAATTTGTTGCATTCATTCTTTTCTCTGCAAAATATAGTGCATTCGTCCATTCATACATTTAACTTTGTCTTTAAGAAAATATGTAAATGAAGTGAAGATTGTTTTGCATGAATCACAACTGAAATTAAATCCTCCTCAATTCTCTTATGGTTGCAAACATTTCCAGATTTTCTTTTTTACTACTACCTGTACTAGTATTATAGGATAGCATAAAGTAAGATACCCAGTTAAGGTTTTATTGTCTACCAAAACCAGGGGTTTGCTAGGAATGCTGATTTACTTCTATTTTATATGGCTAAATCACCCAAGTAATTGGATCAATTCTTGCATTTTAATACATAAATGCCAACCAGAAGCAAAAACAACAGCACAAAATTAATTAATTTAAGTAATAAGAATTACTGAAATTAATTTATAGTCTTAGATCCACAGTTTTGGATAGTTTTGGCTGATTACCACTGATTAGTTTGTCATGTTGTTATGTGGTGGGAAAGTACATAAAGTGGTGGGTTAGGTGGGAGCCAGACATTGCTGTTGCCAGCCTCCTGATGCAGAAGACGTGTGCATTGCAGAACAGTCACTCATGATCTGTTAATTATTCCTGGGCTCTTAAATAGCTGCATAAAGTTCCTTTTGGAAGGACTTGGTCCTATACATGCGCAAGATTCTTCTGAAAAAAATATTTTGTGCTCTAACAGGTAGGATCTCCATAAGGAGCAGGAGAAATCACACTGCTAGAAAACATAACAGGTCTGGTGAAAACTCATCTACTGGTTATGAGCTTGCTAACTTGATGAAGGATACCAGTGGCTTGCTCTTGTTGATACAGAAGGAGAACTATATTTTACTGCACTGGATTATTGCTGCTCAGATTTTTTCCTCACCACATCAAGACTCTGACTCAATTTATATACACCATCATTTGAGTTGATTGTCTTACACAAATTCACTAGCTTTGTTTGCCATCAAATTCTACTCAGACTTCTGATTGTAGAGTTCAACACTCAGAGAAGTAGATGCATATTATTAGCATCTACTAATGAAACTAATTATTAGCATCTATCCTGAAACACACTAGTGAATGCAGACATGATTTAACTCTGTAGTTCTGATACTTAATATTCATAGGGGGTTTAGGTAAGGTATTTTTTACTTGTTTTTAAGGCCAGAAGGGAACATTAGATCATCTACTCTCACTTTATATATGACATTTGTTAAATGTGAACAGCAATAGAATACATAGTATTCCAACACTGCAGTCAGTAGCATCACCCTGAGAGATTCAGTCCCCACTTCTTTGTTTACAGCCAAGCATCAGATAACACTGAGGTTACTGTGAACTGTTTTTCTCTTGTAAATCCTTTTCAGAATTCCTCTGTTCATGTCCAAGGACCACAATTCTTTATAGATGTATAAAACATTATTTTCTTGAATATCTTCAGCCTGCTATGTGTTCTAAGTGATTCAACAAGACTGTTCTGTTATTATTACCAGTTTCCAGGTTTTGTCTAAACAGTGTGTCTAAGGACTTTTTTTCTTCTAGAACAGTAGTAAAAATGTTTAATAGCAGCATTCATCTGCTCTCTGCAGAGGCCTACCAGAAGCATCCTGTTTTGATGATTCTTTAGTAACACATACTCTGATATATGACAAGTAGTTGTTCTAGATCTACTTTATTGAAGCTACTTAATGTTAATTTGTTAAAAAAAACATGTTGTTGCATCTAAAAAACCTGCCAAAAGACCAATTTTATTAGATTTACAGTTACCTTTATTCACCAAAACTGTAATCTCATCAAAAGCTGAATATTGTCCATGTGGCTATATTATATCCTCAATAATTCAAAAACCTCAAAGATTTTGATGAATTTTGAAACAGCTGTCATTACCACCTGCCTCAATTTCACTAAGACATTTACAGTTTTATGGTTGTCATCCCAATTTTTTAATGTGGAGGTTTGGGATGAAAATCGCCTATTTTTTCTTTCTATTCTCTCATGTACCATTTCTGAGCATAGTAAAAGCACGCGATGTTGCTTTGTTTCTCCTGTATTATGTTATATATTGCAATATTTAACACAGAGAATTTCAACAGAGTCAGAAGAAAATAAAAGGGAAAAACTCACAAAATCAATGTGTAATTGTAACGTGTGTGCCTGTATCACTACAGTTTTTAGTCAACTATCTGTTCAAGAAGTAACTGGACAGATTTAGAAAGTAGCTGGCTGTATTTCCATATTTTTTAATTTTTAATGTTAAATATTCAAATTAAAAAATACTGAGAGAACATTGGGTTTTCAAATTGAAACAAATACACAAATAGGGAAAAAACAACTGAAAAATCTCATGTGTACCATTGTTTCCAGAAGTCTGCGACATTTAGATTTAGATTGCATAGCAAGAAATTGTATACAAAGTCTTTAGTAAAGGCATCTTGCACCACCAGTATCTCAGTTCGGCCCAAATTCTGTTCAAATTACATAAGGAATGAAGCAGTAAAACCACACTGTATGATGCATGGGTAAATCATAGAATAGCCTTGGTTGGAAAAGACATCTAAGATCATCAAGTCATTAACCTAGCACTGTCAAGTCAAATTAAGAGATATGTTGATGTGGATGGCAATAGGTACACAGCTCAAATATGTTGCCTTGCCAATGTGTTATTTTTGAGTAATGAGGTACCTCATAATGGCTTAAAAGGACTGAAGGTGACAGTGGTCTCAGGAAAAATTGTCTTTTACACTAGTGAGCAAAAGTGCCTACACTGCTACATGTACCTGCAACAGTACCATGTACCTGCTCTGGTGAGCTCAGGCTGTGTCACTGTTGGTGGACAATCTTAGAAGTATTTGTACGCATGTTTTACAGTAACTGAGAGCCTGATCTCAGAGGTCTATGTATTAGGAAATCGTGCTATGTTTGTTGCAAGTATTTTAGTCAGTATCATGTACAGATTTCAATCTAACACAAATGACTTAAAATACGTTGTAATTTATGGTAAAAAAAAAAAACAAAAAACAACAAACCAACAACATATAATTGCTCAACTTTAATCACTTGTTAAGAAAGAAAAATAATAAGCATAGTAAAACTAAATCCTAGTTGTATTACGGGTAGCTAGTCAACTGAAATCATTTGAGCGTTTTTTTCTATCCTGCGTTTTTAACATCTAAAAATGAAGACTTTATGCAGACATAAGTATTATCTGAGTTGCTGCTAGAAAGGAAAACACACACACACATTCCTCTGTTCTTGCATATAAATTTGACTTACTTATGGTCTTTACTTTAAACCAACTTGAAAATACTTTAAGAATAAAAGAATATTGCTCTCTGTAAAATTATAGCATTCAAATCTGGTAAAGGCTTTAAGGTCAGTATTTTGCCTTTTTGCACAAACCAACAAGCATGAGATCAGCACTCTTAAAGGCTGTTTCTGAATCTGGCCATCCAACTGTGTGTATTGCAGTAAGTCATTGAGCCTTAGTAAGCAGAATGCCAAACTAACTTGTGAAATGTAGTGAGACCTTAGGTGCCATCCTTCTTGCCTGAGAATCAGTCTGAAGTACCCAGCTGAAGGTTCAAGCAGAAGCTATATATAAAGCCTTTCCAAAGCAACCCACCACAAACAAGGTCTTATCTTTTTAATAATGAAACAAAAATTGTGAGTACAGTATAAATATTGGGTAAGCAGAAGGATTTTCCAGAACATGCAATGGGTGGCATTATTGACTCTACCTTTCAGGAGGGGTATACAGGGAAGAAAAAAGGTGGAAGAGGAATTTGAAGACTCAACAGAGCACAGCATACAAAGTACCCACTTATTTAAGGTAAGACTATCCAGAAGCACACAGGAGACTTCAAATTCTGAAAATAGACTCTGAATCCTTCACTTACAATATGTTAAGGGAATTAAAACACCAAGCCTTCAGATTTCTCTTAAGCAACTCTGGTGTTTCCTGTTATTGCCTGATACCATGTTCTATGACTTTTGTGTTAGAGGGTTATAACTGTAGCAGTTACACAGCAGTTAAATAGAAAGAGGTGATCTCAGTATTGGAGTCTTAACTGCCATCAGCCTGAAATTGTTTTCACAGGCTCTTAGGAGACTGTCAGTAAAGCCTGCAAGATTAAGATGCTTACATCCCACAGAACTGCCATAAGAACAGGACATCTACTTTTATAGGTTCCACTGGAAATTCCACGTCATTTCTTTCCACTTAAAGATTAGATTTTTTGATTTTAAAGGTAGCGCTGCAGTTCAAAATTTGCAGATATTATTCTGTGTTTCAGCAGTAATAAACACAGAAATCTGAGTAAAATACGCAGACACACTTGTCTTGAGGGTTAGTTATCTATAGCAGTGGAGAAGAAAGACTGGCAAATGGTACCATGTCCTCTGTAACCTGAACCGTTCAGATGTGACACCATCATAAATACACTCTTCAGTTTAATGCCAGCATAATAATGATGGGGCTTCAAGAATGAATGGTTTGAGACTGACTGACCCAAAAGTGAAATAATGTGCAATATGCCTGTCACAGCTATTATGTCAGCAAAATTAAATTGGAAAATGTAATTAATCTAGCATTCCAAGCAAATTTCTGTGGATTGTTTTAATTTACACCCATCTAAAGGCAATATAACAGCCTGCTAAATAGGGATGGTAAAGGATTTGCCCTTTGCATTGGTTTAAAGGTCTTTGCAAGGCGCTGTCAGTGGAGAATTAGGTACACAGACTTACTTAAGTATCCTTTCAGGATGCAGCTAATTCATGCGTGACAGGTATGATTAATTGAAATATTTGTGAAGAGCAAATGTTTCTGAGTGAGGTTAGTCCAGATCATCAGAAATGTGTACCTGAAGTCTAGAGAACATGATACAGCATGGCAATCAACTTGCATTGTCTGCAAGATAAAGACAAGACTGGGATGAAGACCTTGAAAATCAAAATTTAAAATGTTTAAAATTGTAAGTGCCTTTTATTAGAGAAAAATGACAAGCAAGTAAGTGTGTTAACTCCTTACACATTTAAGGACAAAATAATTGTTTTAGATGGACAGAAATGAATACATATAGTATTTCACATGTATCCACTACAGTAGTAGTAGGCTGTAACAAATTGTGACATTCATAATTTTTTTATTATGCTTTACCTGTACTCCTAGCTTTACCTTTATGAAGGTTTCCTAATTCATCTGCCATTGTACAGAGTTTATTTGTTCAAATGTTTAACCTGCTAAGGAACTGCAGTTTTGCTGCCTGTTGGAAAAGGACCGGAAGCAATTAATTTTCAGATCCCTTATGTATTGTAACTTTCCTGTTTCAGTATGTAATTATTGACAGCTAGAACTTTAAAAAGCAGGACAAACAAATATTTTGAAAGAAAACCAGTGCAAGTAAGAGTATGAAAGTTAGTCTGGGTATGTCTGATAATCGCCAGAACAATCTGTTTCAAGCTTCTTATCAGGAAAGTGTCTGCTACCCACTCTACAGAGCAGAGGTAAAGAAAAGCAAATACTCCTTCCCACTGAAGCGGAACTTGGAGGTGAAGCATTCAGCTTACAAGAAAAACCTTGCTAATGATTTAACGTGAGGCCCTCTTTGAACTGAATTCAGCTTTGAGTATTTTCAAACTTCCCGTGCAGATATATGGTACAGTTCAGCATATTGAGCTTGGTAGTTTTTAAGTGAGATATAATTATTGCATGAGCATATAAAAATAAAACTTAAAAGGTATATGTGAAATAAGAATCAATACAGTTCTACTGTTCTATAGACACAATAATTTTAGGGTGCCAGTTTACCAAATTTTAGGATGGATTTTAATTGCACTGGTATAATTTCAATGTTCCCTAGGACAGTACTCTTTTAACATTTTATTTATATGATTTGTTACTTGTACGAGCCTTCTAACTTCTTGTCCTTAGTGCCTCTTAACTGTATGGTGAAAAGATGATACCCTTCTTTTGACTGGTGGGTTATCCAGGTTTGTACTTTCATATATACTTGTGTGTGTGTGTGTGTGTGTGTTGTGAATATAAGTAGTGTCAGCCAAGTAGCCAAGGTGTGTGCCTAACTGTTGGATGATTTCTGAGGTAGTTCCATTTTATCTGTTTATGGTGGAACTCCATCTAATGGAAGCATGCTTGAAGCTCAGCTGCTGAATAATGTGGATGCAGCTTTGAAATTAATTTAAAGCTTTACCTTGGGCTTGCACCCAGTTTGGATGTAAGACAGGTTTGGTGTGACGTGTATGTTCAGGCCTGTGCTTAGAAATCCATACTCATTGTAGCCATAGTTTAGCAGTTTTATTCTGTTTATTTTCCTTCATGGTTATTTTTGTTCTGATCTCCTTTTTTATGTTATATTTTTTGTTCATAATGATAAACCAGTAAGCTCTTCTGAAAGTTAATCCCCTGTTAGCTTTGTAGCTTCTATGCTAATCTCTTGTTAGCTTTGCTGCTTGTACTCCTGCAGCTGATTTGCATTCCCTAATCCAGAGCTGAATCTCTTTGCTCTGAGTACTTACTTTTGTATGGATATTTATTTTTAGATAATTAGCTGAAGGATCCTCCCCATAGAACTTAACACAGATTGATGATATTTTATATAAGATGATGTTTAAATGGCTTTAAAGCCAACTATGATTTTTTTTCTGATTTATCTTTTCATCTTGGAACAGACAAACCATACGTTTCTGATGTTTAAAATTAATGCTCAGCTCTAATTCTAGCATAACATCTTTGAGAAGCTTTCTTCAGCAATTGTGAAAGGATCGTAGCAAAGTTATAGGCCTCTCTCCATCTGACTTTTGTAATTCTAGACACAAAACTGTAAGGTCAGTAGGGATGGACGTGTGAGAATCTTCCTTTGCTTATGACTCCTGTGAGGCATAGATCTGCTGCCTTCATTGTATCGTAGTCATTCATGACCTAGAAAAATGGATACAACCGCTATAGTCCTCCACTCAGATTGTTTGGTTTGCAAATAGACACTTAAAACTAAAGCAGCTCGACCTTGTGTAGCTAAACCAGGAGTGCCCAAAAATGCCCAGGATTTCCATCTCCTATCCTTGCCTCCCCAGTGACTGTGACAATAGGAGCTCTGTTGTATTAAGGACACTGAAATACTATATCAGTCTTTAAAGTCAGATAAAATCCGTTTTTCCAGATATCTATTTTGTTTCTGAGAATTCTCGCAAAATAACTCCCAGTCATCTACTCCAGAACATAAATTACATATTTATCATGACATATTTAGCATAGATCTGTAGAACACAGAACAGCCATATTTAGAACACATAGCCTGATATCTGATCTTGAACAGTAAGCAGTAGTAGATGATGAGGGAAGAGCATTAAGAGTGGACTATAAATGATATGTTTGGTTTCTTTGAGATTGCCATATTTTAATTTCAGTTGAAACTTTTTAACTTTCAGTTGAAACTTCTTAAGCTCCGTTCTGTCCTTTTTGAACACCTCTTCAGTAGTAATTTTCATTTCTAGTTCAGCACACTCTCCAAAATGGCCGGAGAACCAAACTGTTGTAAAGCTCTTGTAACCAAATATAAGAAACCTTCTTTATTCCATAGCTCTCAGTTTTACCTGTATTGTGGATCTACCAATTTTTAAAAGAGCATTGATGCATAGTCACATTTAGTTTCTAAGAAGAGCTATTAAACAGACACAATTATCATTTTTAAGTTTATGTAATGAATGATTTTAAGCTACATATTATAAAAACATAAATTTAAATAAATACAGTCAGAGAATATATTATTTTCACCAACTTACTGTCAAAAAAAGGCATTTACATTTGTTTGACACATCTGACTGTAAACAAATGTACTGAGTGAACTCTGCTTAGCTGAAACTTACATTCAGAGATGTTTTCATGGAATGAGTCCATTTCAGGCATAACACCATGTCACAGAACATAAGGTTGAAGAGGTTGGATTGGACACCAGGACTAGAAGTTACCATAAGCCTTTAAATGATTTTATATGCAGTACAAATCTTACTGACTACAGTAACAACCCAATCATCAATATCTTTGCGAAAGCAAACCTGGGTGCATGTTCTGTCTATGGGATTGTAACTCAGCTCTGATGGGCTGGCAGAATTTTCTTGGGAGTTAGCCTGGCATCAGAGTCTGATGAGAGGAAACCAAAAATCAAACCGATCGTACATGTCCTGTTTTACTTCACTGCATCTCTTTCCAAGTATAGTATTTGATTTCATGAGCTTCCTTTTTACTATAATAAACTTACTTAGCTTTTACATCAGAGCATTCCAGATATTGTCAGTGATTTCAGGGGAGCTGCCAAGTCACAGGAATTTCACTCCCTAGGAAGTGGAAGGTCTAAATGGTGAGAATGTTCTGTACTCACTGGCCCAGCACGAGGTCAGATACTCCCTAACAGCTTCTCAATGCTCCAAAGGCCAACTGGAAGCTGGTATCATGCAGACCTATTTAGGGCGAAGTACCTTTCAAGAGAAACTATTAAAGTCTCCTTGCACTGCAGCTTCAGAACAGTGAGGCTGTTGGTGGAATATTTGACAGACTACTTGAAGAAAATAACAACTTAGGTCATGACCTAACATGAAGTTTATTATGTTCAAGTGCTAGGTGGACTACTACACAAAAAAGCTGGCCAGCATTCCCTTTGATGCCCATTACAAAATGAAATGATAACACAATGGGTAGTATTGTTAGATTGCCATGAGGTTTTTTATTATGTTTCCTTCTTTTGTTTCCCACCAGGATGCTTCAGTTTGCCTGGTTATTTATCTCATTAATATATATATTTTTATGGCAAAACATCATTCCTGAATGTTCATTTTTACCTGTGGTTGCATTCACAGCCATATGTGCTGGCCTGTCAAATATAAACTGGCAGCAGCAATTAGTTAGGCTTGGGCAGTAACAGAGTGGTGGAGGCAGAGGTCATGTCTTATAACACTCCCAAACTGTGACTCTTCATAAATTGAACTGTAAGTGCAACTAACAGGAACACTGTTGTTCTCTAAGGAGCATAACAATCTGAACAAACCTTTCTTCCATTACACTTATCTAGAGGGAAGAAATGCCTCCTTCCATGCAACTACAACAAAGACATTCCTATAAACACTTACTTTTGACCTCACTATCACAAGTCCTGAATGTAATTTATCAATTTGTTATGCTCGTGATATGTTGTGTTTTGTTGGGTTTTTTACTTTGTTGTGTTGACTTCAGAGTGCGTATACACCCGGATGTTTTTCCAAAGTCCTCTGACGTGACAGCCTTTTGTGGAGGCTCCTCCAGGCCAGCATTGAGACCCTGTAGCACACACAGCTCACAGCTGGAAAGCCAAATAAACTCAGGTGTCCTTGCACCACTTGCGTCACTGCGCTTAGGTCCAGTGCCACACAAAACCAGTGTCCAGATATTCTACACTTGCCGTGTGGAAATGTTCTTACAACACAATGCTGACATGGCTCTCAAGTGTTTTTTTCAAAGAAAAATGACCCAAAAGATAAACAAATATTAACACACCTCACGATACTGGAGGTTGTAACAGAGAGTGGATTAGCTTATTGGACTGTGTATAAATTACACTTTTTATATTTCTATGTGTACTAGAAAATATATTACTGAGGGATAATATAACTTGTGCCGATTAGATTAATTAGTCTGCTGGGATTCATTTTTCAAGAGGTTCTATGTTTTTCATGCTTATATAGCCCTAAATTGTGACTAAGCCATCATATTAATACAGAGCTGAAGAGCACTCACATTTCATATTTTTTTAATACCTCCTAATTGGGAGTGATGATTCAATCTAGGATTCCATTAAAGTGCTTAGTAAAGAGTGTTATTTTAAAAAAAAAATCATGATAATGATAATACAAGCATGACATGATAGTTACCTTAAGTTCAGTCAAGAAATGAACAGTTAGTTGTTTGTTTAAAAATTAAATCTAAGTCCTTGCTTATATAGCAAAAGGTTACTGCAACACTATTCTGCAGTTTTATTTTTGCTAATTAATTTCTTTCACAGTGTATGGTGATACACTCATCTGCTGACATAAGATTCATTGCCCGTCTTTTAATTAATTTTTTAAAGAATGATGGAGGATACTAGATTGTGAGAATACTGATTATATTTTACTAATTTCAGTCCACTGCTAAAACTTCAGATGTAAAAGCTGACTTGAAATCTGTGAAAATTTAAAGTATAATGTCTTTTTTGGGTTTTAATCCCCGCACAACTTTTCTGCAGAGTTAGCATTTTCTTTTTACACTCTGTTTAGATGTTAAATATCTATGTAAATCATATGCTAACTTATATATAGGCAGAAATAAAAAAAAATATAGTTATTTTGGTACCAGACATATATTCCCAGGCCTAATTGTTTCATTCAAGTGATTTTATCTACTGATATTAAGCAAGCAATCATCATTGTGTAAATGGTAAGTCTGGAACACATTACTTCTGTCTATGTTAATCAGGAACAGAGATCTCAAGGACTTAAGTATATTGATTCTGTAGGACTGGTGATCACACCCAAATCACAGCAAGTCTTTCTACTGACTGAGTTTTAGAAAATGAAGGAACAGAAGTTGTTACCTCCTGCAGTTTTCTTTGTTCTAGATCATTTGAATGAAGTTTGTTTCATCACAGATTCTGTTCTTCAGATTCCACCTATAACACAGTACATATAAACTTCAAGTGCTACTTGTCAGCGATACTTAGTGAACAAACATATCCAAGATGTTTTGTAGACTAAGGCAAATTTTCAGGAAATTATGACTACAGTCTGAGTGAAACAAACCAAGTCTGGCATCTCTTGCTTAATCAACCATTTTTACATATTTTTGATTGCATTTGTGTTAAGAATAATTTGTTTTGACATAATATTTCAGCCAGTTTTTACAAATAAATTGAAGCAAGTAATTTTACTTTCCATAAATGTCCTTGAGCTGCAAGACATCCTTTCAGCTTCTTTACTGTTGAATTTTCTTAAAAAAAGCTGTAGATTTTTCCAGTGTTTGAAGTTTAAGAGCTTTGAAAATAAAACTTAAAGTATCCATTAATGAAACAAAACAAAACTCGAGGTAACCCATTATATTAAAATATCACACAGATTATAAATGTAAAGTGTACTTTTATAAACATGCTTTCAATTATCTGAAAGAGGCCACTGAATTTCATTTGGTCACCCCTGAAACAAACTCTAACTTTGAACTGCAGAATGTCTGTAAGAATGGCATTCAGTCTTGGTTTCAAATGATAGAGAATATCCAGAGAAACCTTTCAAACAGCACTCTGCTAATACTGTTGACATTTTGCACCTTACTTTGTTTGAATGAATATTATTCAGTTTCTAATCACTGATTCTTGTTAATGTCTTTTTCATACATGTTAAAGACCTGTTGTCAGATGTATTTTCTTTACACATATACCTGTTATTCTGTACTCTTCTTTAGAATTAAATAGTTTGAGCTTCCTCAGTCTTTACTGTAAAATAAGCTATTCACCTTGTGAATAATTAGCCTTCATATATTATTCTGGTTTTAACTGCATTTCATGAAGTGTAGGTACTATGTGTAGATATAATGTTCCAATTTTGGTCTCACTAGTTGCTATAGGAATGCAGTAATACTCTCCTAATTTAATTTGTATGTCTTTGCTTATGCATGGAATAATTGTGTTAGAGATCCACCACATGGCTACTGAATGGCAATGAGAGGCCATACTGTATAAGTTGCTAACATAATCCCTGGTCACATCTTGTAACTGTTTTCTAATTTTTTTCTCATTTTGGATTTCATTTACTGTTATTAGAACATGTTACTTAAGTTTAATAAATTAATGTAGATGGTATTTTTTTTAAAATGCAAGAGGATTCAGAATGAAACTTCAAAAGGAGAAGGATTTCCTCCCATGTGGTGAAGCCGATTCTATTAGTGGCAGCAGCTGTACCAAAGCTCACAAAATGAAGAGCCTATTAAATACCACATCTGGCAGACTTTGCTTAATCATGCATGCATTTGAACTCTGCTTTGGCAATGGTCTTACCATAAAAGAATCAGGTATTGGGTCATAGCATCATGGATAACAGCTGAATCATTATGTAGGACGTGTGTGATGTTTACAATAAGATGTTTGAGATGGATGGTTTACAATATTCTATAAGAGGTCAAAGATTATATTAAAGCTGGATGGAGAAAGGGTGAGGTGAGTGGTTGTCTTTACCAGCTAACTGTGAGACAGATGATGTATGGCTGGCAATAGTGGTTCCAGAAGCTCTCAATATACACAGTTTGTGGATGCTGTCCTCGTTAGGGAAGGCAGTACTGATTAATCTTATGAAGTTCACAAGATGCAAGTTGGCAGTTCTTACAGGTACTATTATTTTTATTCTTCATGATATAAGCCCAACTCACATTAGAGAAACAGGAGGAGGTAGTGAAAAAGTTGTCCATCAGTCCTGTCTTCACAGACTGCCAGGGGACACAGAATGAAAAGAGATTCTTCTCACTGCCCTCAAGGCTTCTGATACCATATTCCTTCTCTTCCCTTTAATACAGCCATTTAGGTAAGCTTTAAAATACATATAAGTGAAATGTTAAAAATGTATCTATATGTAGAGAAGACTGTCTTGTGATAGCTTGAAAGACTCGTTCAGTGGAGAAAAATTCTTTTTTTCTTAGGATAAGTATTAAATAATTAAATAGCTTGCAGCATTCACAGAATGCTGAAATGATTTCAGAATGATGAAAATGAAGTGCTACTGGGAGACAATTCACAGCCTGTAAACTGAGCTGTCATCCCAACAGCATCATCTACTGGTCTTCCCACTTGGAGAATCTCTCCTGAAGACTTTCAAGGCGGTGACTAATGCCTGTCTCCAGTGGAATTGATGAGTTTTTTTAGGAAATAAATAGGTATCAGCAAAAATAACTTCCACATTAAATACAAAGTAGGAGACATACCAGTAGTTTGAAATTTATGATCTTTCAGGAACTTTAGTAATAAAAGTAATAATAGTTAGAAGCCTATGAAAGTCAGTGTAATTTTCTGTCTACAGTAAAATTGCTTTCTGTAAAGAATAAATATCCATAGGGATGCAAACGAAGTAATTAAGAAAATTATAATATTTTACTCTGATTATTATAGGTCATTAAAATGTTTCCATTACCTTCACTTAATATTAGATGTTTAAAATTATCCTCATATGCTTGACGAATATCATAATTTACATATTTATGTTGCTGCTTACTCTATTAAGTAAAATATTTAAGATAGTTAAACTTACAAAATCCTTTTCCTCTGAAAATGTCACATGCAAAAAGCTTCAATATATGTGTCTATTTTTCTTGTGCCGGAGCGATACACCTTACTGTAAGTTACCATGTTTTGGTTTTGTCTTGCCAGAACCATTTGATTTTTCTAGATCATAGGGAGAGCTATTGAAAGCTGGTACTTATTGCTTTAACTGAACTTACTGTTTTGGTTAAAATAATAAACAGCACTGAGGGGTTTCTTACAGAGCAGAATCCTGCTTTCTCTTTGAAAAGAACTATTTTTTTTTTTCTTTTTTCTTCTAGGATCTTAAAGAGGTTCATACATTTCCTATCCATCCATGGTCGAGCCATCTCTGACAAAATGAGTCTAGTGCCCTTATTTTATTTTAATTCATCACACACTCTATAGAGAAAAATGGACCTTTTACACTCACACAAAAATGTCTGAAAGTGATAAGTACTAAAAAGGGCCAATTACAATATTTTATGCTGTCCACGTTCACCTAAGAGTATGCTTAGGTGAACGCATGTTAATTTTCTCTTATCATCATTCTTTAATGATTGCCTCCGGTCCTATTCAATATGTTCATTAGTGACCTGGACGAAGGGACAGAGTGTGTCCTCAGCAGGTTTGCTGATGATACCAAGCTGGGAGGAGTGGCTGACATGCCAGAGGGCTGTGCTGCCATCCAGCGTGATCCAGACAGGCTGGAGAGCTGAGCAAGGAGAAATTTACTGAAATTCAATAAGAGCAAGTATAGAGTCCTGTATCTGGGGAAGAACAACCCCATGTATCAGTACAGGCTGGGGGCTGAGCTGCTGGAGAGCAGCTCCGGGGAAAATGACCTGGGAGTCCTGGTAAACAACAGGCTGACCATGAGCCAGCCATGTGTCCTCGCGGCCAAGAAGGCCAATGGTGTCCTAGGGTGCATGAAGAAGATTGTGGCCAGCAGGTCAAGGGAGGTTGTCCTCCCACTCTACTCTGCCCTAGTGAGGCCTCATCTGGAGTACTGTGTCCACTTCTGGGCTCCCCAGTTCAAGAGGGACATGGAGCTACTGGAAAGAGTCCAGCACAGGGCCACTAAGATGATGAAGGGATTGGAGCATCTCCCATCTGAGGAGAGGCTGAGGGAACTGGGCCTATTTAGCTTGGAGAAGAGGAGGCTGAGGGGGAATCTCGTTAATGCTTATAAATATCTCAAGGGCGGGTGTCAGGAAGATGGGGCCAGACTCTTCTCAGTGGTGTCCAGTGACAGGACAAGGGGCAATGGGCACAAACTGGAACACAGGAGGTTCAATCTTAACATAAGAAAACACTTCTTTACTGTGAGGGTGACTGAGCACTGGAACAGTCTTCCCAGAGAGGTGGTGGAGTCTCTGTCTCGAGACATGTAAAACCCATTTGGACGTGTTCCTGTGTGATCTACTCTAGGATCCTGCTCTGGCAGAGTGGTTGGACTAGATGATCTTCGGAGGTCCCTTTCAACCCCTATCATTCTGTGATTAAGAGATAATTTATGTCTGAAATGTTGTTATTGCAGCTGACTCGCTGTGTAATGGCTTATTTAAAGAGACTAAACACTTATTTTAATTTCATCTGATATTCTTGTCACCTTTACCAATTTAAATATGTTTTGACTATTGACAACGAACTAAACAATATTCAGTAGTCCATAAATTATATTCTTTTGACTAATCGAACATTAATTTTTTCTTCCATGAAAAGTACACAATTGAACTGGTGTTCAACAGAACAGGAATGTTTAGTATCTTCAAGTAAAACAGCATTTCAATACTTTATTACAATTATTATTGGAAAATATTAAACCTTATTCTGTGCAATAAAAAGACTCATTATTGAGGCAGAAATGATCTAAGTTAGTCTTAACTTTCCCAGAGAAGAAATAACTAGCATTCTCAAAGGTGTAATTTTATTTAAACCTTTCCACAGGGAGACATGTAAAAGAGATTGTTACTGAAATAACTATCTGTGCTGCTTGACTTGGGATTTTTTTCATACTTCTCTCTTTTCATTTGTTAATGAAATATTCATACTAAAGACCAGTAAGTATTTTGATGACCCTTAAGATATAGCAAAAAATTACCTGTGAGCTTGGTGTGCTGCACCACATCCCTAAATTAGCATCCATCATGACAGTTATCAAGACAATGATTGAAATTGGGACTACAGTTTTTCAATACTATAAATTTTTAAAAGTTTTGTGTACTTTGTCCCTCAATATATTCCTGTCTTCCTCATAGGTCCTATACCAATTACATATTTACTGTATTCTGTATCTTCAGAAATCAAAAGACAGATTTTGTGTGGCAAAAGAAAGCTCCTATTCTAGGCAAACATTAGGAAATGCAAGTTTTGGGGTTCTTAGGGAAGTAATTGTAGTGACTGTACTTCAGAACGCAAACCAATTTCCATTCATTCATCCAAAGTATTACATTTATTGTTTATATGTCCATGAATGCTGTTCATTGGTCCTAACTTTACCAACCAACAGTTAAATGTTTACTCTGAAATAAGCTGCCTATACTGTCAATGAAAATAAGTGCTGTCAAAGAGTGATTCATCTGATGCCCCCAAAAGTTATCTAAAATAGCTAGTATCTTTGATTAGCTTAGAAAAATTTAAGTCAAACAGAATTAGGTGACATGAATCCACCCTATATCCCAGCAGGGATGACTTTGACATCCATGTCGTGCCTGTTGGTGTTCAAGGAGCATTTGGACAATGCTCTAAGACACATGGTCTAACTTTTATGTTGCCCAGTGTAGAGTCATGCGTTGGACTCGATGATCCTCATAGGTCCCTTTCAGCTCAGTATACTCTATGATTCATATCAAACATTTACTTTGGTCTCAGTTCTGGAGGAATTTCACATCCTTTTTTATAATCAAACACCAGACTTCAAGATTTCATACAAAATAGCATAGCTGCTGAGAAGTGAATGGGTTATGGCGACATTCTCTTAAGAATTACAGATGACTGCTGGCATAGTTTTTAAGTTTTATTTTGCTACTATTTGCTAACAATAGAAAATTTCTAAAAGCTTTTAGCCCAGATGTTCATGAGCAAGAACTGGACAGCTAATGCACAAATCAAGTATACAGCTTCACCATTCTTCTAACCTGTTTAAGCTACTGAATATGCAAACTTCTAAACATAAAATTAATTGTAAATTTTAAATTAATTGGAAAAATGTATAAATTTGCAGTTATTACAGAGTAATTAAAACATATTTGTTATTTGCAAATTATTTTGCTGTTCATTGAGGAACTGACACACTTTATCTAAATGTTTTGAGAAGCATTGATACTTTCTGGACTAGCACTCTGTGTTATTTACCTGCCTGCCACATTTTTTCCAGCCTTCTCAGTTTCTTTATAAAATGTTTCTTCTGGAGTCCCAAGAGATACTTGCACAGTGTTTCTTAGTGCCTGACAGTTTGAACAACCCCATGAAGTCTAAAATTCATCCCTGTTGCTTGTACCCTCATTTTTCTACCCTACAGCTGAGGGAGAGAAGAATAACTCTTAAAGTGTTACTAAAATGCTTTTAAGTAGTTCACTTCTTTCTTTTTTCTAGGGAAATGTTAAGCTTCTATTTTCCACTCATGCAATAATCTTCACGCAGTCTTCCGAGTTTTTTAAGTGTTTCTGGATTGCAAGGTCTGATTTGAGCTAATGTTGGTTTGCCGTGTTCATGTTAACTGCGCTTCATTTCACACTCCCTAGCCAAGCTTCACTGCATTCCTTGTCTCCAGAGTCACAGATGGGGCAGCTGCTTGCTCCCCTACTTGTGTTCTTTTGTTGTTGAAGGCCCCCTCACTCCATTGCCTGCTCCCAGACTCACCCCATCTCTGCTTAGATAGCAGTCTCATGCTACTTTTTTTGGTCTGATAACCATGTTTGCGAACTCCCATGGCTTTGTGTGCTAGTTATTTCATCACCTCGTAGGAGGGCTCATGTAATACTGAGAAAGAGCATCGTCTTCCTGCTCACAGGAAGCTTTTAAACACTCTTGTTTAATACATCTTGCAGGGAAGTTTAAGTTCACAAGAAATGCATAGGTCACTTTTTTCTCTCGTAAACCTTAAGAAGACCTTTACCCAAAATGTACTGCCCTTGTTGACCCATGGTCTTGCATTTGCATCCCAGTACCAAAAAATATTCTAAGGTCAGAACACTGTATAAATGTCCCAGGCATATTTACACAGTTATTTGGGCCAGATATATTCACACTATTACAAATACAAAACTTCTTTATAATTTTATGACAGAACTAACTTAACAGAGCTAACTCTCAAGAACAGTAGCGCAAGTGTAAAACAATCAGATTTCATGTAATCATTTCCATTAATGTCTTCAGCACTACACTTCTTTTCCATGCTTATACTCCTTCCTCTGTCATTCCTTAAGGAAAGAAGAAAGGGATGTTTTCCTATCACTTTAGGCATTTCTTACCAGATTCATATTCATACATGTCATGATATAGCTGCCCCCCATTTGCAAATGGGGAGCAGCTATTTACCAAACAGTTTAAGTTTTGAGTACCTGAGATCTGGAGTGACAGGATAGGCGATTTCTCTTAAAGTTGGCATATGAACACGACCTTTTTTGAAGTCTTATGGATGAACTTCAAGTCTATAGTCAAGGGCTGTTGGGCCAACCTTCCTAAATACTTGAGAAGCAGTGTTCAAATTGTATAGCACTTTTGGTTATTATTGTCCAACGATAGTCAGAATCTGATGGATGTGGATAACAGACGGTCTGAATTCTCTGGAACTTAGATCAATCAATTTAAGTGTCTGGGTGATTATTTGAATATGATCTACAATTCCTATGGACATAAGTAACTTCTCAAAGGCACACTGCAAATGTAACTGAAGCAAACACAACAGTCTATTTAATGTTTTAAATGCTCAGTGCTAAGATACCAGCATTCTTTCCAAATTAGCATCTGATATTATCATCAAAATATAATCTAAAAATTCTGTGCCCAAAATAAACAGATATTTTTGAATACACTCTCAGTGTCTCAGTTTTCTATTTTATTATGATGTTTTGATTATAAAATTAGAAAAAAAATTTGAGTGATATAGCAAAATATCCGATGAATAGTTCTGTCTTTGGAGTCTTCAGGACAGATGTCTGTAAATAACTAATGTAGCATAAGGTAAGTATTTGGAATTCTAGGGGAAAAAAGGAGAAAAAGGAGAAAAAACAGTCATTAATTTAACATCACCTAGCCCGTGCACTGCAGTGTGTACTTTCATGGCAAAAAATATGTGATCACTGATTTGAAGACTGTACTAGGAATGAGAGTATCAAATTAAAGCTGCATGGTTAGTGCTCTGGGAATTGAATTCAAATTAATTGTATTAGTGTATTATATTAATATAATTTTCTGCAAAGAAGGCTTTCTGTACGATTAGTGAAATCTGAAAAGTATATGCATGCAAATGTGTAGAAAAAGAGTCTTTAGTTTTCTTTTTTTACACAGCCTTGGTTCAGGACTGCAGTTTGTGTTTGTGGCAGCCGTGGCAGGGAGCAGTTTGTGTTTGTGGCAGGGAATTTGGAGCAGCAGGTGAAGCTGCTTACCCCTGGGGGGCAGAAATACCCACCACCCCGCCGGGGATCACCGCTACTGCTGAGGCCGCAGCCTTGGTACAACATACCGTCCCTGACAAAGCTGACAGGTCTCCGCCGTGTATCACCTGCCCAGAGGGCTGAGCTCAGGGCCGCCCGCCAGGTGTGCCGCTCCAAGGGCCGCCTCTGCCACCGCCCGGGCCGAGGCGCGGGAGCAGAACTACATTTCCCGAGAGCCGCCGCGCGCCGGGGCCCGAGCGCAGCCGGCGCGGAGGAGGTGGGCAGTGGTGTCGCAGGTGCTCGCCGGTGGAGGCGAGCGGCCGGGCAGCGCGGGGAACATGGCGCTAGCTACCGGGGCACCGCGGCGGCTGCTGCACCTGCCGGCCGGGAGCTGCTTCCTCCTTCTGCTGCTGCTCCTCCTCCTCCTCTGCGGCCAGCTCGGGGGAGGACAGAAAAAGAAGGAGGTAGAGACGTTCGCTTCTTTCGCCATCGCGCCCGGCTGAGGGGCTGGGGCTGCCCTGCCTTCCGCTCGTCAGCTCCCGCGGCAGCGTCCCCATCCGCCCGCCGCCCCTGCCCTGCCTCCCTCGCGCTCCTCCCGCGGGCCGCGCTCCTGCCTCGCCGGCTTCTCCCCTCCCCAGCGCTGCGGGGGCACCTGTGGGCGCCGGGCAGCCGCTCGCCCCGCCCGCCGGAACATGGCCGGCTGCCGCCGGCGGTGGCGTCTCCAGGGCAGGCGGGAGCCAGCGCCGCGCCGCCCGCAGGTCGCAGCGCCGGGCTTGCGGTCCCGGAGCGCTGTCCCAGCCGGGAGGGTTGTCGCGGGCCCTTCACTCCCTGGTTTTGAGCAAACGAAGGCGAGGACCGCCGTCCTGGGCTCTGCTGGCTTCGTGCCTCGGCGGGCCCGGGGTGCTTCAGCAGCCGGGTGAGGGGCACTGACCCCCGAGCTCGTGGTGCAGGTTAAAGCAGCTGCCCGGGGCTGGTCGATAACACCGCAGCGATGGCAGCAGGTGTGTGCCTGTGCTGGTGTAGGTGCTGATGCTCTCTTTGGGGCATCTGCTGGGTAAGAGAGACCTGGAGGAAGGAGCTGCTTTAATTCAGTTTCAGAAGCAGCGGTCTGTCTTCAGCAGCTTTTATATTTAAATACAAAAATGTGCCAAAAGGGGTCTTTATGAGTAGTGTAAGTATTTGTGGTTTTCAGGTTTTGATGCTACTAGAGCTTACTACACCTCTCTCACCCTAGCTTGCCCTCAGTTCCAGGCCAGGTTCACATATACCCAGTGCTAGGCCAACAACCAGGGGAGTCTCTTTACAGTTTCTCTGTAACTTCACTTAGGGAAGGAGATAACTTTTTACTGAACTGTAGAATTTTATTTTTGTTACTTCCCCCCCACACCCCCCATCTATTTTCTGTTAGTGTTGCCAGAGGACTTGTGCTTTGGTGATGGAGGAGAAGAAAAGAACAATTTTGCTGACAGATGCTCTCTTTGAAATACCTGCTCAGACAAGAGAAAGAGGGTCGCGTTTTGTTTGTTTGTTTTGATTTTCTTTAAATAACTATAATGAGTTGCTAAGACTCACAGGCCAAAGAAGTAAAGTGAGGAGGAGAAGAGAGGGAGGTGCTGATGTCTTCCTTCTGGTGTCCAGTGACATGATTTGAGGGAATGGCTTATACCTGCCCCAGGACAAGTTCAGATGGGACATCAGGGAAAAGTTTTTCAGTGAGGGGGTGGTCAGGCACTGGACAAGCTCCCCAGGGATGTGGTGATGGCCCTAAGCCCGTCTGTGTTTAAGAAATGTTTGGACAATGCTCTTAGGTGTATAGTTTAACTTTTAGATTGCCTTGTGTGGAGTCAGGAGTTGAACTTGATGATCCTTGTGAGTCCCTTCCAACTCAGGATATTCTATGATTCTAAAAGGCCGAAGTTAGTATGTAAAATCCTTATTTAAGTATCTAAATAGTGGTCTGACTTTGTGGTCTTAAGTTAAATAATGATCTGATCATTGAGACAAGTCCCTTGGGTATCAATGTATAATATAAACGCCATCGCTCTAGGCATTCTCTTTTTCTCTCCTTCTGGAAAGTATAGGCAGTAATCTGTTGCTGTTTGTCAAATAACTTCATTTAAAACTTGAATTTATTAGGTTTTTGTAGTAAAATGTGTTTAATGTTTGACACTGGATTCTCTCTTGTTGTGATGTGCTGGCGTTGCAACTTTTGTTGACACTTTCATGTGGTGTTCCAGCTGTGCTACCAAGAGAGCCAAAATTAACTTTATTTCTTTTTAAATAGAATATTTCTAACAAGTAAATAATGGCAAATTAAAATGGCCATCTACAATTACTTTCTCTGGTTTCCCAATTCTACTGCAGAGGTGGTACATAACACGATTGAAATAGATATTTTTTGCCTATTCACTTGGTACTACAGTTCAAGCTGGGATTTCTCCTCTGTATACATTTGTATTAATTCAAAATGTTATTATTTTTTTTCCCTTTTTAACTGATTTAATCGAATAACTAACATTTCTGTCTTCTGCAGCTTTTAAACTCCATTTTTTATTCCTGTTTAGTATTTTTCTGTTACTGCAATGGACAAAATACTGCTCATATAAACACTCATTTTATGTAGACATACTCTTATCTACAACTGCATGTTTACAGAAACAAGTGCAACATTGTAAATTCTTGCTTCACGTTAAGTGCAAGCTTAAAGGAAAGTGTAACTTAGTGGTTTTCAGGTTTTTATACATTGTATGTATATTATGAGTAGTGCTTTGTATGTATCTGTGTTTGTATATGTTACAGCTACTGTCTGGCTCCTTTTCGTGACCTGCTAACCTCATGTTGAAAACTGTAGTAGTTTGTCAAATATATATGGGGGAAAAAACATCAGTATTTGAAAGATGAATCTTGAACTTTCTTACAGTAAGCAGTTTGGAAATAACATTTAAAAACTGTTCTAGGGAAAATAATATGAATTGAAAGAGTACAGGATCTTGTGGTGTAGGAGGTTACTGTTCACAATAGTGTCCAGAAGCACAGTGGTAAAAGACAAAGATGATGGAGGTTAAATGTGTAAAGCGAACTTAAGTTTTTCTATACAAAGATTGCCATAGCTTTTGTGGATGTTTGGAAAATGGTTGAAGATACAGTGATTTGTTTCAAAATGAACACTGCAAGAGGGAAGTTAATGTAGTAGGGTTAAAATACATATCTCATGAGATAGAAAAGTCAGATCTCATTTTCCTCTTTCCTGCTTGATTTGTGTGTCTTTGTTGGGGTAGTTGTATGGAAAGAGAGGTCAAGGACTAGAGAAAGGAAACCTCTCCCAGGTAACTTTTCAAGTATTTAAGGTTTTAAAGAAGAGTACTTGAAAGTGAAATACTTGAAAATGAGATGAACTTGAGATGTTGCAATTGGAGCTTAAGAAAGGAAAGTATCATTGGTGAAGACGATATTTTTTTCTTTTAAAGCATTGCCTACATAGAAAAGTATGCATGAAGTCTGAATGATTAGAGGTGTCTGGATCAGTTATATGAGCCTGGAAGATGGAAATAATGACTTTGCAGAAATAAGAAGACTCAGTTAAAGGTTTTAGGTGGTTTTGAAGGACTTATTGCTAGCAGAGAAAGATGAACAGGGAAGCTACAGAAATTTATTTACAGTGGAAAATATGTAAGTTTCTACATTACCAAAATACATTGTCCTACATAATAAAATATTCTTAATGATAAATAAAGAAACTTATTCTGTTGTAAATTATTGAAAAGTGCTGAGGTACATCTTAAATTTGATTAAATTAGTAAAAAATTAAAGAACTATTAGATAATGGATTTGAATTAGTTGATAATTGGTCATCTGGTGTCACGGAACCTATTTCTAGAATGGCTGCATGAATATGTAAACATACAAACATTCCTATTGCTTCTCTTTAATCCTGTTGTTCTCTTCTGTATTGTGGACACCCGTGACAGCCTTCGCCACTGAGGACATAAGTAGAAAACATTGGACTGTTTTGAAATGAGCACAGTTGAAATATAATTTGGAAACTAGATGAAGAGCAGCACCGTAACTTTCCCCTAGAGCTAGCACTTAGGAGCTAACCAGATTTAGAAAGGCTGCTTTTATGATTTTAATTCTGGTGCTGAGCAGTACGTTTAAGTAAAGTTAAGTAAAAGTTCCCTATTATGTAAACAGCAGCAAGTTACCAAAGGAGGACTGTTCTCTTGGAAACTACTTTCATAATGGGAGAAAATACTAATTAGCTGTTTCCACAGCATTTGAAACAATCTATTTCTTTTAACATACATGTATTTCTTGTAAGGCATGTTTCCCAATACTTTTCATGCTTTTTATGTGTCTTATACAAATTCTAAGTAGATAAAACTATTAAAAATTGAAAGGAATCAGAATGAGAATATTGGACTTAGAAATATACCGCTTGGCTTTTTATTATAAATTGCTTTGCTTGGGCAATTTTTATTATATTTATATAGATAAATGATATTTTTACGACTGAAACATGTAGGAAGACAATATCAGTTTTGCAGTATTAAAAACATTTCTCAGAGAGGGTAAAGTTTATTTTTGAGCTTTCAGGTGGATGATTCAGAAGCTAAGTTAATCCACTGATACGCAATTGGACTAACTATTTTTCTGTAGGTAAATTTGTCATTGCTGCTAAATCTGACAGGGAAGCTGTCTGTGTAGACCAACATACCAGCTTCCTTCCAGTGGAAGTATCTTGTTGAGCTTAAATCTGCTCAAAAAGATGCTGATGAGATATAATAACATTGTAGTAATCTTACTCTTCTGTAACGTTAGCTTCTGTAAGGTCTTAGTTTGAGTATTTTTGAAGTATTTCAGGACTGATATCCATATTACTATTTCTTACCTTTTCTTCCCTGTGTCTCTCCTCCTTTCCCTGGCCAGATGTAGAAGTTGCAGCAATTATGAGAAATTGTAGAAGATAGGGATGGAAGGACAATGTAATTGATGCTTTATCCTAAAGCTCAGCTGTGCTTTTATTGTTCTTGAAAAATGTCTGTTTGATGTGTCCTTAGACTCCTTTACTGGTGGTGACTCTACAACTTCCTTAGATAACCTATTACTGCGTCTTATTGTTAGAAGCATTTTTTTTTTTTTCCCCAAGGATCTAACCTAAATTTCTGTATGTTCAACCTCCACATTTTTGAGCCTTTTATTTCTTGTCCTTTTCATGATTATAAAGGACAGATTATTCTTTGATGCATACTCTTCTCTGTTTAAATGGGGACTAAAGGTAACATCTGACAATTTTTTCCAGGGTTATTTTTTTTCCATATCAATAGAAACAATGCTGAATTTTTAAAGATTTACATATTAAATGTGATAATTTTCCTGAGTGAATCTTCAACCCTGAACATTCCTCTGTTTTATATGAAATTAACTGAGATAGGTTGGCAGGATCATCTTGTTTCTGCACAATGCATTCATGTTTTCCTTTGGGTTTACATATTGAGCCCATCTTGTTTATTCAAGGTTGTTGGTGATTATTACAGTGTTCCCTTGCAGCCAGGATGGTACTTTCTGCTTTAAAATTCCTTTCCTAGTCATATTCATGTTGATATTTAGCAATTCTCACTCTTGCAGAGAGAAAGCCCACAAAATGATCTGTAGAGCCTGCTGTCCTTGGTCTCTGTTGCTCCAAAATAGAAAGGGCACTACTTAGTTTCTTCCCCTGTCTCCTGATGCTGTTTTCAATTGTCCATAGTATTGTTTTCTTCTGATCATTGTTCTGCCTGCACATTTAATTTAATGGTGAGAAACATCTGATAGAGCAATAGAGCAAGTGGAGAAAAAAAGAAAAGAAAAAAAAGATGTATGATGAATGAGAAGTGTTCAGCATAGATTCAGTGGTGCCTGTAGTATTGGAGACAGGTTCTTGATCTCTCAGGAGCTCTGGTACTATTTTAACAAAATAGTGGTAATTAGAACTTAAGCTTCTTCTTTTTATCTCTTGAAATTTTGTTTAGCATTAAACTTAAATATAAAGCCTTTTTGGTCTTCTAATAATTAAAATTTTGGGGTTTTTATCCAGACTGTGGAGCACTGCGCATTGTTGCTTTTGAAACTGCATTCAAGAAAATGTTTGGCAGTTATAGCAAGTATAGACTCCTCTTTAAAAAACTTCATTAAAAATTGAGATTTGGAAAAGGTTGAATTTTTGAAGGGAAACTCAATCTTGACTATAGATTCAGGTTCAAGCAATTTTAAAGATGTATTTTAAATGAAGGGTTTATGTCCATTTGTGTAAATTTCCATTTTATCCATTGTAGCAGTAGAGAGAGGGTTCTTTTCTTTTTTTTTTTTTTTTTTTTTTTTTTTTAATCGGTGATTAAAGTTTTAAACTAACTGTCCTGGGTTTGAAGTGAAATAACAGTGATAAGTCATACCTGAAACTGTGAAATTCTTTAAATGCAATTTGAAATGTTATTCTCTACTCTGTCCTAAGAAGAATGGGAAAAAAGTGTTTGCAAGAATTCTTTCTTTTCTGCTGATTTTTACAGGCAGCAACAGCCTCTATATCCCTTCTTCTTTAATTACTAAATAACTAAAGTTTTGGAAAAACTTGACAAAATTAACTCACAGTTCTTATTTTAACAAATCTGTATAGAAAACCTTAATGCTTTCAGTGATTGCATACAGTAAGTGAAACAAAGGATGCTTACAGCAGTCTGATAGCATTTTGTAATTGGATTACTGAAACTTTTCTGTCCCAGATGTCTCCATTTGGCATCCTTGCTATCATAAGACAGTTCAGTGGTGTAATCGATCTTTTCCCCTGTTCTGTTCTATAACCGTTTATACAGCACATCCTGTGCAACCACATGGAAAATACAGATTGTATCTGCTTGAGTTTTAAGTGCTCTGGAAAAAACAGTCAGTACAATGAGAGTGGGAAAGCATTGGGGGTTGTTTTTATTGTTTTGCATCTTCAGATTTATTCTCTTCAAAAAATATTTTGAAGGTCACATTTTATTGGCTAACCTAATGATCAGAATTAGAAAAGGAACTTTACCCAGTATTTGTTTTAGGCCTCCTCTTCTTGCTCTAATAAATCTGAAAGCAGGCATAATAAAGAAGTATTGTTATATTTTTCATCTAATTATATGAGATATTATATATATTAAAAATATCTTTAATGTTTGGTGTGAATATCAAATATAATTTTTTTTTTCCTGTTAAAACTTTGAATAACGTGAGATTGCCATGAAATAAATTGAAAGATGTTTTATAGTGATCCTCAAAGCTGCATTTTGAATAGAGAAAATCAGAAATTTTTTTATATGCTATCATCACAAGTCCTTCACATTCTAAGAAAGATAAGCAAATTGATACGTCCATTGAATGGATTGCTTCTGTTATGACAGAATTTAAAAAAAAACCTGGCAGTATACCAGACAGAAAATAATAATAAAAATAAAATAAATCTGACAGAAAATAATCCCAGAAATTTGAGGTATAAAAGATTTGCACCCTTGCTAGTGCAGACTTCTTCGTGACAACACTCTTCTTCGTGATTGCAGAAGTGGTGGCAAGACTTTTGTCATTTCTATGGGGATACTCTTCTCCCACCTAATAGAATTTACTGTTAGGACTTTATTTTCTTCTGGTGATTGTATCTGATAATACCATTTTTGAATACCCCAAGTTCTTCATCTTCCTCTTAAGCAGTTGCAGTCCTTAGTCTAATTATGCCATTCCCTTACTTTTTCTTGTTCTTTTCTTCTGAATTCAAAGCAACTTATTTTTGAATTTTAGATTTACTTGTTAAGCTTAGCAGAGTTTGTGTTGCATAAAAAATTTGTATATCACCTTTATAACATAAGTGGTAATTACAATTGTGCATTCCCTTTGTGGAATGGCATTTTGAGCTCGCATAGTTGCTTAGGTTATAGGCTATAGCATCTGCTACTTGAAGGATAAAAACTGTTTTCCACTCTGCTTTTAGTTTGGCTGTTTTAATAATTTCATACCACTGTTGCTCTCTCCTCTGTTATTACAAAATTAGCATGTTTAGGTACTTCCCTTGTCCAGCCTTACATAGAGCAACCAAGAAATGGTCTAATCTTGCATATTTACATTTCTGTGTAACTTTTCTACATTTTGATGTGTATGTGTTCATGTTTGAGCCTTGTAAATGTCTCTTCAATGGAGATTTTTGAGCTTGTAGAGCAAAAGTGTAGGTAACAGTAAAAAAATGTACTTGCAGTATAAGGTTAATTTCTGGGTTTTATTTTATAACTTCTACTAAACATTTTTGTAAGCTTGATTTGTTCTATGAAGTCCTTTGATTCTTAGGCTGTTTTTCATGACTCATGAAAATAATTGACAGCTGTTCAGCTAATTAATTAACTAATTCCCTTAATACTGCATATTATCAAGTCACACATATTTGGGATTTTTCATGAATTTTGTTTCTTAGATCTTGGCAGTGGCAGAGGTGCATTCTGAATCTAAAGTTAAGCCTTTAACTCAAAATTGCACTATCTCCAAGAGTCTGTTTGCTTAGAATAAGGAATTGTGATATTTATATTACAGTATTTTTTCTTCACTATGCTGAAGAATGTGGCTATTTTAACAATAAAGTATGAGAGGAATGGATTTTTTTGTTGGTGCTGCTTAATCTTCTTGATAGCTGTAAATGCTTTGTCTTTGTCTACTTCAGGGGTTCAAATTGTTGCTTAAAACATTTTGGGGTTTGATTTTTTTTCCTTCTCTTAGTTGTCATCAACTCCATATGACCCTCTTCTACTTTTAGTAGTAAGCTAGAATGAAATCTAAGTTGCATTTAATCTATAATTACTAAATTCAGTGGGGTACTGATATACTAAAAATATGAAACTTAAAAGAATTTTTATTTGTGATCTTATTAAAGTATTTTAATGTGAATCTTCATCTTCCTATAAAACTAGAGACTCAGATTCTGCAAGGGAGATTAAGGGATGATAAAACTGAAGATAGGATGTTTTGAAATACAACTCCTTTCTGTTTTTTCAAGGTTATTCAACAGTATAAAGAAGATATTTGAATAAAAGTAGAAATCTGGTTTGACTGACACAGGTAATGTATATTTTCTAGATACCTTAAAAGTTGCAGGGCTAGGGCTACATATAGTGAAGGAATAAATTAACTATAGCTGCATATGTCTAGGTGTTTGTCCAAATGGAGGAATTCAAGCTACAGAAGCAATCATAGAGCAACTTAGTAATGGAGCGTGTAGGGCATCTCATTATAGGTTACAGTACCAGCACTCTGTATAGTCAGTGATCTTGAAATGGGGAATAAGAAATGCAAAAGGATGCTTCTGCACTCTTGTCTTTCTCTAGAGTTTGAATGTTAAAGTCAGAACTGTAACGCTGTGCTGTCCACTGTGTTCTGTCCAGAATTGACTATAATTTCCTAATGTAGAAGATGTCTTGGTGAAGTACTTTGTAGATTACAGCTACAGGAGGAGGTATTGATTATGACTGTGTACTAATTCTTCAATCATGACTATGTACATAGTCCTTAAAAATGATAACAATAAAGCAGTAAGAATGTGATCACTCAATTAGAGCATTGCTTTCTTTTTTTTATTTTTTCTTTCTCCACATGGTGATGCATTTATGGTTAAGGTATTATATTTACTGGTTTCTGTTCAGATCATGTAAGGTGGTGTAGGCATGCCTATTGATTGTGGTTCTTAGGATGTAGTTTCAGGGATTACCCCTGAGATGTGGGACCTGAATACTTTTAGGTTGATGAAGATCACATTGAATCCACTGTTCCTTACTTGACCGAACACTCTAAAATTTAGAGGAGGGCAGAAAAGCACAAAGCAATTTGTGTTTTGTTTTCAAGCACGCTTTTAAAGTAAATCCTCTGTGATGCCTTTTACTGAGGTGTTTTTGGCTATAAAATAGATGTTTTCAGATTGTGCTTAAGATCAGATGCCTAGGGGAATTAATGCACTCACTACCTAATTTATCAATCTCTTTAGAGGGGCTGTAGACTTGATCTCACTGCAAAGTCTAGCATGTTCAAGTGTAGGGCATGTTCAGAGGCCTGGAGAGCACTGACAATTCTTCTTCCTCCTTTATTGCTACATTTGAGTATTTTTTAACATGTAGGCTATGCAACTTGGTAGTTAGATACGAAGTAGAATTACTAGAAGTGTCAGATGCCTGTGGTTAATGAACTTCATTACCTATCTAGCCAGTGAAAAGCAAGTTAGCTAAACATATAGACCTCATGTCCAGTGTGACATTACACATCCTGGTGAATTAAATGGAAATCATATCTTATGTTTCCTTGAACAGTGTCTTTTGGAAAACAAAGGCAATTTGCAAAAGGTAACTTCTTTGATAAAGCTGGGGTTATTTAATTATTAATTATTGGGCTTGAGGATAGAAAAAGTACATATGGGAAAATAAAAGCTGTCTTGAAATGAAGAAGACATGAGTTACCAGGGATTTATATTTATTCTAGCTTTGTATTCAACAATCCCTTTGAGATGCTGCCTTGCCTTACTTTTTTGAAGTAGTCCTAGATTTATTTTTTTTTTTTACTACAGTAACTAGACTAGTAGAGTTAATGGGCTATATACATGGGTTAAAGTGACTCTAAATGCAATCCTTTACTGTAAAAGCATGAAGAAGTGAAACTTTATTTGCTCCTATGCTTGTACCTTTCTGACCTCATTTCCAAAAAATGCTTTAGATTTTCATCAGCCATTTATATTACCATTACACTGTAAGAAGGCTTTCAGGCTATCTATGAATCTAGTAGTTGAGTATTGCAAAAATTACTTCAAAGTGGATCAGTCTTTACGGTGATGGATGCCTGAAGCTGATAAGATTTCTTCTTATCAGCTATCAACCATATGTCTTAAATGGAGTTGCTGTTAATGGTACATCAAATTTCATTAGTAGCTAGATTCCTTCTGAATGTTCTCTCAGCAAGTCCTAGATTCTTCTAATTTATCTAATACTGAAATGCGACTTGCTCAATGAGTGTCCTGATCAGGCATGAGTGTTGAATCTGACGAACTGTTTCTTTTCTGTGAACAGTTGATCTGAATTTGAAGGAAAATGCCTGTGAAATATGACACCACAGAATTGCATGTAAATATATTAAAAAGCACACAATAAGATACATGCATTTGTAAAAAGACAAGTTTTGATCATCCAAACAAATGTTGTTTTGATCCAGCAGGAATACTTTGGTCATGCTGTTTAGATGTGTCTTTTCATTACAGTTAAGCAGTGATTGTTATCATGACATCCAGATGGCGATATTCGGTAATTTCATTAAAGAAATCATTCTAATGGTATTCTTTTTCTTTAAGGAAATGTGACATGACCTTGCCTAAAAAAGTAGTAAAAATACTTCCCAGGCTTAACTATTAAGATTTAAGAGAAGCCAAGCTCAATGGTCAAATGTGTTCAGAAGTGAGAGTCCTTAAATCTTTTAGAAATCTGTTGGGGTATAGAAACTGGTAGTGCTAAGTTGTCTGAATTCTGTATTATTTTTGCATCACACTTCTAAATATTTTAGTCATAGTTTGTACTGTTGGTAACCATATGATGGCACAGCTTTAATGTGTTTCACTGGAAGCTTTTTTGTGTTTCAGTTCTATGACTGATTTCTACCAAAACTTCCAACTGAAGTGGAAAGTGAATGGCAGGAATTTCATTGGATTCCTATGAGGACATCAGTCCTAGGAAGCTTAATCCAAATTCAAGATGTAAGACACATGCCTCCTATTTGTCCACAGCAATGGATTCAGTTATTGTCAATATGACACTGCTTTGAGTGGATGAGGCAAAAATTGTTCAGAAATTGATAGGAATGGTGCATATTGATGCTGAACTGAAGTTACTGTGTAAATATGTATCTTCTGTTGTGAGACACTTTGTCTTCTGGGCTAGGGGTGGATAGAAGCTCTTGTCTATAAGTTTTATTCAAATCTTTGTTTATTGATAGCAGTGCACTAACTTCATTAGTGGGCAATTTGTTTAGAAACTAAGATAAAACATTATCTGTTGGATACGCTCCAGATGTTATCATTGTTTTTCATTTCCTTTATGCTTTTTTTTTTGATTTGGTGCATTGCTAATCATTTTCCACTTAAAATACATGGTAGACTTTCTTATTTTTTTGTGTTTCCTCTGAAGTAGCTAAATCAGTAAATGAAGATAGATTTATATATATGTATATATGTATGCACAAGCGTACGTACACACACGTGCGTGTGCACAGTGGTTTGCCCTGTTCTGTATGAAATAGCTTTTACCTTTGTGTTGACAGCTGTGAGTTTTTGTCTTCCTATAACTCTCAACCTAGATTCTGTAAATGATTCAAGTGCTTTAACCAGACTTCATGGATAATGTAGCTTTCAGAGTAAAATTTTTATCTAAAATGTTCTAGTGTAACTGCATATTGTTTCTGGAGGCTGCTAACATTATTCAGTTTCTTTAAAAGTAATAGGCACCTGAAGTTCTGCTTTTGCACGTATGGAGGATAATCCTCATCTGATTTGTGCACAGAGACTAGGCATTCTTAAGCCATCATTTGCTATGATCTAGTAACATTTACAATAGAATTTAATTTGTCGATGAAATGTGACATCTCAACCATACATATAGTAGCATTGTAGTTACAGCATGCCTGGGAAACTGAAATAGTAGGAGCAGATTATATTAATTTTATTTCTGGGAAAAGATATCCTGCTTTACATAAAGTACCCTAAGGACTTGGCTGTCTGCTGCTCTGGGTTCTTAGATCCTCTTAAGTTGGTCTGTATTGTTTTAATTCAAAAAGCAATCTCCTGCTCAGAAGTGAATCAGTTGTTTTGCCTCCGCAATGCATTGTTTGCACTCTGAAATGGTCTTTCGAGCATGTGAACTGGATTCTATCACTGAAATTGAACAGAAGCATGCATTTCAGAAATGCAGGTAATACACTTCAATTTCTAATCCACATTCTGTCCTCGGAACCAGTTTAGAATAAATTTTAATCAAAATCCTGCTGGGTTTGGGTATGAAGATTTCAGCACCAGCTATTTTGTTCTCCAGACGTATTTGTTTGCATTGCACTAGTCCCTGATAGCAATCAAGTCAAACTGTCTTCTTCCACAGGCACAGATCTTCAAAGGAGGTTTCAGGATTTACTTGGCCACAGAGGAGTGACGAGGGAAGATAATTTTCTAGCTGAATGATGATCACTCAGAAGAGGGAAGTCCCAGGTTCCCACAACTATTTATACATTTAATCCAATAACTGTTTAGTGCAAAACATTGTAATACAATCTGTTCAAGTAGATTTACTTGTCCACCATCTGGACGTGAGTGCTGCCTGCCAAACCTTTAAATTGGGGACCACATGGAGGGTAGTGAAAGAAATCAAGGTTACTTTTAAGTAGTGAGAGTCAGGATAACCTCTGTACACTCCAGTTCTCCATTTAAACTGCTATCACCTTCTCAGTTGTAACTGCCTTTTTCAGAGAAGGTGTCTGAAGGAAGTAAGGGTAGAGTCCTCTATGTCCAGTGCTCACAATGCCAGCCCCTAAATATTTAGAAGTAATGGGCATCTTGTGGGGAACATAAAGGTGCTCATATCAATGTTTTTATTTTGTTATTCTACGCTTTATATTATAAGAATGTGGAAGAGGGAGAGATTACATAAAATCTAGGTTATAAGTACCTGGTGGAAGGCAGGAGATTCTAACTGGCAGGCCTGTTCAAATCTGGAGTTGCTAGCTCTGGTGTCAGTTCCTGTTTGCTGTAGGTCCACATTCCTCAGCTAATTGCTTCTGTGTGGCTTGGTTAAACTAAGTACTGTGTTACCTCTACAGATAGCAAGCAAAAGAGAGCATGGCAGAAGACTATAATGGTGGGGTTTTTTAGTTTATAGGTGGTCAAATATCACCATGTTCAACTTGGTTTTAATGGACTGCTAGATGGAGGGGGAGGCACTAAAGCTGATAAGTTTATTTTAGTGCAAAGTATTTTGTACTGTAAAAACATATTAGTAAGTGGGCTACACTAGTAAACAATGAGATCTGAAGTCATACCACTCTAGGCTTTTAGTTGAGATACTGTTTTTGGAAGTTTAGCAACCTTCAGTACCATCAGCGGTGGTACTGATGGAGACAGTTCCAGCTATGTAAGAACTGAATGATATTTCCATCCTCAGCCTCTTCTTAAATTTAAGACAAATAGTCTGATGCCTTAGCCATGTTCATTTTACAACAGTCTCAAGTGAGCTATGTTGGTGAGACTGTAACTCCCAAGTACATATTGTATATTTGGATGACTAGTAGTAAGTGGAACTTTCATCTGTAATTGCATTTTTCTTGTCCCACCATGTTCAAGTGATATAATTATGGTTGTGTTAGTATATTAGTCTATTGGCATGTATCTTAAGTGATTCGAAAATCTAGCTGAAGCTGTTCAGTTAGAGCAACATCAGTTTCTTGAGCAAGGAATGCATTGTGCTCTCATGCAGAACTCATGCTTGCTTGGCTGTGAGAGAGAGAATTACAAGTTTATTAGCTGATGCAGCAGCTTTGTTTTCCAAAGTAATTTGAAGTATGTACTTCTCCCAAGAAGTGAAAGTGGAGCTTTTCCTGAATTTAATGAACTGTTTTGATAGTAAAAATGTTCTGGAGAAACACATTTTTACTCGAGCCTTCACAATGAATCTTGAGCCTACAAAGAGTTAAGAGTTTGCTTTAAAAAATGAGCTTAATGAGACACTTTCAGCTGATTTTCATTATTAGATCTATAGTCACTTTTTCGAAGGATGAAAAATACATAGACCTCTAGAAATTTGGTTTTGGATTAATTTTGGAAGTTCATTTCAGAAGGTCAAAATTTAGATTTTGTGATATGTCCATGTTTTTATGAGCAAGTGACATTATTTTGGTAAACACTCATGAAATTTTTGCTTTTCTAATGTAGATATTAATTCCACTTACTTTCTAACTCACATTAAGGAAATTGTATCTGAATTTTTAATATTCAACACAGAAATTAATGCTGGATCTGAGTGTTTAAATGGCTGTTTCTTAACATATTTAAACCATGAGGTTTTGCATTAAAGCTTCCTGACTACTTGTACAGTCTTGAGTTAGCATTCATCAATGAACTTCTGCTTCAGTCCTGTTAATTGCACTTTTATATTTAGATCAAAATTCTGTGCTGGTGTCTATGAATAGTCTTTACTTAAACTACTCAGAAATAGATCTGAAACTACGAAGTGATTATTTTATGTTAAAAGGATTAAGGGCTTTATCTATCACTCGAGATTGTCTGCCTCCTTGCCTCCTGTTGAACCACATAATCCACTCATTAATTTAGCACCATGCTATGTCCTTTGTTTTCTAATTGAATGACCTACCAGGGAAGGTAGTATTCTGATGAAAGGAACTTCTGCTCAAGGAACTGGGTAATACTTCTGTCCCTTAATGTATGAGTAATTCCAAATATGCAAGAACTTCACCTGGATGGCTGGCAGAGGAAAAAGGAAAGCTTTAGAAAAGGTTTTGTTTGAAAATGTTGAGGTACTAGTCACAGAGAAGTATGCTAAATTTAATGGTTGTCATATTTTTGTGGGTTTTTTTTTTTCATGTTGCTACTGTTGTGGATGTGAAGTGCTGTAGATATTTGTGATTGTCTTTGATAGGTATTGTCAGTGCTCTTAAAATGCCTATCTGTTCAGACAGGCAGGTTGACTGATATTTGGGGGGAAAAAGAAAGAGAGCTCACAATTAATTTCTTTATCCTTGAAACTGAAGTGAGATTTCACTAATTGCAAGTGAAATAATGAAATAAGGTACTACTTTCTAATATCCTTATAGAAAAAAAATTTGCTTTTTTATCTTTACACTTAAGAGAAAGTTGTTGCTAAGACTGACCCAAATGTTAAAGCATCGTTTGGAGACTTGAGATATTTGAGCTGTTAGATGTGTAACTGGTTTCCTGTATAACTCTTCCCAGTATTCTTCTGTTACTTGTCCATTTTATCAAATGGAAAGGCTGATACTTTCCTTTCCTCTTGCTTTTCCTCCTCATAGTGAAGAAAAGGATCTGTTAAGTACATAAATTGTGCTTTGTTGTTGTTCTTAGAGTATGGCAGCACAAATTTTCTTGATAGTATCAGAATCTTTCCCACAGTCTTGAAAATATATTGATAAAAAAATGGGTATTTTTCTATTTCTACCCAACTAGAGCCATAGTGCTCACTTTCTTTTGTGCAGTCTGAGCCCCTTTTTGGAATCTATTTGAGGTATGTAGTATATCGTCTCTTAACTAGCCAATTCAATTATATGAAGTAGATCACAGGGTTTTTTTTCACCATAATGGAGAATTTGTGTACCAAGGTAACACCAGTGGATTTTGACTACATATCTGCCCTGGGTCATGTATGGTTATCTTCTGGGCAAGCATACGGATAAAAGAGGAAGGAAATACTTGTATTGCTGCCAACTATCTGTCTTGTCTAGAGGACTGCTGCCAGAGATGTAAACAATAAAATTAAAATTATGCTTGGAAGGTAGAAAGGAGTATATTTTCAAAGTTAAAAAAAAAAAAAAAAAAAAAAAAAAGCTGATGTAGGACTGAAAACTGACTGTCTGAATCTCACCTTTTATCTCATCCTGCCTTTCAAAGTAACCGCTTCCTTTCTAGGATTATTATGTCTTGGAGCTAGGAACAGAACCTAGGCTTCCTATCAATTTTCTTTTGTTGACAGTAAAGAAAGAAAGAAAGAAAAAAGGTAATTTAAGAGAAATGTTTAATTTCCTTTGGAGTCTGGGCTACGTAGAAGTGACTAGTTACATCTTGTGTTGCTCAATAGCATCTAACATATTGAGGAGTTTTGTTGATCCAGAGTGTTCATACTGAGGTCAAGACATTCAAGACTGCATTTATGAAGCTAGAATTATGATTTCATGATGTAGAGTTCACTCAACAAAAAAGAATATGTTTTATTTTGGTTTTATCACATGACTTTTGAGACAGCTTATTGGTTGATGCTGTTAATGCAATTTATGAATATAGAATATACAATAGATTTTAAGATTAGAACTGTCTGATTAGAAAAATCTGTAAGGGTTGATCTTTTAATTGTAAATTTCAGTGATGACCGAAATGGCAGCTGTGCCATATGCATAAATGTCCGTTGCCGACATAAGATACATTTTCCCCCTCTTTACATACCAGTACTGATGGAAAGTATACCATGCTTGTCCTAGTATAAGGCAGACTTTTACATTGGTAGCCACTGATTTCCAGATATCCACGAGTGGTGTTTTAGAAAGTGAAGATATAGTAACAGTCAAACTCTTCTCCATTTGGTCGGCATCATGTTTTCAAATTACATGAGTTTAATTTTATTGTAATTAATTTCTCACTCAAGATTTAATACTGGTGGTGTTATTATAGAGAGCAAATATTATAGTAAGCATGTCTCAGCATTCTTCAAAAGTTGGATGTAATGCCAGGAATAACTTTTCTCTTTAATTCCTATGCAGGTATAGCTTTTTACAAATTTCTTCTTAAGTTAGAAATATTGCTACACTGCAGTACTGAATTTTTATTTAAATGAATATCAGTAGTTTTTGTCTTTATGTTTGCAAGAGGATATTCTGTTTATGCAGATTCTTCTGAGTATAAATAACATGAGCAGAAAGGTGTGTGCACTCTCTTCCAACTTCATATTGCCTATAGATTTCCTCGTTTCCATTATTTTCGAGTTTGGGATAGATGACAAGTCTTGTATCAGTACAAATAACCTCTGTACATAGTACCACTGAGAATACTGCTCAGTAATATGTCTGTATATCTTCCAGAGAGATATGGAGATATGGCCACACAGTTACCCACATAATGCTACATGTTTGATAAGGGGAGAAGGTATGCCTTTTTTTTAATGGCACTATACAAATAGGTAGCAAACCCCAACATTTTTTAGTGAGGGAAAATAAGTTTGTGGGTTTTAGTGTGGTGGTTTTTTTTTGTTTGTTTGTTTGTTTTTTTCTTCTGGTTTTCTTACCTGTTGCACGTCCTTGCAATTACTGGATGCTCATTCTTAATAAACCAAGTAAGGAATAGTCCAATCAGTAGGTTACTCTTGTGGTAACTAAATAACTTGATTTAAGTGGAACTGGAGGTATGTAATGAGTACATCTTAGATATGTTTCAGTGATACAGGATGACATTTTCAAGTTCAGGTTACTTCATCCTCTAGATAAATTTAGATCTTTTAATAAATTTGCTATGTCAGCAGATACTCCTTTTCATGTACCTGGTAGTCATCCTGACCTGTCACTTCTCCTTGAAATTCTCCTATGTACTCAGAATAAATTCTTTCCTAAGTTTATGGTATGTAATGCAGTTATTCTGTAATAGCTGTTGCTTGTTGCATTGTCTTTAAATGACTTCAGATCAGAAAGCTATTTACCTTTTTATTATTTGGACTGTTTTTATTTACTATCTTCCTTTTGTTCTTGTTATCCCTTTCCGTGTAATTCCCTTAGGGAGCAGTTTAGTATCCATGTTGTCCTTTGATATTTGTATATAAAACCTATAAATAATGAAAAAGCATAATAGTAAGTCTGTTATAATGTCGTTGTTTCTTCTGATAGGGATTTTGCAGATTTTTGTCACTTCTAGAAATAACTTTCAACTCTTCTAGTACACTTTTCTATTGTCTCTCCCCTGTTTTTCCCTTTTTTTTTTCAAAGTATAGCTTGTTTCCCAAATGCTCTGTGTTTTTATAAAATGCAGAGTCACCAGCTGCAGTCTCAAGTCATCACAGACAAAGCTACTTTTTTTCTTACTGTGTCTACATTCGTATTCTGCTTAACCGAAAAGTCTACTATTTCATTCCTGTATTCAGGAGTGTCAAACAAGAACTGTATCTGTATTGTTTGGGATTTCTTCCTTTTTTTTTTCTTTCCCCTGAAATCTCAGTATCATCCCTCTGGATTTGTTTGGGGTTGGGGAGAAGGGCAAGTGTAATCGTTATGGTATCTGGAGACAAATGTGGGAAGGAATTAATGGTTTAGTTTCATTATTTGGTACTCATCTCCTCTTTTTTTCTCATCCTCTGATTTGTATGATCTATTCTAAAATCAGACTATGTGGACATTAATGCTGATATTTATGCAAATATAGAATCATTGAGTGGTTTGGGTTAGAAGGGACCTTAAAAGTCATCTAGTTCCAACCCCCTGCCATGGACAGGGACACCTCGCACTAGATGAGATTGCTCAAAGCCCTGTCCAACCTGGCCTTGAACACTCCCAGCGAGGGAGGAGGGTCCTGTCAGTCAGGACCCAAATGGTCTTGGTTTGCAGCATTCGAGGAAGAGTAGCTCATATTATGTCGTTCTTCCTCCTGGTTTCTGTGGATGTCTGCCTCTATTTGAGTTCCTCCACATTGCTGAGTTGACACTGAATGTTGCATTGGCTCTTACTTCACTTAGTTGTTTCTGCCTCACATCAGCTTTTCTTCTAAGTCCACACCCCTTGCAAGTGAAGACAGAAATTTATTTTTATTTATTTATGGGCTGTTAAGGAGTCAACATTCCCTAAAATCAAAATATCCAGTTGCTTCTAGGTTGATCAAATCATCATCTTAGAAAGTAACTTGTGATGAAAAGAAGCGTGACCAGAAGGTCAAGGAAGGTGATTCTTGCCCTCTGTTCTGCTCCGGTGAGACCCCACCTGGAGTACTGTGTTCAGCTCTGGGGCCCCCAACATAAGAAGGACATGGACCTGTTGGAGTGAGTCCAGAGGAGGGCCATGAAGATGATCAGAGGGCTGGAGCACCTCTGCTATGAAGACAGGCTGAGAGAGTTGGGATTGTTCAGCCTGGAGAAGGCTCTGGGGAGACCTTATAGAACCTTCCAGTACCTAAAGGGGCCTACAAGAAAGCTGAGGAGGGACTCTTTACAAGGGTGTGTAATGATTGGACAAGGGGTAATGGTTTTAAACTGAGAGTAGATTTAGACTAGACATTAGGAAGAAGTTCTTTCCTGTGAGAGTGGTGAGATACTGGAACAGGCTGCCCAAAGAAGCTGTGGATGTCCCCTCCTTGCAAGTGTTCAAGGCCAGGTTGGATGGGGCTTTGAGCAATCTGATCTAGTGGGAGGTGTCCCTGCCCATGGCAGGGGGGTTGGAACTAAATGATCTTTGAGGTCCCTTCCAACCCAAACTATTCTGTGATTCGTCCCTGAAAATTCAAAATAGGCTGTGTGAATTAGCTCTATAAATTCTTTTTCCTTTGCTACACTTGGAGAAGAAAAATAACTGGGATGACATGGTATGAAATGCTATCAAACGAATGTGATCCGTTAAGTACTTTTATTTTTCTGTCTCCAGTCTTCATTGCAATTCCCTGAGATGCACAAGGCTAGTAATGGATTCTGATCTCACGATCACTCTCTGCACTAATCTATAAAAGGGATGATTTTCATTCATTAAGCTCTGATCATTGCCTCTTGTGTTATCCATCTACTGACAGGAGCCCTCAGGGAAGTGATTTTTGTCCTATTGCTGTGTTCATTGAGTGAAAATGGTTCAGATGATGTCTCTTTCCAGAACAGCAAACTATATACCATATTATGATAATCAGAGGAATTTTTTTTTTCCTTCCTTTGTGAGCAGTGATGAAAAACTACCTTGTGATTTGAATGTTTTATAACATCAAATTGGCTAGGATCTCAATATAAGATGAGTAAGAATGGCTTAACTCATTGAGGCTGAGTTCACCCATTCCTGATATTTTTATTTTTTTCCTCAAGCAGCATCTGCAAATGGATGCCTAGGGAGGAAAAGTGTTACCCCCCTCACAAACCCATAATGTCCCACCCTTCATCTGGCTTTCTTGAGTATCATGGTTTTTGTTAATGGAACTCTCTCTGAGGAATGCTCAGTCATGATTAATTCACCAGTCCTAGATCTTTCACCTCTCTTTCTATGCTTTACAGAATGAGGCTCTTGAGGAATCTAGAAATGTAGTTACAACTATATCTGGAGAGGATTGACCCAGCCCCAAACTGAGAATATTTTATCAGATGTGAATTCTGCTCTTGTCTGTCTTCTGTTGCAGGAATGTGTTCTTCTTAATCCAGAAACTGGTAAAACCATGGATGAAATAGTTTGTTTAGTTTTTATGTTAATTCAGCATCCTCTCAGATGCTAACACAAAGAAACTGAATTTCAAATCTTACTAGCTTGAATGAGCTCAGTTAAGTCTTATGGCTTATGCCTTGTAATTTTGCTACTCTTTGCCAAGTATTTTGATGCCAAAGAAAGTGAATGCTTTTCTCCTATGTTCTAGGGTAGGATTGTCCATTAGACATTCCTCTGAATTTACTGAATAGAGTTACAGTTTAAAACATCTTACAGCTCCTTAGCTAATTTGTTATTTTACAGGAACCTTTTCTTGCAGGAAGCAGATTTTTTTTTCCTCTTAGTCTTGAGTACTGAATGAAGTGAAACTGCCAAATCACTCTGGACTCAGACTTATGTTTTACCATGCACAAATTTGATTGCTATGATGACTTTGCCACGTCTGTCAAGGGGATTTGTTCACATCTTTAGAATACTTGCTTTCACGTCTTAGTCAGTGCTGCATGGAAATAAATTCTTCACAGAGGATCATCATTGTTAAGAGTAGGTTCTCCTTTTTCGACTGTATGCTATACCAAGACTCTACCAGAATATTGGCCCCTCCAGTTAAGATGTGAAAGAGCCCCTTCTCTTGCTGAAGGGCATATTTATTTCAGGATAATAGGGTTGATATTTTGACCTTTTATTGATGAAGTTCTTAGACTGTGAACATAGTCTTTCAACTTTCTGTGACTGAGTAAATAAAGATTGAGCTGGGAATAACTTTGTAGTCTTTTGGCCTTTGAATCGGGCACTGCCTTTTTGTCTTGAAACATTGAAAATTGCACAATTGGACTGCATTTTACTGTTATGATAAAGGTATGTTTTGTTCTTTCTGTGAAATATAGTGATATACATGTCAGATATGGCATGTCAGACTTAGGCAATTTTTCAGATGGTCGAAGTTTTTCAAGTTTTATACTGTACGTGCTTTGAGCAGGGATTCTCCCATCCTCTGGATAACTGCCCTTCTGCAAGTAATGCAGTTTCTTGAACTGGTGAAAGATTAGAGATTTTTTTTTTTAACTTTTTCCCATGAAATATGAGTTATGGACATGTTATCTGTAATCTAGTAGTTTGCATAGTGAAAGAACAAGTGGTAAGGGCCATGTGATGCAGCAGGGAGGAAACTTTCACTGGATATTAAAGGAAAAACAAATTCATAATTAAAAGGATGCCCAGAGATGTTGCAGCATCTCCATCCTTGGAGACTTTCAAAACTACTGGACAAGACTTCAACAACCCAGTGTAACTCCTGAAGTTAGCCATGATTTGAGAAGGAGGTTGAATGGGATAACCTGTGGAGATCTCTTCCTACCGCATTTTTTACCATGATTATATAGCAAATAGGATAACCTTGATTCATAAGGAAAGACTGAGCTGCTTATACTCGTTTTCAATAACGGGTACTTTATGCGAAGAGGAAGACTTTATTTTAGAAGTGACTGATTTCTGTCGACCCATTTCTCCAACCTGTCGAAGTTCTAACAGGAAACACAATCATTTTGCACATCAGCTGCTCCTCTGAGTTTTATATCATCTGCAGTTTTAGTTCTCTAAGTTCAAGGTTTTCTCTAGCAAGTATGAGATTTTAAAAATATATTTTGACTAGTTGGATAGGATAGATTCTTGGACTATATATGAAATGTAACACTATGTAAGACCATAATACTAAACTTTCACTTATTTTTTTTTATTCTGAATTGACCATTTCTGCTTGCATGGCTCTTACACATTTTGTAAATACTTTTATTATAAAATAATATAATGGTCCTGGATTGCTGTGGCTATGGGGGAAAAATAATCAGAGGTAATAAGAATATAAGGAGACAGGATGTAATATTTGATTATATGTAGTCATGTGAAGTGTATGTCTGTGTATGTCATTGTAGAACACTGCAGTTTGTATCCATAAGAACATTACCACTCCAACAGTTGATTGAAACCTGCTTAGCAGATATGCTCTAATAATGAAAATCCTAATGGCTGCATTGCCTGAACAGATAATCTGCAATACACTTCTTAATTTTACATGGGCTTCTCATTTTCTTGTAAACTAAGACACTAATTTCTTTTCATGTTTTCATAACTGTGTGGAAGTGTACTTTCTAGATGCAGTATTACAGTACAGTTATTCATTAGAAATTCTGTACTGAACATATATGGGATGGGCATATGAACAGTGCATTGGATCTATGTATGCTCAGTGAGTGGGCTTTCTGATTTCTTTTAACACTTCTGAAAGGTCCAAACTGTAAACAAATGTGAAAATTCCTAAATCTACGTGGACCAAATTTCCAGCAAAAAAACTTTTGTAGAAATGTCACAGTTTTGTCCAAAAGCTGTTAAGTGTGCAACTGCCTACTTTAATAGGTAACCATGAATGAAGTGTAATAGGAAGTGCCTGACAGGAGTGATTTAAATATACGAAACGGGAAAAAAAATAAGCTTAATATGGTCAATTGGTAAAGAGATGACAGTTGTCACTTGTAAGGTAATTGCCTGCCATGTGTTCTGAAGCTTTATTAAAAACAAACAAACAAAACAAAACAACAAAAGCGCTTCCTTGAACAAGCAGCAAGATGATCTTTGTTCTGCCTGTGTTTATTGCATGCTAAAATTTCTGGATTTTAAAGAAGTGACAGTTCATTTTAGTGTTTGGATTGGCTTGTGTGAGGGCACAAGATAGTATTTTCAATGGCAGTCCTTTCAGTGTGGAATGAACTTGTGATGGAGATCAACCCAGTAAAAACCCTAAAGTGTATTAGCATTTTTTCTTGAAAAAATGTTCGAAAACCGTGATCATGTTACAGTAGTTTACATTAACAACACAAATTATGGTTTTCTGTTTTGAACGCGAAAACCTTGTCCTGGTTCCCAAATCATAATTTACCTCTGAACCTGCCTTAGTAACAAAAATGAACTGTAACTATTTTGAGGAAGTAGCTCTCTATGTTGTATTTTTATTAAAGGTGAAAGCTTGGAGTAGTAAAAAAACCAGCTTGGAATAGTTCTTACACCTCCAGAGGAAAGTTGCTGACTATCTGAGGCATAGAGCACAAAATATCACTCCATGTGTAAAATGTGCATCGTGACAACAGATCAGATTAAACACGAAGAATAATACAAATCAGAAGGTCCAGCTCAAAGTTCATGATACTTGTGGTTAAAATTGTAGGAACAATGAGTATCAAGAAAATGTGTTTTTTGAAAAACATTGTAATCAAATCTATGTTACATCTTGATAGAAAGGACAGTGCTGTGGTGAGTAGTAGGCTCCCTAAGTCTATAGATCTTAAAGTAGCTAGGAATAAAAAAATGCTAATTTCACATGACTGTTTTGAATGAGATGATTCTAGAAGTCTTTTTCAGTCTAATGTATTGGTTATGTTCCATCCGTTATTTGGAGAGAGACAAGTAGGTTTATACATGACATATCTTATTTCCCGTGATTTAAAAACTAATGGGGCAGTAGTTCTGCATGTTGAACTTGCCCAGTTGATTGTGTGCCAGGGAACAAAGCATGAAGGTCACTTTTACCAGACTCCTGGAATGCTGTGGGGAGGACAAAATAATGGCAGCTATTTGAAAGTGAATACCTGTAGAGGAATTCCTTGCAGAGAATGGACATGACTTGTATTTGACCGGTATGGACAATCCAGGCGTAGGCCTTAACGTAGCAGCCTGCCCTTAGCATAACTACGGCTTAAGCAAGAATTCCTGAACCGTCCTTGACAGAGAGATAAGAGAAACTTGGTTAAGCACTGCCAACATAAACAAGACAAAAGACAGGATGTGAAAGCCATTGAATTAGCAGGCAATTAGCAAGCTTGCAGCAAGAACCTTTGCAGGAGCCTGCCGGGTGTTAACCAGTCAGCAGCTGCCGAGTATGTATAAACTTTTAGCTTGAGCCAATAGTAGGAGTGCTTGGAACGCATAAAGATGATTCGCTTGCGTAATAAAGGGAGATCGACCTTAATCACATTGATGTCCAGTCGTTTCTCAGGGTCCGGCACTCGCTTCAGGGTCTCTCTTCAAATACCAATTCTAAGCTGTTGTGGAGAGGGCGAGTGTGATTTCTGAATGAACAGCTGAGGAAATGATGACATTATTGCGTATGTACATAGTAGTGGCATGGATGACACCGTTGATATATGGTGTTATAGTCAGTTCTGAGATCAGTGCTAAAGAATATGTTTGACAAAATGACGTATTTAGGAAAGAATTACAACAAATATTTTCGTGGAAGGGAAAGACTTGAATTCAACCCTTGGCTAAAACCAAATATTAAGGATGGCCTTGACCACAATGTAAAACTACTTATGTGAAGAAAGATCAGTTAAGAAAGGTGTCTTTCATCTATCAGAAAACTTTATATTTGGTTTAACAGCTGAAAGGTGCAGCTTAGGCAAAGCAAGGTAAGAGATTAGGTGCACGTTTTATACTGTAAGATACTTCATTAACTTCTGGTTAATTTACTCGGAGATTTAATTTATTTTGTATTTGTTGTTGTTTAGGTTTAGCCATTGTAATGCTTCTTGGCTTAAGCTATGAAAACTACCTAAAACCAACACAGTTTCTGTAACTGATTTTTATTTTGCAGTTCATTTGTATGCTGTGTCATCTTTCTGTGTTGCACATACTTGTATCAAAGCATAACTTCATTGTAGAGTGACAAACTAGATATACTGCTATCCTGTTAAACAATGGGTTTTGAGTATTTGAAGGTTGGTTATATGCAGTTTGTTAGAACATTGGATGAATGTTTTTATCGGAGTACTCAGCACTAAAATTAAATGCTGACATTCTAAATGCCATTTGTAGATCTCAAAGTCAGACCAGATGAATAATGTGAGTTATGCTTTCATAGCTGTTGAATTTTCCACAGCCTGAGGAAATCAACAGTGTGCTGATATCTGATCAATCAATTCATTTATAGGGTTTTCATCACAAGCCTCAGAGTTTGAATTAAGATTTATTTCTTTTTAAAGTTAATGTAATTTCTGCAAAACTAGTGCAATTTTTCTCTTCTTTAGAACACTTCAACATTGTGTTTTTCTTTCTGCTTCTCCTTCCTTCTCTGTCCACTAGATGATTTGAATATGCTACTGTTATGTGAAAGGAGAATGTGCTGTTAGGACAAGATTACTTGCCTATATACAACTATCAGTATTGAGTACAGTGATCTGTCAGATGTCTTACCATCTTTGCTTGTCAAAAGAGGCCTAATGAATTACTTGAAGTAAATGTATTAGATTAAGTATTTTTAGAAATTGTGTTTGTACTATCATTATATGAGATCTCATATCCGTATGGTGGTAGCACTGCTTGAATGACATTAGTAACTAACTCGATGATCTTGGACTACTTTATATGCTAGTGTTTGAGCAAGAATATGTAAACAAGGCTGTCCACTTGCTGAGGGTGGGTAGATTTCATGCTTAATTGCACACAATGATTAGAACAGCATTGTTTTAATCAGTTACCTGAGGAAGTGATCGGCTGTGGTTTAGGCTGTAGGGATGATAAGCAAATTCTGGAGACTATATCCAGGCAGTATTTAGTAGTAAGGCCCCTGTCCTGAGAACTAAAAAATGGAATTATGACAACAAAAGAAATTGGCAGGTAAACTGAAATAACTTTTTTCCATACCACTAATCTGGGGAGAAATGCTTGAGGGTTTGCAGAAATTTAATAAATATGCATAAGGTGATATTTTGTGTTCCACATCCTTTACATTTATACAGGCTTATTAAAGATTTAATTAAGTTTTCTAAAAAGGGAGAGGATGCAGTCTTGCAAAAAAATGTAGATGACAGTGTGGGTTCACAATAATTAGGGCTTTAGGGATAAAATAAAGGGTCTCTACAGTTAATGAATATTAAAGCAACTGCTGCTTTGAAAATTTACAAAAATGACAGCACTTTATTTACCACATCTGTCTTCTGTTTGTATTGTAGTCCTGGTACTTCAATTTTTGTGACAAATGACATACCATTTGCTTCTGCAACTATGGGTAGTAAACAAAAGTTACAGAAGATATTTTACTTTACTCATTTTGTATGTAAGCAATTTTTTTTTTTTACCAATTTCCTACACTTCATTATCCTGAAGCATCTTTTTGTTGTTCATTCATTTAAATCTTAGAAACAAGTATCTCTGGGTTAAATTTATTAATATTTTCCTGTTGAAACAGCTCCTCACACAGCATTGTGGAGACTCCTGTTTTGTTTTTTTTAAAACTAAGTCTGTTTTGCTATCGAGATTCTAAAACCTTGGCAGTGGTTAGATAATAAATGTGGTGAAGCAACTGTGGACCATGTTAACCCATGGTCTTCACTGCTCTCTTGTATTCTGTGTGCAGACATGCATAAATAAGCAAATGAGGTCCACTTTGTCTTTCTTGATTCATAGCTTCCAAACTCTTGGGAACAAGAACTGTCTGTTATGCACTTCTCCAGTATCTTGCACAATTGAATTCTGCTCCTTGACTAGGATTTCTTTGATTATATAAGTAACAAGAATACTGAAATTATAATTCCTTGCACAAAATTGATTAAGGGCTTAAATGAAACCAACAGTATTATACTTGTACCCTGGACAACATAATCTAGTCTATAAATTCTTTATCATTGTAATACTGGAAAAGAAGAAATACATTGTTCTGAAGTTTAAAATGAGTTCAATATAACTGCCACCGATTCTTTTACAGGCTTTTGTTTAAGGCCTTGAATGTAACTTTTCGCTTCTTTAAACTTTATAGCACGTATTAGAGTATACTATTTAACCATATGCTGTGGGTATGGCAGAAGCTTGCATCTGTTGTGCTTATACCCTCTCGACCATTTTCCAGGTCTGTTTTTCTCCCTGTATTGTTGCTGAGCCCATGTTACTTTTAGAATATCTTCTGGGGATCTTCTGGCTCTAAGAGGAGATGAAGAAATTCCATGGCTTTCTGAATCTTTCTTTTTTTTTTTTTTTTTTTTTTTTTTTTTTTTTAAATATAACCTTTCTTGAAATTTCTTGCATTTGTTGAAATTTGCAGTTTTAATTGTCTGAACACTGCTTCATTTGCATCTTGTTACTTCTTCCTGCCAGTCTGTTTAAACGCCATTTAGAAGTAGCAAGACAGTAAATTTTCTTCTTGTGATAACTGTATTTTTTTTAAGTGGAAATTATGTGCCTCAAACAGGGTATTTGTTTTTGTATAAATATGAAGTTTTATTTTAGTGTTACAGATTCTGGTAAATAATCCTGAAGGCAGAAACTTGTATATGCAAAGTGACTTAGTCACACTACAGATTACTTCTCCTCACACCCTTTTACAAAGAGCTGGTGAAAAGCCATCTGGCCCACAAGCCTTGCCTATTCTATTTTATGGGATTTTTAAGTACTTGCATTTCTGTACTCTTATTTGTCTTTTGAACCATATGTTTGCATAGTTTTTTTGGAAAGCAGTATTCTTTTCCAGAAAAATATTAAGTGTCTCTTCTCACTTAGTACCACAAAACTTTAAATTATTGGGTATTTGGCCAAACCCGATGAGCCAAACTAACAATGCGTTTGTTAGGTAATCGGATAATTTCAATCAAGTTAAAATGCTGTTTGGACTGTGTGTATAGAACAACCGATTTGTATGGTTGATTAATATTCATCCAGTTTGTCCTGTGCATGTAACTCTGTGTGTATATATAGAGCAGAATATTTAAATAAATTATTTGTAATTATATATTTATTGTTTCTTATATATATTTCATAAATTTATACATTTAAAAATGTTTTCCTTATAGAATGATATTGTTTTGCAGAGTAAATTCAATTCAGTTGAGCTACGTTCTTGGAGTGTGAGATGAGTACTTATGTACCAGGAAGGTAAATTGGAAAGTAGTGCCTCATGTACTTATTTTTAAATGTGATTCAAGCCTAAAACTTTATAGCAAATCATGTGGTGTTCTTGTAAAAGGGTAGGTTTCTGTCAAATAAAGTGTATTCTCAGTCTTTGTCTGTAGGGATTAGAACAGTAATTGCATCTAATTCTGGTGATGTTTTCTCCTCCCTGTGGTCACTGATGTATTATTTCACCGAAAATGTGTGGGGAGGAGTTGAAGTGTCTGCAGTGGATTTCTTAAATCTGAATGTAATTACATTTCATCTCTAGGCTTGTCAGAATGAGAGAGTTTTTCCATAATTGTTTTCTTCTAAATATAGAGAGGAAAAAAATTGTGTCAATTGAGTATTTTTTTCAGAAATGTACAAATAGGTAATGCTAATATTGATCTTCCCACCTCCCTCTCCCCACCCCACAAAAGGGCAAAGGAAATTTTGTCACAATGAATACATTGTACAGTTCTGTAGAAAAAGTATTTTCTGTGTACAGTTCATAAAACATGAAACCCATGAACAACATGGAGTATAAATTGTGCCAGACAAAAAGTGGAATGAGCTGACAAGTGATAACTACTTTTTCTCTGACATTTTAAGACTATAAGAAGTTTCAAGGATGAAAATCTCCCGAACTGACTATATTTAAAGTGGTACAACCAATGTGAGTGTTCCTGATGGGCATTTTTCCGTGTAATGAGGTGATTTTTTGTTCTTGCATGTTCAATGAATATTCACCAATTTTGTTGCTAAACATATTGATGAGCTTTGCATTTATTTATCAGATCTTAGAATTGTTTTTAGGCCTCTGTAATCTTCCTCTCTCAATAGCAATTATTGTTAATCTATCAAATTCATCACCCACTTGTCTCCTGCTTCCTAACGTAGAGTAAGCTTATGAAAGATCTTTTCCTCACTTGATCTTTGACTAGTTAGTTACCTTGCCTCTTAAGTCATCTTGGTAAATGAGTTTGTAATGTTAAATTGACAAATGAATAGATTGGAACCATTCTGTGCTTTTTGGTCACTTGCTGCTTTAGTTTTCATGGGATTTCTTTCCAATTGAAATGTTGCGTGACTATTCCAGCTTAAATCATTGTGCTACTGTAGAAAATAATAATGACAACGTTGCCTATCTTTAAATAATTTTAAAATGATTTGTTTTCACTTTGTGTCTGGACCTACTGGGTATCTAACGTTGCTAGTTCATTATCATGGCAAATAGTGCATCGTTTGTGGCAGAACTAGGGAAGCGGCAGTCTTAAGGTCGCACAGAAGAAAGTTCAGTACTGAAGACCTTCTCACTCATAAAGGCAAACTTTTTGTAGGGAAACTGTTTCTGCAAATTCCTCAGGCTACAAAGTAAAGTTTCTGAAGTCCATTCTTTTTTTCCCCCAAACTGATTTTAAAAACTAGGTTGAACAGGAGTTGAAAGTGGGGTGTGGTTAACTAGTGTGCTAATATTGACCTTAAAGATACAGATTTCAAAAGTAGAATATTAAAATGAAAATAAGTTGAATTAGCTGTTTCTTTTCAGCTAGCTGCTAACCAAGACAAGACAAGAAGCTACATAAATTTTATTCACTTGTGAATGGATGTGTTCTTTAAAGATAATGCAGCCTTTGACTTCAGTAATATTTCAGTGTTTATTCTTTGTGGAGTTATTTTAAATACAAAGATAGCATTTTCTACCTCAGGATGACCCTGAGATGCAAATGATGAGGACTGGCATAATATATACTAGGATATATAAGAAGTTTGCTCAGTTCCCATAGTGTTTTGTAGGAGTCCAGTATAGGATGACTTTCAGCCTGAGCTGGTACAGTCTCTGTTATATCCTTATGATGATGGACTTGGGATCTACGGAGAACTTCAGAATATATTTGAAGGCATTTAAATAATCAGGAACAGGGATGTCTCCTCTTTTAGCTGGGGAAAAAAAAAAAAAAGGAAAACTCCTTTGCAGAATTGTTGTTCTAATTGCTTTGAAAGCAAATCTATAGGATGGATCTGTGGAACACCAACTTTTATAGTTATGCTTCCTTTCTCCTTTTATATTTTTCATTATTCTACATCAACAAACTCCTTAAAATCAACCACAAAAATACCCTGCCAAATAATTTTTTTTCTTTCCCTTTCTTCTCTATCTTTAAACACCCTACACTTCAAAAGCACAAGTATTCTTTCTGTTTTCCTTAACTTTCAATGCAGAATAATCAGCAGTCTATACTGGGTCTGTTACAGAATTGAAGCTTAATATTTCTTTACTTGTTTAGGTCTTGAAATTGGCATTTTTCTCTTTTACAAAATAATAATCTAGTTGGTTTTTTTTGGTGGAAAATCTCCAGTTATTGTTAACCCTGAAAATTCCAGACTTAGGAGATGGAAGAGCTCTCATTTTTGAGGTGAGATTAGTAATGATATTTTATATAATATTTATTTCTTTTCTACCAAGTTTGTACATTAGAGGCTTAATCCTACGGGTGCTTTGGTTTATGGGTAAAATATGAAGAATACCTGGAATTTTAAGGAAGAAATGCAACTTGTATATGTGATAGGTAGTTATAAGATGTTTCAGTGGTTTTGGTCATAGTAGTAACTTTTTCCATTCTTAAGACTGATAACTATATTTGCCTACAACTTTTTTATTATAATATTTTAAATTCTTAATTTTTACATAGAATAGTTCATGCATAGTTAGATATCTTATTTCAGAAAATAAGTAATTGGCTTGTCACAAGATAGAAAGTGTTTATTGTGTATCATCACCACATATTTTCTCTGCAGTTACTCTTTTAATTCCCTTACTATTCAGTTGGTGTGAAGAGGCAGAGGAGAAATTTAATTCTGTATTCTAATTTCCCAGTGTGCTAATTAGCAAGGTAAAGTTTCTTATTAACAGTAAAGGTTCCATAAGGAATGGGTGCTTGAGAATCCCCTCGGTAATACCAAAAAGGCAAATCTGTGATACCTGCCTATGTGGAGTTTTCTTGGTTTGTTTTTTAAGTTTTGGGAGATGAAGTAGTCAGGGTGTGCACATAAAGCATCTAGTTGAAAAACATTCTGTATGTGCCCTCTAGATCAACTTAACTGGTCTTTCTATGCTTGTCTGGAGCAATTTATAAGAACTTTGCTTATTAGTTGATTTAGTTAAAGGTCACTTAGCTTTCCCTAAAACTCTTTTATGTTATATACACTCTTTTAACTGTCTGTTATTTAATAACAAAGTAAGGTAAAGTACTGTTGTATTCCTTGGTGGAGCAATTTAAAAAAAAAAAAAAAACAACACAAACCCACAAACAAAATTTAATTATTCTTGAGAGGATTCTGTCAAAATTATTTCCGTAGGTTTAATTGTGGTCTCATTGTTTTCCTGTTCGAGCAGTTATATTTCTGATTACTAAACAGTGCTGAAGTGCCCTTATAACAATTTAATTTCTGCTCTTTTTTTCCTCTTAATTCCAGTGGATTTTTGCTAATTTATGGAACCAAAACATCTGATATGTATTGTATCTACTATGCATTTTAAATTTTAAATGGTTGTTGAATCAATTTGTTCTTAGCATTCTTTCTTTTAACAGGACATGCTCCTGCTCCTTCCCATTCTTTCTTTATTATCCGATTCACTGTAAAGTCTTGATGCTTTTTCCATAGCTATCAGTTCATAAGCTTTGTTTTTTAAATAAAATGTGTTTTCATTTAGCAGTTTAGTCATCTATTCTGTACTTTCAGTGACTGCAAATACAGCATCTGTATTTTAACCTGGTGTTTGAAATAACTTAGAAAATTGAAGAGGAGGAAGATATTTCTTTTTTAACATTACCCATAGTTTGGTTGTCTGGCTTGATTGCTGGGTAATTCTTCAGTGGTAGCACAGTATTTCAGGGCTTTGAGGGATTAATCTCTATGCGGTGATTCCATAGCGAAGACAGCTCAGCTATCAGTGGCTTTCTAAAATGTCTCTAGAATCCCTGTTTACAGAGAGCAAAAAGATCCAGATGCCATTTAAGTTGTTTAAATTTTTGGAGAGAAAATGCAGTAATACCCTGAACTTTTGTTGCACTTTCGGCTTTTTGCCCCTTTTCAAATTGTGATTTGTTACCAGCGTTCTACCAAAGGCAAAGCAACCACAAATTTCTGAAGTGATTTACCTCTGTGTGCTGTTACCATCATCATTGCTATATCAACTTTCAATGTAAAATCTTGTCATTCCACAAATACGCAGAGGAATGTGCAGGTGCTGGGGGAAGGAGGAGTGGCGGTACAGTAATTAAACAGCATTGTGTACATATCAGTAGGAAAGGCAGGGTCTTTCCAGTAATGTAGACTTCTGAATTGCTTTATCATGAAACATAGAACAAATACTCTCATCAGAATTTACTTTGAACAAAAGGGCAATTTGTTGGTGTCTATGCTTGTTCAAATCCCCTACCTCTAGATGCTGCTTGCTCAGTGAAGTGATACCTTGTCATGTGCATCCTTTAGCTATCATGCTTTCTATCTAATCTTCTGAAATTGAAAATGTTCTGAGCAAGGGCTGAGAGAGCTGGGACTGTTTATTCTAGAGAAAAGAAGGCTCAAGAGGGATCTTACTAATGCATATAAATATGCAAAGAGCAAAGCGTAAAGAAGACAGAGCCAGACTTTTCATTGGTGGCCAGTGATAGGACCAATGGCAGTGAGCACAAACAGAAACACAGGAGGTTCTGTCTGAAAATCAGGAAACACTTTTTCACTGTGAAGATGACCAAGTACTAGCAAGGGTTTGTCAAAGAAGTTGTGGAGTCTTCCTCCTTGGAAATACTCAAAAGCTGTCTGGACATGGTCCTGAGCTACTGGCTCTAGGTGGCCCTACTTCAGCAAGGAGGCTGGACTAAATGATCTCCAGAGCTTCCTTCCAACCTCAACAATTTTGTGACTCTGAAATTGCTCTAGAGTTGTAACCTGTGTTCTTCATGTTCAGACTTGAAGTGGGTATTTCAGTCACCTGTATTGTATCCCAAAGAAGCAGCAAATTCAAGTTAATGTTGATGTTTTTATTTTCTTCCAGTCTTTCTCTTAGGGATACAGAAAGTATTATAGGACAAATAATTCTGAAGAAGTTTTTGTTGTTATGATTTGTGGTTTGGGGTTTTTTTTTTTTGGTGTGGGGTGTTTTTGTGTGTGTGTTTTGGTTTGTTTTTTTTAAAGGCTCATACTATGTAAGTTGTTTGCATTTCTCCCTGGGCAGCATCTCCTCATTCTGTATAAAATACATAAGCTACATGCTCTGATATATACAAAACAACTTAGTATATGAGCAACCTGATCCTGGATTACTGGGTTCTTATGGCTTGTTCTGTAACACTATTCATTTTTTTTTTTACTAGATCACTTATTTTAAAGAGGTTCAGTTCAACAGAATAATTTACACTAAAGTTGACGGGAAACAGTTTCTTATGTAGCACTGTTTGGAGAAATGTTCAACTTATAAATAACACTTGAGAGTAGTCAAACAAGAACATAATTCAAGAGAGACCTCACTTTCATGTTTTCAAAGGCACTTTGAACTCTAGCCTTAGAAAACAACAGAAAAATTACTTTTTTTTAAAAAAAAAAGAAAAGAGAAACAGCTTGAGCCTTTGCTTTTAGTAGAGAAATGCCATTTCTTCAAGTGATCTACTAGGTGGTTTAAATAAGGCTGCCTGCTGATTTCAGCAAATGCTAAAGAAGTGAATGGAAAAGAATGGGATCAAAAGTTACTTTATTTTTAAAGACAAGCATAGGGTTAATAATATGTCCAAAAAGTGGACACATTTTTTAGCAAGGGAGAGGTATGCAAAGTATATAATAGTCCTTGAATGGCTTTCAGTAGTTAATTCATAATTCTGCACTTTAAATTCAGCCATGTTGCTGGATGCTGTGAGGTGAGTATTGCAGCAAGCTGAACTGAATAAAAAAATCCCAGGGGAATGTGTGGAAGAACTTCTGAAATTCAGAATGGTAATATAAATAGCAATTAGTTTAAAAGGCTGTCTTAGCTAAGTTTAGTCCTACCTAAAGCTTAGAAATATTTGAAAATGGAAGGCTGAATGAGTATATTAATGCCACACATGCCTTGATAATCTGTAGCTGTGAGATGTGTTCTTGGATTTATAAAGTGTATTTATTTGTGAACTAATAATGTGTATAGAATTAAATTGAAGAATCTGCTTTAAAATCATAAACTTAAAAGGTAAAGTCATATCCAGTTGCCAGAAACCTGAAGGTTCTAAATACTGAAAAAATATACAGTCATTTAGAATTAGGAGGTTGATTGTCTTCTTATTGAATTGAAATATCTATGCAGAATGATGTTAGTTTTTTACTTTTTTACATCATTTTAATATTTTGCTATTTTCCCCATCTTTTAGTCAAGAACTTTTGCAATTTTTTGCTAGGTCACCCTGAAGTGTTTTCCACTAAGAATAAATGGAGCTTTTTTAGCCATTTTTATAGCAAGTACTCTTGGAATCATCCTGGTTGTCCTATATTATGCTCTCCCGAGACTAATATCCTTTCAGCGTAAAGGTGACCTAAACAAAATATCCTCTGAGGTTTAGCTGATGTTTTTGTTGTAGTATGTTTTCTCTAATTCATAATTCATTCTTTTGATATTTCTCGTTATGTTTCTAAATACTTCCATGCTTGTAAAAGAGAAAATAATAGTAAAGCAAAACAGTGAGGGAAAAGCCTATAGTTGTATAAGACATCTCACCTAGACTTATTTCTATAAACTCTTAAATGGTTTAACTTGTGTTTATTTGATGCAGTACAATAGGGATTCTTTTTCATGAAATACTGTGTGCTTGTTTACAGTACTAGAGTCCTACTCTATAATTCATATTGTTGACTTTACAGACTTTGTTAGGTGAACTTTATGAATACTTTCATTAAAAAATAAAATTTGTGACAAATCTTGAAAATTTTGATAAGTATTAATTATGAAAAAATGATGAATTTCTTATATTTTGAAAGAAACTGTGAATTTTGGATTGTACTCCATGGAAATTAAGCATCTTTTTTAAATAAACTGAACAAAATACATCCATGTAAACCATTGTGCTGGCTACTTTCTATCTTTTTATACCTTAGAAAAATATTAATATTATAACTTTCTTGTATAATGATCAGAAAATGACAGCTCTGTGTAAAAGAAAATTAACCAGGTTTTTCTTAAATTGCTAGTAAGGCAACTTATGGACTAAAATAAAAAACCTCAGTACTTCTAGGTCTGTGTTCATTTATCTACTCAGCCTTAAAAAGAGATTTTTAAGCTTAATACCACAAAACGTAGGCTATTTTGCATAAAGATGAAAATCAGTGTCATATTCCAAGAAGCAAATCCTCAGTCACAGCTAAATGACTTCACATCAATGGAACATAGTATCAAGTCAGTCAGTCATGTTCAGGCAATGGCTTTTTGTAAATAACTGAACAAATAAATTATCTAAAAGGGAAAAAAGTATCCTAACAGCTTTCTGTATGTATTAGCGGTTAGTCATATTTACATTAATTAATGTTCTCTTTTTTCTTAATTTTTTTTCATTAAAAACAGCCTTTGAAAGATCATGGGAAGCTGCAGAGCAGAGGACATAGAAGGAAATACTTGCAGTATTGATACAGCCATTCTCAGTAGAAGAATTAGTTTATGACCTTATGACTTACAGAACAGTTTTTACTGTGCTTCTGATGCCTCCAGAACTTGATGTAAACATTGCTGATTTCTGTAGCAGAAAAGTATGTTGCTGACTGGTATATCCAGATACTTAATCCTGGAGCTCTTTGTTAGACCTAGAGTTTCTTCTGTTGTGAATCAAGAAGTTACATTTAACAGTTTTTGAATTTGACATGACCCATGGTTTCTATTCCTGATTTATAGACAAGCTCAAAATAGGGAATATTTTGGGTGAAGAAACTGATGATGCAAGTCTTCAAAGTGGAATGAACTTCAATAGAAGTGGAATATGTTTTAATTTTTTGCCAGGTTCCAGAATAACCTAGGAAGTGTTGAAGAGTAAAGATCTAGACAGATCAAAGAAATTACTCTTCTTTAACAGCTTCAAGTCTATGAGCCACGTGAGGTCTTGTTTAGAAAGCTTGTGCAGAAAAGTATCATCTATCTTCTTCCTTTTTAGTGTGTAGGGAATGATATAAGTACATAAAATTACCTGAGTGTATGCAAATATTTTGTCAAGGATTATGAATGATAAAACTATTTTCGATATGTTCAAAGATACTGATATATTGGTAGTGCAAGTTACATTTATATACAGGCATCCAGTGAACAAGGGACAAAAGAGGAATAAGTGACTGTAAATATAAATAAGTTGTAACAACAATTTGAACGTTAATTCCACTGCCTTTCTGCCATTAATGTAATGGAGTAAGTAATTACATGTCTGCGAATGTTTATCAGACACATTTTAGGAGTAGTTTATTGTTACAACATACTGCTGAAATGCATTTATTAGAACAGTTAGTTTCTCTGTACTATTATTCTTAGTGTAACTAAATACTAAAAAAGAAGAGTCTTAAAACAAATTGGAATTTAAGCTACATGCATCAGATTGAGAGATTTAGGAGATACTTTACGTACCTTATCAGTGCATCCTTGGGGTTTTTTTACAATGAGTGTTGTTCTGAAATAATTATCTACAAAGCTAACATTTCTTGGGGATTTGATGCATCTAAGTGAACAAAATGGAGTCCTCATCAAGGGTTGTTGTTCAGTCTGTATTAGTTGGTTTTGGTAAGATACACATAAAGAAAACATGGAAGTCAAGCCACCGCATTTATTTATTGATTTTAATTTGCAACATCATAATATAAGAAATACTCAACAAAATCTGTAGTTAATTTATCTCCACTAACAAATTTAGTATCAAATCATTGATTAGAAACTTCTTGCTCTAGTTCTTTCACTACAGAAACTGTCAAATTTGAGCTACTGGACTGAATTTGAATTTTTCATCAGGAAAGGGGAATGGCTTGGTAATAACCAAGGCCTCAGCCTTACTAGTAGTCAACAGTCGATTGAGTCCCTGGCTGATTTTTTTTTTGAGGGCTTTTCCTAGTACCAGTGTCTCATCTTACATATCTTGACCCTACCTTTCTAGAGCTGAGGTCTTCCATGTTCACGCATCTAGTAGTATTCAGGAGACACACTCTTACATTAGAAAGAGCTGAAACCTATTCTGAAACCTGAAAGAAGCAAGTTGGTAGAGCCAGTGAATTTCAAATTAAAAGGAAGCTAGTTTGGGCACTGAAGCATTGTGTAGTATTGTTGATACTTTGTTCTTTCTTTTTTTTTAATAGTGCTTTATGCCTGAAGTTAACTGTGTGATGATCTGACTGTAGGCAAAGTAAATGAAAGGTGGTCCAATGAAGAAACTTAATTCAAAATACATTTTCAGTAATGTAAGCCCATCAGAACTATGTTTATATGATAAAGACAATCTGATGAAACTTTTGTGAGAACCAAGGAGAAAATTCTCTTTGCCATACTTCAGCTATTTTGCGATGATGAATATTTCCCAGATCAACAAATCCGAATCAACAAGTATTTAAATCTTTCTCTCTTTTTTTTTTTTTTGTTGTTGTTGTTTTAAAAATAAGAGGTTTGTCTTGAAAATGTCAGTGACATCCATTAGACAGTGCAAGCAGCGTTTAGGAAAATCTGGGTGGTTTTGTGTGTTGCTTTGTTTTGGTTTGTTTTCCTCAGAGAGATATGGTTTTATTTGAACCAAAAGAAATTTGGAAAATCTGGCCAAGGAAGATTAACAGTCAAGTGAGGCAAAATGTGTGTATACAGGGCGGTTGTTATTGTTGTTTATGCTTTGTCTTGTAGGCACTGTGTCTTGGGAGAGTGAATAAATAAAGCTGTGTTTTGAGTAGCTAATCTGCTAGTCACAGAGTACAAAAGGGAAGGCTTGTAGATGCCAAGCTCTATTGGGTTAAGAAGCAGAGAGGAGATATAGGGGCTCACTGGGAAGCAGTCCGTAATAGGGAATTGCTTCAGGTGCAGATGCCAGAAGCTGGGCCTGCCAGCAGCTTCTGTTTCATAACTTGTCACAGTTTGCCTGTGTTTTTGACAGGTGGCATAGTTGTTTCATCACATCACTGGAAACTGAGATCTATAATAGATGAACTTTAAAATTAATCTTTTGCGTATTTCTTGATTCAATTATATGGACAACTGCAAATGGAAAACATCTTTTACTAGCCATAGGGACAAAAGCAGAATTATTATTATTGTCCCAAGCAGCTTATTTCAGTGGGGACTGCTCATCTGCTTAACAGGATTGAAGCCAAAATACCAGTGGCTCTGTCCCTACTCCAGCAACAAAAATTTTCATAGATGATCTCTTTATGGAGAAATCCCTGTCCTGAATAAACAACTGTTTTCCTTGTTTCATCAGAAAATTCCTGGATTCTGGATTTTCTTAGTTACATTTTTAAGGGTTATTTAGTTTTGAAAAAATGCTGTTGTGCCATATATTTTCACTTTTTAAAAAATAATGTAGTAACAAGTAATATTATAGTTCTGTTTTACAGATATTAGCATTCATGTTGTTTCCACACACAGATCATACATGTTCTTTTATTCTTCTTGGGACATCAGCTAATGAAAATAATGATATATGACTAATGATATACGGCTGCCTCTTCACCCATTGATTTAAATGTTCTCTATTCTTTTATCAGTCAACAGTTATCTGTTAGCCCTTTTGTAGTTATTTGCACCAACAAAACTGCAGTTTTCTTCATAAAGGAAGAATTTCCCTTCTCAGATTTATGTTGTGGGGTTTTGTGGCTTTTTTCAGTGTTTCAAGCAAAACAGTCCACTTGAGTTACCAACGTAAGGCTAGTAAATGCTCAGAGGAATTATCTAAATAAACAGGTTTAAACAAATGTAGGATCTTTACCTGTATTGATTGTGGACAGGAGCAGAAAATTAGCAGTCTAGAGCAAAAATCAGATAGTGTGTCTTGTTTTCTGGACATGACTAACAATTGTTCTCTCAGTTATCAGAAGATGCTTTTTGTCTAGTGGGTCTGATTTTCTCTGGCAGAAAAGTTTCCCCAGGGAGTGGAAAGAGGCAATTTAATAAAGTTTCTATAAATGTTTAGAATGTAATGGGGATTCACTTTTTGTGACAGTTTTATGTGTAGTTTATGTAGTTGAATGGCAAATGGTAGAAGAAAAATACTGGAGGACATGTTCAGGTTCAGTACCTTCCTGGCAAGAATAATTTGGGATAAATCGTTGTCTTTTCTAACAGTGCTTTCCCTATGTATTAACAGATTATTTTTATTATTGTTTCGTTAGGGTAACAGAAAATTCTGCCTTTAGTTTCCAAATGTTTTCTGTCAGTTGTTCTTCACTTCTTAACACTGGAGAAACATGGGAGAAAATTTTTGACTGGAAGTAGGGCTCATACTCCCACCTCTATTCAACAATCTGTTTTTCTTTTTATACGCTTTTATCTTACGAACTTTTAATTTTCTTATAAAAATATCAAAGTTACATTTTGAATTATGATATCCATAAGGCCCATCTGCTAGTTTAAGCATTTGTTTAAAATATACTTGTTTCCCCTTTTAAAAGGCTGGTCAGTTTTCTGAGTGTAGTGTCTGAAAAGTGGGTGCTTTTTTGATCCAAAGCTAACGTAGACAGTTGGAATGTTGAAATGTGCCATATTACCTGAACACAGCTACTCAACCTTAAAGTAAAATGCACAGCTAAAGTGGCAGCTCATTTAGTACTAGATTTATTTCTTGGATTTTGTTATCAACTTTTTTCTCATCTCATTTAATAAGTTACACAACAGCATATTTTGTGCAAATGTTTTATAAATGACAAAACAATATCAGACCCTCATCTATCTGTAATGTGTTACAAATTAGAAAGCCGTAAAATACAGGATATTCCACAGACTTCATTGTGAATTCTAGATCTGTCAGTCCCAAGGTCTCTTCCATCAATTACTCTTCAAAAGGAGACTTTCTGGAATAAAGTGGACTAAAAAGTGATAGAATGTCTAACTGTAGTAGTAGTAGTACCTAAGAGATATCTGGCTTATAGCAGAATATTTTATGATTTATGTGATTATCTGCAACCTATTGAATGATAACTTTCTATTTGAAAAAAGTAAGTTTCTTCAGAACCCAGTGGAGCAAGTAATGAAGTTTTACCTAGTGACTTTATATTCCAAAAGTACTAGCCTGATTACCTAGTACAGCAAACATATTAGGTTAGTTTAGTAACTAGCTTTTTAGCTAGTGCATTTAGAAAAAGTAAAACAAAAGATACAAATGATTGAGAACATTATGGTGAACTTCGCAGTATTCCACAAGAGCTGTGTGAAGGTGACATTATACATGACTGAATCTGAAGGCATCAAGGCAATTGTTTATGGGCAACAAGCTTCCAAGTAAAACTTTGTATGGGACTTCTCGGAGTATGACTCTCCCATTATCACTGATTATTTTGTAGAAACAAACTATATAGCAGTAATAGAGCTGGTTTGTTTTTTTTTTTTCCCTCCCATTTTTTTTCTGTCAAGATCACGCTTTTACTTTCCTACCCTTAATGGTACTCCATGGGTTTCTATTTCTATTCTCTGAATAAGGCCTATTCTGAAGTCTTTGGTTTTCTGTACCAAGTAGAGTATTATGCATCTTTTCTCTGTTAATTTAAATAGTGTCTTTTTTGTTAGTTCTCTTTAGTTTATCTTTTTGCTTCAGTTATTAAAACTTTTGGAAATACCAATACGCATTCTTCTTAGCTCCTTATGTTTTATTGTGTATTACCAACTGGAGTGCCTCATGCAAAACTGGTGAATCTTTTGAAATGAACAGAAAGATTTAATCCGGTCACTGCTGATCCAAGGAAATCTTACAATTGAGTGGACTTCATTTTTATGTAATCTGCTTTATGATTATTTTTAAAGGAAAGAACTTACATAATATCTTTTAGAAGCAAAACTACCAAAACCATAATATGTCTTTTAGCAGAAGAAAAATTGTAGTTTTAGTTGATTCATTGGTATTCTCATATTCTTGTGATAAACAGAGTTGTAATCTCTCCTTCATCTCAGCTAAATTCTGAGAATAGGAATGAAAACCTAAAAGCTTTTTTAAGGCTTTATAGGTTCAAATAAATGTGGCCGCCAGAGAATTGTTCATGATTTACGCTGATCTTTTTTGACCGAATCTTATGATGACCAGCTGTGCCTTATAAGGAACTCCGAGGGGCAGCACCTGCTAATTTTTAAGATGGAAGATCTGTCACACAAAATGTAATTTTCCTTTATCCTTGTAGTTCACTTCTTTCTTCCCCCAATATATCTGTACCTATTTTTATATATAGCCATACTGATTTGTCAAAATGTTGCTGTATGAGCTAATTTTTCAATTTCGTTCTCTTTTTTTAAAAAGTCCTAGGAAAACCACCATGTCCCCTTGCTCAGTTCCTGCACAGTATTTGAGTTTAATCCTTGCATTGCCTGTCATCATGTTCTCTTAGAGCATTCCCATTTCAATATGTTTTGGTAAGCTAGTTTATTCTTCCCTTCCACAGTAGACCCTCATCAGTTTGTATACCCTTTTACTACCTCGTACATATTTTATCAGAGGTCTCACATCTTCTAGTTTTCTGAACTTAGTTTCTCTTTTGTTTGGTGCCTCTTCTTCGCTTTCTGTCTCTGTTTCTGTCTGTGCCCCTCTCTGTTCTTCCCACCTTCTCTCAGTACTGAGCTTCTGTGCAAGTTGTAATATTCCAGTTTTCTCCACTCTTTTTTTAGCTCTTGTATGATATAACTAGCTTCTACAGTGCCCTTGAGCAGGGAACTAAAGGCTTAAAACCAGATGGATTGTTGCATGTTTCTGATATGCTGTAGGTGTAACAACCCACCTATAGCATGGCCAGTGCAACTTCACAGAACCTGGGTAATTTAGGAGACTAGAAAGTCTCTGCTAAGCATGTGTGACATCACGCTCATCTGATTAAAAAAAAATCTAAATAGGTTTTCATAGAAATAGTTAGTTGAATGTATTTAACTTGAGAACTGTCTTCTAATATATCTCATAGCCTGCTTTTAAATCATTCATGTGATGGAATGCTTTCATGCAAAAGAAAATCCACACAGAAACAATTTTTTTCTTATTTGCTTATAGTTCACCCAAAATATTTTGGGGAACTCAATCTTGAAAGCAACTAAAAACATTGATCTCAATGGAATGTGCATAGATGTGTTTATAAGACCCATCTCCTGTCTGTAGCAAAATATAGAACTTATGTTAATTTAAATTCCATGAGATACATAGTCATCAGAAAATTTGGAATAACTATTTCTCTCTTTGTAGCTACGTTTTTATTTCTTCTTAATAATTGAGTGACTATATATATATATCTTGTCAGCCTTACTTTACTCCTTTGCCTTCAGTAGCAACCTGTTTGATTTAATTTTATATATCCTTTCTGTTTAAGATCACATGGAGTTATTTTTTAAAATAATTAAAATCTACTTTCTACATAGAAGACTAAGTTATGCTATAAGCAATATAGAGGTGCCCCCAGCCTCCTGCTTAAGTCCATCACAGCTCTGAGGATGTAAAGGCAGAAGATAGATATGAAGTGCTTGAAGTTTAAGCTTAGACATTCCTCATCCTTGTTCTCAATTACAGAATCTTTTGGCTGAGAAGGTGGAACAGCTGATGGAGTGGAGCTCAAGGCGCTCAGTCATCCGCATGAACGGAGACAAATTCCGAAGATTTGTGAAGGCTCCACCTCGTAACTACTCTGTGATAGTGATGTTCACTGCTCTCCAGCCACAGCGGCAGTGCTCTGTTTGCAGGTAATTTGTACCTTTGTGATTTTTTTCGTCTTCCTCACCATAGTTTTCAAGTGAACGATTTAATCAATGTGCAATACACGGAGCAGGATTGTTCTTTGCATGGGATAGATGCTTACTATTTAACAAACTCATGTGTTTGTTACAGCATCTTTTCAACTACCTTTTAATCTATATGTCAAATTTTAGAAGTCTTCCTAGTTTTGGATTTTGTTAAATTACAGTTTAATAAAATGTACACAACTGAGGAAGGCTTTCTCTTTTAGAAATCTCCTTAATTTCATTCTCAATCAACCGTGATCTTTCCAAAGACATTTTGTGACAAAGCGATTCATTACCATTTAATAATATGACACTTCACTTATCTCTTCAGTTAATAGATGTCCAAGGCTGTGATGCAGATATGAGTTACCCTGTATTTTCACAGCCTTGGACAGTTCTTTCACTTGCACTTCCATATGTTCTGGTGGCTCCTTTTAGTATTAGAGTGGCTCTAGTATTCTTGTTTGTTCAAGATCTTTCTCTGCAAGTTCCTGTTTCAATAAGTTAATCCAAAAGTGGCTAATGATAGACATGGGAAATAGGGCCAAGGGACTGGAAGGTATTCATGCACTTAATTACCTTACTAAATCAGAAACTGAGCTAATAAAACCTTCTTCAGACAAAATATGCATTAGAAATTGTGTTAGTAATAGATGGGATTATTGTGCAAGTAGTTCTAAACAGTATTTAAATAAGGCAGCAAAATGCTCCATAGAACTATGAAGAAATAATATTTCTTGGGTTTTAAATAGGAGCACTTTAAACAATACACAAAGTTGTTGAATGTAGCTGCCTATTAAATTTCTTAGGTGTTGGAATGCAACGTTTATAATAGAAACTTTAACTTGTGTACCCGTAGTTGCATATGGTTTTTACTAGATATTTTTAATAGATTAATTTTTAGTCATTGAAGTCAGTTGGTCAATAAATTGCATTCCCATGAGTTCACCCTCCACATCTGAACTGTGAAGGTGAAGACGTAGGTACAGAAGCTTTCCAACATTCTTAAGTTAAAGGAATTTTTTCTTCAAGACTTCCAGCTCTTGGTTGCTGTTATTTCTTCTTTGTGTTGCTAGAGTTCAGCTTTGGAGATGAAACAGGAACTGTAAATTTACCATATTGTTTAAATCATTCCTTGTTTTTCTACCTAGTGGATAAAGCTACAGGAGATGCACTAAGTGCAGCTTTATCACGATCAGTTTATTCATTATTATATCAGCCATAGCAAAGTCTTTCCCTGTGTTATGTTACAGCTCTTTTGTAGGGCATGAAAACAACAGAAATATTGCTGTTGTTAAAGAAGTTAATTTCGATTACAGCTTCATATTGTTTACTGTACTAAAAAAGAGTTTATAAACTTCATCCTGTAATATACCAGGCTAGCCATTTATGTACAAAAGCAACTGAAAATCTTTAAGCATAAAATGAAGGGAAAAATCAACATACTACTTGCAGTTCTGTTTGTTTAAATATGAAGTTGCAATCCACTTTTTCATGTGAAATAAAAGGAATTTAATGAGGTTGGTCATACTGCACATAAAATTGTTATCAAGAAAATTGATGTTTTCGAATCAATGCCTAATTAATGGACAGGAGCACCGAAAGGATATACAGAACAGAAATGCATGCATTGTTAGCTATTCACTAGCCACTTTGATTAAAGGAGAAATAGATTTTTAACTTAATCTGTAATGTTCTGTAATGATGCTTTTGTCCAATATTTAACTGTTACTCATCAAAATATTTTCAGAACGATTACATACAAAATAATCAATGTCACATTTCAAATACACCTAGACTGAAATCTTTGAATAATTTTGTCACAATAATTGATTTTGGGTTTTTTCCCCCAAAAAATTGAGCCTGGTTAGTTTATGCACTACAGGATTATCTAAAAAAAAAAAATTAAAGGTTTGGCCTTTTCCTATTGGTGGCTAGTTTTGAAATTTCAGTATTTTCTCTTCTAAATGCCTATTTTGTAAATAATAAGCATGAAGTATTTTGCAAAGGGGAAAAAATTGTGTGCTGCTGTTGCATAGAGCTGCATCAAATGCTAAGCATGAAAAACACAGCATTATACAATAAAAAAGATAACACAATGGGGAGCAATGGTAGGAAATGTGGTACTCTTACAGAGAAGAGCAGTGAAAACTGATCGTCATTTGAGTAGGCCATGGCAAATTTGCACGCTTAAGGCCAGAAGAGATCACGTGTATTCTGTCTTGTTAAAATAAACTGTTCTCTGTGTATTTGATTTTGCATTTGGTTATGTTTAGAATGTTTATTATTAAAACAAGCCCCTGCTCACAGTAAAATCAGTATGACTTTCCTGTCAGGTGCTTTGGATGACTGCACTGCCAGAGATGGAGAGGTAGCTTCTTACATTCAGAAAGTTAGGGTCATTTTTGGCACTGTTGAAAGTGAGTGCAAAGTCAGTTTGATGATCCAAGTTCGCTGCCAGCCTACAGACTATTGTGACTCTCTGTTGCTGAAAAGTGCTGTAGTTTGGATGTTGTCTAGAAATTACAAAGAAAGAATTCTTCCCCACCTCTCCCCGCTTTTTAACACCAGAGAAATTCCAAATTTTGGATAAAATAAAACTTGGTTGAGGTGATCTTAGCCAAGTCTTAAAACACTTGGAGGCATGATATTTAAACATTTTTGAAAAGTCTTAGCTATCCATACAGCAAGGACCTGCAGGTGGAAAGCTGAACAAATTTGTCTTTGAGAATCCAAAGCTTTTCTGTGCGCAGCAAGGAGGACATTATAACATCAATCACGTAAATCACTTAATAGTTACGATTTGTGAAAGTATATGGAAGTAATACCAACTTACTCTTAAAATGCCGCATATCTAAAGTCCCAGGGATGACTTTGTATTAGGATGAAACTTTTGTATGTAAAAGTATCCTTTCAGTCCAAAGAGTTGATCTTTACTGAAAAGCCAAAGCATATCGTGTGTTTTGTAGGTATTCTCTATTAAAAGTTACTCAACAGAAGATCTTTCTTTCCAATGGATTGAGAAGGGTTTTGTTATCATTCCAGGAGATGAATATATAATCATATGTATTATCTTGAGAGAGATCAATTAGAAAAATTTGAATGCTTTGTTTGCCAGTTTTTTGAAACTTACCTGTTCATCCAATGCTAGGCTGCTTTGTTCTGATATAGAATCATAGAATAGCCTTGGTTGGAAAAGACCTCTAAGATCAAATCCAACCATTAGCCTAGCACTGCCAAGTCACCACGGAGCTATGTCCCTCAGCACCACATCTACATATCTTTTAAATACCTCCACTTGAGGCCATTACCCCTTGTCCTATCACTAGTTACCTGGGAGAAGAGACCAAACCCTGCCTTGCTACAACCTACTTTCAGGTACTTGTAGAGAGCAATGAGGTCTCACCTCAGCCTCCTCCAGACTAAACAACCAGAGTTCCATCAGCCGCTCCCCATCAGACTTGTGTTCCAGACCCTTCACCGGCTTTGTTGCCCTTTGGACACACTCCAGCACCTCAATGTCCTTGTAGTGAGGGGCCCAAAACTTAACACAGTATTTAGAGGTGTGACCTCACCAGTGCTGAGTACAAGGGGACAATCACCTCCATAGTCCTGCTGGCCACACCGTTTCTGATACAGGCCAGGATGCCCTTGGCCTTCTTGGCCACCTGGGCACACTCTTGGCTCATATTCAGCCGGCTGTTGACCAACACCCCTAGGTCCTATTCCACCGGGCAACTTTCCATCCGCTCTACCCCAAGCCTGTGGCGCTGCATGGGGTTGTTGTGACCCAAGTGCACCCAAGGATCTGTCACTTGGCCTTGTTGAACCTCATGCAATTGTTCTCAGCCCATCAATCCAGCCTGTCCAGATCCCTCTGCAGAGCCTTCCTCCCCTCAAGCAGATCAATATTGCTGCCCAACTTGGTGTCACCTGCAGACTTACTAAGGGTGCACTCAATCCTCTTGATCATCAATAAAGACATTAAATATACATCATATTGATGTATTCAATGCTTTCCCTTTACTTGATTTTGTTTGATTTGCTTCTAATTTTGACACTATCCCTTTTCAATATATACTTTTGAAAGTTAGAAACTATATGTTTGTATTACTTCGATGTCCTAAACAAATTAGGTTGATTTATGGCTGTTTCAAAAACACAACTACCAGTTTGAAATCTTTGAGATAGAAATTGGTTCTGTATTCATCTTAATGTAATATTTTCACTAATAATGGACTGGAAAATATATTCGTAGGCTATCTGAATCGATCCAGTCTTAATACATAAAGGCTTCTGTAAAACAGCAGCTCTGTATGTTTGTTAGTAGTGTCTCTAGTTATGTCTCTAGAGTGTTTCTCAAGGAAGTTCTGTCTTTATCCTGAAGCAGAATTGGGAGTACATTTCCATCTAGCTTTGTGGACAAGCAAGTTTTAATTATCTGGTCAAAAAACACATTAAAAGCCATCTGATGCTTTCACAATTGTGTAAGTGGTAGCATAAATGTCAGTTTTCTTGTTGACACAGTTATTTAGGTTAAATTTGACATAGCTGGTATTGAGAGATGAATTAACCATAACAGATTGGATATCATATGCCAAGTCATTGGTGGGGGTGGGATATGTTTTAACAGTTGAAGATGTGGGGTTTCTTCCATGCACATTTGGAAACATGTTTGATTAAACAGTTTTGGTCCCTGGAAATTAAACTTGGTTCCTCTTAATTGACTTTACACGTTGTTACTATTCTTGGTGTATATACTCTGCAACAGTACATTGGAAGCAGATGCTGAAGGGCCCTTTGATGCACTGTGATAATGAATCAGCTTGGGTTTTTCAGTTTGGATGAACAGTCAGAAATAATTTAATTCTAAACAGTAACTCTTCAGGTTATAAGACCAGCTTCCCTTTTTCCTTTGTGCTTAGGTATTCACTCAACTAGATAGTTTCTCTCTGTTACCTACATCAGTCACACTACTGAAAAAAATTGCTTATGTATGTAAGAAGAATGGTCACTGACAACAGCAACTTCAACAGAGAGAAGAGACTGTTTCTCAACCTGTACTTTGAATTGCATCCAGGCAAACAGTAACTACTAGCCTGACATGAATGCATTTTTGGGTGAAAATTCTCTTCCAGCTTCTCTGCTCTTCATCTCTTTGCCTCTTGCAATCTATTTCTCCATTTTATTATCACTATGTTTTCCCAAAAGGATCAGCACATCTTACCAAACAGACTTCAATGACGCCCCCGCTCTACTTGATTGCAACTGCTTTGATTTGCAGCTGCAGATGGGCTTTAGCTCTATCCTGCTGTAACCATCACTGTACGGACTGTTCCTCTGCATCTTTCGTTATCATTAACTCATTCTTTTTTGTTTCTTGCTGTACCATATAATCACTCCATAAGCAAATTATATGAGGTCTTTTACATTACTTTCTAAGCTCTACTTGTCTCACTGGCAGAGGTAACCATCTCTGCTTTGCATACAGGTGCATATCTGAGATGTCTTGTTTGTTGCCAAACAGTTCACATTTTTATCTGGTCCATTTTTTAAATTAATTGCTGGGGTATTTTCATTTAGAAAGGAATATCTGGGTCAAAGAAATGAAACTGCTCACATGAGTTTTTTCCCCAAAAAGTGAAGCCCATAACAAGATGCATATTTTGTTTTGTTTTGTTTTTTCCCTTGGAGTAGTGTTCCTTGAAAAGATCAGAGCAGTGTGTCAGAGACTAAAGATCCTGAGTTTCAATGGATAGGGTTTCTACCTTGACCTGTGTCACTGGTTTGTTATGCGATAATGGTTAAAACACATAAATTAGACATTTACATCTCTCGGTGAATTTCAAGCTAACTGATACAAATGGATTTTGTTTTGCATACTTTCTACTATACTTGGTTTTTGCCTGTGAATTCCCAAATGTTTCTTCTAAAGATGTAACTGAGACTCTATGAGTCATTGCAAATCAAGATTAAAGCTTAGAACTAGCATCATAAATGATCAGGAGAAAAATGGGGAAATGCAACAAAGGAAGACTATAGTAATGGTAGGTGACCACTTTTGGAAACAATCTTGTAAACTACACAAACTGAAAATTATGTTGTTTCAGCCCTGGATGATGTTTAATAGTGTTTTACTGTGGAAGTATCAAACCCACTTCCAGATTCTTAGAAAACACAGTTTTGCAAAGACAGTATTTATGAAGAGGAAGCTAGAAGTGACTGGTAATGCAGAGAAGTTCGTCTAGACCATAATTTTCTTCACCTCCATGTTAACAAGACTGTTGCAATTTAAAAGCATGAGGGGTTTCATTGTATTGAACAGAGCACTGATTACTCCCATTCATTGAAGTTGTGTTTGTGTCTATAAATACATATTTGTGTGTAAATATATATATATAAAGTATATACATGAAATATATATGTAGGATGTGAGGGAGATATGTCAATTTTGCAGGTGTGGCAGGTGGTTTCCAAGGACTTTTTTTGTTTCGTTTGAGTGACAAGGCTGAATTCTGTTAGAAATTGTTAATGGCATCTATTGGAACAAAGTTCCTGCAGAAAGCCTGCTGCAGAATATGCTCAACATCAACTGCTTAAGCTATTCCGTCTGTATTTCTTGCAGGGTTATATAAAAGATAAGTTATAATTCAACAAATAGTTTGTATATTTTTAAGTTTTGACCGTAATGTAGTATGTGTTTCATAAAGGGCTCTGAATGTAGCTGCTTTCTGCTGTTGACTCACAATGTGCAGAAGGAAATGACAAAATACATGAGAGAAGAGATTCCATGTAATTTTATTAACATCTATCCTAGCAATGAGACCTCCAAGAAGAGATATTTACTCTAGAAAACAGAGGAATTCTGTTGGTTTCTGTGTTCAATAAGATAGCTCAGAAAACCGTTATCAAGTAGCCGAGCAAAGAGTAGGTCAATGGCAAAAAGAATTCTGACAGTCAAGGAGTTGCATCAGAAGAAAGAAACAGGATTCTTTCTGCCTTTCAGTTTTTTGCTGGTTGATCAAGAGCAAGTAGTGGGAAAGTCATTGACAGGTCTCTTAACTGTACTGAGAGGGAATTGTCTTTTGAACTTTTGTTCAAAGAAGAAACAGGAAATGTAGAAAGAGCTGTTGAAAGTTTTGCAATTGCTTTTCCAGTGCACTTCAGGATCTTGATAGAAGTATCAGACTCCTGTTTAACAAGGCAGTAATTTTATACTTGAACCATAAGAGAGTCCTTATTCTTCCTATGGTCACAATTTTATTTTTTTTTACTTTGCAACTTCTATGAAATATGATCTTGTAGCTTCTTTTCACCTGCAGGATATTGGAAACTTCATGGGATGCTGTAAATAGAATATCATGGATTTTAGCTTGCCTTCTCCTATGACAGATATATAGATTGCATAAACAGTGTAGTTTTCAACTAGTGTCCATAGTCTATTCATTTTGTTATGTGTGGTGAATTTTCTGGACATATTTGTAGATTTTCATCATGACAATGAGTCACCCTAAACAAAAATAAAAGCAAATAAGCATTCTGAATTTATTATGTATCCGTTACTGAGAAGAAGTAAAAATATGCGCTTAGCCCCTTCTTCTCTTTATTTTGAGAAAACCATTCCAAATAAAACACAGAAGTTGTTTAGGAGGTAAATTGCAGCATTGATCACAGTTTACTTTAAACAGATAGATAAGAACGGGTAGGTGACCTGGTAGTGCATTCTTTGCCAATTGTACATTTGTAAATGTTTTGTACAGTCCATAGTGTCCCAAAAAATAATACTTCACTGCTTTCTTTGGGAAATAATTCCACAGTCTCTTTTATACTTTTCCTAATATTCTGTTTGTGCTTTCCTTAATATAATGTTGGACTAATAGAATGAAGTTAATCTAATTTAATATAGCTCAAGCTATATAAATCTGATTATCTGCCACAGACACCCACATAATTGATGTTTTTAAATAAAACTTAATATTTCATGAGCACCTCTTGTGTAATGGAAGAAATTTTTATAGAGCATTTTCTTAACAGCTTACTTTTCAGTATGTTGAATTTTCAAGGTAAATCTAATAGTAGCATTCCATTTTGATCTGGCCACTATTTTCTAGTAGGTGGTTAATATTACTGTTGTTGTTACTAGTTCCTGTGTTGCTGTTATGATGAAATTCTTAAAAGATGACTGTAGCGGCAATAACATTTAAATCTTCTCTGTCTATCAAAAAATCCTGTCAAACTAACAAGAGCAGTGCTAACGTTATTGTTCTGATGAGTTCATACCAGTTGTAGTTCTGCCCTATGCCTTTATAATATTTCCTACAATTATTATAATTTCATATAACTAACATTACTTCATAGAAACTAAATGATAGAATTGGTATTAACTAATGGTATGGATAGGTAGATAAGAAGGGACAGAGTTGATATTGCTTGATGTTAATCAGAGACTGATTTTTTTCAGCCAAGTGCTTATGCTTTTTACTATTATTGTATCTGAAAAGGAGTAACCAATGCAACAAAAAGTTATTTATGTGGTTGTATCAGCATTGTATCCATTGGAAATTCAGTTCTATATATCATAATCCTGGAACTTTGTATTCCTGCCCCTCGTTTCACACTTGCTTCTCCAGACCCCTCAAGGGCTGCTGTGAGGATGTATTACAGAATGCTTTACTGTCTTCATTGTGAGGATGAAATTGTGCTTTGAATCTATTATAGAAAATTGAAGACAACCTTTTGCAAAATTATGCTTTCTGAAGTATACTTTCTACCTATTATGTTCATTGAAAATAGTTCAAAGATGCAAAATACATGGACATCAACAGGAACAAGAGTCTTTTCTCAAATAGTGGGGGCATAACTGGAATATCTGAATTTCCCAGAAATACTGTTTCATCACAAGTGAAAGGTAGACTAAGAAGAATGATGGCATCAAGATTAAGTGATTTTTATCTTGTTCTTATAATAAAAATGGTCCAGCTTTAATATAGCAGGTTTAACAGAACTGTGCCCTACAGATATTACTTAAGATTTTACAGTATTCCTTTGATGTTGTCTGACTGCCCTCTTCAGGATGACGGTGAATATGTTTGTCTGCTTAATGTTAGTATCTGTTTCTAGAAATAACCAAAGTAATGCCTAAAGCACTTTTTTAAAAATTTTATTAATTGCAAACTTTGCCTGTTGAGTAAGTGTGTTAAATAGAAAATTGAATCAAGTAGTAAGGGTGAGAGTTGAGTTTCATTGTGCTTCAGAAGATTTATTCTTTGGAGGGAAATGAGATTATAAAGCTTTTTTTTTTTATGGTAAATTTTTTTGTGTGCAATATATTCTTTGATACAACACAGTTCTGCTGGGGTTGTATATAAAATATTTCATGCCATCTCATTTATGAGAAATTGGGGAGGGGCTAATGATATCTGTGGTCCTGTCATCCTCTTCCCTCTCTTTGCTCTCTCAAAATTCAATATGTATTATGTGTGGTTAGTGCAGAGTTTCTCTTGCAACAAAGAAATTTTTGCATCTACGGCTTTTAAATAAACAACGTTCTGCACCATCAAACACATGGAACCAATTTTATAGAAACACTGTTTTGAGAAAAGGTGCAGAATACATTTATTTATACCACTTCTCCATCTTACCAGATTCAAAGATAAGTTGCCAAGTGATAGAACCCTGGTCTGGACTCTACAGCAGATATGATTAATTAGTAATACAGAAATAATTAGTAAAGGAGCCTTTGTAAAGTCAAAAGTACTGCAAAGATACTTTCACTTTCTGGTGTTTTTTTTTTCCATATTGTGCATGTGCGCACACCCCCCCACACCCACCCACCCCCCCCATACACACACACCACCACCCCCCAAATTATTCATTGATATGCATTTGTCCTGTGGAAGAACCTGTGGTTTTGTGTTTTTGTGATTGTGTGTTTAGAGAACATCTCTGCTGGTAAGGATTCCAGAATTATTCTCCTGGAATTACTTTTTTTTCCTTTCCAGTGCAGACAGGACAACGTTGTTTGTTTTAGTTTGGGTTGATATTTTTTGTTGTTGTTTTTTTCTTTTAAAATGGAAAAAACCAAAACCCAACCAAGCAACAAAACCTCACCTGAATATAGAGCCATGAGGAAAGCCAAGAGGAGGCTTTCCGATAAATTTCAGTAGTAGCAATATGACTTTCTAGTGATGACAGAAAAGATTATTTAACCCTATATGTTATGCAAAATTATCATTTGTCAGTTTTAAAACAAGTTTTATAGAAATAATCTTGAGTGTATTATGCTGCTTACAAGACTACTGTTTATTTAGTGTCATTTCCTCAGTGCTTAGCAGTTTCTGTGGCTCTGCTATTTTAGGAATATTACTACTGTCACATTTCTGTGTTATTTTTTCACTAGTTTCAGAATTCTTACATGCAGCTTTCTCCAGCAAATAAATCCTGATATCGTACTCAAGGGCTACGTAAGCATCTTCTTGCATGGATCTCTTAGCAGATTTGTGTGACGCTTACCAGTCAGGCCACTCCTGTTTGCTGAGCCTTTTAAATATGGAAAACATTACTTTTTGTTAACATCATCTTGGGATGTCTCTGGTATAATTTGACTTAACACATTTCTAATTTTGGAGAAGGCAAGTTTGAAGCAGAGTTGCATAACTAGCTGAAACTTATTTAAATTGGTAGTATGCAGTGAGAATGATACTGCAAGTATAATTTAACTGCCGCAGCTTGTTATGGGATCTTTTTTGCCAGTGAATGCCACATAGATGTATGTTTCTTTTCCTTAACAGACAAGCTAATGAAGAATATCAAGTGCTGGCTAATTCATGGCGCTATTCATCTGCTTTTTCAAACAAATTGTTTTTCACAATTGTGGATTATGATGAAGGAGCAGACGTTTTTCAACAGGTAAATGTTGGATACTGTAAAACAGTCTTAATTTTTAGAGCTGTATGTTGATTTGCCAAATGATATGAGACATTAATTTTTTGTTTGTCACTGTGTACCTCTGTGTTTTGTATACAAATTCTTTCTGGTTAAAAACACCAGGAACTGCAGATTCTATGACATTAGTGAAGATATCTTATACAAGGAGCCACTTCTAGTATTTTCTGAGTTCAGTTTATAATGTTTTTTTACAGATTACATTATATGTGTGTGAATTTTTTTCAAGTCATTGTTAATATACTTTTTAGAATTAAGCACAAGGAAACATTTGCATTTAAAGATTTCCTCTATTTTATCTTTAGGGGAAAAAAGCTCTTAACTAAAAGAGCCTTTTAATTACTTTTATGTAATACAGTATTCTTCAACTCCAGTAATATTTATATTAGTTGGGAAGATCTTCAAGGAGAAGAGGCTGGTTTAGATTTTATATATAGATTTTATATATTGGCTAGGAAGAGTGAAAAATCAATTGTTGGACAACAGTCTAAGGCCCCCTCTTAAATTGAGTTGTCAAGACAAAACACATCCCTTGAAAATAAATACTAAATGCTGACATGCTTTTCTCTGATATTTATCTTTGATTGAAGCTAAAAACACAGATGAAGGGGAGTGACAAGTTTTTAGTTTCTCTGTGTTTTTAACCACCTTTTGGTGAAGCGTGACTTAAAATTTTCAAGTGAAAGGTTTAATATTTATCTTAAAGATATTTCATTTAAAAAATTTAACTACTTTAAGTATTTTTACTTCCAATTGATATCTATAGAATGTATTGTGTAAAGAATGGTTGTCAATGGTTTAAGATTTTGCTTTAAAACTCTTATTTCAAATAAGCTTTAAAATCATCTTGCATTATCCTGCATAGTTACAGCAATGCAAAGTATGTTGTTTGATCTTACCTTAAGCCAATCAATACATGTTAGAATAGTGCAGTCCAGCTTACTCCTTTGTGTAAAAGGGCACCGATTTAATTTATTTCAGGTGTTATGCATTTAAAGTCACGTAAAAGATCAGATTACACAAAATGTGTAAGTTTTTTACTGTCTTCAAGAAATAAATTGTTAAGAATAACTGATAGTAATGACTATTTTAAAGTGAATTTGGGGGAAATGTAGTTCTGACCTTACGTTTGTGTGCAAACAAGTCATGTAATATTGGTACCATAGCAAAAAAACCCAGAAAGTATTGTGACTTGATTTTTCAGGTTTTAGTATGTTTATAGAGAAATGATAAATCAGTTGCCGACCAACTACCCTCAAACTCTATATAATGTCAGAAAGTTTCTGCATTTCAGAATTTTATAAAATATTTTACTATTTCCCAACAGTTGTCTTAGCCTTTCTCAGAATATTTTTTTATTTAGAAATCAGTTCATTAAAGAAGAGGACTACTTTTTGCTTAGATGAAAAATATTTTAATAGCTGGTAATATCTAGTGATAAATTTAGTTCTGTACTCGATTAAATATTATGTTTTGGAAATGTGATAAAACTAATTTTACAGGAATGAAACAAGTTTGCCTTTGTTATTTGAAGATCTCCATATTGCATAGTCTTTAAGTGTTTTTCTGATTTAATTTTCATTTTTTTCAAGTGTTTTATTGTGCTATTTCTGAGATGGATGCAATATGGAGGAATTTTATATAGTAAAGTTATATTCTCTTATACCACCTTGCAAAGTTAAAGTCAAAATTTAAGGTGGCAAATGTAAATGTAGATCTATTTTTTTCATCCCTTTGAGTTTTTTGATAAACTATGAATAGTTCCTGTGACATGAACATATGGGTTAACACTCGTAATTTCTAGGAGAAGTTATGTAGTCTGAGCTAGTTATCTAGGCTTTTCTGTCTAGTCACAAATGGATAGTCTGTCTTGAAACTGGTGGAAGGCTGGATGAATAGTTTAGTAATTTTGGATTGGTGAGAGCTAGGCAACAGAAACAATGTCAATCTGTTTGAACACTTTTTTCTCCCCTAGAATTATAACCGAATGTACTTCACTAGGTTGAATGGGTGTGAGGTCTTTGTTTTACTAATTACAGGAAAGTTCTTACAGTGTATGAGAATTTTCAAGTGTAAAATACTCTTACTGAGAAAAGTGTGTGGGTGAAATACTCCACATAATTAAACATTCCAAAGAATCTATTGGAAGGAACATTCTGAGCGCACTTTTTGCAGGACTACACAAGAATATATATATATATATAAATAAAAGTAAAGTATAGAGAAAGTATAGAGGTAAATAATATTTTTCATGCTAATTAGACTTGTGTTGTCTTAAACAAAACATTTTTGAGGGTAGAGTTACTAATTTTTTTCCTGCTATTTTCCCTGGTTTTGTAGCTGAATATGAACTCTGCTCCGACCTTCATGCATTTTCCTCCAAAAGGTAAACCGAAGAGAGCTGACACATTTGACCTGCAGAGAATCGGATTTGCAGCTGAGCAGCTAGCTAAATGGATAGCTGACAGAACAGATGTTCATGTAAGGCTTTTGACAATTTTAAAAGTTGAAGCCAAATGTATCTTTGTAGTATGAGATAGGCTAATGACAAATTCCATCTTTCCATAGTACCTTTCTTCCCTTAAGTGTAGGTTTCTTGCTTTGTTAAATTTTATGTAGTCTTATTCTGGATGAAAACAAGCAGTGATATTGTGATTATTAGTTGTTAATAAGTAAAACATTCTTTGCAAAACTATATACAAAATGGATAGATCCAAAGGTAGCTGCTCCTGATTCAGACACAACCTGCGAATCTGTTGAATAAATTATGTTTTGGATTTGAACAGTTCAAAATGATGCTTAAAACTTTTTTCATATTATGTGCTTATTAAAAGTACTTTTTTTTTCTTATTTAAGTGTATCTTTAGGAATTAGTCTTTCTGACTCTGCAACCAGGTTTCATATGCTCCCTGCTTATATGGAAGATGATCTGTATGTATGCGTTTATCTTTGCAATCTGTATTTTCATTTACCTGTTCCAGATTAGAGTGTTCAGACCTCCTAACTATTCTGGTACAATCGCACTGGCTCTTCTGGTATCTCTTGTTGGTGGCTTGTTATATCTGCGAAGAAATAACTTAGAGTTCATCTACAACAAAACTGGCTGGGCCATGGCAGCTCTGGTATGCAGATTTCCATTACTAATACACTTTTTGTAAGTTTTTTAATCTTAGCATATGCGTCTTCATTATCTGCACAGTAAATTAAAAACCATTGCATTGTTCAGAATGGTGCTATCAGACAAAGATTTGTAATCTAGGTTTTGGGGCTAATTCTCATAAGAAGTGAGTATCTGTTACTGTGAGTGATTCATTGAAAACTAGCAAATTCTCTAATAGCTGCAGGTTTGTTTGAAGTCTAACAAGAAAATATTTCTAATAATAACTGTTACTAATGTTTATTGCTATAGTTCAACTTGCCATTTTCTGTAAAAGGAGTAATTATGATTGGTTCAGTGTGGATATTAATGTCGGATTGTATCACTTTAGAGTAATGAAAGATTAAGAAAAGTAACAAAGGCTTTTATATGTTTGTAAGAAAATGAACTAAGAAATGAAGAAAAAAATGGAATTCTTTCCAAAACTGGGTTCAATAGTAGTGACCTTAACTTTCCACTGTTAACCTAAATGAGAATAGGATGATCTTATAGGGTTAACTCTGAGAAAGTTCTAAAAGTAGCCAGTATTCTATTTGAAATATTAGTCAACTAAACTCTCTATGAAATAAGGTTTAACATGCTTAATAGTATATTGCAGTGTGTTTATTTGTATCGTAGTTTTCAAATAACTGAGTAGAGTAGTGAAAAATGTGGACTGTACAGTGTAGTCAGCTGTCTTAGTTTTAGATAAGAAATAGCATGCAAGGATGGTAGATGATGGTTACGGTAAGTCAATAGGTACTTGTTACTCTGCCATCATTATGACTGACAGAAAAGGAAAAATCTGAGGAGCAGCATCTAAGGCTTAACTTTCAGGGACACAGAGTCAGGAGCATGGTTATCAATGCTAGAATAGCGTCTAGGATTATCAAGTCCAGTCCTATGTTTTGCAGCTTAATAGAGATCCTTCCTTCTGTATTAGCAATATATTAATTGAGAACAGCACTTTAAAAAAAAGTCCATGTATTTTGTACAATGTAAGCCAACCTTTTCTTCTTTTTCCATGTAAATGGTTATTTATTCTCGTCATCATTTTAATGACTTTCTGAACTTGCATCAGTATGAATTAACCTTTCTTGAAAGCACAGAGCTAGGATTGTAGATGGTATATGAGTTTACTTTTGCAGCAACATTTGTATTTTATTTCTCATCTAGTCTCCCTTTCTCATGAAAGCTTGGACCAGATGGTCTTTTGAGGTCCCTTCCAACCTAGGCAATTCTATGATTCTGTGTATTTTGGCTCTGCTAGAAGTAGGTTACTGGCATATCCTGCAATAAGTTTTGCCTTTCCAAAGCTACGTCTTGGTGATGGTTTGCTGTTCTGCTCCAATTCAACTATATGAGAAAGATACCTTCTTTTGTGCCACTTTCAGCTGATGGGCCCATTGGCAGCCTTTATTAGGCAGCCTTTATATTACAATCAGTTCAAAGATGAAGTTACCTAGTACCTGTTGGTCTCTAATCCATTTTTATATCTAAATGATTAACAAGGTCTTAAAGAAAGCTCTTTGTTCACAGTTCTGTAATATTTGGTATTACTCTTGAATAATGGCTACTGATAATGCAGTTTTCTTTCATGTGCTATCACAGCATTTCCTGCTAGTCTACATGGCATACATTCTTTTTTTAAGCAGTTCATTAATCTACCCTGTGCACTGAGGAAGGAATAAAGAATAAGATTTCAAATAAAGCACCTACAGGACTAGATTTCAAGGAGAATGATGTTTCCTTTTGATCTAGAAAGCCAGGGGCAGAATGTCTTCTTTGTTCCTGGATGTCATTTGGAGTATCCTGAACTCCAGCACAGACTTTTTACAGTTCTCTTCCAAAGAAAGTCTGTCATATTTAGTTCCATATAATTTTCTAGATTACCAGTATTTTTCAGTGATAACACTTTTCAAAGACACACTATCATCAGAAAGTTCAAATTTGATAGGTATCAGTCTAATTTTTTTTGGACTCCTAATCTTTGCAGATAGAGTAAAACAGTTAGCACACCAAAACAGATATTTGTGTAAAAAATCAAAGATATGTAATCAGTGCCATTTAATTTGTTTAACCATGTACTGTATTTCTGAAAACAACAACTGTATTCCAATTTCATACCTAAGGGTTTCAGATCAGTAGTTTAATGTTTGAATGTTTTGGGGAATTGTGGTTTTTGCCTTGCAGAGGTTAAAAATCAGTTCTTTTAAATCAAGAGTCATTCTATTACAATCTACATGCAATAAATAGTTGAAGACATAATTAACTTCCTAAGAAAATTAACATAACTTCTTTCTTAAAATATACTGTTCTTCTTAGCAGCAGCTGGACATTTTACATCTGAACGTAACTGTAAATTGCAATGTAGAAAATTATTATCACATTCAACTGAATCCTTGTAGACAGAATCAATGTCCAAATGTGATCAAACCTTTAAAGATATTGTATCGATGCCATTCAGTAACTGTCATACTGCTGATTGTATTGACAAGCAATAATAAGACGTAAGGGGAATTAAAATTACATTAAAGCCATTTTATTGTTGTTGCTAATACTGTTTCCTGTAAAATTCTGTTTACTTTAAAAATGAATTGCAGTTGAAGGATTAGGAAAAGGTCTTATATCTGAAAGTATATAAAAACTAATCATGGCAATGAGCCAATGCTTCCCTTTTTTAATCATAACGGTTCTTTTGTCTTCACAATGTTGTCGAAGTCCCATACTGCAAAATGATATTTTAGCAAAGATCATGCATTTACCAGAAGTCCTTTTGGTTTTATTCAGATTTACACGGACATACAACTTAATGTTATAAGTTCTTTTTGGTGGAGTCAGCAGGGACTCCAGATTGCAGGCTTTTGCAGAGATGATCTCAGTTCTGTAAAATGACTAGAGTATATCAAGATCCATAGAAGAAAATGGACTGTCATTAATATAGAATCATAGAATAATTTCCACTGGAGGGGACCTTAAAGATCATCTAGTTCAGATTAAATGAGAAGAAAGAGGTTATAGCAGACTGCTGAAGAAATGCACACATTAGGACATAGCATGAAGTAACATAACCAGATACATCTAGAAAACATGGTGCAGCACAAACGCCTTCCCAGACAGAAAGAAGAGAGATGGAAAAATCTTCCATCCTTTCCCTGCATATATTCATTCTAAGGTATTGTGTAGTTATCACTCTCTTACATGATGCTTTTTTCTACCAGTAAAACTTAGAGCTTCTTTTTTCATAAAAGCTCATTAAAAGGAAAAATAGAGAAGATAATGTCTAGTTAAGGGGAGCGAGTTATGCCTAATAAAAAGCTTTTATGAAGGGTATAAATAACTAATAAACACTTAATTTAAAAAATTATTCATGAATATTTTTTTCCTTTTTAAACTTTAAGAAAACAAATTAAACAGGAAAAGCCTGGCAAGATACATAAAAACTACAGGAAGCCTATGTTTTTGACAGGAGTATTGGCAAGTATTTTGTTTCTTACTGGCAGTTCTTTTTACTGATGTTGCAGAACTGAGAAAAAACAGGAGCTTTTTCCTAAAAGCTGTAGTTTTGGGTTTTGGTTGTTTCAGCATTCATTAACCATATGGAAAATAACATTTTTAATTTCAGCTGAAACTCTTTCATAGATATCCTGTAATTGAGTAACTGAAACTGTATTATTGCAAACAGAGAAGTTTCTTGTTTTGTTTTCCTTGTTTTTCAGAGCTTCTTGGTTTTTTTTTGAAGAGATTTTATGCTCCCAAATGTTGGATACTTTTTATTTAAATGAAAAATGGAGAGTGCCTCTCTGCCTGATTCAATGATCTGTTCTTAAAAATTAGCAAATAATTCTCAGCATAAAATACCTCTGCTGTTTTTACTAGCAAGAGAACAGAGGATCCCAGAACTGTTGACTGAATTTTAATTTGATATCTCCATTGATACTAAAAAGTTGTGTCTCATAGGTAATCTTTCCAGCACTGTTTCAGGAGAATATTTAGGAATGCAATTTTTAGTCATCTATCGAATGGCTTTGATGGACTTTCAGAAGCAAGACCAGAGCTTTTATCTCACACATTGATTCCAGTGCCAATTCACACAAGACTATTGAATTGGTTTTGTCCTGAACATTAGATTGTGCAACAGTAATGCTCTTAGCAGTTTCATCCCCTTGTTGAAGCACTGCAGACTCTGGTCGTATCTTGTATGCCTTAGGCATTTTCGCTTGCGACATTACCCAGAAGACTTTTAGAATGGCAAACCAGGATGACTGAGTCACAGTACATGATATCCCAAAAGATGTCTTTTGAGATCACATCCAAAATTTATCCCCTAGATTATTTTAGACTTTAATTCAAATCCTGCTATTCATCTGTAGATATTTTTCCCTCAGATATACTAGCACAAAGATGAGGAAGGACTTCAGTCCTTGGATACTTGCAGAGTCCTGTCCTTTTATACTGATATCAAGAAGCAATTCAGATTCTTTTCAAGACTCTTCATTTTTTAAGCAGAGAGAATAAAAGGTCAGATGGTATAAACTAGGCAAATTTCTAACATTTTAGATAAAGAATTGCTACGTTTTAGACAACAGTACTGGTGCTGAGAGTTTTTGTTCAGTTGGTTAGAATGTAGGCTACTAGGGGGCTTTTTCAAGCATTTTCTTTCCCAGGCTGCAACTGTGGTTTTCTGCATGTAATTTTCAGTTTTATTTTACGTGTGTATTTCAGAGTTGCCTGTATACCTGTGGAATCTGGGAAAGCAAAGTTTGTGCTCAGGTTAGAAATCAGCTGCCTAGGAGTTGACTCTATTGAGCAAAATATGTCGAGTCACTTGAATGAGGAGACAAAGCATGTGTTTACTGTTGTTGTAACAGTTAATGGTTATGAGAAATGTGTTCTGTGCTGATACACTCCACAGTACCTATACTGTACATTCATCATCAGTTATTTCTCCAAAAGAGCTTGAAGGGTATCATGGCTACTAGTGCCTTCTTTACCCCATTCTGGGAATGAGGATAAAAAAGTAATGTGTTTTATTCAAAGATACAGCTAGAAAAAGTCAGGCTCCTCTATGTGAGTAGATAGGTATCTCAAAAGAACTGTAATAAATGCAGGTTATTAATTTCCTTTTCTTCATGGTTAGAGGTTTTAGAGATGCACAGTACCTTTTAAAGACACAGAAACCAATTCTCTTTGCTGCTGTGTTATACTCCCTATTCTGTCTTTGAATTGTATATCTCTTATTGGAGATTCTAACAAGTGATGGATTGTCATTTAGAAATTGAGTACAGATCTTGCAGCTCTATAGCTTTCATTGAGTACAAAAGCAAAGTTAAACTGGATAGAAAGGATTACATTTCTTTAAAACAGTAGTTATGAAATGGCTAAAACTGACATATATACAGAACAGTATAGAAATTACAGAATTGGCTGCCTGTGTCTTTTTTTTTTTTTTTTGAACTATGCTTGAATTTAACTATATTCATAAATTAATCTAAAATTTCATTATTGTTCTTATGTTACAAAGTATTTGCTGTGTTCTGGGGTCTAAACTTGCAGAGAGAAATCTAATGATCTGCTTTGTATAGTATCTGCTAGTAGGAAGCTTCCCTTCAAAATGCATAGCAAATGGCTTTTTAAGTCTATAGGAGTTTTGTTTAATAAACTGGCAGGTAGTGGTAAACAAAACATGCCTTTGAGGAAGTGCTGTATTAAACCTAAATCATTTGACAACGCTTGCAAGACCAAGAACAGTTGGGAAATTCTGTCTATGTACCTGTAAAGTTGTGTCTTGCTAGCGATTCATGGGACGCTTGGTGCTTCCTTCTGTCTGTTCTTAGGAGCCTTGTGGTATATGAAGTACAGGTGAGCTCAAAGCAGTTTTTCTCTTAGTGAAACTAAGGCTGAAGTCATGCAGTGTGAAGTGTCAAGAAAGCACCACTTGCAACCTGTTAACAAGGTCCTTGAGCAGTCCTGTCCATACATACAATGTACTCACCTAGGACTGGTAAATAGGGGTGAACTTGATTGCCACTAAGACATCCTGTGGATGTTTGGTCCTGGAACCTTAATGTATTGTAGTAAATAATTCCTTCCCTCTCTATACTACACCAGCCAGTAATGTAGATCTACTCTGCTTGCTTTTATCATTTGGGTGCAGAGTAAGCTACCTGAACCTGGAAGCTCTTAAAATAGCTAAACCTTGAACTCCCCTGGTAATTCAAGTGCCATGCAGCAGTTAGTGTTGTTTTTGGAGTGCGACAAGGAGAAAGAAGGGAGCAGGTGGATTAAAGGGGTGTTCATGGTACTTTTCTTTGTAGAACTGCTGAAGTACAGACTCTGCTCTGGATAAGTGGAGCTGACAATCTTTATAAGTACTCAGAAAAGTGCCTCATCCTCAATCTTCTCCTGTTCTCCAGTTTTCATCCTTTGTACTTTGACAATATCCAAGGAAACTGTGGAAAGGGACATTTTTCTGCCTGTGAATTATTCCATTGAAATAAATACAATATAAACCCATAAGGTAAATATGAAGTCATTAATCACATGTTACAAGTTGCTCATTCATAGGAAGTAAGTTGGTGAAGTTTTATTTTGGGAAGCACCAGCTCACAGTAATGGTGAGTGAACAAGTTGTTTTGGAAATTTTGGATCCCAAAGCATGGAATCCTTGGAAACTATGGGGTTTGGAATGGTAAGCATTGTCTGTCAGAGTGATGTATCGTGAATCATAAATACATGCATCTGTTATACAAATAACGGTGTGTATTACAAGTGTCTTTTACAAACAGTAGAAGTCAGAATTTTTTTTCTATCTGGATGATAGTAATAGGAGAATATAGAACACAGCAAAATGAACTTGAATGTCTAGTGCTCTCTGTAGCATACCAAATGCTTGCTTGAGGGATATGATGGAAATGTTCTCTTCTTAGGATGTTTAAAATAGATGAAGAGCGGAAGAAGACAAGGGAGAAGCTGGGGCATGTTTTTTGGCTCTTGAAAAGGTCATTTGGAAATACACAGTAATGAGGTGCATCATGGAAGGAAATCATGGCAGATCTAGGATGTGGTGTACTGAGTTATTTTTCTTGGTCGCTAAAAGTCTGAACTGGAAAAGTATGAAAGATGCCTTCAGGATAAACAACCATATTATTAACTCTGTCAATAATATTAATAATTGGAATTTGTTTCTCCCCACTACTGTCTCCCCTAGATATTTTTTAGTTACACTGTCTCACAACATGGTTAAGTCTATTGGCAAGCATTAAAGATATTCAGTAATTTGAGAGATTTATCTGTTATACAGAATATGACTATATATAAACTGGGGTGTATTTTTTTTAATCTTACCATATGGAAGCAGTTTTGGCCCTAGAGAATGTAAATTAAATACAATAATTTAAGAATGATTAAAATGACTTTTCATAGGAAACTCACTTTCAGAGATCCACAGTTTGTGTACTCTATGCATCTGTTCTCTTTTTGGCTTTGATGTTTTACTTTTCAGCTAAGTTTTGGCTTTTCAAAATATCTTTCACCTCGCTTTTGTTAACCACTTTTTCAGTTTCTGCTATTTTGTACTTTCACATAAGCTGTCTCCTGTGTGATTCATCACCAAAATTACAGTATAAATTTCTCTGCAAGGTAAAGAAATAACTGTTACCTTTTTCCAGTAAAGGAAGCATATATTCTGTTCAGTTCTTTGCATATTAGCAAATGGATTATGTTTTAATTGATAATAATCGCTACCAGTATGCTTTCATCTGCCGTATTAATTACTATACTGTTATATTCCAAATCCTGTTAAGGGCAAAATAAAACACACCTTATATTTAAAGCCAAGAATCTGTTTGTAGTGTAACTGAAATATTAATGGTACAACAAAGAATTATTATTAAACTGGATAGGAAATATGTTTTTATTATTGTCTTTTTCTGCCTATTACAAGGGTAAAAAGTCTCAGTAATAACACAACTAAGTTTATTATACTTCCTAGTATCTTTCCCTTTCTCTGATGTCATAGTTACTCTTCTACTGTTTCTCTCTGAATGTTGAGATCATTCATTGGCTTTAGTTTGGGGCAAGGGGGTGCTATGATGAGTTTTCAGTGTTCCAGGTTCTTTCCTGGGAGGAATATGATGCAGCTTCTTTCTTCCTCCTCGCTCTAGGGTCCACTTGGTACTTTTATACTTTGTGCTTCTTTCACTGCTCTGCAACTACTTTTTACATTAAAAATTACTGGTTAAATGGGGATTGTCTTACATACATTGGATGCTTGTCCTTTGTTTTGTTTGTTTACCCCTAAACCCAGTTTTGACCAGCTCCCATGTCTGTTTTTCTTTAATTCACTATTGGGGTAATATTTATAGGCTTGTGGTCTCCAGTGTAATCCTGTTCCCCTTTCTTATTATCCCATACTGGTACGCTGCAGCCTGTGTTTCCACTTTTGTTGTCTCTGCTGTCATCCCATCCCTGCACTGTATCAGTATGTTGGTTATAATTATTTTATCCTAAATAGAATAGAAAAAAAATTGTTATACCATACAAAGATAAACAAAAGTAACATAAACTAGGCAGAGCCACCTGGTCTTCGGAAAAATTACGATTTCAGCTAAACAAGTTTAAAAATCCCAACCCGAAAAACAACAACAAAAAAAAACACCAAAAAAACACCACCCCAAACAAAAACAGCACCAGGAAAGCCAAGACAGGTTTGGATAAAGCCTGACAACTTTCAGTCCTGAGGCCTTGCAAAGTTTGTTCAAATCATAATGCTATAAGTGGCAATGTTGCATTTATGGGATACAGAGCTGACAGTAGCTTACATGTATTTCTCAAATGTGTTACCAAACTTTCTTTAAAGAAAACATTTAAAGGGATTTAGAAACCCTGGTTTAGTTACCATTAAGGTATGAATTTTTACAGTTGTGATCCATCTACTTAAATTACTATGCCTATACTTTACTAGTGGGAATATTGATGTGCATTAAAGTTGAGCACATATGTAAAAACTGTACTTAAATTGTCTTGCAGTTTTTGTAAGGATTATCTGTACGGATAAGTCAGAACACACATGTAGATGATCCAAGTTTCTCATTTCTGTTTTTCTCGTTCGATGATCAAAAGATACTATATTTTCTTCTTTAAGGTAGTCTATGACTGTGATGTTTGTCATGTAGGTTCTGCAGTATGACTTTCTACAAGAATGGATGTCCATTTTTAGTTGTCATACATCCCTAGCTTCACACTTCTTTCCATAGGGAATTTCACTTTTTTACCAAGTCAACCACTGTTATTTGTCATAGCTGAAATGAATCACGGTCATATAGGACACACAATGAGAATTTTGTAAAATGGGACAGACATTTCTCTTTATAATTGCATTGGTTTTCTTATGGTTTTATATATCATTTCATACACCTGAAAGCAAACAGGTAAGATAAACACTTGTGTTGGATTAGAGGCAAAGATAATTTCATGAAAGGTTGTATAAATCTTAAACAGTAGTTTGCAGAATATTTGCAATCAACACCTTTTACTGCTTTGAGTGCTTTTTACCACATAGATGTGTAAATGTGGCAATTCCAAGTGCACATAAAGACAGAATTATTTCAAGTGAGATTTTGAAAAATCTGTCTTGAGCTGTCTCATTTTCTAACAGAAGTCATTAAAAATTTTGAGAGCAACATCTGAAAACCCTATCCTAAAAAACAAATAGAGGTAGATACTGTATCAGGTCAGGTAAACAATTATGTATCTAAACCAAGCATTACCAGCAGGATGGTTTTCTGTTCAATTCATCTAGTAATACATGAGTTCTACATGTTCTACATGAGTATATTGTTTTTCTATTTTTTTCTAGTGTGTTGTATTTGCTATGACATCTGGTCAGATGTGGAATCACATCCGTGGTCCCCCATATGCACATAAAAATCCTCAGAATGGACAAGTGGTGAGTTGATTCTTTTAATTTTATTTTGAGGGGAGATATTAGATAAACAGTCGCTTCCTACAATGATGTGTCTGCAATTGCAAATAATTGGAGTTCCATAGCACTGTATCACAGTCTGTCAGAGTCTGAAGTCTCCAGTTGCAAGCAGAATCTGTTGTGGAGTTTCAGATGTTTAGAAAGTGCCACCATCTTTGGTTTGAGCAATGAAATGAGTGGCCATGTTTTTCAAAATTCCCTCTATCAGGCTGTTTGCTGCAGTGAATGTGCTACAAAATGTTCCTTACCACACAATTTGCACTGCCCAAAGATAAATGGATATTGTGTCTTTTTGTAGAAACGTGCTCCGTCACAAAGTGAAAAGCAAGTTCGTTTTTTTTCTTCTGTTCAGCTCCATTTACACAAAACTTTGAGGTTTGTAACATCTTATCTTCCTCAAGCATTTTAGTTAGGAAAGGAGATGGCAAATATTTTCATATGCTTTTGTACCATTTTCCACCATGCCTGTACTACTTCCACTGAACTTCACAGAATGCTTTTTCCTGTATCTCCTTAATCCTTCAATTGAAATGCTTTATCAGCTCTACTAAGAAGTTAGCACTAGTTGATTACTGCCAAAATTACTGTTACATCCTACTACTGCTGTCTTTGAAGGAACTGTCTTACCTACTCCTTCCTTCTCACAAATTAGCAAACGTTCATCAGAGTTCCAAAGGAAAAACTCTTTGCCCACTGGGAAGGTAAAGATGACCTTGGCTAGTTTCTACCACTCTTTGTTGTTTAACACTTTTCAAGCAAGTTATTGGGATGGAATCTACAAAACTTGCAGTGAATTTAGTGGTCAGGAAGCTTTTTCATAACTAGTGGCATGTTGAACTATGTTTGGCTTTGACCATCACTAGTTAAAGGAGACTGGATTATATCTTAAAAACATTATTCAAGGCTCCCTTTGTGTCATATCTTAATTGGAGTAGGAAAAAAAAAAAAAAGATGGTTTGAATTTGCTTACTGATCTGCTTTTTATCAGGAATGTAGCAGCATATTGGTGTCATAAAATGATATGATTCCATCTGTCAACACTATTATGCAGAAATAGAATTGATAATGTAATAAATAATCACTGTAAAACACTGTTTATAAAATTTTTGCCTTTTTTCATTGCTGCCTTGCAGTATTAAATTTATGATGCTTTCCTATGGAGTGACAGAAAGGAGAAATACTGCATAGAAAAAGCACTGTTTGTGACAAATTAGTTTTTACCATGTCTAGTTTTATACACATTGTCCTTAGACCTGCTTCTGAAGTATACCCTGCATTAAATAGTTTTAAAATATCCCTTTATTTGTTCCTAAATCTGTGCCATCTTGTCTCAGTTTTCAGAGTGTGAACTCCTATCCTATCTGAGTGTCTGAAAAGTTACTAGTGTGACAGTGTTAGCATACACGACTAATGAAAATAGTGGTAAAAATAGCTTTTAACTTCTAGATACTAACCTACTGTATTAGTCAACATACATACCTTCTTTTCTGGTTTTGGTCCATTATATGGCTTCAGGTAAGTTATTTTGTGCCTCTGATTCACCTGTCTCTCCTTGTTCATATGTGTCAATACTTTCACCTCCTTGGAGCTCTGTCTATGTCAGTAAGTAAAAACCAGTCAGATTCTAAGAATTAAAATATAGATGCAGGATCACCAAGTCCCCAGTTTATTTAAGGCATGACTGACCAGTATAGTTGTAACATAAAGCTCTGATTTCTACCAGTGTTAGAAGCTTAGTAAGTATTCTGTAAACCTTTACCTATTTTACATTGCCTTTATTTTTTATTTTTTTCAAATAGCACTATTGAACATTTTCCTGTTTTGTTTTTCTAGCACTTATCTATGTTCCTGTGAATTTGAAGTCATAAAAGTGCTTATCTAACACTTCTGTGAGATTTATTCAACAGTGATAATTCACTGTAACACTGTTCTGCATTAAATCAGCAACTGCTGTCTTTACATCTGGATGAAATCTAACTTATCACTTTCTTTCCAAATTTGCATGCCAGTTTTATACAAGGATTACTTGTATGTAATACTCTGCAACTTTAACAGTCTTAGGATGTAAAATTCTGTTTTTAAGAGAAGGCAAAGAATATCTCACCAAGTTTGATTGTTTCATTGTTAGGTTCAAATTTACTTATTCTTTGCTTTACCTATTTCATAGGAGTTAGTAGTTCAGTTCTGTATTAGCTGTAGAGCCTGATGTGCCACCAGACTGAAAGTGGTAATACTTTTTTTTTCATAAACTGTTCCTTGCCTTAGATACCTCCTATTATTTTCTTTGTTCTTGTCATAATTTTAAAAAACACTTATTTTTTTCAAAAGATATAAAGACATTTGCTTGCCTTGCTTAAACAACACTACTTAATAGTGCCACTATCTTCCACAAGTAACGTTACCAGTTCTTAAAATATTTGGCTTGTACACTGCATTTATGATTCTTTGCTTGATTACCTAAACTAATTCTATGATTGTGTTCTTTGAATGAAGCTTTTAAATCATATTTCTGTAATTCTGTATGGGTCTGTTCTGTACAGTTGACATGCTCTCTTACTGAGGTGGTTGCAGTTACTTCCCTCATTCCCTATTGCCATCAACTAGTTTCAGGTTTTGGGTCCACATGTAGAAAGCTAAATCACATAGTACCGTTGTTTGATATGTCAGTTCTGATTTAGGTTGATGAAACTGGTGGTAGTCTTCTATCTTGACACATTCTTTCTCTCTCTTACATTTCTGGAGTTCTATATCTTTTGCCTAATACTTTTGTTAGGATTAGACCCTTACTGTGTGACACTAAAATCTGTACCTATTTTACCAGGGTTGAGAGTGAAAACTAAATATCACATTGATGTCTGTATATATAGAAACAGTCTTGAGAGACTTCTGACTTTTATTCAGAGCTTGATCTGTATAGAGCTGGTGGTGAGACAAGCAGAAAGCAATTATATATTTTTGAGCCTCCTGCAGAGGTAGTTCTGTTGCTGTCTAATTGACCTAATAGCAAAGAATTCTCATTAGATTTTCATCAGCTTTTAATCAAATAGCAGCAATGGTAATAGTATTTATGTATGTCTGTCCAGGGATTAGCAGCCATTTTTTTTTATTTGGATACGAATTCTACAGTTTTTACTGTGCAGTATGCTCAAGACTGCATCTTTAAAATAGTTGAATGACTATTAAAAATGAGAATAGGGCAAAGGACAAGCTTGATACTGAATTAAGGTTTCCAAAGCTCATAATTTTCTTTCCCTTTGTGAGAAGAAATTATTAGAAGTTAAAAGTTTTTGTGAAGAGGAAAATATGCTGGTTTTATTGTTAGGTATTAGGGATTTTTCTACATAAGCTGATGTTTTGTGAAATGGATAATGGCATTATTTACTGCTGTATTAATTGGAATTTTTTTTTACATCTTCCATTTTAAAAGCTTGTTAAAGTTGCTTAAACATAACACATTGTGTCCTTAGGAAGCAATTTATATCTGTTTAGCAGATATTTTTAGATAGAATGCCTTACATTATCAGATCAAATGTAGATATATAAATATTTGTACAGATGTGGAGGTTATTCAGCCTTTTTTTTTTCCTACCTGCCTTTCACAGTTTTAGAATCACTGATGTTTATTCAGGAACAGTCTCTACAATATCACTTTTCAAATGGTCTTGCTGATACAGTATGCGGTAATCTATGTTTCTGAAGTTAAATGAAAACTATATTTGCTTTGATAATTTTTGCATTTGTAAGTGCAAATTTAGGTATTCCTAAATTTATGCTTAGAAGATTGAGGTTCTTAATTTACATTAGTCTACTGCTGAGCAGGTCAAAATGTCATTCATTAAAGTATATTCTTCTGTGTTTTCTAACATCACTTTTCCATATGAGTCTAATTAAAATTAAAAAATTCTTCCAAGAAACAGTTTTAAAAGAATGACACTCCCTGTCAAGCCCAGTAAGTCACAGGAAATACTTTGTCCTTTTGCCGTCAATCTATCTGGAAGCATGTTTGAAGTACTGTTCACCAAGATTGTATTTATAATGCCTGACTTTTCTGAAAGTAGCCGCATTGCTTGGTAGCAGTTCAAATATATGCACAAGTCACCTTACTGTGTGATACATTATTATTTTTTTTTTTTTTCTCTAAAAGTTCAGATAGTACCATTGTTTTGGCTGAGTAAAGATGGAATGAGTTCCCATCAAGTAAAACTGGATTTTAGACAAGTAATCGGGCAGCAAGTAGTCTGTCATGATAAAATCCAATAAAATAAAAAAAAAAGGCTAGTCTTTAATTGCTTCTTGTAACAACAGAAATCCAATTTTAATTGACTAAGACCACTTCTAACTAATAAACACTCTTCCTCCCCCCTTGCCCACCTTTTGCTAAGTGTAGATGGGCTCCTAGAAGCAATTTAGTTTCATTTGAAAGGAGAATTGTTTTGTACATAACGGCTCTTATTATGCCAGAAGCCAGGAAGACCTCAAATATGCGAAGTTATGAAATATCTGAAGATAGAATCATAATGCAATACAGAAAAATATACTTTTTTTTTTTTTAAGATAGAAAACCAGAACGACACAAAGGAAAAACCTGGTTATGTTGTTCTGTAGTACTGGAACAAGAGCCATTTTCTTAAACCCAGCTTGAGTGCCAGGTAGGAATCTAGTTTTTCTGTCTTCTTAGACTTTACTGGCTATGTAGATGTCAAAAGGTAAGGGTCTTCTCTAATAAAATAGTTTTGATTGGAAGGTACCTCTGAAGATCATCTAGTCCAGCTGCTTGCTCAAAGCTGGTCAGGTTGCTCAGGACTTTGTCCAAGCAAATTTTGAATGTCTCCATGGTTAGAGATTCCCCAACCTGTTCCAGTATTTCACTATCACTCTTTCCACGTCATTCTTACCTTTTAATTTAATCTTTCTTTTTTTTTTTTTTTTTTTTTTAATTTCTCTCAGGAGCAGGCAAGGTAAATTTTATTCTTCTCTTCAATAAAAGGTGATTTAGCTGAGTTGTTAATTAGAATTTAACACTAACTTTAATAAAATAAGACATAGCCCAGCAGTACATCTTTCCTGACAGAATACCTTTGCTTAAGTGGTACTAGCACTATTATGATATCACTACAATGTCCACACTGGAAATGAGAAAACATTACGTGTGGAGTAGTCATAGATAATTTTGTCTATATAGAGTCTACTCTCAGAATAGAGCTATGCAGACATTCTTTCTGTAGCTATTAAGCTATGTCTGTTTTCCTCTAAAATCTTACAAGTTTTCAACGATCTTGAGAGAATGAGGAAGGGATAAGAGAGGAAAGAACTCTACCATTTTTATCCTATTGCACAACACAGTTTAGTTTAGATGAATTATTGTCCTGGGTTTGGCTGAAATAGAGTTAATTTTCTTCCTAGGAGCTAGTATAGTGCTGTGTTTTGGATTTAGTATGAGAATAATGTTGATCACACGTTGATGTTTTAGTTTTTGCTAAGTAGTGCCTACACTAGTCAAGGACTTTACAACTTCTCATGCCCTGCCAGTGAGAAGCTGGGAGGAAGCACAGCTGGGACAGCTGACCTAAACTGCCCAAAGGAACTAGCTGGGCATCGCTCAGCAGGTGATGAGCAGTTGTGCTGTGCATCACTTCTTTTGTATATTTTACTGTCATTATTATCATCATTATCATCTTCCTTTTCTGTCCTATTAAACTGTCTTCATCTCAACTCATGGGTTTTACCTTTTTTTTTTTTTTTTTTTTTGAGTCTCCTCCCCATCTCACTGGGAGGAAAGTGAGCGAACAGCTGTGTGGTTGTTTTAGCTGCTCGCTGGGTTAAACCACAACAATTGTTTTGTGAATCTTCCCTCTTCTCTGCAGAAAGATAATTTATGGTAGAAGGCTGCAGATGTTCCTTTTGCCGAAGAAAAATTTCGGCATTTGAGAATTGTTTTGTGAATTACTCCGCAAGTATCAAAATATTTTCTGTTCTACAGAGCCTTCTAGAATTCTAGACTTGGTGCATTTTTCCATGGGAGAGCTCTTGCCTCTCCATATAATCTTGCTATTAAGCGCTGTCATTTCAATGTAAGAGATTAGATTTCTCTTATGCCCGTGAACAATGTCAAGAGAAGGAGCATGCATTTGAGTGTGTTAATCTAAATGAAGCAGCACACTTCAAACAGTCCTTCACAGACCAATTCATCCATAATCTCTGGTTCAGAGAGAGAACTTTTTATTGTGGTTATTCTTTTTTATGGTGGTTATTTTTTATTGAACATAAAGAAAAAAAGTATCAAAAGTTCCTTAAAATCTGCAAGGCAATAGTTATTTGCTACCTGATATTTCAGTCAATGTAAAATGCTTTTTGTATGTTTTCACAGAAACAAAAATTATTCTGACATTATTTTTTGTCTAGCTCTGGTGTCAACATTAATTCCTTTCTTTGGCTAATGTTTTATGTTCACTGGCTGTTCCTGAAGGAAGAAACAATAGAAGACAAGGACTAAATTAAAAGGTAAACTAAAAAGTTTTATTGTATATGCAGATTGTTCTTCTGAGTATCTAAAAAGCAGTAGGGTAGTACTATATATCCCACCTTAGATATCAAATATTTCTGAGTTTCTGGACATTAGATATCTGGCAGGATATCTAGTTTTTTGTTTTGCTGTTCTTGGAATAATTCATAACAATATTTTTTTTTCCTTAATTTATAATTGTTGACACCAGATCTTGTAGATAATATAGTGAGGTACAGGCACACATACCCGTTTTCATTATTTTCCTTGAATATTTTTTTGAGGCATTACGAACAGTTACAAGGTTAATGTAATGATACTACCACTACTGTTCTTTTTACCTTCCATTTTGAGACTTAGAAGTGTCCTATGCCCCTCCCCCCGACTGTATAACAGCCTATTTACATAAGAATTCAACAGAGTCTTAACCCAAGTAGCTCAGATAAGCAAAACCTATTCCTTTACTAAAATTAAATTAGAATAAACTGGTACCTGGAAATGTTATACATATGAGCAGAATGTGAGAGTGGGTGGTCTGGTGAAGGGAAGGGTTAACTACTGGATTGAACTGAAGTTTTGTTTGGCTTGGGTTTTTTGGTTTTTGAGTTAGTTTTTTTTCCCAAGTCAGTGGTAAAATTACCACTGTTTTCTATAACAGTAGACATATTCAAAGCACCTTTGAAAATCGTATCAAAGGAACATGTATGCATTTGGTTTTCTTTCGACACAGTAGTGCTTCAATAACAGAAGCTAAATTTGGTCTAGCTTTAGAAAAAACAACAAGAATCTTGAAATAAATGAAGGAAGTTAAATGAAGCTTCCTGATTTTTAGAATTTCTCAGAATAATTTATACTGTTTCTTTTTCTAGTGTTCATTGGTTGGTGTTGTACTTCTGTTTATTACAATGGTTGTAATTATAAAAGAGTTCGAATATGTATATACTTTAATATTCTCAATACTACTAATTGCATTATATCTCAAAAATACAAAAGCTATTTCAAAACAGTTAGAAGAATATATTTACTGAATCTATAATGCTTATGTCATCAGAAATGCCATACAACATGTATTATTAAGGCTTTCTGCAGTTCTGTTATGTCCAAGGGACAAAATAAAGCTCAATTATTTGGATTCTCTAGAACGTACTCTAATATGTGAGCTCTAGTCTTATAATTTAGGATCCTGGTGAAAAGTTTTATTTATTTAATTATTTTAATATTAGTTCTATTAGATTTTGGTCACAAAGAGAACTTATATGCCTGTTGCATTATCAGTGCTTGTAGGTAGCAGCAGACATTGCCAAGTCATTTGTCTTGCTGTGGTTATGTAAGTGGTAAGCAGTATTTATCAAAATAGTCACTAAAAATATTTGAAAGGAAATTACTGTTTTCCATCTGTTGTGTCCATCTTCCCTGGAGGATGATGATGACAGAATTTAACTTCTGTCCTGATTGATGATCAGGGTTCAAATTCTCTTTATGTCCATTGTTGAGAAGAAAGCTCACAAAAGGAAGGGGCTTTACTCAAACTTTAGAACAAGGAATTATTTTCATTTTGCACTCCCTTTAGACAAGCACGCTCCTGTCTGCTACTTAAAAAAGCCATTGCAGAACTGCCATATATAATGGTTAGAAAAGGAGGTCTAGATGCCTTCTTAAGACAGTTTACTTCTGCATAACAGAGCTGAGATTGATCTGCTCTTTAAATGTTTTAAAAGCATTTTGCATCAAGCAAATATGATGCACAGAAGTGGACTGAGGAGCAGGTTTAATGTACATCACATTCCAAAAAAAACCACCTCATGTGCCTTTCGCACATCCGTAATCCTGTAGTTCATATTAATCTGAGTAATCCCTGTCAGAGGTAAAATGGAATTGTTCCATAGCCTTTTCTGTGGCTAAATACCTGAGTCATAGAACTAAACTGAAAATTGTGTTGTTTTTTTTCAAGTATTGTTGTTTTATATGCCTATAGACACTTCAATGAATGATATAATGAATGAATAAACACCATCTGGTCTTGTCCAGTGCTGTCATTTAAGGTATCATTAATGCTGAAAATGGGGGAAAGAAGACACAGATTGTCTTTAGAACACAAGTATGTATACTGCCATTAAAATGCTTTGCATTCAAAACTAAAACTTTTAAAACTGACTTCTGGAAATGTGCAGAAATATTTGGGCATAGTAGTACTTGCGGTCTTTTTGTGTGGCACTCTAAAGAATTGGAGAGATTTTTGTCAGTTTTGGCTACTTCACTTCTGAATGTGCATTTAACTAGAAGCATGCTTCAGTAAGTGAAAATAATGCAACCATTGAATCAGCTGCTCAGTTTAAGAATGGATTTTAAAAATCTTTTAAGAACCAAATTGAATTAAATTCATGTTGCTTGTCATTTAATATCCCAATAGCTGATCCCTTGCATTATTATTAATTATCTCTGGAAAATACAGAACTACAAGGACATGATATGAATGTATATGCCCCTTCAGGTAGTGCTCACAGTGTGAGCCTACTGTGTGTTCTCTACTGTGGTCTTTCCACTATATCCCTCTCACCACTTAAAAACACAATATTAAATTCAGGCCTACAAATATTTTGCAAAGCTTGAGTAACTGAAAAAATAGAAACAGTGCACAGACTTTAATTTGTATTTCTTCTGGCTTTTTTTCTCCTGTTTATTTAATTTCCTGTTTCCCTAACTATACTAAAATACTGGAAAGCTCCATTTACTAAAGAACAAACAATTGAAAACCCTCCAAACAAGCCTCTTTAAAGCTGAAGAAAAAATTCTAGAAGAAACAGATTAGAGAGACATTCAAACCACTGTTACTTGGAAGATTGTTTTCTGTAGTAGTTGAAGAGCATACCTTCCAAAAGAGATAGCCGATATAGCATAGGGTAGAATAAATCCTGAAAACAGACAGCACAACTTAAATAGCAAACACACAACAGCAATTTGAAAATTAAAGGAAAAACTGGAAAAAAACCCAAACAGAAAACAACAACAAAAAAACCCACAACCCCTCCCCTCCCAAAACACACCAGTAACCAGAAACAACTTCCAGCAGAATCCTGGCGTTTACTGATGTGGGTGACCAGTACACATGTCTGCTGATATATTGAATGTCTTTTAAATGAGCCTCTTTTCAGAGGAACTTACTTTGAGAGCTAAAGAATACTGTAAGGTTAGGTTATTAACATAAGTATACTACCAGATTAACAAGTTCAGTCCAAATGTGTCATACTGGTTTGAGTTTTTTCCGTTCTCCTTTGCCCTGTATTTTTTTCTCTTTTATTTTGCATTTGACCATGTACACCATTTCATGCAGCTGTGATCCAGCAAATAACTTTCACACTTAATTCATAGTCCATGAGTACACAGTAGTGGAAGGGCCCTTGTACATTGTCCAGCCATAGGCAAGTGCATCTTACCAAAATCTTTAACTGTAAGATTTTGCTCCCAGACTTGTTTAACAGTGCAGTTGTACCACCTTTTTTATTCAAATGAAACTTCTTTTAATTGTTGGGTGGATTGCAGATGCAATACTTTGCATCTTGATTTTGACTTAATTTTTTAATAGGCAGATCTGGAGACATTTAAAACCCATCTGGATGTGTTCCTGTGTGATCTACTCTAGGATCCTGCTCTAGCAGAGGAGTTGGACTAGATGATCTTCAGAGGTCCCTTCCAACCCCTACCACTCTGATTCTTTGTGTAGTCATATTCAGCCTGTGCTTATAAAGTGGATACTTTTTTTGTTTTCCTTAACTGAGTTATTTTCAGATAATGAAAATACAATTTGTGGAAAAATTTCTGACTTTTGAAGCATCTAACCGTCATTTCTTCCTGTGTAATGTAGTGGTGTTTTTTTCCTCAGTTCCTTTCTGGCACCAGCTGAATTCATTAGTACCTATTTTGGCAGTCAAAGCATCAACTTGAAACTTAATAAATTAGTCTAAAGATTTAGAGTTGCTTTATGTGTTTCTAAACAGCCTATTCTGTCTCCCATTGAGCCAGTTATGCAACCCGCCTCTAGTGTTTGTTCCAAACCCATTTTTCTCCAGCTTTATGTGTAACAGAATGAATTGCCAAAGTCCAGATAAATAGTAGCACATTTTCTTTGTCAAGAGGAGTAATTACCTTAAAAAACAGAATTGTGCCTGATGAATCTGGAATCTATCTCTGGAGTTAGTGTGTTGTATTTCTTCTCATTTGTCATGTTCTTTCCTGTGTTTAATTGTTCTTTATTTCCAAATTCATTCAGAAGCATTTTGAGTTATTGAAATCTAACTTCCTTCCAGAATGTGTTTAGTTTCTATGTATGTTTTATAGATTTACAGTAACATGCTGAGATAGACTTGGCTAGCATACATACCTAAAAAAATAAAATTGCTACTTGGCTTTAAGAATTTTGTATCAGTTTTGGAATTCTGCTTTTTAAGTTCTCCTTCAGCTTTTTATGTGGTATGGAAGCATTCTGTCAGCTGTGGAGCCTTGTATCCCTTTTATTCGTCATAAGCATTGCTGAAAACAGAATTCAGAAATTGGGTCATTACCACCCTTTACTATGGATTAACTTCTTTTTTTTTTTTCTGTTCTAATGGTTGAAATATGAACTATCTGTTTTCATTTCATTTGCAGGGCCACCTCAGCTTACATACTGACAACTTTCATTTTATCACTAAGCTTCTTGACCTTTTAAGAGGGAAATGTATTTGCAGGCAGGCCATGAGTAGCCCCGAGTCAGCTGGGAGATCCAATCAAGGCAGCTGACTCACAGGTGTATCCCATACCACCTAGTCATGCTCATTATAAAAGGAGGGAGCTCACTGAGGATGGAGTTCCTTGTTCTGGGGCTTCTTCCTTGTGGCCTTCTGCTCCTGCTATTGACATCAAGGACCAGGCTGAGTAGAACTCTGCATACTTTATGTTCGTTGTTGTATTAGTTTTGTTATTTTGTTAAATCTGTTTCTACTTCAACCCATGGGGCTTCTCCTTTTTTTTCCTGATTCCCCTTCTCAGCTGGGGAGGGGGCATTGGGTTGTAGAACAACTGCTACGGCTTAGCCCTGGGTACTGTCTAAACGTAGACACCGCCTCTTTCCATTCTTTCTAAGCTTGGGTTGTTCATTGTATTCCATTTGGGATTATCAATCAGTTAGGTCTGGAATCTTTCCCTGAAAGGTCACTAATTATTTGTTTATTTTTAGGATGTGTGGGATACAGATTCAAGATAGCTTAAGAAGCTTAAACTGTCTCTGACTCATTCAATTCACCAATTTTTTCTAGAGTAGATGAATTTCCTTATTAATTTTTCATTTTAACTCTTTTGAAATGTAAAAATCTTAAATTGAAAGTTTTAAATGTGTTACTATTAATTTTTCAGTTTAATTTATTGAATCAACTCAAGTCATTTTGTCTGAAATTACTTTATACTTCCTGTGTCTTTACAGTGCCCTTTTTTTAATGAAAAAATAAGAAGAGCTTAAAATATTATTTCTGCTTGTTTAACCAGTGGATAACTGAGGACAGAATCTGCCAGATGTCACATACAGATCATTGAGGTCTCCTGTTAGTAATATCTGTTTCAGTTCCATCTAGAAAATTAGTCACCAATCTGGCATGAGGAGCTCTTTTTCTGAATGCTTTTCAGTTCTTCAGTGTTGTAATATCCTTGATGAGTGGTGTCTGAGATATCTCTTGACTTTGTTCTCCTGCAAAGCCCGAAATGTTTTGCTGAAGCTCAGTTTATCATTTCAGTTCCGTTTTTCTGTGGGTTCACCTGCACCAGTGCTAGTTCAGATAAGGGGTGCTCTTTTGAAGCCTATGCCACCTTCATTCCCACCTTCTATATTTTGGTTTACGTTAGACAGGGCACATGCACTATGATCCTTTTGGATGAAATGAAGCCAGAAAGTGGACTCCGGGAGTTCAGCCAGTATGCTCCCAGCTGCTACTGGTTTGTTCAGTCCATTAGACCAAAGAGGAACTAGTGTGAAGTAGAACCACTTGTGATGCGTGTAGTGTAGATATTGGGTTTCGAGAATTAACATGCACTACTTGCTAATATAAGCATAGCCTTTGAGTCCTCAGCAGTTTAACATAAGCATCTTTGCATCAGTAATTGTGGTATTCTTCCAATCAAATTTTGAAATTTGTTCTGATATGAAGGATGATGTTGAGCAGGAGGCTCTGCTTCTATGAAAACGTTTCAGTCGTGGTTTTGTATCCGATATCCCTGTTCCTAGGAGATGGTGTGTCTTCTATTTTACCAGATATATTCTGGTAACGGATAGTCAAATGAACGTGTATCTATTTCCTGCTAATATATTTATATATGAGCAACAGCTAGATAGAGCTCTGTGTTGTGTGTGCTTTTATCTTAGTAGCTCTGTGCTGGTCTTTTCTCTATTTCTTCAAAAGGCTGAAACTCAGTAGGCTTCTCAGAACCTTTACTTAAATGCTTTGCTGGCTGCTTTGCTTTTATACTTTTAAGGTTTTGCATGACTCTGTGTCAGATGAGAAAATATATTTTCTGAAGAGTCTAAGTTGAAGATCTTTCCTCTTCAATCTTGCAGTTTTCTGTTGACAGGGAAAATGTCCCTTTGAAGGAATGTTTAGAAAATCTGACTACTAAAGGGTAAACTGCTTTTTTCATTCCAAATTTATTAAAAAATTCTGGTTTTGAGAGGAGATTCTAAATAATGTTATAGGAGGAACCTGTGTGTAATTAATAGCTAACTCAAATTCACAAAAATTTTGATGAATTATTCAATTTTACATCTTGACTTTAGGTCTTGTAGACGTAAGATTGATATATTTCTTGCTTAATTATCAAATCAAAATTTTCTCAACTGATAAGCTGTTAAAATAACTATAGTACCTAAGTATTATTAGTGTATCAAAACAAGAATTTTTAAATATACTGCCTTTGTACATAACAAACATTTCAATGTGGATTTTCTAACTTTCTTAAGTATTAAGTGAATCCTGACCCCTTTTGTTATATATTTGTTTTGAGTATGCTATGAAGATAATTGCCTTTCTTAATATGCCATGAAGATAATTTTTCTATATTTAACAGGTCATACTATAGAAATACTTTTATATCCTCTCATTTATTACTTTCAAACACAATAGTCAGTCCTTTAGTATTTTTAGAATTCTCTACAACTCTTTAGAAATTTTAGTAAAAATGCATATTCAAGTTGCTATTTAAATCCTAGACATAAACAATTTAAAAAGCTCAGTCGTATAAGAGAATTAAAAAATACCTTGTGTGTATATAGATAATACTCTTTTCATTTTAAAGGTTAGTTCTATTATTCCTGAAAATTTTATTTTAATTTGGCAAGCTAAAGGAACAGAACACTTTCAAGCATACAGAAGTTGCATTTTAACATCTACCCAAAAAAAAGTGCATTTTTCAACAGAGTTTGTAAGAAAAGGGTTGCTAGATGATATTAAAAATACCAGTTTCAAGGGAGACAAAAGAGTAACCTTCAAACTTTTTCTGACTTTGTCTCTTATCAGTCATGCAAGTGTCAGTCATAATGTGAATACTCAAGAAGGCTTTGAATTGTCAATAGAGGAGGCTTCCTCTTTGAGGTTATATTCGCTGGAACAGAAGAGATAACACTATTATCAGTGGTTTTATAGTGTAGCCAATTTCTCATTGCATGTACTGAAATGCAGTTTTTAATACAGTTTAGTTATTAGTATAATGATAAATATGTCAGACTTTTAAACTAAATTTTCAATGTTTCTGCAGTCCTGATACAGTATGAAATTCCACTCTGGTCTCTTTCAGAGATTTTTATGAGCATTTTTTGGGGGGGGAAGTAATTTTCAAACACATTTCTAACCTCCTTTTTAGGAAATTGACATTAAATATGCCTTTCTTTCTGGGATGTGTGTTGAATTGTCAGCCAGTTGGAACTTCAAAGTTTATCACTGGAGTGTAAACATAGAAAATAAAAGCACACTATATAATATAAAAATACCATTGCAAGCTATTTATGAGCACTGTAGTATGAAATGCTTTTTTTATGCTTTTTTTGATAAGGTATTCAAGTCCGGTGTTTTAACTTCTGACTCTCTGAATTGATTTGAAGTGCTGTTCATGTGCTTGTTACTTTTATTATGTTGTTGTTTTTTTTTTTTTTCCTGTGGTCTAGCTAATGCACTTCTCATAAGACTTGTGTTATGAATCATTACTGCATTTAGAGGTTCTGAAATAATATTTGTGTTTTACTTGAGTAAAATTCTCATCCCTGATCTTCTAATGTACAGGTTAGCAAGGAAAGATTGCAAGTATGTCAGGGCCTGTAGTTTCATCAGCAGTCTCAAATATTTCAGATGTATGAAAAGAGCAGTTAATGTCTAATTCATCATCATGACAATTAAAATCCAATAATCATCAAATATTGTAGGTGACTGGAGAATTCATGTTGACAAAATTGTGGCTCTGCTGAAAGCTACACTTTTTTTTTAATTAGTATCACAAAAAATAGTCTGTATCTTGTTATTGTTGGAACAAATTATTAGTGAATATAGCTCTTAATTTGGTGTTAACAGTATCCTATATATTATAAAGTTGGCTTTGTTTTCCTGTTAGCATCACTCAGGAGGCTGATAACAAACACATTGTTTTTGACAATGAGACTCCAAATGAATTCATACGATGGCCTTTTGGTCAACTTTGGATGTTGTACTAAGAACTCTGCCAGTGGAAAACTGCTGTGGCAGAGTATCACTGATTTTTAGCAAGCTGTATAGCTGATAATATATATTTTATAATACTTGAAAGGTCAGACTATAGTATTCATCTTACAGAATGAGGACTAAATTTTGTCTTAGTTCGACTTTGTTCTTTGTTCGACTGTCTACCTGCTTTCAGGATAGCAAAAATTGTTGAAGCAGTGGTTAAGTACATTCTTTCTGAATTTTCCTGTTGCTGATGGATTAATTTGTTGAAGTGAAAAGCTAAAAATATAAAAGAATTTAAAATCCACTACCTAAACCAGTATTATTTTCAAATAATATATAGTTTCATATTTCTCTGCATACCTTAGTAAGTTTTTGTAGTTCTAAAAGGGTCCAAAACATAAAAAGGAAGTAAAGAAACAAATGAAAATGCAGAAGCAAGACTGATGAAAAAAAAATTTTCTTATTCCTCCTATTATTTAGCTTGTATACTATTAACATACAATCTTCTTTGAGAAAGTGTCCAAAGACTGTCTTCCGGAGAGTAGGTCAGTTTGGCTTCTCTGCTGTAGAAGGTAATTTTTTTCTACATGTATGCTAAAGCCTGTATTAAAAGTTCCAGATGCATAGAGAAGTAAAGGAACTTTATATTTATGTATCCTTATATAAGGATTTGTTTTACATTATTTTTATGGCTTTAGGCCATTATTGGCTCTCTAATCATTACTTTTACATATTAAACTGTAATATTTGGGGGGGTCCAGTGTGCCTTTATTTCAGTCCTTTAGTCACTTAATCTTTACAGTGTTGCTGCTGACGTATTACTTCAATACTATAATTCTTGTTGACAATAACTTTGTATTGGTGTATTTAGGTTTTCTTTGCTTCTCTTCATCTCTTTACACACTCCAACAACTTACCACTTAATGCTGATTCTGAACTTCTAGATATTTTGAAAATATGGAAATAGTGAATATTCAGATATATGTGACTATTTACCACATAAGATATTATTAAAAGAAAATAACAAAACATTACTAAAGTACATTATTTTTTTAATAAAGAATGAAAATTACACCTCAGAACTATGAGTTTTAAAGCTTTTTGCTTTACTAGTATTAATCTTTTTTTCCCTCATGTTCTGGAAAGCTGATAAGGGTCTAAAAGTCCAGAGTTCTGTCAGCTTAGTTCCAGGGCTGGTATTTTTTGGTGGAATTGGGTTCTTGGGTTGTTTTTTTTTTTAATGTGGAAACAACACAGCGACATAAGGAATGTTCTCAGAACCATAGGCAGCTTGCTATGTAGTTACTTCTGGATAGAACAATGATGTCCCTCTTTCAGATCTTTTTTTAACAAAGATCATCAACAAAAATGAAGACAAATTCCAGTCAGCTTATTTTCTTAGGAAGTGGGCTGTATACAACCACTTCTTGTTTTCAATGGACCTGGACCTCCTTGGAAACTAGTAAAAGCTTAAAGGGAAGTTGTGTAGGAGCAGAAAAACGTTCTTGAGTCTGTCCTGTGTTCACTAAAAAGCTTTTGTATTAGCAAGTACATTTCATAGGATGTAAGTTTTTCTTATGATAAATTTAATGAAATATAAATAAAATCTGTAATTCTTAAAGATACCTTGTCATGTAGATGAGGTGCTAAGGGACATCATTTAGTGGTGAATTGGCAGTGTTTGGTTAATGGTTGGACCTGATGATCTTTCAGGTCTCTTCCAACCAAGGCTGTTCTGTGATTCTGTGATCTTTGGAAGTAGTTTGAAGAACATATGCATTCAGAAATATGTAGTGAGTACTTTGTTTATATTGAATAGACTTTCAAGCTAAAAATGGAATATTGTTTAATTTACACTGAAAGACAATGGACAATGCGAGCTTTTAAAAGGGTGGGTTAAATGATGGGGAGATTTAAGGTATCACAGCTGTTTGTTGCCAAGATGAGTAGTGAGTCCAGATAAAGGTTGTTGCAAGAGTTTAAGTACTTTATTATGCTTCAAGTTAGATTGTATGGAATGGACAAGACACATTTAATGGATTAAAAACTTGCTCACTGATTAAAAGGTTTTTAACAGGGAGAGATCAATAAGGAAGACTTCTGAGAGATTAGTGCTTCCTAGTAATCTAGACACTAATGTTCTGTCATTATGAGAGTTTCAAACAAAATGAGAGAGGTAGAGTTGGTACTGGAGGACTGGGAATGTGGTTAATTTGACATCAGTTTTTAAAAGAGATGTGGGGCTGTTTGAAAGGCCCACACTGAGCAAAATGCTCTAGATAATAACAGCTGTTGAGATAGGAATGCATGTGAATGGAATACCAAAACTGAGTGAGAACATATTTGCCCTAACACTTTGTTAAAGAGGGTAGCAACCATCAGATGGATTAAACAGTGACCAGGGAATTACAAGGGCACTTTTGAAATAAAAGAAGGAATTAGTTTGAAAGTAAGTGTAATGAAGAATGAGAATTTGTACCAATGGGGAAGGACCTTGGAGGGGAAACAAGAGCAGCAGTAGCAACCAGCTTCCTCACTGCTGGAAGTGACCCCACTGGCAGTGTGACACTGTCTGAACCTGACAAAGCAGCCTTTCCCTCAGATGCTGAGCATAGCCTGTGTCTAGCTAGTAGACTGATATTGCATCGTATACTAAGTAGAGACTCGCACATTGGGCTTGTGGGAGGCTTTTAATGATGTGTGCTTCCTCTGCTTATATCCATCTCCCCCTACTGTGCTCTCACTTTCTGTAAAAAAAGCTACTGTACAAATTTATAGCTATTAAAATGCCTTCAAGATGGTAGTTTCAAGGTAGTTTTCCTAAAAGACAAGAGTATGTCTTGGGAGGCAGTGTCTCAGGGAGAGATTTAAAGGGACCATTCTAGATTACATGTTCAACATAAACATGTAATTAATAGCGTCTGTCTTTGAGCATGTGAAAACAAGACTCTCAAGTGCGAAGTTATTCTTTCTCTGTTCACAGCATTTAATAAAATAATAGAATAAAATTTGCCTGCAAATAATTCAAGTGTGTGTACTTCAAGAGATGTGAAAATACAAAAAGTATTGTCTCAAGAATAAAGATTTTCAGTAGCTGGTCATTAAAAAAAGACTAGTAGACTTGTATTATTACGTTGCGAGATTGAAGAGTATTCTGTGTGGTCATGCTAGAGTTGTCTTTATGTCACACTAGAATACCCTCATCATTCACATGGTGTATATACTAATTCACATCCTTTGAAGTTAGCCAGATTTAGAGAAGGGAAAATGAGATGATGAGTGGTAGGGAGCAATACATAGTCCTGCTAATATATGTGGTTGCAATGCGTGCCAGCTGTTCATATTAGCTTTTTGAGAGAATATGGATCACTGGAGACAGATACTTAAAAACAGAAAAGATGTTCACTGGTAGGGGGCTTTTAAACTGCTTATGCAAAGAGATAAAAATGTACTTCCTAGTGTTGAAAATAACTTACATTTTGGAGTACTTTATCAAGGCAGATGCCACATTCCCTATTATTTGAAGGAGGTTTAGGACGTGCAGAAGATACTTAGGTTGAACTGGGAGAAACTTACTTCCTCTAAGCTTCTCATAGTGATAGGTACTTAGAGTACTGTGACTGGCAGTTCTCATCTTGATGTGTAATCAAATCCTCTTCCTTTCATAATCTTTGAGAAGATTGAGCACATACATACATTACATAGAGTAGCTTCTAGCCATCGTAGTTCCTTCTTGAGATATATGTTGCAGTAAAAGTCAGTGCTTCATCTTTTAGTTGCCTTTTGGAGTAAGCAAGGAGTAGTTGCCTCATGCCAAAAACATCCCCAACCAACCAGACAAAAAAAGTTACTGTGAGAATGTCGTGAAGTATACCCTAGATGTGTTTTAATGTTAGCCATATTTTGGTTCACTAAATAATTCACTCTACAGGTCAATTTAGAAGAAACTTGGGAGAGGCATTTCTAACCTCCAGAAATGTGTGGATGACAGTTTACCTGCTGAATCTCTTGCCTGAGGTTATTTGCAGAACCTTTTTTTTAATGTTGAAAGCTTGCTTTTTTCTTGTGGCAGCCAGTTTAATCTTCTGCGGCTAAACATATGTGGAAATAAGTATGTTAGATTGAAATTCTTTAATATAGAGTAAATGATCTTACTTTATAGTTCTATGCAATTATGTGGTTTATTTTGTACTATATATCTTTCTAAATATTGATGTTCTGAAATTCTATCACCAATGAACCATCAGAATGAAATATTGGCTCTGTTGAATTCAATAGCAAAACGCTTATTGACTTCTTTTGAATCAGCAAAATTGTTTTAAGTACAGGGAAGAAACCTCTGTGCTCTTCTGCAACTATCATGGGACTGGAAATCTGCTTAGGTCAAAGTCACTGTGAGGTTTTTTTAACTAGAGCTCTATAGTGTGTATAAACTAAAGAGATAGGTGCATGGTAAAAGCTTTTTTTATTTATTTTTCTTATTTCAATAACGATACTTTGAGAAATCACCTATTGTGTTAAAAGAATTGCCTATTTAGTCTTACAAAAACTGAAAAGAGCCTTGAAAGTCCAGAGAGGTGAAAGGGGGCAAAATTCATTATGAAGCCAACAACTCTTCTTCCAACTCTGGGAGCAACCCTTCATACTAAAGTGGTGGGATGTGCGGAGAAACAATTTTCAGATTACGTTCATGTTTTTAAATTAAAGACAAACCTGCCTGTATAGATGAGTTTTGAAAACTGACAAAAGCACTGAAGTTTCTTGGAGCCGTTGACTTGAGTTTTGTAGCAATTCATTTAGAGAAGACAACCACACTAGAACTTGCTTGTCTCAGTCAGCAGTAAATTAGTGGATTAGTTAAATTCAGAGAAATACAGCAGGTTGGGGCAATGTTCTGCCTGTCAGATCCTGACTCAGGCTCAGCTAGTGAATAAGTTTCACACCAGCACACATCTAAAATGCAAACTTGGAGTTTTTGCTTAGTTTCAGTGGGCTGCAAGTACTCTGAAAGTATTAAGAAAATACTATGTGTCTTGTAAAAGTCTTAGCATGTCAAATCCAATTAAAATTTGTCTTGAAATTATATTTTTCATTGATACTTTTGTCACAATATATTTTAAATGTTCTGTATTTACACACAATGTCCAAGTGTATGTACAGTGGAACTAAACTTAAAGAACTCTGAGAGTAAGTGAACAATTCTTCATCATCACATATATGAGGGCTATGTTTTGTATCTTTACTTTATGCTAATTTTGTTAGCCCAGACATCCATGGTCTTTTCTACCACTTTGCTAGAGAACAATATCTTAGGTTCACTGTGCATTGCAATAGGTGTTCCTATACTAGATGTTTTTATTTGTTATTAATTTTCAGTTAGCTGCTATGGGCACCACAATGGACTATAAAAGTTTTTGGCTTGGAACAAATATTTGGGAAAAAAAACCACATTTTTAACAGAAAAATTAAGCTATAGTAGTTCAACTGGAATGTAGATATTATAAAATTCTATAAGTTTAGATCTTTCCAGATGCCAAGAAAAGAGGAAAATAATATTTGGTGACCTCAAAGGTGATGAAGCTTCTGAATGTTCTCAGAGCAGTCAATCATCTGATCTTGTGATGCATTTAAGTATCTGAATGCTAAATTTGTAACTACTTAAAAATGAAAAATGACACAATAGTTCATAACTAGAACATTTTTTTAAAATCTACTTGAACACAGATCTGTCTGGCAGTGCTTCCAGATCTTTGATCAGCTTGTCAGACTGTTGTTTTGGGGTTTTTTTACGTTAAAAGAATTGTTCAAATTAAAATTATGTTAATTTGCTAGAGAACATACAGTCCTTAACTTGTTCAGTTTTCCCCCTTAATCTAGAATCTTCAGGTCTTTTTTATTGCCTTGATGGTTATTTTTGTCTTAAGATGTAAAATTTTTCTTCCTTGTGAATAAAAGTGTTGACCTATTCTTGCAGTTCCTCATACTCTGTATGCATACTTAAAATTGCTGAGAAAATTGTTTCTTTAAGTCTCCTAGGCTTTTCTTTTTCCACCTATGTTACACCATTTCACAGATAATAGTACTAACTTTCTTTTGCATCTTCCTACACAGCAGATCACTGATGTTTTTATATCTGCAACTTCTATTGGCAACTTTGCAGCAGACTGTTCAAAGTAATGCCATGGTTCAATATAGTATATAGAAATCCCATGTTGACCATTGCTAAGTGTCACCAAATGAAATGTCCTTAGTGAGGTACAAAGAATGTTTTAACTATTGTATAATTTTTTTTTGCATGTGTTTTGGGTTTTTTTAGGTCCTGAGGCTTGCTACAACATCTTCAGCCTCCTCAGTCTTTTTCATTCTTACTGTTCAATTAATATTTCTAGTTTCATTGTTTTGTAAATTCTTTTCAGAATCACCTTCAACATAAAGCAATAAATACAAACCATCAAAAGAATATTCTGTGATTTTTTTTTTAAATTCTTTTCCACTTACTGCTGGTCTTGGGAGGCATGTCAGCTTTCTCCAGATATGTAGGCTGCACAGACTGAAAGCATCTTTTCACTGCTATTCATCCTGAGGACATCCATAGAAGCACTTTCAGACCTGCAGCTTTTCTATTCCTGTATTAATAGGGAGAACAGTTTTGTATGTGCTTTATTTTCTATTTCACTTATATTTCTATTTCACTGTGATATTATTTCACCTGCTTAATCTGTATCATGTAGGTGTGATTCTTCTTTGTATGTTATTTCCATTCTAATCCATATCTCTCTCTCTCTCCCCCCTCCCCCACATTTTTATTTTATTCCTTCCACCCCAAGTAGTAATTTGCAGTTTAATCCATAAGAGCCCTCAAAATCTTAAACATCTCACTGGATTTACTCACTTAGTTGCCATCCCCTTCATACTATATCAGCTTTTCAGAAATTCATGTGAACAATTTAACTTCTGGAATTTTCTATTTTTTATTTAGTCTTGTCCTGTCTTTTTTTGCCTACTCACAGTGCCCTTCTCGGGCAAGACGTTGATCTTTCTCTTTCCCTTTTCTTCTTAATATGTTCTCATCTACCTCTTTGAGGCATCATAGTGCTTTCACATTGAGCATATGACAGCTATTACGTAAAATTTGGTGTTGACATCCGTATTGTGCCTTTTTCTGGGTAAATTACTACACAGTTTTAAAAAGTAAACCTTCTGTGGTTTTTGCTTTTCAACAACTTTGCCCAAATGAACAGTCCTTATTTACAAACTGTCCTCATTTCTGGAAAGCCAAGATGTACTACAGGAAAGTTATTTCTTCTTTGTTTCTTTCTGCAAAGAAGGGGAAATAATTTATCATGAGGTATTGTATTTGTTCTTTCAGATACCCACTTTGTATTTCAGTCCACTTTGTTAATGAAATTCATTATATGGCCTTTGCCTTTGACCTAAAAGCTTATTTGTCCACAGTGGCCTGGTTTTTTGGTTTTGTTTTTTTTATTATTATTATTATTTTCAAAACACTAAATGTGTCATGAAAGTTCAACTTTGTTATTTTATTAATTTAGGCACAGTAATTGGGCTTTAAACAACTCTGACTTCTGATGATTGTAGATTATGGCTCAGTTTACTCTCTCATTTCTGAGCTGAGAACATACTGCAGTTTCACAATTCAGTACTTGCAATGTTCTTTTAACTTCCTTGCATACTGTAGTACAAATGTAAAAGTCTCACATGAACTTATTACATCTTAAGAGAATTTTTCGTTTGGCCTCAAATAATTTCCAGGTTTCTTTGTCCCAGATACATGGTCATTCAATGTTCTCTTGATTTTTTTCTCTTCTAGATATTAATTTTTATTACTGCTTTAGTAAAGGTAGAATTTTAAATATTTCTAAATAAGCTTGAATGTAATGGTCATTCTAAATGTCTGTAAGATTTATGTTGTTTTGTTGCAGTCCTGGAACTTTTTGGTTCCTGACTCTTTGGGGACAGCTGATGAAAGAAACTTGAAAGGCATCTTGTCTTACAGCAGTGTTTGATTTGTATTCATTTCAGGCTGGAATACTTGCTAAGGATAGCACAGCAAATAAGTCTGAGGTTTTGTGTCATAACATAAAATATTTTGCTACTGGCTTTTATGGTATATTAAGTTAATGCCTGCCATACTAAACAGAACTTTATAAAATACATAATCACAAATTTGATAGTTGCTGAAGTACAAGATATTTAATGGCATAGCACATCCACTGAAAAAAATGTTCTCACCCTTATATTCTAATAATTAGGAAGCATCTGCCAGTGTGTTAAACTGAATTTAAATAAGTGACTCCCATAGCTGCCTTCATAAATCATGGATTCAAAGCATTTGTTATAGTGAAATAAATTCCTATTTGTCAAGTGTATCTGCTTTCAAATTTTATATTCTAAACATGGAGTGATTCCTTTGTTCTCAATTTGTCCCGCTAAAGGCTTCATTTTGCTCAGTTTCTATGTCATGTCAGTAGCACTTCTTCCAATATGCTAACTAGACCTAATACAACATGCAAAAAAATTGCTCTGAGCAACACAGAGCATTTTTTTAATAACTCAGCTGTATAATTCTGAAAAATATAGCCTTATTCTAGGATATTGGTATGAAGATTAAAAACAGTACAGCAAAACTTGGTTTTGAATAGGTTTTGATTTTTTTGTATGCATTCAGTTCTATGTTGAGTTTTTTGTTCAGCCATGTTAAGCCTGTCCTTTTCCTCAGGCCCCTTCTCCACAAGACTGCTTCTTTGTAATCTTAAGTGCTAATTAGCAGAAACAAAGACCAAATAAGAGAGATTTCTCTGAGAAAAAGAAAATAGGCTATACTTCTTTTCAAATGAGAAAATTTGGGTATAGATTTGAGTTTTCCATGATAATGGAAGTTACTAACTTCACTTGTAGAGGAATGAGGAAAAGAAAAGAGAGATTAAATAGAAAAAAAAAAAAATTATTGAAAAATAAGAAAGAAGTGGTGTAAAAGAGTTTTCCTCAAGCAATACATGCCAGCCTGAATTCTGTTTTCTTGAAAATTTGATGAGATGTTCTCTTTATCTCAAGAGTAATTTTCATATGTAATGCTGTGCAGCAATAGTATATATTGAATATAAAAGCTAAGTATTTAGAGCTTTAGATCATTGAAATAATACCTTATTATAACAACATCAGATGAGAAGTTATGCCTACATCTGAACAGAATAATAAAAACTCTTGTTGTAGTGAAAATATACTTCCCCCTTTTTCCTGACTTAAATGTTGATACTTTATGTACTTGCATAGGCTAGTACATAAAATTGGTTTTAATAAAGAATATTCATTTTTAAGGTTTTATTCTGGTTCACTGTCACATAATGACAAAATCCCAGAGGATATATAATCCCAGGATGTGCATGTATATATGTGACTGTATGTGCTATATGACATATAGTAAAAAATTGGTTATAAAACTGTGTTGATAAAACTTCAACACTTTAATACTCAACTGACTATTTGAAAGAATTATATTTTTCACACAAATATAATTTTATTATTGTTACTATAAAAACCAAACAAACCCTAAACATCCTGAAATAAGTAGCTCAAAGAAAATACATTACTGCAAATATGACTGGTTGTCTCTTAATAGCAGGTGTAGCTCCATTCCCTTGTCTTCATGTTCTATCAATTAGCTGTCAGTCATCCTCTCAACAGTAATTCAGTGTTTACTAAAAAGTGTAATTTGCAAGGAGATTAGAGACGTACAGTTGTACTCAAAAAATATACTTTTTAATTCATGAATCTGTTAGTTTATACAATGTTCACTCAGATGCCTCTTTCTAAAGTGCATGTTAACGTTTATAGATTAATGTACAGGCTCGGCTTCAGATGGTACTAAAAATTACTTTGGCAAGAAAGACTGCCGTGGTTTTCCTCTCTGGCATGTATCTAACTACTCAGTCATACAGAGTAATTTTTCATGCTCAATTTTGCACACCCTGTCATGCCTGCCTAATGTTGTCTCGCCTTGCTAGTATTTAAAAAGCAGCATTCCAAATATACAAGTATTTCCCCTGTACTCAAGTTTCTTTGCTATTAAATATCAGAAAAATGACTTAACCTACTATGTAACTTGCAGTTAGAGGTCATCTGTGAAATCTGTAGTTGAAAAAATACATATCTCTGGACTCTGTGTGGCTGAATTACGGGCAGCTTCCAATTTGCTTGGAGTAGGTAACCTCATCAAACACAGGATTATTCTCACATTCTCCTTTTTTTGTTAATTGGATTATGTCTTTGAGATAATCTGGGATTTACATCTCCCCTTGCTTCTGCTACAAAGTAAACTTTTTTGTTCATTTCTTTTCACAGCCGTTTTAATTCAGCAAAGTCTATTTTGGAGTTAATGTCATAGTAAAGCCTCTGTTTCTTCACTTTTGCTTCCAGCACTAGCATTCAGGTCAAACTATTTTTTTGCCTCACAGCTTGGAAACCAACTGAAAGAACACTTTAAAATTTCAAAAGGGAAAATATCATAGGTTCTGACTAAGATATTAAAAACATCTCCAAGTTCATAAATATTACACAAAGGTTCGGGTTATAGTGGTGAAGGCTATATCCAAAAAGACTGTAATTTTTTTGTTAAAAGAAAACGTTACTACAGACCCAGAAAAAAGAGACACTTAAAAGTATAAATATTTTCTGGTTATCTACAATCATATGATACTTCACTAGCCTTAGGTTCTAAATCATAATTTAAATAACAGGAAGAAAATTAGCTCAGCTGGATGGCTATTTCAATTCTTCCATCTCTGTAATCTATAAGGAAAACTTTCTTTGGGTCTGCTATACAGTAGCTGTCTTTCCTGTGTTATACCTTGGCCAGTCTTTGTCAGCACACCAATGGTGTGAAGGTCATCCCACTTCCACACTATCTTGGACAAAAGGATTCAAGATATAGGGTGGAGAAAAAGAGTTCCCACCCTACAAGTTGCCAAGGGGAAAAGTAAAGTTTTTTAACCACGGTCTTACCTGACTGTCTGGACTTGTATCATCAGTGTTGCCTAATCCCTATATCAAAAGTAAACATAGGTATATGCCAGCATCTAGGTGAATATTTTACCTTTGACTTTTTTTTTAAAGAACAAAAAAGTAAGATGTCCAGTGAGATATATCCTTATTATGCTTAGCATCAGAATGAGGCCAAAAAGTGCAGGTATATTTTAGAGTTTAGAAAATTGTTAATAAGAGCTATCTGTTTGTGTTTTTAGGGTGATGTTGTTCACAAAAAGAATCTCAATCTCTTTTGTTTCCTAAGTAGAAGTACCATAGCTCAGCTTCCATGGGTTAAGCAAGCAGTCCGTACTCCAAAACAACTAATAACAATTGAACTTCAATTGCATCTTTTGTTTTCATTACAGTCACTAGTTTGATGGTTTGTCTGTAATGAAATATGTAGGAATGTCATTTTTCTCTGAGATTTTTTGCTCTCTTTCTTAAATTGATTAAAAAGTTGGCACGTTGTTAATGAAAGCATCACAGTTGCAAAAATTTCCTTTCCTTAGGCTAAGCTGTGTCATGTAAACTTTCTGAAATTACTCCAATGCTGTTTCAGAGATTCAGGAAACCATACCTACATCTCCGTTAAAGTCTCTCACATGGGTACTGTGTAATGCCCATTAAGAGGAAAGACGCTTGTTGCATACCAATCTATTAGGTAACTTGGGAATTAAGTGCTGTAAAAGTGTTTTATTCCTAATGAGAGTTTTAAGTTCTGTTTGTTTTTGTTGTTTTTTTTGTGGAATGCACAAAGGCATGATTCATCAAAGGGTATCTATATCTTCTGTCTTCTTATTATTTAGTAATTTATAAATGTAAGAGTCATTCCTCAGAATCAATTCTTATTCAGCCACTTGTATCAAAGCCTCTGTATAGCTGAGCAGAATGTTTGCAGCTTCTGGATTTGTGACATCACCTCTACTCTTATTCCTTTGATAACACTTCTAGACACCCTAAATAATGCTGTATAGCTGTAAAAACTGTCTAGGGACAATCAAAGCAGTAGCATAAACTAGAATTTGTATACTAATTTAAATTATACTGACTGCACTTTCCAGCCAGCTAGTCTGCAAAAGTATACAGCATTTCTCCACTTTTGCTCTAGGGCTGGGAACCCAGATCATATTCTGTGCTTGGTGCCAGATGGACTTTGTGGAAGGTAGCCAGCACAGCCTGTTTCAACCTGTGAAAACTGGCTGCTGTCTCTGCACTCTGTTTTGGTTTGGGACAATGGTGAATGCAGCAGTGAGCTCATGGAAGATGTAACTCAAATTCATTGAATTAATATATGCGTGAATCAAGGAGTCTGTATGAGATTGTTGTGCATATTATATTATTTTTTTTTAAAAAAATCAACAATAAATACATCTTAAACATGGTAAAATTTATCCAGAGAGATTATACTCTCCCATCAAAAGTGGCTGATATGTTTTATGGTCATGTTTAGTAAGTGGGAGTCTGAACACAGTCACTAACTGTTGCGCCATGGATGCTGAGATGGGTATAAATGGCATTTTATTTGGGGGGTCCAATGTTGATTCTCTAGATTATCCTACTACTTTTTACAGTGAAGCACTTGAGTGCAAGATGTACAAAATCACTGAAAGTGCATAAGTAGTCACCATCTCTAGTCATTCTATCTGTTCTTCACCGTTTTGTGTGTCCTGATGTGTGCACCTTAGCTGTTTTCTTAGTCCTGGTCTTGTTGGCCTGTAACTGAGGCCAACTGGACTGGCTTGCATGTAGACATAGCTGAGAATGATTGCTTGCTAGGAATATAATAGATAAAATTTTCACCAGACTGGCATTGAGTTGGCTTATATTTGAGTTGGAGATGTTCATAGAGTGAATAACTGTCTAAAAGAAAATGTCTATTTCAAGTTGGTTAGTGATAAAGTAAAATGTTCCTGTTTAACTGTTAAATAAAATTAAGATCCCTCAAAAAACTACTGGCTCAAATAGCTGGTTGCACATTTTTTTACGATAGTCATATATGGTCTTCATTTTGCCAGAAAAATAAATTCATTAATTCAGGGTTTCTGTTAGCAGTAAATGAGTTTAGATTTATTTTGTGTTTAATACTATGTTAAATTTTGAAGCAGTGAAGCATCATTTGCAGATATGCCCTTTTATAACTGGGTATTTACAATAAAAGAAATTGCCCTGTTAAACACTTGCTTATTATCCTAACTGTTGGAAATTAATACGCCATTAGAACAGTCAGAGATTTCTGAGTTGTTTAGTAACTGAACTGGAATCAAGACATTTTTTATTTCTTTAGATTTTGAGATGTGACTTCATACATTATATATTAAGTATATATAAATATAAATTACTCAGTTTTGGTCTTTAAGTTCTTTAAAATAAACCCATACCCACATCACATCCCCTGTCAAAAAAAAAAAAAAAAAAGTTTAAAATTATTTTAGCAAATCATATCCATATGCTAACAGATGTTCTAAGTTGGTAGCCATTCTCACACATGTGAACAACTTAAGCCCCAAACAGCAGCATTTCATGTTTTTTTCAAATCAGTGGTAATGACAAGGGCTTCTGAGGGCTGGCTGCTACAGGCAAAATAAGCTACTGTACATGTACTATCCCCAGCAGATAATAGTATCTTCTATGACAGGAAGAAAATGGGGAATTACATTAAGTTTCTATTTTCAGATTTTCACAGACCTGCCTAGGCTAATAACTTCATATGAGGTCCCCTATTGGGTTCTTAAGCAAGTTAAAACTCTGATCTGCCTGTATGAACTGAACAGACACTACTATGTAGTAATCAAATTAGCATATTTGGAGAGCATTGCTTCAAGTGAAGCTATGTGACACTATGTTCATTAGAAAACATAATATTTTAACAGATGTAAAAGAGTTGAGTCTTGAAGGGTTTTTTTCACCTGCATAAGATTTTACTGTTAATCTTGCTGGGCAAGTTGTTGCTTTTGAAATGTTACATAATTAACATGGAAAGAACTTGTCTGGAGAAATGTTCATATGATCATGAAAACACAAAATAAAACATTAAATTAGTATACCTTGGTGTTTCATCTCGCAGTGTTTTACTGCATGAGCTATTTGCTTTCCATAACATGTTTAACCTTTTTCTGAATTCATACTTGCAATGGTATGGTATATAAATGGTAGTGTGAGAGAATGTTTTAGAACTTTTGCTTTTTAAACACTGATGAAAGTCATGCCACTCCTCGACATTAATTTGAAAACATATAAAACTATTATATGATAAAGAATGTTGTAGGGTTCCTTTCCCCCCCCCCCCCTTAATTAAGAGAAAACAACAAATTCTTGTAGGCGTTATATGTTCTTGGCAAAATTGGTGGACTTTAATTGAAATAGGCCATTCTGAAGGCTTAATTGTAATTATATAATCCCTGGCCTCCTGTAATGTTCCTCTCTATGATAAATTTCACCATGAATGTTAATGTAGTAAAGGAAGACTAATTAATAGTGTTTATCCTATTGGTGTGGAATTCATAACTCTCTCTTTGGGCAATTAACTAGTGTTTTGCTTCACCTCTTTCCACATATATTAGCTTGAATTTGGCCTATTGTCTCCTCCAAAGTGTATTCTCCATCTAGAGGTTTCTTCAAAATGCAATCCAAATTTCGCTTATCATTAAGAAGGATAATTATTATCAAAATTGTCTGCTTTCAATTGGTTTCCAATGCACTTTATTAAATGTGTGTCATGTCTTGTAAACTCAGGACAAGTTCTTTTTCAGTTATCCAAAAATGATAATACTTCATGAAGTAGCTTAGTATGGTGTGCTATTACTAAACCCAACTCAGTTTTATCTGGTCCCTCCACCCCAGCATCCATCATTCACATACTCATAAAAAATAAACATTATGATGTTTATTTTAGGAAAGAGTACTGAAGCACCTGAAATTGTGTTTCAGTTTTGATCCTGGGTACTCCACGAGGTAATTGCATTGCCTTAAGAATTAACATATAACTCACAGAGGCCTTACTTCCAATTACTTTGATTCTGTTTTATTTACATTGCATGAACAGAAAGGAAGGAAAGAGCACAGATTACATTTAAGTACTTTACTGAACTGACAGCTCTTGCTTTTGAAGGGAAATCACAAGCATATGCTGTATTTAGGGAAATTTTAAAATAGGTTGCATTGTTATCATTTACTATCCTAGTGAGGGATTATATATAGGTGCCATCTGCAGTTCAGTAACAGTAAATATTTAATGAGTTTACGAATAGTACATAAATATTTAACGTAACTCTGTAGAAATTTGCATGCATTGAACAATTGTTTGTCACTGCCAGAGAAAATAGCCTGGTCTGGGGACATGATTATTTCAGTTAGCAATTCAAATTGCTTCTGGGGAATCAGACCAGAGATAGGAGAATGTTAAAGTTAGAAAAGGACTCGGTGTTCAAAGAGTCAATCACTCGTGCTTTGGTTCCCCTATTAGTCCTAACAGTGTGGCATTTGCTGTTGCATCCATTGTGTGGCTGTACAGCTCTTCTGCTCAAACAATGGTTACATCTCTTCTGATGGACTTTAGCTTTGTATCTTACATGGTAGTCCCTCTTGATGCCTCTAAAATACTGAGTTTATTCATGAATTTATTTAAAGCATTTGCCTAGAGCATCTGCAGCCAGATAGACTTCACAGTGCTTCCAAATATTAAATGGATTTAGTGTCAAAAAGTAGAAAAGATAAAAACCCCAGAAATCTTACTTCTCAGTCCCTTAATAGTTTGTAGTCTCAAATAAAATTTCCTGAGACTATGCGCCTTGCATGTAGGTCATTCAGCAGTCATCTTAAAGAGAGAAAGTAGCATGAAAATTAAGAAACCTCACATGTGACCAGATCCTTTATTTTTGTTATATGGATATAATTTCAGTAACTTTATCCAATTGAAAGCTTCTGTGAAACCACAAAATAGTATGAAGAAAACTGGTTGCAAATAATAGAAAAACTGATTTGTCAAAATTCCTTAAAAAAATATTGTCTTTAAATGTATTCTGGTTTAGGTAAATGTGAGCCACAGATGGCCATGAATTTTAAAAATTGATGAGTCAGTGGCCATTTCAGTGTACACAACTGGTGTGTTTGGGTACATTTCCATAAATATGTATCCACACAAATATGATCTGTGCTTTGAGTGGCCTCACAGTGTCATCACATGCCTGTAGGGAAAGACACAAGGACAAATGCCACAGTTCTCACTATTCTCTCTTCAAAAAAAAGCTGTTTGCCATCATTTTTGCATTAAGTACTGGTCTTCTGTCTTCTGAAAACTTCTACTCTCATTATTGTCCATTTAGAACATAGGTCTGAAAGTTCATTGCAGAAAAAACACGCCCTGCAATTCCTTCATAAAGAGTTATGACCCATCCTCATTAGAAATGGGGTGACGTACTGTCGTAAACTCGGATGATTCATGTTATATTGTCAAATGCAATTTATTTCACTTATCCTTCATCACTGGAACAGTCTCACTTTCTTCACTTTTTCACTAACATCAGTCTGACTGGCCCACAGCTATGGAGATACATTATGCTGCCATGTTGAGTATTCGGAGAACAATGTCTTGGGGAAGCAACTTGAGGAGCCTATTGATCACACACAGATTTATTACTAGGTAACTTAAAAGAATAATTTACCTAAGGACATTTGTAATAAAACAAATAACAATTAAAATCATTTTAAAACCCCCAAAAAATGACAGTACCGGACAGTAAACTTATGCCTTATTTAACATTTAACTAGCTGGCTTTCAACTAGCACACTCTCTCTCTAAGTTAAAATGAAATCTCTTGCCCTCTCAATTAAAAATGAAGCTTGTTTTTTTCATTTGAGGTGGCTGCTCACTTTACTTTTATCCATTTCTCTCCCCTCTCTGGGTACAAAGCAGTAGTTATTCATTGTCTCTTACTAGCTTTTTGGTGTACACATAATGTTTCCAGAACTAAATCAAAGAACTTCCACTTCCTTGCAAGCAAGGCTATGCCTTTAGCAACTCACATTTAAAGAAATATTGTTACAACATTAATCCCTATGAGACTTTTAGCCAGAAATTCATATTTATCAGCTAGTTTTCAAATTACGGTCTCTGGTTCAAGTCTTCTATGCAGATTTTGTTTGTTTCAGGTTTCAGTTTGTTTGGTTTTATTTGGTTTAAGTTTCAGCATTTGCAAATAAACTGTATCTAGGCTATGTTTTTGTCTTTATACTGAGTGTTAAGTGGTGGCTACAACTCTGTTTCTCACCTAATAAATAGTGATAATGAGAATATCTTTGGTTTTATGATTTTATCTTCTTAAGGACTTAATCTTTTGAGAGTCTGGTCTGAATGATGCATGTCATACCTTGAAAGCTTCTCAAATAGCTCCTGGAGAAGCCTCAAAAGAAAAAATCTTGAGACAAATACGGATATTTTTCATCATGCAATAAAACTATTTACTTTGGGAATTTAATGAACAGGCAGGCAAATATTTCTGATTGAGAATGTCCTTCCAGTAGCCTTATCCTTGTTACATTGCTGTGATACCAACCCTACTAGTAGATTAGATCAAATCACCATACCGCTGCTGTAACATAAAAAAACTTGCCTTCTCAGGTAGATGACTTAAGTTTCTTTAATCAGAATATGATTAAAAAAACATTAATCTAATTAGGTTTCATAGATTTTATTCTTTTCTTTGTGATGTTTCAACTTTGCTTTGTACGTAGTCTACATGTGCAACATTGCAAACTGGGTTTACATGTTGTAAACTCTAATCATCCTCAGCTTGAGAAATTTTCAGTTAATTTTTCAAGAATAACTAATGAAAAATCATGCTTGAAATTTTCAGAGTTAAGAGCATGTTTACTGACATTTTTAAAAACATCATTAATGTACAGGTTTGACAGCTAAATACTGATGAAACTGTCCTGTTTCATTAACAAAATTCTTTGTAGTTATTTGATATTACCAAGTGAAACCAGAAGTAACAAAAACTTTAGTGATATTTTTAAGCGAAGTTACTATGCTGGCTGATGATGACCAGCACCTAAAATGTTTTTTCCTCCTCAGGGGGACAGATTTATGTAGTAGTAAAAAATTTACTTTTTTTAGAGGTGAGACTCTTCCTATAAGGATGAAAACTAAACAATTTAATGTCACTAAGCTATTTTGAGGAAAGGAATGATTTCTCTGTATAGTCTCTGCATGTGTATCTGTTTATGTACATAATTTGGTTTCTGTTCCTTCAATGGTGTTATGGTGAATTAAATTACTACTATAAAGAGAAAGAGAAAAATAATTTACTTCATCGAATATAGAGCATATCAATGAAAATTGCATCTCTCTAAATGTTTTGCAAATACAGAAGGCATTTATAGTCTTAGGAGTCACGTGACAACCAGTTTTATTAATCAGTTACACATAGAGTGTATTTCTTTAGTTCTCTGTGCATTTTTATACAATTGAGCATGTGTGCAGAGAAAGAGTAGTAGGGGTTATGTATAAATGCATGTAGACATTTAATAACTAAATAATGCTACTAGACCCTGTTACAGTTTTCTGAGGACAGGCATGGTTTTTATTTCAGTTCATATATTATTAACAAGAACAGTATATCATGTTATCACTGCAAGCTTTAGACTGTAGCTTGGTGCTATGATTGTATGAAGAAATAGATGTTTACCACTTGTTAGGCACATTTGAACCCAGATTCTGAAAGTGATAATGTGTGCATGCATATATATATAACTTTAGCTGCATGAGAAATAATGACAGAGGGTCACTATTTGCATGACTGTGGTCACAACTGAGTCAGAGTAGACAATATTAAGCATTTTAACTTCACCATTAATTTTCATTAATGTTAAATATTCCTATTTCCTTCCTTTGCTTTATATATATATATGTATGTGTGTATATATATAGCCTTAGTGAGATTTATAAGAGGCCTTGCAAAAAATCAAGCGATACAGATTGGCTCATCGTCGTATCATACTGCAATGAGATATTCTTATGAGATCAGCAATTTTTATCTTGTTAAAGAAAAAAGATGTCATCTTTGAGAGATGGAATCTTTGAACACATGAATTTCTTGCCTGGTTTAGCTTTGAATTGGTTATTTGAATGAACATAGTATAACTGAATTTTGAAAAGAATAGATAACCATCTACTGAGTAAAAACTTTTATCATATCTTATGAACCGCATGTTTTGACAGTGCATCAACCAGAACTTAACTGTGTGGATGAAAGCATTCTTTTGTATGCTGAAGCATCAGAATATTTCAGATATGAATTGTTCTGAACCTTGACAAGGATATTCAGCCAGAATTATTTAGAGTAAATGAGTTAAAGCAAAGTGTATGAGTTAAAAAAACAAACAAAACCCTGAATCCATAAGGAGAGCAAAAGATATCCTTTCTTTACCTTAATAGGAGTGAGCATTTTCCTTTCTATTTAATAGGGGTGAAAATTGTATTTATGCCTAAGAAGAATACATATAAATAATATTTTGAGAACATAGATATATTTAATTTCACATATAGTAGTATGGCAAGCTATACTTGATGTTTGTAATTGATGTGGTAGAGAAAGAGTCTTCCTTGTTTTGTGCATGTTCACAGCCCTTCAAATTTTTGCTTCCTTTTTCTGCTGTCATAGCTAGTTAACAATAAACACTAACAACTTCTGAATGATATATGTTCTTAATAATGTATAAAACGAGCCCATTAACAATAATTGTTTTTGGGGGAAAAATGCAGACTAGGTTAGGTTTGTATTTAGTATTAATATCTGTGATTGCATTGACTACAATTCCATATAAACAAGACATTTTATAAATTAGGGTGGTTTTGTGGACACAATTGTACCTTCTGGGAGAAAGATGGAATAGACTTTGTGTGAAGAAACTTCACTCAATCTGAATAAGACTAAAGTAGAATGACTTTTTAAAGGCAGGATTCAGTTTTCACTTCAGTAAAACCTGTGCTGAGGCATATCCTTGATTTCACCACCTCCCTTCTCAAAAATTGTGTATCCTGAGTAAATAAATGCACATTCTTTATTCCATACTAGCAGCAGTGTGAAAAAGAGCCCAGCATAATGCAGTAGTGTATGAAACATTACACTCACTGTATATATGTGCTTTGCCTAAATATGCTATTTTAACACTCCTTTTTGCTAAACATATATACATAAACTGTGCTGTTAACTTGTAGGTGTTGCTGTATGTATTTTTCTACAAAGCAGGTTTTATTTTGATTCTCACATATCCAGATGTGCCATTTTCAATGTATTTCTTTGTTTTAAAGAGGGTTTTTTTCATTTTTATTTTACAGAGTTACATACACGGAAGCAGTCAGGCTCAGTTTGTTGCAGAATCACATATTATTCTTCTGCTGAGTATCCTTCAAACTGGTGATGAACAGGGAAAAAAAGCAAGCTGAGGCACAGTAAAATTGCTCTGACATGTAATATCATTGAATTTCGAGCAGGTATTGTATTTTGGCTTGCTTACTATGTTTCAATAATATTCAATGTTGTTGCTATTTACTGCCAAGTAAAGTGGCATTGCTCTTCAGTAATATATATCTTGTTATCTTCTTTGTTACTCTTATGCCTGGTTACTAACCTTAAGGCTTTTCCTTTCAGTGTTATCTTTTCAGTAGAAGAAACTACTTCTCTTTTTCACTCTTTATTATAAAAGTTTCAAATACAATGTTAAAAGTTATTTTATTTATTTTAACTGACAAGGAAAGCTTGATGAAATTTACTAATCATACGTGAAGCTGATTTCTCCTCTAGCAGTCTTTGGTTTGGTTTTTTTTTTTCCCAACTTAATCTAAACAGTTTGCTTACTACTTCCTGAAACAAATAACCCAGTCCCATTTGTTCTGACATCATCTCCTCACAGAAAGGCTCTGAGACCTAATTTTACTCTTTCATTCTTTCTGAGTCAGAGCAAGTTAAATATTTTTTTTTTTTAAAAAAAAAGTCTTAATAATCTGTAAGAAAAATTGTTTCTTTAAACCCTGCTTCTTATCAGCTTTGTTCATTGAGTGAAAACTCTAGTCCTGTTAACCACTGTTAAAATACAGTCATTCCATCACAAATACCTCTTTCTAAGGGGAACAAGAGGAAAAAAATAATATTTCCCAATTTCAAGTAATAGCAAGATCTCAGAGTTTGATGATTATGGCTGCTTTTTTGTTCTCTCCCTGCCCTTCCTCTGGCTTCCCTGTCTACCTTCACCTTTGGCATTTACTATCCAAAAAGAACACTGTCGTTACATCTTTTTGTTTCATTACGTTCATTTGCCCAGCATCAGTTTTGCTACCTGTGTGTCGTGGTTTGGCTAAAACAGAACCAATGTTCCTTTCAGTGAATTTACTTTTCAGTTAAGTCCAGGAAGGGAGAGGGGTTAACAGAGAGCATCTGCCAACCGTTTAGTGACCGGCCCAGCCTCAAACCACAACACTGTGAAACCTAATTTGCCTGGTAAATAGACTTTACGAAGTTAATTTCAAAATTATAGTATATTTTGCAGAGTAAATGCAATATTCACAATTGAACTGGAATGCTGTGTCCAGTTCTGGGTCCGCCAGTACAGGAAAGATGCAGACTCACTTGAGCAAGTCTCACAAAGGGCCACAAAGATGTTTAGGGGACTGGTGCAGGTCTCCTATAAGGAAAGGCTGAGACTGTTTAACTTGGAGAAGAGAAGGCTCTCAGGGGGATATTATCAATCTGTATAGGAAAAGAGGAAATGAACAAGAAGGAGGAGACAGACTTTCTTAGTAGTGCCCTCTGACAGCCCAAATTGAAAATCAGGACATTCAGTCTGAACACAAGATGAGACTTCTTACTGTGAGGGTGGTCAAACTCTGGAACAGGTTGGCCAGTTGGGCTGTAGAGTCTTCATCTGTGAAGATATTCAAAACCTGACTGGACACGGTTCTGGGCAACTTGCCTTAGAAAGTTGGTTGAGCAGAGAGGTTGGATTAGACAATCTCAAGAGGTCACTTCCAATCTCAACCATTCTATGATTTTGTCAATTCAGCAGGTTTTATATCATACCCTAATTAATGTTGTGTCAAAATCATATTGTATTTGTTAAAGTTTTGAAAACACATTTATTTGTTCATTATTTCTAAATTTTGGCTCCTTGGGAAGAATGTTAAAGATATATAGTTTTTCCTGAAAACTGCTAAGTCAAAACTCACAGGTTATTTAATTGTTACATTTTTTAAAAACTACATTTAGACAGCTATTATGTATCAGATTAAAAGTTAATTGTATAATAGGCATTAGTATTATTAGTATCATCTTTAGGCTTTCTTTTCTATGGCCACAGTTTATTTTTTAATGTTTTTTCTTTTCCCAAACTGCCATAATTTAAACAAATCTGTTATCTAAAACAACTCTTATTGGCTGCCTGAGAATGGGAATAGTAAACCCACAAACTAGCTAAGATTAAAAATAAACAAAACTTTTGTTCATGACATTGTGTTTGTCTGACTCAGGCATGAAAGTGATATCTCTCTGTTGGCAGAGACTGTCTTTAAACTGGAAAATTGGCTAACTACATTAAAGCAGCTGGCTGAAAGAATTCTTTCAGTGAAGTTGTTCATTGCCACTTGCAAAAACAATTCTCTAAGGTTTCATTTCATGGCTCAGTACTATTGAGCTGAGTTTTTGGTCACACACAAATTTCACAAGTGACATGAAATCTTGACAGGTTTTAACAGTTCTGCATGAAAGATTTAATATTTCTTTATCCTTTTAATGTGGGTAGTAGTTATTAGCTGCTTCATTGCTGCTTTGTTATTTGTTTATTCAGGAAATTTTAATAGAAAATGTGGAAATTAGAAAAAAAAAATGCCCAATTGATAAAACATTAATATGTTCACTTTATCCTTTAAAGTTTAGAGGATGAGTTTTAAAACAAGACATTACTATGCTAGCAAAGTACATGCTTCATTGGGTTGCTTCTTCTCACTTTATAGTATTAAGAAAAAGTACAAGGTTGTCACTTCTTGCTAGATGTTGAAATGTAATGTTCTGTTTCTCTGTAAAGTGAATTTTTAATACCTGAAATATTGAAATATGAATTTCCATTGCATTTCTATACTTTTAGATACTGATTCTGTCTAGTCTGCTAGATGGTTTCCACATAAAGACATAAAGACTGTTTTTTCCAAAGCTGTAACTGCATAATTAGGACAGGGGTAAGAAGGACTTCTTAAGATGCCAGATACTCAATTTCAATCATATTATAAAGGAAAATTAAATTCAGTAAAATCACAACAATGTTACTGATTACATACTAGGTGTATGTCCAAAATTTTTATAATGTTTTAAACAAGTAGATTTAGTCCTAACAGATGGTTACTACATGTTAGTGTGAACATAGTGGAAATCACTGTAATAATACAGCACATACAGTGTTACATCACTAAAACACTTTTTTTAAAAAGGCAGCATTTTGATTATTTTACTACTTAATTTTATTTCTAATATATGTTTTGAAACAGCCAAAATCCTAATATTGCATTTAGCAGCAGATCAGCCTAGCTGAAACTGGTTAGATTTAACACTTTCTGATGGTACTGAAAGCTCACACTAAGCAAGCTCCTCAGAACAATGACGCATTCTTTCATTTCCAAAGTCCCAAACCGGGTTCTGATACATTCTGAGGCTCCTTAGAGGTGGCTGATGGGGGCCAACTTACCAAGTTGACGATATCTTGGAAGTTTCCTTTTAGAAATCACCGTATTTTGACATAAAACTTGTTGAATTACAAGCTGCAGAATAGTGAATAAAAATTTGAGTAGGCTTTTAAAAACAGAGTGTGGTGTGTTAGCCCTGGCTGGACTCCAGGTGCCCACCAAATCCACTCTATCACTCCCCTCCTCAGCTGGACAGGGAATGAAAATATGATGAAAGGCTCGTGGGTCGAGAAAAGGACAGGGAGAGATCACTCAGCAATTACCATCACAGGCAAAACAGACTTGACTTGGGGAAATTAATTTAATTTATTGCCAATCAAATCAGAGTAGGATAAAGAGAAATAAAAAAAAACAAACCTTAAACCACCTTCCCCCTACCCCTCCCTTCTTGCCAGGCTGAACTTCACTCCCTATTTCTCTACCTCCTTCCTCCCAGTGGCAAAGGGGGACTGGGAATGGGGGCTGCGGTCAGTTCATCACACATTGTCTCTACTACTCCTTCCTCCGCAGGGGGAGGACTCCTCACATTTTTCCTCTGCTCCAGCATGGGGTCCCATCCTTGTAGCCCCCTTGCTACCAAAACCTTGTCGCACAAACCGAATACACTGAGAAACAGTCCTTTATGTAAGAAGTTGCCCCCGTAATTCTGATATTCTTTTTACCTTATGAAATGAGGATTTATCTTTCAGAGTCACTTGTCCAAGCTAGTTCTAGACTCCACTGTTTGAGGTGAAATGGTTGTGTGGTCCAGAGCGTATGGAGACACTGAGCTGGCTGACTACAGAGGTAACTCCAGTCAAACTCCAGCACAGCATGGCATCACTGCCTTTGTGCTTGTTCCAGAAGCGTTTTAGTCCAGAACAGTTTAGCTCCACCCTGCCAATACAGAGATCTCATCTATCTAAATTGTCATATATCCAAATCCACAGACTTGGCCTGGTATTTTTGCAATTTTCACATTAGTGGGAATGCAGTAAAAAGTACCTGGTTGCCCATACTCAAGCTGACCCAGAGTTAATAAGCTTTGCTGCACACACACTGATGCCTGCTCAGTCACTCAGATGGCACTCAGGAACAGGCTATTGTCTCAGATATGAAGCAAGTACATAGAGCTGACACCCAAAACTGTACCTGGAAAGGTCCTTGTGTGTAAGCACAGTGAAAAAACATGGTTGGATATGACAGTGCATCATAATAATCCATAAAAATAAGCTAGTCTTTTAAATATCTGCTTTCAGTTTTCTTTGAAATTGACCAACTTTGATTTCCTTGCCAGGAGCAACAGAACCTTGTTACTATTTGCAATTAATAAAGAAGTTTCATGTAATACATAACGGCATTTATCCCCACATCAGCCTGACGGTTACTGTTTCAAGCAACTGGATGTAATTTATGCACATAATATTTGTGGAACTATGTAGAATTACATCAATATTGGGATTTTCCTTTGAAGCAGAAAAGTTATCAAAAAGTTGTCGCAGAAATGGATGTATAACTGTAGTAAATATAGCAGACTGCAGAAACAAGATTTGTTTAAAATAAGAGCATGGAATAGATTTTATTTAAACAGAAATCTGTTTTTATTAAGCGGCTATGAAAGCAGTAACTTGTGTGGAGCTATCAACATGCTAGACACTGTGCAGCCTGTAACACAAGGTTTTTGCTTCTGAAGAGTTTGAATATCTCTGAGGACCCTAGAACTACATAATTTACACAGACTAATAGCTTGCTTACATGAGTAATCCTGGTAAGACAATCTATTTATTGGCTAGATATCTAATTCTACCACTTAAAAAGAGCATGTATCTAAACACATTATGATTTAACGATAAACACTTAATGATTTAAGAATCTTCTCAGGTTATCATCACAGTTTACATCCATGTATATAAGTACAGCAATGACTGTTAAGAAGATAGAGAAGGATTGTGCAAAAAAGATCAGGAATAGTAAGACTGGATAGGCTGTGTGGAAGATGAAAGATTTCTTCAATTCTTTCATCTCTCCCTTTGGTAGACACTAATTAGTACTTGTAATGAATGTCCATTTCCATCAAGTTTTTACACCATTTTCTGGAGAAATGAAACTGATTTGAATGTAACGTGTCATATTTTTTCCTTTTACAATAATGGCGAATTTTTAGTGTACAGCAGAATTTCAAAAGTTACAGTAAATACTTTCATTATCAAAAGTTTCAGTCACTAAGCAAATTATTTGTTATACAGGAGATAAATCTACACCATTATTATAGGAATTAGCAGTTACTATTAACCCAATATTTTTTTCTCATTATTATTATTAAACTTGGTTAACTTTGATGCTGATAGAACACATGCACTTAAGTAAAAATGGAAATGTCTTTCAGTTTGTTAATTTGAATTCCCAAGGCAGACTTTGATGTGACAGCTGTGTAGGTGGATATGAGACGTTGATCGAGAAGGAAAAAGAAATTTGATTGGTTATAAAGACAAATCTTTTCTGAAGCATTAAAATTACACCGATTATGAAAGACATTTCCTGTCCTACAGAGTGAATTTTAATGAAGTGTATTAAGTGCCTCTTTGGTGTGAAGAAACTTAATCACAGGATGAATTTAAATGGGAGATGTCTTTCTGTGTGTCAGTATGGCTCGTGCAAAGTCACTGAACATAAGAAGCTGGAATTTTGGGTGAAAGTCAGTCGAAAAATACTCATTTAGTTCTTGCTAGTAAGACTCTATCAGTTGTGTATAATGGAATCAAATTGTGTTCCCCTGAGATTATGTAAAAGTGAATTATGATGACAACTGAAGCAGTGAGATAAGGGGGTTTTATGCTTGATTTTTAGGATAAGAAAAAAGGGAAGAACAACACAGTGGAAAAAGAACTAAAAGCACAAAATTATAACATATTTAATCATGCTTCTTATTTAACTGTGGAAATCAAAATCTAAAGCAGCAAAACATACTGCACGTTTTCTATTCTTTACTTGTGTTATCCACCAATACTGTTAATCTTGTAGGCTTCTGACTCTTCTGGAGGCTGCCTGGCTCCTCCTAACTGTAATGAAGTGTAAGGAGATGACAGAGAAATCAAGACATTTCCATCCATTACCTCATTTTCCTACTGTTTGACCTTAAAGTAATTCATAATATGACCTTTTAAGAAAGATACTAAAGTCTCTTAGATGTAAGAGATACGCAGAGACCTTAAATTTACAACTGGGCATTTGTCAGTGCAACATGCAACATAATTCTCTTTCATTAGCTGATTCAATGATACTGGTTTTGGTGAATTACCCTCACGTATGAGGTGTCTCCTCTGTATGAAATTACCAACTCTGTAGTTCAGTGGTTTTCAACCATTTCCAGTTTCTAGCTCTGAAATTTTCCAATGGATGTGCAGACCACTACAAAGCAAATTTAGCTGTTGGCTGCTCTGGCAATTGGTCCATTTTTATTTGCCTTTTGCAGATACCTGACTGCTAGTCTACAGACCAAGAGGCATTCACTGACCACAGACTGAAGACAACAGCATATTTAAGGGTTTCTTTAGACATCAATTAATAATTTTATTGGTTATTTTAATTGTTAAGAAACATATTTAAGTGGCTAAAAGATACAGAAACATAGTCCAAAGTTACACATTTTGCCTTTTGATTCCAGATAGCTTTTACTAAGTTGAATAGTCCTCAAGTGCATTCAGCTAAGAATAAACTGTGTCTATTAAGAAACCACAGGTCTTTAATGATGAAGGAAAGTATAATGCCAACCTAGAGTCATATTGATGATGATTTATGATACAGAAAAAGAATGTGTGATATTCTTAAAAAGATTTATAGGTGCTTAGAGAAAGAGAGAGAGATTGTGTGTGTGCATGCAGAAGTGTGTACTAACAAACAGATGAGACAACATACTAAGTCTACTGTTTGAAATAGTGCTTGAAAATAAGGTAGATGTTTGGAACGAAGTGTTAGAATAGTAAGAGAAAATGATACAGCATCATAAATACTTAGAAAAGACTCAAATGGAGTCTGTTTTAGGCTGTGTTTAAAAACTAAGAAATTAAGCTATTAAGAAAAATTCATTAAATTATTTTAATCTCTGTTATGCTTAACATTGAGAAAACTAAAGTACTGTTATACAGCTACCTGTTCTAGAGGTGTGTACACTTCTATGATTTGTATGTCTCCAGGCAAGAAAAATTGTAGAGACACATTATAAAATATACATAAGGTTAGAAAAAAATATTTATTTTATACAGAGGTAAACCATACTAAATGAATTTGAGACGGACAGGACTAAACCTGAAACTCCATCAGATATAATTTACAAAACCAAAAAGGTCATAAATAATAAATGTAAAAATCATCTCCCCAGAGTTAGTTTTAGATGATCCTAAAAGACAACACAAATATTGATAATTAGGATGTAAATCAGGCTGAAAACTCCTGAATGTTTGGTTAGTGATTTAGTAGAAACTTAGTCAGGTATCTCTATGCTACTTTGTTGAGTTGAATTAAAATGGATTCCAAAGTCTTTCTCTTCTCCTAAAGCTTTTATATGGCTTTTTTATTCTCAAGTGTCTGAGAGCATCACAAGAGGGACGGTTCCATCAGATTTAACTGTGGATTAGAAAGACAGTCTCTTAAATTGAAGCCAAAACTAATCAAATTAATAATAAAGAAACTTTTCTCTATGGGAGATTTGATATTAGTATCAAATTGATTCTGTGCGCTATTAAAATGATTAAAAAGCATCAAAAAGGAAAGTGGTGTAGTTCGGTTGTCATTTAAATGGTTGTAATGAAAACCTACACCTATTTCACTGTTGTCAGTTGCAGATTTCAAGGAGTTGAGGGGGACTCTGGTGCCAAGACTCTCTCTCATTAATTCCTAAAATTCTTGAAGAGCCATTTGGTGTAGCTGAAGCCAGAAAATTTTAAGCTGAAAGAATGTTCAGGGTTATTGTGAATATCAGTACAACTAGATTTCAGGCCATTAAAAAATACTGAAGTACATCTTGGTTTTGTACAATTCATGCTTAAACTAAATTCATATTCAAATAAATAATTCTCAGATTATGCTCAACTTTTTCAGCTTCTGAGTTAGGACTTATACATCTTCACTGAGATGAACAAGGCCTGTTGAATCATCCACTGGATGGTTATGGTCTAACTGAGAATTGATTGCACATTCAATATTACAATAATTGTTCATTGTTTTCTGAACTGAAGCAACAATGTCTTGAAAGAAACCATGAGACCTGTTTCATTTCAAAACCATACATTTTGTCTTCATTAGTTTCTTCCATCTATGATAAAAAAAAATCAGATTATCTGGGAAAAATTGCTAATACCTTGTTTTCAAGAACTGCATGTTATTCTTAGATTTTTCAAATGTAAGTTATAAGATAAATCCACATGGAAATGATTCAGATAAAGAACCGGTAATGTGGTCAGTATTTCTGAAATTATAGCAGGTATTTTAGTGATTTAAGCATTAGTAGGAAAAAGTTAAGACAAATACCTCTCTTAGTTAACAGAAAATGCCCCCCCAGCTTGTAAGGGGCCAGCAAAAAGTTTCTTATCACGCCCCAGCCAAAAATAAAGTTTTAAAAAAAGAAAAATAGAGAAGAAAAAACACCATAGATTTTCCTGTTGATCTTATTACTCCTTCACAAAAAAAAAAAGTGCTTTTCTTTGTTCCATGTACAATAAAATGAACCAGGAGCTTAGAAGTTTTTCAAAGTTTCTGTGATAATCTATCCCCATTTTAGTTAAGAGTAAACTGAACACTGACTCAAGTGGGTGAATATTTTGTTCTATAGATTTTTTTTCCCAGGTGTTATAAAGCAACTGTGTGATCTGCAACTAAAACGTAGTTGTTATGTGTGTAAAGCTAATGCCAGATTTTGTACTCTTGGCAGAAATCTAGCAGAATTTGAATGAGACCACCAAACTTTTTTTTCACAAAAGTAACTGTTAGTCAACCTATTTTCTCTCCTTTTGTTCCCCACTCACTAACTTTGTGAAGTAAAGATATAAATTATGTATCACATTAATAAACTTATGAACTATCAGGTTTTCTTCCTTATGGGCATTCTGACTGGAATTGAGTGATTAAATTTTCTATTAAAGTATGCTAATAAAAAGTATCCAGAATTTACGAGTAATCACTTTCATTTTGTAATCTATTATTCTGTAGTTCATTGGTCCAATGTTTTTTGTTTTATTTAGGGTTTGAATTTCATGTTGTTGTGTTTTTTAATACTTCCAGTCAGGCATATTGATTTTTGCAGGGGTAAATATTATGCTCTGTTACTGCTGATTATTTTCTTAATAATCTTAGGAATTTTGATGATCACTGTCTTTTTCATCCTACTTTAAAACTGTTGTTCTTCATGTATCAAAACAAACATAACCTCTTCAGAAGTACTAACTAGATAGTATATGTTCCAAATTCAATGAAAAGCATGTACCAGCTGGGAAAAGGAGAAGCAGAAGTTTAATATGTAAAAGTGAAGTTGTTCCAAATTTGAGAAGACATATAACTGGATTTACAGAGAAAAAAATTGCTACAGAGGGATAGGTTTATCAGGAAAAAAAAGAACATCTGAATTTAAAACATTTGTTAGCCATGGTTTATCTGTCTGCCACAATCCCCTCATCTTTTCAGAATAGTTTCATAATGTGTAGTGAGGGAGATAAAGAGGAATTAGAAAATAAATACATCTTTTGATGCCATCTAATTTTTTCCAGATGGAAAACTGTCCAAGTAACCACTTGCCAAAACTTTAAATTCTGCACTGCTAGAGAAATATGATGCTGTAAAAGATTATTTTCAGAGCTAGGACTATTGCTTTCTTCTGTAGAAAATCAAAATAATGTAAAGACATAACACACAATGCTCGAAACAGCAGCAAAAAAATAATAGCTAAAGCTTTATATTCTGTGGTGAAAAGCTAATGATTACATTGAAATCACAGCTCAGTAAGACTGATTTTTTGCTTCAACATCGCAGACCTGAGGCAAGTGACATGCTCAGTGTTTGAGTGTGAAGTTATGAAGTTGATGTCATTGAAACTAGAAGGCAATCAGTGAGGCTGAAAGCTCAACAATGATGACTAAAGTCAGAAAGCAACAACTGAAGCAAAAATAGTGACATTGTGAGGAAAGCTTTAGGGGTAATGATGTGAAACTCCAAAAGAGAGGGGAAAAAAATCAGCACAGTTCAGCTGGTTACAAATCTAAAATTCTCCATTGCAGAGCACAGTTACTTTTGTGAGACTGTTCTTCCTGGTGATAAGAAAAAAGAATTAAACTCATGGTCTGGTAAGAAAATAAGAACCAAGTTACAGAACAGTTCACAGAATCCCACAGAATCATGGAATGCTAGGGATTGGAAGGGACCTCAAAAGATCATCTAGTCCAATCCCCCTGCCAGAGCAGGAACACCTAGGTCAGGTCACACAGGAACACATCCAGGTGGGTTTTGAATGTCTCCAGAGAAGGAGACTCCACAACCTCTCTGGGCAGCCTGTTCCAGTGCTCTGTTACCCTCACTGTGAAGAAATTCTTCCTCACATTTATGTGGAACCTCCTATGTTCCAGCTTGCATCCATTGCCCCTTGTCCTATCATTGGATGTCACTGAGAAGAGCCTGGCTCCATCCTCATGACACTCACGCTTTACATATTTATAAACATTAATGAGGTCACCCCTCAGTCTCCTCTTCTCCAAGCTAAAGAGACCCAGCTCCTTCAGCCTTTCCTCATAAGGGAGATGTTCCACTCCCTCCATCATCTTTGTGGCTCTGCGCTGGACTCTCAAGCAGTTCCCTGTCCTTCTTGAAATGAGGGGCCCAGAACTGGACACAGTATTCCAGATGTGGCCTCACTAGGGCAAAGTTGTCTGCCAATGGTTTGGTTAATTTGTTTGTTTCTTAGAAGCAACCAGGTAAGGGAAATAGCAAAGGACCCCGTTATGTGCAATAATTGCATGAGATAATCAGACAAATTCCATTTACAAAGCAGTCTAAAACCTTTGCAAAAAGTAGCAGTTCCCCGAGATGTTCTGTTGAGTTACCCTCCGATCTTGGGGCTGCTTTTTTCCTATGACTCAGTTAAACTAAGAACAAAAACACTACAATAAATCTGAATGAGAAATTGGTAAAATAAAGTTATTAGATGATGCTATATTAAGGACTTTTCTTAACAGGGTAGAAATATACGTGGAAATTTTTTTCTCAGCCCTTCTTTTTGTGGCTTCCTCAATTACATAGCATTTATGGTTTTGTAACTTTTGAAAGCAGAGAACTGAATGATTCTCATGACATTCTTTCCAATTCTTTTTTCTACTTAAATCATAGCAGTAGCACATGAGATTTCCAGTCTCTTATGCTCACGAATCTGAATCTTAACAGGCAAAACTTTTAGAAAGTAATTTTTGTGTTCCCTTCCAATTTTCATAGTCTCATGGATTCCAGGGTTGGGTTTTTTTTCACAATATTTTGCAAAATTTTTAAGAAATATTTTGTCAAGTCCAGTAATAAGCTTCTAGAAAACTTGAATATAACCATTTATTCATAAGAGTGACCCTATGCCTTATACTTTCTGCATGTCTGAGAAAGTAATTTGGGCTACTAGTCTGCTTCTAATTAATATTTAATTTAGGACTGCAGGTAGATGTTTCTATTGAAGAGGTGGTGTTAAAACTTATATTTCCTTTACACTGCCTCCTTTCACCATTGGTGTTTGCTTTTTTTAATCCTCTTACTCTTCATTTGACTTTTCTCATTCTATGTATATGAAATTTGAAAGTCTCAAACCTGCATCAGACTGCTAATCTCTGATGAAGTGTGATGATGTTAGCATTGACATTTCTAAATCCTTTTGCTCAGGCTCAGCTTAATTGAAATTGTATAACTGAAATTTCAGTTGTCTGAGCATTTTGGTCTAATTATAAACATGAAAAATGTTAATAGGAACATTCATATGATTAGTGCAAGTATAATGTTACAGGATACAGATATTGTTTATGGATGTAGCATGTTTGAAGTATGTCCCATGAATTATCTGCGTGCGTAAGTAGAAACATCAGTCTGAAAGTTTGTAGTCATCTTGCTACCTAGCCCTGGTGTAAGTAATGCTTAAAAATCCAACCTTATTCAAGAATCAGTTAACTCTTGTGAAGTTTATATTTCCTGAAATTGTGAGATATAGCTCCCGTGATGCACTCCTGCTTCAGTATAGCATTCAGGCATGCATGCCTCCCCTGCAGAACAGATGTTATGCACAGTAGTAAACATTCATTTTTGTTTATGTAGTTTCAAATAAACAATTAAGTGAATGTTTTAAGAACTTGCTAAATTAGTTAAATTGTTTTATCATTATGTACTTGTTCACATTTGTAACAGTTATAATGAGACAATAAAACACTGAAAGTGACTGAGGACTTTGCCTCTGAGATGTTTCTCTGCTAAACTGTTAAGCAATATGACACTAAAGAGGGAACTAATGTCTTATCTAGAAGCAGAGGAAGATAAAGCAGTCCAACTGCTTCAGTTTGTGTAACACTGAATGATTTCTGGTTCTTAGTTTTCATTTTTAAAAATCCTTTAGTACCAATATACAGAATATTGTAAGATACTGGGGAACAGCTATTTCCATAACTGTCCAAATTTGTGTCTTACTTGATGACTTGTCCTTTAAAGCTTTTTGAGCCTTCTTTACTTTTTTATCTAGAATGCACAAAGGAAAATCTTACTATGCATTTTCGCCACAGGTGAGTGTATTGGTACAGTGCAGATTCTGATATGCAGTTTTATATATAAATACTTACTTTCATTTAATGAACTTGAAAGCTTTAGTTTGTAGATGTACCTTTGTGGCTTTCTGAGGTATCCACACATCTGCTGTTTTCCTTGACAATGGCAAAACAGATGCTGCTATCACCATGGGAATGGTACTCCTGAATGAAGCTGCTACCTCCAAAGGGGATGTTGGAAAAAGGAGAAGTAAGTTTAGTACAACTAAGACAATGTTTAGACATTTAGAAGACATTGAGAAATTACAAATTAGTATCTGATTAAGTTTTCAGAAGGTCTCTACCTTAAACCAATTTTTACCTCTTGTGGGGTGGAGAAGAGGAGAGCATAAACATTCTGTTGATAAAAATGCTTTCACATGAAGTTGTACCAGTAAAAAAGATATTTTAAGCATAGTTAGCCAAGGTACAGCTTGACACAGTCTCCACTACATAGTACAGCATAAATGCTTTTTGGTTCTTGAATTATTTTGAAAATCAGCGGCATAAAGAACAAGAGTTTCAGAACATTGTTTTTAAAATGAATTTAGGCGTTTAAGATGCTTAAGGTGACAAAATCCAAAGGAGTGTGAAAATTCTTTTACTTGGTATGCTTTGCTAGTATCGTATCTCCAGAGCAAGGTGTAAGCCCAACAGTAGATGCAGTACAGAACATATCCTAATCTGTGATGTCTAAAGATTCTTAGCCTGAAGTGCAAGTTTTATGTTTTTCTGAATGTCATTCAGACTATTTGCAAGATTTTTTGGCAATGAATTACATAAATACTGTTATGTCAAACAAACTTTTACTGAGTATGACACAGGTTGAAACAAATATGGCCCTCTGCCTTTATACCTTTCTATAATATGTTTTTTCATATCCTCTGCCACTTATTCTTTTTCTCGTATAAAGCATTGAAGGTCTTTGAAAGATACCAAACTTCATACACTGCTTCCCCTTTCCTTCTAGATCAGTTCTTTAGCTCCTATGTAATACACAGTATTTTCTATAAAAATATTCTGTAATTCTTCATAATAGCTCATTGAATGTTGGCTAGAGATGTCTATAGTGATTTGAGAGTCTCCTTCAATGAGCTGTAGATGTATAATTTAAATCTGAATATCTTTTACTGTATCTAGCTTTAATACTGATGTAAAAAGACAGTGACAAGAGTTTAATTGGAATATAGTCTTAGATCACAATTGAGACTGGGTTTGTGAACATGGGCAGAGCATAATAACAGTGGACTGCAGTACAAATTCAGACTTTCTTTTGCCTGTGGCTATTATGTGAATACCTTCCAAGTACCTGCCTTGCACTGTTCCTGCTTCGCAATTTATTCATCCATGCTTTGAAATCATATTTGTGAGTGGTGATTTCTTTATCATGAAATGTGTTTTTAAGTTTTGTACATGACTAGTTTTCTCAAAATAACTGCAGAAATTTTATATTTCAATTGACGTATGTCAGTTTCCACATGGTCAATTTTAATGAAAAAATGCATCATTGTCACTTTCCCTGGCTTCATGGTTGCTCATCCTTCACTCAAAGCCAGCATACTTTTGAAGCATGGATATTGCAATTAAATAGCACAGGTTTGGCTAAAGTAGGAAGATCATAAGAAGAGGAGACTTTAATATCAAAATAGCTCACTAGAACCACAACATTATCTAATGTAGATGATCTGTATCTCAATTATATGTGTCAGCTTGTAACATGTTGCCTTTGAGCTATCATGATCAAAAAGGTTTTATGTTATTATTACACAGAGTGCCAACTGGTGTTCCAAATTTTATTTGTTAATTTAGCATTTACTTTGCTAATTCATTCTTTGCCTGAAAAGACTCAAAGCACTTTCTTCTGTTTGCTATCTAAAGGTCTGCATCATTGTGATTTATCTTCAAAACCTGAAGATTTGTATTGCTATCATCTTAAGAGTAAAAAGTGACTTGGCTACCATCCTTGGAATTTACAATAGTGAAATGTTTTAGTCACTAAGAACTAGATAAAGTAGTTACTAAACTGCCTTTTCTGTTACTTCAGCCTTAGACAGTTGACCAGAGAGAACATAATTCTGTTAGTCAAGGGATATTTTTCTTAATGTAATTCTTTTTCCAGAAGAACAAGCAAATACCTGAAATTACATTGCTTGATATGTATCCATTATCAGCAGTGAGGTGTTTGCATCCACATACATTTGGATTGCAGATTGCTGCTTCTTTTTCTTGAAAATACATTAACATTGACAAGTTATTTTTTTTTTTTTATGACCATAAATATTATTTCCATATGTGTTTGAAATCCTGTCAGAAGATAGTGGGCATCAGTAGTCAAGGCAGTAACATTTTTGTATTTAACAGTGTCAAAATTCTCTGTAAATGATTGGCATAAATAATATTATTTGTAGAGATTCCAGTTTTAAAGTTTTTATGTACTAATAAACAAAGTTATTTTCTTTTCAGTAATATGTCTGGTAGGCCTGGGTCTAGTGGTCTTTTTCTTCAGCTTCCTTTTGTCGATATTTCGCTCCAAATACCATGGCTACCCATACAGGTAATCTCTCATTAAATTTTTATCTTACAGATCTTAATATCTTTATATAAGCTTAAAAATAGCTTTCAGGGAAACAATCTTTCATTTTTACCACTGAGGTCCGTGGGAGCTGGAAGAAGCAGGAAGAATAGTGATTAATTCAAGCAAACCAAAAAGGGCTGGAAAAATAAGTTACCATGATGGTTAATTCAGATCAGTTAAATTGATTTGAGCACAGATGTGTGGCATACTCAGTGCCACATGAAAAATGCAAAAGAAAACATGTGCTTGCGTTTATAAACCTATATTAGATATTTGTTTGTATATCTTTATAACTAAGATGTACATAAGTCATGACGTGTCAGTGTACAGTGCTGTTTTGCCAATTACTAGGCCCAGTACAAAGGACACAGCCAGCAGCAGAAAAACAATCCAGTAAGTAGATTCTATTGCATGTAAAGGAGTCAGTATATAGGGGATTGCTGGGGGTACAAACAAGTCAGATCACAAATAATAGATATCAGCCCCAGCGACCCCAGGAATGACACAGCATGACCCGTAATAGATGGAACAAACAAAGACACAAGGTAACCCATGGAGAAAATGGGAGACAACCAAGACAATAGGGTGATCACATACGATAGAGGTAACCCCATGTTGCCTCCCCACAAAGCCCGCGTTTGTAAATGCCAGACCTGACTGGGATCCAGTTGCATGAAGAGTCAGGAGGTCCTTCCCCAACAGGAAACTCTGTGAAGTACAGACAGACTCTCCAACTCTTCCTGCAAGTGGTCCCAGCTTTTATCCCCAAAGCAGGACACCTGGCACTCATTTACCCAATGCAGGGCACCTGGGGCTTGTTTACCCAAGGGCTTTCCTTACAGGGCCGGCCACATCTTGGAGGAAAGCCAAAAGGCAAACTCATCCCCTCCTCTTAAAGGACCATGGGGCCCACCCATATGTCAACCTTAACTCAGGGCTTGGGGTTCAAACCCCAGCACTTAAAGTGCTAAGCTATGATTTATCAGTAAAAGTATCCTCTTCTTTTGCCATCCGTGCTAGAGTGGAAAGAAAGGGTTATAGTCTTTCTTAATTACATGTACAGCTGTCAATTAAACAGTTATAATTTTTTTGACAAGCAGAAAAATTAGAAATATAATAAAGAAAATACAGTTCTTGCCTTCTGTAGGTGGATGCTTTCAGCTAGGAAATCACCTACAGAGATAGTCTAGACTTCTGATTCACATCTTCTCGCTGATCTGTTATATATATTTTTAGTAGGCTGTTAGGAACAGATGGCCCATAGCATTTTCTTCTGATCGTGATACCATTTCCAGATGTACATGAAAAAGCATAGCTAAAGGAAGAGAAAAGGTGCCATCAAGCAATCTTTGGTGCTATAGTAATGATGGACCAGGCTACTGAGGTAAAAGCAATACAGTAACGTTCCCCAAGTCATCAAGTTTGTGAAACAAAACAGAGACCTGTTGATTCAAAGCTAAAGTCATGTGGAGTTTTCCTTTGCTGAAACCAATTATGTGGTTTGATAAGCTTTGGAGTCTCATAACTAGTTTAGTAAAAGGAAAAAACAGTTGTTATTGTCGTTGTGTTCCTTGCCATGCAATTTAACAGCTACTAAAGAAAACCTGACAACAATTCATCTTAGGAACATTCTTATCACCTATTAACAACAAGCTTATACATCTGTGCCAAATTCCAAGCCTTGCATAGCTTTTGTGAATGTTTACACCAGGGTTTTTGACTGCTGTATGATGATACCTAGGATGTCTGGGGTTGAACAGTACCATGTGAACATTAGTGTGCTCTGTGAGTTGGCATGCCTACACAATGCCATTGATGTTATTGCAGATCTAATTGCTCAGGTCTACCACATATCTTGTAGTATCATATGTTGTAAACTTGTATGTTTACATGTATTGTAAATCTTAAGTAATGTAGGGGTTTTCCCTCTCTTCTTGCTAATCTGTTTGCTGTAAGTCTTCAGTGGGATGGATTTATTTTTTTTTTAGAAAAATTCTCCACAATTGAACCTGTATTTAGTGAAATATCAGGCATCTTTTCTTTGGAGTCTCTAGCAGAAGTTGAAACTCTATGTAGATTTTGTACTCTGTTAGTATCCAAGCTAAGAATAAAGGACGTCGAGAATCAGATGTGGAAGGAGGAGAAAGAGAACTTCCAAATTCTATTGAAAGTTTAATTTCAGGAAATTTAGTTTGATATGCAATGCATGTGAAAAAGAAGTGCACCTGTTAGTGTGTTAAAGCTGGGGAAGAAAGAAATAAAAGAAATGCAGGGTAGTGCTGAAAAGAATGATTCATCATAATCCTATTAAAATGAGAGTGCTGTGTCGGTGTTGTTACTATGAAGGAATTATCTATATTATCTATAAAGGAGCTAAGTAGATTCAATATCACAACTTACTAATCAATAACACTCATGAAGTAAATTAATAAAAGAATGAACCCTCTGGATGAATAAGTATGTGAGCAATATTTAATAGCTGTCTCAGTGTTATGCAGTTTACTTTGGCTTTTTTATAATGTTACTGCTCCTGCAGATCTTACAGGCTTACTTGGACTGTTGTAGATTCTTCATGTTTTCATGGGAACAAGTTAATCATTCAATCTTAAATCCTCACTCAACGCAGAATTACTGGAATCCATCACTAGTACTGATCCTTTTCCTTTGCTATTATCAAAATTTCATTTGCTAGTTTCCCAAATGTGTAGTTTACTTATCTGGTCCTTTCCAGTGTTAAATCTTTCAGGTTTCTGTTGGTCCCTCAGGTAGCTCTGACCACATTTTCTGTTGTTTTATTTTAAATAAACATACTATTGATTCTTCAGTGATCTGAACCATGTCATCTTCATGACAATACCATAGCGTTTCTTAAGAGAAGCCTCTTTGGTTTATGTGCATAGTTCTTATGAATTTTAATGAAGTGAAAGTGCAAAACACTAAGGAGGGCCAAGTATATAAACTCTGTTATTTTCTCTTTCCCCTGTTAATTCAATATCCTGCATTTTAACTTCAGTCATATATGCTAATACACAGTAATCACTGTATCTAAATTCCTTAGGATCTTTGAAGGAATTACATGTCCCATCAGTTGATCCCAGTGTAGATATATCTTAAGAAGTGAAAAATGTCCGTCTTTTTACTTTCACTGGTGGTAGATTTCACCTTGAAACTATCAGTCTTTTTGTGATAAATTGTCCTCAGGCTAGTAAAGCTTTGCTTTTAACAATACTAACAACGCATACTAATGATCTGTCAGAAAAAAAGAAAAAATGTTTGTGTCGGCATGCCTAAAGCAACAGTTAAAGAAAACTGATATCATTTTAATGCTATATGCATGATTCCAAGCATCAACTTCACTGTCCTACTTTAAAAAAAAAAAAAAAAAAAAAAGGTCAAATATACTGAATTTTTTCTGTTCTCTGGCACTGAACAAACAAATAAGTCCTTTATGAAGCAGCATGTATCAATAAAAAGTGAAACAGTAGCATGACCTGCTATGCATCCTCTTTCTCTCCAGTGACCTCCATGTAGTGAAGATAAATCAAAGGTGGATAAACATAAAGCAGGAGTCAAAAACTGGAGAAAGACTGTTATTTCCTTTTCTAATGTGCATAAATAAAAGTACTGACAGCACTGTTGTTTCTTTGACCCTGGTAATGCCAATGTCATTGTTAATTTCTGTGACAAACAGAAAAGTGTCCAGAGGAGTGCTAGATAAGAGCACAGGTTTGCAAGTGTGCCCTCTTTAGAGGGCATGTATGTAGGAAGGAAGAGTAACATTTTGTTTACTTTTTTTTAATCCACTTCTGACATTTTCCAATTAAGGTTTTGAATCTTCCTTCCACAGAATTTTCTTGTTGAAGGCTAAGGTTGGGGGAAAAATGGTTTAATTAATATGCTGGTAAAATACCCTTATAGAATAAAATGTTGGAATGACAGAGGTGATGCAAATGGAGGTCGTCATGAAGGTTACTTACTGCACAAACACAATCATGATGGATGAGCTAGCATGTAACAAATCTCTGGGCTAGAGCCATTTGTACTGTGGCAGGGCTTTTTCATGCCTGTACTAATCCACATTTTTATGGGAACTAGATGAAATTTTTCATTTTGCTAGAAGTTTCATTTTAATTGCTGTCATTAGCTGTTGAAAGATAATACAGTAATTATATTTTATACTGTTGAACATTTTACCCTTTATAATTCTTTCTGGATAAGACAAGAGTGTTGATATACCTGAGAGACTCTTTTTTTGGAAGCCTTCTCACCCCAATGTTTTAACTGTATAAGTGATATATTAAGTATCAGATACTCAGTGACTGAGCAATAAAATTTCATTATATCAACACAGAATTTTATCTGTCAACAAATACACATGGGAATGACAGAGAGACTATTCTTAACTATAAGCCAAAAGCATGAATTCTAAGTTAACTTTGCTAGTCAGGAAAGAGCTTGGAGAACTCTCTGGAAACCTCAAGTTAGGCAGATTCAGTCTGTAAAATACACAGAATATTAAAAAGAATGAGGAAGGATGGTAAGAATAAAACAGAAGACATCAGTACGCTAGCACAGTATTGTATTATGGGGGATGCTGGGACTGTAAATATTTCTAACACTGGTTTCTTCAAGAGGTCAGACAGACAAAAGTCTTCCCACTGTTTATTGATGTTAAAAAAGTTTATTATTATTTTTTTAGCTTTTGCTGAAACTTATTAATTGCCCTGTGTTATCTTTTCTGCTATGTTTTCTGGGTGAAATTTTTAGCACAGTTTCATTGTTATTGACACTTCCAATTGTCCTTCCAAGTCTACATTTTATCATGTTCTGTTGTTCAAATCTGTATTTAAATAATAATGAACACCTGAAAATTCAGTTTTCATATAAGTTTTCATTAACTAGCTTGCGTTATGTTGATTTTTAAAGAATTTTTTGGTACCTGTAGTTGAGTGTTTCATTGTCGAATTATCCTTTATAGCCATTGTATTTGGGTATGTCATGGTTTAACTCTAGTCAGCAACTAAGCCCCACACAGCCACTCGCTCACTCCCCACTCAGTGGATAAAAGTGAGAAAACTCATGGGTTGAGAGAAAGACAGTTTAAGAGGTAAAGCAAAGCTGCGTGTGCAAGCAAAGCAAACCAAGGAATTCATCAACTACTCCCCATGGCCAGGCAGGTGTTCAGCAAATCTCCAGGACTGCAGGGCTCCATCACGCATAATGGTTACTTGGGAAGACAAACACCATCACTCTGAATGTCCCCCCCTTCCTTCTTCCTCCCCCATCTTTGATGGCTGATCATGACATCATGTGATGTGGAATATCCCTTTGGTCAGTTGGGGTCAGCTGTCCTGGCTGTGTCCCCTCCCAACTTCTTGTACACCCCCAGCCTACTCACTTGGTGGGGGTGATGTAAGGAGCAGAAAAGGCCTTGACTCTGGAAGCACCACTCAGCAATAGCTAAAACATTCCTGTATTATCTACACTGTTTCCAACACAAAGCCAAATACTGGCTACTATGGAGAAAATTAACTCTATTGCAGCCAAAACCAGCACAAGTATTATTGAAAAGATTAATGTGAAGAGTTTTTAGTTAAACCATAAAAAATAATCAGCCTTTTGAACGATTGGTGGAGTGGAAAATACGTATTCTGTATTGACTAAAAGAGAAAATGAACTAAGCTGCAAGAAAGCATGTTAAGTAAAATATGCCTTGTTTTCGCTAAAAAAACATAAATGTTAAGTCAGACATGAAGCATTCATTCATTGCTTAGAGAAAAACAGTCAATGCAACAAGAATAGACAAATTGCAAGATGCTCCACAGCTTGAAAATTCCTCACATTCATTATGTACAGTGTATAGAAATACTTACCATCATTGTAATTAAATTTGTTTCCATGAAGAAATCCTGTATAATATTGAGCAATTGATATTAAATGCAAGTGAATAAAATGGAATAGTTATTTATTGGAAATATACTAGTAAAATACTAGTAAATAGAGCAAATATTTGCAGATATATAAAATTAAATTTATTAATAAACATGAGCACTACTAACAACTTTTCAGATCTTCCATGTTTATTTCATGCATAATTAAATTAATTCACCTAAAGTTTGTGAACTGGTAAACCTGCTTCCGATAAACACCAAGATTCACATTTAGGTCTATAGTGCTCAGTAAAATAGGCTACTTTCTTCAAAACAGCAGGATTATTTTAAAAGACAGGAAAATACAGAGCTGTCAAAACAAAGCATCTTTTATTTAGCATTTTCTATACTGCTTCTCTTAATGTGGCTAGACACAGTGTTCTTCAGCAAAGAAGCTGCCCATTGAAATGGAAGGCAAAAACAGCTCAGTCTCCTCTGTTCGTCTAAACCATCCAACAGCACACAGTTCATGAATGTCTACAGACCTCCACATTCCTCTCTGTGTGAAGTGTCGCTTTTCAGTGCTGGTTTCTAGTCCTTTAAAGAATGGGAGATGTGAATTCTATGTGTCTGGCCCTGTGGCAGATCTCTCAAGAAGGGTGTGCTTCTTCCTGTAGCAAACAGTTTGCATGCCCTTTTATGAGCAGGACCTTCTTTCTGCCATTACCACCATTAAGAATGCCTCTTTTTGATTTTATGGCTTTACTGTAAGTCATACAGTTTACCATTTACTCCTACACATTCTACCCATTTCCAGCTAGTTAATATCTGAAGGGCACACTTTGGCCAGCTTTTTCCATTCTGCTTTCCCCTACTTTGCGTAGGGGGACATGGTTTCTTTTTCTTTTTGCAGATCTACCCCAATTTCTACCAATTTCTTATTCTGGATTTTTCAGAAACCCTGCCCACCTTCTACCCCCTTGCCCCCTTCTTTTTGGCTACTCTCTAGTTTTTTTTTTTTTTTAATTATATTTTGTCTTTTTGTGGTTTTCTGCCTTAGGCTTTTTCCCTCTTTGTGTATCTAGCCTCTTAGGCTTGTTTTATAACTTCCATATAACTTTCAGTGTTTACCTTACACATATTCTAGATCATGTCTCTTAGCTGCTAAACATGCAGTTCACTTGTAGATAGAAAGTAGGGAACAATAGCTATGGCAGTAGCATATTTATCCAAAATGGCACCACCATATTTGTATTTCCTTAGTGATATCAGTCTTTTACCACTCCAGAGCCTATAAACGCTACCTGCCTGATTATTGTAATTACAGCCCTTCCCACTTTTCCCCCCAAACTTTTTCACTTCAGTATTTCTCTCCTTTCAGTTCCTTTCCCATACATGGCCTTATACATCTATCCTAGACCTGGGTTATCTTTTTAGTCTCATGTGCTCAGCCTTCTCTTACTTCTCCACTCAGCACCCGACAATTCACCTCTTCATGCAATTGTTCTTGCTAGCTTTTCCTTTTCACTAATCACCTCACCCTCCAGCACTCAACCAGTTGCCATCTGTTTTGCCTTGGTTTGTATGTCTTGCCTAATGAGCTTGTCAGCTTTTTGCAGCAGGGAACATCTTTATACTGATACCGTCTTTTAAGCTTATGGCACTTGTATTTGTGTTTTGTAATGATTAATTAATTATGCCAGGAACGGAAAAGTGATGAAATTGCTACCACATGTATATGCTAGAGCACACTGCATATCTATAAGGAGGTGAAAGATCTTCCATGTGAAGCTAGAGGCAGTGAAGAAACCCCTCCACTCAGTAGTTCATTGCCTTGTTATTTGTACAGTTAACTCAGTCTGTAGTCATACACAAGTCTTTCTCTCTGTTCCCATTTCCCAGTTTTGGAGATAACTTCTTAGGTCAAGTACTTAGAAAGGTGTGACACACAATGTATACATATTTTTTAAAAAATACGAAGTTTCATTCCAGGGGTAAAGAAACCGCAGTGTCATCTGGAACTTCTTCATTTATTAAAATATTAAGAATTCAAGAGGGTGCAACCCTACAGAGCTTTGCCAAGTCCTCTATACCCTCCCCACTCTGGGACCACATCAACAATAAAAGAAGAATGTTATAAATAAATCTGAAGCATCCTAGGAAAGGTAGTTCACAATTTAAGAAGTAAGAACAGATGCAGAACTTGATTAAAGAGAGCAGATGTTTGAAGTGCATTTTGCATTTTAATTTTTTTAAATAGGCGAATTCAAGTTTCAGTCTCTCAAGTTTTATTTGATAATTTTTATGCTTGCTTAGTAATTACTAAATGGGATATAAAAACTTAAGAGATTATTACACAAATGTCAAATGACTTTTCAAATTAATGTTTTGAATTCTTTGTTTATTCTTTTCAAATAATTGTGTTGCTATGTTTTAAATGCATTTTTCAGCATTTAATCATGTTTTCTTTCTTTTCAGCTTCTTAATTAAATGAATTCAAGAGGGATTCATTTAGAGCTGCTTACCATGAAGATAAACTATTACTGATATCTGCCCACCAATATTACACATATTCAAGAATCTTTCGTTGGTTCATCTGTTTTTTTTTGATAATTTATATAGTATGCTGATAGAGAAATGAATGCAGTTTTATGCAAATAATGTGTAATTTATAGAAACAAGCAGTAAACACCTCATTGGGAAGTGCTAAAAAGTTATGAATATAGTGTGCTCAAGAATTTAAATAAATTTCATTATAATGGACTTCTGTTTAAGGCTTTCTCATTAACTTTAGTACATGAATCCAAAGGGTATTGCTAAGATTTTTCACCTGAAGTTTCTTATAAGGTTTTGAGATATGTTTTAGAACTGAACAAAATGTCATTGATTCTTTGACTACTGTTAAGAGAAATACCGTGGTGGAAACTATAATGTAATGACTGTGTGCACCTTGCCACCATTTTGCTTTGAAACAGGATATGTATATATAGTCTCTGATCACCCCAGGCATGTTGAGCCATTAATTAACATTATATTCAACATATTTTCATCCTGGATTTCTTATTTTTCTGGCTTAGCATTATTCAGAGTACATATATTGCCGCTTCATCTCTCTTTCATGCCAAAGGATGAAATTCAAAATGGTTTGTGGAATCTTGAAGGCAAGAAGGCATCAGAGCTCAGATCCTTTTAAGCTGACTCTGTGGTGGCAAAATGGGAGGATGGGAGGCAACAATATTTTGTAATCCACAACACACTTTTTTTTTAGGTACTAGTGGAAGGAATGTATTATCTTGAATAATGTTTATATAGCAATACAGTTAAGTATTGGAACAGGAGTTACAGCAGTTGTCAGTTTCCTGTGTTCACCCAGCTTTGTAAAAAGCTTACGGAGGAATTTGTAATGCCTTTGGAAAATGTTATTTTTGTAGCTGTGCACATCTCATATTATGAGAGTTGCTCATAAACCTTTACATATGCCTACATAGTGTATTCTCTGTGGCACAGGAAACAAAAAGAATCATATGATACTCTACTTCAGTCCTACGTCTTCTTTTCCTCTCCACTGATACTTTTGCAAGTACCAGTTCACTGTCAGTGGCATTCCAGGAATTAAATCAAGTTGGAATTTCTTCATTCATGGTATAGGAATGCCTCTAAATGAGGATAAGATTGACTAGACTTTACAAAACTTACTTCATCTAATGCTCTAGCTGTTTCTTCTCCAGAAAATACCATTATGTTAAGAACTGGGAAACATTTTAGGACAAGTTGCATCTTACAGAAAAACAGAGCAAGACTGCTGGTGTGGGAATGCTGCAAGGCTGTAGAGTAGCATTTAAACTAGAAGCTGAGGAAAAACTGACAAACTCTAAACAGCTGGTTCACAGACTGACATAGACTCCGAAGGGGGATGCACCCTCTTCAGAGGTACATCAGCTGTTAGGTAGGAAGGCAGAATGCATTGTGTGGGCAAGGCAAATCAGACTGCCCATGATTCCAGTTGACTGGCATATGCGAGTGTCGTGAAACTAGGGCAGAATTTGCAAGAGCTTAATGTCAGTGCTAGAGGCTTGAGAAATGGATGGATTAGAATGTGTGGTATCAAGCAATTGCCCTGGTAAAACAGGCATTCAGAGACCTGGTGGGGAAAAAAGTATTCAGTAGGACACTGTTGCCAGGCTACTGACTTGAGAATGGCAGAACAGGATATGCGGGTGACAAAGTGGCACCACATATGTAAGATTACATAGAGTGCAACAGCATGGATGTCTTACAGGAAAAAAAGAAGCATTGCAGTAGGTCTCCATGGTTGGAAGTCTGTACTGACATAATTAAAACCAAAAAAATCTAATTTTAAAAAGGAATTAGAACTGTGCTAGTGACCCCTGATCAAGATGACAATAGTGATGAGAAAGTGAGACTAGAGAAACTGCAAGTTTCAGAGAGGTAGTAATAGAGAGAGATCCTCAAGACCACATCGTAATGAGATTAAGTATTTCAGTTTGTGATGAGGTGTAAAGTATTCCAGTGATACATGACTCCCTACTGGAACAAATAATAGATCTCAAATAATAACCAAATCAAAAGTAGCAGCTTGAGTAGTGCATGGACACTAGCATAAGAGGTATTCATGGGAGAGTTACTCTATAAAGCAACCACAATACAGTAGGGTTAACGCTGTTGGAGCAATGTAGAAATAAAGGCAGCTAATTAAACAAACAAAAAAAACCCACAACAACCAGCAAAAAAAGGGAACAGTCCAAATAGCAAGACGTCTACCATCAGCCTGGAGGCTGTTAAATACTGTACTAGAAACCCAGGTAAAATATGTACTGCAACTCAAAAAGAAATAAAAAATACTTACATAGCTCAATAAGAAAGTTACTCAGAGGGAGTTCTGTGTTTTGAATACTAGCAAGCAGAACAGGAAAACTCACAGCACATCACAGGTCAACTATAAACATGACACATCTAAAAAAATATTCTGAATATGATGCTCAAGGTGGTAGCACAGAATTCTTTAAATACATCAAAAGCAGGGGACAAGGTAGGGAGCTAGTGGGAGAGCTGATGACATAGGTTTTAAAAGGGGCACCTGCTGACAAAGGCTGTGACAAAGGAGACAAATTCTCTATAGCAGCTGGGCCAGAAGACCTAGATCAACATGGTCTAGCATCTCCTGTGTAATTGCTTTAAATAGATAAGCTAGATGGTTAGATCTCAGGACCAAACGGCATTTGTCAAAGAGCTCTGAAGGAAATCAGATGTGAGGTTGTAGAACTGCTGGGCAAGGTGCCTTCACCTATCATTACAGATTGCCAACACAGCTGTCATCTATGAAAAGGAGTGTCGAATGAAGGCTGAGCTACAGACCAATGAAGAATTTCCAGTCCTGATAGGATGGTCAAGTCTGCAATAAAGAATAAGTTTACTGAGAGCAAGGGTAAATATAGTCAGCTGAGAAGGGTGTAGGACTTGTATAAAGGTGAATTTAAGCTTACAAAGCATGGAGAAGGCTAAAATAGTATCACAAAAGCACATGGATAAAAATCCTTTGGCAAGGCTTTAATAAAGTGCCTAATCTGGAATTAGGAGAAGTGTCCTCTTCATGACTTGAAAACCAATTAAAAATTACCAAGCAAAGGATAGGGCATAATGGTCACTTCTCATGACAGAAAGGTCAGCAATGGGACCTTCCCAAAGACCAGTGCTGGGACCACTTGAATACATTTTTGTCAGTGACCTGTAGAAGTGCATATGCAGTGCAACCTGCGTTATAGATAAGCTCATATGGTACTGTGCTGATGGGGAGAAAAGTCCACAAGAACTTCAGAAAACTTCATGAATGGATAAAAAGTTGGCAGGTGAGCATCAGTGCATCTAGAGAAAAAAAATCATGACTCACGCAGCTAAAACTTGCGAAAGAGATGGGAGGATTCTGTTTTAACCAAACCAGGACAGAGGGTTATAACTGAACAGATTTTAACAAAATTGTTAGCGTGCACTGGCAGCCAAAGAGAAGATTTTTGGCATCATCAGTAGGGGTATGGGTAACGAGACAGAGGACAACACTTTGCAACTATGCAAAATCTCTGTGCGCTCCTGTTGAGTGAGTGCTTCATGTAGTTCTGATCTACACATCTCAAAGACACAGGGCAGTTCAAGGTACAGAACAGCACTGAGAATTATCAGGGAGGCAGAGGCCCTCCTTATGAAGGGACACTAAGACTGAAACTCTTCACATAGAAAAATAAAAACTGAGTGGCGTCTATGACTGTGGCTTGCAAGTTTTTACACACATTAAATAAGCTGAATACAAAATATTCACCAAATCTTACAGAATCAACGTGCAGCTGATGTAAATAAATTAAAAGTAAGTACACCCTTACTACTTTTTCAAATTCCCTGCCATGGGAGGTTGTGGATCTACATAATATCAGCAGGATCAGAATATGGTCAGAAAATTTTTGATCACAGTTCCACAAGAAACTAAAGGAGAGGCAAGCATGCACTGTTTACCTTCCTCAATACGGTAATTCTGGATGCTGGAGAGAGCATGAGGGAAAGGATCACATTCTCTCTAAATAGTATCTCAAATCAGCCAGAACAGTGAGCTAGATGAGCTTTTGGTCTGACCTCCTAAGGCATTTTGCAAGCTCATTAAGAGCTGTGAAGGAGGAAGGAGGTGACGTTAAGAAGACCTGTATGATCTACTGCAACTTTCGTTCTCTTGACAGCACAAATAAGGAGGCCTGGAAGGCACTAGCAATCAAGGAGGCAGATGCAGGTATTGGGAATGCTCAGGAGGATAAGAAGCATTTCAAAAGACCCCAATCCCAAGGCTTGTGGTCAGGCAGACTCTGTAGGAAAAAGTACAAAATTTAACAGAATGAAAATAAGCAGAGTAAGGTATTTAGATCTGAAGTGCTGAGCAACAAGAACACATACAACTACTTTAAATACATATGGAAATGTGTCATTAACAACTTAAAGACACATCAAAAATCTTGGGATACTCTTTTGATGCTAACATTTTATGAAGTGCCAGAGTGAATGCTATTTGTTGTCTTTCCTTCCTTTTACATTCATAAGAAGCCGATAACTGTTCCAGTCGTATTTCATAGGTGATCACTTCCAGTGCTATGAATTTATTACCCTACCTACAGCGTTCACAGTAGTATAGGGACAGGTTGGAGTTTGATTTAAAGAACAGACTGAAGCAGTGAAAAGCAACACAGCTGCACCATAGGCAATAAGAACTGCAAGTCTACACGCGGCAGGCAGTACGGAGTCCTCCATTTCTTATGCTTGCTCTGCTGCATGCTACCTGGCACATATGCTTCCTCCCCACATCCAGACTTAGATACTTTTCTATAGACCTCAGCAAGCATTTTCAAAAGCATTAGCTCCATTTTCTTCCATCCTCGAGCACCAGCAGCTTCTTCCTTGTGTCCTTTTTCTGTATGGGGAAACCTCATTCCACATTTGTTTTGTTACACTTTGTTAGTTACTTTAACTAGATGTTGATGTAATTGGTATAACATTTGTGTTGTCATTAAAGGGAACATTTAGATGAAAATTACATGATGTATAAATCTGGAGATAAGCGAGCAGTTATCTCTTAAGAGTGTCCAGATTCTGAATGAACAGGAGTGTGGTACTAAAAAACTTGATGGCATTTTTTTCTAGCTCATGCTTGCAGCAGTAGACACCTACAAAATTGTAAAAAAAAAGAAATCCTTTGGATCGAAGCATAAAGATTTATACCAGCAAAGCCTTACAACTGAATTTGCAAAGAAACTGTAAAAAAAAAAAATGACCATTCTCTTTGCAATCAAATTCAACTCCAGATACTCTTCAGAACAGCCAAATAAAACTCTCTCCACAGTCATGTAAGTGACATTAACAAGGCTCAGTGTCCTGTTAAGGATCTAGAACAGACCTTCACATGGATATAGGTGTCTGGTCAGGCAGAGTCATACACAAACTCAGGACCTCATCCATGAAAGATATAAGATGTCTTTAGACCAAATTAGAAACTGTGGTAGTTATTCTTCCAGTTCTTCATAATACATGAACAACCGAGTATAATTTTGCTCTTAATATTTAGTAGTACTGAATAACTATATTCAAGAGAAAAATAGCCTATAGTTTTTTCCTGTGATGAAAATGTAATATAGATGTATTCTTGCATTCTCTAATATGAGTTGAAGATTTTATACACTTATTGAGGCTTTGGGGTTTCCTCCCCCGCCACTCCCCCCCCATATTTTCTGTCCAAGAGGATTTCACCCCCATGTCTATTTATCCTGGACACATGCACACATACAAAAGAATGCCTTGTTAGGAGTTCTTAATGAAAAGATTAATCTCTGACAACTTCTTGTTAGAACTTTTCAAATCCAAGAGTAGGCATTCACCTATGCACAGTCTGTGTATGAAAAGCAGCACTGTATGTTCTCTAAAGTATGGATATATGCTACACTAAGAATTAAGTGAGTTCAGAGCTCATTGTCTGCCATGTTGCAAACCAAACCCAACACCACCCATAAAGAAAGGTTAAGTCAAACAACTCAAGTCTTTTGCTTTCTCTGACGTGATATAAAACCAATATTTTCAGGGGAACAAACCTTCACAGAATGGTTTTGACTTTGTTGGTACCTATACTAAAAATTAAAATTCCACGTTCTACATTCACCCCAGTTAGCTATACTATTATGTAAGATAGAGCTAAAATGAATAAGCAAACCCAAATTTCTTTCTTTGTGCATCACAGTAAGCATATGATGCCAAAAGAAACATCTTTCCACATTTTCAAGGGGGGTTTGTATTGTGCATTAACACAGGTCAGTACATTTTATTTGAGATTACTAACTTCCATAACAGTAGGCTATGTGCTTGTCCCTCTAAAAGTACTTGAATTAAATTGGGAATATTGCTCTGGTCTGTATTTAGCCTTTCTGCCTTGCATTTTAAAAATGCTTCATGAGGATAAGCAGTAACGAAGAAGCCTCAGAAGTTCCCAAGTTGGAAGGATTTGTTTTATCTTCTAATAGTTACATTTTTGCTTTAGGAGTCTTACTCTAGAGAGGGAAAAAAAAAAAAAAAAAAGCCTCAAGGTAAGTCATTACTGAGGAGCGCTTCAGGCAAAAACAGTGGAAAATATGAGTTTATCTAGTCTGTAGCACACACACTTCCATAAGTATTTGTTTCCCCTCCAGTAGCACTTGGTGCAGAAGATCCATTCTCTGGGTTTAAGGATAGAGAACAGGAAGCTTTACATTATGTATAAAGAAGAGCTGTTAAGAGTCCTAGTCAGTTTTTGTTTGTTTTGTAATAGTAGTATCCTGGTTTTCCAGGAACAGACCCATGGGCCAGCCATGGCAGGCAGGCCATGAGTAGCCCCAAGTCAGCTGGGAGATTCAGTCAGGGCAGCTGAGTCAACTGACTCACAGGTGTATCCCATACCACTTAATCATTCTTATCATAAAAGGAGGGAAGAGCAGGGAATTCTTCTTTCTGGGGCTCTTCCCTATTGCCTTTCTGCTCCTGCTGCTGACCCTAAGGACCAGACTGAGTATAAGCTTGTATACATTATGTTGGTGATCATATTAGTTTTGTTATTTCAATAAATCTGTTTCTACTTCAACCCCCAGGACTTCTCCCTTTTTTTCCCAATTCCCCTTCTCAGCTGGGGAGGGGTCATTGTCTGGTAGAACAACTGCTGCAGTTTAGCCCTGGGTACAGGTTAAATGCAGACAAGTACATATTTTCACTATCAGTGGAGTCATCTTGCAGAATGGAGGTAAACAGAACTGCTTACTTCTTATCCAAAAGTGGTTTTTGTTGGTCAAAGCTAGTGGAAGTTATTGTTAGTATCAGAGGAAGCTTGTAGTCAGTTTTTGTCCTAGAGAGAGCTATCTACCACCAGTACATCTGAGGGCAAGTAATAAATCGCCTCAGTGCTGAGGCTGGATTTGGCTGTCTGTGTCAATAGAAAGTCCTCCCTAGTCAAGGTGTTCAGAGCTAGTAATAACCGTACCTGGTGCAGAACAGTCTTTAGCCCTTCCTTTTCTATAATTACTAACTCTCCTCACTTTAATCAATTCCTTCCCCCACCTCCCTCTTGGATAGGGTCATGGCAAGTTTATGGCCCTGCTCCTGTGACACTTAAAGTCCTCAACAGCTAATTGCTGCTCAGATACCCTGTTTTCTTCAGGCTCTCCTCTTGCACCTCTGACTTGACATTTTAAGCCAGAGGCACAGATCTTGACTGGATTGTACTGTGACTTTTCTCAGAGAATTTCATTAACCCCTGAGGTGTCCAGCCACAGACAAAATTCCCTGCCCTCCCACACGGCGTTTCCCATGACTGTCTCTTGCCTTTGCCTGCTTCCCTGCTGGAGAGATATCTCAGAAGAGGGCTTGGCTGACCCAGTGCCCTCGCCTGTGAAGCAAAATGGTCTTTTCCTTTTTACAGCTCACATATTATAAAACCATAAGAGGAAACAAAGCTAAAAAGCTGTGGCCTTCCCACAGTTAATGTCTGGTTTGCCTCTAGAGGACAGGCTGAAAGCACAACAGATACAGTTTTGCAAAAATAAATAAAGTTTGCAAGGAGTATTTGTCATGCAAACACTGCAATTACTTTCACCTAAGATCTTCAATTAATGTATCATGTGACAAATACTTTAATACAGAGAACATGTAGAAAGAGCAGAGTAAGCATTTCTCCAGCACTTCTTGTTCAGTGAGAGTGGGATATAGTCACAGTTCATTGGCTTTGTAATGCTGGCTTTATAATGCTGCCTCTGTCCCGAAGCCATTGGAGGTTGATGTCAAACTTACCCTCACAGCTCGGTTATTTAACAGTTTTTATAAGTTCTGAGAATTTTAATGAGTATTTAAAGTGCCACAAGTTAAGGAATCGATGACAGTAATGGCACAATTTCATCCTACATCCCTTTTGGTAATCACGTCTGTCAAAAGCCTTAGCCCAGCAGTGCATGGTTCAGGGAAAACAAGATTTCCTGCTGGGTGTATAGCTCCTTCCCCAGGCTGGTTCCGCAAAAAAGAAGTGTTTAAGCCATAGGCACACACATCACAGAAAATCCTAAGAATACATTTTAGTTCCCAGAATAAAAACAGTGTTAGCATTCATTCCAGTGCATCATAGTAGTAAATGAAGCCACTATAATTTATAGTTAAGGCAGACAGATAACACTGAAAAAATCTAGCCACCACAGCTCTAGATACAGGATTTTTCATGTTTTAAACTGTTGCCAGGTGAGGCAATTCTTAAGGGATCGAGAAAATTAGTCTCAACTGGCTACATAATTATTTAAATGTCATAAGGTCCCAAGACCTCTGTCCCCACAGAGATTCCTGTTAGGAGAAATCTGAAATTTCCATGGTTTATCAGGGATGCTCAAGGCATCAGAGTCGTCTGACAGACAAGTGATGCTTACTCACATCCTAGTGTTCATATCCATTAGAAAAAGGCCACAAATACTACAAGTCATGCTCTTCAGGGGTATATTAATCATTATCAACAGGCCAACCAGCTGATACAACCCAGGAACTATGGAGATATTAATTAACATTCAGATTTATTTTTCTTGTAACTCTCAGCAGAAATTGCTTCCACAAAGGAACCCAAAATTACCTACGCCTCTTTCCCTATGTATTCAAGGACATTCAAATGCCTCTGGGGTCTCTGTTCGTTATGAAATCAAGTAGCATGAAAAACTGAAAAAAAAATTTTGGTAACTAAGAGCTCTTCAACAGTGGAGCATAATATAAGGGTATAACTTCTGACCAGTGCGCAATAAGCCAAGGTGTCCAGTATCCCATATTAAACCTGTCTTCTGCTTAAAACCCGAATTTCATGGTCTGTCTTTCTGCTTCCTTTCCTGCTCAATCTGAGGCATATTTAAAACCCCTCAAAATGTACTGTTCCTTTAAGAAGCTCTCTGCTGCTGTTAGTGCACAAGTATCATCACTTTTCTTTCTGAAGTAGCTTAGTACTTTCAAGTGTCATTCACACTGAGGGGTACCTGAAAAAGTACATTAAGAGACTTTGGTTTCAATTGGTCGTGCTTTCTGGGTTACTCTTCCTTCAAACATCTTTTCTGTCTGATTCATTTCAGGAAAACATTAACATTTAATGCCATTACAGGCTTAAACAGATATTTATCATTTCCTTTTTGCAGGTCGCAATTTTTGTGACACTAATATAAATCAGCACCAAAGGGTGCTGTGGTATGTCATGCACTAATAAAGACAAGAATCTGTGCAAGATAATAGAGATAAATGAAGATGTATAATAGAATGCCTTGATACAGGCTAGCTTTCAGCACAATTTGCAGATGGGGTAAAGTAAGTAGCAGTACTCCCAGGAGTGTCAGAAGTCTAAAAGCAAGAGTACTGCTCAACATGTGAATTTGTAATATTATTATGTCAGTGGATTTATAGATAAATTAGAGCTACAAAATGTACTCTTCATACATACCAGGCTCTCGGTTATTATATGCTAGTTGCAGTTTACTGATAAGTATATTTGTGCAAGCTTTCCTGGTGTCCACACTTGCCATACTTCCCAAACCAATGTTTTCGTTGTGGAGAAATAATGGAATTAGGCCTCATTCACCCCATAAATATTATTTGTATTCAGATATGTTATGTGCAGACAATCCTTTATTTAAACTTATGTGTTAGTTGCAGTCAACACTATATGGCATTCAGTGCTCAGTGCTACAAAGAGCCCAACTGTAGTATTTGTAGAAGACAGAACACAAAATAAAGCTTTTGCATAATACTGATTATAGGAAATAGCTGGGAAGAGTACATTCAGACCTTATTCTGAACTGAGAGGATGCTGCAGGTGATGTAAGCTTAACAAAACCACTATCTTCAGTGTTATTACCTCCACCAAGGGAAGGTTTCTCCATTTCCAGATAGCTATAAAACAGAGTATCCAATGGTCTCTAGTGGAGAAGAAAACCAAGTTTCTAAAACAATTAATTCAACTCGCCAAAGCACAAAATGTAGTTACCTTTCTAAATTGCTACCATCTTATTGTGTGTTGTGTACGCCATCATCACCTCTCAGTTGGCCTTTCAGTTCACCGTCAAAAACCACATCAACTATAGAGGTAGAGGCCAAAAATTATACAAAGAAAGAGGTACAGATGTTCTAAGTCATGATCTTGTAAAGGGCCACATACAAGTACATTTAAGTACAACTATTTTGTGAGCTTAAGAGTAGATGCATACTCAGAGCCATTAGGAAAGATATTTAGATGTGCGTACATAAGCACAAATCAGAAGTCACTGATCACTTATCAGTTGCTGAGTTACTTTGGGAATCAGAGAGCAATTTGTTAGCTACTATATAGAGATAATGCTTCTTAAGCACCTTGAAATGTAAGGTAATATTCACATGTATAGTATTACTGTTTTCTGATTACTTTTATTTTTAAAAAAGCAATAGTCAGCCTTCATGATAAACCTCTTCATCTCATATCCATAATTTGAACGGAAGTATAAACCACTGTATTCCCTTGTTAAGTCTAATACGATCCGTAGCACTGGAAATTTATTGACATTTTATCGTGTTTCTTCAAGTACAGCTAATCATTCAAGAAAAGTAACTGTCTCTTAGTGTTACAAATGTTTTTTTCTTGAATTACTATACTTTTCTTAGTACAGTCAGCTCTTCACGATCCCATCCAACATAACAAGATTCAGCAAAAAATATCCAGAAAATATTACTTAGGTCCTATAATGTCTCATCCCTTTAGCCGTTCATTGTTCTAAATTTTGTAAAACATGTATTATATTTATCCTATTTAGCCTCAACAAAACATTAATTTAAAAGCAAATCTGATTATTGTTCATAAAAAAGACAATACTAAACAATTAGTCATGTCCTTAGAGTAAATTTTAGGACTAGAGGACATAGGAGTAATTTGGCTTGTGAATCTGACATGTAGCCTTCTATGTAATTAGGATTACAGTTTTACAAGATACATAATAATGAATAATCCTGGTTTATAAAGGAACAGTTACATTTCACATGAATCTTTTCTTATGCAAAGTAGTTGTATTCCTTCTTGGAAATAATTGATTGGTTACCAATTTGCTCAATTTAGACTGCTGGGCTGAGTTCTGCTCCACTCATGCTTCCAGCGGGCACACATTTGCACTAATTATCAGTATCATCTTCAAAGTCCTAATCAAAAATGACATGTCAAGAAGAAGAGTGTATAGTATTTCTGATCAAGAAATTAAATCAAGCTTAGAAGTCTCATACTAAAAAGCAAATTTATATTTACAAGTTATGGCTCTTATACCTATTATTTCAGTTATTACTTTCAACACAGTAAGCCAGGACTATAAAAGCAAAAGAAAACAGGCAACGTGAAACAGAAAAACATGGAACATTTCCAGTTATGAATGCAAGTTATGAGTTTCCATTATTTCCAAGCAGATATGAGCTCAGGAAGATGGTAAAGTGGAATGTGGTTAAATAAAATCCATTGATCAAAGTGAGAAAAAAAAAAAACAATGTACCTGTATACTGTCTTTTCCTCCATCTGCAGGTAGTTGTCATGGCTATTGTGAGGGAAGGTACAGGTTGTTTGCTCAATTTAATTAATAGCTCTATGGTTTTGTTCAAGGCAAGCACAGACAAAAAGGTAGCTTTGCTCCCAGTCAGACACAACCCCAGGACCGAAGGACACACTCCCTGTGCAGGTACTGCACCTCTTCTGCTGGCACAGGCTTCTTAAAGGGAGACAGACTGGGGAGACACTAAGCAAGTGGGATATCTACCGTGTAGACTGAGGTTTAAGGCACTCTTAAGAAGCAGAAGAAAGCAGATCCACACCTAAAACTCAGGTATCATAGAGACTATCCTGTCCAATGACCACACAAGAGACCATGTAATTTATTGGGACCTAAAACAAATAAATTCACCCATTGTACAAGGATATAGTGAGCAAGATAACTTGAGGTTAAATAACTCATATTTTGTTCCATTTTACATAGTAGCTCTGCATTCTTATTCTGAATATCTTAATAAAACTCAACCTTTAAAAACTGCAAAGCCTTTGGCATCCTAACTTCAAGGAGAAGATAGAAACAGCTCGATTTCAGCTATCTCTGATCAACTCAAGAAAATCAGTAATCTCAGACACAGCACTTGAAATGGCTTCATGTGTCACATACAGGAATTATCACAGAGGAAACTTGTATTTCTTCTTGTCAGTTCCTAGCACAATACAAAAAGCCCCGAGTCCACAGGACATGCAATGAGTGCTTTGATAGAGGAAGATAAGTTATCGGTGAAGTTTACCTGCATGTTCATATTACCAATAATTTTCACAAAACATCACACCAGCACAGTCCCAGCACTGGGCTGAAATCCCACAGCCATACCTGGGACAGCCTCTGCCCTCCAGAAAAGCCTCTCCAATGCAGAGGGCAGCTTTCTAACACAGTTATCCCTGACACCAGTCACACACCACTGTTGCTCATGAAATCAATACCCTCCACATCCCTGAGGCTTCCTTACTCTTTGCAAAGCTTTAGCTGCCTCCTCCCACTCTTTTATGAGCTCATTTCCTTTGGCCCTGCTTTATTCATGAGGTTAACCCTGGTCTTGCCATGGCACATTTGTAAATCCTATTGGTGCAATGTATAAATATTAATTGGAACCCAAACACTAGCTGAAATTGTTACATAAGTGAGTTGTGGCTGCCTTTTAGAGTAGTCAAATGAAAATTTGCATTGGCTATTTTAAAATGGAAATACTTTTGCTAAAATAAGCATATTAATTACTATATAATAATTGGTATGATTAGGAAAAGAATAGATATGTCTTATTGGCTCATATTATTTTTTTTACTGTTCTGTTTTGTTCAAAATAGGGAACGGTTCTGGAATTAGAAACACAGAAGCTTTGAAACTATCAATATGATTATAATAATGAAAGACATCACTTGCACTTCCTTCTTCTTTTTTTGATTGACATCATTGCAATTACTAATATATCTGAGCTATTGCCAGAGTCTTCTGCAAAGAGTGCACTCATTAAATTTTAAAGCCTGTGTATGCAGTGAGTGACTGCCTGTGAAATGAAAGCTCTGTTCTAGTGAGATTCAAAGCTGAATACAAGCTCAAAGGAAAATTGCTTCTCTTGTCAAATCCTTCTTAAAACTTTGAGAAGATTTCCGCTTAATCATCTTCAAATTCACTTGCCTCCTAAACTGGAGATGCTTATTTGTAGCAAAGGCAAGACTATTTTGTATTTATTATAGAAGCTGGGCACCACTTCCAGGTTGATTGTCAATAACTGGATACCTTTATTGGAGACAGTCCTGAAAGTGACTTTTATATGACTTGGAAAAAAAATTAAAAAAGGTAATCTGCAGGACTCTAGCAATAAAAACACAGGAGACTCCTGTTTTTCAGGCTCTGGCTACCAGTGTCCAGTTTGAAAATATTTTTCACAGGCTTGTTGGGAAAGTATTATGCCAAATATTTTATCATTAATATATTGGGTATTTTCCTTCGTTGATCTAACTCCCTTTGATCTAACAGCTAGTATTTAATTAAGACTAATCTTTGCTAATGAAAAGGAAAAAAAAAATGACAATAGAGAAAATTAATGGTCATACCATCACACACAGGTCACCTTCTGATAAGGTCTGCAGTTTTTTCAATGTGAATCCATTTGATGGACTTAATGCTTACTGATACTGCTCTTGTCCGATATTATAGGGGTACAGTCCATCAAAGTAAATGTTCATGAAGTATGTTTTACTGGTACTAGACTCCAGGGTGAGAAATGTAGTTACACTATTGAACAGCACTGTGGCTGAATCCATTTGCTTCTTCTCCCTTTACAGTAACAGAGAAAAGGATTAAGAAAAAGTACTAACAATATGAAGGAATGCTACTGTTCTCACAACTCCAAATGTTAAGCTCTTGCATCCTTTCTAATTGCAAAGGAGGACTGGAAAAATTGTGGGAATAAAAATCAAAGATAAAAATTAAAATAAAATAAAAACAAATTAAAAAAAAATAAATAGAAAAAATAAAAATGATAATGCAAGTTCAATTGCTGAGAAGGCTGAACCAGTAGGTGTCATCCTGTGGTTACATTGCTCTCTGTAGGGCCAGCCAGGTAGACATCGCCTATCTCCTGGAAAGGCCCTTGCTGAGTCCCTGCAGGGGTCTAACACAAATCTGGATAGCCACTCCATTTGGTACACACTCGCCTTTCCCACAAATGCTTCCTGTCTTCCCCGATGTGTAGACACCATTATCCAGAACCACCTCAGTTATCCAAGAACAGCCTCCACTCCTGGCCCGGCTGAGACATGGAGGGATGAAGGAAAAGAGGGAGCACAGGACCACTCAGGGTATGTGGAGCACACCTGTTGTGCACACAGCTCCCACACCTCCTCTGGCTGGAAGTCTGCTGGTGGAGTGACCATGTTTTCCCTAAGCTCTCCCTTTCCTTACCTGCAGGGTTTCCTGCCTCGGGAGGCAGCTCTAAGTGTCTCTACCCAGAACAAGGGAGTTTGCTCTCCCATGAATCAGAAAGGACTCTGCTTTCAGTGCTTATTTACTAAACCCCGAGCGTGTGACCTAAACTAAATAATACTAGAAAACTTGCGACATTTCTCATATTACATCCTACAAGCAGCATTGATTTTGTGGCTTGGAGCAGGGTAGGCCCTGAAGTCATCTAAAGGACTAAAGGTGTATGAACACCAAGAAAACAAAGGAAAAGTAGCACGGTGTCTATCCTAGAGAAATGCACAAGTCACAGTTGTGGTTTGCCCATGTAATCAGTAAGATGTGATATGACCAAGGAAAATGAGAACTTTTACATGCCAAAATCTGAGCCTAGTAGGATCTACTGATCAGTTGAATCAATAAAATAAAACAGAAAGAATAGACTGAACTAGAAAAATAAAGTTAAATGAAATGGAGTAAAATAAAATAATAAAATAAAATAAATAAACAAAAACTGAAAACCCTGCATGTTAAATATAACTATCTGCTGGAGTCTAATCAATATATGTTAGAATATATGTTACCAAATTTTCTACTGAATTCAGTGGCGCTGTTTCTAAGCTGTGTCTAATAAACTGTAAAAGAATACTATGATTGATAAAATTATCCATCATTTGTAATTACACAAATATTTTGTGGAAAAAATCATGGTTGCAAAATTTGACCATAAAACAGAAATATAAATAGTGCAAATATTTCAAGGAAATTAGCTGTAAGTTGTAAATGGATTTTGATTATTTATGTGTTTTTAAATGTTTCCTTAAATGCTTGCTGATAACTTTGGTTAGTTAAGCTACACATTTATAAAATACATATTATCGTAGGGAATGATCTTCCTTCTTTCATTCCATATGTTAGTTTTAAACAAAAATGCTGATGAATTCATAGGGAAACTTGAATAGTTTCAAGGTTCATAAAATCTGATTCTAAAGAACTGTTTATGTTGATTATATGTTGAATACTGTCTGCATTTGTTATCTTATCAGTATGTTCCTAAAGTAATAACCTGCATAATTGTTTGGTAGAGATTGCTGTGGTAGAGATCCATTACCAGTCTTTGCTTTTTGACCTTTTTCCCCTCTGATTGCTGTTTGTATGGCAACAACTTTTCTACTTTGCGCTGATAAATGATGTTTCCCAAGTAGCATAATAAACCATCACTGACCACTTTTTTTTCACCTTCCCAAAATGTCCTTCATTTTTGTTTCACATTTATTTTCATCTGTTACTATTGTGGTCTCACCCAGTCAGGATTGGTGACATGCAGTGTATAAGTGCATGCAGCTGCTGGGGAAACAGCTGTAATGTTCCTCCCTTCTCCTCAGAGTACCAAAGAAATCAGTGCATGAGGTGTGTGAGAACATTTTTAAATATTTGAAAATATTTCTGACTAGGTGTTTGCAATAAAGTTCCAGGGATCTGGAATTTGCTACCCTAATTGCTCTGAAATAGAACAAAATGATAAGCCTCACCTACATCCTGCCACACATCTCACCCTTCCACTTTTCAAGACATTTAAAAATAAAACCTGTTAGACTACAAATCACTTTTTGAGAAAGGGAAGGGTAATGCAATGATTTATTATGAACTTCTAAAAGTAAACATCAACTTTGCAGATGTTTATTTTCTAAGCACGTAAATATTCCCACCGATCTAACTGCATCTGCTGTACTTTATCTGCATCCCATAATAGTGTTATATTGTCTAGTTAAACAACTGCCGTATCCCGAAGGCCTTTGCACTTGTTTGACAGAGTAATGCCTGCATGCATCACTTGTAAGGGGCCTTGGGATCTTCCACACAAGAGAGCACTGAGCCTTATCCTAACTAAACTTCCATGTATTTTGGAGGTTTGTTGATCACTGATACTATCAGAATTACTTCTTATTACTTCTGTCAACGTCTCAAGATGAGAAATCAGTTCTAATATTTCCACTGATCCATGGAGGATCAGTAAAGCAACGGGGAAAAAGATATGAATGTACTTGAAGAATGAAGATAAGTTTCTCTGATGATGATGATGTAGTGGGATGCTTTCCTTGTGACTACCTCTTAATTTGCATTCTTTTTATTCTGCAAAGAGAAAGAAGCTGTGTTTCATAACTACATTGATTTGTTTCTCATCCAGTTCCTTGGGATTTATCCATCACAGGAAAAGTTTTAATTGCATTGTCAGTATTCATCAAACTGCATTTTGACTTGAAATTCATTTTTGGTCATGAAAGGAAAACTTGAAATATTATAGCTCCTTTAGGAAAACTGTTTGAATTCCTTTAATCATGAGAATTGCTGTTTCAGAGGCTAAAAAGAGGCAACAAATCTAACTTTGTAAACAGCATAAAAATTGATGTAAACAATAATATGAGCAAACATCTATAGAACCTGAAAAAAAAAAGTAAATGTTCAACAAGTAAGAGATGAAAAAAGGCCTTGAGAAGTGGGAGAGGAACTTCCAAAATGAAATAACCTACTGCTGTCAATAGCTTGTCCATAGAGAAAAATTGCTCCCCGACTCACCTTGTTCCCTTTAGCATGGACTGAGCATCACAGCTGGGATGGAACGAGCAAAACAAAGCACAGAAAGAGCCAGGAAATGTCAGCAGCAAGACATGGTGAGTGATCACTCCTTCGTCTAGTCTCCTGACCACTTTTTAAATTAGAGAGAGATATTCTTACGGAGTTAACAGCAGTGAGTAAGCCTCACCTACCTCAAACTCTATTTCAGTTTAATCTCTGTCAACCCGTTTTTCTTAATTCTGGTGCTAGAGTGGTGGTAGGAAGGAGATGGCTGGCCTCGGGTGGCCTCAGAGAGGATCTTCAGTGCGAGAATCCAGCTTATGGTACTGATGACATCTACGTTCAGAAACTCTATGTAGAGAAATTAATGTAGGATATTCTCCATTTAACCAGATTCCTCAGTGCATTACATTCTCCAAAGTCTAATTAACCATTAGATTATACATAATCTTTTAAGTGTAGGCTCATTACAACTTCTCCCTTAGGTATTTAATACCTTTGGGTTCCCACTATACTTTAATTAAAATTATAAACTACTATTTTTAAAATTTAATCCTACAATCAAAGAAACCTGGCTACTTTTAGACACTTTGGTTACAGTTTTTGATCTCCTTGGCTGTTCTTTCTGCTGATTTACAGCAACTGACAGATGATTAAAGCTCCATGTGTCCAATCACCAAGAAGTTATTTCCCTTTCTGCATTCTCTGATTGACAGGAAAGATGAGAAATGAAAGTTCAAACAGACTGTAGCAAATGAGATAATTTTAAATTTACCACTGTTCAGAGAAAGCAGCACTTCACATTACCAAACAGAGAAAAAATAATGCCTCAACTATAAAAATTTTGACACTGACAGAATCTTTATCCAATTACAGGTTTGATTTTCTTTTTGATAGCAGGAACTAAGACATGATTATGATTTCTCCTGCATTCAACAAAACACATCCCATTATTTTTTGTGTTTCCTTTGGAGATTTGAATTTGGCTTAATGATGTACAAAATTCAGAAAACCAATGGGGAGGAGAAGGGACAGGATGGGACTCTTGAGATACCTGTAAAAATAATTCCAGATGGAAAACACAACTAAAAGATAAATGAGGTTAAAAACACTAGAGTATATACAAAAGCAGTTTTGCTTGCTCTTGTAAATTGTTTGAAGGATGTTCAACCAGTAATCTCCGTTTAAATCCAGTGGACCCATTAGACAGGGAGACAGATAGACTCCTTACAGAAAGGGAGACTGCTGTAACTGAACAGTCTCTCATCACTGAAGGTATTCAGAAGCTTCACATAGCACAGACTTCTTTAATCCCTAATGGTATTCCTGGGTTGAGAAATAACTATATTGGGATTATATGAGCCGATTTTCTCCAGTTTGACAACCCGTCACACAAGCACTTGCATCATGTATAGATATGGAGAAATATGCACACAACTGTGATGCAAATTTAGGCACCGTTGGAAAGAGTACAGAGAACTCACATTTCTTGATTATGCCTCTCATAGGACACTAACTGAACAATATCACTTCTTACTTGTTAGGTTGAAATCCTATTTCAGTGTAAACTAACCTTATTATGTTTCCTAGGCTTTTTTGCTGTTCCACTTAGCCAGCAGACAACAGTTTGAGTCAGATTTGGAGTACTGTTCGTGTTTGGCAAATACTTAATGCAATATTTGAAACCATAATTGCCTAATCAAATGCTCCTAGTAATTTAAAGTGCAGAATAGTTGGAATTCTCATCTAGACAAACCAGGTAACCAGTATTCTTTAAACACTTAAAATTTTTTTATTTTCCAGAAAGGATGTTTGCTGTATATTAAATTCATTAGTCTGTGACTTAATTAACTAATATTAAAACTTCATTCCTTGGCTGTAATATTATAGGAATCTAATGCTATTGGAATATCAGTTCTAGTGGTTATCCATGTCTGCAGAAATAATTATTACTGTCACATCTATACACCAGCAATAAAACACAAAGATCAAATCCTGATGAGTCAGATGCAAGCAAATTTCATTTGTCTCAGTGTCTTTAAGCCTAAACAGTTATGCACAGCATCCACTTTTTTTTAGGAGTCTCTTGAGCAGACAGTCAGGATTCCATAAGATTACTTTTCCTGCTTCAGTGAATATTTGGGAATGTATTGACCCACTTCATCTCATTTGGGATTATTTTAAGTCTTGGAAGAATGAGTAAAAGAGAAATGTAGTTAGTAGGCTACACCTGAACTGCAGTGTTGTCATTCTCAAGCAGGAAACCAGTGGGAAGTGACTAATAAGCTCTGTAGATAGACTTATGCTCTTTTACTACACATTCTGTGAAAACACTGGGCCTGATTTGCACTGCAGTGTGCTCCAGGTGATGCAGAGAAGGGATATGTCTCCTCGCTTTCAACAACACATGTCATAGTCTCAGAAATCCGTAGACAGTTTGTCTAGGTAACTTGTAATGGTTAATTTTGTGTTCCAGACATTATTTTATTCCATGTTTTTAACCCTGGGAATAATTCTTGTCTATGAACTCCCTCAATATCTTGGGCTAAGCTGAAAAGGCTAAAGTATAGGAATGCTTTTGCCAGCAGAATAAGAACAAACTTTTATACATTATAAATTTACAGATTTTTTATTTCAGTCCCAATTTTCTTCTATATTGCAAATTATTCATCTCTTTGACTTTGAAACAAATGCAATAGGAATAACCCAAATTTTTATCTCAGCTATTTTAATTTCCATGTGCACTATATTCAGTGCTAGATTTTGTCATGGTCCAGCATCATAACTGCCTTACAGCAGGGATTGTCTTTAAAAGTGCTGTGAGATCTAACCTTGAAATACTTCTCTAGTAAAACAGCAATTTTTTATATTTTTCTCAAAGATTAGCAACTTGGTCAGGTTTTCTCTTTTTTTAATGGCAGTTATACATCTGCAGATCTTATGGTACTGCTAGGTCCACCTCATTTCTGCCATTACCCAGTCTGTATGCTGGAATTTCAGGACAGTGCATCCTCCTTCCCCAAAAAAGTTTGGAAATAGCCTTATGCCTCAACGTTTAAGTGATTAAGATTGTATTTCTTTCTTATTTAAAAAAGCTTAAAATTGTGATATAGGGATTTGTATGAAATTTCCTTTAATATGTCAAAGATATTTCTTAGTTCTAGCATTATCCATGAAAGGCAAAAAATGTGAAACAAACTCCATCCTCTGTGGGCAGAATGCCTCTGGCATCTAAAACTGAAGGAATGGACTTCGTTACTTGACATCTCCAAAACAGCAATACTTGCAAAAGTCTCAATATTGCCCTAAGGTTATTTCTTATCTTACTAAATGCCTTAAGGGGCAGTAGATCTTTGTTCTCTCTCACACACTCAAATACAGTTCACATATCATTTATTAAGGGATGGAGAGGTAAGAATTTTTTATATATTTTTTATCTCCTCAGAAATATGTTTATATATATTTTCATATTAGTACAACAGCATAAACAAAATGTATATATAACAAAGGAGAGGAGGGTTAGCTTAAGAAATATCATTCAGTACTGAATATTTTCATGCTTACTTATGGTTGACTTGCTTGTGTCACTTAAAAATATACCTTTCTCATTAGTATAAGGCATATTGTAGTGACGACACAGGAGATGGCATTAATAAAACCAGAGTACAACAGCTTGCTTGGTTTTCTGCATTAATAAAAACTGTGGATTTAAAAATAACTGTAATTCAACCATTTACAATGCTTTTCAGTTTGAAATTGTATCTAGTGAAAAACACTGGCAACAGTTTTAATAAAGACTTCCATTACAATTTCCATCTAGAGTTCTGGTTCTCAGTGTCAGAGGTAGCTTCCACTACTTAGTGTAAACAGGTATAGTTGGAATCTGGGTATAGACAGACATAGAAGATGTTAAATGTAACAGAAATATTTTATGCTTTGCTATAAACTGTGCTGTATATGCCATTCCAAAGTTAAACCAAAGATGAAATATAATGTTTTTATATGAAAAGTAAATGTGCTGGCCTAAGAGAGAAGAGAGCCAGGAGATGATGTGCTATCATTTTAGCAGCACCTAAGGTATCAAAAGGACTTGCAATGGAGAGCAAACCAAACCAGTACAATGTCTGGACAGTCTATAGGTCAAATCTTCCAAACCCCATTTCTAACATTGTTACATCCCAAGACAACTGTCATGACTAAATGTTGGGTTTGTAGGGCAAATATAAGAAATACTAATGCTCTGATGATTTTCATTATTGTCCTGCTTTCTCAGGAAGAGACCCATGGGCCAGCCATACTAGACAGGCCATGAGTAGCCCTGAGGTCAGTTGGGAGATCCATTCAAGACAGCTGACCCCAGCAGACTCACAGGTGTATCCCACACCACTTCCTCATGCTCATTATAAAAGGATTATAGAAGTTTATTAAGAGCCAAGTTCCTCTTCCTGGGGCTCCTTCCTACTGGGCTTCTGCTCCTGCTGCTGATCCCAAGGAAGAGGCTGAGTAGAACCTGGTGTACTTTATGTTGGTGATTGTATTAGGTTTTTATATCATTAAATCTGTTTCTACTTCAGCCCATGGGACTTCTCCCTTTTTTCCCCCCAATTCCCCTCATCAGCTGGGGAAGGGTCATTGTGTGGTAGAACAACTGCTACAGTTCAGCCCCAGGTACAGGCTAAATGTAGACAATTATATATTTAATTATTTTGATTTGATACAGGGAGCAAGGTGGAGAGAGACAGCTGGAGAGAAGTAAACAAGGTGGAAGTGCGAAGTAATGCCAAGGTTTGGGGACAAGAAGGACCACCTTCTGGGATCATCCAATTACCAAGCTGATTTGGAAAGCTGAGCTTTCTGTCATAGGAAAAGAAAAGACAGTGGGAAAAATGTCTTTAATGTTAATGTTAATGTTTCTGTATAGGTAAAGGATATTAGGAAGAAGCAATGTAGTTGAGAGTTGGCAGAAGTTGAGCAGAAACCCTCACAATAATACCTAGAGGCAAGATGGAAATGTTCATGAATATTATCTACATTGGTTCTGGGAGGAGTGAGAAATCAAACAATAATCCCTAATGGAAATAAACAGAGGGTAATTTTCCTCCTGAAAAGTGGAAGGAAAAGTATAGAGAAAGCTGTTCTGTTAAAAATTTCATAGCTTCTCAAGATTATGTGCACTAATTATTGAGCCAGCATGTGATCCAGGCAAGGAAAAGTGGTTAATTCTTATTTGGTTAAACTAAGCTTCCAATATTGCTACAACATTCTACAGTTCATGGCCTATCCTTGCCATCATATCCTATAGGTTGCTTGGGATGGAGCTCTTTGATCTGTTCAGACATCCAAGAAAATTTCTGTCTAGTGCTTGTTTCCTTCTTCCTTTTGTGATCTGCTTCAATATAAATATCATGTCTTCTGAGATGTAGTTCCAGCTCTCAAAGTGTTGGCACTTGGCACTAAGTCCAAGTTCAGAAGGACCTGGGCATAAATCATCTTTCATAGCAGTGAGAACCTGTCACCTTGAGTATCAATGCATCCTGGTTCTCACTAAGATGGAGGATCAACAGGAGCCAAGCAGAAACCACTTTTCATAAAAGCTGTACCCTGCCTTTGGAAAAGTCTACGACTTCCACCCTGTCATGAAGTAATCATAGGGATGACTGCCTCCCACAGAAGCAATACCCTACATCTAGACAGAAATAAGTGCTCCTGTCTCCTTCCTTCCCCTGGGTTCAGACCTCTCTGGGTATAGGGATACAGGTTTGAGGTGAGCGCAGTCTGAGATCCAGGATGGGTCCGAGACACTGCAGATCATCAGGACTTTGCAAGTGGGAGAAGTGCTGCTCTGGAGCCAGTCTGCTCCACCTGGTGTCACCCCAGGGGGATCAGGGTTAGTATTGCTCATGCAAGCACACCAGAGAGACCCTTTTTCCAGGTGTTTTGCCAATCACTAGGCCTAGTGCAAAGGACACAGCCAGCAGAAAAACAATCCAGTAAGCAGATTCTATTGTACATAGAGAAGTCAGTATATGGGGGATCACTGGGGGTACAAACAAGCCAGACAGATCACAAACAATAGATACCAACCCCAGCGACCCCAGGAATGACACAGCACAACCAATAATAGGTGGAATAAACAAAGATACAAGGAAACCCATAGAAAAAAATGGGAGACAACCAAGTCAATAGGGTGATCACATACGATAGAGGTAACCCCATGTTGCCTCCCCACAAAGCCCGCGTTTGTAAGTGCCAGACCTGACTGGGGCCCAGTTGCAGGGAGAGTCAGGAGGTCCTTCCCCAACAGGAAACTCTGTGAAGTGCATCTACCTCACAGACAGACATTCCACTCTTCCTGCAAGTGGTCCCAGCTTTTATGCCCAAAGCAGGACACCTGGCACTCATTTACCCAATGCAGGGCACCTGGGGCTTGTTTACCCAAGGGCTTTCCTTACAGGACTGGCCACATCTTGGAGGAAAGCCAAAAGGCAAACTCATCCCCTCCTTTTAAAGGATCATGGGAACCACCCATATGTCCACCTTAATTCAGGGCTTGGGGTTCAGACCCCAGTACTTCACCAGGTTGAACCTAGGGAGAGGAAAAAGAATAATGCATAATCAGAAATACTATTTTCCACTTTATATCACCAATCTTTCTGACTTCATTTTCTAGTAAACCCTGTATTTCTAGCCCTGCTTTTATTTACATTTTCTTTTGAGAAACTAATCTTGATCATGAGTACAGCATACAAACACTAGTGAGAATACTTTGTGTGATAAAATCTGGAGCAAATATGCAGCCATGTGTAGCACTGTATGATTCATTTTATGTTTATCCAGATCACAGCAGCATTTGTAGTGAATGCCAATATGCAATTTTCATTTAAACTGAAAGATCTAGTGTGCTCTGATGTATTTCAAATAATGCCTGACTTTCTTTCTTATCATGCTATATGGAATGCCATCAGCATTTCTGTTGTATGTCTGTTTTTTACCTATGGCTACAGCCTACATGAGTAAATACAGGTCCTAATTTTAGAAAAAGGTCATTAGCAGTTTGAAGAAGAACATAATGAAGACAATCAGTAAGTTTCACAGGGGATTACTGTTCCTGCTAATTGGCAGTTACCCTAGAAAATGAAAACATGATAGTACAATGAATTATATAAACTATACTATACTGATGGTTCAGGATCTTTATGCTTTTTTAAATCTTCTATTCTACAAATATCTCTTGAACTAAGAAAAGAAAAAATAAAATAAAATCAATAAGTTTCCCAAAAGAGAAGAATGCTATTACTAAGAGCATGACCTTTCTGACAAGTGCCATCTGACAGTGTCAATGCTTATAGCTGCATACATAAAATATAACAACATCTTGCAAAGAGTGTGATGTTCAAATTCCGTTATAAATTTTAATTATAGAAAAATATAGTAGGTGACTGTACAAAAATAGTTACTTCTGTTTGCTTGTGCACATCAGCTTTGTGAATTTTGAGAGGCAGTGATTATGTCAATACATGACTGTCATACAACCAACTATAAACTTCAGTTGTCTGATTTATTTTTGGTGATGAATATTGAAACTGAGTAATCTAAGGCATCATTTGTGACAATACAGCCAGATTGATTACATATGTACCTAGCACTGGGGCAGAGGATTCTGCTGTGAATCCAATCTTATTACTGGTTTGGGAAGGAAGTTTGTTGCATACGAACTCTACTGCATATTTAATGACATAAGAAATCCCCTTGGACTGATTAAATTTTTTGCTTACATTTCCATTAGTTAAAGTTGTTTCCCAGTTTGGCAAATTATACAGCTGATACAGGATTTATTGCTCATATGTTTTTCACAGTCATAAATTTAGTTTATTCAGAGAGCTTTTTCCTTAACAATCCAAAATTATTTGATCAATTTTTAAGATACTACATATTACTGACTGTTATATCCAAATGCACACTGATTCTGACACCAGAGTTTGTATGTTTGACATTTTGAATGGAATATATATTGACTTTATTAATTTCCTTTGGTTTGTGTTGTCTTAAGTTTAGAAATGGTGTATGGGCTGTGCTTTTTAATACATCTAGGGAAAACAGGTGGGAGTGTAGAATGCCACAAAAGGACATAATCTTGCAAAAGATGCTGAACAGTACACTCACAGTGTTGAGGTTTTCTCTGTTTTTCGTTCTACCCCCTGCAATGATTAGGCTGGGGATGAGCGAGAGGTTGGGAGGGGACACAGACAGTATAGCTGACCTGAACTGACCAAAGGGATGTTCCATACCATGTAATGCCATGTTCATAATAAAAACTGATGGGTCTTTCCAAGGTGGCTGTTTTTCAGAGACTGCTGGGTCATTGGTCTGCTTGTGAGAGGAGTGAGTGATTGCCTTTGCATCACTGGTTGGTTGGTTTTGGTTGGGTTTGGGTTTTTTTTTTGATCTTTCCTTCATTTATTAAACTATCTTTTAGCACATGAGTTTTTCTCACTTTTCCAATTCTTTCCCCCCATGCTGCCGGGGGAAGCAAGTGAACAAAGTGGCTGGGTGGGTGCTCAGTTGCTGGATGGAGTCAACTCACCACACGCATTTAGAGACCCATGTTTCACAAACTCCCCAAGTTGCACTGTATTTAGTTTGAAAATACTTTAGTAACGGTAGAACAATATGATGAATGATACTGGAATCCCACAGTACTGCTGTCCAATTTATTACTAATATTTATATTTGGCACAATGTCAATGTAGCCTAGGGGCAGAAAAAAACAGTGAGACACTCTCCTAAAAGCATTTCTAGCTTCTAAAGATAATCAAATAATCATGGACAGATATACATAACACATCCAGCCACACCCAGAGGCAAACTTGCTGAGTATAAAAGTGATGATAATATTTTTTCCAAAACAAATGTAATGAGCATATTAGAAAAAATAATGAAACACAGGCTACACTTCCCAAGACGGACTTTTAATTGCATACCTTCTTTGTCAGTGACTGCATCATTGCTCTTCTGTATATGGTATGCTAAGGTGCTGTACAATGCCAGTTGAACAGATAACTTGCAAATATTGCAATGTGTACAGGATTTAAAACTCAAACAGCCTTTGCCGCTTTATTTTCACATACTTTACTTTGGGATAGGTTTGGCCAAACAAAACAAAGTTACATTCAATAATGTATGCCATGTATGTTATATCAGATACACTTACATTTCTGAATTCCTACAGTATATTAATAGACCTACACATCACTTTCAGACTTACTGTTGAAGTAATGCAACATTTTAAAAGATGTTGTGATAAAGAACCGTAACAGCTCAGGGCATTCGTGTCCAAGTTGTTTTCCATTAAAGGTATTGTTTGATATCATTCATCTTCAACATGTTGTGTTTCCTTTGGGCTTCTATTACTATGCTTCTATTACCTGCTATGTCAGTCCTATTGTAGCAATGACAGTGATTTATCAAGCACATTAAATCTGCAGTATCTCTGGCTAGAAAAGCTATTTTTTCAAATTTTAAATTTCAGATCTGTCACATTTAACCTGCCCTGAACTCCTGAAGCAACTCTGTGTTGCTTTTAAAAAAAAATCAAATATGATATTATTAGCAAAATTTTTACCTCAGTGTAAAATAGAACATTATCAGCTACTGATGCAAGAGGTGTCATAAAGCATAATTACTTATACAAGCAAAGCCAACTTACCCCAAAGAGTCTGTCCCTCTTAAGCTTTTCTTAACCCTTACTCTCTGATATGTCACTGTCTCCTTCAATTTTCTATCACCATAAAAATGTCTAGCTGTCTCTTAAGATGATTTCTGCCATTTGCCTCACTGGGCACAGTATACCAGGCTAGGCAGGGTAGCTTGTGTTACTTTGTCAAACCAATTCCTAATTTAGAGTTATCTATTAGATCATCTTGAAGTCTGTGATCACTAATGTTGACAGATCTGAGAGGGCAAAGAGAGGAGCACAAAAGACTACAAGAAGATGCTAAAGGAAAGATGAGCAGATCATATTTAGCTTTGTCAGATATAAATGAATAGATGTAAGATGACAGATACTCCAAGTACAAGTGTAAGGAGTTAGAAGAATTTTTCAAGTTGGTCAGAAGGAAATAATCAACATTCATGGAATAACTGTATATGATGGATGTTTTTATAATGGTATATATAATGGTGTCAAGTGTTTTCTGAACATGCTAGGAAAGAAAAGTTTCTGTTCTGAAGAGTTTGAAATCTAAGGTAGACATTTCCAGAAGTGTGTGCAGGAGTCAGTCACCAGCACCTATAGCATTTCTTCTACTACATATCGTGGGGAGTATCAGTGCTTCTGAAAGCCTCTTCTCTCCTCTAACCCTTCTTTCGAAGTAAGCGTAATGAAAAGGAACACAATTAAATGAACGGTGACTGAATTAAATATACATATGTGTCGGTTCTGTGTATAAGAGGGCATATTCAGAAAAATAAATCACATACTGACAGACAGGTGTAAGAGCTCCTCACTAGCTTTTTGGTTTTTTTAGAGTTGATAAGGCAGTGTTAGGTTAACGGTTGGACTTCATTATCTCGAAGGTCTCTTCCAACCAAGGTTATTCTATGATTCTATGATTTCTTCATCTTAACAAAGAAGGGGAAGGGAAGGGGAGGGAGCTAATTCCCTCTTTGAAGCAAAGATATTAAGGTTATAACAACCTATCTACCTTTTCAAATTATTATAAGATAATATTTTCTTACAGTAGAATCTCTAAATTATAGACAGTAGTATAAAAGCTTTGTGCTGGCTTGATACACATGGATGAGTTTTACCCTCTAATAATAAGAGATATATTTCCTGTATCTCTGATGTAGCTTTAAAACCTAAAGTTACTTTATCCCACTCATAAGTAATCTCACTCAGAGCCGAATCTGTATAATACAGAACCAATAGATACAGCCTTTAGATAAGTTATCCATTCCTGCTAGGCATGGCTATCACTTTCTGTGTAAGATTGTATGCCAGTGGGCTGAACAACCAGCAGAGGAAGATGAATAATGTTCTCACCAGTGCCAGAGTTTCAGTTCCCATCCTCAGGGCTTTCTGTTATTGATTTATAAAACAAAATATTACAAACAAAAAACCCAAGCCACTTGAAAGAGTCAGAAAATTTCCAGCTTCATCCCAACTACTTCTGCCCTTCAGGCAGGGTGATAAGGTGGAAATCCTGGCTACTGCCACCTTGCCTTAATAATTCTGTGACAGGTTCCATGTTAAACTCTCTACACCTGGGGGATTAAGAAGTTCTTTAATTTCCTTCAAATACTTTTCATGATGGTGCAATTAATATTAGTTTCATGCTATCACGTATGACAAGAAACAGAATATACAACCGGGTTTTGAAGCTTGTGTTGTTTGCTGCTGTATTTAAAAACACTGAATCATTATTTATAGTCATCTGCAAACTGAAAATATTCAGGGATTGGGTTGTTTCACTATAACAGCTCAACAGCTTGGTAGCAGTATCTTGGATTTTTTTTTTTAAATCCATTCTCTGCAGCTCTTAGATTACCACTGGAAGATGGTGATGAGAACAAAATACTCATTATTAACTCTTTCATTAATATATTTTCCCTGTACTCTGATATAAGCAGGGCCCAGGTAAGAAATGAGGGTGAGAGACCAGGACCAAGCTCAAGTGGAAACATACAGCATGATGCAACATCCCTAGTTCACTTGAATTTTCTACTAATCTTCTGCTTCCTGCTGTCATTTTTCAATCAGATAACATTACATAAACACATATTTTTCGAGTGCGCAGTTTCAGAGTTGTCCTGGAGACCAGGAGGTCTCCGCCTTCATTAACCTGCCTGACCTTCGGGAATAATATCTAGTGATTCTGCAGAATTAAAGGATATGACAGTTTGCATCAAGGTCTAATTTCATGGGGTTTTGATTGATTGTGGAAAATGTACTTGATTTGATGAAAGCTGTACACACAGGTTCATGACACCAGGTACTAAAACCAGAACAGCTCTTCTATCACCTCACTTTCTTATGCAGTTCCCATTACTTTGGGACAAACTAATTTCTCAGTCAACATATAGTTTATGACTGTTTTTCTAATTTTTCCCATTCTATTAGCCTATTAATGCAGGAAAACTCCCCAGATTAATCGATTGTTTTTAAACAAAACACGAAACCATATATAAAATATTACAGAGAGAAAAATAAATAAATAAAATCCTGACTGTTATTGTTAATGAATGAAATCTTCCCATTGTCTTCTCTGCCTGTATAATTCTCCCATATTTGCAGCAGCTTCCAGAAACTTCATTTTGATTTGGGAAAGCAGTATATCTGACTGACAGGAGCAGAACTAAGTTTTGCTGAACCTTTCTTCTTATGAATAAACCCCAAACCATCTTGAACTCTGTCTCTACACATGATTTGATTAGGTCAGGCTGTCCCACTATCTCTTCAAATACAGCAATCAGTCAGTTGCCAGATAAAAAAAGGTTGTGTGGCAAAACCAAAGTAAATTTCACAGCACAGATTAACTACTAAAACCTTTCTACTAAAGTGGAAGCATCAGGGAGTTTGGCAGTAAAAATGCAACAGCCACATACACTTCGTGCTCCCAGAAGAAAAGGTTCCTCAGGGTTATGTGAGGACTGACATGCACAGCTTCAAATACGAATGCATTTTCTTATCCCCTGTGTATCAGTAAGAGCAGATGTCTTGCTAAGAATGCACTTAAATTATTTGTATCTTAAACTTGGTTTATGCATAGATTTTAATCCAATATTGTGCAAACAATTTTGGACAACAAAGTTCTGAACACAGTCATATACAGTCCTTGTGAATGAATGTTCACCTGCGTAGTTTGGGCCATTTTCTCAAAGATATGTGAGGGGCTGTTTATCTCCAGATAACAATGGAAAATGCAGAGGTGGATTTAGCAGCTGGCTAAGTTGCGTGAAAGGAACTTGCTCAAATTGAGATGAACACCGTGATTCAAACTCAAGACCCAATCTGAGAATTTCTATAAATTTTTGGCATTCTTGGTAAGGCAAGTGTTCACCAGCTAATGCATTTTTTGTATTTTACAGAGAATTATGTCTACTTCCAATTTTTGTGCTGAGGCTAAACATTTTTAGGCTTCTTTTCAGTATACTTTCTGTTCCCCTGACGTCAATCTTTGCATATCTGATAGTTCGAGCAACTGGAAGTGAGCATAATATTTGAAACAAATTTTTTTTTCAGGATCTATATATTTAAACAATTTTTGTCTAAGTCTACTAGGCATATCTCTATAAATACAGGTTCATATTTGTCTTCAGTTGCTTTCAGAGTGAAATCCTATTAAGCTAAGGTATGTTTTGTCTCAAAGTGCAGAACTTGCCTCTTGTAAAGGTGCATACATTATATTTGTTTTCTTTCCTCTTACCAAGGGTGCCATTTTTTTTCTGAGACTGATCTTTCCTTCTTCATCCTGAGTGCATTTACTGGTTCTGTAACAACAGTTGATTTCATCCATACTCTGACATTTTTCTGCTAAGATCCTTAATGAAAATATTTTAAAACATTGAGTCCAAAATTTATCTCATAGAAACTCTACTAATAATCTTTTAGACAATAAACTCTCATTGCTGTGTTTAATAGGTTTTGTGAGTTCTTCATCCATCTTCCAATTTCTCCGTTCTCTCTTCACCATCATCAACTATTTCTTATGTGTCTTATATATACTTATAACTTATTTAAGTTTACTTATGGAAAAATCAAATAAAGTTATTAAATTAGCTTGGCATGATCTTAATTTGTTAAAACTATGGTGCATTGTATTTAGTTTTTCATTTTTGTCCAGGTTCCATTTTACTCTTCTTCAAGACTTTTTTTAGTGCTTTTTGTAATCCTTGTGAAGGGATACACGATGGGAGATCACCGGGATATTTTACCCTCTTTGTTAATACAAGTTCTCTCTATCTTTGCTGTTCTCTGTCTGCTACTACCCTCAAGAGAATAGTCTAGTCTCATCACTAATCAGAAGATATAGACTAAGAAAAAAAAACAACAAACCGGTAAGGGACCCTCAGTGTCATGCACTAACTTTTCTGGGGTAGGATTATCCAGTCTTCTCAATTAGCATGAACTTTACAGGAGTAAACTCCATCTCTCTAGTCATTTATATGCCTATTTTGGCTTTTCTTTTATGGCCAATAGTGTCTTTGTAACTTAAACATGGAAGCTAAATATTAACTCAATTTGGGAACCACACACTAGCTCTTTTCTCACATATCATCATTTAGTCACCTCCATCTTCTGTCCCAAAGAGCAAGCTTTCTTTAATACTTTCGTACACTTCTTGTCTTATAGTTTGACATACTTTTGTTTTTCCCACTCCTTTCAGATGCTATATATAGTTCGAATATCTATCTCAAGGTGTTCATGCTGGTAAGTGTAGTCTTTTTTCTCCAAGGATTTCTCTGTCTTTTTCTGAGATGTAGATCCTGAGTATTTATAGTACCTTCAGCTGAAATAAATTCTTGGTTTCTGTCACACTTCTGCCCCTCAGAAGATTGCTTGATTTCCCCCAACTTGTTTCTTTTTTTTTTTTTTTTTTTTCTTCTCTAAGTCTGCCATTTCAAAATCAAGTACCTTAGTCATTCTCACTTATTTGCCACCTAATTTACAATCTTCCAACTCTGGTTATTTTTAACACCAGATGTATCTCAAGTACTTACCAAAACTATTTTTAAAATAACATTTCCTCTTTTGTATTCTAACTTTGTGATGAAGAAATCTCTCAACAATTATCTCCAGGACTAACTGATTCTATGAATATTTGCTTCATTTATTTCTTGGTCTACCTTCAGTAGTTCTGAAGATTCTCATAGATTTATAACTGCTGGTAATATTTTTCTCTCTAGAAACTCTATGAAGATCTCTATCCTTATCTATATCTGATCCAAAACCTCCCAGTATCCTACCTGTAATTCATCTTTTATCATTCTTTGCCACAAGATTTTGACTCCAAAGACTGTGCTTTATGCATCTCATATCTTCTTATTTCCTGAAGTTTTTCATATCCTTAAGATACAATCACTTTATGTCTTTATTTCTGTCTATTCTGAACAATGCATGTCTTTTCTTATGTGCCTGCCACAGGTGCTCTTCTAATATGCTTCTTTTACCAGGAGAATATTATTTCTCAGGTCCTGCACCAACAATTCTTATTCCTCAGTTGTGCCACTGAGACTTCTGGCATTAATATATAGCATTTCAATTACTTTTTACTGACCAGAAACTAATTTCCGTAGCTGGATTAATCTTTCACTATCGGTTTCAGATAACTGGCTACAGCTCTCATCTGTATGAGTGCCTTCTGCTTTCTATCCATTCTCTTGGCCACTGATAATCTTTTATCCACTGCTGTGCCTTATCTGATTTCTTTCTCACTGTATATTAAAACTACAAGAAGATGTGTAGAAAGGTTAATAAAATGGAATATTAACCCTTAGAAGGGCACATAACTGTCTTTATTTAGTTTAAAAGTCATCATAGAATTGGCTTTTAAGGCCACAGATTAGCTGATACTTGAGGGAAAGGAGGACATACTATGTAACCATAAACTTAATTTCTTTTACCCCAAAACATCCATTAGTGCAAAATTATAAACTGTAGAAGACATCGTTGATCCTCAACACTCTATTTCACTCTATTTTCATTCATCATAAATTGAATCTGAGCACAATGACAACAAAAGTAGTCTGCTTTCTTTCCTTCAAGCATTACGGAGGGAACTATTTTAAACTCCTTTCTGAAATGCATGCATACTGGGGATTTGTAGAACATATGAAAGCCAGTTAATACTGAGATGTCTAAGAGTACATTTACAGGACTGCAAACAACTGAGGTACCATCACTTAGTGAAATACTCCTCACGAGTATTTTTCTCAGATTGGCTGCTGAGACATGGTAAATACATGCAATTAGTCCATTACTAATGTAAAATAAAATGAATTAATTTATACAATCTGAAGACTGTTAAAAAATAAATACTATTTGAAATTACATTGAAACCCTTCAAGTTTCTGCTTAGGATTATGAAGTGATAACTGACTATAGTTTGCCCAGAATAATAAAATAGTAATTTTGCAGCCAACTGGTTTACAATACATTATTATTTTGGTTTTCTAATTACATTCTTTAACTCTTAACTGGTTTGATATAGTTTACAATGGGTTAGTTTTAATATTTTTGTTTCCCTCTTTTTTCCTTTGCTATAAAATAACGTTACATTGAGTTACTCTTGGTTAAATGAGTTAAGAGTCAAAATCTTACTCAGTCATTCAGATTCTCCTAAACACTTCCTTATATTTCCCTGTTGAGTTTCACTTAGTAAAGCTTCTGTTTCAACTTTTAAAACAAACAGGATTCTTACAAGACTGCAAATATACTACAAATATTTATCTGGGTGAATCTAGATACTGAAGTTGCTCAGGCTCTTCCAAATTATAGTTGAGATTTTGCACAGGGTTTTCCAGAGAAGAGTATGTCATTGTTTCCTCCAAGCCTTCTGTGTTCAAAAGACATGGTAACAACTCCACAGAATTCCTATTTTGTGGAGCATTTTCAAAGCACCAACTTTTCCAGCCCAGATATCACATTGCTTAGTTTTGGCCCAGCACTTGGCTAGCTGCTATGCTTTCATATGGCTGTGGCTTGTTGCAAAATCTGATGTCCAGCGACTTCAGATTGTCACTGCCTTTATATATTTGAGAGTAGATGTGGGAGAAAAATCAGAATTTGTGCAGAAATAAGAAAATTTTGTTTTGAGCATCATTTGTTCAGTCATCTCAAAGAGAGAGCTGATGAAACATGAACTGTAGCAGCACTTAATACTTACTCATGACTTTGAAAAATCTTAAATATGATCTTTCTCTGGACAGATATCTAAGGAAACTTCAACTGATGAGATAAGAAAGATGGTCAGTACCCTTATGCACAGAAAATAATTGCAGTATTTATTTAACAGATCTTCTCTCTAGTTAACATTTTATTAAGTATTTTATAAGGAACTGGTGGATTTGCAATTTTGCATGTTTGGTCTGATCTTGATTTAAGAGGAAGGAAAATTTTTTAAAAGTAAAGCTCTGTTCATTCACTTATAGGTTATGTGAGGGTGAAACCAATGTTGCTTTTTCATTACATAGGTAACAGACTAAGGGTATCCCACAAGTAACACAGTGCAGCTTCACAGTGGGGAAAATTGAATGATAAACGCTCAATAAAATTTATAGAGTGAGCTTTGCTACTCAAAATTAAAGTATATTTTTAAGTATTAAAAATCCTATTTATTTTATTTATAGAGGTTATAACCTGCGTTTTCCCACCATACTATTCCCTAAATTTTAATATGAGGATTGATAAGTAAATAATCCCTAAAGGTAATACTTCAAATGTTGAGCCATTTCTTGGAATTACCTCAAAGCTCCAGATTTTCTCAATAGTTTCTAATTATAGTTACTCTCCACTAAACAACACAGAACAAAACATAGGCCCAAGAGTAATAATCACTCATCATGATAATTTTAAAATAAAACATTATGTTTTCTTAAATGTACAAATATGAGTTAATTTAAGGAAGTCCCATGACAATTCTTTTATGGGAGATATAGATGTCTTGATCACCATAGCCTCTCAAGGCCTTTCAATCGATTTGTGCCCTTCTTATGTGAGGACAATGCAATTACAAGCACAGATACTTGTAGGAATCATGTCCAAAATTTAGACAGAAAGGTAAAGTGTGAATCCCAAGTTTATAAATGTTTGGCTAGAGGATGATATAATGATTCCCCCTCTTCACTTGACAAAATAAAGGATTAACCCTGCAATTTTTTAAGTTACAATTTTCTTGTTTAATAAACTTTAAGTAACAGGAGTGGCAATTTTCTGTCTGCATAATATTTTATATTTTTGTATGTTGCCATTGTTTCTTTCCATCCAAAAATTAGTATTGCCTTACTTTTTTGTCTTTCATAAAAATCATAGCTGTTCAAGACTTAACTAAGATGATAGAAGTGTCTTTCGAAGACATGTAGTACGTTAGCTACTATCCTACTAGCACCTAACACAGAAAGCAATTATATTACCCGAATAATACTTGATAAACTAGATGCACCTAGTTTACACACAATGGCTGCTACATTTCTTTAGAAAAAAGTTCTGTTTACTGTCAACCCCATTGACTAAATATGTTTTTGTCAATACACTGGAGGAGTTTGAATGTCACATTTTTATTGTTTATTCTGAAACACAGTACACAAAGCAAAATAATAGAGTTCTGGATGCTAATAAGTGTTAATTGCTTCCTGAGCAGCAGGTCTTTGCTGCTCTCTAGAATTACACTAATTTATAAAGTTATTAAAAACATAAAGATGAATAATACCTTGGAGGTAAAATAGTTTGGGAAATGCTCTTGATAGATTTTTCCCATTGTAAAGAGCACGTGTTAAAATCATTGAGCACCAAATATATTTGAAAGCCTGTACGAAGTACCTGCTTTTGCACAACTCAAAGTGAGTGGGGAAGGGGCAAAAAGGTGAGCATCTTTTTATATCATACAAAGACTCAAGATTCTTAGGACTCTTTGAGACAGTAAAAATCACACTCTCCCATGGGGGTGGTGGTGAAGTCAATGCACAGATAAGCAACTTGACGCTACTCCAGAATCCACAGCTCTTCTTATAATATGGATAGTCTGACAGGTCCATTATGCTATAGGTGACATGAAAGAATAGTTTTCAGGACAGAATGTGTTCCAGTGGGATATTACAAGGACTAACACGTAGAAGTTAAAAAAAAGAAAAGAGGAAAACAACCACAAAAAAGCATCTCTTATCATTCTTGGAAGTCCTGGAGGCATTAAAGTAATATTATCAGCTAAATCATAGTGTCAGTGGAGGATTTCATTAAAGATGACCTGCTTAGCCTTCCCCAGAGCAGGAGAGACTCTGTGCTTTTTCAGGATATAATTTATTCTTCAGCATGAAACTTAGGCAAACACGAAACAAAACAGTTCTCCTGCCTACCACAGGTAAGGAAATTGAAGAAACATATACTCCCCACTGTCTTCTCTTTAATCCCTCTGCTTCAGGCCTGATGCAGGATCCCGTCTTCCCCCCTGCAGCTCTCAGTCAGAATCAAGCCACTTGCTGGTTTTTGTAATCACCAGTTTCTTTCCCAGTAGGTCTTATAATTGAATGTGTGCAGCTGACTGCAGGCTAAGTGGGCCTTAAATGGCCAAGCTGCCCTGTTAAAGAAATCGGTGTCCCTTCCATAAGACTAGCCTTGTCATACTGAAAGAATCCCCCTGCACAGCCCTCTCATGGACCACCCCTCTTCTTTCATAAAATTCCTGCAAGTTTCTCTAAATGAGCTCAGTTGTTTAATTTTGTGCAGCTTAGGCTAATAGCTGCGTCTCTATCAGACCTAGCATTCACAACATCGGCACCAGACAAAGAGCTCTTATTCTTACATCACTGTTTTTTCCTTGATAATCTATATCACTGAAGAACATGGAAAAATACAAACAAAAAACTCCATATAAATGTGTGCTGAAGATATTTAATCAATGCTTTTCAAAAATAAACAACCCATTTATCTTCTTCTCCTTGCTTTTCTCCAGATGTGCTCAAATTCTGTCTTTGGAAACACTCAGTGCAGTGAGACACAAGACAAAGACAAGGTCAGAGAGGAAATCAGATTTTATGTGAACAAGGTATACATTGACTCTAGAAACTGCTTGGGCTCCTGACTTAGACACCTCTGCTAACTGGCTGCCCTGAAGAAGTATGTCCTATAGTTCTGCATCTCTAAAAAGGACATAATACTTTCCTATTTTACAGTGCTACTGTGAAGATAAATACATTAGAAAAGAGGCTGGCTGAGAGAAGATTGTTAAGGTAGATAGTTAATTCAATGAAGATAATAATGTATTATTATCAACTGAGTAAAACACTTAACTCATCTTGGTCCCTAACCACATTTACTTCATCATTTGAAGGCAAAGTTTTAATTATTCATTTGCTTTTCAGTCTATTAAAATGTAACATTTAATCTTATGCATCTGTAAAATAAATTATGTGGCATAGTGTAGTAAACTGCAAAATCTGTATCATCAGTTATCACTTTAAAAAAGCACAGTAATAATCTGGCTGGGCACTACTGCCTGCTAAGCTTGCTTCTAATGGGTGTCAAATACAAAAGGTAATGTTCAAAGAGGGAAAACTATTCAATATTCCATCTCTCTGTGACATCTGCAGCTGAACTGCTGGTACTAGCACTTTTTTTTTGTCTGGCCAATCATCATAACAGAAGACATAGGTTATTATCTCGGATACAAACTAAATCACAACGTACAAATGGAAAACTTTTTTTCTGTTAGAGCACTAACAGATAATGATTTGTTGCTTTCTAGTCATATTTCTTTTATGTATCACTTTTAGCTGAATACAAGAAATAAACATATTTACAGATGAGTATATAAATGAAACTGTAGATCTCAGTCATTTTTTTGTATTAAACCAAATCAGCTTGCAAATGAGGTAAAGTGAATATTCATTTTAGAGACACAGAAGTTCATGAATTATCACCCAAATAAATGGTGGAGTACTCCTCATGTTCAGTTACATTTGAAATAATGGGAAGTGGCTTAAAATGAATTCTAATGCAAATTAGAAGCACTCTAAAGCGGCTGATTTTCAGTTTTCTGAGAGTAAGTAACCATTACAAATTTCATTCAGTGCAATCATATCTACATATTCTCTGGGCAATGTGTTATTCTTTTAGATGATTTTAGGAAAACGACTGTCCAAAATTCATATTGGTTTGTTTACATTCAGCAAGTCCAGGGCTGGGGCGGGGGGCGGGAAAGAAGCCAGATCAAGTAAATAAGTGGAATCTGTAAAACTATCTTGCTGAGATGATAATTGTATTTTGATTATGGTTCCTTGTTTCTGCAGTACTAACACATAGGAAATTGTATTACATGTATTACATTAAATAATAATTGTTTTTCTAAAGGGATAAAGTTCGTTTCATGCTGCAGTATGTTAATACAGCAGCACACTACGGCATTAATACATTTAACTCAATTGAATGCCTTTATTGCAGAGATCTACGAAGCTGCATAGCTTGGCTTTGCTAGGCTTTGTAGGAACCTCTTCATTAGTTTCAATTTACATGCATATATGTCTCTTGAGGTGCATTTATGTTTGTGAATTCAAAGCCTCAAATAGCAGCTGTGTTCCAATCAAAACATAAATTGCATATACAAAATTAGATCCAAAATGATCATACACAAGAACACAAACTCCTCAAGACCAGCCTCTGTTTAACCCTGGAGATGCTTGAAAATTCCAGGCACATTGGGTGCTGAGACTAATTTTCTCTAGGTCTCTCAAAATCAGCTTCAGCATAAGCTCAAAGTCCTGCCAGATGGATAGTGCTTTACAGATGAATGCGTGGCTCACACCCAAACTCTGCCAAATGCCCTCAGAAAAAGTATTTCTCTTCCTCAGAGGTCATGTCTTGGTGAGCCTGCTCAGGTCCCTGTGGAGAGAGTGCCCTTAGCTCTGGCACACAGGTCTATGGCCAGGAGCAACATCTGTACTGGGGAAGGTGAAGAAAGCCCAAAAGGAGGGCAAACGTACAGGGGAGCAGACTGTCAATACAAAATTAAAAACACCAAGAGCACGGCCTCAGCTTACCTCTGCTTACTCCTATTTGCTGACTCACCATCAAAAGAATAAAGAAGTTTTCTCTAATTAACATATTTCCAAAAGGCCACCTACTTTTCTGGATTGTTGGCTTAGATCAGAAAACACTTGCCTCTTTTAGAAATATTTGAGCATATACTTGTGGGGGTTTTGGAGAGAAGAAGAAGAGGGAAAGGAAAATGACATCTTCTGTCTGTGTTTGTTGGGTTTTTTTGTCCAGACTGTGAATCAGGAACATCAGCTGTTACCCTTAGGAACACAAAATGCCATCTTCTGATACCTAACTGCTGGACCGGTGTGTGCGAAATTCCTCCTTAACAGTTAATCCTGGAAATTAGTGCAGTTTCATTTCTCTCCTGGCTCTGTGGGGTGGGTTCAGTTATCTGTCTGGAATGGGATTTTTAAAAAGTGGTGTGAGAGAGAGGCAGAGAGAGAGAGACACACACACACGCACTCTTGAGATCTTCAGTGCCTGAGGGCATTTGCTATTTCTTGCGGCAGTGAACTTATCTGTGCTCTTTCAAAGGAGCAAAAACCAAGCTGAAATAACTCCTACTTTATCACCAGCCTCTGCATGTTTCTGTGCTACCCTTTCCTGTCACCCAGCAAGGGCTGCATTCTCCTTCCCAGTCCCAGATGATTAAACACTGTGATTTCTCTGTGACTCTGAGAGAGCTGCTTTTGGGTTAGGAGTATTAAAAGCTAATCACAAGGAACAGCCTTACATGAGAAATCTTCAGCTCTTCCGTGTCCTCATTATCAGCAGGCTAATCAACTGAATTATAGAATCAGCTTTTTCCAGACAATGAGCTCTCTGAAGAAAACAAAACACAGCAAAGGCTGTTCACTTTTCTCAGTGATACCTCTGGGCCACCTGAAACAGCATTAATAGTCCTAATTTTCCAAGAAGTCAACAGTCACTCAAATAGCTTAAATGACCTGACGATAATTTGCAGACATGATGAGATCTATCGCCTTCCTGCATTTTCAGCTGTGTGGGGTGAGCTTTCTCGCTCTGATCAAGAGAAGCCAGGCAGAGTTTCATCTAGGTCACACGGAAAGCATGCATTTTGTACATGTGTATCCATATATCTTTCTAAGCTGTTAACCACTGTAACATTCAAGCTCTTCCTGTACTTCTGTGAAACAGGTTAGTATCATCCAACACTATTCTGCAAATGGGTTCTTTAAAAAATTTGCCATCCTAATCCCCCGGTGACTCATTTCCCTAAGCAATTTCAGAGATCATGTCCCACATCTGTGAGCAACTCAGGTACATTTAGCATACTAATTCTCACTAAAAATGAGTGGGATTTTGTCATCTGAATTTTTGCAAAATGTATCTTAAATAACTTGCTAAAGGTCACAGAGGGATTATTTACTGAAATGAGGAGTGTTGCTTTATTTCCTGAGGTCTAATCTGGTATTCTTACTACCTGCACAACCTGTCTCATCCATTCTAACATTCCTCAGAAAACTATATTTCTATTAATACATTAGTACAAAACACAGCAGTTTCCTGATGTGACTGTCTTTTTAGCACAAGCCAAGAACTAGTTTTGCAGAGAACCAACCCTTTAGTGAAACATTTGTCAACATAAAGAAATTTTTGTTATTAATATAATGTTTAGAATGGTGAAGTAGTGCACAGAAGAGTAAGACAATTTGTGTTCTTCTGACTTAATTACCTGGAAATAAATCTCTGGATTTAAATTAATTTAAATATCTGGATTTAATTTAATTTAAATTTCTGGATATGGATTCAAAGGCCCTCACACAACTGCTGACTCCCTCCATGCACTTCAATGTATCCTATTTCTTTATCCTGTGATACGCTATGAAATTATTTAGGATATGTAGAGTGTGTAATTACCATACGTTTTGAAATAATTCCAGAGTTATATTATTCTAAGGCCTTACATGAGCCCAAAGAGCATTACAAATTTACAACTTTCAGAGAGGTGGAGGAAGAGAGGGGTGTTATGTGTATAGATGCCAACTCACAGGGACTACTGGAAAGAGTCTTCTGGACTTTTGACATGCTGCAGTGAGCTAAAGGAGAGTCACTCAAAATTCTAGACAAGCTTTAATACTGATGAGACTGGCTTCTCTAAACTCACACGTATGATGAACACAGTTTAGATAAAACCATCCAGTGGAAAAGATCATTTGGATTATAAATGTATAATTAGTGTGTTAGGGAGTATCCTGGGAGAGGGACAACGTGTAAAAAATTGAAAATAGGAAACATTTTCCCTGTAGCTAAATTCTTCATAAAATTTAGTCTGGCTCCTCAGAGGGTTTCCATTTAAGTTTTAGAAGAATATTTTTCATAAGAGTGTATATAATACAGTTTTTTCACTTGTCAGCTGAGGAATGAAGATTCAAAATATACAAGGAATGTTTGAAAGACGTGGAAGTTTTTTTCAACTATGTTGCATATATGTAGATATTCATACAAAATACATGCATATATATAGATGTAAATAATTATATAATACTTTCTCTTTAGATTGTAAAGCTGACAAATTATATGTATTTGTTAAAAGGGATGACTATTACTCTACAAGTAGACAGGATTAATTTCTTTAAATAAAAAAAGTCAACCTTGAGAGCCAAATATCACATACACCAGAACCTGCAAACTATTTCTCCTATTGTTCAGATAATCTAGGTTCTTACTATCAGGTCCTCTTTTTATTCATGCTCAAAAAGAACTGGTTTCTACAACCACTGAAGCCAATTGTAAAACTCCTGCTTATTTTAGTATGAGAAGAATTCAGCTGAGATCATATTGATTAACCTCCATTGGTTAAACATTGAATTTCATCCACTACCTTAACTTAAATTTGTCAATACCTAATGCATCTACTTGATTGTGAAAAGTCACTTGGTATTGCAAAACTAGCTGCATTTCAAAATGCAGTTCGTCTGTAAAGCCTCTTCTTCAGATTTTGTGAAGTATTTTTCTTGGGATGCTTAAAAGTGAAAAATTTTACACCTCAAGAAAAAATGTTAGGTGGTGGACAGTTTAAAAGTTATAGTTACCATTCAGGGAACACTTTCAGTTCTTCTTTTCCTAGAATTTTACTTCTGCCTAGTGCAGGACAAGCACACACAAATAAATAGTATTAGGTTTTGCTTATCTTATTGTTAACTGTGATGGAGACATGTCTGATGCTCTTCCAGAAGTTCCAGACTACATGGTAATTGAGTGAACAAACAGGCTGTTCGGTTGCTACATCCCCAGGGTCTGAGACTCAGTAGAAGGGTTTTTTTTTGTGAGGCTATGGTGTGTCTATGCCACTACGAGGTAGCATGCCAATGCTTGGTTTCTTTGTCCTTCAGAAACCCTGCACACCTGATAACCTGATATTGGTTTCCTGCACAGAAGCACATGTCCATCAGTCCTTATAATCCTGTTTGTGCTCATTAGGTTGCCAGTGCTTGGTGAATCGGGAGAAGCCATATTGCACCCAGAGAGGAGAGGTGAACCACCACACCTCTTTGAGCAGCAATATTGGCTAGGTCCCCAGATGAAAAGGTAGATTCTGAGTGGCTGGTTTGGTTACAAAGACAGCTTGCTTTTTAAATATGTTTTATTCTCTTTAGTATACAGAACTTCTGTTACACCTCCTAGGATCTGGCTTTATTCACAGTGCATTTTAAACAGCCATCTTCTTTCACAGTAAATGATGAAGTCCTCTGTTGAACTCAATGTCAGAATTTAATTTCTGATACCATGTTTGTCAGGTTTCCTAACCAACTATATAATCCGATGAATAGTTGTAATGAAACAAAATAGCCAGCTTTTTAATAGAATTCAAACAAAATAGAATCCTGCATTCCCAAACTAGCACACATTTTTTTGGGGTTATAATACCACCACAAATCACCTCCAAGAATGGAAGATGACAATTCTGGTCAAATCTACTACTCCTTAAAGGTAAAAAGAAAACCAAACCAACAACATATTTGAGGACATTATTGATACCTGAGAAAGAACTATTTCAACCTTCACTTTTAGGAGCTGAAAAGAGATCAGAGCTGAAGACATCCCTGTTCAAGTCAGAATCAGATACTTTTACCACATTCTGTTTCCCTGGCATGGTAAAATATTTACTTGTGGACTGATATTACCTTTTTTTATTTTCAATTTATCTGCACTGGACTTCTTGTAGCACTGGGATTGATTTTCTCTTCTTTTCATTTCTATGACATCTGTAGCTTAACTCTTTGTTTGCCCTAGCACTATGCACATAAAACTCATTTGATCTCTAAGTTCCCCAAGAGCCTATCATCTCATTGAAATGTGAAGAAAGCAACAAGAAAAAGCTGAGGCTCAGCAAGAAGTTATTACAGAAAGAAAACACTAGTAGGGGCTCAACTGTCTTTCAGATGTAAGAGGTCTTTGAAGCGGGAGAAGAGGTTATTCCTCGCAGGGCAGCCTTAAATTTCTGGATCTCCTGGGGTGCTCTTGGTGTTAGCACTTGTGCACATATATACAAGAGCTCACCCACACTCAGAGGCATTTAGGTTTCTAAGTCCTGCTGATTGGTAAATAGTAGAATTTAATGGGAGATCAGGTTAGTGATAAACTAGGAAGCTCTCATTTTTCACTGCATAGAAGTCAAGTACCAGTTTTGCTTTGCTAGAAATCAGACAGCAATGAAAAATAACTTTTAGAGTTATTTTAAAATAGGACTGAATGATGAGTGCAATGTGAAAATGACTGTGGAAAAACAGTTCTGTGACTCAGGGCATATAAATGAGTCTATCTGACCACCAGTATCTCATCTGATTTATGAGACTCCAGAAGTCACAACTCCAGAGGGCAGTTAAAATATTTTATGTGACTGATAATGACCACACATTCACCTCCTGAGGTAGAAATGTCTCCTTTGTATTCATTAGATCAGAACTGACTCTTTCCCACAACATTGTCCTCTCACCACTGCATTCTTTATATCCTAAAGACTTAGGGGTTTTTTAAACAAGAAGTTTTATGTTTAGAAACAAGTCAACCAATAGAAGAAAAAAAATGAGATCTGACTACAGTCAGAGAAAACTGCAATAACAATGAATAGCAATAACTGTAATGAGTCAGTTATAAAATCTGTAAATTCTTTCACAAAAGTCCCCCCAGACAGAAGAGGCTGACCTAGGTACACATCTCATCTGGCGCTTCTTTCTGTAACTTCGGATAGGAAAGTTGTTGAGTTGAAGTTGTATGGAAAGATAAGTGGATTTAGCTGGATTTCATTCTTCCCGTCACTGCTAGTTATTTTATTGTTATAAAGAAAAAAATTTTTTTTTCCTGTGTATTACCAATTTTAAGCTCCATGGTTTTTGTACCAAAATTAGATAGAAATCATTTTCCTAAATAATTTTGAAGCTTTCAAAAATTGTGCACTATCAAACAGTTAAATCTGTAATGGACTGGATCCATATGATGTACAGCACATTTGTGTGGCAATCCTGAAATGAAAAACTATACATTTTGATACCACTACAACAGAATCAAAACACTGTACGGTATGAGGAATAGAGGCTATGGAAAACTCCCAGGTGTTTGAATTCTGTTGCTAACTACTTTGCCTAATTCTGCTGAAGTGTGAAAGAGAAAAGAATTTTTTTTATATGTAAACTGTGTGCTAGGACCCAACCAAAACCAACAAACATCAAAAAATTATAATTTCACAATGTGTAGGGCAAACTTTTAGTAAACAGAAGTCACACAGCCTATGGATTACTGGTGAGGTGAACTGTAAACTTCAGGTTCTTTTTCACAGCAGCTACCCTATGAAATAAAACAAAGCCCCAAAACCATAATCAGATGAAAGAAATACGTAGTGCTCTGTGTCATCAAATGCATGATCATGACATTAACTGCTTCAGCTCAGGATATTCTGAAGCCAGAATGATAAGGATGAGGAATGTCTAAGACTTCAACACATTCTCAGGTTTTCAGTAAGCATAAAAACTTTTTTTATACAAATGTTGGCATTGATTATTAGCAGTTTATTAAAAAGAAAAAAAAATAAAAAAGGAAAAATAAAATAAAAACCTTAAATTCCTCTAAAGTGGTTTAAGTTTCCCTGAACTTAATGTCATATAGGAAGCTAGGAATAGCTTTCTATTTGAAAAATGTCATGGTATTACTACATAATATGAGTAGATATCTATTCTTACTTTACTATTTCTTATTCTTATTATTCTTACTTTACTGACTTGTAGATTGGTAGTTTGCAAACAGGATCTAACATTTTGAGGTTCAACCTTTCAATCTCTTAAGAGCAATTTTAAGTAAAATAGTAATGCTTTCAATTGCTAGACTTCAGTTTTAAAGTCAAACATCATGCTCATATTTTAAAGAAACTAACAACTTGTTTGATATCATTAGATTTGTATTGATTTCATCTATGAACATTAATGAAAAAAATCTCAAATGAGAATCAGTATATGATACAAAACTAAAAATAATCAAAATCAGGTGCAATTCACATAAACTTCTCCGCTAGAACAAGTTTTCTGACTGAAGCCAGTGGCAAGTTTTGTGTAGATAAGTTGGAAGAATAATAAGAGAGGAAACAGACTTCCCCAACTCTGAAATATTACATGTAATAGGCTGGATTTTAAAGTCCTTAAAACATTTTAGAGCAAATCTTTTCATTGAAAAAGACAAAATTATCTTTGGATATGTTGTATTATATATTAGTATTTGGTGACTGATATCTAGTGACCTCAGCTCTGTCAGAACACAACAGGGCACTTGCATTTTCTGCCAGCATAATTTTGGGATTAATTACAGATGTAAGAAAAAAACTGGTGTTCAAACCCACTATCTACAACATTCCTTTCATATTTCATCTCTTTGCATCAGATGCAGAAGAATACTTTGCATTTAGCTATTACTATGCAAAAAGCTTAAAATCTGCAAATAACAAAACAAAAAATACCAAAGCAGTATGCTTTCATTTGCAACACAGGCATTGGTTGCTTGGCTAGAGATACACTGGCTTACCTCCCACATATAACAACATGTGTCTCTTATGATGTCTCAACATTTCGACTTAAAATCTGACTTTTCGTATCTATTTCTTCTCACTGAGTTTATATCTAAAACATGTACTAATGCAATGACAAAGAAACTTTTGTGCAAAGCTTTCTCCGGAGATCCTCAAATTATCCAAAAACCCCAGAGTGCATCATATTTCTACCTACAGGTTCTCCTCCACCCCTGCTTCTATAAAGCACTACAACGTTCCTCATTTTATTGCCTACACCTCCCCACATTTCCTATAAGGTTCAACCATCCTTGCCTGCACTGCCTTCTACAGAATTGTCAAAAAAGCACATTGAAAAATCTGTCTTGTTGCCCCCAAAAAGCACAGTGTTTCTGGATAATACTCCTGGGACTGTGGGATCACTTTTAGTTTCTGAAATTTTATGCTGCATTTGAGTCACATTTCCAAGTTCTTCTTATTCTGGAAATTTGTCTTCTTGATGAAGGTTGACTTGAGATCCCTGTTACTGCAGGGATTAATGTTCTAAGAACATACTGTGAGTTGGCACCATTATTTTTGTGACCATAGGTGTCTGCAGTGATATTGCCAGGTGAACACATTGCCACTTAACTTTCAGAAATGAAAGTGGCTACATATAGGGCAAGTCTATGCTTCATTTTCTCTTATTCAACAGGAAGGCTACAGAGAGTCTTCTTTTCATCTGTGCAACATACAGTTTACTGACATAACTAGCCAGAGCTTGCCAAAAAAAAAAAAAAAAAAAAAAAAAAAAGCAGCCCTTTTAGAAGAACAACTTAAACCATTTATAAAATTTGAGAGCAACTTTCGGCTGAAAGAAATGGTCAAGGAATAATGAAAACTCCAAAATGCTTGATTCTATTATTTTCAAATAAAAATACTTTTATTCTTTCAAAAGGAATTCTATTTCACAAATTCTTTTGATTTAATCAAAACACAGGGACAGAAAACAGAACGAAAAATTTCATGTTTGGTCAAATAATATATTCTCTCAACCAGAAACTGGGGGGGGGGGGGGGGAGGGGGCGGGGCAGCATTTGCAGTATACTATTCAATTTCTTATCATTTATAAAGGAATTAACTTAATATAATCTCAAAACTATCTTCCAACATTCATGTGCATGCAACAATGAAAATTATGTATATGTTCAGCCCTATTTTAGTTCCCAGAATGTTCATTTGGATGGCAGTTTGGACTGTGGATTTGCTCAATATATACTTAATTTCATATCACCTGTCTAATACATCGGATATTTCTTGTAAACCCCCAGACAGTACTGTACAAACAGTTGAGATTTTACCATCATTGTTGAACTTTCATTATAATAATAAATAAAAATCAAGTGCTAGGCTAGAACAGTCACTTCTGAATTTAGTAAAGTTTGAAAACAATCCACTATTGTATAACCATCCCGCTCCCACCTCAGACTCTACCCACTCTTCACAAAGATGGTTCGTGTGGCTAATCCTGAGCTGCTGAACTGATGAAGGTGTCCACAGTCTTTCCTCTTTGGGTAGCCTGGATATATTCTGGATGTGCTCCCACACAACAACTCCTCTGAAGTCAGTGTACCATTAGTAACACGGAATGTGACAGGTTGGCATAATATTAAGAAACAGACATAGTTAACAGCAAAAGAGAAAAAAAATATCATCTGAAAGGTTTGTGCTTGTCCTATGTAGCCTGACCTCATCTTTTCAGAGCCTATTATGAGTAGAATAGATTCTTACTGTGACCCAGGTTTCTTTGGTTCTCAGAGTCAGGCTGGGTACCAAAGGCCATTTTCTAAATTGTGAACTCAGAAATAACAACACATTCAGCCAAAAAAAGGCAGCTTGTACCTTTCTGCAGCCTTTATACAAGTACGTGCTTGCTATGGTTTTGCCACATTCTGTTCACACTGGACAGTTACATTATTGTTTTCAGATATGAGGTAATTTCCCACAGTTCTTTCATTCAGAAGTTAATTGTAAGCTATGATAAGACTAATATAAAATATATACAGGTATTTGGTTTTGCCAAAATTTTATTACCAAAGTTAGTGATAATAAGACTTTGCCTAACCATTCACATTTATGCTAAAGCATGTAGTCTCTTGGAGCAAGTGAAAGTCTTGGGAACTGAAACCAATCTTCGAAAGAATAGTCTCAAGAAAAATCACAGAACAGACAGAACCCCATGAAATTTGTGCTTTTTAAACAAACACATCTAATACAAATGTAAATCAAATAAATGACATTGTTAATAAAAGTAAGTCTACTTAGAATAGAGAAACAAAATGAAAAATAAGACTGACCAAGCATATAGTGTGCATTTTTAAAATATGTAATGAAAATGCTGCTTCTTCTTCCTTCTCAGTCCAAGATTGGTGTTAAAATGACACTTCAAGTACTAAGATCTTTCATAGAACTGTGCAGCATGACTTTTTAAAACACAGAAAAGCTACTAGCTAGACATACGTACCAACAAAACAGCCCTATTTCAATATAACTTCTGTTGAATTCATTCAAAATGGATCAATAAGTGTTTCATTTATTTTTCTGGTATTCCACATAAGCAGGATTTTGTTAATGTGCTGTCTCGGTTGGCAAAAATCACATGCAGTAATATTGAATAACTTCGTTTATACACTGCTATTTTCAAAACTCATGGAAAAGGTCACACAAGTTAACATTTGTCTTCTAAGTCTCTTGAAAAAATAAATCTATATTGGAAGCAATTAGTTTTAAAACACGAAATTCTTGAAATAGAGTTAGGAAAAAAGTACTAGGCATTGTTTTCATGTCTGCTAAAAAGATCCATAACTGCAAGAATATTTTAACCCTTTGTTTTGCCAATTACTAGGCCTAGAACAAAGGACACATCCAGCAGGAGAACAAACCAGTAACCAAATTCTGTTGTACACAAAAAGGTCAGTACATGAGTGATTGCTGGGGGTACAAAGAAGTCAATCAGATTACGCATAACAGACATCGACCCCAGCAACCCCAGGAATGATACAACACGGCCAACAATCAGTGGAACAAACAAAGCAACAAAGTCTCCCATGGCAGAGATGGGAGACAGCCAAGCCAATAGGCAGATAATATAGGAGAGAGGTAGCCACATATTGCTCTCACAGAGCCCGCATTTACAAGCACCAAACCTGACTGGGGCCCAGTTGCATGGAGAGTCAGGAGGTCCTTCCCCAACAGGGAAACTCTGCAAAGTGCATCCACCTCAGACAGACACTCCACCCTTCCTGCAAGTGGGCCCAGCTTTTATCCCCAAACAGGACACCTGGCACTCATTTACCCAATGCAGGGCACCTGGGGCTTGTTTACCCAAGGGCTTTCCTTACAAGGCCGGCTGCACCTTGGAGGAAAGCCAAAAGGCAAACTCATCCCCTCCTTTTAAAGGATCATGGGAACCACCTATATGTCAACCTTAATTCAGGGCTTGGGGTTCATACCCCAGCATTTCACCTCTCCAATACCTTATAATTTTGCTGACCTTTTTCAGAATTTCCTTTTATTTATCTGATCTGTAAAAGTGCCAGATCATCACGAATTAACCTTTGATTAAGTGTAATCATAATAGAAATCAGTGCAGAACATTTCTAGGAATAATGAAGCAAAAGAAATGCGAAGGAACAACGTTTTCTTTTTTCTTTTTTTTTTTAAATTTATTGCACTATTTCAAACATCATTGCAAAGCAAGGCTGTCAAGGGTGATCTATTGTTCTTTACTATTCAGACTGTAACCATAGTAATTGACATGCTCCAAATCCCCCTTGTGTAAACAAGTAAAACAAACAGTAATAATCCCTAGATAGTTATTGATCAGGACTTCTAAAATAAGTGTTAGCTACATAGAGAAAAACATCTTCTGAGTTTGCTTACCTAAGAAATGAGATCTGAATCGAATCTTCAATAACACAAGACCCTTCAAAAAATATTGGATGTCAGTTACAAGCTATAGTGCTAGAGAGCTAGAACCGGAGCCACTCTATTCTGGAACATTACTAAAATAGCCTAATTAAGTTCTGTATCTATTAAAAAAAGCCACCTAACTCAGTGTGGGGAACAAATGTGACAATATTAGTGAAAGCTCTGATTTGAGATACTTCAATTTCCTGAGGCCCAGTAATGCAGTACCTGGCATGTGAATTATCAGCATTCAAATGTATTCTGTGCCAAGGATCTTCTACTGACTGAATTGCCACACAAGGAACCTCACTCCGTTGCCCAGTTCGGATTTCAAATTTTAAGGGAAGGTCAGAGATGAAATGCCATCACAGTGTCCTTTTTTGGGAGAGGCTGAGCTATTGGCACTCCCAATATGGAAGTACGCAGACTAACATAGTTTTTTAATATATTTGTGAAATGTAAAAACTTCCAACAGCTTCTGAAGATCTTTCATTATTGACTCTGCATTTTATACTTCTCTCTCATGTTTAGGGGTTTTGGGGTTCATTTTGTTTGGTTGGGCGGTTTGGTTTGTTTTCTTATTTCTTTGTGTTACGAGACTTTGGAGATTATTACACCAGACAGCCATCCCTGTATACAAAGGCATGGGACCTCCCGAAAATACAAACCTGTAGTGTTTCTTTCGCCTAAGGATTTAAATGGCTAGATTAAAATCTTTTTAAAACAGAAATGTTCACCTAAATTAAGAATTTACTTGATTAAATCACAGATTATTTCCCTTAAAAAGTGGATCAGAATTCAAATTGTCACGGAAAGAAGTCCAGTTTTATTTTTATGTACATCAGTTCAAATCCAAATCCAAATGAATTCTTGTGGTTTTATTAAGGAGAGTATAATCTGTGATTTATACTCATAGAATGCCTTCCAAGTTACTGGCAAATAGCAGTCCTGTATATGGGATTCTACTTATTTTGGAGAAAAAAAACTTTGCTGCATATATTGCACTGTAGCAATGTTTTTAAAAAAATTAAACTGTTCTGGTTTTGAGAAAAAAAAAACACCATGCAGTTTTTGCAAATAATAATAAACTATTGTTATTAAACACGACTCATTGCTGGCAGAATTTAATTTTCATAAACATTGGATAAACATCTTCTTAGACTATACAGAACAACAATTTCTAAGATATGATTTTAAAAACTAAGTTTCTTCTCACTAAGCAAAGATGAGATTAACTGGGCAAGATATGTTTATCTGTGGAAGAAATGTTTTAGCAGTGTAATAGTAGCAGTTTAAAACTACAGATATGTCTGCTCTTCACTTAACTCTGTCTTTAATCTGAAGATTAACCTAGATTATTACCAGAAGTATAGATACCCTGATTTCACATTTTTCTCCAGCACTTTTCTGCATATGAGTTCTTCACCAGAAGATTCACACTTTGTATTCCATTTTGCGTTTGCACACAGTGTGTCTGCAGGCTTGTGGCTGGCTGAGAATGGGTATTTGAACTTCTAGTTGAATGTTACATCTCAGAGCATGATGACTAAAATATTTTTTCTAAATTTTTAATACAGAAGACAAAGACAGAATTATGTAGAATCTGTCTATAAATGCCATCAATATGCCTATAAATGTACCAATAGAGGATCACTATTTTTTTCCAACAAAAGCATCTTGAGATGTTGGGACATCTGAAGGATGCTATGCCAAACTATCTTCCTTGAGTTCCTTTATAAAATATTGTGCTTTACATTCAAAATTTTAGAGCACTAGAAGTTCCTTATGAACACTAAAAATTACCTAATACTCTTAAAAACTCAGATTGTGACATTTTAAACTGGGGAATAAGAACTCACTTTAGGGGCAGGACAGCAAGATGAGACAGTTCAGTTTTAGAGAACGTAATATTCTTGCCGTGGAGTATGCTGAAGAGAACAGAAAATCCATAATTCTAGGTACAAGTCACATCAAGGAAGACTTGATTGAAACTAAGCAAGATGGTGAATGTAAAGCTAGTGAGTTTTGCCTACCACGTCTCATCTGTAATTGCAATCCAGAGGTATATTCTCCCTAAAGAGGAAGTGCTGACATGAGGGAGGCAATGGTGCAAATAGTTATTCCTACTTCAAAGACAGCCTTCCTTCAGCCAAACTCCCCTAGATCTTTCTTAAATAATAGAAATACTATATGAAGCAGGGCTGAGGCTTTACTGCTTTAATACTTTAAGATGTTTAAATTATAGTAGTACAAATTGAAAAATCCATTAGTTCTACATGGAGGTTGATAATACCAGAAAAGATAATATACTCTATTAAATAGTTTTAAAAGTGTTAAAACTCTGTCACTAGACATGTACTAATACATCTAAGCCTTATTCAGTTGTCTAGCAGCTACACTATTAGATATTAGCCTCTTATGAAACATCTTTTGCTTTATTGCCCAAACCATTGATTTATCCAGTTAGGCACAATTTCAGCATCAGTTCTTCCAGCATATATACTTAGTGTTTACCTGGTGTAAAGGAAATAATTTCCTCAAAGGGTGAGCTGTATCAGTTTTTATTACAGAATATTTCTAGCACTTAAGAAAAACTTGGCAGCAGAAGAGATTTCCAAATTATAGAATGAGGCACAGGTGAGAAACTTAGCATGATAATTTATTAGGCTAGATTGCTTAAATATTGGAATACTGATTTGACAACAGTGAAACTATACTAATACAGTAAGTCGGAAGTGACAAGTTTTCAAAAAACTGACTCTCAGAGTGGGGAGACAGAGTCATCAAGACATTATCTACTGAGAGTTTCCAGTTATATGACAAAGAAATCTGGGTTGACACAGCAAACAGTAAAATAAAAAAAAAGTATATTTGGAATACCATTCCCTATAAATTCTCTACTGTGTTATTAAAAAAACCCCAAAACCAACCTAAACCCCCCATACATTTAAAACACCTAGGATTCAAATATGAGGTAGTGCATGTTAAATGCACAACCCTAACAAGTGCATTAAACACGTTACTTGTTTCAGAAGATCCTCCTTTGAAAACTGGTTTATGCAGTCATCAATGAGAATCCAAGTATGTTACCCTATATTAGCATTCAGATAGCTTATCCATCATGCTGAGCATATTTGTCACATACTGGAAGCAAACACTATTGGCTGGGGTTGGACGCACACTGTGCAATGCATAGGAACTACCCTCAGATGAACAATGTGTTGGACACACTTGGAAACACTAGAGACAGGTTGGTGAGAAACCTCTAAAGTGACAGCTTGTGGGTTTTGCCTATTGTATCATAGATATCAGTCAATCAAATGGTCTGAGTTAATTTTGGACAGATTATCTAAGCTTTGTGTTAACCTTTTCACATTAGGTTTTTCCTGTTCCACAGGAAAACATTTTACTGTTGTCCGCAGTCAGCCGCATTTTAAAACCTTTCCTTGCACTATCTGATAAGCAGAAATGAGCTGCCTTTCTAGAACTAATTTCTAGTGAATTCAAAAGTTACTGTAAAAAGTCTTATTTCCAGCGTGCTTATTTTTGTTCCTTGCTGAGCTAGGGATGGGTTTCTTAATTCAAGATGAAAGGAAATGAGAAGGTGAGAGGAAAGGAAATAAAATGAAAAAAAGAAGTCAATGAAACACTGAAAAGTTCCATTTAGGAACATGACTTTAAAGACATAAGATCTTCTGGAGTGATATTTCAGATGGTAGAGATAGATCATTCATGACAGACTTATAGCAGGTGTACTACTGCAGTAGGCATACTGTCTTTCATAATTGTTAGAAAGGCATCCTGCTGCCTGACTTAATGAATAGAAATATACTTAAATATTGAACTGAAAGGCTGAAATCTTGACTCAGCTTCCTTTCACTCCTGAATACAGAAGGCATTCTCTGTGTTCCATACGGCCTCAGAACAGGGATACTGGGTGGAAAAGAGACATTTAGAGTTCCAGGCTCAGCTTTGCAGTAGAATCAAAACTGCACTGTACCAGATTGCTTACTGATACCAAATGCCTTCATTTGTGTGAATGCCCGGCCTGAGATCTCAGGCTAGTTTATAGATATTCTGTGGTTTTGCTGCTGCAGTTATCACCCAGAGTTGAAACAGGCACCCTGATCCTTGGAAAATCAAGACTGCAAAGTATCAACTGCAAGAAATCTGTTAGGATAAATTAATTAACACATCTGAAAATGTATATGAATATGAATACATATATATATATATATATATATATATATGCATAACGAAAGTAACTTTTCTATACAAAGGTTAGAGTTTCTGCATTTATTGGTAGGGATTGTTGGCCATACTTGGAACTCACTAGATTTACCTAGTCATGTTTTAGAAAAGGTTTATAATAAACAAAGAAGCTATGGAAACAGAAAAACTATTTTAAAAACACATATATTAATGTAAAAAAAAATAGTCTAAGGGGGGGCGGTTAAAGCTATAATTTTATATGACTGGGAATACTCTATGAACAACTCAGTGAATCAGATACTTCACAAGTAAAAGTCGTCACAAGTATAATTGCTTTAGATCTCTTTTAGAAGATGGTTCTCTGAGATTCAGAGTGGATTTCTCAGCTCATACTATATGAACAGTCCCTATAGCTAGCTACCTTGGCAGTGCAAGCAAAAGAGCTATAATAGTTGGAATGGACACTTGAAAGCAGGAATTCTTTTCAAACTTTCCAATACATGCAGTCAGTATGCAGTCTGACCCTAACTGCTTTTGGAAAGGATTCCCATTTATCATGGGAAAGAGATAGCTCAAGACCCTTGACAAAGGAGAAATAATAAGTGTATCTAAGAAAAATAAATTGATAATCAAGCACTTTATTAAATCCTGTGTTGGGGAAGGAAAAACTAGCTTTGGTTCAATTCTTCAGCTATAAATTTAGAAAGTTATCAGCTTCATTATAACAGTTCAATCATAATTAAAATTACCACTAGAATGAAACAAATGTACACGCAGCTAGAAGAACAAATAGACTTAGCATCTTACAGCCTTACTGAAAAAAAAACCTGCAATGTTTTTTAAATCCCAGTCCTATATTATTAATGTCTTGTACTCTTAGTCTAGAAATCCTACTCCATTATATAGAAGAAAAAAGACATAAGTAGACCTGCATATGTGCAAAGAGCCAGAGATGATAATCTAGTTCTGCTCTTAATTTCAGGATTCCTCTGGTCATCATTTCAGGAGACAAGGTACTCTAATCTTCTAATGGAGTGGTGGACTGTTTGCAATGCACTTGAGCAGCAGCGGAAGTTAATATTTAAACAGTTTACTTATGTATATAAACAAATGTGGAACACAGCTTCTCTATAAAACTCGAAAATGTACCAATATTTTCCTTTCGTGTACATTATGCTATATGTAATGAGACCTGGTGTTTTGGTTTGTTGCACAGGCAAATGTCATTCTCCATACTAGTAAGATGAGAATCAGTTTATATAATGAGAATTTCACATGATATAAAGCTGGTAAGAAATCAGAGATGGCAAATTTGTGTCTTGAAGGCATTGGCTTATTTTTTTGGGACTACCTCTTCCAACACTTGGTTTTAGCTTTCCACCAGTTTCTTCTAATCTAACAGAGCTGATCATCTCAAGTTGGACATTTCAAACCTATCGCTGATAGTATTTTCTGGACCGTCTTACATCTGTTATGCAGCTACTACTTTTGTTTGCAAGTATGTACTCTCAGTTTTCCAGAATTGCCACATCATACTTTATATTTTTCATTTTATTCCTTTCTACCTCATTTTACAAGTCTGCAGAGATCCTTCCATACTGGTATCCGACCAAGTACCTATCAGCTCACTACTGTCTTTGATAGTTCTAGGTTTGCAACCTATGCTGGCCAAAGAGGTGGCAGACAAATCTATTTTTCAGGAATTCTGTGAACATTACACACATTGGGAACACTCATGGTCTCTGAGCTCTACCACCAACCCTTCCTAAAACCATTAAGAGATGGGAGATGATTGCCAGGGATGAACAGAAATGGGATTCCCCCACCAAGGTAGCAAGCCAGGGGCAGTGGATGAGGCTGAGGAGCAAGCAATGCCCCCCCAGCAGGACCTGGCTCCCAGTGTTCAGCCAGTGTGAGCAGATCAGGGCTGTTGACAAGGACTGGGGTCAGCCATGGCCGTCACTTTGCACTAGGCCAGGACATGAAGCTGGGAGAGTCAGGGTGAGGCCCTTCAGGGCTGGGACAAGGCACCAGGGCAGGGCCTGAGCCTACACACAGCTCTCCAGCCCAGAGATGGAGACCCCAGAGGAGATTTCTTGCCTCTTCCTCACCAGATCTTTCAGGTGCCTTAGCTGGTTATAGTAAATCCGCTGGTGATAGACAGAGGGACTATATACCCTACATGAAAGTATCCATGTCTTTATTCATCAGAAAAAAAGCTATTAATGAAAAAAAAAAAAAACCACCAACAAAACCCCCAAAACCAACTACCCTTCTTAAAGCAGCTTCCCCTTCAAACAGAAATCCTGTTTCACTGCCAAAAGCTGTACCTTCTACTTAAAGAAACGTAATAGAAACATCTGAGGTATTGCTGTAAAAAAGTCAGCTCTATGTATAACTGATATAGAACTGGATGAAAAACTGCACTCTATGCAGAAGCTTGTTGGGATTCTTTTGTTGTTTGGTTTTGGTTTTTAAGTTTGGTGTGCATCAGCATTACTATTCAACTTTATCATAAAGCACTTAATTATTCCAGTACTAAGATTCATCCCTATGTCAGCTGCTGTGGAAATGTCTCCATTCAAAATAACTTTAAGCATGGCCAACAAGCTGCTAGAAAGCTGAAACAGGGTTTGTTAACTGATGCGTACTTTTTGAGGTATAAGTGTCACCAGTTACCTTCATCCATAATCTGTTCTGCTAATCCAGAAATTTTTTTCTGGGACTAATTTTATGAGACTAAAAGCAACTCTTCCATAGAATCTTATTGGCACAGAGAAGATAAATATTTTACTCAGCTCAGGGTGAAGGTGAGATGTAGTGGTCTGAAGTACAGGTTGATATACCATATGGCTACAGATAGGTAGCTCTGAGTATAGCTTGCACTCTTCGGCTGGGTCAGAACTCTAACATGTTCTTCTCTTTCTGTGTCAGCATTAAAAAATGTTTTCTGTACTTTACTTGGGAAAACATACGAAAGAAGCAGCCAAGTAATCCAGAAAGGCATTGATTCAAAACTTTTAACTTCTGCCACTCATCCCACAGGTCATTGACAGACTGTGTTTTAGCTCAGAAGTTTGAAGAGCAGTATCTATGTTTATCCTGCACCCAGGGCTAAACTGTAGCAGCTGTCCTACCACCCAGTGATCCCTCCCCAGCTGAGAAGGGGAATGAGGAAAAAAAAAGGGAGAAGCCCCGTGGGTTGAAGTAGAAACAGATTTAATGATATAAAGTAATACAACCACCAGCATAAGGTTATACTCAGCCTCATCCTTAGGATCAGGAGCAGAAGGCCAAGAGATCAAAGCACCAGGAACTCCTGACCCTTAGGAAACTCCCTCCTTTTATAATGAGCATGACTATGTGGTATGGGATACACCTGTGAGTCAGCTTCGGGCAGCTGCCCTGATTAGATCTCCCAGTGGCTCAGGGCTACTCATGGCCTGCCTGCTGTGGCTGGTCCATGGGTCTATTTCTGGGAAACCAGGACAAGGATCCATGGTGAGCTGAGTCACCCTTATCATAAGTATGGAGAGAGATTTTGGCTCTCTGAACTTACCTCCTTCTACTGCTTAACCAGGCAAGGTCTGGTTACACAAGTCCTCTGAAGGTGAAATCAGTTATCCTCTAAAGGAATGCTGAGCAAAGAGCTTTCAAATGTCATTTCTTCTGGCTCTTCAAATGCTGCCATTCCAGAAAGATGTTATGAGAAACAGGTGGGGTTTATTTTGTTCAAAATAAATCAGCAATGTGCTAATTGGTATGCTAGGATGAGAATCCCTGCCCAGTGCAATGTAATGGATGATGCCAGAAACAGAAACATGCTGTTACTGGTGGGGCTGCTACTTATGCCAGGGTGACTTTTAATCGTACTGCCAGAGCTGTTTGAAAGTGAAAGCAAGGATTTTTTTTTCCTGGAAAATGATACTTCACTGAAACAATACTATCATAAGTATGGTTTCAGTTTGTGTCCCTCTACTTCCTAAAGCAGAAAGGCTCAGCTTCTGCAGTTTAACCCATGTAATACAGCTTATCAAATAAAGTATTTTGTTAGCTGAAATATCTTATTGAATGTGACTCAGATAGTGATATGAGGCAGTGGATGTTGCTGAAACTTTATTACCTAGTGGTATTTAAGACTAAACTAGTCCAATATATGAAAGCTTATTGTGCATGATGGAATGGAGTAATATCTTGTATCCTAGCAGTGTGCTCTTCTAAAGCCACTGTAAATATTGGAACAGACATTCTAAATTTGAAATTATTAAAGAAATTACATGGAAAAAAATACTTTTTTCATACTGGCTTTGAACAAATTATGCAGATAGGAAAAAAGATGTTTCATTCCTCTCAGCTCCTGGATCATAAACCTGAAAATGTCTATGACTTATAGCTGGCAGTTTTGGTTATTTTTTTTTTATAATTGAAATTGAGTCTGCATATAACAGAATGATCTGTATGCAGAGTCTGCACTTAACCACTGCTATTCACCACCAATAACAGATGGATCTGCTGATTTAAGTTGTGAAACATATGGCTTTAGCAAGAACGAAATGACAAGTGAGCTAAGTATCGACAGAGTAACTCTAGAAAAAGAATAAGAAGTTAGTTGCTTTGAAACTGCCTTGCTTTCTTCAAAGCCCACAGTCTTCACTTCATCCTCTGTCATCTTAATATCCATGAGTTCTGTTTCATGTAAGAAGTTTTTCATGTCTTTGTACCTTTCAAAATTATATGAGACACATGGCCAGGAGCAACTGCCAGGAATAACATTATTGAGCACAGAACATGTTTTTTCTTTCAAGTCAGAGAAACCAATTGCTTTTATTACATTAAAAACTGACCATGGATTATATCTCTTGTTCCATTACATTTAGCCTTTCTTTTAAAACTATTAGCAGTGTATAGTTTCCTTAAGGTCCAACTCGTCTCCTTGATAAAAAGCTTTCAACTGCTTCTGATTTTTAAAATTTAGAAAAGGCCTATCTGTGACTAATTATGCTTAGTTTCACCAGTTACTGAAGCTATAGTTCTGTGGAAATGTTTCTGACACCTAAATATAGAACTTTTAGAACTCCTAGTGAGTTTTGATAGTCCTCTTAGCCTGAAAATTAAGAGGTGTCACATAACTCTCTCTATTCTTTTCATGCAATAAAGAGATCAGAAATTTTACACAAAATATTTTTATTTAGGTTAATTGATACAGGGCAGATACTATAAGTTTTACTTTGTCCACGGAGACTGAAATATGTTTCTGTTTCAGTTAGCTAGTCACAGTTCACACTGTTGTTTATACAATAGTAGCAATTTAGGTGACAAACTGTAAAAATAGGAAAGAGCTGTGGTATTGGACATCAGCTATATGTAAAGCTTCAAAATTGAATGATGATTCTGGAACGTGAAAACACTAAGGCATCATTTGTAACAGAATCTTCCCTAATGGGAGAAAATGTGTAAGGACTTGTGAGGAAGTTCAGTGGCTAAAATGAAATGCCTCTTTTGTACAAGTTCTTTACACAACTCCTGCAATTCTAGCATGTTGTATGTTCTCCAGCTATATGATGGTTTCTGCTGTTATGTGATGGATAAAAAAGGTCTTGTTACTCTAAGAAATATTACAAAATTCAATAAGTCAGTTTAATTAATTTTGTCTAATGCAGTACATCTATGGATTTCAAATACATCTATAATCTAGGTATCTATGACTAAATATAGTAGCAATTAGAAATAGTATTATAACCTGACTACAAATGAAGTACAACTATTGTTTTATGTTTTATTGGATCAGCTTTTTACACCGTTTTGGATGGGATATAGACACGTACCATAGCAACCATTTTTAAAGAAGAGGCATTTAGTTCTAATGTTTACAAAAAGCTTGTATTCAAGCCATAGAAGTTTGAGTCTCAGCCAACTATTAATTTGATGGAACTATTCTTCTAGAAAGTCGTAGTTTTGCCCTGGCTTCCCTAGATAAAGGGTTGCTCATGGTATTCACAGTGAATTATGGGGGATCCCAGAGGCTCTGAATAAAGTCTTTCAAGACAAGAAACACAGAAAGACCCTCAGTGAAACTTGTGTCCAGTTGAGAAGTGTGAAATTTGTTGCTTCCAATTTGGTACTAAAATCGGGACAAGAACCTAGAATGAAACTGCAACATTTCCTGAAGACTTTCCTACTAAAAGTAGGGAGTTTGGCTTATCTCAAAGGCAAGGCAAAGTGATGCTATTATGGCAGCTGTGTGAGTGCATTAAAGCTGATACAGAGGAAAAACTGTGTTCTGTTTCAATGATCTTTTTTTTCCTCTTCATTCCACTTTCTTATTAATGAAGCAATGACAACCGTAAACTTCCCAAGAGCTTCTATTTGGACATCAAACAAAAGAGCAGCACTGGAAAACCTACCTATTTTATAGAATCATAGAACGGTTTGGGTTGGAAGGGACCTCAAAGCTCATCTAGTTCCACCCACTCTGCCATGGGCAGGGACACTTCCCACTAGACTAGGTTGCTCAAAGCCTCATCCAGCCTGACCTTGAACACTTCCAGGGATGGAGCACCTGCAACTTCCCTGGGCAACTTGTTCCAGTCCATCACCACCTTCATACTAAAAAATTTCTTCTTAATGTCTAATCTAAATCTCCCCTCTCCCACCTTAAAGTCATTGCCCTCATCCTATCACTACAAGCCCTTGTAAAAAGTCCCTCTCCAGCTTTCTTGTAGGTCCCCTTCAGGTACTGGAAGGCGCTAAAAGGTCCCCCCAGAGTCTTCTCTTCTCCAGGCTGAACAACCCCAACTCCCTCAGCCTGTCTTCATAGGAGAGGTGCTTCAGCCCTCTGATCATCTGTGTGGCCCTCCTCTGGATGAGGAGGAATCTTTTTGTAGGTCAGTAATGGTAATTACTACTACCACAATGGCTGCATTATTAAAGATGTACTTCCATGAAATAAAAATGCTGCAGTGAGGTTTTCAATATTCTTGCAAAGAAATACTGTGGTATATCACACTAGCAACTCGTGTCCAGTGCTGGCCACTGTAATTAAATTCTAGTACCAGAGGATCTAATATTAGGAAGGAGGGAGCATATCACACCAGAACTATTACACAGAATCACAGAATGGTGGGGGTTGGAAGGGACCTCTGAAGATCATCTAGTCCATATTCTCTATTTCTTTTATTTTTTTAAGATTTTGTTTGCTCTCAACGGAATTAAAATTGTTACCAATTGTCTTGTCCATACATTGGGTTTTTTTTTTTACAGTTGTGATTTTCTTATAAAGCATTGGACTGTTGTCATATAACTGGCACTGGCATAAATAAAAGATCTTAGTATAGCAGTTTAAGACATTACCTGTCATTGATATAAATAATCTATTTTCAGACAGAAATGGATTCCATGTTTCATATACAGTATCATAGCTCTCGCTGTTACACTGAGTGAATGCATCAGGTGAAATGAAATGCAATTATGTGTCCAGAACATTTTCTTCTGAAGATGTAGTTCATTGCAGCATTTTCAGTCTTAATTGATCATTATTCACTGCAGTCTCTGCATACAGAATGCTATTTTTTTTTTTTTCAGATTCTACAACATATTCTATGTAGATATTTGAGGAAAGTTCAACTCAAAATAAAAAGTAGACTTATTTCAGAAACTACTGGAATTTACTGGCCATCTCCAGAGCTTTAAAACAAAACCTAATTTTCATAAGTATAAGCCTATTTGCTTAGTACTTGTCAAAAGAAAAATGCTTCTTATTATAGCAAAAAATATTGAACACTAAGGAGAAACAGTTTTGCCAAGGACATATTACCTCATAAATATGTGTGCATAGTTGTTTGCAAATACAATAATGTTACATACTTTTTTCACTTAGCTGTATCACATAATTTTAAATTTTAATTTTAAATATTTATTATAAATTCTTATGTGACAACAAACAGTTTTATATGACTAATAAAATCAAAGAGTCATGACTAGAGAACTAACACAGCCAAACTTAGAATGTGGAATCACAAACAATAGCAAGCTTTAAACAGAATAATGAAATGACAATAAACTAGCCATACAATATTCAGTACAGGCAATTCATACTGAAAGAAAGGAGTGATGGATTTTCACAATAAACAAAAAACAACTTGGAAATGTGATTTTTTGGCAGAAAAGAAGCATTCTTCATATGCTGATCATTGTATGGATTCCAATCTGCATCATGTAAAACCAGTTCCAAATCTCATCTCAAGAGAAAATAGTCAAAACTAGGTAGAGAGTTACAGCAGTAACTGATAAAAGCAGAGTTGAAGGAAGACCACTGACACATGCCACACTTTTTTCATTATGCTTTGTCTAGCTTTTCCTATATTCAGTTCTCTTCCCTTTGCTATGGACACGCAATTCTTCTACAAAGATCACATCAGCTGATGGGAGTTAGTTCTATATGCTTCTTCTTCCTATCCCTCTCACATAAACTTGCTGCATCTTTATTTCAAGATTTTGCATGGAATGGTGGATACTATTTAAGCATATTTAAGAATCATAAGAGTCACATTTAAGGTCACAGTAATGTCTAGACAAGAGTTTACACTGTGGAAATCAATCATGAAAACTCTCATTAATTTTTAGCCTTAAGCCTGCGAAGGTTTTCTGAAACTTACCCTACCCTTAAATCTATAACAGATAGATTGTGTAGTTAATACTGCAGATGTGGCTGTCTCTATAAACACTCTGCAAGATATGTCTTTTAACAGCTTTTATTTGGTAAAAACGAATGTTCCACAAAGGACAAATAATCAGGTTGTACAGACCATCTAATAGAGTTAATACCAGAAGGAAAAAACCATAATGTAGCACTTCGGCACAAAACTGTAAACTCTTAGGAGCTTGATTATATGTTTAGTGACACTACAAAAATGCCTTTATTCACTATTCTAATGTTCCTGAACACGTGTCTTTTGAGACGTACAATAAGCATTTCCTGTATTTGTGAAAATTGAGCCGTACATCTGAAGAAACAGCTGCCACTAAAACCAAGATGGCTGTATTATAAGCCACCAAGACTTAAAAGGATTACATTTAGAAGGTTAAATTCAATGTCATTCTTTTTTCAGTCATGAATCATAAAATCCGTTCTGTTGGCTAGAAACCAGAAGCAATTCAAAGCTAGAATGAAATATGTTTTAAAGGGAGAGGGGGGAAGGATGACAATTAATTTTGGAAACAAGAATGTAATTTCTGATTGCAGCAATAAAGATCATTGAAAGCTGTCCTTGTCTGTTACATAAAGGCAACAGTTGTGCACTGTTATTGCAGTACCACTTTATTTCTGAGATATCACCTATTCTGAAAATTGCAGTGCTCTGCTAACTGTCAGAGACTGCGAATGTAAGGAAGGATTTGAAAATTTTTGAAATCTGCTCTATGGTTTGTGAATTTTTCTGGTGGTGGTCACAGAAAGTCAATATTGAGGAATATTTTCTTCTGGGTTCAGTAGTAAATGGAGCATGTCTTTTAACAGGGAAGGCTGAAACAGCATGGCTTGTTTTAGTCAAGCAAATGCAGGATGTGGAGGATAACTGTCTATAAATAAATCAAAGAGAAAACACTGGGAGGAGGGAACCCTCAAGCTAAAGGACAAGTGTTGACACAAGAAGTGGGTATAAAGTGGTTCTGAACACATTTAGATTAAAAATTTGGAAATTCCTAGTCAAGAGTAATGGGAGCACAACCTAATTGCTTTTAAAATCAGTCACTTCATGAAAGAGGAACATGGGAACAGCAAGGGGGCTATTCTGAACGCCCAGCAGGTTGTTTGCATGATTTCCATGCCCTCACCTCTAGGTCCCTTTTTTCTACATTTCTACTAATCTCAGTAGTTTTCATGTTATTTCCATTTTGTAGGGATTTAAAAAACATTTTATAAGTATAGAGTACTCTTAATGTCAACCGTTCCTAAAAGATATAACATATAACTTGTGCTTAAAGTTTAAGAAGGTATCTAAGCACATCATTAAGATAGAACTAATTGTGTTTAATCAATCATATTCCCCTCTTGGGACAAAATAAATTGCTCTTGTGAAGAAAGTCTTCAGTGTATCCTACCGTTGTCTACACTACTGTTTCTATGTCACAGTAAAATAATTGCTGTTTCATGATCTGTTCTCTGCCACTCTACTATATGCCTACCTTTTGCTGTACTATCAAGTATACAGCCAATTTTTGAAGAAGGCACATGATGCACAGAGACTTGACTGGTCACAGCTACCCATATACTGATACAGTTTACATTAAAATGCTACAGGGCCAAAACCTTAAGAATCCTGAAAGCAGGGAGCAGAATACAAGACTGTCCTATCACAACAGTGTGCTCTCATCCTTACCATCAGGGTTTCTGTAAGCACCTATGTTGCTGGCTGCAGAGGCAAGGAAAGGCTCAGACACACAAGGATTGAAGTCCTGACCCTCCTAAAAGGCTGCAACCATCGTATCTGTAACGTCCTGCCCCACCACTGAAAGCAGCAGAGATTTCTGACTCAATTCCAGTTTCACAAATGCCTCACTGCTGCCTTTGGTTTGACATCATAGACCAAAAAATGAGCAAGATTTCCATCTCTGTTGTTTCCTAGAAGGTGATTTAAGCATTCTTCTGTCAACTCTGTGGTTACCCTGAATCCCATTCCTAGGGTCTGGTTGAAATTTTGTGTCTACCTTTTAGGCAATCTGAAAACAGCTTTTACAATCTGGTCTCTAGTGTCTGCTTGGTTATATTCAAACCAAAATCTACATTTTGCATAGTTGCTTTTCCATTTAGTGAACTGTTTCAAAATTTGTGTAGAAATTATTTCCCCAAATATTTCTCAGAGAGATTGCATGAGTATTTCAACACCATGAACAAAAAGTGCTGTTTGATATGAACAGAGTCTAAGACATAAGTAGGAAACATTTTAAACATCTAAGCACTATAAGCAAATAAGGGAATACGTGGAAAATGTCCACAAAGAGCTGAACCACTAATAGCAAGGTGAGCCAGGAGCTGGAAAAAACAAGGTCAGATTCTTCTTTTTCACTCATCTATGTTTCAAGAATTGTAGATATGTTTAAATCAGTGTTAAAGGTGACACCTGGAAGGCTCATGATTCTTAAAAAAAAAATCTGTCATGGTATTAGAGTGATGAGAATGACTAGAATTTTGAATGGGTCTTGAATCCATGGCATCATATGAAAAGGTTATATCTTTATAGGACAGACAACAAAATGGAAGAGTTTAATAATGTCTGGACCTCATTTCAAGCCATAGAAGTGGAGAAGAAAAGTCAGAAATCTAATTTAGCTGTATATGCTTAGCATAAGTAAAGAAGTTTTACATGTTTGGGATACTATATTCAGGCAGAGGGACTGGAGCAGAGACGAATGTACTGATAATGACTGTTAAATATTTACATTTCTATTAGATTGTAAATGGCATTATTTGTTTCCCAAACATAATTTTGGAGAAGGCTTATATCATATTTTCTTTTGTTTCAGTTGCTAGGGCATTAAAAAGTGACAGTATGTAAGCTCAGGAAGCAATGTTTTTGCGAGCAGACTAGCATACATTAAAAAAGCTGATACATGCAATACTACCTCAGGTGGTAGTGTCAATGGAATACAGATTTATTCCAGAAAAAAAAAAAAAAAGTTTTCAGACGAGCTTGCTTATATGTCTAGCAATCTTGTAAATTAGCCTAGTGCTGATGAAAAATACCAAGCTAGAAGAGAGAAAGGCTGGAGACATTTTTTAGTGCCAAGTAAGGTACAGCATGGGCAGTAGTGCACCTTCCTCCAGACTAGCTACCAACTTTGTTCGCTTGTGGCTGAGTAGCCTGAACTGTACCAGAAAGGAATAGCAGGCAACGCTAGCCAGGACATCAAAGCTGGTTGGTTGCAAGCATGTTAGATTGCACTCTGAGCCTCAGTTCTTTGTTGAAGCACTGATAAAAGCTCAACTGTCTTCCAGGTCTTTTCAGAAAGTACTGTACAGACGATAACTTAAATCTGTTGCGCTTAAAATAAGAACTTAAGGGGTTTATATACCTTTATCTCACTGAACTCTGCCTCTGTTCCTTCCCTGAAGTGACGGATTCAACATTTAAATTAAGTAGTTAATATTTAAATACAATTTCCATGAGCTTCATAGTGTCTCAGGCATGACAAATATCTCAACTATTTCCATAAATCCATAAAACACAGCATCATAAACCACATATGAGACTGATAAAGTTTTGTTAGGGATAATGGCTAATTTTTTTATGCATATAGTCTGATGTAACACTGATATAAGGTCTCTTTAACACTCCTTTGCTGGTGGTTCTTTTTCTATTAGTACTAATTTTCTTCTGTTGTTGGAAGTGATCTTTCCAATTCCTGATCCTGAGCAAGGGCTGAACAAGCCTTTATGCAATCTGATTTTCTTCATGTTCTGATAAATGCACTTCCACAGTTTTCTAAACCCATTCTAGTTCTCAGATGTGGTGTTTTGACTAAGATCCATGTCTTCAAAAAGGTAGAAGAAGAGATGTAATCAAAAGAGACTGGGACAGCGTCAGGTTAGATGGTTCACACAGCAGACAAAAATTCTATCATTATGTTCATTTTGGTTCTGCCCCTTCTTTCACCTTTTTACCCCATTAAATACTAAATTATCATCCATGGAGGCAAGGAATAAAGTAAACCAAAAAGGACAAAAGATGGCTAGCATTACAACAGGAAAACAGCTGCTGTACTGATACCATTTGCAATATGTTCATATATACTGCTTGCTTTCTGCAGGAAGAAGACATCAACATCAAGGACTATTTTTCAGATCATTTTTTTAAAAAAAGGGGAAAAAAAAAGTGTGAGGTCTTTCTAGCATTTCCAAGAACAGATAAAACAGAGCAATCAGTAACCGAAGCTACAGGGTTTACCTTTGTGAACATGACATTCTTCCGTGAAAATAAATTGATGCATTAAAATAGTCTTCTGTGATTCTGTGTGATTCTGTGATTCTCCTTAAAAACGAGACTGCAGCAGGGTTGTCATAGGGTTGGCAGTAGTACAACTAGAAAAAAAAAAAAAACCCACAACAAATACACTAATATATTTGTTTAAGCATTTGTATTAACTAAGCTTAAATATCTGTTTCAAATATTAAGTGCTTGTTCTTTTTATCATTTATTGTGCTGGAAAAATGCGTGCAGAGTATTAGATCAAATTATTCTTAAAGTTATGGTTTAATGGTACCTTGGCATAATAGTCATGAAAATGTCTCAGGAGCATGGTTAGTATATTACAGCACGAGAAGAAAAATATTCTTTGTGTTGATGCAGAGAAGTACTGATGCTTTTTATAAGCATTTTCTGAAGGCAGATATTTTGTCTTTATTTTAAAAATAAAAGCCTATAATTTTAGTACTATAATTATTGTCCTAGAGATTTAGTACTGTTTTAATAAAGATGAAAATATCAAATACAAAATAGTAACCATAAGAAGCAACTAAAGCTCTGAAGAGGAGAAAGTTGGAGAGTTGCCAGTGTTCTGATCATATGAATATTCAATAGAAAACTTAAATTCAGCACATTGGCAATGACGAAGTAATTATAAAGCCTGAGAGTTCAATGAGGTAATTTTTAACTTTTATTTACTGTAATTACTAGACTGTACTTTGCATTAGGATGTATATGTAACATTAAAAATCACTGGGTGAATCAGAGACATTCTGTGAATGAGACAGAAATTTTCATATGTTTTACAGATACCTTTAAGACCATTAATAGAAAGAGCTTACAGTGTTAATAAGCCATAGTTTAAAATAATCTATTTACCTTTTGGTTTCCATGGGAAGCAATCACAAATAATAAGTATTTATTAATAATATAATAAAGCATTTCTAGTTTCTAATTGTTTATATGTTTACATTCACTTCTGTGAATGAATACTAGACCTACAAGATTTTCATTTGTTTCAAGTCAAAATAGTGCACAGAATGTTCCAAACTACAAAAAGGAGGCATTTCTGAGGTACCCCCGGGTAAGATGTCCACTACACATACATGTTGCTCAATGAAAAAAAAGCCATATTCCTTTACCATTTCTGAGATCAGGCTATCAACTACTGCACATGTAGTATCAGAGCCAGTGATGGGAATGGCGAAACTGGTGTTGATTTCAGGAGAGTGACATTTCATACTTAGTTTTCATTGTACACATCTGAAAAGCAGTATTTAAGTTTGCTGGGAAAAGGTGTTAAAATATCTCCCTATATAGAATTAAATCCATGTTCTAGGAACCATTGCTAACAGTGGCTTTCTTAGTGGAAATGAATCCTTGCATCTATTTTAAGTGAATTGTACATGTGAAGTATATTAGTCTAATAAGTTTAAATCTGGTATCAAAGGTCAACACCAAAGAAATGTTACTGGGTTTATTTTAGTTGGACTGTATCCTCCACTCCAGGGACCATCTTTAGATACACAAATGTTTATTTGTAGGATTTATATTCAGGTCTATGAACATTAATTTGCCTTTATACCAGATTTACCACAGCAGTATCTGCATCATGGACTAATTTAAATATGAACCAAAAAAGGATCTTCATACCTCATTCTCCCACCTCCCTGCTTTCTGTAAAGAAATGGGCACATCTGACTTGTTTTTTTCTTTGCATCTGCAAAGTAAGCAAACTATTCAGTTGTCACATTTCTTTTTCAATACTTGACAGTGTTTCATGTTTTAAACTCAGTGAATACTTGAGCAAATAATTTTTGTGCCTGCAGATTTGTAAATTCAAGCCCTTACATGCTAAGCTCATTGCTCATCATCTATTAAAATGTTTATGCCTGAAATGTTTGTTTCATGACTCAGTTATTTAAATGTAACATGCAGTTTCAATATAAGAAGTGCATATAGTCTAGAGATAGGATGTGGAATAGTACTGGGTGCAACAGCGTGGCATTAAAGTTTGATTGACATCACTTTGAGAAGGCCACACAGTTCGCCAAGGAAGAGAGCAGGAGCAAGTTCTTACCCTGTAACCACTTCAGAGACAAATTTCTGTCATTACATTGTCATATGCAGTGTTCTCCTGGCAGCTACACAGTGTGATAAACAGTAATATGGGATTACAGTAGCTGAATCCGCTAGTAAATCTGAACAAAACCAAAAACTAAACTTGCAGAAAGCTATATGAAAAAGCAAAACCCCCTAAAAAGCACCTGCGTGCGGTGCAGCTGCCCAAGTAGCTGAGCAGCAACAGATCTCATCAGCCAAGCAAGTGAAGGAGACCCTGTCCCTCAGTCCCAGAATTCTGATCTTCCATCTATCCCATGAATTCAGCTATAATCCTGTATCCTTAGAAAAGCAAATACTGCCATTTCACTACATATAAACAGGACAGTTTTGATACTTAAACTGATGTAGTAGTCTTCAGCTCTGTGAAGTGTACTGCACTACTGATTACAGTCAGAATGATAAAAAGTGGAATACTGGCCTATTTAGGCCACTTTCTTAATTAAGAATTTGACCATTGGGAACTTACCTTTAATTAAGCACACTGAATACCACATTAACCTCATTATATGCCGCTGTAAAGTGCAAATGAGTAACCTGAAGGTGAGATTCACCTGGCCAGACTTCACTGTTCTTAAGCAAAGTACTATGGATCAAAGTGCTATGGATCCTATGTCTGAATTTGCTGCTAATTCAACCCTAGGTATACTTGAACTCATGTTCAATTTTCTAATAAACTCTAATGAAGAAATTACTTTGAGACTTTCTTCAGCTTCTGCTTGAAAACTCTTATATCTTGTATCACTAATGAATTACGTTCTTAATTTTATTTTTACATTTCTTGAATAATCAGAGTTTCTGGTTCATTAGTCACATCATTATTATTTTAGTATGATTTTATTTTTATATGATACACTGTAGTACTGAATTATAGATGGTCTTTGTTTTCATTCTGTTGTCTGCCAAGAGGGATGTTATGCAGTTTTTCCCTGTTGTTGCAAGTACAAACCCTTAGAGTAGTATGTGGAAGAGTTTACTTTCTCTAGGAGAAGGAAAAAAAAAAAAAAAAAAAAGTGTAATATGTAGAAAAGCCTCGAATATTTCCTTTAAGAAAAGTAGTTTGTTTCCATATTTATGTGTAGAAACTTACGGTATATAGACTGGCACGCTGCCATTTAATTTCATAGAACTGTGGTAAGCTAAATGTATTTAATCCTGCTGAGATTCCAGCCTTTTGTGCTTCCTGCAACAAATCAAAATTATTAAAAACTAGCTGCACTGAAAGTTTCCATAACTGGTAAGTTGTTTAATATACCCCAGACCAGAAGGAAACACAGGTAAGAGATCTAAAGTTATTAAAACTTGATCAGCGGAGACTGATAGAGGAAACATCATAAGATAGGGTGACTAATGTTGAAATTTAGAGGGAACAATCAGACTAAAAAAAAAAAAAAAAAAAAAAAAAATCTGTTTCAGAGGACTATAATGGATAATATAACTGGACATATCTCTTACGTGAAAAAATAAAACTTAAAGTTTAGACCAACAAAGATAGTGATCTGACTGATGGCAAGTAAGAGCACAATGGTTTTAGAATTATCATCTTATTTTAGAATATGACACAAAATGCTATGCATTGGAAGAATTATAAAAGTGTATGCATTTAAGTAGTTCATGTCATTGTGGAATTTTTACCTTTTTGCCTAAGATCAAGTTGCTGAGGTTTTTTTCCCAGTTTCATTAATATATGTTAATTTCATTAATATATTTTAGTGAGTAAATACATAGTAACCTGGAAGTAGTAGAGAAAGATACTATTAATTGTCTAGAAAAGTGATTTTACTTTTTTTATCATTGTTGTAACCTGTTTGAATCCTGCATTATTTTATATGCTGCCAATCAACCAAGATCCTCCTTGGGCTACTAATATTACTCATTGCTCTTGAGCTGTTGACAAAAATTTGAGGAGGTGAGGTAACTCTTGGCCTCAATACCATGTCATCTATTTCAGACAGAATTTTCAGAGGATGTTTTCTATAGATTTTATTTTTGTGAACAGAGAAACAACAAAACCAAAGCTACACAGAGCAATGATTTTACTGAGTATTTGTGGACTGCACACTGAATGGGGTAGGCTTTTTCAGCAGGCACCTGTGTCTACCCTTGCATCTCTCTACCACTGGACACTCCTTCTTTCCTGCCCTGTACCTTCTTCAGCCTCAGAAGAGTGCAAATGTCCTGCACGGCACATGAATTACCTCACATATTAGAACAGCATTTTACATCTACCTTGTATATGCTTTGTGCTCATTTGAAAAAGACTAGGCAAAATGCAAGGTAACACAGGACCAGACCTCTGATATTTGACATTATAGTAATGATTCTTGTCCTTGATTATTTATGATTTATTCTTCATCTATTTTGCTCAGTTAATTTATCCTATACAGGATTAGCTAGCTTTGCCAAATTTTTGCACATTAAATAGCTAGAAATATTTGTCCATAAAAAGTCTCACTTTGCCTTCCCTCTCTCTATTCCCTTTTCTTTACCCCATTAAAGCTTTTCTATAAGGTTTTGTGGGAGTTTTTTATACTTTTTTTTTTTTTTTTTTTTTTTAAAGACAGAAGATTTGGTATTATCTAGTCACTGACACCTAAATATACATTTTTTGTTAGAATATTATCATAAATTAACTGTATTGTTCTGATCCCTCAATCTCAATATGGACAAACTATAAATTTAGCCATTCTATAAATTCTACACCTCTTCTTAACATTGACTTATCAGGCAATATGTCCTTGTGCTTTAACTTCATTTTCACATTTCATTCCAAATCCTTTTGATAACTCCTAGAGCAAACATACAAGGCATGCAGGAAAGAAGATTAACCCTTCAGTCAGAAAGGTAAAGAGACTTTGTCTGGATTAGCTGAGAAAACTGTTAGTAAGGAGGGAGACAGGGGACACCATCTTTTGAGTAAAGGAGATGAAGTGAAAACGCAAGAAAAATGCCGCATAAACACTATACATTTCCTGCTAGCTTGGTAGTGGAACATATACATTCCTTTGCATAATAGCCTGTAATTTATATCAAGAATCTCTATGCCTGCAAATTGCTTAATATGTTAGGAGTACTGCCAGTAAAAGAAATGCTAAAGAACCTAGCATCTAGTATGGCTTATCTGGAGGACAGAAGAGATGAGACAGGCAAATTTCTCTGCTTTGTAATCTGATTTAACTACAGCAACGGACAGGAAAATTAAGTCATCTGAGAATATTACTCTTCATGGGCTACATTTAGTATATTTAATTTCTTTGTGTGGATAAGTCCTCAGGATGGGCATTTAGTATTTGACAGTCTTCTTGCATCTGTTCAGGTCTGTCTTCTGGGGCGTGGCCAGATGCAATTTAGAGTAAAGGATAAATTAAGAAGTAGAGGGATTTTTGACTGTTGGCCAATCTCTTAAACAATGACACAGCTCCCTTGCAGGAAAGGTTGGATGCCACACCTGAACTTGAATGTGAATTCCAAAACACGAGGGTGACTGTGTATGATGGTTCCAAATTATCTTAGCAGCAGTAAGGACCTATGGGCAAGTTTACACTGAAAAAACACTCTGTAAGTTACAAGGAAAAACAATAATTATTCACCCTTGATGGTGACTGATAAGCCTTCAAGATGTTAAGATTTGGGGGGAGTTTGAAAACGGGCTGGAAGTATCAAAAACATAGTTACAACTGGTTAAGTTTGGACTAAATCAACCATCCTTTTGAACATAAAAACATAAGGTGGGAGCTCAAGGAATGCGTATCATCTGAGGACAGGGGAAAGCCATCTCATACAAGAAGTTAGTAATATTTTCCATATTGTAGCCTTTTTCATTTCAGAGACTTGAAGCTTCATTACAGTGCTAGAGATAAACATAGTAGTATTTGGAGGAGTTAATTCAAAAATTTGATTTTCTGTAAAAATCTATTGCTATTGAACACACTCAGGAATAAAATGGAGTCAGAGGCAGTATAATTTCTTCCAGTGCTTTTGCAATTAGAAACTATTTTATAGGCCTGCAGTGTAACTAAGAAACTAAAAATTGAGCTAGATGTTGTTCAGTCACAGAATAGATCACAGTCCCTGTCCAAAGACACGAAACAGGTCAACAGAGATATTTGGCTGGGAATAAGAAGCAAAATGTAAGAAAGATTGAAAATAATGGAACGGAAAAAGTAGTGGTAGCAAACAGCATGTGATTCCCACAGTATTTAAGGTTTGATAAATGGAAGGAAAAATGAAAGGAGATGAGACAGAGAGACAGAAAAAGGGAGAGAAAGGAAGACTCAAAGTTGTAATGAAGCTGAGAAGAAAAGACATTAAATCAGAGCCTTCAAAGTCCCAAAGTTTCTGCAGCCTCTTCTGCTACTTGAACCATGTTTTCCTCTACAGTCTAGTGGAATCGGACTCCTTACTGTGAGTCTCCCCATTATAATTCTGGTTTGAGAGCAGAGGTGAGCCCAAGTCACCTTCTTTCACAGTGGGGCATTAACAACCCATATTCTAGCTATTCTATTGTCTGGATTTCTTAGCCTAACCCCCTCCGTTTTTATACATTCAAAAATTATAAAAGGCTTCTATAATAATCTAATTTATCTTTTTGGGCACCACAGACAGCAGGCTTCCATAGATAGTCTTCTTTAATTTTGAGCTATATACTTTTTTCCATATCTATAATGTTTCATTTGGCTATAATAAAGCACATATTGTTTGCTTGTACTCCATGACCTATCATAACCATTTTTTATCATTCTCTCAATCTTAATGTCATCTGCCAGCTTTGTCAGTACTAATTTTATGGGCAGGGGTGTGTTTCATTACTTAAAACGCTAAACAGAATGGCACCAAGAATCAATCTTTGTGAGACCCAACTGGAACTGACCCCCTTGGTGACAATTACCATTATGTTTTGATTGCTGGTTAGTCAGCTTCAATCTAGTCAATGCACATCATATTAACTTTGTATCATTATACTTTATTAATCAAAATACCATGCAGAAACAAGACAAATGCCTTACTGATAATTAATTTTTATCAATTGGCCTATAAACCTATGAGGTGAAAAAAGGAATATCGGATTAGCTTGATAGTATATATTTTCCAAAAATCCATTTCATTATAATTAACTACATTATATTCCTCTACATTTCTATTAGACAAGTACCATATAAGCTGTTCTATTACTTGCCCAGGATTGACACTTAGGCTGTGCATCTTATCATTACATTAACCAGTCTGTTTACCTTTTCAGATACTGAAACATTAGTTTTAATTGTTTTTTGAGCATATAATTTTAAAGAAAATTTTGGTATGTTTCTTCACCTGATTTACAGTATCAGTAGAAACTGTCACTTATCATCCATTAGATACTCATAACCATTGCATGAGTAAGCTCAAACATCCACTAGACATTTGCAGCCATTACATGAGCAAACATGGTACTTATTACTATTATGATAGCTATTTATTGTTCTCTTGTTTATCTTTCTCAAATTTTTTTTTTTATTAAAAGATAGCATCCCTGGACAGATCTGATGCTCCAATGTGGTAGGCATGAGCAAGTACACAGCAAGTGTTTTGCCTTCATTCAAGAGGTCACTGTTTAATATGCACATACTTTTTACATCTCTCAGAAAGACAGGAACACAGTGTAGTTAACAAGATCAGGTATACAGTGTTTTGATTCTTAGTACTTTTTATTTACAGTCACTTCTATCCACAGATGAAAAAAGCCTCTATTCTTAGCTGGTGAGAAATAAATTCATGAAGTTATAGTCTATCTAGTTTCATTCTAGTGATCGCGCTCTGGTTTAAGAATTATAATATGGGGGAACATTTTACACAGTAGAGACAGTCAGACACTTACAAAACAGTGTTGGTTACCAATTTAAAGATAACCAACAAAGCAGCTACGTGTATCTAACAGCAAATGCCAAAAAAAAAAAAAAAAAAAACACACAAAAAAACCACAGGATCAAAATAAACATGTGAAAAGTTTAACCATATGAATCCTCTCTTTGCATCTTTCATTCCTTCTCTTCATGGCAGCTGTTTTCAGATTTCACAGTGAAGCTTGTAGGAAGATTTTTAAAAGACAGCATTAAAAAAAAAAAAAAAAAGATAGCTTTTCAAAGATACCATTAACCATTCAGTCTTGTGCTTAGTTATTTTTTTAAAAAGTCTATCCATAAAGCATACTGTTTTCCAATGCCTCAACTTCCATTTGCCACTCTGTGTTCCTAAATACACACCAAATATGGATGTCACCTTTCTAAATTCTACGGGATTTTCAAAAATTTACATTCAGCTTCTAAAATAGGACACATTTGTAAAATATATCTTAAAAAAACCTCTAAAAATTGCAGTGAGAGAGTGGATACATTAGGATGCAAAAAAATTTGATGGTTCAAGTTTTTACAGATAGAATAAGTACACCACACCTTTTAGGCTCCCAATTACTAGATTTCAAAATAGCTATTTTAGGAGTAACTAAAAAAGCTCTCCTATAAAACACAGACATTTTGACAACACAATCACAAGTGAAATGCAATGTATTTTTATGTGTTTACTATTTACTTCTATAGTAAACAATGGAATAAACTAAACAAAGCAAAAGTCAAGTAATGCTTTTCTATTCATATTTTCTGTGTCTTTTTTTTCCAAACAATATTCTGATTTACTCAGCTTACAAATTCCCATTCAACATTTGAATACCTTTAACAAGGACAGAAGTTAACTCTAATGGAAAAGAAAATAAATTGAAATCAAATTATATTTCTCACAAAATAATTTCTATCTTATTTATATAGTCTGTGAATTAACTAATTCAGGGTTACTCATTAATATATTCCTTTAATGCATTTACTCTCAACCCTTTCTGTCCAAATTCCTTTAAAAACTACAGATCAGAATTGTTCTCAGAAGGTTGTTGTGTGTCTAATCTAGACCCAGACTCAACCCTTGAGTTGCCTGACTTCAACAGATTTATGTCTGAAATGAGCCTAAGCTATCAAGCCCTTTGAAAGTACACTGGGAATGTTTTGGCTGGCAAGGAATATGTCCACAGTCTATAAAGTAATTCTGGGAATGAAAGAAGAGGCCATGCTGAGATAAAAGACAATGATAACTTTTCCCTGACTTATTAATTTTAGATTTTTGTGTAGTGCTTCTTCCTATGCCATATAATATTTGGCTCTATCATCTATGTGGAGTTCTCACTGAAGCTCGTGGTGCTATGCTGCAAGCAAACATGTCTTGTTTCACTTCTCAAAGCCTGGATTCAGCAAAATCTTTCAAATATATTTGGCTTGGATTATATGGTTAAAAATCACTTTAACCAAACCATGTGCTCAAGTTCAAGGGTGAAAATGAATTAACTTTAAGTATTCAAAAATTATTTCCTGTCTAAACCAGACATCTAGGCTGCCTTTATAGTAGTTAGACTATAATGTCTCTACAGACTGATTAATTCCCTCCAAAGACGGACCCTAATAAAGGTGGTGTTAATTGTGCTCCAGAGATGCTTACTTTATTAATTATTGAGAGAGCCTATACAACAAGCTAGGACAAGGCAATTAAAATGCCTTTCATGAACAAAGTAGGTCCAAATGTCTTCAGCGGGATTAAAATAATAATTCTAGCTTTCTCTCCTTAACAGTAATGCCAAAATTTCTACAATTTTACAAAGAAGATGAGGGAGGTTAATCACAACTTTCTGACTCAGGAGTATTGCTGTTTTTAACACAAATTAGTTTTATTTAACTGGTTTTGGTATAATATCAGTATAATGCACCAACCCAAAGTATGATTGCCTAAAGTAAATTTTTTTTCTGTACTCTCTTGTTCCTGAGACTGAAATTGGTATTGTTTTCAGGGATCATAAAGTACTCTGAGTTTATCACAGCTAATCTAATCTTTAGCTTTCACGACTTGTTTTAATGGATATCTTGTCCTGACAGCACTTGAGCTTTCTTTTAATTTCCAGTGACAACACCAACAGAAACCAACAATCTTTCCAACCTGTTTTATATATATTTTTTTTCCCCCATTATGCCTCCACTGGGCCTCTTCCACCATAGTTTTTCTTTACAGAAATGCTGCTATTCACATTCTACTTTGTTCCAAGCTATCGCCATGGACATTTGTTACTGGGTATATAATTTTATGCTTGATAGGCTCCACCTATCAAAAATTGCTGCATCAACATCTTGTCCTCTGATCATAACATAATTATCACTTTCAGAGATAATGAACCTCATCAAGGTCTTCTCATTTTCATTTATGAACAAGTTCGGCTACTGCCAGGAGTTAATGAAACTAAAAAGAGAAAGAGGAGGCAACACTGTCAGACTGTGACAGTGACAGGCTTGCTTTTTGAAGAAGATCACTGACACAAGTTGCCCGCCAAATATTCAGCTGAACCTTGAATGGGACCAGGTGTTCTGCTTTAAGATTAAGAGAATTTTATAGGATATTTAAAATCATGTTTGGCATTCTAATTAGTGACTAAAAAGTTTTCTGAGTTCAGAAAAAAAATTGCTTTGACTATGCACTGAAAAATCCCTGTAAAATAGATATTTGCAAATATTCCATGTCAGAAAACATAACCATTGCTACAGCTAACAAAATCTCAATATTCTCTTTTTTGACAATAGTTGGCACCAAATGTTGGAGAGAAAGACAGAAGAAATGTTCTAGTGAATAATTATAGCAAGAATTTCTCCAAAATCCATCAAAGTTTACACAGTGATGCAGGTGCACCTTTTCTTATTTCAGATTTTTTCCTAAAACCCAAACCAAATCGATGATATTTTCTTTAATATAACTAGGAATAACCTAATTCCTCTATGGTTCATATTCACATTAACACTCTTTCTATACTGTTTTGCCAATTACTAGGCCTAGCACAAAGGACACAGCCAGCAGCAAAGCAAACCAGTAACCAGATTCTATTGCACATAAAAAAAGTCAGTATATGGGTGATCGCTGGGGGTACAAACAAGTCAAACAGATCACACATAATAGACATCAACCCCAGCGACCCCAGGAATGACACAGCATAACCAATAATGGGTGGAATAAACAAAGAAACAAAGTCTCCCATAAAAGAGATGGGAGGCAACTAAGTCAATAGGCCGATCATGTAAGATAGAAGTTCCCCCACAAAGCCTGCATTTACAAATGCCAAACCTGACTGGGGCCCAGTCGCAGGGAGAGTCAGGAGGTCCTTCCCCAACAGGGAAACTCTGCAAAGTATATCCACCTCACAGACAGACACTCCACCCTTCCTGCAAGTGGTCCCAGCTTTTATCCCCAAACAGGACACCTGGCACTCATTTACCCAATGCAGGGCACCTGGGGCTTGTTTACCCAAGGGCTTTCCTTGCAAGGCCGGCTGCACCTTGGAGGAAAGCCAAAAGGCAAACTCATCCCCTCCTCTTAAAGGGCCATGGGAACCACCCATATGTCAACCTCAACTCAGGGCTCGGGGTTCAGACCCCAGCACTTCATATACAGAATCAAAGACTAATATATAATTTAATATCATAATGTGTGCAATAAATAATGTATGTCTTTCAATCTGTGTGGTGAATGGTTATCTAAATTCTATAATAATAAAAGACCTTCCTATTTCTGGATTTCAGATCAAAGTGTGTGTTTTTATTCACTGTATTTTAAACCATGTGTACATTATCACTTTTATAAAAGAACTTTTAAATACAATATTTAGCTTTTGTAGAGGAGCTACTTATTATTCCCTCTGATGGTGAATGTGAAGAATTAGGCTTCACGCTATTTTGATATTAGGAATTAGCTTTTTTTACAGTAGAAATAGATTAATACAATATTTCTTTCTACTATGTCTTCTGCTTCTGTGATATAAGACACAGTCATTCCCAGAAAAACAGTGACCTTCCTGATGTTGTAGTTCCTATTATTTAATGGATCAATTCTAGACCCAAGAACTTGGTGGACTACATGGAATTAATGGGGAGGTTGACAAAGACCAACACTGAGAACTTGATACTTAGTGAAATTAACAGAACAGTCACCTAAGCTCTTTTCATAATCCTAGCTGATATTCTTATCCTATTATTATTGTTATATTATCTTAGTAAAAAAATTGATTCACAATGAGCTTATTTTTGTAAGCTCCTCTGGCCTGGGACCTTTTTTACACAACTGTAATTCTGACATCTGGTAAGGCTACTTTACAATTTATATTCCTTATATTCAGGCTATAATATAAAATGTAGAAGAAAGCAATATCAAACAAAACCAAAACCCAAAGGAACAATAAGCACTCAAGGAAAAGGCAAAACCACAGAAATACAAAAAGAAGACTCATGTTTATTTAATGAGCGCTCCTGATGGGGAAGGGAGCTAAAATAAGCACTGACATTTTTGTGATTTTGACTTTTTAATTGCTTGTTTGTTCCTTTGGGAAGCTTGCTCAGGCATCCGTTAGATTTTTGCTAGCTAAATAAAGTGGTTGTTCATGTACTTCAGATTGCATTTGTAACTACCTTCATTTAGTATTCATTTTTTAATTCACTTTGAGCATTCTGATTTGAGCTACAGTGCAATGTCACAAAAAAGTAAAGTAACTATACATTAGAACCTGCATATTCAGTTAGGCTACACAGAAACACAATAACAAACCGAATGCCATACTGGATTAGCCCAGTGGTCATTTTATACAGTAATTTATACTTAGAAATAGCAGGGCCAAGGAGCTTGAGAGACTGAGTTAAGCAATCTGCAGCTGTCATATGTATGGCATAATCTGCCCCCCTTACACAGGTCATCTGCTGATTTCTAGTTTTTAGAGATAGATTTAAGCATCAAAGCCATGAAAGGCAGAATTTATTTTCTGAAGTTTTATTTGTCATTAATTTGGGTGTCTATGACCTAACCATCATGTAAATACTCAACTTCTCTTTGACTCTCACCAAATTTAACCTAAATAAATTCTTGAAAGCAGAAGTGTCACAGTTTAACTACATTTTATATGAAAAATTACATACAGTCTTTCAGATTTTTGCTTTTGAACTAAATTGAATGTCCTTGTGTTCTTGTGTTATTGAAACAAGAGCATAGGTATGCTGACTCCACCTTGTTTGTCATTGATTATCTAGTAGGTTTTTCTCATGTGCTCTCTTATTCAACTCTTTTCTAAAGCAAAAAAACTCTAACCTTTCCAGCCTCCTTTCATATGGCATTTTTCCCTATAGGTTCTTCTTGAGCTTCTTTCATTTGGAAGTATCTTTTTAGAAGCAAAGTAGCCCAGATAAGACTGCTATATTATTTGTACCGTTTCTGATTTGATACTGCAACTCTTTTGTTTGTTTATGACTGGCATTTTTGAGGAGAAAGATCTGCATTTTTCTTATACACTTTACCTTGCTTTTGGTAATATCACATTTAATATGCTTGTCCAGTTGCCCATTGTCTTGATTGTTTACAGCTTTCTGGAGCTCATCACAGGTACTTCTGCTCCCTATTAGTCTAAATAATATTGTATGATTTGCAGATTTATTGTCTCATTGATCACTTACTTTTCAGGGACAGTTCTTGTATGAAACACAGCTATTAATCATTTTTCACAATGAAACTTTCCTTATCTTTGGTCCTCTAGGTAGATTTTTATCCATAACAGTACTTGGCCTTTCTATTCATGTTTACTTTGTTTCTCAGAGTTCTGATTGGAGTCTTGTCAAGTCTTTGACAAGACTGTGAGAATCTACCTAAATTATACTCACAGGATCTCACTAAACTTGTACATTCAAAGAATTCTAAAGGATTTAACTGTGCGTGCTTGTTTTTAGCTTGGTTTTGTCAGAAAATGAACATTCTCAGCCTTATTCAGTATGTATGAATTAATATAAAGGTTTGTGTGACTGTTAATCTCTCCTAATAACTTCTGAACCGAGACGTAAATTGCCAACAAACCTGATGAGCTTCAGAGATGTCAATTTACTACAAATTTTATAAATGTAAGACATCAGGCAGAGACTAGAGGCCTCATTAATATATCAGCTGTGGGAGATAATGCAGTGTGATGAGCTCAATCCTTATTATACATCAGAGAAACCACACAGGGGAGATCTGTTGTCAATGCTTGAATCATGGGAGAAACTCCTGACATCTTACACCTTATTGGATATTTGAATATCTACCTCTCAGTGAAAACACCTCTCCTAGGTGGATTCTTTAATGTCTGGTATAGCATGGACTTCATTTGGTGTAATTAGCTGAGACGAAAAATCATACAATCAGAGAAAAAAATATATCAGGAAATCAGGCATGATAGGCTCTGATGATCCTCAGGCTACCTCTTTTCTAATCATGTCTAGCTATCAGGTAGATATCTTCCAGGCCTTGCTCACTATTTCTTTTTCAGTGTTTGTTTTTATGACAATGGAGTTAATATTCAGATAATTTTCTTAGGTTTACCATTAGGTACACAAGCTTTTTTTTATGTGACACTCCACAAATTTGTAAAATGTGCTACTTTTTTCAACAGTAATTTGCCCCTGGATTATTACTACTTGGGTACTGCTTTATTCTCGAAGTGTCTTTCTCTAATTTATATGTTCCTTTGTTCTGAGTAACTTAGATCAACTTTTAAAAAAAAAATCTCTTCTTCCAGTATTCCATTTCTGTTTGCATGATAGCAGACCTGAAAGCGAGTGCAAAGGGCAGAAAATAATTGACTGCAGTGAATTACAGTGGAATAGTGACAGTACAGAAATACCAAAGGACTTTTTCCTGCCTCACAATGAAAATATCTTTTTCATCTTTTATGGCTATTTAGGATTAAGCTTCTAGTGGAAGCACTTTACCAGGATGTCATGGTAGGGGTCCATAATCTAACCGTGTTTCACATTGACAAATATCCGATTTGCTGTTGGGACTCTTGTTGAAAACTTGAATGTAAGGGGTTTTGTGCAACTAAAAGCTGTGATTCAGTGGTCAGGTAACAGGAAATTGAATGTCAGCTTTTAGTTTTATAGTGAAATACATTTTTCCTGAATTTTCAGTGTGGAATTAGATAAGGTTCCAGAAACTGAGATGATGTAATAACCATTTCTTTTTTAACAGCCTTCTGTTAAGCCTGTGACTGCTTTTTTCACAAGTGAAACAGATGTTCGGTCTTTCGTGCGTGTAGCCACCAGTTAAAATTTATAACAGCTTTCAGGAAAGGAAAGGTGGATTTCGAGATACTGTTTATAATTTTTTTCAACATTATAATATAGTCCATCATGTCCCAAGTATATTTTACTTACTTTGCAAGAGTGGTTTATTTAAGCATCCCAAGCAGTTATGAAATTTTGCCCGTGGTTTTACTGAGTTTTTTACCTCTGATTCTGAATTAAATACAGTTAAATACATGCAGTAATTGTCTTGTGTTCATACAACTTAAAACTGAGGTGCTTTCAATGAAGTATATAAGAAACTGGACTTTTTCACAGAGTGGTGTTCAGTATAGCAGCAAATGAAGGAAATAGAGGTCTATTTCCCATCCCTGACTGATGCCAAAGTGCCTTGAACAGCCCCTGAGGAACTGTGAGGAAGTGGTTTGAATGGAAAACTTCTTCCACGTTCAGAATAGAGAAAAGATCTTGAGAAGATAATGAGAAATGGAGGAAGATAGAAATTCACAATGCATCTGACTCCCCAGTACTAGTACCAGTTATGTGAAAGAACCTATCCAATTAGTAACAAGAGACGACAGTAAGAAAAAATAGAAGACCATCTGGGCACAGGGAATTGTACAAGAATCTCAAACATGAAGGATAGAGAGGATCCAGTTGCAGGAAACTCTCCAAATAAGGACTAAATTCTGATTTATATTATTTCAAAAACAGACTTTTCTGAAGTCAGAAAAGATGATGGAGTTGGTATGCTACTGTGGGCTGAGAAAAGCTAGTGGAATAAGAATAAAAATCTGGAAATTTAAACAGCTCCCCTTTGCTAGTAATGAACTGGGGATTGGAGAAATGTGGTTAAATAAACTGTAAGAGTGAAATAGGAGATACATCAGAGGCTCAGTGCACTGCCATCCAGCAAGCATCCATGTACTGAGCTTTTATTTTGTATAGTAGCAAACATAGTATGCCAGAGATATATGAACTTCTAAATATTGAATTGAATATCATCTAATGGAAATCCTGTTAATTAAACAATATTTTGATGGTTCTGAGAGTTTGAAAGAACCTTTTTTATATATGCTACAGTCTAACAGTTGGATTCCACAGGTGTGCAATATTAATGCAGAATATATTAGAAATAAAGCTAGGACACTGTTATCAGATATTTTATTTTTTTTTCCCCTTAGGGTGTGATTGTGTCACCCCTTGTAGCACACTAAATTAGAAGCAGATAGTAGAACTCTCTTTTTACAGAAAACACAATTTTTTTTTAATCCCTGCTTTTAGCTGTTTAACAGTATTGTACATCACAGCCTGAAGGGCTCTGAGCTAATCACTTTTACTTACAAGCAGAAGACTATCATCAGAATAGGAGTATTATCATCATAAAACTAAGAAGTTTGAGTATAATTATTTGGCAGGTGGTTGTGCAGGGACAGGGGAAGAGGACAAGCATTTTGTTTCTTTTTAAAAGGGAGCTGGGTCTTTGAGTAAGATGACAGCTAAATTTCTGCTGTAGCTTTTGCAAGATACAGTATAAAGTTATTCTAGTACTTATGTTTGTCTGGAATGCAAAGAATATAGGTGATATCTAGTTAGAACTCTTGAAAACCAAACGCCTGTTTACTAATAACTCAGGTGTAAATAAAAGGAAAAATGTTGAGGACTTTCTTTTCAATTAGATATATTAGATGTTTTATCTACTGTAGTTGAAATGTTGAGGATTGAACAATTTTAAGCTGACATTCTCTTTACAATTTACCCTAAATTTTCTAAATAAACTGATTACAAATATTATATACCCTTGTAAATCTGCAAGCATAAATACTTACCCTTGCATTTAAGAAATCTTAGCCTCATTGGAGAACTTGCATAAATGAGTCTTAAGGACGTTTAAGAAGGAATTGGTATTGCGTTGAAGAGGAGGTCTGCAATCAACTGAATTTGCTAAAGTTTTCACCACATATAGAATCATAGAATAGCCTGGTTAGAAAAGACCTCTAAGATCACCAAGTCCAACTGTTAATCTAGCACTGCTAATTCATGGTACTGTGGAGTCCTTTTCTCAGATCTTTGTATATGTAAATACTTTAAGTAGTAAATTTAAGGTTGCAGTAGTATATGGGTGTTGCAAGAAACAAATTTGGAATGAGATAGATATGTGCATATGTGGCCATCTATCACCATGGGTCTGTTCCACTGTTCTCCCTCGGAGAACTGCCATAAGCCAGATGCACCAAGTTGCAAAAAGAGGTGGTCTTTTAAAGCAACAGATACAAGAAGTTCGGAATAACAGTTGATAAATTTGCTAACTACAATAGTGCTACTAATTAATGGTAATACTGCTAGCAATAATAGTACAAAATACGTCCAGGGACACTTTCACCCATCAGGTGAAAGGCACAATTCTTATCCAGAGAGGCATCCCTGCCTGGGATGGAGGAAGAGACACAGCCTGTTGACTACATCTGCCAGCTTCAAGGTTACTTATCTCCCAATTTAATGATCCTTTTCTCCTTGTTTATCCCCTAAACTATGAGGCTTCCTCTCCCAGGGGACTTGTAGCATGATTTGGGCAGAGAGACAAGTGCTATGGTCATATATGTATAGCATGATCTCCATAATCTTAATTAGCATATTCAGCAGTGTCAACTTTAATATGCATTTCCCAGGTAATGAGGCAAAGGTCAGTTATCAGACACGTTAGCCTTCAAGGAAACTAAGAACTACACAAGATTCTTGTATCTTGCTGGCCAGAGCTGGAGGCCCTTGTCTCCACAGAGCCCCCTACTCAGCTTTATCCTGTGATAAGACAAGAGAGCTGTCACTCCCCCAGGTTACACAAGTTTTAGCAAGGTCATTCTTTAGAGTTCTGGTATGCAAAGGGCAAGGCTGTCCCCATTACCCAAATTCCACAATGGGGTGGGCAGAATTACAGGATTCTAAAGCTACTGAAAGTTAGAAACACCCAAACATTCAAACGTGATCCTCCACTGACTATGCCAATCTTATTTATAGATATGGATGGAACTTAAATATAAGAAACAGTGTTGGCTATTTATTTTATTAAAAAAAAAAAAAAGGTTTTCTTATTCTGATTTCTAAAGTTGTTAGCACTGAAATTAGCCAAAGCAACCATTATATAAGAAGAAAAGTAACAACTCCACTTATACTTACACGCAATATAACCATTACCAAGAGCATAAATAATTGAGTAGCTCTTGATACTGGTTTCTACAGAGTTTTACTAATTTGTTTTTGTTTTTTTTAAGAATTTGGCAAACATTAGCTGGTAATGAATATAATAACATTAGTAGGCATTTTCTTAAAATTTATAGTACATGGGATGTTCTGGCTTGACTTAGGCTATCAGTTACATTAGTGGAAAGAGTCATACTGGGCAGGTGATTTCCCTGGCAATTTTCCATTTCCCTGATGAAACACTAACAAACTCGTTTTCATAACTCTTATAATTTCATTATGTTCCCTACATTTTTCTGTGTTCATTAAGTATAATCCTAACAACCACATATCCGCTTATAGCAGCTTGTCTTTCTTAATTCACCTATCACTGCTCAACGCTTTCCCCTGTTATCTACAGCTTTCTTTATTTTGTCAAACTTGTCAGCCTGAAGTAGAGCAAAGAATTAGTAGTGAAGAAAGAAAGAAGCAATGTTCCAGAGAGATAACTAAACAATATTAAACAAGCAGCAATGAGTTTCAAATTTAGATGGGTAAATTTAGGATCCTGCAAATTTCCAGGATTGCTCAAAAATTCCGGCTGAAGAATCGCACATGAAATGGACAATGAAAGGGAGTTAGACTGGGCATGAAAATTCATGAGACCAATTTCAAAAGTTCAAAACAAAACATATGGGAACTGTACAAAATAACGAATGAGGTGATTAAGGGGATTAATGCAAGAGATGAGAAGTGATTAATGTTTCTTTCTTAAAAAAAAATTTGAAAGTATCCAAATACAAATGAGTGTCATCACCCTAATAGTATGGTCACTGACCCTATTTGTCTGTTTAAAAGTTTCCTTTCTAAATATAAATGCACCTAATAAGTGATAATTAGAGTCCTGACAAGAATATAAAAAAGAAAAACATGACAAATTTGAAATGGCCAGCGAACCTTTCAAGGTCAGCAGATGAATGGAAAAGTAACTGGAAGAACATAGAAACTTTGAGGTATATTACAAGGAGGATAAAAAACCTAGAGAAACACTGATCTTAATAACAAGCAACAGATATTTTGCCTTTGGCAAAGAGGCAAAAGGTAGACTGTAGGTGATCAGCAGTAGTAGTCAAAAAAGTAACAAACCGAAAAGCTGAAAAAGAGTTAAGTGGCAGGGCAAAGAAGAGCTCTGCTTTGAGGAATAAAGCTATATAATCCGTACTGCAAATAAAGAAAGTGGTTGTCATGGTACCTTCTGATTACTGGAGTAGATACAGGTTCCGAATTTCCTTGGTAGCATATGAAATCCAGTCAGAAGATGATAGTCCTCAGAGGAGTAGGTAAGAGTGAAATCAGCTTTCCTTGAGGAGACTGGTGAAATCTCTTAGACCTTTCAAACACTAAACAGAAATGTGAAAAGTAGAGAAGTATTACTAAAGATTACACATCATAAGTGCCATGGTGTGCAGAAGAGAGGGCTTGGGATTGTTTGTGATAGTGAAGGATTCAAGACCTCCAAACCAGGAAAGAATAAATACTTGTATGTAGTTTTGGAGTCCAGTAAACAGGCACCAAATACACTTTAATCTAGTTAGGAGGCTGGGGGGGTGGCTGGGAGAAAGAAGGAGTAGGGAGAAAACTTCTTAATGCATGTGGTACAACGTTCTAATGCATGAGGATGAACTGATGTGAAATATTAGTAGTAAGACTTAGTATATTAGTACATTTGCATAAATGCAAGAAAAGATAGATATAAAATATCAGAGATCATTCTCTAGCGATTCTGTAGGATTCTTAAAACCTGCTCTTGCACAAAGTAAAAAACATAGCAGACTTTCAGTATGATAAAATCTGATGCCTGTAGTATCAGCATTTGCAGCATTGTCACACTACATTTTTATTAGATGGGAAGACAATAGTTGATATTCTATAAACAAGGCTACAAAACAGCGCAAGCGAACCGGAGCGCGTCGAACAGGAGCGGGCAAACAGGGGTCTGGCACGTCAGTTTGCACGGGGCGGTTCCCACGAGCAGGGTGCACGGGGAAGGCGCTGAGGAGCCGTGAACTGGGGAACGGAGCGAGAAGCTGAGGTGCTAACAACTGTCTGCTGCAGAGACCAGCTCCTGGGGACACTTACCACTGAAAGAACAATGGTCTTCACTAGGCAGAGGAAGACCAAATTGCATGTGGGAACCCAGACAGAGCTCCCACAGAAGGACACAATTGTGCAGGCTGCAGGGAATGCCACAGCATCTCCCTGGTAACAGGGGGCTGTGTGTGCTGCGAGCAGGTGAGTGATCTGCTCAGCCAAGCGGCACAACTGCAAGATCTGGTTGAAAGGCTTCAAACCGAAGTAGAAAGGCTTAGTAGCATCAGGGAGGCTGAAATGGAGATGGACTGATGGAGCCAGGCTCTGCCCTCCCTGCAACAGAAATGGGAGCGCCCGCCAGAAAACACCCAGGATCGAGGGGCCCCTGTACTCTGCCTCTCTTGGGAGGATGACAGAATCCTAAATGAAAGGAGGGAGTGGAGGTAAGTTTATGGCTGTGGCACCCTCTTTGCCCACCTTGCCTCCCCAGGTGCCTCTGAGAAATAGATATGAGGCCCCGGCTGAATACAACCAGACTAATGAGGATGTGGTGGAGAGGCAACCTACATCAGAGGTCTCACCACAGACAGGAAAACCTAACAGAAATATAACAACCTCTTCCACAAGGAAGAAGGGAAGAGTTCTAGTTGTTGGAGACTCACTCCTAAAGGGAACTGAAGGCCCAATATGCAGAGCTAACCCTCATCACAGGGAGGTCTGCAGTCTGCCTGGAGCCTGAATCAGGGATATCACCTGGAAACTCCCCAACCTAGTGCAGTCGACAGACTACTACCCGCTTCCAGACAGGACAGGAGGACAGGAAGAAGCTGCATCCCATAGCCTGAGGGGGATGAAGAAAGACTTCAAGTCCTTGGGATGGTTGGTGAAAGAGTCTGGGGCACAGGTTATTTTCTCCTCCCTCCTTCCATTTTCAGGTGATGACATGGGGTGCAATAGGAGGATTCATTCCCTAAATGCCTGGCTACGAGACTGGTGCTGCAGGCAGGGCTTTGGGTTCTTTGATAATGGCTGGTTTTATAAGACTAGAGACCTGACAGAAATGCATAGGGAAGGTTTATCTCACAGGGGAAAAATGTCCTGGGACAGGTATTAGCAGGGCTTATTTGGAGAGCTTTAAACTAGATTCAAAGGGGGATGGGGTTGTAGCTGGCCTTGCACCACTGGGGCAGTGCTCTAGCATTGATGAAGACCAGGAGGCCTCCCACCCTCCTAGGGTGAAATCAGCGTGCTCAGCTCACTCTCCGAAATGCCTGTACACCAATGTACACAGCATGGGGAATAGACAGGAGGAGTTAGAAATCCGTGTTTGGTCAGGGGGGTTATGCTGTCTCTAGGCATATCAAGAAGAAGGCCATTAGGGGCAGTCAACATGGCTTCACCAAGGGGAAGTCATGCTTGACCAACCTGATAGCCTTTTATGAGGACATAACCCGGTGGATAGATGATGGTAAAGCAGTGGATGTGGTCTATCTTGATTTCAGTAAAGCATTTGACACAGTCCCCACAGCATCCTTGCAGCTAAAATGAGGCAGTGTGGTCTGGATGATCGGGCAGTGAGGTGGATTGTGAACTGGCTGAAGGAAAGAAGCCAGAGAATTGTGGTCAATGGGACAGAGTCTAGTTGGAGGCCTGTGTCTAGTGGAGTCCCTCAGGGGTCGGTACCGGGACCAGTACTATCCAATATATTCATCAATGATTTGGATGAGGGAATAGAGTTTTCTCTGTCAGCAAGTTTGCTGATGACACAAAACTAGGAGGAGTGGCTGACACACCAGAAGGCTGTGCTGCCATTCAGAGAGGCCTATACAGGCTGGAGAGTTGGGTGGGGAAAAATGTAATGAAATATAACAAGGGAAGTGTAGAGTCTTGCATCTGGGGAAGAACAATCCCATGTACCAGTATAAGTTGGGGACTGACCTGTTGGAGAGCAGCGTAGGGGAAAGGGACCTGGGGGTCCTGGTGGACAGCAGAATGACCATGAGCCAGCAATGTGCCCTTGTGGCCAAGAAGGCCAATGGCATCCTGGGGTATATTAGAGGGGTGTGGGTGTGGTTAGTAGATGGAGAGAGGTTCTCCTCCCCCTCTACTCTGCCCTGGTGAGGCCACATCTGGAATATTGTGTCCAGCTCTGGGCCCTCCAGTTCAAGAAGGACAGGGAACTGCTTGAAAGAGTCCAGCACAGAGCCACAAAGATGATGAAGGGAGTGGAACATTTCCCTTATGAGGAAAGGCTGAGGGAGCTGCGTCTCTTTAGCTTGGAGAAGAGGAGACTGAGGGGTGACCTCATTAATGTTTATAAATATGTAACGGGTGAGTGTCATGAGGATGGGGCCAGGCTCTTCTCAGTGACATCCAATGATAGGACAAGGGGAAATGGACACAAGCTGGAACATAGGAGGTTCCACATAAATGTGAGGAAGAACTTCTTCACAGTGAGGGTGACAGAGCACTGGAACGGGCTGCCCAGAGGGGTTGTGGATTCTTCTTCTCTGGAGACATTCAAAACCTGCCTGGACATGTTCCTGTGTGACCTGACCTAGGTGTTCCTGCTCTGGCAGGGGGATTGGACTAGATGATCTTTTGAGATCCCTTCCAATCCCTGGCATTGTGTAATATCATAAAACAAAACCTGGCTGGAGGACTGTTGTAGTCTCCCCATGTTAGGAGGTGAATTGAAGCAAATATTTCTAAGGCCATCCCATAACTTAATATAAATCAGAGAATTTTGCACTCTCAAAGTGTTCTCTGTGAAAAAAAATACGTCTAAAATAACTTATGAAGGATGTTTTGAAGTTTTAATTTTAAGATAAACACTGGAGTCTAGGAGTTACTCTATTTCTCTCTTGTAGCATGCCATCTCTTCTCCATTTCTTGACAATGAACATCAAGAAACCAGTGAATATATCTCATCTGCAAGCATGTGACAGGCCCATACTCCAAGGGTTGAATAGAGCCTGATTGTTGGATTACAGAGGAGCATATATATGCAACTAAAAATACATTTATAATACAGTTTTTGCACAATGAATGTTGAAGTTTTAATAGGCATTGGAATGGTGTTCTGCACTATGCCTAAGGTAAGAAAGGCTTGACTGTCAAAGCAGGTTCATTTCTGAACAAAATTTCTTTGAAAGTCCTTTTTCTCTTACTGTAACAACTAATTACAGGACTCAGCAGCAAAATTACAATTTTCCCTTTAAAACTGATGATCTCTCATTCTATTTTCTCTTCCGATTCCTTTTATTATAGCCCACATTATTATTTTTTTTTTGTGAACAGCAGCTCTTATCTGTTCATGCCTTGTACATTGTTTCTTTCTCTGGACTAACCTAGGAACTCCTTTTGTCATGTCCTGGTTGCCACATACTTTGTCAAACAAAACTTTCTAGAAGGGGAACAGACTGACTCCATTGTGGGAACAGATGAATATATTCAGGGAGCAATGTTTCAGAGTGCAAGTTGAGGAAGACAGAGGTACCTCTGCAGAACATCTGAACTTAGGAGGCTGCTGAGCAGAGAGCAAATCCAAAGAAGATCCCTTCAGAGTGACAGATTGATCATGCAGGGTTAGTTTGTTACAGTTCAAGGTGGCAGTAAAGGTTGCTGGATGAGAGCAATGCTAAATGAAATTTCCTGCTCCTCAAGGACATGGCTGGCAAAGGGAGTGAAATTTGCTTCCAAATTCCCCTGCTTTTCCTATTGTTTTGCCAATTACTAGGCCCAGTACAAAGGACACAGCCAGCAGAAAAACAATCCAGTAAGCAGATTCTATTGTACATAGAGAAGTCAGTATATGGGGGATCACTGGGGGTACAAACAAGTCAGATCACAAATAATAGATATCAACCCCAGCGACCCCAGGAATGACATGGCATGACCCGTAATGGATGGAATAAACAAAGATACAAGGTATCCCACGGAAAAAATGGGAGACAACCAAGTCAATAGGGTAATCACATATGATAGAGGTAACCCCATGTTGCCTCCCCCCAAAGCCCACGTTTGTAGGTGCCAAACCTGACTGGGATCCAGCTGCATGAGGAGCCAGGAGGTCCTTCCCCAACAGGAAAACTCCATAAAGTGCATCCACTCCACAGACAGACTCTCCAACTCTTCCTGCAAGTGGGCCCAGCTTTTATCCCCAAACAGGACACCTGGCACTCATTTACCCAATGTGGGGCACCTGGGGCTTGTTTACCCAAGGGCTTTCCTTACAAGGCCGGCTGCACCTTGGAGGAAAGCCAAAAGGCAAACTCCTCCCCTCCTCTTAAAGGGCCATGGGAACCACCCATATGTCAACCTTAATTCAGGGCTTAGGGTTCAGACCCCAGCACTTCACCTATTCACATTCTACTTTTTTCGTCTCCTTTTTTTTTTAAGAGTTTCTCATTCCAGTTAAAGTTCTAATAAAAACAGCTTTATAAAAGCTGTTTGGTCTTGTTGGAAAGCTCGCATAAAAAAGGCATAGGCAGAATTGCCTTACAGGTCTAGCTGATTTGGGGTGTTTGGGATATAACCTCACTGGTTATTCACATCCTAGTTAACATCACTAAAATAAAAAGTTATCATGCTTCATTAAACACATTCATGTGTTGAACTTATCTCTGTATCTCACTTTGAACTGTTACTTACTTGGAGCAGAACCATCCTGGATGAACGCCAGATAAAGTTTCCAAGATGTCTGTAGCTGGAAGCAACATACCAATATAATGCAAGAGAGTTCTCTTTCTCCACTCTGCCTGACACATCCCTTAGATGCAATAATTCCACTGGATGCCTCCATTTGGGCAAAGGGAGAGAGTTAGTTGAGGTCCAGCCCAATTCTAACATGTACAAAGCTTAAATAGTTTCTGGATAAGTTGCAGTGCTGTCAGTGCATACATGATTCCCTTCTCCACTTCCGCCACCTTAGGTATTGCGGACTACAGGATGGAAGTCAGATGATGTGCAATGAAAGAGTTTAAGATTAAGTCAAAGCTTGCTGGAGTCGATGGGGGACAGTGCTCTATCACAAGGACTTCATAAAGAGGGTGCATTCATTTGTTCTTTTCCCATCCCACCTCTACTACTGCATGTGCTTACAGCAATAGCATTTGTTATCATTTGCAGAGATGAGCATTGCAAGTGCTGCTGTCTAGTCCACAATACTCCTCCCTTACTGTGACTGATGAGGCAGAAAAACATGTATTTGAAATATAGCTTAGGATTTAAGTGACCTAATATTGTCCCCTAACTCAACTAGATACAATTTAATTTTATGTTGCAAGGTGTGAATACTTTTGTTTTGATTAAATGGATCTTGGATTTAGCTTCATGCTCTTTGCACAAATATGTCGAGTACATCTTGTGCTATAGTTAGTATATATAGACAAGTACTACATTTTGTTTATATTTTATAGTAAGTTTCGGCAACAAGTAAACAATGCAATGTATCAAATTAATGGAGCGGAAATGATTATTGCTCCATATTCTGTCTGTAGAAGTTTGGCTCCATGAGGCTGCTGTATTTAAGAGTTGATTTAATTATTACAGTATTTTTCACTGGACAAAAGCCATCTGCTGGTACTGGATATACATATGGCAGCTGTAACTGTAAACAGTCTAAGTTTAATTTGAAAAAAGTATCAATTGGGGCTATTAAGTGGTCTGAGAATTATGACTAATGAATTATTCACACTCATTAAAAATAAAAAATAATAAAATAATAGAAGCTGACAACAATAACATGTGAGGAACAGTTATATTTTTCACTACCTACCATTTATATTTTTCAGTCAAAAGGGACTTACAGATAGTTAATCATGTAAGGATTTATTATTTTAATAACTAAGTTACCCAGAATTATGTGTACCTATGTTTAAAAAAATAGCTAGTTTTCTGATCAGTAGGTTTAGGTGTTTGAGGTTGGGTATTTTTTGTTTGTTTTTTATTAAACATTTGAATTCCTTATTATGAATGCATCTTTAATCTGATTGAGTTGAAACATCAACATTTTCCTTAGTATGGCTTGAAAATGTGAAGGTAAGAATATTAAATTAACCACACGGGGATTAAATGCATTCAAGCAAAAGGTTGTTTGAAAAGTTTTGTCTAGGTATTTAGAAGTTTGAGAAAGTGTCTCTGTGAAGCAGAAAAGCTGGGTTGCCTCCTCTAGCCTGATGAGGTATTCTATAAAGCACAAAGGCAGACTTAGTCCCAGATGGAGTATTACTGCCTTATCTGCAAAAATTTAAAGTTCTAGTGTACCTTCTCCATCTGCTACATCTCTAACTTGTATGCTGTAGTCAGCAGCCACATCCTCTGACCAGATGAAATAAAATATATTGTCAAAAAGTTCTTTGGCAAAGGTTTCACAGCAAGAAGGAACTAGACTTGACTGCAAGTTTCCACCTCCAACCATGGAAACTATAAGCACTTTCCTTAATTAAAGTTTTTGAAGACTTATTCATTGTACTCTCTGTACTCACAGACCTACAGCTTGTGAGTGTGGTCACAGCATCTTACCCTTACCTGCTCTATGCAAACCCTGTTTCTATTTTACCTCTCTTCCTCAAAAAAAAAAAAAAAAAAAGAGAGCAAGTAGACTGTAGCTAGGTGCAAATTTCCCCAAACAAGATATACATTATTTAATGCCTTCATTAATTTGCAGAGAGTTCATTAAGGAAAAAAAGGAAACTCTATGCTAAGTGAAGAGACTTAGTCAGGGAGACAAGTCTATGGATTTCAAAGCCCTGAAGACCCTTCAGCTTCCATATAATCACTGTAGCAGTGCCCTCTGAACTGAAAAATATTTCCCCTTCCACTTTGTCCTAAAATATTCTATAGCCAGGAAAGTGGAAAGCATACACATGCATGGAAGTCTGAAATATCATCAGATGAACTCACCTGACCTTCCAGGCTCAGGCTATTTCTTTTAGAAAAAATCATCTAGAAGTGATACTCATCCTCATCTCCCCCTGTCTGTCATTTTAAAGGGACTGAATTAAAAAAAAAAACCCTGTGAAAATGCACTATGTTCAAGAATAACAGGTGAACAGATTCCACTTTGTTATAGTGGCAAACACTGTAGTCAGCAATTACACTTCTATCAATACAACTAGATCAATAAATAGTTGTTTTGGGGTATTTTCTCTGCTTCAGAACTGTGAGAAGAGCTCTTCTTTGAGAAGAATATTGTGACAGTGTACAACAGTGCAGATTCAGAAAGTATGAATGCTAGCTAAAATTCATAGACTAACAGACCTGAGGGGCTCAAGGGTCATTCTGATTATATACTCAGATCACTTCCCATAGGTCATTATATTTCACCCAATTGCCCCTGAACTGAGATCAGTAACTTGCATTTCAGCTAAAGTGCATCTTCCAGAGTAGAATCCAATTTTTATCTGAAAAGGAAAATTTAATAATTCCCTTCAAAAAAAGAATAAGAACTTGGTAGATGAATCATAACAATTCGAAGTTTCTCGATCAGTAATGTATTACTAGCCAACAGTGGGGCAGTGACCTGTATGAAATACAATAATGATCTCAAGATACATCACAATCTATCTTAACTCCAACTAATTGGCATCCCTGTTGGCACTTTCAGAAGAAATTACAAGAACTGAATGAGCACTGAAAATGAGCTGCTCTTTCATTCCTACAAGGGAGTCTTTTCAGCTTAAAGTTGAAGGTATTTTGGAGGACATATATAAAACCGTGTAATACTAGTGGCTCTGCAGTATCTGTTCTCTTGGAAAATACAGTTTATAACCCAGTTATCCCTATTAATAAATGGGAAAAATCCAGAAAGTATGGAGTAAATCAATTCTTTATACAAACATACAGGAACAACTTGGTTGTACGTCCATAGCTGGACATTATGGATGGTAGAACAGTTTTATCTTCTTCATATCTTCACTTAGATACAGTGTATTTAAAACAAGTTATTCACCTACCATTCTCGTCGTTTTAGGGAATACTAAACAGGAATACCAGTCTTCTTACTGATTATTGTCAACTCCACTTAGTACTTTGTTATATTAGTATACATTAACTTGTGATTTTATTATTGCTGCAGGGCATATACACATCATTATGTTTCAGGGCAGTGGCTCATTATGGTGATTATTCAAGAATGATGTGTTGATGGCTTTAATGGGACAGTAATCCAGTAATGAAATTCAAGTCTGTTGTTAAATTATTCACGACTCCATAGTGATATGATTTGCAGAGCTGTAAAGCTGTGCAAGTAGAATAGTCTGTTAATACATCTTTTTTGCAGCTTTTCAGGGTTGTTATCTCTGTGTTTGTTTAGGAATGCTGGCTTTCACACACGTGATATTTCCTTGAGCTATTGGGGACTTTTTTTGATAATATGGCAATTTGTGTATTATTTTACTAGTTGTCTGCAACCAGATTTTTAGAAAACATTATTGGTTTTAGAAAACATACTAGGAAAATGATAGGAAATATTTTCCCTGTAATTAATTTGTTATACTTCGCAAAAGGTCTTATAAAATAGACATTTCTTGTATCTTTATGAAAGTCAGAACAAATAATGGAAAGACAAAAATAAATATGCCTTTTATTACCGTAAATGTTTGATAAATCATAAAACATCAGGTGAATGTGAAACTTACAACAATAAGCTATTTCAATCATATTTTCTCCTTTTACATAGATAAGAGGGTTGGAGTGTATAAAAGAAATATTTCACTAAATCTGAAAATTTTCTCACAGTAAAGAATATCATTGTACAAGATTATTAAATGTATATGTGTATATATACACACACGTACGTTTCTGTAGCTTGCATGCATGTATATATTTTGGTGTTACTCTCTGATGATATAAAACCATAAAAGTTTAATTTCTCTGCTAAATTACAATGCGATTTTCTGTGAGCCATGTAAATATAAGCTTTATTTTCTCTGTATCTCACTTTCAGAAAAAAACAGTACAGTAGGAACTAGTACCGTCTTTTGCAACCATGTGCTTCTGAGAATACTCTGAGGTAGGAGCAAAGAAGTGACTGGAGAAGATGATTTCTGTTAAGAAATCATTGACAAACATGAAACAAAACAAAGTGAATCTATTTGAGACCACAAAGTCCAATAAAAATACAACTATTTTGGAGATAATCTGTGGTGCTACACAAGGATGAATGCTGCAGGAATAGAAGGTAACAGCTTGGACTAGTTAAGTACATACAAAATGTTTTTCCAATGAACTGTCTAAAAAATTGCTTCTGACAAAGAAATGGAAAGACAGTTATCACTATGTCTTTACTGCCTTTACGCACAGTTCTCATTACTTTATGCTCAGCTGCACAAGATTGTAAGCCACCACAGGCTGATCTCACTGTGTAATATTTCTCATATTCATGTCCCTTCTGACTTAGAAAATATTTTCTTGATGATAATCTTGATCTGTGAGTATAAATACAAACCAATACTTTATTTTGAAACCAACATGGGCCAGATATAGTGCAAGTCATCATAGCTAGTAAAACCTCTTTGTTTAAGTTAGTATACAACACCCAGTTTCTTTTCTCCCTGGCAATACTATGCAGGCTTTTTGTTATATTTTTTAGATTTGAAAACCTGAGATAACCTAGTGCCCAAATCTAAGTTTTAAACTTTTAAGATTCATTCAGTCTTTTGTAACTTTTTTGTTCAGTAATTTGCTGTTATTGTTTAGAGACTACAAATTTGATGCATAATCTGTAATTTTATTTATCTAAGAATTTAGCAGCTGTTCTTAAATCATATGATTCAAATTGTACTACCTTCAGTGGGTACTAAATTTCTAAACCTTGATTTAACATTTTGGGAAGCCGAGATAAAACCTGAATATAAGGTGATAAGTGACAGCCATGATATTATCTTAGTGAAATTAGAGACATTACAGAACCAATCTGATAACATAGGAAACAATTTCAGATTACGAACTACTGGATCTGCAGCATTGGAAATACTTTGAGTAAGGTGATACGAAAGAACAACACAAAAAAATAGTCACAGAATTATTAGTTTGAATAAAAGCTACAAGTTAGCTTTCATGTTATTCATGACCTTTTAATTTTCATTGCTAAAATAGTGCAACAAAAAAAAATGTAAAGATTGACAATCCTAAAAACACCAGAACATTAGTCTGAAGTTACTTGGTTAATTCCTGGCTAACTCTCGATAGCTTTTCTTTGTGTATTTATGTTTGATATCTCTTTTTCATATATCTATGTTTAGCCTGTACCTGGGGCTAAACTGTAGCAGTTGCTCTACCACTTGATGACCCCCTACCCAGATAAGAAGAGGGGAAAAAAAGAAGAAGCCCTGTGGGCTGAAATAGAAACAGATTTAATGAAATAAATGTCACGGAGGCACCCACAAAATCTTCAGAGCAGCCCCTCAAGCGCTCTAACAACCCAAGCCAACCCCAAGCCCAGGTGCCAGGTGGAGATGCTCACACACAGACAGGGCAGTTACTCAAAATAAAGATCTATTCTGAGCAAAACTACTTAACACTCCAACAGACCTAACGTAAAACACAAGTTTGGATGTCAGTTGAGAATATATCACTACACAACTGGATTAACTCAAGACAGAAAGATGACTCAAAAAAGGTTTGAACTCACTCTAAAAGGGGGTAAATCTCCCACCCAAGGGTACCCAAAACCATATAATCACTCACCCACAGGGGCAAGGTCTCACTCAAAAGATTATTGGGAAGAACTATTCACTCACCAAGGTGTGTGTGTGGTGGTGGGGGGGGGTGGCGGGGAGGGTATGGTGAGGACTGTCAGCCCAGGGGAGTTTCCTTGGACAGTGTCCCGATCCAAGGGGGGAAGTCCCCGACTGCAGACCTGCTGCTCCGAGGAGGACCAACTCAAACTGGTTCTTCAGCAGGGCTCCATTTGTACCCATGTCAGATGATCTGTGGGCAGTTCTAATTAGCCAGGTGCCCTCTCTGCAGGGGACAGTTAACCTGGCACCAGGCAAGGTTGTCCAGACAAAGCACCATTAGAAGGTGGCTCCAGGATCAGGGCAGGTGCATCTGCCACAATAACAAAACTAATACAATCCCCAGCATAAAGTATACAAGGTTCTGCTCAGCCTGGTCCTTGACAGGGAGAGCAGCCACAGGAACACAACACAGAGAGGAACTTCTAGAAGAACTAAACCCTCAGTAATCTCCCTCCTTTTATAGTGAGCTTGATGTCAGTGCTATGAGATACACCTGTGAGTCAGCTTGAGTCGGCTGCCTTGGTTGGATCTCCCAGCTGACTCGGGGTTACTCATGGCCTGCCTGCATGGCTGGCCCATGGGTGTGTTCCTGGGGAACCAGGGCAGGTGTCTTCAGGATTCACTTTTAGATATAGTCATGGAACTTTGAATAAAAAAGATTTTAACTCCAAATACTGCTATATTCTGAATTATTCTATATGGCACTACTGATTTTAAAACAATTATCTGTAAAAGAAGTTTCTTTCCTTATTTTGTCTTGCTATTTCTAGTGAACTTGTGGTTGACTTGTGCTTTTATTGATTAAAAAATGAACAAAATAAACAATGTTTACAAGAAATGGTGAGCAATGAATGGGCAGAAGACAAGGTTTCTCTGAATAAATATGCATTTCTATAGTAAAAGGCCAGAAAGACTGAGTTACTGTTTGTTTAATCTATAATTCCTTTTTATGAAGTATCATACCAGAATACTCTGACTTGATCTCTTGGAACTTGCAAGGAAATTTCTCTATAAAGGTGATTCAGAGATCAGTCACTAATCTCTGTTGTTCAGTCTATCAAAACTGAAAGACATCTTAAAAATGTTCAATATGTAGCGTTCATCTGACAATGAAGGAAAGCAAATAGATGTTTGTACTTTGTGTTCACACAATAATTTTTTGTACATCAGTGTGAATATTTTAAAATTTAATTTAGCTTTTATTTCTGCCAATTTAATTTCTCCATATGCATGAACTTATAGCAAGATGATGCAGAATAGATACTGGATGAGGAATGGGAACAAATATTTTTTGTCTTCAAGTGCTGGTCCACATGTGTACCAAATTTACAGACTGTGTCAAAAGTACTTAAGCCCAAAAATCTCTCAGTGAGTAAATATTCAGCCAACAGACCTGACATCCATAGTTAATAAAGGTACTTCTGAAATCTGGTCCAAACTGACTACCAGTAGGCTTACATGTCCCCAGTTTCTCTGTAGGGTCAAAAAGAGTGGCTTGGATAGTCTGAGAAACAGCTCAGCAAGTAGCACTGTTGAAGATTTCCAGCCATAGATTACACAGAATCCTCAACATCCTAAAGTCATCATTAGGACGTTATACCAACATCCCAGAGCTGTCAATAGATTGTTACATCAGGTGGTTAGTTAATTTTTATTCTTGCCCCATCATTAGGATTGAATTCTGTGGCAAGACTGCAAGCCCCTAGTAGACCTCAGCTGCATATTCACATTTTATTCTGGAGTATCCCTCATTGTCTAGTATTTTGTGTATTGCATTAAGGTTTTCAGCAGCATGATTCATATTATTGCTTCATTTGGTGCCATATGAGGCTTTCCTTCTGCTTTTGACTGATGGTGTATTTTTTTCTATTCTCACCTGCACAGGAAGAGTAGTCATGGTTCTGCGTGACAAGTGAGCTTCCTTTTCATAAGTCTGTCAGATCCCTCCTAAGAGACATAGCAAAACTTTAATCTGCTTTATTGTCTATTTGGGCATTGGAGAAAAACAGTCCTGCCAAAAATCACTTCTTAATATATTCTCTATAACAATGAAAAAGTCTCTTGATTAAAGCAGGTAGAAAGTATTTCCAACCTTGAAATAACCATAAATAGTTCTGGTGTACAACTTAGTCTGGCTCTGCATTATGCAAAAGCCTCAGATGATATGCCACAGCTGTAAGCACTAGTACAGCGTAGTAGTACAGTGTAGTACAGAGGGAGGATGTTGGAAAGGACAGTCTCATTCAGATGCAGCTCAGCTGTGTTGTGTAAGAATGCATCAGTCTTTATGACTTCCGGGGGTAGTAAATTTTCATCCTGCTGACAAGAAGAGTAATTGCTGTGTGCAGAACAAAATCACCTGTTTAAAAGTTGAAGTTCTATTTTGTAGAGCTATGCTTCTTTATTTTTTTTTTAACTTATCAAAGATCATCATTACTGTTATTACTGCTCATGATAGTTACATTTGTGGAGAAAGCATAGAAAATTTTTGCAAATTAAAGTGTTAATATGAAGGACAGAAAAGTAATATTATATCCTTGTTATTAAAGTTTGTATATTCCACATCATGCTTTATATTGATTGCTGATGATTTAAAACTCTTTTGCATTTCAGAAGTGTGTACATTGAAATTTCCATAAGAGGTCTGGAGTTCTCTTGTTGAAAGATGTAACACTAGCTTTCCATTTCAGTAAAAGGTACGCAAATTGAATTAATGTCTTCATTAACACAGAGATGAGACTAAGATTATCCTGTCACAGCTGCCTCTACTTGTGCTAAAGTTGTGGTTGAAAAATAATCACATACACAAGTTGAGGGAGAAAAAGATTAAAAAGTGGGAAAATGTTAATATACTCTAGGTAGTATTGCACAAAAAAATTTATATATATATATATGACTGTGTTCTGTAAGCAGGGGCTTAAACAGAGCTGACAAAAGACTTTTTTCTCCTTTAGAACTACAGAAAATCATGTATACTTGTTCAGTTGTTGTCTTTTCATATCAGAGCATAAATCAAACTCTCTGTATCAGTTCAAATCTCCTTGGATTTCATAACCCACTTTCAGTCTTGATTTTTAAAACTCTGCTTTCCATGGCCAAGAAAAGAATCATCAGTTGTGGTAGGTCTTGTGACATTTAATATTGATTAATATGCTACTCAACTTCTCCAATGTGCTCGTAAATACATAAAAAATAAAAAATCTAACAGCTTAAATACCATGCCAAAAATTCATAATTCATAAAAATCTTTCAAATTTTGTTAGGTAGATTCCTGTTATTAATAGGAAAGAAACATTCTTGCTATTTGCATAAGGAATATGATGGCTTCCCATGAAGAAAGGTTTCATCCCTCACAAAGACATTAAGAATATCAATGGAATTGTTAGCATCTCTTAAACTGTAAAAATACTAATGATGTGATGCAGTGCCTTTTTCACACAGAATATCAAATACCTGCAGTGAGCTATTTCAAAACCGTGTCACCAAATCACTTGATATTCAGGTTTTTTGATCTTGAGGTAGAGTATATTGGAATTTACACATTTTATTGCACTCATGCATATTTTCATGACAAGTTACAGCTCTCAAATAAATATTCTGGAGAACATTTCTTTTCAATAAATGTGTCTTTTTAGAAGAATCCAGCTAAAAATATTTATTTGTTTACTTAGAAAGATCTCCAAATAATTTGGAGTATATAAGTGTATCCTTTTTTTTTCAAAACTTAGAAATGTTTAATTGATTTATTTCTCTCTCGCATATGTGCTCTTCCCTACTTTCACATTTCCCAGTTTTCAGATAGGCTTATTCCTCGCCCACACTCCACATGATATTTTCTGCCTCGAAAGAAACAGAACTGTGGTCAGTTCTTTCACATATTGACAGGGTTTATTCTTCTGGTTTTAGTAATGCCTTTGGTATCCTCTGTTCTGATCAAAAATCTATTGTAGCCCCGGCTAAGGGAGGCATGTGGCTCGGTCTCTTTCTCAGTGTTCATTCCACAACTAAACAGCTTTTTTCTGTCTATTGCTGCTTGAAATCGGTTAAATATCTCCTTCTGTGAGCAATTAATCTATATGATTTGTAAAAGACAAAAATCAAGGACAGTACCTATTTGAAAAATATAAAGATTTCTTTTTTTTCTGATAATATTACAAATGATTGTGCTGACACTGTTTTTATATTTCTTGTGTCTAGTTGTGAATATGCACAAAACTATAGTAATCCCGTCCTTCTTTTTTGCATTATTCACATTTTTGTTTCTACACAGATTAGGGCACATATCTTATGTGAAACACAGGTCATTTTCAAAAGTGTCTCCCTTTCTGTGTTTGGGTGTACACACATTGCCATTTGTAACCATGATACTTGTAATCATCATGTAGTACGAGTTACATATGACAAGCAGTCACAAGCAGTTACAAATAATAGAGTAATTTCATTGGGCCAAATTACCTATGAAGAGACAAAATCTTGAATCAGTAGAACAATCACCTTTTCTGTTTGATTGTTTGTTTGTTTCCTGGAAGCATTCTTTGCACCTTTGAGTTATCATCCAAGCAAACTTTTTTATTTTTTGCATAGACATGTGCCTTAATTGGTAAAGCCAGGTAGTAGAGTCAGAACAGTTTTTCTTTGGCTTTTCCTTTGGCTGACTTTCTGACGTTAGACAAATAAACTACCTGTTTCTGGCAAAAAGATCTTGTATAATACAGTTTTAGATGAAATACTGTATTCAATCTGAGATTAGGTGGAGGAACACTAAGATCCTTGATGAAAAATGAAAAATGCTCTTACTCAATATTATTATTACCACAACTTTGAGAAAACAATTTTTAAAATCTGTTTTGTCAGCACACAGTGCTCATAATAAATAGATTTTTATTATTTGTTAGTCCATATGTTTCATTTATGCTTTGGAGGTTAGTTCTGTTCTGAAACTTAAATTCTTTAGTTGCTTAAGATACAGGCATTGGATTTAAGACACTGAAGAAAATAATCTAAACCTGAAGTCTGGAAATGGAGAGTTATTCCACTTACATTGTGTTCCTTTTCTAAACTAGGTAGTCATCACCTGGAGAGCCTGCAGGCATTGGGTCTTCTGTTTTAAGACATATTAAACAGGACCACAAGTTTTAAAGATAGTGAGGAGGGCTTACCAAGTTCGGTCGAAGACAGTTAAGAGATTTAGTGACACACATAATGATTGTAGCACTTAAGTTGTGTCCTTTCACCTCTCTCAGTTTTTTCTGTAAAAAAAATTGGATTACTGGACAAAAGAGTTTTGTCTTCTAAAACTGAAAGAAAGTTTCTTAACATCAAAAACCCATCTGAAATACAAAGGACAACTCCAGGCATTATGGTTACATGTTTCTGTGTCCACCATGTGTCCAAGTGTATTACCAGGAAAATGAGAAGATGGAGCAAGAAGGAAAAGCCAGTTGCATAGCTGGGGACAGACCAGTGCACAGCAGCTTTCACTCCACTACAGGGCAGGGATGTGTCTACGTACGCATCCAGAACCCAAAATCACCATAAAGCACTGTAACCACTTTGTATAGAGCTAATACATTAATAATACTTTTAAAATCACAGATATTCAAGAATGACGCCATGTAAAAATGTATGCACTTTGTGTGCAGCTTGCAGAGTATCTTTGTATCATGCCGATACAAACACCTTTTTGAATAGATATTTGTCAGTTTATTTGTTAAAGTAAATTCACATATTCACATCTTCGTGTTTATTTCTGAAAAAAAAATAAAATATGTTTTTTTCTGAGACTCAACCAAGTTTAACTTACATAAATAAAAAAGGATTATACTGAATTTAGTGCCTTTTTGTTCAAGTCATTGGTAAAGACATTTGTTTCACTGTTAGATAAACTATTGTCAAACTTTCCTCAAGAACAGCTGAGAAGAATTCAGATTGTTTGCTGATCTATGATAATTTTTATTACAAAGTGAAAATGTTATGCTTAGGTTATGTTTATGGGGTTTTTTTACTGCTTCTACAAAAAACTCAAACTTCAGAACAGTGTTTTCCATAAAGGCTGAACTCAGCAATATGTTCTTAAATAATTCCTGAGAAGCCTTTATGCTGCTTTATTCATGTCAGATGAATTTTTCAGAAACAGAACCACTGAAAGTCTTAGTTGCAGCAGAGAAGGGAGATAGAAAAAGGAGATAGTGTGTTCTGTGGCTTATAATGTTTTTTTCTCTGGTGGCTTGACTTACCTCAGAAAGAAAAAGGTTGTGTGTATTATACATGCAATACATGTTACCTATCTCAGAAAAATCACATATTTAAAAAAAAAAAAAAGAAAAACTCAAAAAATTTTAATCTTCTGTTGCTGATAAAATCAGTTGTTATTTTATCTTGTCCTTTCCTCCATGTATCTGTCAGATAGATCGCCAAAACATGTCTGTAAAGGGCACACGTGAAACATGACATGACTAACTTCATCAAAGATCAAAATGAAATGGAGCTTTGTCTGACTCTACAAGAAAAATCACTCACCATAATTGTAACATTTGCTACTAAGAAAACAAGACAGCCAACAGATGCTGAAGGAGAAAAGAGAAACCTGTATGGAAGTAATCCAAATCCATGACTGTCTCACCTATGCAATGTGACTGTGTAGGGCAAAGACAACAGCTGAGGGGAGGAAGCTTAAATATATTCCTATGAGGCTGCCGCACAACCCTTGGAGAAGATGCAAGGGGAATCAGGTTTGTCTGCTTTCCCTCAGCAGCTGCATTCAGCAGCTGTTTTGCGCAGCAAAGCCATCCTTCACATAAATTCCCTCAGATACTTTGAAGTTGAAAGCAAAACGTACATTTCCCATTACCACATTTATAGGTAGGTGACTATGTACAGATTCTCACTCCTTCATAATTCCACAGAAGTTCAGCCTTTTCCCACTCCTATTCCTACTCCTCCCTGTGTCATTATTTCTGTACTGACAATGGACTTTCCAGAAAGTTATTCTTCCAGTGTTAGTCTCCTGATTAGTACACACAGACCTCTAGAAAATGTCTCTATGGGCTGACAGCTTTTTTTGTCACCTTTTTCTTCTTCCCAATCAGCAGTCAGCATAACCATTTTCTTCTTCAGGGCAGCAAAGAGAATCACAGCATCACAGAATAGCCTTGGTTGGAAGAGACCTCTAATATCACCAAGTTCAACCAATGCTGTTACTACCCGACTCTTCTCTTCAATCTAAGGTGAACTGGATAAAAGAAAACAGGTCAGCAAGCAAAAAACAATACAATATTGGCTGGCCCAACAACATCAGACTGCTTTTTGAATGAGGTGGTCTGGTTGGCAGTGAGGGAATACGCTTGTCACGAATTAAGAAGGTAAGCAAAAATACCCAGCTGAGTCATGAATCTTTGGCATCTCTGGAAGAAACAACAAAAACAAACCTCTCTCTTTTTGGTGTCATAGATTACTGCCTTTTGTCTCATCCTTCTCGAGGATAACTGGAACAAATCAAAAGTTTTTCAGTTTCACCTCTAACAAGAAAACTTCCTATCTAATTAACAGTTTAAACAAACACTGTCCCAAAACTGAGCTCAAATGTTGATAAGGAAAAGTGTGGATACTCTGCTTGGTAGACAGTTCACTTGAAGAATAATAAAAGGAACTAACTAGTCATAGGCCATTAACCTATGTAAATGCTTGGTTCACATGGAGTCAGGGTGAATTATAGAGAGCAATGATCTCACATGTTTCTCCAAGGGATAGGTACGTAGTACACTGTCATCTAAGAGCTTTCAGTGCTATGTCTGCATTGTAATGTACCTTAATAAAAATGCAGCAAGTTCGGAATGAAGTTGAGATCATGAGATCTCCTCCTTAGATTCTGTGTATTGCTTGGATTCCTAGGTAACCAAGTCAGAAAAACTTATGTGCCCTGGAGCATTTTGGATTTGTCAACTACATTATTTGGTCTAATAAATATTCTCCTCTGTGTCGCTCATATTCTTAAACAATCCTACCTGTATTAATATGACTACACCACAGCTGTACCACTATAGTCAGGAGCTGGTATTTCCTGCTTACTTTGCTTTTTGCTGTCCTAAATTAGGACTTTAGTAACATTTGGTCTAATTTCTTCTCTCTCAGGCAAGGCAGCATGATGATGTGTATAGCATGATGTATTTAGTTTCAGGCTAAGAATTAGGGTATTCTTCATTCTGTGAGCATTTAGCTTCACTTACACAAATTCCAGTGTTCAATGGGATGGGGCATCTGGCAGGCAGGTGAAGTCATCAGCTTACCTTTTGTCACAGGAGTATTCCTGGGAGTTAAAGCAAAAAGATATTGCTAACAGCAGCTTAACACTATTCCTGCTATACAGCTTACTGCTTCCCTCACTTATCTAAAACACATTCACTCTAAAGTATGTCCATATTTGACTGTATCCTTTTAACTAAAAAGATCATTGCAAGTTTTATGCTCTGGTTAGATGGTACTATGTATGATGCAAAGATACCGTTTGAGGTTATATTTCTCACTTGAATGATGTGGATGTTCTCCTGCCTTATAAATCTGTCTTGATGTGTTTCCTTATTTGAAAACAGCTGCAGTGTTTTTGAAAACTGCTGTCCTTTACTAGTCTTTCCAGCTGGGAGGAGTGACATTGTCATTCTTTTATGCCGTATAATAGCTTTTAAGTTGCAAACACATCCTCTCTCACTCACATAGTATCTGATTTATGTACTCTGAAAAAAAAAAGAAAAAAGAATAAATGGCAGCAACATTTGCTTCTTAATAACATACAGAAAAAATACTTCAAAGTCATCCATGCATGAAGGAAACATACAGGAAGGGACCTTAAATACAAGCTGCTGACAGATCATGAACCAAAACTGCCTTTTATGTATCTTGAAGACAAAAATTTGTAATCATCTATGCCATCAGTAGTGACAGTATACTCACTGAAAGCATTATAGCAAAGTGTTGTAAAGCTTGGGATTATCTGAAAGAGTAGGGAATGTTCATTTATTCATGAAGTAGAATTTAAAGGCTTCTGGGTAGTGTTTGGCCTCTCTTTAATTAGAAAGTCAGGGAAGTAAGGCATTAGTTAAACTTCACTTGAATAGTAAGTTAATTATTTAAAAGAACAGAACAAAGCAGAATATTTTGCAGGGAAGAACAAATAGGTTAATCTCAGGTATTTTTTCTTAAAAGGTTGTCAAGAATCATTGTGCTACAATTAAATGCAGCGGGAAGACATTTGTTAAGCAGATAAAACATAAATGATATTGGATTCACTGTAACAGTGACAATAGGCAAACAAATGACTACTCAAATTTAATTTTTTTCTGAAGCCCAGTAGATAACAATTCCTAATCTCCAGCAGAGGTAGAACAGGAACAGGCATCAAAAGACTTTATAGTGTGTATTTCTTCTGCAGACGCAGCTTAGAAGGACCAGCCTCTAGAACTGGGATGAATAGTTTCTTAACATCCACTCAGTCTTTGATTCAGAACTAGCTTTAAAAAAAAAACCAACATACTGCCAGATATCCTGCAAACATCCTGTGGATATGTCTCTAAATCACTATATAGCAAAGGCAATTTTCAGTTATCTAAAGCAACATTAAAAAAATCTTAACTCTTCCCTTCCAGTGGGAGATTTGTGTGTCATCACAAAAATGTTTGGGCAGATTTTGCCCATGTGAAAGCTGCTTGCCATTAGTAGTAACTTTTACTTATATCTTTGTTTTGCATCAATGGCTAAATCACAAAACACTGGAGCATGGTGTAGTTTAACATTCTTTATGAAGTAGATTATATTCAAAGTATGTTTTTTTTAAACCTGAAGACATCTAAAGACTCAAAGGTTGATACTGTAATTGTATTTGCACCATCTTAATTCCTAATTGGTAGCTAACATATTTTTCTGCTATAAACAGAAAACAAATATATATTTCTGTGGGCATTCCAATGGCCACAAAATAGAAGCTCAGAGTACATTAGAGTTTTTCTGAAATACTTCTATTTGTAATAAACATAAGGAAATTTTGAAAATTAACAACAATATTAAAAAAACACTCTACATGCACTTAGACTTGTGACAATATCCAAACAAGTTTGTATTCTGGCAAGCTCTATTAGATAATTTCACACTCCAGAGGGCATGCTGTCTCAACAACAACAGCGAGCACCATGTAGATTTACCTGAAACTTCCTTACAGCAACTTCTATTTCCTTCAGACAGAAACCATTGGATTATCAAATATAATGCATGTTAGAAAGGAGAGGAAAGGAATGGGAGTGCACCTATCAAATTAATTTAGTTTTAAAGGAAGAAAACTTTATGCTTTATCTCTTTCACTTTAAATGTCATAAAAACATTTGCAGTCCTTGACAGCTTCTGGGATACCTTAGGGAACATCACAATACATCTCATGACCATGACAAGCAAATTGTTAATTACCAACCAAACCAGAACCGAACCGAGACTTCAATTTTCCTTACTTTGTTGTCTTGCTTCCCACTCTCAGAGTAAAGAAAAGCAGCACTGCTGGGAAAACTTCACCTAACAAAAATCTATTACACAGAAAAAGCAACTGTGACCTTCAGCAAGCAGTTAAGACTCTTTAAAATTCCTCAAAAATCTTGAAGAAATTCTATAATATTTTGATGTTTGAGCATTAATGTCAACAATAATCAATCCTGAAGATTTGTCATTCTGAGTGTTTTAGAATAACATGAGCATTTGTGAACGATGTGAAGTATAATCAAAATGACAAATACAATTCTTGTAAAACATTAGGTTTCAAGGAAATTCTGAGAGAAAGAAATTAGTTCTACATTAACACAGTCAAAACTGATTTTGACAATATAACAGATGTTTTGGTATAAAGCCTGAATCTGTTCCTACAGAAAAGAATGGAAGTATTCATTATTATATGTATTGCTTCATCTTTAGAGGTCCAAAACATGTTTAGAACCTTGGTCTTCCATTTGCTTCACAAGAGTTACCATTTTATGATGTAGGATAGACTTTTCTAAATCGTATTCTACAAATGTTTGGTACTATAGATGTTGCAGTTATTGCAGGATGAATTCCAAAATCAACTTTCAAACTGATAAAAAAGCCTTTCCTGATAAACTTTAAAGTGATAGAAGATGTAAAAGACAAGTGCAACAGACCGTGGAAGGAATGGCTAAAGAATGACAATATAGGGTCAACACAGGGTTTTTCTAGACAAGCACTTTTTTTCTAATGACACCAATAATGCTTGTCAGTCATAACTGACAACCATTTTTTCCCATAGGGAATAATTCTTCTTGATAGTTCCATTTCCCTCCCAGTCCCCACTTTAGGAACTTCCTGTTCCAGAGGTTGCATCTAAGACTTTCACATTTATTGTTGCCAAAAGATCTATTTTTCATGAATTTGTCAAATCCATTTCTGAACCTGTTTGTAGTTTTGCTTTTTGTAATTCCCGTGACAATCAGATTCCCAGTTTAATTATGTGTTATGGGTTTCTGGGAAAGTACTTATTTTTGTTTATTTTAAGCCTACTGTGTATTATTTCCTTTGAAGTCTTTTGTGCTATTAGAAAATTAAAATCGTAATTCCCATACCTTTGTCATACGTTTTAGGAAGCATAGGTTACTTTTCAATTGATTCTCTCTTTCCTAAAGAAATTATTTTAAAATACTCTTGAATAAAAGCTATTGAAGTTTTATAAGACACTCCTGGTCTTTCTAACCATCCTTTCCTGAACTTATTCCAATGTTACCGTATTCATTTGAGGTACTATGACAAGGATTTTACTGTTGTATAATATGGATCAGTTAAGCATTTTGCATTTGATTTAGAAGTACCTTCTTTTAAACCAATGAAAAATCCATTATATATTCATAAATAAATATATCTAAAATACATGTTTGCTGTTTCAAGTATAAACACAACAACAGATAAATTCATAAATGAATTCAAGATGCATGTTAGTCTTCAGTCTTGTCAACATGGTACTCTATATTCATGTAACTATATGAGTTAGTCCACTATTGCAAAAGTTGCTAGTCACATTATCTTTCTGTAATGCTTCATACATGTAGGCAAAAGGATTTCAATATTTTTTTCATTTCAGGAAAAAAACCCTCACTTTAACATTTTAGTAACCATGGGATATGACATACTTAGTCCTTTGAAGTGCACAACTGCTTTCTAAATGAAGGAGTTGCATATTTGAATCTGCATTTTGGTGTACAGTCTGTGAATGTACCAACACATTCTCCTCACTTCTTGGGGCAACGTAATCCCTGGGGTGGTCAGAAGTGAACTTTCAAGAAGTGTTACCAGTGAGATTTTACAGGGAAAGCCATTGAGGCTGTAAAGATATGTCAAACAGAAAGAGGTAAAAAATATAGAGTAAAAATGTATTTTTCACCTCTGGCTCATCTATGTGTTTTTGTTATAATGTCTGCTATGGAATGAGATGTCATTACTAGGTTGTGTATTGCTGAAACATAGCCATCCATTACAGTAAAACAGAATAGCACATTCCATTAATCACAGACACAAGGTTAAATAAAGATGTAAGCATATTAGGAAAGCAAGGTTTCAAGTGTACATCACCTTGATATATTAAGCAAATGTCTTAGAAGGGGTTACAGGCCTGAGAGAATAATAGTAGTAATATTAAACAGATCTGTATTAGCCATGCTTAACTCAGTAATACTCATTTATATTGCTGTAAAGAAATTGATTATTTGAGCTGTCGGACATAAAGTAAGCAACATATGGTACATAACATTTGAAATCAGAAGTAATTTACTGAAAAAAATGAAGACTTCAAATTGACTCAATCCATTTGGTTTGATAAATATTCCTTTCAAATATATTTTTTCCTTACACATTACTAAGCTGTTCCTTCTATATTGCAGAGATGAATGCACACAGATTCCCTTGTCAATTCATTCTTATGCCAATGGTCATTCCAGCACTCTGTGCTTTGTTAAATAAAGACTCCAATATGAGCCAGGATGACTTTGTGGGATGTTATACTACAGATGGCTGACTTCTATACATTAAGAAATGCTGTTGGGACACTACCCATTCCCATTTTGTTCCGTTTTTTTTTTCCATCTTTTTTCCTCACTTTTCCATTTGTCAAATCTGTTTCTTCTATTTCTTTCTTTTGAACAGTTCTTTCTCCCATTTTACATCCTTCTTGTTCAGCATCCCATTTCCATTTTCTCTGTAGCACGGTTCAAAAAGTATTGCTGCTGTCAGCAACTATGGACATTTATGGTGCTCTGCAAGAATAAAATATACCAGATAAATAACAAAGTCCCTGCCAAAAACAGTTTGCAGTCTAAAGGCTCAGAAATATAGTCATTGATGCTTAACTACATTTCTTGTTTTCATGCCAGGTTTTAACTCGTGGCTGGATTTGGACACGGGACAAAAATTTTCCCCAATAATGTCCAGTACTCCTCCTGCGTAGGGTTAGTTCAGCTCCTGGTTCAATTTGGACACTTTATTATCAAATTACCTTTTGTCATAAGTACCTGCCATTAGTCCTTGAGACACTTTCATTGTCAAACATCCTACCTTAATGTCTTAAAATTTTGACGTTGTTGACCAGTTTGTTTTTTTTTCTATCAGCTGTAATTATAGCTACAGCTAGCAGCTAACCTCTATTGAATTATCCCAGTGTTTTAATCTGAGTGAAAAGAGCTTCTAAAATATTTTTTCCTATAATAAAATTAGACAGTTTTTTCATTTAGAAAAAAAAAGCTTAACTTTCCACTTTGATAAATAATGATCATCTAGAACTGCCTATATTCACATCTATTTTCCTACTTCTAATCACACAAATTTTAATTAACTTTCATTTTATAACATATCCTTGTGCTCTTATTCTTATATTATTATTATGTACACTCTAAACCACCTGCTGGTGTGTAACTCCACAAAAACTATAGAGTAAGAGTGAACTGTCAATCTGAGGGTTAGGCACTGGATACGATTAGTCATATTTTGAGGATCATAAACTGAGGAATTCATCATGTTGGAATCATTTCTGTCCATCAGACAAAATCCATATGCTTACTTGCATTCCCACTTCAGGTTATTTTATGACTGTCTGTGAAGACTATATCCAATACAGTTGAATTAACTCTAATAGGCCTTAATCTCATACACTTCATAGTAACTGAAGTTAATCCATTTTCTATGTTATGACCATTGCATAGGCTAATGAGGAACCTTGTTAGAATGACGTAATTTATTTCCAGTCTACTCATTCTTCATAAATAAACTGTGAATACACATTGAAAACACCCATTGTTTTGCAGGGAACAAGAACCAAAAATCAGTTGTTTCTATTCTGTCACTTCATTACTGCTGAGTGCATACTGCCAGCAAGGGAAGGTCACCTGCCTACCACCTCTGCAGCTTGAGCCAGCAATTTTATATTTTTTTTGTGGGAAGTTTGCCCGTCAAGGCTATATAGTCACATCTGCCTTGTATGTGAGGACACCACACCTAATCTGGATGAGAACTGATGGTCTTTGGAAGGCAGGAGTTTATAATGATGAGCAGATAACCTACCTAGCCTTAAACTACATGAAACAATGAAGTTTGGTCATATATGAACAGTGGGGTCTAAGAGCAGCTCCCAGACACTTCTGAATGCTTTAGTAAGACACTTACTGTAACATTTTTACCTGCTAAGGAGTTCTAAAGTGTAATAAGTATATTATCAGGAGTAAAATATTTCTTTCTGATACTATATATTACAGCCCTCTTTTACTTTGTAGTAGATGTTTCATAAGTGTTTCAGTATAGACAGGTAGGAGATCACTGTGGGCATGACATGTATTTAGAGAGATGGAAAACACTTAAGGCATTTCTGTGTATTCTAAAGCATTTTATCCAATATGCTTTCTGACAAGGCTACAGAAAAACACCAATATTTCAATATTTATTGTGTAAGAGCTCCTGTGCATTTTTCTTTTCCTTTAAATAGTCATCACCTGGCAGGACTCATTTTCTGAAACAATGTGTTATTTGCTATGATGGAAAATATTTTCCTACAAAAATAGCTCATATATCTGTCATAAACTCTTAATCAAGGGTAAAAGAAGTTTTTTGACACTTCAATTTCAATGACAGTTTGTTATGAGCTTGTTTATAATACCAACAAAAGCATAAAATTATGGGAAAAAATGCAAAAAAAAAATTGTGCAGGAATAATTTCAAGGTTTCTAATAGATTTCCTCATCTTCTTATGGTTTTATTATTTCGTACAGAAAGCCACATTGGACTTTTCTGCAATATTTACTTTGTTGTACAGAACACTGAACAATGGGCTCCCTAATCTGTTAAAACAATACTGGGGAAGAAGGAAATGTTACCTACTTTTATATATTTTCTTCAGTCTATATGAAAAAATAAGGGACTGGTATTGATAATCTTCTCATATTTCACCTTTGCTTGACTTACACTCTAAAAAGACTCTGCCCTCCAGATAAAATTGAATTACATTTTATCCCTATAAATCCATATTCCAAAATTATACTCATGTTGCGTCATTCACTAAATATGCAGGAAAGTATAAAAAAACCAGTATTATCTTGAACTTTAACATATTGAATACTTAACAAAAGATTAATAAAACACAGCAGGTACCAGTAGTAAGTCTTCTGCAAGTAGGCAATTTTAGTGAAGTAACTGGAGCAATATCTTTTTACTGTGTGTAACCTGGCTTAAATAATATTACTAGTGTTAAATAAATTCAAGAATGTAATAAGGTAATCTGACAGTTGTCAGTAAAAGGTCCTTTTCCAGTTACGTTAAATTACTTATCTATAACTTCATCATGAAGAATGTTGTGGAATAATTCAGCCAAAATAGATCAATCATTTCCAAGAAGGGACTAATGTAAAGCATAAGAATAATAAAAAAGGAAACAGAGGTGTTCCAGTACCCTACCACTATGTACCAAGGAAAATTCATTAACTTTATGATGTTCTGTTTGTCAGAGCTACCAAAGCCTTAAAATTATGCACATAAATTGATCAAGTTCTAAGTTTGAAATAACTCTCTGTATGTGCATGACCAGCTATAATTTAGAATGGAGTGTTTTTCAGAATTCGATGTCTCTAACTATTGGCAAAAATGACCAGCTCTCTCCTAGATGTGACTTGCTTGCCTCTGCTCTACATGTACAGAGCTGTTTCTCATCTACACAGACTGAAAGTTGCTTCAACTTGAGGGTCTGTGCATGTATGCTTAGAAGAAGATAAGGCTTTTTTATCTATTCACAGATACTTTTCTTCCAGCCATAAAACTATCTCCAAATCAGTTTTCTTATTGCCTTCTCGTTAGCTAGAAGCCTACATATGAAAGAGGTTCTATGTGTTTAGCCTCCTCCGCTTCCCTTCCTTCCCATCTTACTGCTGTCTTAGCCACTAAACTGGAAGAGCATGCATTGACACAAAGATCTGCACTGAGGGTTTCTGATAGAACTGATTTATTTTCAGTGGTTTTCTCAGGAAACTTTTTCAGCTACTACACAGACATCATAGGCCTCTAGGAAGGTAGAAAAGAAAATTCACACTATTTAATTATTTCTTCCCTACAGTATTATTCATCAGTCAGTAGTTTTCAGTTCTCTCTTAAATTTTATACTAGCCAGACTGCACAGCGTGCTAGGTGTCTGTATTTTAGTTCACTTATGAAATGGTTTGAAACTCACTTCCTGAGTTTTGGTGTCCTTAAAGAAGATAAAATGATCTCTTATGACTAAGTATGACCTGAAATGAATGGTTCAGGTCAACATTTAAAAATTTTTGTGTATAAATGAGACACAGAGAAAACTTAACCTGCTGGATATTTAGCCACAACTGATAAATCTGGCTACATTTGTTGCTAATCGCTTACAAATATCTAAAAAGCAAGAGGATGGAGCCAGACTCATTTCAGTGGTGCCCAGTAACAGGACAAGGGGCAACAGGCACAAACTAGAACACAGGAAGTTCTGTCTGAACATGAGGAATAGCTTCTTTACTTTGAGGGTGACAGCATTGGAACAGGCTGCCCAGAGAGGTTGTGGAGTATCCTTCTCTGGAGACATTCAAAACCCACCTGGACGTCACCCTGTGCAACCTGCTCTAGGTGAACCTGCTCTGGCAGGGGGGTTAGACTAGATGGTCTTCAGAGGTCCCTTCCAACCCCTAATGTTCTGTGAGTCTGTGATTCTGTGCACCCTACCACCAAGCAGTATAAGCATTAGAATCTAGGCAAAAACATTTAAATCTGCTGAGAAAATGTGGTATTGCTCTTGATCTGTGATTTTACAGATTCTAACACAATGGATCCAGATGCTATAAAATAGCACATAAAATTACCTCTGCTGAAAATTTTGCTGTGCAATTGACTATGGAATAAAACCTTAGGGTATGTTTTGTTGAGGTGCTTATGTTTACAGATAGTAACTCGAGATTTCAGAAGGCACTGAGGCTCTTAATCCCCATGGATTTTGCTTTTAATTGTTTAGCCCCTAGTCCCAGAAAAAAAAAAAAAGGAGTTTTTTCTTTCATGCAGCCTTCTATATTTAGTTATGAAAGGCAATGTGAGACTGTTTCAGCTACTAGAGACAAAAGCCAAGGCAGAGGCATGGAAGTCCCTTTACAATGCATCTGAGCTTCTTTCTGATATGACAGCATCTACGAAGTTTGTTATTAAACTGCATGGCTCATTCATCAGCAGGAAGACACAGCTTGCTGGGAAAACAGCTCAGAAAGATCAGTTCTGTCCATCCCATTCCACTTTCCCACTGAGTCTGTTCCAAGTGGGGTTATCTCAAAGCTCATTGCCAAACTGCAAGGATATTCTTGAAAATGTTTTACATTTAATCTGAAGAGTTCCCTTTTTATCCATTATCATGGATAAAGTTTTCAGCTAGTTTTGGATGATGAAAGCCATATTAGATTCAGAGCAATGCTTTTTTTTAAAATGGCTATCTTGAATCTAGTCTAATGTGTCTGGAATTGCTAAGAACGGTGGATAAAATTGGTATACAGGCTCATAGAAATCAGATGCATTTTTAAAGATATATCCATTAACATATTCTGACATTTCTGTGTCCCAGAGGTTTTCATAACAGATTTCAGATCCCTTGAATTATTTTCCTCTGTCAACATGAAGAGGATATTTTGTGCTCCTTCACTAAAAAAAACTACAGGCACATCTGTACAATCAATCTCCGCCTTAAGTTTATTGCATATACAAAATGCAAAGTCATTAAAGGTCAGATTCCGGTTTTCAGCCTGAAAAAAAAATTGAGGCAGAGTATTATATCTAGTGGGCTCTAACCTTGGTGATACATCAAATTTGGAACGTAAGTAAATAATCTTAAAATGATTGTGAAGGAAAAAAAAATAGGCACTTACTTATAAGAGCTTTTGTAAGAAGAGTTAGATCGAATTCAGTTTGCCTGTATAACTGAGAAAGCGATGTGCTACCATTCATTTTCATCTCTATGCCTTGTAGGAGACTGTCATGTTTGTTTTGTACAAATCTTCAAGCTGTGCTTATTGTCTATTCCCCAATACTGTCTGAGCAGAACTAGCATTTTCAATCACCACAGAATCAAACTTCTTAAGAGAAGTTATGAGACAGTTTTTCAATGTGTTTTGCTGTCCCAAAGAAAATTAACAGACAATACTTTGCATACTAAAAGCCTACTGTTATGAAATAGGTTTTGACCAGAAGAGTTACTGTCTTTCTATCTGCTTGCATTCTCCAGAGGTTCACTGTTGTTGGAAATTTAATGTTAATTTACTATATCACCATTACAAAGGACAAGGCTGAGTAAATGACAGTGGATCTGGTTTGTGTAAGACCCAACAAGATTAGCACTTTTAACCTACTCACTTGCTCACTTCCCCTCTAGCTCTGCATTACCCATCCCTTTAAAGCTGTATCAGTCCCTGCTCTGTCACTGCTCCTAGTTATCCATCCTGGCCATTACCAGCCAGGCATCCCCCGGCATTTATCTTCATGCATGTCCCTGGTCTCTAGGACCTGCCTCCACTTCCAAGATCTTCCCTCCAACCTGTCCTTCTAAGACTGCTTCATCTTTTTAGGAATTATTCTTTTGACACCAGCTCCTCTTTCCAGAACAGAGTCCCCAGTTTCCCAATCTAAGTAGCCTACATGCAGAAGCACAATGCATAATTAGTCTCCTAATTGGTTCTGCCTCATGGCTACTTGGGAAGAGTATAGGGATTTAGTTAGGTTGTGTAGGAAGAATATTAGGGAGGTGAAAGCCCAGCTTGAACTCAGCCTGGCCACTGCGGCAAAAGATAATAAGAAGAGTTTTTACAAATATATTAACAATAAAAAAATATGCAGGGAGAATCTCCATCCCTTATTGGATGCGAGGGGGAACACTGTTACCAAGGATGAGGAAAAGGCTGAAGTACTTAATGCCTTCTTTGCCTCGGTCTTTAATGGTCAGACCAGTTATCCTCATGGTATTCAGTTCCCTGAGCTGGAAGATTGGGATGGAGATCAGAATAAACCCCTCGTAATCCAGGAAACAGTAGTAAAGGACCTGCTAAGACAATTAGACACCCACAAGTCTATGGGGCCTGAAGAGATTCACCTGAGAGTGCTGGGGGAGCTGGCGGAGGAACTTGCTGAGACGCTCTCCATCATCTGTCAGCAGTCCTGGTTATCGGGTGAGGTCCCAGATAACTGGAAACTTGCCAATGTGATGCCCATCTACGAGAAGGGCAGGAAGGAGGATCTGGGGAACTACAGGCCTGTCAGCCTGACCTCGGTACCAGGGAAGATTATGGAATCTTGGGGGAGATCACGCGGCAAGTGCAGGACAACAGGGGGATCAGGTCCACCCAGCATGGGTTCACAAAGGGCGAGTCCTGTTTAACCAACCTGATCTCCTTCTATGATCAGGTGACCCGCCTAGTGGATGAGGGAAAAGCGGTGGATGTTGTCTACCTGGGCTTCAGTAAGGCATTTGACACTGTTTCCCACAGCATTCTGCTGGAGAAGCTGGTGGCTCATGGTCTAGACAGGTGGACTCTTCCCTGGATTAAAAACTGGCTGGATGGCCGAGCCCAGAGAGTTCTGGTGAATGGAGTTAAATCCAGATGGAGACCGGTCACAAGCGGTGTCCCTCAGGGCTCGGTCTTGGGGCCAGTCTTGTTTAATGTCTTTATTGATGACCTGGATGAGGGGATCAAATGCACCCTCAGTAAATTTGCAGATGACACGAGATTGAGTGGGAGTGTCGATCTGCCTGAGAGTAGGGAGGCTCTGCAGCGGGATTTGGACAGGCTGGAGCAATGGGCTGAGGCCAATTGCATGAGGTTTAACAAGGGTAAGTGCCCTGTCATGCACTTTGGCCACAACAACCCCATGCAACGCTACAGGCTTGGGGAAGAGTGGCTGGAAAGCTGCCTGGTGGAAAAGGATCTGGGGATGTTGGTTGACAGCCTGTATTAGAAACGGTGTGACCAGCAGGAGTAGGGAGGTGATTGTGCCCCTGTACTCAGCACTTGTGAGACCACACCTTGAGTACTGTGTCCAGTTCTGGGCACCACAGGATAAGAAGGACATTGAGGTGAAGGAGCGAGTCCAGAGAAGGGCAACAAGGCTGGTGAGAGGTCTGGAAAACAGGCCTTATGAAGACCGGCTGAAGGAACTGGGGTTGTTTAGTTTGGAGAAGAGGAGACTGAGAGGAGACCTCATTGCCCTCTACAACTACCTAAAAGGAGGTTGTAGTGAGGCTGGTGTTGGTCTTTTCTCCCAAATTACTAATGATAGGATAAGAGGAAATGGGCTCAAGTTGCATCAGGGAAAGTTTAGGTTGGATATTAGGAACAAGTTCTTTACTGAAAGGTTGGTTAGACATTGGAACAGGCTGCCCAGGGACGTGGTGGAGTTGCCATCCCTGGGGCTGTTCAGAAAACGGATTGATGAGACAATTGAGGCCATGGTCTAGTGGTTTAATGGTTAGGAATATGATGGGATAAAGGTTGGACTTGATGACCCTGGAGGTCCCTTCCAACCATAATGATTCTATGATTCTGTGATTCTATGACCCTGTATTAATTGGAGGAAATGGGATGTGCCACTCCTGTTTAGCCCAGCCACTTTCAAAATTTACAACCAGCCCATACCTGGTGTATATAGCAAGAAACAGGCTTCAGATTGAGAGTTCAAAAGCTCAATTTAGGACATTCACATACACCCAATTCTCTACCACCTGTTAGCATTCACAGCCTAAACTATATTTTCACTGACAACAGCTGCTCATATACAGCCTGATACTCTCTGAAATCAGATTGTCAAACTGTTAAGTCATTGTATATTACTGTAGAAAGGGGGAGGGTGTATGCCCTCTGCACAGTTTAGGATTACTTCTAACCTTCTCTAAGGACTCTGCTACCATTTTCCTACAAGAGTAATCATATATGCTTTGACCATAGGAAGTGCAGTGTGAGGTATATTCTTGAAGGTATTTTTAATTAGATTTTGCTTTCTACCGAAACTCAAAAATACTGATACAAAAAGGAGAAGGTAGAATTGACAGAAGCTATGAGACAGCATAAATTCAATGACTCAAACTACAGGCTTTGTAGCTGGGTACAGTTTCTTAAATCTTCACCTTAAATACAGTGTAAAAGGAGTGAATTTCAGAATTCTCCTGCACATGTGCATATGTGTATAAAAAAGAGTTTGCTAAAATCTCTGGTAATTAACATGTTCCAATTTGACTTCCATTTAAATGTTTATCTCTTTCCCAAAATTATTGTTTTCTGTATAAAAATCTTGACTCTGTTTTTAAAATATTCTTTTGTTTGTTTATTGATCTAGCCAATCCTAGCAGAGATTTTTACCTTCTGCTGGGTAATATAAACTAATAATATCTCTGTGGTGCTCCCACAAATCCTCCTGTTTTTCTTCATGTTTCTTCCATTCTCGTAAGAATTTTTGTCCCTTAATACTCTGTGTGCTCCTCAGTCCTTCTAATATCCCTTTTTTAGTCTTTACTTTTATCCACCTTATATGCATTCACATCTTCTCAGCTAAGCAACACTTTCCTCATGCCTGAAACTGTTTTTCTAACATGTCTGCCTGCTACAATCTGTCTCCATCCTTCATTTCGGTTCGGTATCACCACCACCCTTTATTGGCGTTATGTGTTGCTATTATTGTGAGGGTGACAGAACACTGGAACAGGCTGCCCAGAGAGGTTGTGGAGTCTCCATCTCTGGAGATATTTAAAACCCATCTAGACATGTTCCTGTGTGATCTACTCTAGGATCCTGCTCTAGCAGAGAAGTTGCACTAGATGATCTTCAGAGGTCCCTTCCAACCCCTACCATTCTGTGACTGTGTAATTCATACTTCAAAACAGCCTTGGCTGATGAGTTAGTATCATCGCTGTCTTTTCCATGACAATAATGAGAGAAAAAGAAAACCAACATGCAGGTTAGTAGGTAATTAAAAGAAAAAATTAGACAGAAAAGGAGGTGAAACTCCCCTCCCCCCCCAAATTACCTAGTCATATTCTTGTCTCATATGCTTTTGCTCTTTAGGGGATTGAATATATCAGTAGAAGGTTTAACAGAAATTCAAAGGAATTGAGAAAAGCAATACTTCAGCTGTATCTCTTCCTACAGTGCCTGAGAAAAGAGAGCCAAGGTTCATTTACATAAGAGAAAGCAGTGTTGATCTTTGCCACCTGGTGTGCAGTAGATTGCTTCTTGTGTTGTGTTCTTAGGCACTCAGGACAGCGTTTGGATGTTATGAGTCAATCTGCAGTGTACTACTTGTGGTGTATAGTTAGCCAGTGCTGTCCTATGGTCCCTCTCTACTCCTGTTGGAGGAGACTCCAGGCAATTTTTTCTGATTTAGAGTCCACTCAATACCTTGGGAATCATGAATGCTGCAGTCACAGTTCACACAAAGCATGTCATGGAGGGTTTTTTTGTTAACTGCTCCCATTGTATGGCAAATCCCCAGTGGCTTCCTTTAAGTAGCTGATAGACTCCTTAGTGCTGTTAATAGGGATTGAATATAAAACATTCTTGAACCACAAATTATAACGAGTCGAGAGAGAAGGGGAGATCACATGGAAAGGAGGTGGATGTCTCAGCTCACAGTTACTACTTTAGGAAGAATGCAAAACATCAATTGTTATTCCAAACAAACAATTTAAAGGCAGATTTCATCCCTATTCAGTTTATAATTAGGGCAAAGGACAGGATATTCTGAGAATTTTTCACATATGGCAAAGAGCTAAGGGGAATGTCTAACCCTACATAAAATCTAATTCCAGTGTCTCACTTTATAATCTCTATCTCAGTAAGAGGGAAAGATTCAGCATTGCCTCTGGGGCTCTACTAAATCTGAAGTCTGTGTCACTTTTAGAGCAAGAACTTCTTTCTCTCCAACCTGTAATGACAATGCAGTGGCAGCCACCATCAGCTACTGATGTTCAGGCCTCTTTTTTGCTTCCACTGATTTTGGTTGTGAAAAGAGAGGCAACAACTGGGGTGAAATAAATCTGAAATCTGCAGCATTGGCAAAGAAGTAACTGCTGTGCAAAATATCTTTGCGTGCTGCCTTGCACAGTGTTGACACAGGCCAGGGTGACAACTTCTTCACCACTTTTGAGCCTCAAGAGGGAAAAAAGAATAACCCACCAAGCAACTGCAGAAAAGAAAATGTTCATTGCCCTTTTGTCAGCAAAGAAGACAACAAAGACTGAGTTTGACGTGGTACTTCCCAACAGTGTCAAAATGTCTCTGTTATCAAATCTGGATAATCCAAGACATCCAGCTACCCACAACTGTCTGTACTGAAGAGTTAAGTATTTCTTATAGTCTGACTCAGGCTGTTGCCAGTCTCACCAGTACTGTCTTTTCTACCCTGAAAAACAAAGCAGGCATATCTGTTTCTTTTTTTTCCATATTAAAAAATATCAGTATTTTGAAAAAACAAGGAAAAGCGTAATAGAGAGTTCAACATAAGGACAACATTGCAATGTGGTATTTCAGGACTGGGAGTTAACCGCCAACAACCAGGTCAGCAATGCCTCCAGCAGGTGTGACTCACAGCAATATTCCCTCAGGAACCATACATGCCATCCCAGCGATGGGAAGAGTGTAAATTCCTATTGAGTTGGTTAGTAATGTAAACCTGTCTCCCATTCTCCCATGTTAGGAAATGATGCTATCTCCTAAAACAGGGCTGCAAGACAGCTTTATTTTCTCCACATCATTCTCATTTTAGTCAGGTCTGAAATTTGCTTGGGCAGTTGTTATGAATGTGGATATATGTTCATTTTCTGAAGGAGGTTGGTCTCATTTCTTTAAACAAACTATTATTCTGAATAATACCTACCAGCAGTTACGTGTTAGCCTTTGATATCAAATCTTATACTAATGGTGAATTTCTGAAGCCTCAAAATTAAATGGGAATGAGAAATTTATCTGATTAAATTTGAACAGCTTGAATAAAGAATGTTATTTAAGCACAAGACAGCAAAGATTTTTTTGGCAGGGAAAAGAAGCATTTCTGAAAAGGTTTGGTTAACTGATGTCACAAGCTTATTAATAGATGATTATTAAACGGGTTTAGGACAGTTTTATACTAATGTAGCCTAGAAAAAAAACATGAAAAAAATGCTTAATAAGATGAACCTCAATATTCCATTTAGTTTCATCGCTGAGTGCATAAAGAGACAAGAGAGATGAAAGGTTAATGAAAGGAATTTCTTTCCCATCAAAATGCAACCCGTTTTGTCATTTTCATCTCCATTTGTTATGTTGCATGTTCACAGAGAGAAAACCAAGAGCCAAGAGGTTACACTTGGTATTGCAGCCACGTGTAATTGCCTTTTAAGACCTCCAGAATGCCCTTACAAATTATCCTACTCCTGCCAAATTGCCTCACCGTCATTCTTTTGCTACTTTACCTACAGCACAAATTTCCTTTCTGCCTCTCTGGCATTGTCCTCCTCTCTGTTGGGTCCCATGCCTGAAACTCATGGTACTTTTTTTTTATCTTGATTTCAGTAAAGCATTTGACACTGTCTCCCACAGCATCCTTGTAGATAAGCTGATAAAGTATGGGTTTAGTGATCAGGTAGTGAGGTGGATTATGAACTGGCTGAAGGGAAGAAGCCAGAGAGTTGTGGTTAATGGGATGGAGTCTAGTTGGAGGCCTGTGACTAGTGGAGTCCCTCAGGGGTCGGTACTGGGACCGGTGTTGTTTAATATCTTCATCAACAACTTGGATGAGGGTACAGAATGTATCCTCAGCAAGTTTGCTGATGATACCAAACTAGGAGGAATGGCTGACACACCAGAGGGTTGTGCTGCCATTCAACGAGACCTTGATAGGCTGGAGAGTTGGGCGGGGAGAAACTTAATGAATTTCAACAAGGGCAAGTGTAGAGTTTTGCATCTGGGGAAGAACAACCCCATGTACCAGTACAGGTTGGGAGCTGACCTGCTGGAGAGCAGTGTAGGGGAAAGGGACCTGGGGGTCCTGGTGGACAGCAGGATGACCATGAGCCAGCAATGTGCCCTTGTGGCCAAGAAGGCCAATGGCATCCTGGGGTGTATTAGAAAGGGAGTGGTTAGTAGGTCGAGAGAGGTTCTCCTTCCCCTCTATTCTGCCTTGGTGAGGCCACATCTGGAGTATTGTGTCCAGTTCTGGGCCCCCCAGTTCAAGAAGGACAGGGAACTGCTCGAGAGAGTCCAGCGTAGAGCCACAAAGATGATTAAGGGAGTGGAACATCTCCCTTATGAGGAAAGGCTGAGGGAGCTGGGTCTCTTTAGCTTGGAGAAGAGGAGACTGAGGGGTGACCTCATTAACGTTTATAAGTATGTCAAGGGTGAGTGTCATGAGGATGGAGCCAGGCTCTTCTCAGTGACATCCAATGATAGGACAAGGGGCAATGGGTGTAAGCTGGAACATAGGAGGTTCCACATAAATGTGCGGAAGAATTTCTTCACAGTGAGGGTAACAGAACACTGGAACAGGCTGCCCAGAGAGGTTGTGGAGTCTCCTTCTCTGGAGACATTCAAAACCCGCCTGGACATGTTCCTGTGTGACCTGATCTAGGTATTCCTGCTCTGGCAGGGGGGTTGGACTAGATGATCTTTTAAGGTCCCTTCCAATCCCTAACATTCTGTGATTCTGTGAGTCTGTGATACTTTGTGGGTTCAGTTTCTGCAGGGCCGGATCAGGTCCCTGCAGACCTGTCTATATCTTTTGTTTTATCTAGTTTATCAATCTCCATCAAATCACTGCTAAAATGTTTACTCCCCCCTGCAAAACCTGTCAAATTCCTCTGTAAAGACTCCAAAATTTCCTCACCAATTTGGGTATGTGCTGTCATTCAGTTTTTAATGTGCCTGAGCTGTTTCGCTTGTGTCTGCACACTGACATTGCAAGGTCCTTAGGGTAAGTTCTGTGTCCTCTTACTTGTTTGTACAATGCTAAGAACACATTCACCACTCAGTAAATAATACAGTACATAATAAAATACTATCTGTTTTTAACACCACAGCTCTAAACTTAAACTGCAGGGGACAGGGAAAATTGCTGAATTTGCAGCCCAAGGGTGGAAGAAATCCTGTTTTCCCAGGACAGATATTTCTTTTTCCTCCTTGTGTCTCAATTATACACAGTATTTTTCCATGTAGAGTATTTAGACTTACCCTCTAGTCTCATGTAGATGTCGAGGCAACTACCTTTCATATTCTTTCAAACTTATTTCTACTCATATTAAAAAATAATTTGGCCCATTAGCTTCAGAGCTGTACTGAAGCCTTACAATTAACCCTGAAACTGGATTAATTAATTCTATGTTTTATTACGACCTTACACTCAAACTCCATTTACTCAGCTTCATTATTTTCCCATCTCTGTTTCTTGAGAAACCAGAAAACCTCCCATTAATATTATTAAGGAGAAATTTATGTTAATGAAAAGATTTGTCCTCTCCACAATTTCAAACCAAAGTGACCCAGCATGTTGTTGGGCTGTTCTCTCCTCCATTCTAACCTTGCACCAGAGATGTAAGATTTCATCCAGTGTTTATATGGTGAAATATCCCCTTGGAACGGAGTTTTTTCAAGAAGTTTTGACTTTAAGAGCAGATGTTTCACCACAGAGATTCCTTTTATGAAGAAAACCAATTATTTCTATTTTTACACAGGTATAACTCAGACATGTTACTCTGCAATAGAATTATTTACTCCAAAGTGAAACAATGCTCTAAAGAGCTGAAATTCTGGAAAAGAAAGTGATAAACATGCAGTCGGTGTAAATCAGGGAGCAGAAGAGCAGATGACTGTTCAGTGCAAGAGTATCAGCTCCAGACTGAAGATGGAAAGACATCTTCCATCTGCATCATTCATACTTGTATTTCATCCACTTCAGACTTAGTTTCTCTAACATTGGGCATAGGCTACATAAGGAAATCCAAGTCAACAAAGAAGAGTTTCATATTATGCCATATTATCTTCTGACTTCTGAAATGAAGTCTGCTCAGCAAACATGAATACACCAAGAATGATCCAGCACATTCAATCATTCTAGTCACATAATTCTCCTTAATCCTTCCTCTTTAACTTTCCGATATTTCTTGCAAATGTTTGATTCTTCCTTTTTTACTTCCCTACTAATTTTCTCTAGGAATGTTAATTTATTAGTATTGCTCAGTTGCATATTCAACGTTTTTTCTGACTTGTTGAATCTTCTTCTTGTATCATTTTGAGAATCTAAGCTCCTGATTTCTGATCATAGGTTCTCTGACATACAAGAGTGGCTAAGAGTGAAAAAGTGTAGCTAAGAGTTAGAGCGCTGCAAAGCCAAAGGGTCCAGATGAAGAGGGGTTTAGAGGATGGAACCAGACATAGGTGTAATCTAGGTTTTCATAACCAAAATCACAGACCCACGTGAGAACAGGAATAGAAATTTACCAAGAGATTGCCATCAGAATCAAATTACAGAGGCTGCCCCTACCTTGAACATCCCATAGTTTGCTTGTTAGGGCAGTTTTCTGAAACCAGAAGATGATGAATACCTCTTTCTTTGGACTTGAAACCTTTAATTTTGAACTTTACTGCAAAGACATAGGAACTAAAATGGTCCAGGTACATAAATGCTGATGTGAATATGAATCCTTGTATAAATATGATTATTAAGAAAGAAACCCTCAACTGTCCTATGCAATATGAAAATTCCTTTTTCCAAAAGAAAAATAAAACTTTTACAAATGTTTTTCTGTTTAATCTTAAGCAACATTGACCTGTACATGAAAATCAGCATCTTCACTGAGTTCAATGACACTCCAGTTCTTACAGCTATATATTTCAACTAAGTTTTCAAATCCAGAAGAGAGAACTTCATGTACAATTATGGGACACATACCTGCAACGGGAGGGTAAATTTTGCACGTTTGTGATTATGTTTCAAAAAGATAACCTAAAGAGAAATTGAACATTTAGGTTTTCTTATTTGAAATAACAAGGATTACGCAATGACAGAGAACAATGCAAACAATTTCCTTCTTTAAAGAAATTGGTTGCACAAATTTTTAATATGGTTTATTAAACTTTGTAAAGTCATTCCCTGTCCTCTGGTACTGAATTAAGCTGAAAATTCCAAAACCTAAATATCTGCATGTGTGTCCCTTGACCAGAGACTATGTCTACACTTAAAAGGCTTGCTTGACTTTAACCTGCAGCAGAAATAATACCCTGCTTTTGCTAGCTATTGTTACATTGCCATTCTTTAGGAAATAATGCAGGAAATACGTAAATATTAATCCATCATGAATTAACGTGCACCTCCCTTGCCCAAAAGATGCACCTATGTGACCACTGGATGCTGCACATTATGTCAGACTGTTATAGGCTACTTTAATTATTGCAGATGCCACTCTACTATCCATTATGAAAAAATTCCATTCATCTCATGAGGAGACTGTTCTCCTACACGAAAAGTTCTGGAATATGGATCTGTTAAAAAAAAGAGAATTTATATAATAATAAACTGTTACTGAAATGGAAAACCTTAATGGTGACAACAAAAGGAATTTTGTTAGCAAACAGGTGAGAGGTGAATGAAAGGTAGCAGTCTGAAACTTAAAGAACAGAGAAACTAAGTCAGAAGTTGTAACTTCTATTCTTTACACTGCTAATGAGACTTACTTACTGTATGACATTCAAAGAGGCACTTAGCTTCTCCATTTCCAAATCTGCAAATTAGATTAGTACTTGCCTACCTCATTCATTTGTCAGATAGCAAAGTCAATGATGCATGTGAGCTGTTTAGCAATTCTTAGAGGAAAAGCTTGTTACATAAGTGTATAGTGTAATCTGATATGGAGCCATTGGCTTGCAGATAAACTTTCTACCAGAGATCTGATTTTGCTAGTTAATTTGATTACAGTAATTTGTATAAAACATCAAGACTACACTTGCTTCGCTATTTATGAATATCTATCTGCAATGGATGATGTTCAGGTGTACATTCACATATGTGTATCAGTGACTTCTGATAATAGTGCCATATAAGATTTAGTTTGGTCCTCATGGATATTAGTTGGATTTTTTCCTTCTTTTCAATATTTTCTCAGATGCTAAGTTTAAGAAATAACTCTTTTTCTGCCCTTTGCATGCCCCATCAAAATTAGAACTAGTAAAAAAATATTTATAAGAAAGCTACAGGCCATACCATTTCTAATGTCCTGGTGACAGCACATTCCTTTTGTTGTGACAAGCATTCCTATTCAAAGACCTTAACCCAGGGAGTAGCAACAGGTACAGTAAACACAACTGAGTTTTGCAAATGACTAATAACATGAAGGGCCAGAATAGTGTTAAGTGAAATGGTGTTTAACGATAAATATATTATTATTATGGGACCTATCTCACCAACTGTTATTAATATTTCACCACCTCTATTTAGCAATGAAAGAGCAGAAAATGGATTAGAGTTCCTCTCCAAAATAAAATTAAGCTGATTTTAAAATAGCTGTCAGAAAACAAAAAATAAGAAAACCCAGTATTATTTCCCACAGAAGAACTGCCAGAGGCATATTTCAAATTCTCAAACACAGGTGGAAAATACACTGCATGTTTTCAGTCTTGGTAATATAAAAATCCCACAGAAGTAGATTGATTATTTCAATATGAAACAATATCTTCAGGCTTCCTTCTTATCTACTCTTCTGCAGCAACTACCACAACATCCAATCAGAAGAGAAATGTGATTTTCTTTTTCTGACTTCATCAATTTTAATGTTTTCTCTTATTATTATGTCTATTAGACCTTTCTGTCAATGCTCAAAGTTGTCTTTCACACTCTTGTTCACAAAGCTCTAAATGAAAGTATTGTACTGTTCAAAACCTTTTAGATCTACTTCTGTCGGCTTCAACACTGAGCTGCAGTATTCCAAGGAGATGTCCTGGTAGGCAACTATATCTCTAATATCACATCACAGTTTGTTATAGTTCTTGACATTTTTTGCTCCAGAGAGGATGCAGGTTGGATTAATAGAGTCACTGAAAGTGAAGGCTTAAAGACACTGCCAGGGATTATGGAAGAAGGACCATATATATTGTCCATATTAAGCCAGCAGCAGGTTTTTGTCCAAGAACCTCTGCCAAGTTAAAATCCAGATAACAACCAGGAAAAAAACACACCCGAAATTTTCAATATTGTTGCTATTCTTATCTGCAAACTGCTGTAAGACCGTAATGGTCTCCCCTCAACTTTAGCTCTAAGAAAATGGATCAGTTGTGAACACTGATAAAACAATGAAAAATAGTATAAATCATGATACTCAGCTTCAGAAGAATGCCAGTAGGGTCAAGGAAGAAAGGTAACTCATGTCTGTTCCCCGTGAAAACTTTTACTGCAGCAGTGATATTAAGGAGCGTTTATCCTGTGAAACTAGTTTCTGCATCACAGTCTTAGGGAGACCTTTAGTAACGATCTTACCTCTCTCTGTGTCAATTGTTGAAGAGTCTGGTGGCCCTGTACTGTAGGTAGCCATCCCTGCTACTCCTGTCAAGCTTACCTCTAGTGCTGTGCCAGGTTTTCAGGCTCCCTTCATCAAATTCCAAAAGGAGGGAAGGAGATTATCAAAAATAAGATTCTATATGGTCCTAGGCCTAGATCAACATGACAGAGAGGACAGGATGTTAAATTTCAAAGATGCTGGGTCAGTCCTTGGAGATGGCCACATTGTCTGAACTCACTATTTCATGGAGCATACATTGAAGAGGGACCTCTTGGAGACTCCAGTGTAGCTATCTATGTCACAAGAACAAAACCCTTACCTTTCCCCTAAATTTCAAACGTAAAAGCACCATTTCCTCCTTAGGAGATCACATTTCCGTGGAACACATGCCAATTTGTCCTGTATCTTATCTGCACCGTCACAAGTATATTTCAGACAAACATACACTATGTTACTCTAAATGTCCTGGTACAAAGCTGTTACTCACAATCGTATCATTAAACTGCATCACATTGTTGAAAATGAAAAAGCTATAAATAAAAATGAAGGAAAGATATACACATTTACTTTTATGTAAAAAAGCAACAGCTAATTTTGATAGTGGTCTCAGGGAAAAGAGCTGTAGGGAAAGACAGCAATCGCATTCAGCTGCATATTTGATAGTCTGAAGACCCAAAGTATACATGTCAGAACAATTGCAAATCTTGTGTTGCATCACTAGTGAAAAACAATAACTAGAGTTTCCCATATGACTGATTTTCTTGAGTCACCAAAAAAAAATTCGTTTCCATTACAGACAATGTGTTAGGTAATGAGGCACCTATTGGTTAATATTGGTGCTAAAAGTGCATTCAAATAGTTCTGTGGCAAAATTGTTTTCTCTAGTGTTTATTAATGTGTAGTGAGATTGACCATATTTCCTCTGGAACTGAAGTAAAAATGGCTGAGAACATGCAAATTTTAGTGTGAGTCATATTAACATTATTTAGTCTTTTGCTGTATGTTGATGCTAACTGGATGTCTTATATTCAGAAAAGTTGAACACCCAATAGTCTTTCCAGTTGACTCAGTTATGGAGTATATCCATGAAGACACATTATCAGTGTTGTCCATAGGAAGCAGAATGTGTTCTAGCAATGGTACATGATACGTAAACAGGCGGCACTTTGGGATATGGTTTAGTGGTGGACTTGGCAGTGTTAGGTTTATGGTTGGACTTGATCTTAAAGGTCTTTTCCAACCTAAATGATTCTATGATTCTATGAATTGTGATTATCTACAAATACAATATTATTTTAAAAAGAGGACAACTGTAGAAGAAAAACAAGATCTGATTCCCTGTCCTTGTCAGTTTCCTTCCTTTTTTCTCTCTCTCCTCTTTATCACTTTCTTTCTAACTTTCCTTGTCTTTTCCCTGTTTTTCTCCGATGTCCTTTTCTTTCACCTTGCAGTTTTTCATTTCTTAGATGAAGTGATTGCTGGGTAATGGAAGTGGCATGTGTTTTGTCAGAATCATTATATGTAATTAATATAATTAAATGTAGTGACATGTCATATATATCGTTGAACTAAATAACAATTAATAGCTAGACGAGAGCTTTGAAAACCATCTCATATGAAATGTTTCTAGGATTATTTCTTTTAAGGGATTTTCATGAACCATCAGTTACTTTTAGTATGAGGTTACAGAGTTAATGGTATAATTAAGCCATTTGAAACCATGGAGTAGAATGTGAAATGTCTCTCTCAAATTTTATTATAAAGAACATACATAACAGACTGTATTGCAAGTTCTGCTGAATTTACTTTGTTCTCTCATTCAGCATTAGTAGCAAAAATCTCTCTGTGCTTTCTTCTTCCCACATACGTACCTTTGCCCCAAAATTATGTTCAGTTGCTTTTTAAAGCGTGGTTTCTCAGCTTTTTGAAAGTGTTTTTTTTCTAAAGTTCATTTCACTAATGCAGACATGAAGGAAAATTGTGCATTTAATAATTTGGCTTTTCAGCTGAAATTGAGCTCCAATAATTAGACATTCCTAGCAACATTAAAGAATATGCAATGTCAAATTCAGAGATGCAAATATTGTGCTGTATCATGGATTTCTTGGAACTCCGAGTTGCTTGTATTATACTGTAATGTAACGCTATTGTGTTGTATGGACTCCCTTAATCCTGCCTTCCCTCAGTATCTGTCTGACTCTGTGGTGTTATAGTTGACACACTAAAATATTATAAGGAGGCAAAAGTTAAATAGGGGATGTATACACATTATACCTAAGAAAAAGTTGGTCAAAGAGGAAGAGTTAAAAACCATCAAATCACAGATAAAGAGAACTTTGACAATAGAGGAAACAGGACCAATACAGACTGTTTTGACTTAGAAGACTGATAAGCCATGCCAAATGTAGAAAGGGGAGGAAATGAGACTTCCAAACTCTAAGGAAAACACCTGAAGAATTGGTAAGAACAATGCCAAAACATTGCGAGTCAACTGTCACAACAGCACTTTACAGAGAGGTGAAACATAGAGAAAATTTGAAGCAGTACCCTTTCAGATGATAAAACATGGATGCCAGAAACTTCCCATCTCTGCTGCTGTGGAATAAAAAGTTCTGTTTGTATCATTTTATAATAGACTAAAACAATGGAAAACATTTACCCTTCTACTCAGCAACATAGTTGTAAAAATTGTGGGTGTGGTACAGGTGAACTTCTCAAGTTATTGTTCAGGATTGACTTTGTCAGGGAATTGTCTCAGAATGTTATCAATTTGTCCTTCCTTAGAAATAGGAAGGACAAGTAACTTTGTTGACCACTGTCTGTGTTTCTTTTAATTGCTTGCTGGGGGCATTATTTCTTGAACTTCCCTTAATATCTGTTGGTTGGGATTTCAAGGAGAACAATGATGTCCAGCATACCCTTAAGGTGTAAATGAAACCTATTAGAACCAAAGAAATGGGTCACTGTAAGTCTCTTCATTATGAGCCAAATTCCCTGCCGGTGTAAATGGGCATCTGTTCCATTTGCAGATTGGATTAAAGGACCTTCATGGAAGGGAGTATTTAGTTTTCATAATTCTTTGCTCTATGAAAAATATTGTTGATTCACAAAATATCCCCACCTCTTCTTCAAATTAAAATGTGTCTAGTTACATTTGCAACTTAATTTCATGGCTTTAGGTATAAGATGAACAATTAAATTGCTATGTCTGGCTTAAACAACGTCTACATACATCTACATTTTAGGGACCTAATTAATGTTGCTGATCTAAAGTAGGTCTTGTTGGCACATCAGGGATCTGAGCAGAGATTTTGTGCATCAGCCTGAATTGCTGCGCTGCCTAAGTTGTACTGGAGTTACAGTTTAGCTGATTAAATGCTGATTTGGCTCTGGGCTCTGACTCCTAACATCACAGTGGCAAGCCAATTTCCTGCCTGCTCTACATCACCGCAGCTCCATTAAAATCAATGCATGGAATTAATACACTTTAACTTAGTACTGACCTAGGCCAATATTTTTATAAGAACTGGTTTGAGTGAAGGACATTCCAATTAATTATACACAGATATGAGCTGGTTTTACATTGTTAATAAATGCAACCCTGATTCCACTTCATATTTCAAAATATATTACCGCTTTCTCTTTCTTAGAGGAGCCTGTTTTTCACAAACAGTTGATGCAACTTCTTTTCACCATTAGGGAGTAATTAATCAGCACCTGTGCCAAGCTAACCAGTGGGCTATTTACAAGTATAAATCTTTGCACTATAGTTTTCACACTGTGTGTCATGTAAATGTGTTTAGAACCATAGACTGCCCTTGATCTCTGGACAGTTTCCCATCAACTTCCCTGGGAGTCTCACATGTAAATCAATTGATCTCTGCTATTACTGCCACAATCATTTAACAGTATAACATGGCTGTGAAAACCAGTAATTGGAGTTCCCAAGCTTTGAGTTAAAACACCACAAAAATTTAGTCATGATTTTTTAAAAAAACAAAAATCACTTTTTTATTTCAGCTGTACCTGTACTCTCCTAAAACACTAAGCAAAGTACATAGGAGCATGCATTGAATTGAAACAGATGTATTCCAATATGCTAAACTGCAAGAGAAAGAGAAATAGTCACTAATGAAAATGCTGTCTGAAATTCATTTCACAGATCTGTAAAATTAATATACATACAAAATAATGTATGTAGAGCATCAATTATTTGTTTGTTTGGGAAATTTTTGAATGCAATGCGGTTTTGGATACACCCTAGAAACCAGAAGTCAATATACAGCAGACTGGTGGTATCATTTATTATAAAACAGCCGGGCAGAGTGTTATGAAAAGGACCTAGATCGAATGCTGACACCAAACTAAATCAATTTTTGTACAGCGGAGTTCTTACTTCATCAAGGAAATTTTGCCTGGCCTTGCAAAATATTGTACAGTTGACTTGCACAACTAATAAATACACTCGATCACCTGTACAATTCTTTATCTGACAAACAACTTACCTCTGGGTCTTTGAAGTCCTGTTATATGTTGGTCTCCTTCTACACACTTATCTTTTCTCTCTCCACTGACTAAGAGGACCTTTGGAGAGTTCAACAACAAGCCCTGCATATATTTTAAAAGACAGACATGCTAATTTTTTAATCTCTGTAATGAAAGTGTAAGCTTACTTTCTTTTTCATTTTCATTGTTCAGAAGAGGTTTAGTCTTTCAAGTTGATAACTAAAACTTTCAACACAGAGACACAATTACTCAGAAGTGATAGAAAATAAAATCTAGTTTTGTTTGGAAATCTGAATCAAAAACAGATAACTTAATTTCCAAACCTCAGTGACTATCCTAAACCTACATCACAGCATTGTTTTGATAAACAGAATAGGAAAGGAACTAAAGATGAGTGGTTGTGAAAGCACAGCAGTACTGTGTGGAAGAGAGTGAGGAAAAGCGCTGTCATGAAACAATGCTAAAAGTAAAACCTCAGAATGCATCCTGCATAGAAAGATGCTTAAGGAGCTCAGCAGAGTATCAAACAGAAAAGGAAATCTATTTAAATGAAGATACGCATTTCTTTCCAGAAGTATAAAGGGTGCAGATATCAAATAATAGGAAGAGACAAAATAATGTTATGCTGTCTTTTTCTAGACTGAAAAAAATTGCATTGCCTACATTTATTAGAAAATATCTACTGCCTTTCTTCTGTAATTTATAGTCTTGTTTTCTGAAGTTTTACTCAGTTATTACAGCAGAGGTAAGGTCTCTGCACACTTCAGCCTTTTTCCCGGGGGAAAAAAAAAAAAAAGTAAAAGAAAGAATACGCATTTATCTGGACATTCAGAACAGGTTACTGGCATCTTTAAATCCTAAAGAAATGGACACAACACATGCACAATAGACCTGACATGTACTGGGTATCTCACATTCTTTTTGTATATACTATTGCATACACACTTATATATTCTTGGAATCACCAGTTATATTCACACTACAATAACATTGAAATTTTAATTATTTTTTCAATACTTTATTTATGAGTTAGAGCATAGGACAGATAAGAAAGAGGAAAAATGGTCAACTGCTTAATTTATTAGATGCAAGAATTATTAATAATATAAAAGAAGAGTTTATTTTCCAAAATGATTATGATTTAACTGTCATTGCAAAATACCAGTACAATAGTATGTAGGACTGAAAAGTAAAGTTTCTTAAAGAAAGACAGAGAGGAGGGGGAAACAAAAAATTCCCCTTCATATCAAGGATCAAATGAAGAGGGAATTGGATCCAATTCTTAAAATATTTGGGTAATAACGAAAAGGAAATAGAAAAGATACACTGGTGGGAATCTAAACCAGAGAAACCAGGAGAATTTTCATGAGTAGCTGACATATTGTTCATGACCCAATAGGATGTTTTAACTATTAGATATCTCAAACAAACAGAGCACATGCAGATCAAAGCCTGTCCATAAAGTTTCTGGAAGTGTTTGATGACAGAGTCTCGAAACAGATCCAACCCAAACAATTCTATGATTTTATGATAAGATATCAGATCAAAATGAACTCAAAAATTGTTGTGTAAACTTCATGGGAGGCATGGGATGGATAATTTAGGAGAACTGGCTACTCTCTAAGAAATTATGCTAAGCCCATAAATTAAACTTACCCCAAAGAACAGGATGGATAAGTGCAGTAAGAACAAAATTGTGACTTCATACATAAGAGGGAAGCACATAACAACTGAAAACAAATTGTTGTTCAAACAGGTATAAAATAACACAAAAACATACAGACATGGAAACGGTCAAGTCAGAAAGGTCAAGGTACAAAATTCCATTAAACAAGATGAAAGCTACCAAGACACACTAATGACAAGAGGAAAGCACTCTCTAAGTACGTAGAACAAAGAAAATGAAGTGTTGTTATATTTAAAAAGGGAAAGTTACTAAGAGATAAGGCTCAGAAAACTGAAAAGTGTTTTGGTTTACAGCATTAGTTTTCACTAAGAAGACATTTATGAGCATTTGTCCAAGACAATAAAATAAGAAAGTAGTATCATAGATTGTAGGAAAAAAACCCCCACAATTTAAGAATCTGGGAGGCAATAGGGATATAAGGTGCAGCCAACATGGATATGACAAGGACAGATCATGTCAAACCAGTCTAATTACCTCCTGTATCACAGGAAACAGACACTGGCAATCAAAATGGTTCTCATATATTGAAAAAAAGGTTTTACACAAAGAAAAAATCATTAAGACCATGTGCAATGAATCCTCTCAGAAGTTAAATTGCAGAAATCTAGACTGAAAGACACTTTCTTGGACGGTAGCTCCTAAAAAGAAGGACTAGGGGTTAAATAAGCTGTTGAATGTGTTAATAATTTTAAGAAATGCCAACATCATCCTGTGAGGATAGCCCAAAGGATATATGAAATAATCCCTCTCCCTGTTCAGGACTGGAAGAGCCTTGACTGCAGCATTCTGCCAAGCTTTGAGCTGTTGCCTAGGAAAAAATATGAATTTCTTCAGTGAGGTTCAGAAGACAGCAACAAGAGTGATCAGACACCATAACCCAAAAGAGAACTCGACTGGATAAAACCTGTCTGGCTTTGAGAGGAAAGGTAGAACAATCAATGGTCTCAAAGCATGTAGTAGAAATCAAAGAGAAAATGAAATAATATTTTCTCCTTTCCAAGATAGAAAAAGTAGTATAACACAGCAAGATCAAGGTTAGATTTGAGGGCAGACAGCATAAAGAAAGAAAAGGATAGCAAATCATAGAATAAATTGTCTGGAAGACTTCATCTTTACAGGTTTCCAGCAATAGACCAGATGAATATCTGCCAGAAAGAAAATAAGTACACCTGGAGAAGTGAACTAACAGTCCTCTTTCATTCCATTTTCCTTTGACTTTTTTTTTACTGAATCTCAGCCCTGGTCTCCTACATCTTGTCTGGTAATGAAACAATTTTTAAAATACCTGAGGTTCTACCTCTGCTCTACCTCTAGGTGCAGAGTACAATTGATGACAAAGCACATGGTTCTCTAGGCACATTGCTTAACAGCAAGTTAATGTGTTCATGTTCACAATAATTAGAATAAAAATTTGCATTTCATTCTACTAAAATGTAAAAACTATTTATCTGCTTTCAGTGTTTATTTAGAACATAACCAAATGGCTGAAATGCATTCACCTTTTCTTCTTGAAGTTTAGCAAAGTTTTCTTCTGGTTCCTGCTGTTTGTCTTTTCCAGGTTTTCACATTTCCTTCATTGCCTATCAATACCAACAACACTAACAACAACTCTAATACCAGGTATCTAGTCAAGTTAGTGTTTAGAATTGATTTTTAATATATGTACAACACTATATAACTTCTAATTTTTCAACTTTAACACTCTGACAAACATAGGATTTTATGAGGATGGAATGGAAAAGCATCTGGCCAGTTTTATACTTTTATTCCTGCTTTTAGAAAGTTGAGCACACATTTCTGCCAGAAATCTATGATTGGAAATGACACTGGAAATCATGAATGACCGGAATCATTACCGGTTCCCAAAGTGAAGTTTGGCTTCCTAGATATTCAACCCTTTCCTGAAACTGTATTTAAATCAGCAGAGCTATTCCTTCCTTAAAATGGACTAGAACTGTAAACCCAGAATGACTAGCAAAAAAATGATTTACCATTAAACAGCACTGCCTGAAAAAGCTTTAGTATTAGCAATTCTCACAATTCAGTATTCCTCAGTCAGGGTAGTGTAGGATAAGGACAATCATATCTACATGATATATTATTGTACTATTGAGTAGATGTGAAGCATCCATCATTGGACATTGCTAGACCAGGATATGGAAATCACTGAACCATTATTCTGTTCTGGAACAACGTTTCTTACGTGCCCAAGCTCTTGAGCACCTGACCTTCAGCAAACACATGCATACCCAACAATAAACTCCTGAGTAAATGTTTGTAGAAGTGTCACAGAAGAAAACTGACAGTTTTGGTGACAGATTTCCACTCTTTACTAACTTATAAACATGTTTATAAACATAAGCTAAAGGTTCAGTACAAGCTGCTATTATAAAGCCTGTCTTCCTAAGGATTTAAAATAGTTCTTGCTTATTGACACAAAGCAAAAGAAGCAAAAACTATGTTGCTGTAATGTGTTGTAACACATTGTAGAATAATCTGTTATTGCACAATCCCAGACTCTTAATGTGAAATTGTTAGTGATATTACTGAAAAGCTTAATTTTCCATTTTAATTCCAGCTTTATGTTCATTTAATGTTCTTCTGTGGTCCCAACAGTTTCTGATGTGTTGTAGAAATGATCTCATGCCTGTGTGATGTCCTGCCAAAAATCATAATAGTATCATATGATAAGTCATCACAAATGGTCAGTGCTTGACAACAAGAACAGACCTTATCCATCAGATAGGCTCTATTACTGGATTTTTATTGTTTGGGGTGTCAGTTGTGGTAGCAGAAGTGAGAAGAGAACATTTTTGCAGTAAAATGGTTATTCAAATAAACCAAAATTTATTCCCCTGAGAAAAGCTTTACAATATCATTACCTCATTTTAAGCTATTATAATTCATTTTAAGTCAAATAACTATTTCTGTTAGTTCAGAGTTCACATAAAAATATAGAGTTTTTGGGTTGTCAGGGACATTTTTAGGCATTTTCCACTTTCTGATTTTCTCAAAGTTTGAGTAGCCCACTTCAGAACTTTTACAATAAAATAAAGAGGGAAGAAAATAACAAGCGTAGGTCAGGTGAAATTTTCAAAAGGAGTCCCTGGTGAGTTTACTTAGCTCACACAGATGAGTTGTCCCCAAATGCCTTGGAAAACCAGAACTTCCTTGAAATTCAGCGATGTCTGTTACTCACAGGTTAGTCATTCATTTACAGTAGAAATACACTCTACCCATATTCTCCACATATCCTGACTACACTTGACTGCTGGAAGCAGATTTCAAATTTTTCTCGGAATTTGATAAATCTTCTGGGATCTCCTAAATCAAGGGAAAGCAAATTTGAATTTTTAAATCTCCATTTAGTCCATAGATTCACTGAATGTATTTTGCTAAAGCTGACGATTTTCCTAAATAAGTGAATCTTAACTGTAAGTGTCACTACCGACCTCACTTGGCTGCAATGTGTCCCCACTTTCAGAGGGATATTCATAGCGCTGGCTCTCTACATTGGCACAAGAAAAATACCAATTGGCTAGATCGATATTTATTTAATTTTGTCGCGCAAAAACTGTGGGTCTGTGGCAGGTATAAACTGCACTTTCAGAAAGAGAAGCTGTTCCTTTGGGCTTTTAAATTTTACTCCAGAAGTCAAAGTCAGTCTTACTTCTTTTACCATTAATGAATCTTAGCAACTACTTAAATCTTGTGGTGAAGTAAATGCAACTTCCTACCTTGCTGTTTATGTCCTCTTCTGTGCTTGCAACATTCTTGACTTCTGAAGCAAAATGAAAGATAGTTAGACAACATCACATTGAGAAACTTAGCTTTGCTTCCCATCTTTCACTTGCCTGTGGTCATGAAGTGCTGAAACTGCGGCTTAAAATTAGTATCAGAAAGCTTTTGTTTGATTTTCATATTTACATTTTAGAAATGTTTTGAAATTATTAACAAATTGATTTAAGTTTCCACATGATCTGATTATTTTTCTAAGCTCTTTTCCCATAGGAACTGAAGATGAAAGTAATAGATGAGGTACTCTTGAAACCAATTTTCGTTTTCAAATAAAAGTTTCCAGTGAATAAGTTCTAAATGAAAATACAGTGTTACTGTTAAAACCTTTAGTTGACATATATGCTTCTAAAGAAATGAAATCAATGGGACAAGTATCAAGACCTTATAATTTTGTTATAGAATTTCTTCTCCAGTTCTGTTGTATTGTTTCTTGCTAAAGGTTATCAGTCATCTGTTTACTAGTCATAGACAAGCAAAATAAATTTTTAAAAAATAAATAAAATTATAAAAGAAATTAAAGGTAGTCTTGAAACTGGAAGAATCACAATGTTATCTACCTGAAAATTATTTTTTTCAGGATATTACTCTTTTCTTACTCTCATATTTTTCCCATTAGTAATCCTAAATATTTTCAAATTTGTTTCATGAATTTCCACATGGGAAGACATTTGGGTTTGTATAAAGCCTCACTAAGATCAATAGATGTCCATGGGCATACTAGATTCTGTCTACATCAAGCTCCTTTTTGGATTACTTTCTTGGAGAAAATAAGAGTATTTTTGACTTTGTGTGCCTAAAGCATGTCATTTTTACAGAAGTGGCACAGTTTCCAGAAGGACTGACAACTAAACACACCCAGGAAAGCCGATGTGAACAGCAAACAATTTTGAAAAAAGTGACCATTATGAATCTGCATGATCACCAGTGAAAACAAAATTGGAGTACTGTATCTCATTCTAATGTCTGCATTTTAGAGGGGAGACTGACAGATTGAAAAGAGATCACAGAAAAACCCCAAATCTTAATTGAGGTAGAAACACAATGAGAAGAGATAATTAAGGAGGCAAATCTAATTACTTCATCAAAAGAGAAGCCTGAGACATTATTTGATTAAAGTATTGGAATATCTCCAAGAAAATATATTACCCACCTTTTTTAATAACAGAAAAATAGTACTTCAATAGAAAAAAACTGTTTTAGAAGCCTGGACACTAAATCCACTCAAATTTATATTAAAAATAGAGGTACACAAATGTCATTAGGAGAGTAATTAGTGAGTCAACCCTCAAAATGAATGACTAAGGTAAAGAAGAGTTCTCCATTTCTTGACAACATTTCAAGACTGATTGCCTTTCTTTAAAATATATGTTAGCCAAACAGAAATGTGTCATTTTAACACAAGTATAATTGGAAGAATCTGTGTGGCATACAGCTCTATCATCAGATCAGATGGACATTTCTAACTTTTAAAGAGTACAAATATGTGGAAAACTCTCAGTAGAAAATCACAAGTGTTATATCCCCACTTTTGAAAATTTACTCTTTAGGCAGAATAATGAGAAGATCTAAACCTAGCACACATTTCAGAAGAAAAAAGTAGAATGACATTTGGGACGCTAAAAAATAACTAAATTGTAGTGATAGTTGAAGTATATAATTTGTGTCTAGGTACCTAAATAGAGTTCTTTTTGTTAATGACTTTTAAAATTTGAAATATATTTTGAAAGAAAAAAATCATGATGAAGTTTTGGTACATGAACTAAATGCCCTGAAAGGTTTTGGGGTGACATCAGTGAAGAGCAAGTTTGGCATTTATTCCTCTATTGCATGTGTAGTGACATGTAGTTCTCTGTAAATCAGCTGGCCTCAGGGCTACTGGAGAGGGAGCACCCCCATCAGAGAAAGCATGCTTCAGTACAGAAAGTAAGGTTTGTGGATAGAGGCAGTACTTTCACTGGACCTGCTTAGGCTTGGAGTAAATTCAATCTTCCATAGAGAATGCCAACAAGGGAGTCAACACCTGTTGTGATGATGGTTTCAGTGGAGTGGACGACCAACAGATCACTACCTTGTGCCTCTCAGGTCTCCTTCCCCTCCCTCCCTCCTTTACCCAGTGGTAAACTTCAGGGTGATTAAATTAGTGGTCATGCAGCTTAAGTGCCTTCTGTGATGCACAATGGGGCAAGGTTAAATCCCCTGTGGACTGCAGGCAATCAAATTACTAAAATAATTCTCAGGATAGAAACAACCAGATTTTCAGCCTTTTTTTTTTTTTTAGAAACTATATAGCAGCTTCAGGATTTAATTGTAGATGCAGATATCCTGACAGATGCTTATTATTCATGCCAGGCAGACACAGTGGGTTCTGTATTGCTAGTGAAATGGGTGCTAATATGAGCAGGAAGAAAAACAGACATTTTTAGAAGTTTGTCAGAGTTAATAGTCAGCTATTATAGTTCATATGAAATGAAACATTTACTGATCAATCAATGGTGACATTAAAAGTAGCTTGTTTGCTCTTATTTGCTACTGCAAGGAGTATTTTCTTGTGTTTCTTTTAAAAGCTTCCATTTATCAAAGGCATTATTTTGATTTCATAAGCAACACAAAAACGAGAAAGTCCTAATTCTCAGGGGCTTGCTGAAGTCATTCTGTCTAAGCACAGAAAAGCATCTTAGCCAAACTTTTGCTTGTCTAGGTTCACTGACATCAGCAGGGGTTACACCAAGTGCTAGAAAAACAATATCTCAGTTGAAAAAAACATGCCTGCGAGGCCATCTTAGGCGGAATATGATATCTGTTCCCTTGTTATTCTGCTCATAGGCACTACTGAGAAACTTCCCTGTAAACCCAGGCATGGAAAGAATTTTGCCACTTGTTCAAGGGCTTTCTCACAGATTTATTGTACAGTACTGTGCATTCACAAACTGCGAGAGAAAGACTGATGAGCTTTCTGCTGTTCAGAAGAACTAGGTGGTTTCTTGTGCTTGTGCAAGAATAATTTTAATCCAGAAGTTTACAGACAGACATAGCTACCCTTTCCAATCCTTGGCAAGGGTATGAATTAATCTCTCTTACCTTCCTCCATGGATTTCTAATCCTCTTCATTCATTCCCCTTCACCCCAGAGAAGTTGAAAGGGGTTCATGACTTCTCCCGAATACTTAATTGACTGATCCTTCATTACTGAGAAACCTGCAGCCAAAAGGGCTGGTAAATAACTAGGCTGAAATGAAGGAGATATTATTGCATCCTTTCCAGAGATCCTGGGAGAAGAAAACAGACCAGAGAGAAAAAGAAGGAAGTATTTCATAAAATCAAATGCTGGACAGGCAGAAGTTTACCAGAGTGAACTATGCTTTATTAAGCATAAAATTCCACCATTGCTATTAGACCTGGTTCAGAAATGCAGAGCTAAATATTTTTCATTGTGAGGGAGACAGGTGAATCCTCATTGATTCAAATGAGGATCCTCATTCAGGATTCAAATGAATCCTCATTTTTCAAAAAAATAGCTTACTCTGGGGATCATATTCCATAAAGTATGGTGAGAAAGTACTTTTTCCTGGATATTTTCAAACTCACTGATGCTGGTTTAGTATGTTCAGGAATTCCCATTGGTCTGTTGTCATTGCTTTACTTCTCCCATAGGACACATTCTCTGACAGGTTGGTCCCCTCTGTATAAAAGTCATCCCTGTGAATGCTACCTTCACACTTCTCTGAATTCACTCCAGGAGGAGGAGAATAAAACACCTTTGATGTTGTTTCAGGTCGCATAACGTTATAAAAAAAAAAGATCAATGCAGAATGTAATTCAGAATTCCATTTTTTCCAGGCACTTCTATCTTCCTTAAAGACATACAAAGAAATAACATTCGTCACAATCATTAAAAAAGTTCAACGCTTTAAGAAAACTGGTATCATAGAGCAGGCTTTTTTTTATATAGGAAAATGAGTCTGAATGCTTCTTTGAACTCAAAATTTAATTAAAATCTACATTATGATATTTTATTTTTTTAATTGCATCAGATTAAAGAATGTGCCCAGTATCAATGTCACAGAAGTCAATAAAAGTCCCTTTCCTTTCCCTATGTCTCATCCCACACATCTGCATTTTTGCATAACAACAATTCGCAAAGCTCTATTCAAACCAGACACCGAGTTTCTTTGGTACATTGAAAAGACTTTGTTTAACCACACGTGGGAAAAGTGTGATTTTCTTTCTCATAGCAGTAGTTCAAGAAGCTGAGAAAAAGCAAGATGCGGGAGGCTCACTGAGGCACAGATTTCTCCACTGTCCTCAGCACCTTTGTGCCATCAGTAACAGCTGCCTATCGGACATCAGCTGGTGTAACAAGAAGACATTGTTCTTCTGCTCTGAAGAGAAGAACATTGAGCAGCTGGCAGAGCTCCCTAGGAGTGGTGACACAGAGAGGTAGATAACAACCAGAGCTGGGTCTCAGACAGTGCAATGACAATGAGCTCTATCATCATCCTAAACTGCAGGTTTCGTATTCATAACTTGCCATTTAACTCTTCTTCAGTTCCATAAAAGTGATCTGTGGTATAAACATGACCTAGCAAGTCTATTGTTTAAGATTATCCATCACAGACAACTACTTTAAAAAAAAAAATAAATTAACAACAAGTTTTGCATACTTACCTAGTGACTGTAATAATGGCAGCAAAAACAAGCAAAGAGGAGGCAACAAAGGTAATCATAAACATCCACAGTCCTTCCTGAGTAACTCTTTTTGAAGCTGAAAACAAGTAGAGATGAAGGGAAATTCTACCCTTCCTTCTGGTTTTGGAAATAAAGAGCATTTTACCTAAGCCATGACTAGAGAAGTCCAGAATATAACTGACTACTTATTACATTTATTGATACAGGTGTACTGAAGCTCTAATTGAATATTGAAAATACTTTATGCCAACAGCCAAAATAATTAAACCAGCAAGGGTTTAAACACTTTAAAAAATATTGTCAATTTTCATAGAAGGACCAGCAGTAACTAAGCTCACTAAGACAGACAGATTTTCAATTTCCTTCTGCTAGGGATATTCTATAGATTATGTGCTTCACTACTTCCATTAGCAATTTTTTCTCCCTATATTTAAGCCCTTCCCCACTCCTGTCATTTGAGAACACAGTCCTTTCTCCCTCAGTGTACCGTCAGAAGAAAGTGAAATTCCATTCAGGTGAGGAATAGGCTTTCTCCTTTGGGAAAAAATGGGCTCAGAAGAACCATAGCAGGCAAGCTAATTCCACAGCAGTTCCTGCTGATAAGACCAGGGGAAATCACTCAGGACTCAGGCTAGTCAAGAATTAAGTAGTCTATGTGTCACTAAGCTTGAAAATACTGCAGGTACCTACAGTAACATGAGTCAGATTTGGAGACAGAATCTTTTTAAAAGGGTAAAATCATAATATTTAATTAAACAATTCAGAAGAAGTCAGCAAGGAGATCATTAGGGCAATTTCTTAATTAAGTGGTCCTGGTCCAGAGAACTAGGAATATATTATCTCTCTGAGTATACTAAGGATTCAAGGTAAAGAAATGGCTATAAAAATCACATAAAAATTCAGAGATACTATAGTAGTCCCAAGAAACTTTGTTCTAAAACCACATTCACAAGTGAGAGAAAATAATTGCTTCTGTTTATTCCTTATTTATGAGATGCACTTGGTTTAAAAAAAAAGGCTTTTTAAAAGGTATAGGACAAAGCAGCATGATTATTCATGATTTTATTAGAATTATATTTTCTGTACACAACAAGAACAGAAAAGCAAAGAGTTAACATTTGACTTCACTTTTTTTTAGTTAAACATTGTTTTATATATAAAAAAATATATGTACAGCTAAAAGTCCTTTTAGAACATTCATTAGTAATTTAAAAACTTAATAAAGTTTGTATAATTTTAAGAACATCAATCAGTTTTTCTTTGGAAATTTAATTCTTATTAACCACTTGTATTTTACTGACTAAAAGGATGTATTTCCATAGATGCCAGATTCTGGATAGTTTGACCATGAAAAATGGCTTTGAGATGTACCAAATGAACAGCCAAAAATCATCTACTGTGAAAAAAATACAAACTAGACTTTCATTTTCTCTATAACTTTTCAGAGGTAAGTAGCATTCAGAGGATTTCCTAGAATTTGCTGGTGGTGCAGTCCTGCTGTCCCTTTGGTCAGACAGAAGGACTTTTGGGAAAGGACCTATCAAAACTTTTCCACAGGCCAGCATGACTCCTGTAAACCTTCCAGCTGGATTAACGACCTTGGTCATCGTGTGCCACTGGCCAAGGTCAGCTCTGCACTTGCAGGCATCACTGCCCAGCCAAAACAGACAGATGGTCATGTGGGGTCAGGTAGGGCAGATGAATTTCACTGTCAATGACAAACACTGTCAATGCAAAATAAGAAATATATCTTCTCTAAAGGAAAAAGTGGTTCATGAAAAGTCAGTTATCTGACAGAGAGATTAACTACCTGCACCTTCTCCTCTTTCCTCTGGTAAATACATTTTTTCCACCAGTGAGTAAGTCTTTTCCAACACTGTTATAAACACACACGTATTTTTTTCCTTTCACACATAAACAAGAATATTTTAAAAGTCATTACATGAGTATAGTTTTCTCTCCTGCTTGCCTGGAGAGAGAATTTTGACAAAATCTTAGTTATTGACAGCTCAGCATCTACAATGATACCAGTTTAGGCAGAGAATTGTTGAAAAAAAATTCTAAATTTTTCTGTTAAGTCAGAATCTGCATTTCTTGCTGTTATTCATTTTTCAATAAGACACACTACACATGGCAGTTTCTTCCTGCCCCAAAGTCTTTTTCTCTTTAGAAGACACCTTGATTACTTTTTAACTTCTGAATCATTTTCACTTTTGCAAATGATGTTTTAACGACAAATCATTTAAAGGGTAGATGAATATTATCACTCTTGTTTTACAAATAGAAAACTATTGCACCAAAAAATTGCATAGCTAATCAAAGGTCTTGCACCACAGCCAAGAACAGTGTTTGAACATCTCTCCCTCACCCCACTGCTTCTGTTTCAAAAGTAGCTTAAAGCAGAGATTGCACTTATACATCAGTCGATATGAAAGCAGGATTGCACATGAAATATTTTGATAAAGGCAAAATACTACCCTCCCTCAAAAATATGAAGTGTAGATACAAAAAGAAGGGGATTTATCAGACATCCTTAAACTCCTATTGCATGTAGCCCAGAATCCAGACTGCAGTCAATGGCCAAAGTTTCCCTTCTCTGCATCCCACCCCAGGTTCCAAACACACTCCCTGCCAGTACATGATGAGAGGAAGCATACCAGAAGTTTCAATAACATAGAGCTCACATTCTGAAGTTGAAAGTGATTCCATATCAGAATTATCTCTTGCATAGGCCGTTACTATTCTTTAATAGTAGTCTTTCATGAGAAAAGCAGTTCATCATACAATTTAAAAAAGAAATGTTTAATAATTTAAAATGTTTCCTTTTAAAAATAGATAATTGTATTAAGTTACTTAATAAAAGTTCAATATTTGAACAGTCTTTGGTCATTTTTATTTTGACTGTATGCCAAATATTTAATCAAGGTCTTTAGAGGATGGCATCTGGTATTCAATACAAACTGAATGCGTAATTCTATATCTAAAAAATATGCTGCATTATGTCAATATGCGAATGATAAGCCATATAGTAATATTAAAATAAAATGACACACAGGTTTACTTTCTTAGATCATGCAGTAATTCAATTGCATTTAAATATTCCATTTCAAAATTTAATCCTCAACTGCTAATTAAATAATATAACCAGTTACAAGACAGATCAAATGTAAAAGGTTTCAACTGAGATACCTGTCATCTTCCCTGCAACAATTGACTTAGTGGGGAATTCCTGATTGCAGGTAAAGCATTTCAGTAACTGCTGAGTGTGCCTAATCTGTTTGTAAAAAAACCCAACAAACCACAACAAAACCCCCTCCCAGCTGAGGTGAAGCATATAAATATTTTAACCCATTTATGAGTAGAAATTCAATAGAAAATGAGCTCAACAGTATTAAAAAAAAACCTCAAAATATATTGCAAAATATGAACATTAGTATGTTTCAGAATAAACCCATCTGTTTGAAAGAGCTGCTATTTCCTTTGAGGAATATATTCACTGACATCTGACTTCAGGGTCAAATGTCAGTTAAAGTATTACGGATTCATAAGCTAATAGACAATTTTCAGGTTAGTCAACAGGAGATGCTTGTACTAAAGAGATTTTGTCTCTTTTTTCCATCATTTATCAGAATGGAGTAAAAGGAAATTACTACTAAGGGTATTTGCAAGGCAACAACAAAAAAAAAAAGCAGCAGGACCAAAAGGCTTAGTGAGTGTTGCAAGCTTAAGGTTTCACCAAAATACTATTTAATCATTTGCACCTTGAATATTGGACAGTTTTTATTTTCTTGTAGTTTATTTGCTATTTCAGAGAAATAAGCTCTGAAATGTTTCTCTAGAAGATTCGTTGTGCCAGACCCACCCATAAAAGCCTGAGCTATTTGTTAAGAGTACTGTATGGACAGAATTAAGAAGGGGAAGAAAACCATGATAGTGAAGATACCCCTGTCTGCAGGCACTCAGAAACTGGGAACTGCTGGTGCTCCATGCACCCCAAGAAACAGCATGGGTTAGCAGCACTAACCTTGCCATTCTCTCACCCACTCTCTGAGTGCAGGACTCGCAGGCCAGCCCTCTGATTCATTACAATAGAAACGCCTGGCAATCTACCCAGCATACCACAATTTATTCTTTGTGAAATATGGCCACGAGTACAAAGTAACACATTTTGTTCAGAGTGAATATGCTTTCACATAACTAATGGAGACTTGCAAGATTTATTAGAAGGCAGAAAACTGTTCCTTTCTGTGCTGATCTCACTAGATATTAAACTTGCTGTGAGTCCTATATCACGTATAACATTTTTCTATTAGCTAAAGGAGCAGGTTGCCTGTAACAGATATGTATTTTTAACATTTTAACTGAGAGAAAGATAGGCTCAGGAATTTTGAAATAGTAAAATAATGTGATTGTTAAAACTTCATTAAAATCTTTTCACATTTGGTGTTTACTTAGTGCTGCATCTTCAAGATTAGGAGAAAAACACATTTGAATCCAACAGTAACTGTTTAATTCAGTGTGCTGATAGAAAACAATCACTCTGTGGACAAGACCAGAAGGAAATTCAATAAAAGAAATAAGTACACACATTTTGTTGGGAAGGATTTAAACGAAAATAATAGAGGTGGACCTGGCAACAGGCACTGATCAAGGAATAGAAATACTTTAGCAAGAGGTTCCAGGTGAAAACAATTGCTATGGATAGGAGCTTTTGTATCAGTTTCAGTGGGTTTTGTGTCTGCTCCATATTTGGAGATGCTGTATTTTAGAGGGAAAAAGACTATACCAGATAAGAGGCGATGAGAGGCGTGAAGCCAATTTTCCCTCCATTCCTTCAGCACAAATCCAGACTAACTCATGAAAGATTTACAGTGGCAGGCTGGTGAGCAACATTTGGTCCACAAATTAGAAGATATAAACCTGATACACAGAAAGGAAGGAGAGATATATAGCTAGAGTGTGTCCTAAAGGATAAAAATTAGTAAGAAGAAACGTATCAACTTTCAATAAGATATAAATGTTAAATATCCCTAAATAGAAGAAGCAAAACACACAGTAAGATTTTATACATTTTCACAAAACAGAGTAAAAGGTTTGAATAGTTCTAAAGGGCTGAAACAAACAAAAAAGAGCATAAAAATGAATAATTTGGGAACAACATTGAAAAATCTAAGTCTCAATTTTACTTTACACTTTATCTAGTGAGTCTTTCTTGATCTTTCTTCTTCATTTGCGGTGGCACTCCACTGTTTTGGTTTTTTTCTCTCTCAAAGGAAAAAAAAAAGAGGAGTAAATAACATTATTTGTGATAACTGATTAATTATGTTGATGGCACAGCAATTCTATGGTTATATCCCAACAGGAAGCATTCAATAGCACATTTAAGATACACAGGTGAAAAATGCCAGTACTTATTTCCTAGCAAAAGATACAGAGCCAGGATGCTGAGTAGCGCAAAATATAAATTAGGGTACAAGGTACATGCAGAAAGTTTGCTTTTACACTTTCTAAAATAATATACTGTTTTGCCTCTGGCTATTACCCAGCTTTAAATTATAGTAGCCTATATTGCTGTTCTTAAAAAATTACCATAGATGGTCTACACTGCCCTTTGAACTAGGGACATTTGTTTGGTAAGAGAAGTCTCCATGTCATACCATAGTTTCTTGACAGTTCAACGTTCAGTTATTGTCTCCAGATTAAGGAAATATTTTGCATTATCAGAAACTTTTGTTGACCTTTCCTTGTTATGAAAGAAGAAAGGGTCACTTTTGCTATAAAATGTTGATGACGTTTATCTAAATGCTATTGTTACATTTTTTTTTAAAAGAAAAAAAGTACATGGAAAGGCAAAAAGGTCCTGGGGGCACTGCACTTGCATTTTCCTGCCCATCTTTATACACACATAGTCTTCGTTATACACTCAGTTTCTAAAGGCTTGGAACTCATAGAAAAATTAGAACAGTAGGGGTCTGGTCTGTAACTGGGCATTTGATAATACAGATATGAGTTATAATAACAACAATAACACTGTCTTGCATGATTATGTCAGTGGTGCTGCTTTTAGTTATAACCAGATTTTTGCAAATATGTAAATGATAAAAATATCCAAATAAATTCTTCAGTTGCTTTCAATTAGCCTAACAAAATCACCTTTTCTATTATAATAGAATTGTGATATAAAATCATTAGTACAGAATCTGAATAAATTGGTATGCCAAATAAAATTAGTATGGTTTCTATTAAGGTCATGATATGATTCCTCATCTACCCAGAAATAACAAAAAAGGAAATCTTAACATCTCAGTGCCTGTGGATTTTATGGTCATTTTCTATGCATGGCACAATATTCATTATCTATGAATATTTTGATCCAAAAATGGGTCACCATGAGCTGTTTTGACAAGATCTTTTGACATTTGGACATGTTTTGAGACATGGCTTTGGCTCCCATGCTAGTCAGATATCCTAGGGCATAGGGATACAAACTGACACAAGATTCAGTAGTCTTTGGGAAAAATTTGCAACAAAATGCAGGTTTGTATGGACTGTTTCTACTCCTACATATATTTTCTGTTGCTTGTGAGGTTTTCTAAACATACACTCCAGTTGGCATACTACAAGTAAAAGCTAGGACTTTGGTGAAGCCCTTTTGAAAGCAAATGACATAGCAATGATAGATGAATGATATTAAAAAATAATGGCAGTCTAGATGTTCTCATTGTACATATGCCACCTTTAAATAGACTCACTTTTTAAACTGCCCTGGAAATATAAACTCAAAAATCACCCTATTTATGCTACTAGGTATTACATAACTCTGCTTAACCAACTTCAGCAAAGAATTTTTCACTGAAAATATTACTGGCAGTCATAAACATTCAAAAATTAGAGGGCCCTAATCTCATGAAATAGTTTTCAAAATGTCCAGAAGTTTTCTTCTTTCTATACTTTACTGCAGCAATGAAAGCTGACTTTTTCAAGATTTTGTTTTTAACTTGAAGAACTAAGTCTTTCTTGGGGGAAGGGGAAAAAAAAGAAAAAATTAACAAAGTGAAGCTCACAGCTTCACAGCTCAGCCATCTGATTTTAAAAGCTGGATCTCAAAGTATAGCATACTGTTGTTAAAATCACACATGTTGATAGAATTCCTTCATAATAGTTATTCTTCCCAATTATTATATTAATTCACTTGTGTCTTAAATCAAACTGTAAACTCCTCAGGGTATGGCAAAATTCTGTTTCAATACAAAGTAGAATAATGAAGAGGCCCATTCCTAAATGGAATTCTTCAGCTCTTCCATAATATAAGTAAAAAACATAATTAGAAATGTACTAAGATAAAAAGAAACAAAAGGTCCTGTAAATACCACTGAATGTTTCTATTATTCTATGGCAGTAAAAGTTCACTGCTCATCTGGTTACAGCAATTAAAGGCAGATACCTTTCAAGGCTCAAAGAAAAAGGAAATACTTCAGTGTGTATGTTGTCTTTCATGAAGCCAAGGACAAAAACAGATGCCAGACACGACCCAAACTCAAGAGAAACACATTGGAATCAGCCTGAAGGATTGTCTTGAAGTGTTTTGAAACTTCACAGAACATAAAGGCAAGTTAAATTTTAGTCATGTAGCATGTTATTTTTATTGAGGGAAATAAGTCAAATGAAAACAGCATCTCAATTGTCAAAGATCAGTGCTTAACCAGTTAATGTCTGAGGAAGTAGGTATCTGCCAGGCAGAAATGCAGGGATTAATCTTTACAGAGGGGAAGACAGAATCACATATTAGCTACTTATCCATGACAAGTGAATAAATAAAGCCTTTTGCATGCTCTACTCACTACAAATAAGACAAATCCATCAGAGGGTAGCTACAGTGAACATGGCTGTATTAGCTCTTTTCCTCTAACATAGCTCTGAAATTCTTACTACACCCAACAGAAGGCATATATTTATCTTCCAAACATAGGGCTATAAAAATGAGTTTAGATGCAGAAAAAATATGCAAAGAAATGTTCTATCTGGCTAATGTTAATGTATAACTAGCATTTGCTTTATATACATAATGCAGTGAGAAATAAATTAAATGACAGATGGCTACTCCCTCCCCCATTGTATGTTGTAGTATGACTAGACAAACAATCTAAATCACTGCCAGATACGTGCTATGGAAACACTGTACAGAGGTAGTTAATTACTCCTGCCAGAGAACAAAAATGCAATTGCATTATTTTGAAATTACAAACACAGTAAACTGTGAAATAATCATTACAAGCATAAAGGTAATTCTGTGTTCTTCTCTGGGAGTAATCAATAAATCCATGGATTCAGTAGCTTTTCTAAGTGAAAAAGAAGTGTATAAGTGAAATATATTTCTAGAAGGTATATGAGTGCTGCTGACATAAACCCAACAACATTAATCATTATCACTAATCATTACCTTCTATTTAACTAGATCTTCATGCAGGTATACAGAATACAAAATAAATTCTGTGGGTTTTTTTAAAAAAATGAGGGAAACAAAACCTTCAGAGGCAAAACAAGCATCAATAAATGTTGGTTCTCAAGGTTTTGAGGGTAATTACATGGACAGATTGTCCTTTCTTATAGTCTGTGTCTTGCTATACCTCTCTTAGAAGTAGAGTTGTCACTTATTACAGCTGATGCATCCATTTCCTAGTCATAAAAGGAAAAAACCAAACAAACACCACCTTCAGAACAAAGGTTTAAAAAAAGTATCTTACCCTCACTTTTAGTTGATTTTTATAGTTCAGTACTAATTCTTCTCCTTTGCCAGAGGAGTACATGCTGCTGGAGCCACCTGTATTTTAAGAAAATGGTGGACCTAGCAGAGCATATCCTCCTTTCCCCCCATGATATTGAGGTGATGTGTCTTGCTGGAAGACACAATACAGACCCCAGTTGGGATGGTAGAGGACAGAGGGATGCATGAAGTTTAAGATCTAAGGAAATTCACACTTATAAAAATCCAGATGACAGAGAAGGCAGCAAAAAGTGTGTATCACTTTTGTCAGTTATATTACATATTGGTCACTCTTAAGTCTAGCTGTCAATCCTATACATTAAAGTCTATGTCATGCCTTACCACCAGAACCCTGCTCAATGTACAGTAATGGATAAGAGAGAAACCAGTCTATTCTCTGTACAAGTATTTTCATGAAGATAAACATGGATGTTAGAAATTGAAACAGAAATGCTGAAGAAATATGGTAAGTATCTATTGCTTATAGAGTCTTGCTTGCCAACCATCTGTGCATAAATGTACCCTACAGCATACAATTTCACCAAACAGGATAAGAATGTTTCTACAATAGTATTAGATATTTTTATGATTATAGCAGTGGGAGATTTTAAACTGAGAAAAAGAGTATATTAAAGGTAGACAGACTTTACACATTGCTATTAATGGATAATGCAAACTATATTTGTGTCAGCTACTAGGGTTTTAAATGCCAGAGGACTGGGGGAAGGAATCCTTTACTAAGTGATTTATCTCAGCTAGGTCAGACAGCCGTTTCTGAACTGAGACTGTCGTATGTAAAGCGAAGACAAGAATGACGATAAACAGAAGCTGTGAATCATTCCTGGAGCAAATTCTGCATTTTGCTCACTGGAAATAACCAGGTGTCTCCATACATGTAGACTCCTGATACATAGGCTTACACAGTATGGGACTAACTCTGTCTCACTCCTTGCTACCCAAAGAAAATGCACTCTCTGGTTTAATCGAATGACAGAAGCAGGACACTATTGACAGGAATCATCTATTAACTCCACTGTACTGGCTACATCCATAATTCAAATTCCCTCTCCTATAGTGAAAGCCTTCCAATGAATTATCTCAAGATCCTAAAGCAACTGTTGCTGAGTACAGCAATTATGTTCCCCTGGGCCAATGAAACTGCTGACTATTGGGGGAATAGACATATTTTTTATTAGAAATACTCTTCACTAGCTTGCAAAAAAGTATTCAACTCAAAGTAAATGTCAGATTTATTTAATTTTAATTTAGTTTGATATTGTGAGAAGTTACATGGAGGAGAGATACATGCAGACATAATGGTGGTTTTTCCTAACATTTAAAAAGTAACTGCACTTTGAATAGTCATGATTTTTCAGGTAACATGCATTTACTAGCAATTAATTAATTTATTCTGGTAATCAGAATATGGGTTATTATTTTACACTCATAAAATATGAAGGGTTTTTTTCACCTTTAGTAATGGCCCACTTGAGATTAATTTATTCATCTTCAGAAAGCTGCAACAGAAACCCTGCCACAGTTGTTATTATAAGAATAGTTAGAACTGAGATAATGATGAAGAAATGGGTCTCCAAGCAGATTTTACAGAATCCTGCAGCTCTCAGTAGGGCAAACATGTCATTCAAAATGCACCTCACCAAGAGAAAAAAAATGGACATGATAAGGAGAAAGAAAAGAAAAAGACATTTTTCATTTCTAGTCCAAGTGTTAACCTTAGTCTCTGCACAGGACAACACAAGGTAGTAGTAAATTGCTAGTACTGTTATATTCAAACAGACAACAGAAGAAAATGAAAGTTAAAAGAGTTCATAAGATTTTAAGAAGATAAATATAATCTCATTGTAATTTAATGAGAACTGGTCCTTAACTCTCATCTTAGAAAAAATCTTTGACAAATAAATATCTAAGAACTAAATGTGTTGAGAGAACAAGGGAGAATTACAAACATACAACATTCCTATGATATAACATTTTTATAATATTAAGCTTGAAACTATGTCTAATATTCAGTTTCATTATACCACAAAATCAGTTTTCCTGGGACTGGTCACAGTCTACGGTCACTTTCTTGTATAAAAAAACCCTGATTCTCACTACATGAAATTTTTTGTTATTGTCTTAGCTATTTGATACTTTTAATGAAAGTGCTGTTTAGCATAGGCTCACTATCTTAATTTCCTGTATGTCTGTATTCAAAGAAAGTCAATCACTTAAAACAAACAAACAAACAAAAAAACCCAAAAAAACCCTCCAAAAACCAGATCCAAAATCTCTGCATGTATGAAGTTCATTCTTGCTTTTTTATATTGTGAAATTCATTCTTCCTGCAAAATATTTTCATTAACTCAAGAAAAAAATATTTTATCAATAGAGGGATATTTGTAAAAAGATTTGATGGATTGTTTTTCTTTTTTTGTGCTTCATCACCAATAGTTATCAGGATTACAGTTTTTCTAGCAGCATTATAGGTTTAGGTAAGCCGGCTTCCAAGATCATCCTTCAGGAGACTCAGAGCCAGGTTGGTAAGAACCACGGTAAAGATACATCAAGAACTGAAGCTGGCAATCAGTATTATTTATGTTTGCGTCTTTTCTTTAATAAGTGTTAGAGGTGAACTACTGAAAAGGGCAATACATTAGGCCATGAGGTTCAATTAAGCAAAGTATGTAAATAACATTCATTTTCCTGTGTAAAAACCATGTAGGTGGGGTCTCCTGCAGCCAACCAGCTGTGGCAAACACACAGGCTGTCTGATGGAAGCTGTTCTCACAGCTCTGCAAGCTGAGCAGAAGGAAGATACAGGCATGTGCTATAGTGCTTATACCTGGCTGGGGACTCCTGAGTGCCTCCTTCTATGGCAGTCTAAAGTTTATAGTTTCCTGAGAAACTGTCAGAGAAATGGGGAAAGAAACATTGCAAATTAGTTGGGGGGGATTTGCCTTAACCCTGCCTTTTCTTCCCACTTCTCTTCTTCCAATTAAAAAAATACAAGTTCATGGGCATTAAAATAAAATGAACACATTTCGAAAAACTTTTTTTTTTCCCTCCCCCTGGAAGGTGGGTAGTTAAGAGAGAGAGATCATGAAAAGCTTTTTTCTAAAGCTTACTTGCAACTCACTGCAAGCCAGAGAGTAGAACTAAACAATATCATAACTGACTAAGACTAAAGTCCAAGCATTTTCATTCTCTGAAGTGTTTTTTAACATCTAATTTCAAGGAACATGACTTGTTGTAGCTGCTGTAAACAGATTTTCTGACTATGATTATTAAATAAGTCAGAATGTATACAAGGATCTTTCACAAAGTTTATCTCTATACATGTTGGAGAAAACATTCTACCAGAAGCCCTGGGTATTGCATGTATTCAGCACATGGATGAGAAAAAAGAACACACATCAGAGTTTGGAAACATTTCAATACAGGACTGAACAATGATGTGATAATCTAAAAAAAACCAAAACAAAACCCAAACCAAAACACTATACACAAGGTTAGTAGGAAGAGAATTATTTCATACAAAAGACAATAAACATTCAGAATAAACTGTCAAAATTTTGCCAGAAGTTATATGAATTTCACATACTAAGCAGTTAAGTTTTGAAGGGAATATATCAGAAAACTGGAAAGGGTGGATACAGCAGTTCAAAAAACTACATGAGTACTACAGAGAAAAGTTTCAAATCAAGGCTAAAAAAAAGAAAAGCAAAAATTAACTCCCTGTGATACTGGTTTTGCTGTGTTGTGCAGAAGGGAAAGGCCTGGGGAATTTCACATATGAAAAGGAGCAAATGAACAAAATCTATGTTTTGATAATAGTGTTTGAAGTCTGAGTCCTAAGCAAAATGTCAACTCAAATTCCTTATGTTCAAAAAAGGAAGCAGATCATATATTTTATTAATTCACAAGAGAACTTCAATGATACTCCAAAATCTATGAATATGAACATTTTGAAGATATCTTAGTTCATGAAAGAATTTAGGAAAGATTCATAAATATTGCATTTAAGAGAAGAGGAAGATCCTTTGTTATATATAAATGCACAAAAATGCTTCAACAAAAGTTACCACAAATCAGCAAAACAATGAAGATTATGATGGGTCAGGAAAAAAACTGCACGTGAGAAACCAAAACTTAGGAGGTTACCATGAACACCAAAGCCGACAAGAGAATTCTTCAAACTTACCATTAAATAGAGAAGAATAAGAAAAAAAAAGTAGGACAGCTACACTGTAGTGCTGGTTAGAGACTTAAGATTCCAAAAACAAAATTAAAACTGAGTTCGATAGTTCAATGAATTCCACAGCCTGGAGCCACAGTCAACATGTGTCAGTCTCATTATTTAACATGCTAGTGAAGTATTTGAAGGATATCGCTCTAAGTGCTGCACAACTCCCCTAATTAAATATCAATACAACACTATTTGAGGCTTATTATATACAATATTAGGCATACAGTAATCCTCAGAACATACATCTCATTAACTGGAATAGCTGGGAAGGCAATAAAGCTTGAAGACTTGGTTGTGTATATATGGCAGATGGATCATTAAAAACATCTCCTCTATGAACACTGTAAATTACTTTCCAGTTGTATTCAGGAGTTATATTTTGAAAGAGGAACTATCATTTCATGGCAAATAATCAACAGTGCTGCTAAGAGTGGCATGCTGATGCTCAGCACTGGCTGCTGGAGAGTGAATTGTATTGACAGATCCTGCAGCTGTACTCCACCACTGCCTGGGGCCCTGAGGAAACCTGCCACCACTCCTCGGCCATGAGCCAGCTTTCAGGGACCTCAAAACCCCATGATTAGCCCCTCACTTCCACACCTAAATGAAAAGTCTACAGATAAAGACATGGTGGTGACAGGTCACTGGAGCAGCAACACGAGAAAATAAGAGAGAGTAGACACCTGACCTAGAAACTGGATGGAGTCTTTCCAGTTTAACCAGACCAGTAGAGCCCAAAGGAGGTTCGTTTTGGATTTTTCTTTTGCTGTCAGCACTGCACTTTTTTTCCCTATAGGAAAATAACAGATTTCAACTCCCATGGAAATTCCCACAGAAAAGTAAAAGGATGTAGGATGGAATCTGGTACTGGGATGTGCACTATGAGATATGCAGAAACTGAATTTAAATGTGTTACAAAGATTAATGTGATAATGTGGAATATAAAGCATATAGAGGGATAAATACAAGTCTTCTCATAGGGACAATTTTGTGAAAGTATATAGCAGCAAATAAATAAGTGAGAGCAGAGCATTTAGTAGCAGGCAGAATAAAAATGAGACTTCCTCTTAGGACTGCAAAGCAGGGAAATTTGCATTATTTCTTGCAGAAAATACAGATAAGTTCAAAACAGTTACAGGGGACAGTATTTTCTTCTGAAGAAAAAATTTTAAAGCTATACAAAACAAAACAGAAGTAATGTGTGCACTAAGAAATTAGGGCCCTTTACCCTGTTTTTCACTAACGAGTCCTAAACTCTTGCATAGTAGAAGTGTCAATGCTTTCTTCCTTGAATCCAGCCTTTATTATCTTGATGTTTCCCTCTGTTTCTCCCTCTCCTACCCATTTCCTAACTTTGAAAACTGAGGACAGGTTAATTGCTATTCAGTGAGGGTGTGTAATTGTACAGTTACACAAATAAAATTCTTTTCATCGTTGTGTGGTTTTAATGTAGCACTAGAACCAAAACACTACAGTCACTGTGGCCCCAAATCTGGTGTGAGGAACACATTTGCGCCCCCACTCCTTATAACATCGAACAAAATCATGATGATCCAATGTCACAGAATCACAGAATGTTAGGGATTGGAAGGGACCTCAAAAGATCAGCTAGTCCAATCTCCCTGCCAGAGCAGGAATACCTAGATCAGGTCACACAGGAACATGTCCAGGCAGGTTTTGAATGTCTCCAGAGAAGGAGACTCCACAACCTCTCTGGGCAGCCTGTTCCAGTGTTCTGTCACCCTCACTGTGAAGAAGTTCTTCCTCACATTAATGTGGAACCTCCTATGTTCCAGCTTGCATCCATTGCCCGTTGTCCTACCATTGGATGTCACTGAGAAGAGCCTGGCTCCATCCTCATGACACTCACCCTTTACATATTTATAAACATTAATGAGGTCACCCCTCAGTCTCCTCTTCTCCAAGCTAAAGAGACCCAGCTCCCTCAGCCTTTCCTCATAAGGGAGATGTTCCACACCCTTCATCATCTTTGTGGCTCTGCACTGGACTCTCTCAAGCAGTTCCCTGGCCTTCTTGAACCGGGGGGCCCAGAACTGCACACAATATTCCAGATGCGGCCTAACCAGGGCAGAGTAGAGGGGGAGGAGAACGTCTCTCCATCTGCTAACTACAACCCTTCTAATACACGCCAGGATGCCATTGGACTTCTTGGCCACAAGGGCACATTGCTGGCTCATGGTCATCCTGCTGTCCACCAGGACCCCCAGGTCCCTTTCCCCTACACTGCTCTCCAGCAGGTCAGCCCCCAACCTGTACTGGTACATGGGGTTGTTCTTACCCAGATGCAGGACTCTACACTTGCCCTTGTTAGATTTCATTAAATTTCTCCCCGACCAACTCTCCATCCTGTCTAGGTCTCTCTGAATGGCAGCACAGCCTTCCAGTGTGTCAGCCACTCCTCCTAGTTTTGTGTCATCAGCAAACTTGCTGACACAGCACTCTATTCTCTCATCCAAATCATTGATGAATATATTGAATAGTACTGGTCCCAGTACCAACCCCTGAGGGACTCCACTAGAAACAGGCCTCCAACTAGACTCTGTCCCATTGACCACAACTCTCTGGCTTCTTTCCTTCAGCCAGTTCACAATCCACCTCACTATCAAGTCATCCAGACCACACTTCCTCAGTTTAGCTGTGAGGATGCTGTGGGAGACTGTGTCAAATGTTTTACTGAAATCAAGATAGACCACATCCACTGCTTTACCATCATCTATCCACCAGGTTATGTCCTCATTAAAGGCTATCAGGTTGGTCAAGCATGACTTCCCCTTGGTGAAGCCATGTTGACTGCCCCTAATGGCCCTCTTCTCCTTGATATGCCTAGAGACAGCACCCAGGATAAATTGTTCCATCACCTTTCCACGGATGGAGGTGAGACTGACTGGTCTATAGTTACCCGCATCTCCTTCTTGCCCTTTTTTAAGACTGGAGTGACCTTTGCTTTCCTCCAGTCCTCAGACACCTTTCCCATTCCCCACAGCTTAACAAAGATGATGGAGAGTGGCCTAGCAATGACATCCGCCAGCTCCCTCAGCACCCGCGGGTGCATCCCATCAGGACCCATGGATTTATGGATGTTCAGGTTGCGTAACTGATCTCTAACCCAGCCCTCATCAACCAGGACAAACTCCTCCTCTATCCTGACTTCTCTGGAGCCTCAGGGGTCCTGGGCTCCTCAGGACAGCCTCCAGCAGTATAGACAGAGGCAAAGTAACTCTGCCTTCTTTTTATCCTCTGTCACCACGGCACCCACCTCATTCACCAGTGGGCCTACATTGCCTCTAGTGTTTATCTGCAATGTATTTGAAGAAGCCCTTTCTGTTGTCCTTGACCTTTCTTGCAAGGTTTAATTCCAAGGAGGCCTTGGCTTTCCTAGTTGCCTCCCTGCATACTCTGACAACAGGCTTCTATTCCTCCCAAGTGGCCAGCCCCTCCTTCCATGATCTGTACATTCTCTTCTTCCACTTGAGTTTGCCCAGTTCCCTGTTTAACCATGCAGGTCTCCCGGCACCCTTTCTCGACTTCCTACCTGTTGGGATGCGCTGATCTTGAGCTCAGAAGAAGAGGTCCTTGAACACTAACCATCTTGGGCCCCTTAACCTTCAAGTACCCTGTCCCATGGGATTTCCCCTAGCAATTGCTTGAAAAGGCCAAAGTTGGCCCTCCTGAAGTCCAGGGTTGTAGTTCTGCTAGGTATTCTATTCCTGCCACATGAAATCCTGAACTCCACCACCTCATGGTCACTGCAACCAAGGCTACCCTCAACCTTCAGTGCTTTAACTAGACCCTCCTTGTTTGTGAGAATAAGATCCAGCAGCACTTCTCTCAGAGGATAATAACTGGTTTGAAAAATTAAAATGAATGGATTAATTTACCTTCATTTTACAATGATTTATCCCTATCAGATACACAAGAATTTGTATTGTTATGAATATAACCCATCATATTTTATGAAAAATTAAGTACAGATGTCCCCCTTGTCATGACTGCAGCCTGTTAGAAATCTCCATAGTAATATTTTCTCTATGGTATACCCATATCCTGCCTCTCATCTTGGGACTCAGAAGGGCAGAGAAGGTGGAAGCAAATGTAGAAAAAACAGGCCAAAAATATGCACAAGAAACATTCACCAACTTACAAAAAGGGAGGGGAGGGAAACCCCATAGGCTGAAGTTTAAACAGATTTAATGAAGTAACAAAACTACTGTATCGCCAGCATAAACTATACATGGTTATACTCAGCCTCATCCTTCAGATCAGGAGCAGAAGGCCAAAAGAGTGAAGACCCAGGAAGAGGAACTCCCCACCCTTAGGAAACTCTCTCCTTTTATAAAGAGCATCATTAAGTGCTATGGGATACACCTGTGAGTCAGCTTGGGTCAGCTGCCCTGACTGAATCTCCCAGCTGACTCAGGGCTACCCATGGACTGCCTGCCATGGCTGGCCCATGGGTCTGTTCCTGGGAAACCAGGACAGATTTAAATATTTATGCTTTTTTATATTACTTCTTTGAAAATAATGTAAGGGGGGTTTACATATTTAACAGAAACAGGTATGTGGTATGTTTTATTTATTTGATGGCGATGTACATTTAAATATTGTCTATGTTTTAGTTCTTGAGAAAGGCAGGTACAGATCACTATGAACCATAGAATACTGACAGATGCAAAAAAGGGTGGTACTTTATACGAGTTCATTGAATACATTACTCTAAAAATACAGTATAGCTTTTAGTTTCATATATGGCTTCTAATGTTCATATGTCATTCTGAAAAGGACATTTTCAGATACTTTGTACCATGTTGTCAAGACAGTAGAAGGACTACTGGCTATTGTTCTTGGAACTCATAGTGAGCAAAATATCTGCCTTAATTCCCAACTCATTTTTCATGAACTGAATAAAGCACAAATACAGAAAGGCAAAATTCATCCCATTCACCAATTTGAAGTTATGTCAGGGATGAATTGGGCCCACTGTCTATCTGCAACACAGCATTATTGGTCACACTGTGATGGTTTTTCAGATACAGCTTTCCCACAGTATTAAGCAGTAATCCATTCAGTACAGCTGCTGTGCTCTTGCCAAAAAGGCTGATTTGGAAATTCAGTTCCCAAACTGAAGCAGATAAACAAATGATCCTTTGTTCAATGATACGTGAATGTCTTTGATCCCCGCAGAAGTCTTTCTTTAGTGTTTTAACTAATCATTTAGTCTAAAATAATCTGATGCTTTTACATTAAATGTAGGCAATGTTTTATTGATATAGGCTCTAATATAATATCTCTTTGATAAATGAATTTTCATAATACAAACAGAGAGGAAATTATATTAAAAAGTTAAGATAATGGTATGAGCAGATAAAAAGCAATGGACTGAAATGAAAACAAATAGGAAAGTCAGCTTAACTTCTCACCAACAGAACAGTCTCTCCTAGATTTCTCCTGGGGGTTTTGTTGTTGTTTCTTCTAACAAGATTCTTTCTATAGTGTACTCCTGATTAAATGATACATACTGCACTTGAATGCCAAAAAGAAATCTTAACCAGCTAAATTTAAACAACAAAACAAAGTCACAATCTGTATCAGAAATTAATTTTCCAGTTTCTCCACTTGAATGTATGACTTGCAGTTTGACAAAATATGTTTTCCAGTTGTCCCAATTTTCCAAATTCACACATTTGTAAAAGTTCTGCCTGAAATGTAATGTTTTCTTGATCAAATCAAAGGATACTTACCTCCATCTGAAACCTTTCTTTTCTTGGGTTTTAATATTCTATGATGAGTTAAAAATTGCATTGCTTGAATCATTGTGAGGAATAATGCTGGAATGCTATTTTCAGGCACACATTAAAAGTGTTTTAAGAAAATTCTCTTCTTTAATATACATACATATACAATAACTCAATAACTAATTTTGTTTTATTAGAGAGTTCAGAAAAAGCAAAACCAGATAAAGAACATGTGAATTTCAGTGAGGAAAAGAACAGCAGGAGAGAATGTTGCATTCCTGTGCTATTACAGGATGAATTATTGCCAAGTGCTCTCTGTAAGATCTTGTAGAAAAGGTGAGAGAAATCATGAAAAAGCTCTTATGGTTCATAGTCTCCTTAAATTTCCTGAATGCAGCCAAATTTTTGAGAGTTAAATATAAAAGCCTTTTTGCACTTAAGTGGGGACACTGAAATACAGAAAGTGAAGCATATATGCAAGTTGATTAGTGATTTTCCTTTAGTTACAGGAAGTATAAAATTGTATATCTTATATGTTTAAGGTTAAAAGCACCATTGCTTGAGCTTAAGGAATCCAAATGTTACACCACCAATAAAAGGAAATAGGAATAATAAGAATTTTGAATATAATGGGGTTTGCATTTACTGTCCTCAGAAAAAAAAATTAAAACAGTTATTAGGATTCACAAAAGATTGCCAAAGATCGAAGAGGATCAGACAGGAAAATCAATGTTTGTTATTTTAGTCTTTCAGACTCTTTGTCTTCCATCTCCTGCTTTTCTTTTCAGTTTTTATGTTGTGCAAATTATTGATGTATTTGTCTTTATAATTTTATGACTTTCAATAATCCAAAGGATTGAACCAGATGATACCTGGAATTGAAATAAAAAATGTTAGCTATGACCTGAAAATCAGCAACAGGATTAACTATGCATACATGTATAATCTAACACAGAATTTGTATTGCACCATAGTAACACTGTGCTCTTCCACTTCATTACCTAGTACCAGGAACGGTAGCTCCATGTAATTGATACTGCTGCCTGCTTGATCTGGAGTAAGAGTCAATTTTTTCCATGTCTAGTTTGAGAACTTTTCATGTCTCCATTTTTTATGGTATATTCTTCAAGCTCTGTGATAAGAGTTTTAGAAACTCAGGTGAATGAGTTTGGCATGTTACATGACACTGGGGAGATAAGGTGATCACAGACATGATTGGTTGTGCGGATGGAGAGGGAAGAAGTCAGAAAATATCTGGAATGACTTGAAACTAAAAATTTCTTGAAAGGTAAGCGAATATCTAACAGTGTGGTTCTTTTTTTCTTTCCTGTCTCTAGGGATCTAGATATGCTCATAGGTTTCTTAATATTTCATGAAAGGGCAAACAAAATCCTGTTTTCAGGAAAGGTGAAGCAGAGCCTCTTTTTTGTTCATTATATTATATAACTATCACCAACATTTGTCAGAAAAGACAGAGTCTAGAAGCTTTTAAATACATTACACTGAGAAAGAATTTAACAGTGATACAAAAGTTTAAAATAATAATGAAAGAAAATCAAAAGTAAAAAGAAAACCTAAGAGTATCTCAATAGAACTCACTGGACCAGACCAGGGAATGATTCACAAGGGTTTTTTAGCATGCAGTTATTTTGCCTTCATTTTCTGCATCTACTGCTAAAATAAAATGAAAGGTGCTTTATGGAGTCTCCTTCTCTGGAAGATTTTCAAAACCTGCCTGGATGCATTCCTGCATGGCCTACTCTAGATGATCCTGCTTTGGCAAGGGGGTTAGACTAGATGATCTCTAGAGGTCCCTTCCAACCCCTAACATTCTATGATTCTATGATAATCAAAAAATACATAGAGACCACAGCCTCAACTTCAGATACCAATTATGTGTATTTTAGGAAAGGGAGTGGAAGACTGGCTTTAATCTAATTTTCTAATGCTTGCTATGACAGAAGCCATTACATACCAAAGTATAATTCAAAACTACCTAGAAGATGCTTCAAACTAGTTTCAGAAATTTCACAGACCCCTGTTCCAGCTGGGGATGGGAAGGACATGACATCCAAGCACATAGCTTTGAGGAACAAACATGATTCCTAGAGAATTGTGCTGTTAGGAAATGCTCCATTTACAAAGTGCCTAAAACTGCACAGCAAGCTCAATGAAACCCAGTCTGCTAGCTGTCAGTCTGCTATGTGGGAATCATGCATTCATTTGGAGATTGGGATAATTACAGACCACATGGAAACTCTCACAGTGCAACAGCCATAACAGAGGCCATGGTTAGCACAGGTCTTTGCCACAGGATCTGAACATTTCAGTTGCTAAGGTACATGTGACCATTAGCATGAACATAGCTCCGGATGCTCTGACGTGGCCTGAACATTTGGTACATGGACAGAAAAAGATTCATGCACAGCTCAGCCTTCTGCCTTGCTCTTAGGGCACCACAAGATAGAAATAAAAGGGGAAAAAGAAGGAATGCTGTGATTTTTGGTTACACTGCAATTCTGTTGCTGTGTATGTTTGAACAATATACTTCTCGTAGTATAATAGCCCCCTAGCCTGTTTTTAGCAGTCTGCCGACAATAGAGAATGAGTAACAGGATTAGAAACATCTTTATGACAATTTTATTCCCTCTCTGTGCCATTTTTCTTACCACTTTACTGCTTTCCTGCTTCTGTCCAGGATAATAAAAGAATGGGATACCTCTGCTCTTATCCAAATATTCAGCTGATACTAAGAGGATAATAAGAAAATGATTCAGTGTCCATTCAGAAAATCTATCAAAGTGGATTTTGATCTTTTCTCAAAGGCCTACAAATCAGCTAAAAAAGAATCATTACCTAAATCAAGATTCATAGTTCTTTTCAGTAATATGGATAGGCATAAATATACATGACTAGAATTTTAAGGGGACTTGCAACTCTTAACAACAGCCATCAATGAGATTTTCAAAAGTACTTAAGTATCTAGTTCTCACTGGTGCTTATCTGCATCTTCATGAGCCTAAGTACTATAAAAAAATCCATCCTTTGATCATCAAGTGCATAAGGAAACTCTAAAAAGCATGTAAATAGCTGACAGATATTCATTCAGAGGAACAGAGGTAGAACTGAGAAGATAGAACACAATTATTGCAAAAGAACAAGTCATTTCATAAATAATCTGTGTTCTTGTTGTGTATCGGGAACAAATGGCTCAAGTAAGGAGAAGTTACATAATTTTCATTCCCCAAAAATGTCTTTAGCAAAGTCTGATTTAAGCATAGTCCCCAAAGCACAGTATATTGTAGCTTACTTATTCCAGTCTCACTTACCCAAAAGAGGATAAAGAAAATAGAAAAAACATATTTTCTGAATCCATTTGGTCTCTTCCAGTAAGTTTAGACTACCACAGTTTAGGACATAAGCATCTGCCCAATCCTTTAAGGAAGCCAGTGATTTCCTTTACAAGTCCTGTTCTTTTATGTTATATTTTTGAGAACATATTTATCTCATTCTGCATTTCCACAGCAATGTTGTTTCTTCTCATAAGAGAAGAAATTGTCCTGCCAAAAATTCAAATAACTTAAGTTTCTGCCAAGAATTCATCTAACTTTAAATTCCATGTCCTCTGGAAGATGGAAGTGTATCCATTTCCATTTGAAAATGACATGCAAATTCCAGCATATTCCTTAAATTTGCAGAAATGGAATTGTGTTTTCCACTGAAAGCATTTAGAAGAAAAATGGAAAGCAAGTTTCTTTCAGGTCAAAAAAAAATTTGATTTTTCTTGAATTTGTGGTATGTTGTCTTGAAACATTTCTTCCTCAGGACTCATCACATCTGTTGTGTCTGTTTTATTGCCGTGGCCTCTAAGAAAAAAAGGCTATATTCCTTTTCTCTCTCACTGAGGTTTTAAGTTTTTTCTTTCTTCTTGGCTTCTGAAAATTATTCCTGTTTAAAAAGAGATGCTTTTGTCTAGTCTCTATGTAGACAAACAGACACTTCCACCAGAAGCACGGTCTCTGCATTTCCTGTGCTCTGAGGAAAACAGGCACTATTCACCCCTGTTATCTTCAGCAAAAAGCATGAATGACAGACTTTTTTTAATTATTATTTGATAGAGTATAAATGCAACAGTGTGTCTGTCATACAAGCTGGTATGACTGCAGAACTCAGCTCCCCAGAATCCATTTAGAAAAGGCATTTCCATTGCTCAAGGTATTGAATGACACATAGAGAGTACAAACTATCTCTAAAGGTTTATCTACATTGCTTATTTAGAATAACTTACTAATAACTGATCAATACCTTAGCTTCCTCACTAGTGAAGTCCAACACAACAGTACTTCTATTTAATCAAAAAGTCAAAGTAAATAATTGATGAAAATGAGCGTGTGTTTTCCCTATTCAGTACATGTTAAGCTGTTGGGAAAATGTTGTCTTTATCAAAATTCAGTGTTATTTAAGGCAAAACAAAACCAAATTCATAGCAGCATGCTAGAATAGGGAAGAAAATAAGTAGTATGTCTGATAGTTTGCATTGATAAAGTTTGTATCTCATCTGTATTCTTATCATGCAATTCTAATTCTTTGTTTTATGACACCTAGATGCTGATTTTGCTTGTCTAACAAATTTTCTGGCTGTGTAAGAGAAATGAATGACTTTTTACTGTTAGTGTGCAGAAATTACTGAACACTTATGCAGGTTATGCTGGTAGACAACAGAAAATAAAGAGAGAAGATGTCTGAACTCATCACTGAGGGCATACAGAAGCCTTTTAATTACTGAAATTCACAATATAGCTGTCATCATGGATTCCAGACTTCAGCTTCCTGGCACATAAATCAAAACCAATAAAAGCTGAATTCAGTTTCTCACCTATAAGCACTTAGTGCCATGCTGAAACATCAGTATGAGGCCAGCAGATATGGTGCAGGACCTGTGGGAAACTCCCTCCTCCTTGGAGGACTAGCTGGAGATAGAGCAGCAGACCACAGGGCACCTCAGAGGGCACTAGACAGGTATTTCTGGGCAACTGAACAAAGTCTCAGGAATCTTCAATGCTTGGCAAATGCTACAGACTTTTCCTTCTGACAGGAAAACACAGCATTCAACTTGGGATAAAACTTGAAAGTTATGCCAAAACTTTAATGATATCAGAGGAGGTAGAAGAGACTTATAGATGGGTGGGATTTTTCTTAAAGTGAATGAAGACTTCTAAAAACTGGTCAAAAAGAAAGAATTTTTAATGAAATGTTGAAGTCTTTCTGATATCAACCATAGCAACTTATAAAATCAGTTTTAATTTTTAAAACAAGTCAGAAAAGGTAGGAAAAAAAGATTGATAGTACTATAATCCTCAGATAAATAAGGTTAGCCTCAAAGAATGAATAAAACTTTTCTTGTGTAAACAGTAGAACAGAAATACTACATTTCCTACAATTAATTCTATGATGAGAAATGCAGCATTTTATGTAAAAAGAAAATCTATCATAAAATATGGAATATTCAGCTTCATCTATAAACTACCTTTTTTTTAAAAAAAAGAAGTCTTTTTTTGGTGAGATCATACAGGCCTAATCTAAAGGCCTAAGCTTAGATATCGATGGCAAAGACATTAAACCATTTGTTCCTTGTACTTATAATGGGATGATACACTGAATTGTTATAGGATTAGAAGAATTAGTAATGCATTAGTAATAGTAGAATTAATAATGAGTCTCTAATTGAAGAATGTTTATAAAACATTTGTTGCCATATTTAAATAATTGATTCTCTGAAGATGCTGCCTCTGATAATGACTATGGAAAGCTTTTGCTCAGGCTACAAAAAAGAGAAATAGAAAGCCATGTTTATATATCATTGTATACAAGGCTTATTCAGTATATCTACTTTATTTTGCATGCTTTATTATCCAAATTTAGCAGTTTCTCCCATCTTTTAGTACGAAATACAATGAAATTATTATATTTCTTTTATTTTCACCAAACATATTACTTGAGATTACTATTAGTGTCTGAAATAATAGTCAAAACAAATTAAAGCTAACCATCCATCTAAATCATCATCATAATTGTGGACTTATTTTCAAGAGTGTAAGATGGTGTCTCCATTAAACTGTTAAAACTTTGAACTGGAAAATCATTTACTACAAACTGATAAAAAATTTGGGGAAGAAAACCATATCTATATGTGCACTACTACCAGAGGATAAATGGCAATCTGCATGAATTTTAAAAAGGGAAAGGGAAAAAACCTCCAGAGTACCTGACACTTTGTACCAATAGTGTACCTAAAATAATCAGACAGGCAAGTTTTATCAGCACTAACACAAATGATCCGAAATGCCTTTTTTCTCTTACAGATTAACTAAAAAAAGATGCTAACAAACTGAAATAGCCCTGCTAAAGTGACATTCTGGGGCAAATTAATTCATGAGGCATCTATAAATAGAAAATATATTGATTTAAGCCACCAAAAAAATTTTGTAGTGTTCATAGTACCTAGCCAACCTTCTCTGCTTAAGCTGATTTTAATGTCTGACTAATAGATAGTCAGGGCAAAATTAGAGTCTCACACTCTGTCTTGCCAATTCAAGGTATACATAAAATGTTGGTTCGAACAGAATAAACCACCACATTTTACATTAGAAAGATGTCACAGTCCTAGGCCATTTCTAATAAATAATTCCGGCATTTACAACAGAAGGGGAACAACGGTGCAATAACAATTTGTCTGGCATCAGTCTGTTCAAAATGCCTTCAAAGGCACATCGAGAGAGAAGTCTGTAGCACAGTCCCCCAGGAGGCATTGGCATGTTTCATTATGGCAGTTGTTGGCAGCTCATCACTTCTCAGGAAGTGATCGGCCCCTTCCAGCAACCAAACTAATTTGTTTCGTATTCTAGCTTTTAGATTCTCCACCCTCTGGCCTTGTTCTTTTCTCTCCAAAAGAACCAAAGCAAACAATCCCATTTGGACTAGACTCTGGGCTATCCAAACCAGCCCAAAGAAAGGGCAGAGGTGTGTCATGCCCAGCATCACCTACTGTGCTACTGTCTGCTCAAGAACATGCAGGGAAGAAAGATGGCAACCACTTTTCCTTCATGATTAAAGAATTTCCAAAGAACTGCATAAACATCTGTCAAATGGTTTTAGAGGAAAGTATTCTTGCCAGATATTTTTTAAGGTTGTTCTCTTTTAATGAAATCTGTCTGTCAGTAAATTCCTTCAGATTACTTTTCAGCCTTTCAGCACAACAAGCTTTGAGCTGCCTTCAGAACAGTGCTTCATGAACAGAGCGCCTTGATATCATTCTTCATTTAAATTTTGATCAGTCTGAATATCATTTATATGATGCTTCCTTAGCTGCTGTTCTGAATTAAATTGCATTGATTTGTTTCTGCTTGGTATTATGTATGCAGGTGCAATTAAGCCATGACACTTTAAGTTTCCATACTGAAATAAGAAGTAATCCCTCACTAGCCTTGTCACAGTGGAAACTTCCTGCTTTTAGCTGGATAAAAACCCTGAGAATGCTCCTTGACAACTGCTTGAAAGTCAAAACATTCCTGTCAAAAAATCACAGGAATCCTGTTGAATCCTGGTTTCCTTAGTTAATAGGCCATAGGAGCTTAGTACCTGGAATAACCCATTCATGGCAAAATCCCTATTCCAGAAAAGTCAGTAGCAAATGTTTGTCCCCAAAACTGGAATTTTATTCAACCTATTTGTATGTTCTTTTCTGTTTAATTCTCAGTTTTTTAAAATAGCTATTTATACCCAAATATTATCGATATAGCCATGAGTAATGCTACAGTTATACTTCATGCAGCAATACTGGTCACTATTATTAATTAATAGTAACTTGTCACTATTAATATAGCTAATTGGCTCAATAAAGATGAACATTGTACAACAGATCATGCCTCATTTCTGTGATGCAGGAATGAGAGAGCTTTTGTGTCATTACTGAACTTTTCTGCCATTTTAACGCATTAGAATTTATAAGTTGTTTGACTGCATCTTTTATGATTGTATTAAATATATTCACTGAAAAATGTCTGAAATGTGTCAAGAAGAGAATTGGACAAAGAATCCATTAAAATTCACAATCGTGTAGTGTTTAATTTTAATCAATCAGTCCATTTGCAGCCATCTGCATAATTAACTTGTGTGACCAAAGAGAGGAGGAGAAGGCTTAGCTTGAATCCAGACTTGAGAAAGGAATGTGATTCTGCACATGGGTGAAGGATTTTCTGCCAAAATAAGATTACTAAAATGTCATTCCTAGAACTGCCTTTCTCTTGGCACCCCAATGATCAAGGAAACAGACACAACTGGTAGATAGGTGCCATAACAACTGAAAAATGAAACAGAAGCATGTGATCTACCATGTCTGGTCAAGCATTCAGCAGGACTTCACCCAATTCAAAAACCTCCTCTTAAAAATGGTTTTGGATGACATGGATTTTAAAAGCCTTAGCTAAACAATAGAACCTACCAAGCCTTGTTGTCAAGGCTTTTATGTTTTTTTTTTTCCCCTAAGTATCAGGCTTGTTGATACAACTCTCAAACTGAGAGCTGCCCAAGTTCATATGAATGCCACACTCATTAATCATGAACATAACAGCAGAACTCCTTGGAGTATGGATTGTACCTTTCTCTGTATGCAATGCAGACGTTCAATGAATGATCAACAGTATCATAAATCCTAAGTCTTTTGACTTCAATATATAATTGTTCCAGGTGTAAATGTTGTCTAATGATTGTCAAACCATCATTTAATTACTTTTTTAATTTATCCAGAATTACTTTTGCCTTCTCTTATAGGATCTCTCTGGCTGGAATTTAAGGAAATCAGGAAATTAGACACTTACCTCTCAGCACTTTGAGATCTCAGCTGAAAAAACATTGTAATCATTTATAGAAAATGTTTTTCACCAGCAGTTCATTTATTTCCGTACTGGCATCCTGCTACTCTGCTCTCAATGCAGCAACAGCTTGCCCTAATACAGGAAACACTCAAAAGGAAAAGATGTCAGAAACAGCAGCACCTTAGCTCACACAAAGCTGCATGTTTTGGGATAAAGGCTTTTATTGCCCACAGGCTGGTGATGTGAACTGTAGACCACTCTTCACCCTCGCTATGGTAGTGACACCCTTGGCTATCAGAAACTCACCATCATTAGGGGGAGTCTTGGTCTTTGCATTCTATTCTAAAGATAATATATTTTTAAAAGGAAATTTGCTAGTTTAACTAGCATTTCTAATCTTTGATGCTTCATTTTAAATTCAAATAATGTATTTAAGTGTCTAAACAAATGCATCAAGATTCAAAATATTGGTCAGTGTTTATAAACAGTATAACGGTCTCCAGCTTTTCTCTTCTGTGATAAATGTGACAAACCTTAACATGATGAGAGGGAGCTAGACAGTAATAACATGATCCAAGCAGTGACAGGAAAGTTATAGTGTTGTGTAGTTACTATCAGTGACCTGATTTCAAGAGAAAGTTCTCATTCAATGTATCAATCCAGTTAGACCATACTGGTAGAAAGAAGATATTACACAGAAAATAAAATCTCAGAAAATTGTGATTATGAACAGTGAATCAAAATTCTGAAAAGCAAAAGTGAAATAACAAATCTTACTTTTTCACAGGTATGTAGAATCTCTGTATGCAGACAGTTGTCAAGACAATATTTACATATAGTATTATATCATTCTTTCAGATCTCAGTTCTCTAGGGAAAAAACCTCTAGCTGTCCTTATGACTCATGTAGGTTTGGTTATATAAACTGATGTCCAGTCATCTGTTTTCTATAGTGAGTTTCTGCATTATAATAAGTAAAATAAATGCAACTCTTGCAAACATATAAACCTATAAAATACACAGTAACTTGTTCAGATCTTGATCAAAACACACGATGTACTACATCCCAGGTTTCATGAAATATCCAACCTTGTTAAACCTAAAATCAGAGAGACAGAAACAGCAGTACTCTAAGAGATCTGAGTTTTTTTACAAGGTGTTCTGGCAGCTCAGCTGACCTTCTACTGACATGGAAACAAAGGCAGCTAAACAAAATTTCACTCTGCATCAGCACTTTCTTTCTTTACTGCCAGGAAGACTGAAAGCAATTCAAAAGTTTCAAATTTTATTTAAAATGGTCTCATTCTACCTGTTCTATTGAAATAATTGCTTCTTTACTTCTGTGTTGAAAATGAACTCTGAATGAAAATAACAGCAATCATTTAATAGCTTGTCAAACATTTAGGTCTCCAGCATGAAGAAAAGATCTATATCTCTTCTCAGAATCTGGGATCATTTTCCATCTCTCACAAACTTTCCCATGGCAGTTTTGACTGGTCATTTAGGTCTCCATTCATTGAATCCTTAAGTGATTTTTTTAATCAGGTCTGTTACCTCTACTTGTCCTCATTTAACCAACCTAAAATGTAGATACCTCAGAAGCATTCTGTAACTGTATGAAATGTTACCGAGGAAAGCATCATCTCTGACGTTGTATTATTACAGTGTCCCATACCCATCCAAAAAGTCAACAGGGGAGATTCACCTGATGTGTCAGCAGTCTCCAGCTGTGTTGCTCCAAACTTCTATGACCAGTGTGAAAAACACTGGATCATGGAAAATCTTACTGGATCCCTAATTAAAATGCTATAATAAAGCATTTGAAAGTGCTTGGATTTAAGAATTTGTATTAAAAAAGACTTCCATGCCTTGTCAACAGATCTGCATCATCATGAAAAAATAAACTACTATCTCAATGTTATTACAGTGCCATAATTTAAAACTTTCACGGTATTTAACCTAACTCCTTTGTCAATGTAGCTCCATCCAGTCATCACTTCCCATGACCGCCCAGTACCCAGGCCTACAATCCATGAGGTGCATATTCCTCCCAAAAACAAGCTGCAACAACCATCTGATTTTTGCCTTTTCATTGCTTCTTTCTCCTAGATTACATTACAGTAAGTGCCTAAACCTTGACAAATAGTTTCCCATCATGTTAACACTTCATTTCAGTGACACACATCTTTTCATCGAGGTCACCCAAAAAATTGGTTTTAATCTTCCTGGTTTGGTAAAGCCACCCTCTACCTTAATTCTCCCACTGGCAATGAGCATATGAACAGTGCGTTGGATCTATGTATGCTCAGTGTGGGGGCTTTCTGGTTGTATATAGCACTTCTGAAAGGTCTAAACTGTAAACTGTAAACAAATGTAACAGCTTTATAAAGTTGTTACAGTTGCCTCTTCTTTAGAATCTTGAATATTTTAAGACTTGCTTACATTTCCACTCTTGTATTTTCTTCACCTATTTTACATTTCTCTTTATAATCTCACAGTATCCAAAAAACCCTTCTCTGCCAGTTGATCATGCCATCACTCTTACTTTCCTAAAAAATTCTCAGTACTAGCTTCTACAGAAAGTCTTATAACAAGGAAACAATAATAATACAGGCACACTTTTTAATCTGCACAAATGTACATAATTAATCCAAAACCATAGAACCTTACTTAATTCCTTTCCATGTACCTAATCCTAATTTTAATACTTTTTATTGTACCAGATCTAAATTCATTTTTCAGTTTTTAGAGAAACGATCACACCTAAATAGCTGCTTTGTGCTGCTCTGGAGTCCACACTACAGGAAAGGAATGGACCTGTTGGAGTGGGTCCAGAGGAAGTCCACAAAAATGATCAGAGGGATGGAATACCCTTCCTATGAAGACAGTCTGAGAGATTCGGGGTTGTTCAGCCTGGAGAAGAGAAGGCTTCAGGGAGACCTTACTGCAGCCTTTCAGTACTTAAAGGGGGCTTATAAGAAAGACAGGGACAGGCTTTTTAGCGGAGTCTGTAGCAATAGGACAAGGGGTAATGGTTTTAAAATAAAAGAGGGTAGATTCAGACTAGATATAAGGAAGACATTTTTTTACTATGAGGGTGAAGAAACACCAGAAAAGGTTGCCCAGAGAGGTGGTAGATGCCCCATCCCTGGAAACATTCAAGATCAGGTTGGATGGGGCTCTGAGTAATCAGCTCACTGCAGAGGGTTGTACTAGATGACCCTCAAAGGTCCCTTCCAACCCAAGCTATTCTATGATTCTTTGAAAAGTGAAAGCTGTTTGCAAAACACAGCTAATCATATTCAGATTAGAAATAACACACACACTTTAAGAAAGTGATTGGTACATGGAACAGTTATCTACGAAGAGAACACTTTCCATACATTCTCCATGTCAAGAAATCTTCAGACCAAATTTGGAACTCCTCTAGAAGCAAACATTTCAATCTGCAGTTCACATATTGCACATTAGGGAATTACACTACCTAATAATTGATTATGTCTTTTATTTAAAAAAATTCTAGCATATATTTCCTCTCAAAATATAAACAGCATGCCAGTCCACATACAGCAACTACAGTCATGAGCAGTTCAAGGAAGCAATGAACTAGTAATTGATTGAAAGTAATAGCTAGATTTCAATGCAGCTCACCATGCATAAGATACATAGAACTTCCTTGAGCTTGATAAAAAGACTAATTTATTTCTGTCTTTGGATAAGAACATCAAATGCCTATTAATACCATAGCTATTTCAAATGCATTAATTCAATGGGCTTTTCTTTATAAATAGTTCTTGCAGGGTAAAGTCTAACTGCTGCTGGCAGTAGAATATTCACAGAAGTTTCAGCAACAAAATCAGCTAGTCATATCTATGGGAGAGAGTTTTCAAAGTAGTTGGCTTCAGGACTAACCTCAGACTTATTCTGTAAAATTTATTCTATTTGAAGCTTCAGTCTCTCCTTTCCATTGGTAAAATAAATGGAAGCATAAATCAAACTTGTACTAAATATCTCTCTCATTATTCTTGAACATAGTATCTAGAGAAAAGGCAAACTATAGATTTCTGAAGGTTATTCAAAACTTGTTTGTGAGCTCTGAGCTGGGTTTTTTTTTAGTTTCCAAACTAAGCTCTCTTGTACAGATACAGTGTGGATAACATGCATAACTAATAACTGTTTCTTTCTTCTGGTATAAAAATAACCTTTCCCACCCTTCTGTGTGATATTTCCAGTTTATCAAAACAAATAACAGAGTTCTATAGAATTCATTTTGCTGCATGTTTTTCCAGTGCCATAAACTACCAAATCAGAGAAAAAAAGAACTCAGTGCACATCTTTTAACTTCTTTCAAGAACAACAACAATTGTGTTTTGTGTCAGGTTTGCAAGGTGGTTTTCACCAGGCCCAACGTTCGAGCATGTAATTATGTCATTCGGTTTTCAGTTTTGTTTTCTTTTTCTTCAAAGCACTTGCAAAAGCAACATCTAGGGAATTTCACAGCTGATGAAATCTTCGGCCCCGAGATGGTAAATTGCAGAACTCCCACTGATTTCAGCAGGGCGCAGAACCTCATGAACGCCTTTCAAAAACTACTATCCTATTAAATTAAATGTAAAAAGGTAAATTTAATTAATTATGCTTTTTCCAAAATCTTCAGAGAAACAGAGCTCCTCATTTTCATTTCTCAAAGGCTCAGAAAGACAGCTTCTAAAACGACTCAGGTCAATGGCAGAATCCATTATCTCTCCTGCCTTCGGATAGAAATGGCAATATTTTATGTAATAATAGGTCTAAAACTTATTTCTTTCAGGATTGTGAAAATATGTCGTTAGAAAAGAAAATACTCAAGGAGCTATCAAAAATATTTCTTTTCTCTTTTCAGTTCTATAAATAATGAACTTGAGGGCACAAACAGATTGGCCCCTGAAAAGTCAAAACAGTGTTAAGTTCTGTCTACATTTTGCCTGTACCCGGAACTAAACTGTAGCAGTTGTTCTACCACCAGTGATCCCCCCCCAGCTGAGCAGGGGAATCAGGCCAAAAAGGGAGAAGCCCCATGGGTTGAAGTAGAAATAGATTTAATGAAATAACAAAAGTAATACAATTACCAATATAAAGTATACAAAGTTCTACTCAGTTTGGTCCTTGGGATCAGGAGCAGAAGATGAAGAGGGAGAAGTCCCTAGAAGAGGAACTCCATCCTCACTAAACTCCCTCCTTTTATAATGAGCATGATTCAGTGGTATGGGATACACCTGTGAGTCAGCTGCCTTGATTGGATCTCCCAGCTGACTCAGGGCTACTCATGGCCTGCCTGCATGGCTGGCCCATGGGTCTGTGCCTGGGAAACCAGGACAAATTCATTTGCAGTTCTTGGCAAAAAGTAGTGAGTATATTAAGATAAACTCTTTTTTTCTGAAAAATCAAAATATGCGTATTCTCTGACAGATGCATACCTTGAGTACATGAGACCTCAGCTTCTGAAATTTACACTCCTTCCTCAGAGATAAATGATACACTGTCCTGTTGCGTGGACAGATTGTCCATGCAAGAAATATTTCTTCATGGTATTGCTTTCCTAAAACTCAAGAACAGTCTAAGTACTAAGGGAAAACATTTATGGAGTGTATCATCAGTAAAGCACAGTGTAGTGAGCACTGCAATTAAAAAAAAATAAAAATTAGCTGGAGGCCTAAAATAAACTCACGTGGCTAAATCCTACCCTATACACAGGTGCACTGGTGAATGGTGATGTTACGCAGAGGTTTTCCCCTCTAGTGCACCTGTATAACATAGCAGCAAGGCAAACTTTCTATCTCTTCTGAAGCACACAAGCACGCAAGAGAGTAGTAAGAGGAAAACTTAGCATCTTGTGTCGATAAAGGAAATGATCTTGCTGCTCCCTAGGAAACATAACTATCCCACTCCTAGCATGCTCCCTACCCTGTGAAAATCATTTGCACCTTTTTGTTAAAGAAGGAATTACTTTGGTCTTATGCACCTTTGTTCCTCCATCACATATATTTTCTTACTCCAAGCCCTTCTGCTCATAAAGAAAAGGAAGACTCCTGGTCACAGTGTGAGCAGCTGCTCTTCACTGCTACTCTGCTCTTCAGCACACTAACTACATGCAAAGAATATCTCACATATGAAGGCTGGGTTTCCTCTCCCTCATCCTCAGGTTGCTGCTTAAATCCTCCACTGTGTAGGTTACCTGCAACTTAGTCTACACTGACATATGGAGGAGGACTCCTTTTCTATTGCCCAGCCACTTGTCTGGAACTGTGGCACTGATCCTTTCTTCAGTGTATAGTAACCAAAAAGCACAATTACCTTTTCCGGACTGTAAATTTAAGATGCTGCACTCATCCAGCTCTTATTTTTGATCGAGAGTCAATTATTAAAACTTACCACTGAAATCATATAAATTAATTTCATAAAATAATACACGTAATAAAAGTAACACATGAAGCCATGCATTTCTCTCAAACTTCTTGCTGATGGATACCAAAACACTACGTAAATACACTTTCTAATTAAATATTGTTAGTCTATATGTAGCTGTTAATTTTTAATACCTATGTAGGTGATAAGACAGTACATAAGACCATTAAATACTTGTGCTAATGACAGAGTAAGTAAATTGCTTAGGCAGAGATAAAACTTAGATATTCTAAAGTATCAAGCCTTGTCTAACTATTGCTCAGATACATACTCAATGAAGTAGAAGAGCAAACCTCTCTATGCTTTCCTACTGAAATCTGCCTTTAGTTATGGTGCAACAAAACAAAAAACTTTCTTTTTTTTCTCTGATAAAAAAAAACTTGGCCGCATCTACTTTTCAGGTCATGAACTTCTAATCAGATATATCACTGTTGTTATAGTTTCATTAATTCTGTGGAGCTGCATGTAGTTTTGCATTCATCATTTTGCATGTTCTGAACTAGAATAGGTTACAAGGGTCAAAATCTCTTTTTATTTTTAAAAAAAAAAGTCTCCTAAAACCAAACAGCCTATGAGATAATTCTGTACACAACGGCATTTGATGTGTTACATCTCACCAGCATCTGACAACCTTTACTCCCTGCTGATGCAATTCTTTCCTAATAATTTAGTCTCAGTCTATTAAAAGACAATTACAGATAATGCATCCAGGCAAGTGGTGAAGGATGTCCAGAGCAGTACTTGTAGAAAGGTTATCAAAACACAATTCTCAAAAAAGAAGTGTGCTATTGATTTTTTAATCATTTCAGACAGAGACTGTTATATAGATTTTCTAAAGGATTGAACATAACTAGAAGAAGCTGGAAATGGATTTCCCCTTTGCTACTTCATATGTCATAATAATAGATTTTTTTATTCATTTCCCACTAAGTAAAGAACATAGCTATCCATTCAGAAGTCATCTTATGATATCTAGACTTATGATAGACTTTCAAATCCATTGCTATTTTTGAATGCTGCCAGATTTCATATTCCACACATCTCCTGATGAACAATTATTTCCACATTATCCTTAAATTAATAGAAAATCAGAAGTAGTCTTTGAAGCTTTTGTTCTGTGTTGCTGTTACCATCTAGGCTTTCAGTTATAAGCTGACCACAGAGTAAAATAGGACCTTTAATAACATTATGCTTCAGAAAACATTTCTGATGAAGTGAGTTAGGTTGCCATTCAGAATCTGAAAATAAGAGAAAATTAGAGCTTGTTCACCTTTTCATTTGGATAAGAATATATTAAAAAGTGATTTGCCTAATTGATACACAGTTTCTGAAAGCATTTTACAAACTGTTAAATAGAAACCACTTACTAGGACATCTAATAACTGTATGGCTATCTCTATAGTCCCCAAGACAACAATGCAAGATGCAGGGGGAGAGTATTTCACAAGATACATTAACTGAACATACACAATACTGGAACTTAACAAAATATAGCATTAAAGTAGGCATTGTACTTCAAAAGCTTTAAACATTTTCACATAGGGAATGAAGGGGAATGGAGTCAGGAACAGGAAAACTCTGAGGTTCTCCCTAATATTTCCAGAAATGATTTGACATTTCAACATTCACTTACAGATCTGCTCATTGTAGACTATCATTGGTTTTCAGGCTTACCAACAGATTTTCTTTCTTCTCTTCTGTACTCCAGTTTCAATAGCCCTTTTACTTCATACCACAACCAAGATGGTAATACAAGATAACTCAAGATAGGATGACTGGAAATTGTTTGATACACATTAGCATTGTTAGGGCTCATGGTTGTCACTGCAGATGGAAATTTGAAGTACACATCAAAGTACTAGAAAGTAAGCCCCGCTGAGTAAATCTTGGAGGTGACAGAGATACTGCAGCCCCTTTGTCTCTAATCACAGTGGTCAGCTTCTCTGTCAGGCTCCAAATGGGGCTTTTTCAAAAAGGAAGCTGCTCTGATGTTTGATAGGATCTGTATGTAAAGGCTTTGTACAGTCAGCTGGATCTCCTTGTCCAACATGCTGGGATATCACTACAGAAGCAGCCACTGACTTTGGCCCAGGTGGCAAACACCTGTCAAGGCCACAGCCAGGCATGCCTCAGGGAGTGAGGAGTCTCCATACACCTCCCGTTGCCGGTTGCTATCTAGTACCTGCCAGGCAAAGCAGTGAATTTAGATCAATGGATTGTACTCTTTGAAATATATTGATAAACTATTAAAACAGCACTGTCAAGCTTGATGCAGATGTAATCTAAACATGAATGCACATCTGAGCAGGAATTGATTGGGGGATCTATATAACTGCATGTATAATTATATACAAAGGAGCTCACAGATTTTACTGTAATTTTCTATACCTATCATGAACTATCAAACCACTGGTATGGTTGTGTGTCTTTACAGAAGCCTTAAGCTTCAGGGAATCTGCCTGCTTGTTGGATTTCCTTTAGGTGGGCAGAGAAAAGGAGACCAGGATTACCCGTGTATGAACAGTGACAGCATCTCCACCACAGTCTTCAGAGATTAGCAAAAGACTCTTTTCAAGAACACCAAACTCCAGATTTCTGCATGTCAAGAGAGTTAAATAGGAAGTGCCTTCATGGTGCTCAGCCTCTTTGCTAAGCCCTAGATATTACCTTTCCTTTCCTCTGAAGTTAAAGTGTTGATCTTAAAACTGGAATATGCTATAAAGTCTTTACAAATTAACATATTCCTGGATATTCTGTTGACCTATAAAATAAATAGCATGTAATTTTCTTAAAGTATGACTACCCTACCTATATTGCATAGCTAAGAGGTTTTCATTTCAAAAGCATTTCTAATTGCATACATCCATAATGAAGGAAAAAAAAAAAAAAAAGTGTGTGATTTAAAGCACAGCCCTGACCACACTAATAAATGATGAAGTCAGTTCAACACCTGAGATAAGGAAATGGTATCAAATGTACTACTTATACATGCTAAATTCACCACTGTAACAGTACACTTAAGATTTCTATGACTGCCACAAACATCAGATGTTTACAGTGTCCTGACAAGGTTGTTTGGACACTGTCCCAGTGCTTCCTTCTAGGTTACAATATGTTGGCTGTAGGTGACCTAGCAATCATTAGTCTGCATTATAAATCCCAAACAAACATTAAGTTTATCGTTAATGAATACGATTTTTCAGTATACGTTTAAGTGTATATGCCCATGGCTCCCTCTTCTGGATAATCCACACAGAAAATAAGAATTACCCATTTAGAAATGAAGAACCAAAATAATAATAATAAAGAAGGGCAGAAAAGGAGAAAAAACAAACCACTTAAAAGTAATGTATTCTTTATCAAAAGAAGATTCATTTTCCATCTTAATATTTTTCCTTTTTTTTTTTTTTGCATTTTGTTACGATTTTACCTTGAAAGTACGTTTTCAGCCACAAAAATGTTGTAAACAAAGACATCATATGCATTGTTGTCAGAAATATGCAGTCTTTGTTTATTCATTATCTCTTGTTACAATGCGTAGCAGTGGTGTCAAATAATATGTAACTGGACAAAAATAGGACAGAATAGATTGAAGCTAAAATAGGAAATGTATGAGTGGAATAAATAAACCAAATGTTGACATAAAGTAGCTCAGATGAGTAGAGAGGTGCTTGCCATTATTAATAACAGAATGCATAAGAGGGGAATGTGGCCCATATTCATAGGGCCTGGGCAGTTAAACAATGGTTAAGCCCACATGAGTAGGTTAAAAACATGAATTGAAAACTAAAACTAACTTAAAAATATTTCTCCTGAGTGAAATACCATATTTTTAACATTTTAATAAAAATGGAATGAAAAACTTTTAAAATAATAAAATTTTAAAAAAGAGTGTTTCAACTTTTTCAAGTCAGAGAGAAAAGTTCCTTATGGACAAAGTTTGTTTAGTTTAAAGGTTGAAGAGTTAGATTAATAAATTCCAAAAGATATTTTTATTGAAAAATTTAAGTAGAAAATCAACTGTTTGTACTCAATACATATGAAGATGGATACAATTAACAGGATAAGGCTTTGAACAACCTCGTTTAAAGGCAACATCTTTATATTCTCAACTTTGAATATGAGGAGCTGAAAAGGTAAACAGAACTAAAAACTCCAAACTATCATCTCATTTAAATGGTTTCAACGAAAGGAGATATTAGACGGATATTCCATGACAGATAAACAAAGGGGATAAAATCCATCTCCCAAATCCAGTTTAGGAAGAAAAATTAGTAATATAAATTAGTTTCAACTGCAAAACTGCATTCTCATTAGGAACACAGTTTCTTAAGAGCCGAAGGATTTAATTGGATGAACCAGAATTTCCGCCTCATTTTCCGCCCCTAGAAATAGGATATTTCTTATGTGCTTTTGATTGGTTAAGCCAATGTAATTCATCAGGCAAGAAAACCCTGCTCATCAGCATTGTTTGCACATAGTTTTCACAGAAGAAAATAAAGTGCTTTGAGCACAGATTTAAAGGTCTATCTTTAGGGCATCAGGTTTCTTTTTAATTTAGATCTTAGGATTTTCAGATTTCCATAAGTTGTTTTATTTTTCTTTCATATATCTAAGTTCTCATTATTAGAATGTAATATTACACATTAAGTTAAGGACAGAAAGGCAGCTAGTTAGAAAGAAGACTGGATACAAGATAAAATATCTGAATTTCCTTATTTCTTTCCTTACTTTAATTGCAACAATAAGATAGAGATTCCCTTTGGCTTTCACAGAAAATATGGTAAAAAAAAAAACAAAACTAATCCAGTCATTCTCAAAGAGAAGTGCTGTCAAGTAATTTACAGTGAAATGAAGCCACATTCATTAACTTTTAAGGACTGCTGTGTAGACTTAGACAAAAACTATTAAAAATATGGAACTTAAAAAGCATGATTTAACAGTGAAATAGAACTTTTTGAGAAAAGCTGAAAATGAAATGAGAACTGCTCCATAAGCAACATCAAAATATTACATGATGATGGATAAAGATGACATTTACAAGGTTTGGTAATGCAAAATGGTGAAGTTTACAGGAAATTAATCTAATATGCTAGACATATCATTTCTCACACAGCCTGGATCATAATTCAACTGTCTTCACATGACAAGGTCAAAATTTACCACAGTATACACTACACAACTGTAGATTGGAGAGGTTTCATCACATCTTAAATCAGTTTCTGCATAATTTCAGATATAAAAATCTAATTCTGTGGCAACCAGAGGATCCAACCCTGTTATATTAAAAGGAAACTCTCCAAAACTTTTGATTAAAATATAATGAAGAGGAAAAAATCAACCCTATCTACTTAAAAACTCTGTTCATAATTAATTTGAATTATCAGCAACCAAGCAAATATACAGTTTCCTAGGAAAGATAATATATAAAACAAACCCATCTATTTCTTTCAACATATCAGTTTTGCTGCAGACTCAAGTTTAATTCTGATTAAGATGAAAACAGTATGATCAATTTAACAAATACAGAGGTGCTCTTTAGGGCATAGATTTCTAAATGAGCATATACGGCATATATTAAACCATAACTACAAATCCAGTTCCAGTCTATTCTTATGGGTTCTTCTGAAAGAACAGTGCAAAAAAAAAATTCAGATTGAAGACTAATTTTATATTGTATTCAAGTAGAAAACATCATATTCTTGGTAAAGGTCCAACCATAAGACCACCAAAGAGGCTCTTCTGATCAACATTAATGACATCTAAAGTCCTAAAGCATAGCTGTAACTTTTGACATTGACCTACTCAGTAAACTACTCATACATATTTAATGTGACGAAGTATTGAAGGACTATATAATTGTAGAAAATATTATTTTTATTATGTATGACCTGGGTCAATTTATTGTGATTTAACAGGAAATAACTGGCATTCCAGAAGCTGGACCAACTGCTTTCAGTTTTAAGGACGTTCTTCATTTTTTTTTATAGACACATTACTGTTGACTACTTCAAAGTCTGTTTCTCCCACCAGCAGGGGCCCAAGTTCACAAAATTATCCATGGAGTTGATTCAGGACCTGATACTGCAATTAGGTTTCTTTGGTACTCAGGCAGTATGACAGGCAGCTAGTAAAACACTATGTAGTAGTGTTTGCAGTGGTATATGACAGTCCAGTCATCAAACTCCTAAAGGATCCAGAGCTGTCTTCCGTGTACTTTTAACTTGTTCTTTAGACATTGCTTTCTGCAGTTTTACCAATTAATGTATGTCTATTGTACTTCTGTGAAGTATTTTAATCAGCAGGTATAATTTTCCTAGGTACTACACACCTACAAGTACTGCACTTAGTCATCACGTAGTATAGCCTGTATGTGATGCATCTATGAAAATCAGTCTCTACAGATTTCCAAACTTATTCACATAGATTTTCATTAGTCTTTTGTGGGCTAAACACACATTTGGTTTTCATTCTCCTATCTAAAGCTGCTGTCAAACCTATTTCTTCAGTTCCACATCTATAAGTAAGCTTCAGGCCTGCATATCACTGTTCTAACATATGTAACATATGCACCATATAGTAAAATTACACCTCCATACACAGGATATACTGCCAGTTCAAGAAAAAATTAGTACTTCCTTTATTGAAGCAAACATCATGCAAGATCAAAACTTGTGGTATTTGTAAGAAAGTTGTAGCTTTTTCATAGCTTTTTAAAGCAATCCAGTAAAACTTAACAGAAAACAGCATAGCAATGCATAGCATTGAATTCAGAGATAGTTGTGTGATTTTCCATTATCTAAGGTTCTTATAGAGTAATTATTAAGTGTGCATAATCATATTAAATATGCATAACACTGTACAGATTCATTCTTGTTAAATACTATAGGTTTTCTTCATTAAGGAGATAGTAAGCTGACTTCTTACAAACCTGGATAGGTACCTCTGATTAAATTCAATTAATAGATTTTAAGGTCTGGAGGAATCATCACAGCGATCAATTATGACTTGTAACATAAGAAATGTAATGCTATTTAATAAAGTAATTCCTGCATCAAGCTCATTATTTCTGAACTGGTTTGGACCCAACCTGCCAACTGCCTATGTTGACTTGTCTGTATTACATTCTCAGTAACTTCTACTGTGTGAAAAATGACAACTTAAGCGACCTTGAACTCCATGTTATTTTTCCCTATTTTGCTCTGCCATTTTGTTAGGAGAAATGTGGAGCCTGAAAAGAACAGCAAAGTTCTTCTACCTATTTTAAGAAAAAAACCTCATGACTGATCTCATCTCTGGAACTTCAGCAAAGCCTCCAGGCTGTCGTAGAGAAGTGATAATTAGACAATCAAGGTGAATCAAGGGCCACTGTCATGCTGTGAAAATCACCAAGTCCTTTGAAGGATTCACTGAAGCAGGATGAAATATCAGAGTTTGTGATAAAGTCATCAAATATGTTCCTGGTCACAACAACACTACACCCCAGTGGCTCATTTACTGATTTCCTGAATTCAGAAAATCACACTGCTGGAGTCACGTATCATGCTTACCTAAATTTCTAGAGAATAAGCATTAAAACAACATAAATTTTGACAGCGGGACTCTGGTTTTCATGCTCTAGAATTATAATCACATTCTAGAAGGCTTCAGGGCCAAAAACTTGAATTACCTAATAGGCTAAAATTTTGATGCATAAGCATATCTAGATTCATAAAGTTATTATTCTAGATAAAATGCAGGAAAACATAGCAGCATTGAGCTAATCAAAGTGTAGCATATAACAGATGCATAAACACCCCTACTCAAATCCTATCATCAGCTGTCTTTTTTGCTGGGGACATAAACAAAAGAAAGAGGTACTCATTTATAGCTCTGCAAGGAGTAAGAAATCAGCAAATGCTCATCTTAAAGAGAGGACGAACAGTCTCCTTGTGCTTTTCATCTTGTAGGATGGAAAAGAGTAATGATACTAAGGGATATGGACTGGTTGACTTCCAACAGTATTAGTAGACAGAAAGTAGGCAGACATTGAAGATAGTTTCCTATTGTTGCTGCACATCATATTAGAGATATTTGTAAAGCAACAGGGAAAATGTTACTAGCAAAAAAGTGGAAGGAAATGAAAAATCCATTCACTAGCTTAAGCAGCAAGAGACTGAAATAATTACCAGAAAGCCATCAAGGTGCAACTGAAGCAGGCCTTCAAAAAACGCAATATGGGCTTGGGACTAAAAAGGAGTTTTCTTGTAAAAGTTAACTTCTCTCTTTCTTGATGCTATGACAGAATATTTTAACACACATTTTTATCCGTAAATAAGTATGTCTCAAAATAAGTCACAGCTTTTCATGTTTCTAATATTCCAAGATAAACACGGCATGCTTCATATATTGAAATAATCTATCACAGTCTATTGTCTCTCTGTGTAATGGAGGATGACCTTAGTATATTGTCATTACACAGCTTATTAGATATCATTCTTTTTACTACAAGAACTACCTTCATTTCCTCAAATATAACAATGTGCCTACCATAGCATCAGCTGCATTTTTTACTACCTTACTCAATTAAGTTTTTGTTTTTCTAATACTCTGTGAAGATAGCCCATAGATTCCATGCAGACCCTGCAAGCAAAAAGTAAACCTTGGCAAAAGCCATTCTTTGGATTGCTTTTTAGGAGTAGCCAGCAGCAGAGCAGGTTAGGTTAATTCATTGTCGTTTTAGCTTTTGAAGCTCAAGACTGAAGCATGACAATGAATTACAATGAGGGGTTATGCTGCCTGAATGTTGAGAGACAGTGCCTTCAACTACCCCAGAAGCATGACAGCAGTAAGAGTGCATGCCTTTGATTGCCTTATTGATGTTCCAAAATTGATTTATATTATTATAAAGTAGGCTTTAAAAGACTTTTTATGAAGGAATTAAGTCAGTGATTTATGTTATTCTATCATGCTTCAAATGCATTTCATAAACTCCCGCTATTTTAAAGATGGGTTGGGTATGGATTTGCTACAAAACTGTATGACATCACAAAGTAACATTAATCTGGATGTTTTCTCTTTCTTTCCTTATTTTGAGGGGGAGGTGTAGAGTTTAGGAGCAGAGAAGTTGCAAGCAAAGGTGTAATTATTTCTGCTTTTGATATTATTCATTAAACATATGCTCTACTGTACTTGGGGTGGTTTTTTATTTAGCTCGTTTGGGTCTTACTGTTTGATCATCAATGTCTTAAAGTTTCTTTGGGTTAAATGTTTTTTTTGAAAGGCAACCATTTTCTTTTAGGAAATTTTCAACATTGAGCCGAATAGCAGGCAAAAAAACCAAAGAGTTTCCAAGTGTTATCAGTAAAAACAAACAAACAAACAACAAAAGAGCCTATTTTGTTACATTCTCAAGAACATGCTTCAATGCCAATTGCAAAGTCATACAGCTAGGAAAAAAGAATATTGGATTTGGGAGTCTAAACTAGAAAGGGGACTCCTGCATTCTGATGTCTGTTCCCAGGACTGTTTCTGTACTCCATCAGTGTAATTTAAGTATGCATTTCACTAAACCAAAAATTAATCTAAAAATTAAGTGTAAGAACCACATTTTCAGAATTAGAATCTAATTCTAATTAGAAGTAGAATTACTGTAATTCATTTTTAACAACATATTTGGTATTATACGTCTGATATTCAAAGATATCCAGAAGCAGCTGATAAGATTACTTGATTTTATAACATCAGCCCTTCACCTCTTTCTATCACCTTAGTCTTTTGCATTTCTTGTCTATCTGTCAGGGTTTGAGGTTGGGTCAGCCACTAAAAGGATAACAGATGCTCTCTATTAACCCCTCTCCTTTCCTGGACAGGGGAAGGGAAAGAAGAAAAGGGTGACAGACTTGTGGGTCAGAAAAAATCCTAAATCAGCTTTAATGAAACAGTAATAAAAATACAATATAATTATTATTGTTAATAATAATAATGAAATATATACAAATACATACAAACCGAATGTCAAGCTGCCCCCCCATCGTGTGCTCCCCACTATGATGATCACATCACCACTGGTGCTGCAAAGCAGCTCTGGAAAGATCCCAGGCTGGACTCCAGGACCCAGCAGCAGATGGGAACTGTATTCAGAAACACACAAATTGGTGTCAAAGGTTTAAGGAATGGACAAGAGTCCTCCCAGGACATGAGTCATAGAAGAAAAGAGCTTGCCCCCAGCTTTATACTGAGCCCATACGTGTGTGGGATGGAATATTTCATTGGTCAGTTTGGGTCACCTGTCTTGTCCGCTCCTCCCCACAGGTGCAACCCTTTTGCACCCTTACACTAAGAGGGGCTCCGAAGTGGCACTGAAAGAATTCAGCAGTGACCTTGGTTTGTGTAAGATTAAGTATAAGCAAGAGCCTTTCTGCACACCATTGTACTGTGAGCTCAGTACTAACTATAAACATCAAGCATTATCACTTCTAGGAGCAGACACTGTCTGAAAAACGTTGTTAACTTCAGAAAGTGCAGTTAAGAAGAGACTTAACTGAAAAGTAAAATCGCTGAAAGGATTGTAACTGTATAAATCCACAACTGGAATAAATTTCTTGAACATAACAATTTGAAAGAATAAGAAAATGTGGAGAATAAAAGCAGTGAAGTATTTGGATTCTAATAATAATATATAACTTTACAATTACTTTAAATGAAATCCAACAGAAGCAGTGACTTGGCACAAGTTCTCTGTTCAAAATCCCTTTTGTTCCTCCATGTAAAGGTGACTATGCAAAGCTGTCCAGTGAAGCTGAACAGATGGGTGGATTTCACCAAGAGCACTGACCAGTGACCTCCACAGCTGCTTGGAAGGAGTCTAGCCAATCTGTATAATTAAAGCATCCGTTTTCAGTAGTGAAGTTGCTACAGACTGTAGCAATTAGATTCTAACATGTGTCTAGCAACTATTATAGCTGTCATATATTGATTCTGTGAGTTGCATTGTTATATTACCCAAGCTAATATTTACTGTCACATTCATACCACAGCAAAATGGAAGAAAGACATCACAAAGAGATTTTTGAAGGCTTGTGTTTCTTAAATAAATCACAATTTCTCATATTAATAGCATTCATCTGTCTGTTGAAAAAATTGCCTTAACCTCTTTCTAAAAGCCTGTGTGTCATTTGATATATTTGCTGCAAATTGGAGTTGCATCACAGAAAATGAATGGGTTTAGTCAAATCAAATAAAATTATATGCCAGCTAGATTTCATATATTCTAAATATGGCAAAACTATTACATACATATTAAATGTATTTATGTAAAGGCTGCCAGTGATTCACAAGTGAAAGGGCAGCATTAAGGGAAGAGATTAAAATACATCATGCAGGCAGTATGTCATTAAAAACATTCTCAGAGATCCAGAGGTTGCCTATGGTAAGAAAGGCTTACTAGTGTAGCCTGCTTTATATTACTCATTCTGTAAATAAAATCAGCCACAGATACGTGTAATGTGGCTCTACACAAGCCCCTCTCAGGGCTGGCAACACTTGTGAGGCTGGATGAGCCTGATTATACTTATACAAGCAGCTCAAATGGCAAATTTTCCCATGACTCAGGAGTCAGAGACTTCCCAGAGCAGGAAAAAGAGAGAAGTGGTTGCAGAGCAATCTTCTGCCTGCCAAAGAAGTAATAAAAGATATTGAAGCTGTCATGGATGCACAGGTATATCGTGGTTGTTCCCTTTCCCCTGTATTCACCCTACTGGAAAACCTATACAACAGTGGAATTGATTTTGAAGCTAGAAAGTACCGTTAAATCACATAACATGACCTCTTCTGGCAATGCAGACAAAGATGTACATCCATCTGTACCGAAGCCAACAACTTGGATGTAGCTAAAAGGTAATTTCCAGTTCTTATTTAGAAAAGATATAGAATTAATAGTTTATCTTGATAGTTTTTTAAAATGCTTTATCACCTTTCCCATGGGATATTTGTGCCTATTTCTAAACTGGCTATAAGTTCCAGCCAATCTTCTTGTTATGTCTTTCTTTGACGAATCATTTTTAACATTGTTTTTTTCAGCAACCTAGAGAGTTTGAAAAATCTAATCTGTGCAGTTATTTGATCAGTTTTTCAAGTCACTTTACTTTTTGGGCATATTTCACTTGAGTTTGCAGTCAGTTAAAAAGCCTTTTCCTTTGTCTTCCTTTACAAGACTACCTTTGTTCAGTCTCGGTTCAGCTTGTTTCATGCAAAGTATATCAGCCAAGTAATTTTGACATAGATGTCATGGATTTCAAAATCACTCTATAGTTTAAGACATAAATATTTATAACTAATACCTCTTCTATTTTAACATAAATTTAAGACTTGCCCCTGATAAAAAAGCCAAGCAGATTAACGGAAGACAGCAAAATTCTCAGGGTTTGTCTCAGCTGCAGACAGATCTGTTCCTCAGACAAATTTCAGAACTAGAGTAACACAGACATTTACTTGGCTTCTGAATTAGTAAAGCTGCAACTTCACTGGTCTTCTGCCACATTCCCTCAGTCTGTAAAAGGCAGTGCTCCACTGCCATGCTCTGTCGTAGGATGGACAGCCTTTGGGGAGAGAGGAGAACAGATCCCAGCATTTTCCAAATACAGCCAACAATTTCAGGACAGTGAAACCACAGTCATTACTTTTACTTGAGATATGGTCATCATATCGATAGGTAAGTTATAACACCATTTTCTCCTTAGAGAGTATCTATCAATACTATTTGACATGAATAAATACTGCGAAAATATGCTTATATGCACGCATTTGAATAAAAACTATGAATTCAATTTCACACTCTTGAGAACTTTTTCCATTTTTAAAAATACCTAAACAGGTCCTGTTTTTTCTCTTGTCAGAAAAAAAAAAAAAAGTAGCCTTGCAATTGCTGTGTGCCTAGTTCACAGTTCTCTGTGTGGCTAACAGGAAATTTCATTTAACCATTTAGGAGCAGAAGGGGAAGCAATAATAATGCAGAGGCATTCACTGCAGTTGTGCTACAAAGCCACAGGACTTCAAAACAAAATCAAAACAAATAGTTCATGAATAACACATGGCCTGATATGTTTGTATATAAGCCGTCAGTGAATAAGTTCCAAAGTAAACTTATTTATACAATCAGAATTTTTTTGGTGAATAATGTATGAAGAGAAACATGGTAAAATTTGCAAACTTTATGCACTACAAATACCCAGTCTCCCACATAGAATAAAAAACCAGAACAAGGTAAGATAAGACAGGAGATACGAAATTATTACTAGCTGCCAACCAGTAAAATGGCAACTAATCATGGTAATCCCTCACTTCAAACCTATTGGCACAGGAAAACACTGGAAAGATTTCCTCAGGAGTTGTTAGATTAAATGTGATGCACACTTACCCAGAAAAGCACCTAGAAAAAAAATCTCTGGGGAGAAGAAATTAAGGTGCTCATGGCAGCTGCAAAGGCTGCTAATAGGTGAGTGAAAATGTCATCAGCTTTGACTGGCTTTTCTTCACCAGCTGCTAGTGGGCTGCGTTCTTCAGTCCTATCCCATACCTTTTTAGGTCTTTTCACTTCAGCTCCACGCTCTTCTTCATACTCATTCTTTTATCCCTTCACTTTTCTCTCTGTATGTCCTCCCCTCTCCTCCTCTTCTATATAGTCTCTCTTCACTATTTTCTTGATGTCCTCCTAACCAGAGGAATAAAAACAAAAACAAATAAACAAAAACCCCCCACCAAACTAAAAGCACATAAAAAACCTTACAACCTCATAAAATTACCATGATCTTTCTGCCTTTCATATCCTTCATTTGCATTTTGTGTTACGTAAAAGATCTTCAGAGCATTGACTATCTTCTTATAGGTATTTATCTAGTATTTAGGAAAAAAGAGTTTATCTTGTTTGGTTTGTGCATACTATAATACATAAATTGAGTGTACTCATGAGTAAACGTCATTTCTAACAAAATATTTTACTACGTTGAACTTGTATTACACTTGATGTCATTAATTTTGTTTAAGAGAGAAATTTTAGAGATAGGACATTTTAAAAAGATGCCAAAATGTGGTGTTCTCAGAAACCCTTCTGTGCATATTCTGCTTGATCCTGCTCATCTCCTTTGGCTCCCAGACCCTTTGGCTTCCACAGAACCAAGGAACCTATTACCAGCCTACATAAATTCAAATCATAACTCAAATGTCTGAGTAAATTCTAAAATAAAATAAATGATAATGGATGATAAAGTTTTGTTCCATCATCTTGCCATACACACCTTAGCAATAACTTACTGGAAGTTAGGCTTTCCCAGTTCTCCAGGTGATGAAGTGCTCACTCCCTGTCATCTGGCCATATATTTATCTCAGTTTAAACCATTTAACTTTGGAGTCTGCGTTCAGCTCTTGGCACATATCATCAATGTTACAGCATAACCTTAACAACATAAGCATAATTGTGCATATATCCAGCAATCTAAGAAACCTATTCTCACGGCTTCCCTCTATTGTGTAAAGCATCTCTTTCCTTTGAAGAATTAAGACCAAAAAGAAAAGGGAAAAATATGAGAGATGACCAACTTTTCTACTGAGGGACTATTTCTAATGTGCTTTTGCACACTTACTGATCCTGGAATGAAATAAAATATAAGAAGAATGACATTTTTTGACAGGTTTGATTGTTTTGGAGTTATGCAGTGCTTTGAAGATTAACAGTGGTTTAGATTCTAAGCAATCATTCCAAAAATCAGCTAGGTAGCTATTCAAGATAGTAACTTTTCATTTTTTGGTTCCAAAGGATGTTACATAAAAACTAGGATAGTTATGGTTCAATTGCTAATGCAAATACAGTTCCATCATTACATTTAGAAACAATATATCTGATTGTATGCTGAAAAGCAGTGAAATGGAAAGAACACTGCAGAATATTAAAATCCACAGAAAGCACAAAACAAAGAAACAGTAACTTTTCTTATACATGATAAATTTCAATCCCATGGAAAACATTTTATCCTTATTGTGTCTCAGTTTCTTAAATAGTAAGCTAGCACTTACCTCAGTGAGTAACATCTAGTAATTCAAGGTTTTGAGGGAGCAACTTCTATGTAAATTGAAACACTACAAAGCTATTCTCAAGGAAATCACCCCTTTTATGAAGAACTTTTCAACTTGCAATAAATTCAGTGCAATGATACTTTACGCATATGTATCTTCTCAAAAAAAAAAAAAAGAAATGTGACTATAGAGTTTTCCAGTAATAAACTAGATTAGACTGTAAATATTAATGAGAAATTAGTCCAGTCTTCACAGAAGTCACAGCATATCACAGGCCTTCACAAAGACAAGGCAGTTTGTCTTTGATACTGCCTGTGCTGTTCACTGTTTCAGTTTAGCTGAAGAGCTTTGATTTCACAGAGAATATTTGCTGATGCCAAAAGATGATCTTTGTCTTCTGTGCTGAGCAGATGATGTTGCTCAATTCTCTTCAGAATATCTTTGCAATGTGTCATTTGTCACTTGTTAAATGTAATTGATTACATAAAATAGCCTCTGGCAGCCTGCTATCAGCTGCTTTCAATACCTAGATCAAGCTAAGTTTGCAGGGTAATGCTTTCACCATATGTGTGGCAAGCATTTGGTGACTGATGGTGACATCCAACCTTGTATTAACTGTTGATCAGATGAGCAAATTGCATCCCACATCAGTCAAGTAACTGACACTGATCTATGAAAAGGCAATCATAAAGACAATATCAAGGATATGTTACTTTTGATTCATTGTCATCTCATCATCTTGCTCTAGTCATCTTTCTGAAATATTTGTCCTGGTGATGATTGTCTAACTCTGATATATTAACAATATGAGTTTTCTTGACATCACTATGACTGTCTTGGACTGTATCTTTAGATTCAACAACTGCCCAGTTCAAAATCATCCAGCAAGATGAATTTGTCATTTGTTGGAATGCCTTAATTGTTGAAATACTAATGGAACAAGTAGGTACACATAGGTACATGTCAGCTAATACCTTGTGCCTTGGGTTTACATGGTCAGGTTTTGATAGTGGGGGGACAGCTACAGGGATGGCTTCTGTGAGAAGATGGCAGAAGCCTCCCCCATGTCCCATAGAGCCAATGTCAAATGGCTCCAAGGCAAACCCGCTGCTGGCCAAGGCTGAGCCCATCAGCAACAGTGGTGATACCTCTGTGATAACATAGTTAAGAAGGGGGAAAAAGCCTGGGCAATACCATCAGCAGTCAGAAGAGAGAGGAGTGAGACTATGTGAGAGACACAAGTCTGCAGACACTCAGGTCAGTGAAGAAGGAGGAGGAGGAGGTGCTCCAGAGGCCAGAACAGAGATTCCCCTGCAGCCCGTGGTGAAGACCATGGTGAGGCAGGCTGTCTCCCTGCAGCCTATGGAGGTCCACGGTGGAGCAGATATCTACCTGCAGCCCATGGAGGACCCCACACTGGAGCAGGTGAATGCCTGAAGGAGGCTGTGACCCTGTGGGAAGCCCACACCAGAGCAGGCTCTTGGCTGGACCTGTGGTCCCATGGAGAGAAGACCCCATGCTGGAGCAGGTTTACTGGCAGAACTGGCAGTAACGTAAGTGCTGAGTGATCTCCTTGTCCTCATCTTGACCCATGAGCCTTTTGTCATATTTTTCTCATCCTGTCCCACTGAGGAGGGGAGTGATAGAGCATCTTGGTGGGCACTTCACATCCAGCCAAGGTCAACCAACTACACCTTGATTTTATTATATTATGTTATAAGACTTGCACAGTCAATTATAACTGCATCAAAGTGTGATCTGCAAAGCAGATGAATTACAAGTGCTGCTACAGGAGTATCATAATAACCAGGTTCATAAACAAGTAGCAAGTGGTTTTCGGATCTTGTGTCACTGTCAAGAGATGTTACATCCTAAAAAGTTTGCAATATTACTGGTACTGTGTAGGCTTGGTCAGCTGTAGAACACCAATGGGATGCAAATTAAGTAAGTGACTTTAAATGTCCATTCACCTACCTTCACAGCTGTGAGTGAGAAACAGCTCCTTTGGTAGAGCTGCTCTACAATTCTGAAAGATGTCCTTGTGACCCAGGAGGAACAGCAAGCAACAAGAAGTTAGAATAATTGAAAATTACAAGCTTGCATTCAAAAAGATGCATGATTTATAGGGAGAAATTGTCTACTGGCAAGGATTATAGCAGAGAGATGAAAATTATGCTAGATTTAGATAACCATCTGAGTATGGGTGATAAACATGTTTGGACTTGCTTTCAAAGCTTTCCTTCTCCTTATTTAATTTTTTTTAAAGAACAAAAAATAGAGCAGAGTAGCCCTTTGTAGCTCGTTCAGCTAGTTGATCTAAGGAGCTACATACAAACTTTATCCAATCCCAAAGTTTTTTAGAGCATTAAAGGACATTTTGTTTTGATTTTGAAGAAGGGAAAAGAAATACACTTACAACAAATGACTTGCCCAAGGTCAGCAGCTCAGACGCAGACCACACAGATCAGGTCTCCCGATGTCTAGTTTGATGCCTATCCTCTGTAAAGAAACCATGTTCATATTGGTCTTTTGGCTGCTGTTCAACAATGCAAACTCATCACATTTGTTTTCTGGTAGCACTGCCAGGTTTCCATCATCTTTTTTTTCTTCTTTCTTTTGAATATATTTTTCCACAGCCATACTATCTTTCTATTTTATTCCCCCTCCTACCCTGGAAAAAAAACCAAATAAAAATAAACCCACCAAAAACAGTTAACCTTATTAAACTTATTCTAATGTTTCCTAAAAATTTCCTTAGAGTAGCAAGGAGCCTGAAGGAAATCTCTGAAGTGAGCACACTTTGGAAGGCTGAAGCCCAAAGTACTTCATTTGTAACTCCAGCCTAATCTTTTACAGAGTGAATAGAGGATCATAACTTGCTCACTGTGGCTGGTAGGGGACTGCATTACTCTCTAGGGAGCCTGTTCTTCAGTTAGGATATCAATCCTGAAAACTTCGTAACTGTCACAGAAGTAGAGCACCTGAAAAAATATTTGACTAGCAATTTGAGTGTGTATAAAATCTTTAATGTCTCATAGTAGAATTTTGAAAATGCTTATTTCTTCTCTCAAACTATACAGTTGTTTAAATATTTCATTAATATAGTAAATGACCAAAACAATTGCTGAATTTGACAATCCAGATATTCATACACTTTTTAAAGTACTGATACTCCATTTCCTGCATTTATAGTCTGCCTACCTAAGAATATAGATGGGTTTTTTTGTTCCTCTTACACTGTTTTAGTACATACCTACATTTGATTAAGTAACTGTTTTTCACTGCATATACTTTATTTATTCCAATGCTATTTTAGAAAAATGCAGGAATCTGCTGAGAGGAAAGATCATTAATAGGTGTGTTTTCACTTTTCTACAAAGTATGTATTTACATTCAAACTTGTACAGGGCCTAGATAATTGTCTCAAACATACTCTTTAAAGTTTCTGTTTCAAATGAGGACAAGTTGAAATATATTTTACCTACTCTTGTACCTTGGGTTTTTGTTCAACGCCTTTCCTAAGTGATAATCAAGTAATCCAAGTCATAATTTTATCAAGACACAAAGATTCATCATCTTATTGCCATGATATTTACTGTAAGATCACTTGGCTCCCAGTGTGAGGCACAGACATTTATGAGACATCCACATAAAATGATTAAATGCCTAAAGGGTTAGATTTACTACCAAAGCACTTTCATGGAGAAAGAACACTTTTCAGAAAAGCACAACAGGAAACTGTTCACCTATGTTTATTTATGAGTCTAGCACCTTTTCTTAACTCTTTAAGTGACCTGGGTGCTTTCTCAAGGTACTTTCCAGCATCTTAGTAGCAAAAGATGACATGCTATATGTAAAACAGTTTTCACATATGACTGATAACACTCAGCTTACATTTCAGTGGTAAACAGTCATAAATTCTGTATTAGGAATTCTGTTGTAGCTCTAAGAGCTACAGAAATTTACATAAAGCCTCATGAATACCTACCATCCATCTACGTGTACATATTTGTGATCAGATGACAATAATATTTAGACTGCTTTGTTTCATCAAAGTTCTGCTGTACCTGACTCCACTTTAAGGATCCAGAAAACAGCTGCAAAACTTAAACTCCGCTACACAGTTATGACATGGTCATTTATTATGTAAAATATTGTTTAGACACAAATAGCAAACAAAACCCAGGGGAACTTCCCAGACTTATTATCAGTTACTATATTAAAATGGACCATTATCTATAGATGAAGATTTCTATATTACAACAGGGTGATTGAATGTTTTACAAAGGGTAACAAGGAGCAATAGGGACAATAAGGAACATAAAATGTAATATATATATATATGCAAAATGGATTTGCAGGTGTCAGATGGTTGAAATGAAGTAGAAGACAGAAAGACAAAATGACGACCAATTAGTTAAAGATTTTCTATGACAAAGCAGACCATGTGTATTGTCAAAGAGATTTTCCCCTCAAGGTTTCTTACAAATCAATGGCCTATAGGCATTTGCCTCACATATGTTGAGGTTTAATAAGGCTCTTTTCTCTGAGAAGATCTTTCATCTCATCAGACTATTTTATGCATTTTAAAGCTAGGAAATTAATGCAAATATTGATTGCTGAAACTGTCAAGCAGGGCACAATGTTACTAATGTTTCAGCCCATTTGGTATACTGGGTTGTTCACATTTGTCTGTAATTAAAAGATTAAAAGATTATTTCTAATTTGACATGAGATCATAAATAAACATATTTCTTACATTCCTTAAACTATAATGTATAGGCTTTTGCCCTTTTATGATATTTCATCCTACCTAATGGAGCTCACAAAATATGCATTCATCTTACTTCTGAAAACAAGATTTTAAAGTTTTTAAAGCAAAACCCTTTCATCTCTGTATCCTTTATTATTATTATCACTACCACAAACACTACCTATCACAAGCAGTATATACAACAGTTTTTGTGGGAACAAGAGCATGATTCTCACCACCAGGTGGTATGCATTCAAAGGCATATTCTTCACATATGTTTGTGGTTTACCAGGAACAGAACACAAATTAGTGCTTTTTGCAGTCAAAGTTAATTTAACTATTGCTAAACTTACCTCATCTTCAGGAACTAAAATGGCAAGTACTAATCCATATTATGTTGTTCAGCAAACAAAACCAACTATTTTCGGTGCTTAGGGGTAAAATACTTGTACTTGTTTCACAAGGCTCGGTCCTGGCTGTAGTTGAGTCAAACATGGGTCTGGATGCCAAGGAATATTTTTCTATCACCCTTCTCCAAGCCAATACTCTGAACACCAACAGTCACCAAGAAAACAAATACACTACTATGTGCATCTGTGCCATAACGGGCCAAAGGAATACAAAAGGCAGCCAATCCAAAGATGTATTTTATATCCTAATAGTAAAGACATTGAGATTAATGAAGCCTAGTTTGGCCTAACTGTAGTTACATTTAGCATCAATATTTAATGATAGAACCTGAAAAGGATTTCCCAGTGGTAATGTCATATTGTGCATTTTGCTTGTTTAACTTCTTTTAGAGCATTTGAAGGACACACGCAAAAAAATGTCAAAGGTTAAAAAGGTAAACAAGTTAAGTTTCTTGTTGACAAAGGTAACCCCACAATTCCATTGTAATAAGCATTGTGTAACATCACTCAATATCCTTTTTTCTCCAGTGAGAAAGCCCAGAGACTTTTGTCTCTAAAGTTGAAAAGAAAAGCACCCCTATCAAATCTGAAGCATTTTCAGAGTGAGTAGGTGTTGAAACAATTACTTATAATCATGTCCTAGGAAGTTAAATTATCTGTTCATATAAACTGTTTTTCCTTTCTTACCCCAACTTGGCAGTAAAGGTGAGATGGCAAATGCAAATACAGAGATGATTTTTATATAAGAAATAGAATATAACATCTATTAAAAAAAGAGCAGTAATGGGCCTGCACCACTTAGTCTGGAGAAGAAGAGACTGAGGGGAGACCTTAGTGGTCTCTACAATTACCCAAAAGGAGTTTGTATTGAAGTGGATGCCAGTCTCTTCTCCCAAGTAACCAGCAAAAAGACGAGAGGAAATGGCCTCAAGTTGCACCAGGGATGGTTTAGAATGGATATTAGGAAAAATTTCTTTACTTAAAGAGTGGTTAAGCATGGGAACAGGCTGCCCAGGGAAGTGGTGGAGTTGCCATCCCTGAAGGTGTTAAAGGAAAGTGTAGACATGGCACTTCGGGACATGGTTTAGTGGGCGTAGTGGTGTTGGATTGCTAGTTGGACTTAATGATCTTGGAGGTCCTTTGCAGCCTTAATGATTCTGTGAATCTTCCCATGCGATGGATGCCAGTTTGGAGATTTTTCTCTTACAAAACAGCATAATTCAGCAAACGGATCTTCTTCTGGAACTCTTTCCCTCGAGCAATTCAGGCAAGCCCAAGATACATTTCTTCTGGCGGATTTTAATTGTATCTGTCCTACTGTAATAGAGAAAATCATACCTAGATATATTGCTTTTCAGACGTAGGATAATAGAGTCTGATCACCAAGTGTAAACAGTCATTAATATTTTATTAACATAGACCATTTTGATACCTTCCAAGTATACTTTAATATTTTAGAATGTATCTTAACTATAAGACCATATATAGACTAAAAATAGTTTCTACACATGGGGAGTTGAGTTTCTTTTTCTTAATGAGTGGCAAAAATTAATGCATAAATTGACTGTTCCTAGTTATTTAAGGTAGACTTGGAAGACTGGGAAAATTAATCTCTTATTTGAAAAAATCTCTTTGGAAAAAGTCACAAAACTCAACAGTGACACAGTAGCAAAGGCTTACGTACTGCCTTTTAAATCTGGAGAAGACTAGTAGTAACTTAGCCTTGATACTTTACTATCTATCTTCTCTGAAATGAGGCAACTATGACATTACAATTTTCACTCATTTGACTAGTGTCAAAAACAATATATCCCATTTCTCTGTGTGTAGGTCTGACAACCTCTGTGAACTAAAGATTAAACTTACAACTTTTATTTATGTTTAGTTCTTCATAATCCACTTAAAGGAAACTGTATTATTTTAATGTATTTACATTTGACCAATATGTTACATTACATAGCTGATTGTGTATCTTGAAACTTATAGTTCTGTACAGTGCATAAAGAGGGTGCTTCTTACTCTCTCAGTGTAATGTCTCTGTCTTCTGGCTTTGAAGCTAAAGTAATGTAGAGAACATTTTTTCTTACACCAGTAAGAAAGTTAACTTGATTTCTATTTTTACTGTACTTCAGAAAATTAATTTAGCATTTGGAAGAGTTAGATTGCCACTTCATTTTGAAAGAAATTTGAAGAGGGTTTTTTTGCTTAATTTCCCAAAGGCTTTTGAAAATTTTCATCATTGTTAATATTTCATGGAATTTGAAATAGAGCTAAATAGCCCAAAACCTAAAGATCTTGCTGGGCAACTTGTGAAACACAACCTGCAATACTTATCTCATGTGGTTTCCAGAATGGAAATAACTTCACTCATATATCAGAAATTATGTTTCCATCTCCTCTCAAAGTGCACTCATAAATCAGTTAGGTATTTTATGTTGGACAAGATTTTTATGTAAATCCAGAGTCCTCATACTTTCTAAAAAAAATAGAATGATTGATGGGCTCCTTTCTTATCCACTCAGTATCGGAAGACCTAGATATTAGGAAGAAATTCTTTACTGTGAGGGTGGTGAGACACTGGCACAGGTTGCCCAGAGAAGTTGTGAATGCCCCCTCCCTGGAAGTGTTTAAGGTCAGGTTAGATGGGGGTTTGAGCAACCTGGTCTAGTGGGAGGTGTCCCTGTCCATGGCAGGGGGGTTGGAACTGGATGATCTTTGAGGTCCCTTCCCACGCAAACCATCCTATGATTCTATGATTCTATGTTTGACCAAGTTTGTAGTGTAGATAGACTGTGGGGCACTGTGATTAGCCCTGATTTTCAGAAGTCCCAAAAGTGCAGTGTTCCCATAACAGGCTAAGTCAGATGTCTGTACTCCTTCCTACAGGAGCCTGCCCTGGTCTAGCAGAGTTTGCTAAATGTGGATGTATTTCTGAATTCAGCCGAGATTTGAAACAGAATGACATGGGATGTGATGTCACCATCAGGTTATTGCTGAGTCATAAATATGAGGCATTAAAACACCATAAAGCATTTTTGTCTGCCTGCTTGTTGGAAAAACTAATTTCACTTCCTATCTTCTTCACAAGAACAATTCATCTAATTTCAACAAGGCCTCCACCTAGCTTTACGCTAGAAGAACCCAGCCTCTGAAAGAGCCATCATAAATCTAAGGCATACATCTTGATTAAATAGTAAATCACTGCTTATGTGCTCAGAGTACTTTCAGCCTGATTCTGCATGAAGGTAGATTTTAATATTTTTAAATCCTAAGCTCTAAATTGTATTTTCAAGCTTTAAGGAAATATTTATGAGGTACTGATAGATTATATTTCCTAAAAGATTGCAAAACTTCAAGAAGCAAAGAGTAATTGTATCATCCATTTTTGTTATGGTCTCAAAGCACCAGAAAGAGCCTTGAACTGCTTTTCTTTCCTTCTGTCCTCCTTCCAATAAATGTTATCACTTAATAAGGAATCTCTCACTTTTTTTATTCTTAGATGCTTTCAGTCTTCATGGCATCTAAACAATTCTCAGCCATGAATAAATCTCTCTTCTGTGGAGGAGGAAATATTATTATTCCATTATATACAAATGAGGCAACCAAAACACAGGCACACGAGATAAATTACAAAAGGCATATGGCAGAATCGAGAACAAAGTTTCACTCATGTTGCAGATATATCAAAGTTATAAGTGTATTTCAGAATCATTTCAAGAAATGTAATGGGCAGTGCTATATAAAAGATTGTAAGAGATCTCCAAGTGTAATCCTTGCCTTAAAATTTATGATCCTGTTGAGTCCCATCCTGTTATCTTAACAAATGTATTTTTTCTAGACAAGCCAAAACCAGAGGCAATTTGATGCTTTCAGTAGCAATAATTATTATCAATATCTCACTATAAACATATACTGTGTTTTATACATGTTTAGGATGAATTAAAATTTGATTTTCTTCCATAAAAGATGCTGGAGCTGCAATAAGAAAATGGTCAATTTGAAAAAAAATAAACTCTAAGAAACAGTTTTAAAGGACACTCATGTAAGAATAAGAACACTACTTAGCAGGGAGTTTAATAAAATACCCTTGCATATTGGAAACTTATGTGTTTGGAAAACATTATCAAGTTGATGAATCTAAGATTGTTGGGTAATTTTGAGAGAAGATAAAAGAAATTTTTCCTTTAAAATCCCTGCTTTGCAGTGTTAGCTTATCTTTTGATACTGTCCATTCAGGATTTATTTAGTTGAGACCCAGTACCTTGCTGAAACTGTTTTACTGCTTTTTGGAATTTCCATTCAAGATTTGCCCACAGTACAGGGATGCCCTAAAGGGAGATAGACACAAGTCATGTTGCAGCCAGAACTAATAGCTTTACTGTCTCCTAGAAACTATGGTGCAGACATTTTGTACCTACAGAGGACTCAGTAGTGCAGTTATGCAGAGTCTGAATACTCCCGTTTTTTCAACAGCTTATTCCCATGTGTATGAAATTCAGCATTGCAATAATATTGACAGCTAAGATTTTGTGAAGATTGTTTTCCTGTGCTTGGAAAAAGAAATTACAAAGAATTATACCTCCCAGAGATCCTGGCATGAAAGAGTTTTAATCAGCTATTACTATGCAGAACCATAATCAGTTCCAGCAAACGGACTGGGTGAGGACTGCTTAACTCTAACTGATTATATACTGTAACCTGCCTTTGTGATTATTGGTTTCTATAAAGAAATGCTACGGAGTTTTGGTCTTGTTTATGAAATGCTATGACTAGTAGATTGCAGTTATTTCTGGGATGTACTCAGTGGGAAGAAGAAGGCACGGTTGGTTTGAGGAATTCTGGTTTTAATCAAATTGATTTTCTAACTGAGATATTGTAAAAAAGCATTCTTTGAATAAAAGCACAAATATCATCACACTTTACTGAAAACAGATTTCTCTTTTTGGGGAGTTAGGTAAACAAATTGATGTTATTACCGAAATACTTCAATTAAAACATCTGCATAAAAAGCTAGCCAAGAATTATTTGTCTAGTACCATGATGAGGAAAGGGATGTTGTCTGCATTTAAAGGAAGATAGATATATGAAGTAATAATTGTTCTAATAATATACTTTGGAAAATCCTGTCTAATGTTGCTGCTTCACAGACACACGTTTTCATCTGGCTGTGCTCTTACACAGATTCTAAACAAAGATTCCCTAAGAATCAGAAGAAATGGTCTGGATTTAGCACACTTACTTCAACTGTCAATAAGTGTTCCCTCGAGAGAAGGATACAAACACTGATTTGCTGAAATTGTTTTAATACAGATGGTGAAAAATACTCTGGCTTGTCATGTGTACTGACATCTTGTTGCTGTCTAAAGTTTCTTTACAAATATCAGTAAAAGACATATAGTGTAATGAAAGATAATTGCTCCACTTGCAAATTTGAATGAGTACTGAATCCATTAAAAAAATCAGAAAATGTAAAAATAAGTCATATCTTTACCTTGTTATTCAGGGTGCCACCACATATTAAAATAAAGAAAATGCTGCTAAATTTACAAATGAATTATGATCACTGGTATATATAAAAAATTAAGAGATACTGGAAAAATATGCTAAAATCATATTTTGTTTTCAAATAGAGTGTGCAACTGCAATGCAAATTGAGAATAAAAGTATAGGGATGTGTGAGCATAATTTAGCCCTGCAGCACAAGCCTAATATATACATAAAAGCTACAGATTTATAATATATGACTCTAATATAACATTGTAGTCTACAGTTTCACTGAAGCAAGCTTAAATGCCATTCCTCTTGCCTCATTCCCAAAGGCACCAGGAGGCAAAAAGGAAATGAATGAGTAAAAATGTCAGGAGAAGAACTGAAAAATCTAAATGCATTTCATTTCACAGCACTGTGTGTATCTCTTATGGACAAATTGGCTCTGAGTGTAAGGTCATACACTCAGCTGCTGCAAATTTGTGCAAGTCACTGAAGGAGGAGAATTAATTTACACCATGAAGGATCTGTCTTTCAGTCATTACAATGCCCAAAACCAAAGTTAAGCTGTGAAGTTTCACGCTCTTTATGAATAGACGAGGTTAGTTTGCACTCCAGGAACTTACATTGTTTCAGTCCGTCTGTTGTTTGGAAACAAACAAGACATCACAGAGCTCAGTTACTGAAATCAGACCAGAGGTGATATAAAGCAAACACATAAACTTTCCAAAACTCATGCTCATTTGCTGGAGATAAAAATTAATACCATACATCTTCAGGCCACATATACTTTTCATACTTGTTTTGCATGCAGATATAATTGCACGTGAGAGCTTTCTGAGATCAATAATACTACACATGATATAATCTTGGCAGATTCCCATTTACTTTTGGAAATACCAAGATAAGACCCTCCCAAGGCTAAAGCATTTTTTTAACCAGGTTATATTTTTTTCTTTGTGAGGCAAGATATTTTTCCCTCCTGAAATGATTACTACAAGTATCTAACTGCATTCCTACTATTTTTTAAAAATGCACCAATTTTTGTTTTTATTATGGAAATATTAATGCATTGATAATTCTTCACAACACCAAGCGTAGCATTCTTCTAGAAGTGTTATTGCACTTAAAACATTTCAAATTACAAGAAAAATAAAAACACAGTTTAAAATACAAGCAGGATGATTTTCTACATGATGCAGACAAATTTTGACTTTCCTGAAGTAGCACAGGTTGTGTGGGGTGGTACATAATAAATAATTATAAAAAAAACCTGCATTTGCACAGTAGCTCTCACACGGCATTGGAGCAAAATTCTTTCCCTCCCTCCAGTCCTTTAGACCACTCAGTCTAAATGCTGGCCTGAAAGATCCAGCTGTAATTTTTCTAGTGTGGATATGACACAGATATCTCTATAATATATACCTATATAATGGTTTTAATTTTCCAAGTGGCAGAAAGGGGCTGCAAGCGTGCTCACAGCTATGACACAGCAATTCATAGGTATCACCACCAGAGTCTGTTTACAAATGTACTTACTAGATATATAGGAAGATTGTTCTGTCCTTCCAGGCCATTTGGTTGGCATTACAGGAACCGTCTGGGGGAAAAATAAAAAAGAATTCTATAATAGTTCCTTTTCTTGTTCAAAGGAGATCTTGTAGTTGGAAGAGGAGATTTCCTTGCTCAGCAAAGGGAGACTTAACAGAGTTTATTTATTGGAAAGAATTTTCTTATGTGGGCAGCACACTGTGGAAGTCATTTATTTTGCCTCTTATCGGGAAGTCTCAGAAAAAAATACAGACAGGGAAATAGCATGATAACTTTTAAATCAAGCAAATTAAAGGTAGGTAAAATCACAGGAACAAGGCAGATCAGAAATATACCTATCAGGTTTTAAACTCTTACTGATACAGTAAACAGTTAACTGTTTGAGACACTGGCACAGGTTGCCCAGGGAAGTTGTGGCTGCCCCTTCCCTGGAAATGTTCAAGGCCAGGCTGGATGGGGCTTTGAGCAACCTGGTCTGGTGGGAGGTGTTCCTGCCCTTGGCAGGGGGTTGGAACTGGATGATCTTTGAGGTACCTTCCAACCCAAACCATTCTGATTCTATGATTTTAACACTCATAGGCTAAAGAAGATTAGTATCTTACTGAAATAGAAAGGACACTCTCTGACAAATCTGCTGATGAGCTATGACCAGGAAGTTTACATATGCATATGAGCATCGTTAGTGATTGGAATAATTTTTAAAATGTGCATGTATTTAGAAAACAAAAGAAAGGAAAAGGAGAAAGAAGAAACATCTTCTTTCTTTGGAAATGTTTGAACTTAACTTTTATTCTTCATTCATCGTAACTTGAGAAAACATTGGTTTGAATACCTAACATTTTGGCTATGATTTTAATACTAATTCAGTTCTTGATAAACCCTTTCTGGACGAGAGTTTATATAGTTAGCTCAGAAGTCGTATTTTCACCCACAATCAGCTCTTACCATGAAGAGAACTATTTTTTAACTATCCAGTGGAATTCAAGTTCCCAGTGGGAGAAGCTGTTTCGTGTATTTGTAGAAAGTTTAGGTGTCTCCACTGGAATAAAAATAAAAATGCACTTGTAAGAGTAAAGGTCTTATTTCACTGATGACCCCCACTAAAAAAAAAAAAACCCAACAAAAAACAAACAAACAAACAAAAAAACCCAACCAAACAAAAAAAAAACAAAAAAAACCCCCAAAAAACCCAAAACAAAACAAACAAAAAACAAACAAACAAAAAAAAAAAAAACAAAAAAAAACAGAAAGCCTGCTGTAACTACAAAATAGCATGTGAATTAAAATAAATGTATTGTAATTATAATGTGATATTTTGTGTTCTAATTTTGCAATTTGCATTATATTTTACAATTATTATCTCTTTTCAAAGATGAAAAGAATTAAAGAAAAGGGTGTGTTGAATGGGGCTCACTTCCTAACAAAGATTCCTTTTGAAAAATATTCTCTTCCATACGTATTTATTTTTTTTTTACTAAAATGGTTATCCTTGATGGATAATTCTGCAAGGAACACCACAGAATTATCAAGGGGAAAAAAATAGTCTGCTCTTTTCGTGCTTGTCATTTGGACTGTCGGGGCTGGTTCCTTGGGAACTGGAAAGACTTGGTTGGTATCATATTATGCAGGTAATGAATTCTTCTGGCTGAGTAAATTAGACAAAAAAAGACCATCTGATAGTGCCACAGATGCAATAGGAAAAAAAAGTGCATCCTATAAACGACTTCACAGAGCAACCATATGTTCCTACCCTCCAGTCATGTCTCATAATAAGTCAGACATTGAAAAAGAAGCCTTGGTATATGCACTTTGTGCAGCATACAGTCTGCTCTGTCACAGTGATAGCAGTGACTTCTTTCTAAATATTGTTGGCTAGAAGTCAGGAATGTCAGAATCTATTACTGAAGATGCTCAGATTCTCATAACCACTCCCAGCTCCAGTGTAAAACATATGATATACCAATTGAATTAATGTGAGCATTTACTTCTTCCGCTGGGGCAGGAGTGAAGGTGTAGAAACAGACATCCCCTGATTTTAAAATCACTGAATAATTTTAATTTTTTTAAGAATAGAACACGGACAAACAAAAGCTATTACAGAAAATTTTACTTATATCGATTTCTATAAAGTTGGTCACATGTACACACAAAATGCTTGAAGGTAAAGTGACATACAAAAATCATTATGAAATTTCTGCAGTATTTAGAAGTCCTGTTTTTTCATTCTACTCCCAATGCCTTGACCATCAGTAATCATTCAGGTCATACAAACAGTGCTTTTGATAGTCCTAATATATGAACCATATAGGCTGACTGGAGCAAAAACTATTGACAACTGAGCAGCAGTAACCATTTTGTCATCCTGCGAACACTTCTCATTCCACCTAAAGTTAAAACCAAAAAGTTTCACTGTGCTGAAAGGAGCACACAACATCTATCAACATCTAATGGACTGAAAAGAGGTCCAAAAGGTTTCTTTGCATCCCAGCAAGTGCCTCAGTCACTTAAAGCTTCTCCTACAACTTAGTTATCTTACCTCTTGACAGAGTGACCAAAGCTCTGGCTGAAGAACCATGTCTGAATTAAGGAGCAGCTTGGTAGAGAAAGCTGCAGGTGAATGTCCTGTGTCTTAAGCGTGTTCCCTGACCAATTCAGTCACCTGCTTTTCAGTGGTAAGGCAATTGGGTTTGGCTCCAATGTCATCATGACCCTTCCCATTTTTAGGGGCTGCACCTGAATGAACTGTAAGTACAAAGTACTCCCTCTGAGGAGTCAATCATTTCAGTGTCAACAGGGCAACGTCCCTAATGCTCCCGTGCTCAATGGAGGATGACTAAAGGTGACACAATACATGTTATGATTTCAGGCTTTCTCGGTGATCGGGGAAAGTTTCCACAAAGACCAAATTTTCCACCTTCGAATATTTTTTTTCCCTTCAGGATCAGTAAAAAAAAGCAAGAACTAAACTTCTAGGACTGTGTTTTGCTGTATAATAAAAATTTTATGTGGTCCAATATTGTGGGGAATGGCGCTTAGCTCAGTAGGACCAGCTGCTTAAAGGAAACATACTGGCTGTGAGGTAGAGGTCTTGTACATGTACCCTTGAGAATAGAAGGAGGTGGAGGGGCAGAATGTAAGCTTTCTCAATCATATTTTTTGTTTATATTATCCTTCTCCTGGGAGTACTCTTAGGCATTCTAGAATCAACTTTTAGATTGCTAAGTATGATATTTTTGTCTCAAAAAAATCTTCATGGAAATTAGTGTTAGATATATATTTTTGAAAATATTAATTTTTGTTTTAAAAATTAAAAATGCAAAATTTTGGTCAAAAAAACCCAAGGCCACTCTAGTTACCACACAGTGTAATATCCTGATCCCCTCACTCAGATAATTTTAACTGTTGTATAGAGAAAATAAAAATCACGTTGAAATAGTCCTCTGGGAAAGGAAAGTTAAGCTAAGAAGCAGCTATTAGAAATGATCAAAAGAATCAACTTACTTAGGAAATTCTTTACAAGGTGTCCCTTTAAATATTCTCTGTACATCCTAGCAAAACAATTTTATATACAATGCCAAAGATGCAAAATAGATTATTTCTTTTTACACCATTCAGTCATTTACATGGCCTATACCTATATATTCACGTACACACCAAGGAAAATCATAAGTGTCTCAACAACAAGAGTTGGACCCAAAAATGCGTAAAAATAAAACTCTCACCACTGAGAATCAGCTGTCACATTACCATAGACACTACAGTAACTCTGTGAAGCTGAATTACATGAAGAAGACAAATATGTTCCTTTGCAAAGTCAAATAATGGAAAGTGGGTCACATAAATAGACATATTTTCAGTAATGCTCCAGTCAAAATCCATGTTTCATGCTTCACGGAAGAAAAATTGTCATTCTCTAACTAGTTCTCACTGGCTTACTTTTATAACAAAAAAATATTTGTTATAACTATTCCTTTCTTTTTTCTCTCCTTGCCTTTTTGACTTGAGACTTATTGTCACCTATGACTTCTCCTCGAAATCCATTTTTCCTCTGATTTTTCCAAAGTACTAACTAAATTTCTCCATCCTGCAACATCAGCAGGAAGCCCCACTGTCTCCTTCCAACAGTTTTCCAGCTGTATAGTAGTTGCCATAACAGATCTCCACAATGACAGCTTTTCAAACCCAGACAGAGCCTCAACTAAGCCAACCCATCGCTTGTACTGCATTTTCCCTGAAGAAAAGTTAAAAATTAAGGTAGAAAAGACAAAAGAAAACAATATAAATTTGCTGAGAAACACTAATGTTACAGCATCTATGACCAGACTCAAAATGGTAATGCAGGCACAGCTGTATCTGTAATATCAGTAAACAATTAAAAAAATAAGTAAGATACTTCAGTTCTGTTAAACCCCAAGTGAGTGGATTGCATCAGCTGTGTGCATTTTGCTGATGGAAATTGTGAGATGTACCTTTTCAAATTATTATTACCTTTGCTTGATGTCCTGCTTTTTCAAACAGGTAGTTAGTCGTGACTTAAAATAAGAGAAAATCAAGTTAAAGTCACAAGTATTCATGTACATCAAGTCTCTTAACCATGAAGGTTAAAAGGCTTCCTTTGTTTCGGCAAAATCTGAATCTTTTGCCCAGGCTACACAAGAAATTGCTGAAATGACAACAACCCAATATTATGTTATATCCTGTGGCAGTTGATTCTCAAAATTGTAAAATGAAAATATTTCTCAAGATAGTGTAGGAACTGTAAAAGGTTTGAAGAACCATTTGTTATCACAAAGTCATCCACATTTAGAAAACCAATAAATATAACTTCCCATGAAACCTATAATTAAGATAGATAAGCAAGAGCAAGTTTGATTCAGATATCATTTACACTCATATAATAACAATTCCACAGCCGTGTGTAATTTCTTAGTTTTATAAAAAACAAAATTGTATAGTAATTCAAATATAAACTCACGACACATATAAACTCACTAAGTTCATCAGCTTTTTTTCTGATCTTTTCTCCCTTTTAATCAGTAAATCTTACATGAATATACATCTTCCAGGATTTGTAGGTAACAGATTATGGAAGCAAATATTTGAACGAATTTTAGGTCATGAACTGAGATTTTTAAGAGCTATATGTCTATTTGTGTCAAGTAAAATATGCTATTACTTTGGTCTGAAGATCAATTTTACATCTACCCACTTTCTATTTTCTATAAATCATGAGGTTCACTAACTGCCTACAGTAAATGTAAACAAACTGATGATCCAAAAGCAATTAGGAGGAAAGATACAGACTGTTAAATCAATATTGCCTGAATTGACAAGTTTGTGTTATTATCCTTACTCATCAGACAAGAGTTATTGGTGGTTCTCATCTTATTTTGGGGAGTAAAGAAACCTCATATTTCTATTCGTACCCTATGTTTTATATACAATTTCGGTTTAATACTCAATGCCTTTTTCTGAGGTCAAACTATTGAGGACTTGCAAGCTCACATTGGTTTACAGCTAGGAAATAGAAAGGATCACCTTCAACTGCAATGTTAATGTATTTTCCAGCCTATCATTCAGGCTGTAGAAAACCATAAATTCAACAATAATATATAATTTCTATATCATTATATGATCTGAACCTGTATCCTGTCAAACGACTGAAAGAGATCCTGGAAGGTCATGTTTTGACCCTTTGATTAATATGAATGTGTCTTTGAATATTTTCAAATGCTGACAGGATACTTAAATTAGAAAAGTACTGTGAATGACATGCGTTCACAAGTGTTAACATCAATTGCCTGAGGATCATTCTGGTATTGTTAAATGAAAGCTATGCCCCAGGGCTATATTTGATGTCAGTGCTTTGATCAGCAGGTAGAACTGAAAATAGAGCATTTCTCTGAACAGATGTGTTTTCAAATAGTCCTTTAAGTATAAGATGTCAGTAACTTTGTACTGTGTCGTTGTGCATATACTATTCCACTCATTTTTACAGGTGAGGCTGTTAATAAGAGTTCTTGTTGTCCTGCATGTTCAGTTTGATTTTTTAATGAATAAGGAAACAATTTATTCCAGTGACACAGTATACATTTGTAAACTATCTCAGATTATAATTATTTTTACCTCCAATAGTTTCAAAAAACAATCAGATTTAGAACAAGTTCTTAATAAGGATATGCTGTATTTTAGTCTTAATTACTCTAACCACCCAGTCCAGTAATAAACTTTTATCATTTAAATCATTTATTGGTTTAATACCACTGCTGTGGTATTAAATTAGTATACAAAGACACATATTCACTGAACCTGCTGTTCCTGTATTATCATTCACCCAGATTAATTTTGCCTTGCAAATGGTCAGAACATCAGCATCTACATTAAAAAAATATCAAAATAAAGATGAATTGTAGATTTATTTAAAATCTTATTGTAATTGCTGAGTTGCTCAGGTAATATTCAGAGAAGTGGTAATTTTCAAGATCCTCTGCCCGTATCATGAAATAACAGCTTATAATACATGCATATTTAAAAAAGAACTGGTTCTGAATTTTTCAAAATGTGTTTCAAATCACTTATTTGGATGCTGATTTGTAAGCCTACAACTTAAAGATAGCTAACGTTTCCTCGAATCTTGTGAAACATTTTGTTTTACATATAATATTGGAAATAATATTAGAAAGCATTCTAAGTTTATACACCTCCATCTAATACTTACTTGTGCATTTGTATATACATGTACATATTTCTTAGGGAATATTCATAAAATATATATCTGCTACCTTTATTTACAGTACAAAAATGATGACAGAAACTGGATACAGTGGAAATTATTAAAGAAAGAGCATTCTTTAACAACCTGTGTGTCATATTTTGGGTGTCCTAAAGACCCAGCTGGGAAGTCACAGACGCCAGCTGCTTAGTGTGTGTAGTAAGATCCAATACTTCAGAGATGCAAAATAAAACATTAACAGAGAAGACAATGTGTGTTTGGATTTCTTCCTTCTCTGCTTTACCTCTACCATACAACCATGCCAGCAGTCATGATTCATCTCATCCCGACCAAAACTTTGTCTTTTCACACAGTTTTGACATTCACAGACTTAATTTAGACAGAATTTAATTTCACCAGATACCCACCATTAAAATCTTCAGGCTTTTTTTCCTCTTGAATGCCTCTACTTATCAAATCTCTGCCATATGGATTCTAATGATTTAATAATATTTTTATCATTATTTTTTGTTAAGCCTAAATGCACATATACTTCCCAGAAGAAAGAGGAATAATTCTAATGTAAACGTCTTATATGCATCCATGCCTCTTTGTGGTAATGACATGTCTGAAAATGCAAGAAACCTGAAAGAAGAGACTTAATGAGGGTAACACAGAAACAAAAAACTGCCAATTTTATCGATAGCTGAAAACAGGTTAGGATAGAAGCAGTTGTGTGTTAAGTGGAATAGTATGGGAGGAAATGTCATGAGCATCAAACTAATTTCTGTACAAAGTTAAAGATCTTGGCAGACTGAGAAATCATCACCATTAATGTGGTTGGAGCATCTGCATACAAATCCAAATCTAGTCTAACGTAAGTAGGTGTAAGTTCTTACTCATAGAAAATTCATTACATTGCCTCCTGAATTTTAATGGTAAGTAATTGAAGTAGTTTGTCATTTACAACATTGTATTCGCTAGCTTTTCCTTTGTGCATAAGTATAATTCTGTAGTTATGAAAAAAAATAAAATCCATGATCATATATGGTAATTTTAAAAAGGACAGCTATCCTAACAGCACATATTGAGAACTAATTCTCTGCAATGGGAGAGGAGAGAGGAGAGAGGAGAGAGGAGAGAGGAGAGAGGAGAGAGAGAGGAGAGAGGAGAGAGGAGAGAGGAGAGAGGAGAGAGGAGAGAGGAGAGAGGAGAGAGGAGAGAGGAGAGAGGAGAGAGGAGAGAGGAGAGAGGAGAGAGGAGAGAGGAGAGAGGAGAGAGGAGAGAGGAGAGAGGAGAGAGGAGAGAGGAGAGAGGAGAGAGGAGAGAGGAGAGAGGAGAGAGGAGAGAGGAGAGAGGAGAGGAGAGGAGAGGAGAGGAGAGGAGAGGAGAGGAGAGGAGAGGAGAGGAGAGGAGAGGAGAGGAGAGGAGAGGAGAGGAGAGGAGAGGAGAGGAGAGGAGAGGAGAGGAGAGGAGAGGAGAGGAGAGGAGAGGAGAGGAGAGGAGAGGAGAGGAGAGGAGAGGAGGTCTCTATGAAGAACCAAGGAGTTGTCAAATACCAGTCTATTTTAGGCACTCAGATACTAATATAATGGTACAATATTATAATCAGGATAGTTAACTTTCTCTTCTACAGAACAGTATATACAAAACAATAAAGTGTCTACAACTTAAACATTTCCAATAATTTAAAGAGTCAGGAGCAGGATTTTATTTTGAAATAGCCATACATCCTAAACTATATCTAATCCACTCACTCACTATATGACTGTCCACACTAAATGTTACCAGTGTGGCTCTGTGTTTTCAAGCATCACCTTGAAAACCTGGTGATGCTCAAGGCATTTGCCTGAGAGCACAAAAGATGTTCAGAAAAGTCAGGGTGAACATTTCTGGAATGGTGACCTTGCAAGCTGCTCAAACTCGTCTATCAGAACAACAAACAAATCCAACCCAACTTCACATGTTAAGGCCAGTGATATTGCCTTTAACACTTCCAGGATTTGCCACCACTTAGAAGAACTAAACTGTTACAAATAATACCTTCATATAGGTTTTTCAGAGAGCAGTAGTAAGAATCATCTGAGGTAAAGAAATTAATACTAACAAAAATAAACAGTGTAATTTATTTAGCACAATAGGTAATGGGTGGGGGGAAAGGTGCAAAAAAATCCAGTATGTGGAACCAGAAACTAACAGCATTCAGATTAGCAATAAGACAAAAGAAATGTGTGAGCACAATTTACCAGTGAAATTTAGTTCATCAAAGATAAATCTGTTTTCCTCTCAGATTAATGCTTATGCAAGAAGTATTTCTATCGGAGTGGCAGAGGATGAATTCTTTACATACAAGATCACTCTGTTTCAACAGCACTGTTGGATTCAAAGCAAGAATTTAATTCAGAAAAGCAGAAGAGTCTGCATTGTGTAGGTCAGAATATTTAATCTCAAACTTTCATTCTTAATATCTCTTGACCTCAGCAGCCAGAAGCTATTCCATGAGCTCCTGTTTCCTTTCCCCTATGGACTGCGTGCCAACCATTCTGCTATAGTTGAGCACAGCCAAGGTGTGCTTGTGCATATAACCCTCCAGTTACCTTGGTAACTGTCCTAAAACTGACTCTGAACTGGTTCTATTCTCTGAGATGAGATCATGCCCAAAAATGTGGGATTTATTTTGTATTTCTTTCCCAAAGTAATGTTTTTAGAAACTTGGCCTTAACCCAGCACTGGAAGTACTATATCCAGTAGCAGCAACAGTAATAGTGTACACCATATGTGTTTTTTACTGCATAAACATATTTAATGGATACTCAGGGAATGTTACTGTTGACTGTATGAAACAATACAAGTCTGAAAATATATTTCTACATTTACATTTCTACAATAAACATTACTTTGCTTCTTTCTCCATTCTCCATTTTATGTTTGTTTCTGTGCTTTTGTGTGTATGTGTCAGAACATTAATTGTTGCATTTTGGATGTTTTGAATAGATTGTGAATGAGACTAAAGTAGACAGAAGTAAAACACAGTTAACATTAGAAACTCAAAAGGGAAGTCAAAATCCAATAGCTCCTATTTTATTTGGAGGAGCAGTATAAAATTTACCAAACCTCAATAATGCATAACATCTATATTTTGTTTAAAGATTAAGGACTTCAAAAGATCTAAGCACATTTTGTCATAGTTTTGTATTTTCTTATATAAAATGCAGAAACCTACACAATCTTCTGATACATTATAAAAAAAAAACTTAATGTAACATGAAAGATACAATATATCAGATCAATTCAACTTCCCAACAGTGGAATAATCTGAAAGCCATTCCAATTACTACTGTGATGAAGAGCTACTTTAGCATCATCAGGTGTACTTTCAACCTTCTGTGTAGTATTTATAAAACTGAAACATTTCAAGACAAAACAACATTAAAAGATAGAAATATGTGTAAGTAGGTTCCCATGAACTAGCCATTATTAGGCTGACGGGAAACAACACGGGAAAGTATCCTTTGGAATACGAGTATTTATTTACTGCCTTTATTTAGTCCTAACATTCTTCTGCCAGGCCAGGCTACAGGTTACTCATCTCTTTGGTTACACATTGCTATTCTCAAAAGGTACTAGAAAAAACAGGAAAAAAACCTAGAGAAATTACAAAGGAAATGAGGCTGACACAAAGGCTGGAGGATAAATCCTGTAATGAGAGACTGAGGGAGTTGAATTTATGTAATTTCAAATGGTGAATACTAAGGGGATATTATGTGTTTTCAACAGCCTAAAAATACCCTCACAGTAACAGTTTACATGAGAAAAGTCTCAGTCACTGTCTCAAGAAATGACAGACAAAGAACAATATCTTGAGGCTAAGAAAAGTTTAGACAGATATTACGAAAAAAATATTAACAGTGTAAGCAATTGAATAATGGCACAGTACATAGTACAAAGGGAGACTGCGGCAGTTTTACTACACACATTTGAGAACGGCTCATGTTAGAAATTATAGTAACAATGAATAAAACAAACTTAAAAAACACAGATGCCAAACAAAATGAAACCCTTTCCTTTTGGCCCTGAAGTATTATTGCTTTGGAGCTAAAATACTTATTCTCTAAAATACCTCTAAAGTAAAAGGAAGGTAACATGCAATAATATAAAATTAAATTTAAGATCTTAATGTTCAATACATTAAATAATTGTATTTTCCTCCCTCCTTAGTTAAGATGCAAAATCATGATTCAAGAGCAGTACATAAATAAGAAATAACAGACAGGAGTGTCTGAGGTTTATAGCAGTTGATAAAAGAAAGAAAAAAGTGCTTTAATTAAAGACTGAAATCAATCATTAAGAAGAGGAAAAAATTGCTGCTAAAGGTAAATTACTTTTACTCCACAGAAAAAATAAAAGTTGACAAGGTGGTAAATCCAGTCATAAAACACAATTATATTAGGATTTATTTTGTACTATTTGACTGGAACTACAAAAGTATAACCCCAGTAAAACGTCTACAGATTGAATGGACCTCATGACTGAATTATCAGTCCCCTGAGATGTTGATGTATCCTTCATATCAGCTCTAAGATCCTTTGGCTCATGCTGAACAAAGCTTACATTTCCATTTTCATTTCCTTTGCCCTTTCCCTGTACCTAAAAGATTTCATAGTCCAGAGCCATCAGTTGAAAATATTTCATTTTTCATAAAAAGAAAGATATACAACTACCTCATTGACCTTAAGAATACTTTTCAAAGATTTGGTGGATGATTCAGGTACCGAATATTTAGAGATCAGTAACTTAACAGAGAAAATACATCAGATGGTTAAAATAATATTATTAATGGTTCTTTCATTTAGTCAATCAAAAAACTTCTGGAATGGTTACTATTCATAACAGGTGTCACAGACCCACCCTCATTTACAGATTTACTTCTCATTTTAGGCAGTGCTGATGATATCTAATCATATTTTACTGTAAGGCACAGTTCAGGAATAGAGCAATTTAAAGGTTTCCCCATTCTGAGTAATACAGTTAACGTCAAGTGAATGCTCACATTCAGACCTGACCAGGGATATTTTCTCAAACAAGGGTGATTTCTTTAATATGAGATAATACCAATGACACAATAAGCTCTCTTAAAAAATTTTAAACCAAACCAAACAAACCCCAGTATTTCTGTGTTAAGATAAAATTGTACATATTTCCAGTTACAGTATGGATATCTCTTGACTGTATCTTATTTTACAATGAAAGATAAGGAGAAAAATAATTCCTGCTGGTGAATTTCAGATATTAATACCTAAATTTCAGGGGTCAAAAATTAAAAAAAAAAACCAACAAAAAAATATCTCCATCTCTCATCGTAATACTAATTCCACAGAAAACCAGTCCTGATACGTGGAGATGGCATCTGCTTGGCTAGCAGAACTTTGCGGTATTTCCTCAGCTCTGAAGACGGCTGTGAAGAAGGCAGGACTAGTTCCCGAGTCTTGTGACTCTTTTCTTCTGCAAATAGAAATATAGTCTTATTCTTTGATGGCAGTTAATATAATTTTTTGCTGAAAATTAGAAAGAAAAACAAATTAATGATCCTTCAGACATTTCCGTCATTACAAACTGAAATTTCATGACAGTTGTTTCCTCCTACAGACCACTGTGTATGTTTTTACGGTATATTTCATAAGCTTTGAAAGTCTGTTGTTTTTCAATTCACAAAAAGGATTAATCTTAACCACTATTATGTATTGTTTTATTTATAAATCAAGTATCCTCTAGCCAGATGTATTTTTAAAGTGTTACAAAAGCAGTGCCTCAGTAAAATGAGTTTTTGGGCAAGACATTTCCTCTACGTATGCTATTCCACATCGTAGGCATGCATTTGAAATCATAAATCTGGTTTTGTATCCTCTAGCACTCATGGTACTTATTCCACATTATGAGAGAGCACATCCATTTTCACAATATTAATGTAAGCAGTGCAAAATAAATATTGATGAATATTCACAGTAATGACCAAAAAAATAATATTCTGATAAATGCTTGGCATCTACCCCGAAAAAAACCCAATTTTATTAACATATGAAAATGGGCTTTAAATGGGCTTCTTCCAACTTAGTGTTAAAATGTGTGACCTAACCTCCTTCTGCATAATACCTAATCAAAACTGTTGTATTATTAATATGTTACAGATATGAAGCAGAAGACTTATGCAACCCACTTCGGAAGAAGCTTCTGTAATAGAAATGTTATTCTTACACTTAAATGGTCTGTATAAGGTATAACTCAAAATAACATATTTGATTGCATTTCAAATAGTATTTGAGAGTAGCATGAAATATCTTTAGCATGTAATTGAATTTGCTCTGCAAAAAAACAATTAGTAAAAGAGGCACTACTCCATAATTGCAACCAATCTCACTATCAGCAACAAAGAAACAATTAAGTGAATGTAAACAGATAAATTTATTGTGCTTTTAATTAGTCTTTGCTATGCAAATACTCAAAAGCTCACATCTTTACTTGTCAAGTAGTATTTTCTACAGCTCTTGGACTATTTTGATTTTTCATTTTTTCATTTTTCCTATTGCAATACATCTCCTTCTTTAAACATCATTTCCATGCTAGATGATTCCAGACTTACCCTGAAGACAGACAAAATGTAAATTTTCAAGCATACAGAAATGATCTCATCTGCTTTCTAACCTAGTAGTGCTTGTGCTTTTTCTCAGCTACTTGTGGAATGTGGTTGAACAACACCCACATGCAATGTTTGCTGATCAATTAGGTTACAAAAGGAAACATAAGTGATTGATATGCAGCAAAGAAGAAAGTTTTTTTCTCTTGAAATTACTGATCATCTCCTTTTAACAAAGCAGCATATCACAACCTCAAGACTCTTGTAGTACAGAAATGTTAGCAACGGCCTTAGAAGGAAGCTAGCAGGGTTCAAACACTTGAGTCCTAATCACAACCCTGAAGCCAGTGCACTATACCTCTTTGGACAAGAGACTGTGTGTGTCTCAACTAGACTACCTATGAGTGTGTAGATGACTATACTTAGTCTCATAGTTCTAAAGGATACTAAGCAGGCTTATTCTTCAAAGTGGAATTAGGCTATTCATTAAGTGAATCCCTACTGCAAGAACAGGTGCTATAACTTCTTTCTTATGTTAGCCATATGAAGAAATGCATTATAAATGCTTATCAAATAAAAGAAGTTATTTCAGAGAAGTTTGATTTTTATGTTTGAGATGAAATCCTGGAGATTTCATGGATGTCAAAAGTCTAGTAGTCAAATTACTTGACACATAATGGAAACACCAGTCTAAGGTTATCTGGTAAGTTATAATACATAGTAAGTTATAATGCATAGTCTTAAATAAAAATGGAAGGACAGTTTTAGAATTAACATAAATATAATTAACAGCCTGCATTTTGTCCTTAAATTTGCAACATACCATTCTTTTCTCAGCATTTCTTTTTTCATTCCAAAGGACACTTTCAGAGTGATGGCGGGTTCAGTTGCTCATCATTCGTCTGGAAGCACTGATGGAGACACATTAGCAAGGTACAGGAACTCCAATGTTTCTCATAGATCACCATTCCCTAAAAGTAACATGTTGTAGACCGACTGAAACAATAAAAACAGTTTTCAACTTTAACAACAACGTTATATTTTCTGAAAATATACCCTGGCGCATAACACAAAGCAATTTCCAAATAATTTAATGAAACTAGCAGACAGCTTGCTCTGTGGCATGCCATGCTGAGACAAAGTTATAAAAGCTGTGATGTGACATTACTGTTTGTTAACATTTTCCCATGAGCAGTCCTTCTGGTGTCATTTGAGAATAAGTCATTTAGTGATACTGAATTTATTTGCACAGATGTTTTTTCATGTTTATTTTACCACTGAGGCTATGTAAACATAAAATATGGCTGAGCAAAAAGCAATTTTAAATATCAGTAGGTTCTGCATATTACTGACAAGGTACATATTGCTGACTCATTTAATTGTAAGAAAAATCACATTTGGATCTCATATAGCATTTGAATTATTCTAAACAGCTAGTAGAAAGAATACATTAATTATTAAACATATATGACATAATTCAATTTTTATCTTCAGAAGCAAAATTGCCATTTTGTTTCTTGGCTCAGGGAAAAAAAATTCCTAAAGTATTAGAACATCATCAAGAAACATTTGTTACCACAAAAGTGCATATATCAATCTAAAATTTTTTTTTAAAAAAGTTCATGAATGCAAAAGATGACTAAATATATAAATGAATAAAGTGAAAAGTAAAAATGAATAAAATTTTCCAAGCAGAACTATCATTATTGGGTTTTTTTCTAAAATGTCAATGTAAGTGTAAATATACTTTTAAAAAATCTCTATAGAGATCACTCTTATTCCTCACTTCCCCACATGCACATTTAAAAGTAACATATGTGTATTTCTTTCATATAATGACTTTTAATATGTAGAGCACACTGCTCTAAAACAACTGCTGTAGAATAATTTTTTTGTAAGAGACAGCAGGTTATCTCTGAATTAAAAAGAGATTACGTGGTATTTTTGAGATGTGTAGAATGTGGGGCAGATGAAAGGGGAAATTTTAAAGATCATGAAGAGTATTTATTCATTTCCACTTTACATGTAAGCCTTTCTAAAACTTCCCCTAAGTAAACAACTCTCTTGCTTCTGTAGTATTTATAAATCCATGAAAAGATAACTTTTCTAACTGATTTTTTCCATATATTGTGCTCATATAAAATACAGTGCAGCACTGGTTTTATGGACTAAGAGGGAATTTCATTTCATTGCATCAGAAGCTAGAGTAGTTAAACAAAGATAATTTTGTGTATTGATCACACATATCTTTTGCAGTGTCTTCTCTGTCCTTTACTGGAGAACTCTGACATAAATCTTTCAAAAATGCCAAGCGCAGCAGAAAGAAGTCTACAAAACAATTTTGCAGCAAAGTAACACAACATGTCCACAAGAAAAACATGGTGTCCCTTTTCCCATCTGAGTGTGTAAAGAGCAAGGATAGCCATAAGTTATAGAAGCACTCAGTAGTTCCTTCTCTCAGGACAATATGTGATAAATTTATAGAGATCACAAAGACAACTAAGGCTCTTACAGACATGTCTACGGAGCACCAGCCTCAGATGTGGTCTAACAACCTGTAGAAAGAAATACAGGTTTAGTAGTATTTTCTACTTTCCAAAGGAGAGAGGCTTCCTTCTGAAAACCTACATGCAGTTTTGGGAAAATGTTGTCGTTCTGGCATCTAACTCGATAGACCTCTTGTGTGCATCTAAATGAAACAAATATACTTAAATTTACCTACTGTGGCCTAGCACTGTAGCACTGTATAGTTTTACATCAATGTTATGAAAGGGGAAACTTCAGAATGTTGTGTAACCAAGGTAAATATATTTGGGAAATTCATGTAAAATCCTGGAAATATATTGACTGAAATATTCAGAAGGGGAAAAAAATAGAGCTGGATTAAATAATTTGAAACTTAAATAAAAATTTGAGGTTTTCATAATATACTTAAATAAAAATATGAGCATCTACATTTCAGAGAGTGAATAGCAGCTATATTTTTATTCTTCTAAGTAATCTTTCCCAATATAGAGGAACCTGCTGACAGTTCTAATATTATAATATTGATTTCAAAAAATCACATTTAATCAAACTGAAAGTGAAAAAAGAGAGAAGTTTATCAAGTAATAACACCTCTTGGGGATGTTCTCACGATTTTGTCACAGTTCGAGTTCTGACACTTAAAACTCCTTAGCAATGCCTGACTTTGCTATTTGCCTGGTGTGGGACATGTTGGCCAATTTGCTCAATACTTTTGGTTTTTTTGCAATTTTTTTAATTTTTTTGTAATTTTTTTGTTTTTGTAATTTTTGCTTCTTGCTATGGTGTTTGATTTTGTAGAGCACTGCAAAACACAGGGCGGGGGGGTGGAAAAAAGAAAAAGAAGGGGTTTTCTTCTTTTAAAAGAGTTACAGAATCACGGAATAGTTTGGGTTGGAAGGGACCTTTAAAGGTCATCTAGTCCAAACCTCCCTGCAGTGAGCAGGGACATCTTCGACTAGATCAGGTTGCTCACAGCCTCATCCAACCTGACCTTGAATACTTAGAGGTCCTCCCAGTAAGATGCTGACTTACCCCACAAACCTGCAGAGCTCTCAGACATATTCTTGCTGTTAGGCATAACAATAGTCCATCTTTAATCAATCTATTCCAGTGCTTAAAATAAGGATGTTTATTTGCTGGAGTATTCTGCAGCTCTCCTTTTAGGGCCCATGATTAATATTTTAAATGATTCATTTGCCATGTGCCTTAAATGAAATGAAAATGAAACTGAATCTTTCTTCTTCTATAACTGACAATTCTCTTGTATTGTGTGCACACATCTGTCAATTTAAGTAGATGGTATATCATCCAATAAAGCCCGATTCCTCTTATCTATGAATTTCCATCTCTGTTGTTTTATCTCTGTTCGAACACACCGAGTTCTTCATTATATTGATTAAGAGTAATTGTTTGTTCCAGTGGCACTGCTCTGGTAGACAATAACTTCTTTTTTGTGCTAGATTCATTAAATTTGACATCATAACCAATTGTCTTCTTCCTTCAACTTGACATCCTTCATAGAGTATTGACATTTGGATCTGACAATGGCAAATGTAAGTATTATTGCTTTTTTGCTTCTTTAACTTTAAATATAAAAACCTAAATAACTGTATTTGTCATCATATAAAGACAACATGTAATTCAGAGGATGGTAGGGAAAGGTGAACCAGAGGGGGAACTAATTATGTCTGTCTCAATGCATTAAGTATGTTGATGAACAGTATACAATTATCTGTTTTCACCTGAGTTAAAAACAAAGCTAAACAATTGATAAATCATTTAGTGATAAACTGTAAGCATTTTTAAATCACTCTAGAACAACTTCAAGTACAACTTCATCAGTACATAACAACTCCTCAAATCTTAAGTCATTTCAAATATGAAATGGGAAACTTTTGCTCTGGGTCATAAACCAGTAGACCTAAAGCACAGGATGCAAGCAAGGGCTATCTGACTGCCTAACATGCAATTTCTGTTACCAAACACACATGAACTAGGGCTTACATTTCCCAAGAAAGGTGAACTATAAGCCTACATCCATCAACAAAGAAAAAACTGAGATTCTTTTTGCCATATTGGAACCACACAGAGGGTATAAAGAAATGTAATTTTGTGACAGATTAAGTGCATTGGTGACATGATTTCCACTTCATTTATAAGCACCACGGGATGACATTATAACATCTCTCTTCTCCAATGTATTTGCATAAGAATGTAAAAGTCTGCTTTTCTAATGTAATGTAGAAAGTGTCACAGTCTGCTCGGAACTATACTAAAATGCTTACTCTAATATCTGAAATGGCACCTGGAAAGTTCAGACTAGTACAAGATCTAGTTTGTATTTACATTTTATGTGGTTTTGAGAATAAAAACTTTAAAATATTCCTTATGTCTGCAATGCATACATGATGTAGAATAAATCAAATCATTAACATACATTAATTTAATAGAGTATTTAAAGTACACCTCACTAAGCAAACGTAGCTGACCATGGACTCATGAAGTCAATGTATCTTAAACAATACCATTAGTACACTATTACAATCATGTGTAAGACACACATGGACAAATATGCAAACGAGATAAACAGTTCAAATCTTAACTATCTTGATGCAAAACATTGGAGAGAAAAAGGATGTCAGAAGTAAGGAGGAGAACCCATTCATAATGGTCTTGCACTGATCTTTGATGATATTATTATCAGGACAAATAAAGTAAAACACACATTCAGCTATGTTTGCTAGGATTTGAACCCTGAGAGTAATAGTTCAGATTATGGTTTATGGAATAAGTACATTATGGTGACGAATGGAAACCTAGCTCCAAAATGAGAAGAAGAAGAAAAAAAATTAAAAAGAAAAAATAATCAACATTCACACATCATCATCATTATAAAAATGAAGCAAAAAAGTAGCAGTCTGATTTTAGGACTCTGTTGCTCACTTGCACCTTAATCTATTCAAGAGATACATGGAAATGAGGTCATTGTGTTCAAGATTGCAGACGATACAAGGATTAGAAGATAGAACAAATAAGGTCGAATGGCACAAACTAAGTCAGATTTTGATTGTTTACATGAACAGCATAGCAGATGGTAAAGGCATTTTGTTGTACAGAAAGATGTAAAATAGACTTGGAGCAAGAAAACAAGCTATACAATATGTGGCAAATGGCCCAATAATTTAGCACACTGATCAGGAAAACAATTTGAAGGTTATTACAGAAAATCATTTTAACCAGCAATACAAAGCACAGTAGCAGTAAAAACAGCAAACAAAACATTATTGTGAATGTGTAGATGGATAGACTATAATAAAAGAAAACATAATGCCATTACTGCACACTTTCTATTATGCTATACATAGGAAATACATATGCTGTACTGGCTACCTGATACAGAAAAAGACTAATACTTTGAAGTGGAAAAAAAAAAAAAGGTCAGAAAAATTACATTAAATCTCAAAAATATATACACCTACAAAAATGTGGCTTCAACATTAAGGTCATGAAAGAATTTTTATGACAATGACATGCAAACAAAGTTTTCTTCTAATCCTAAATTCCTGATTTCAGGTATAGAAGCTCTGAAGAAAGGTCCATTTTCTGTAATCCTCAGATTATACAAGTCATCCTTTTGACACCATGTGTTGTGTTAAAGGGCAAAGCAATTTGGCAGAGAATAAACCCCCTTGCATTCCAGCTTGTCCTTAGATACGGGTGCAAACTGGAACATAGGAGGTTCCACATAAATGTGAGGAAGAATTTCTTCACAGTGAGGGTGACAGAACACTGGAACAGGCTGCCCAGAGAGGTTGTGGAGTCTCCTTCTCTGGAGACATTCAAAACCCGCCTGGACATGTTCCTGTGTGACCTGACCTAGGTGTTCCTGCTCTGGCAGGGGGATTGGACTAGACGATCTTTTGAGGTCCCTTCCAATCCCTAACATTCTGTGATTCTGTGATTCTGTGATCAGATGGGCTGGGGGACTGCTGTGCTTGGATCCTGAGTGATGCCCAATTTGGCATTAATAGCCCTGGTCGCATTCAATATACATATAGGACTATCACGATTATGGGAGCACTACTAACACCATGTGCTATCCATCTAGTGACTTTCCATGAACTCCCGCAGCCATGCATAAGGAGCTTGGCAGCATTCACTATGACCTCCCATGGCCAGATTAATGAATAGTGCAGTTTTAATGAAGCAGCAGATAAACAAGTTTTTTTGGATTGCCGGTGATAAATCTACCATCAGTAAAGCATGTGCTAGCACTGGAGATGTGGATGCAGCCTGGCTACAAACGTGTTAAGTTACAGAACAACTCTATAATTAGTTCCAGGTTTCCCAGGGATGCACTCAGTATAGCTGAATCTTACCCAAAGGCATCCCAATGTGGGGGAAGAGAGGCTCAACCTGTCAACTGATCCTAGAAGTCAGAGGTAATCTGAGATGGTATATTCCCTGACAGTGATGATGTCTTCCCTAAGATTCCCCCTCTCAAGCCACTTTTATACTGCTTTTACTTTTCAGATGGAGCTTGAGTGGCTCTAGTCATATATACTTTTGTTATGATTGGTGTAAAATTTTCTTGCTTCTCTTTTAAAGGTATAGACTAAGAAAAATTCAGTGCACAATCTCAGTGGCACCTTGGAGGCAGGTAGCTTTTGGGATGGAGGATTTTATAATGAGATTATAATGTCACCCAAAGGACAATATTTAAAAAAAAAAAAAAAAAAGACAGACTGTTGGCCCAGGGTAGAAAATATGCAGTTTATCAGTTCCATGGTACCCTTTCAGTTCCACCCATAGTCACAGAGACTGGCTGCGGTGGCTCTACTCTGCTTCACCCTCCGTACAGTTTCTCTTAGAGTCAGCACATCAAGCTCCCCTGATGTTACCAACATCTAAGGCTGATTCAGAAACTTCTGTGGAATGAGTTTATTCCATACCAGCTGCACTCCAGCCTGGAAACTACTTCTGTATTGTACTTTTCCTTAATGTGTGAGCAATGCTATACCCTTTAAAATAAGTTTAATTTCCAAGTCTCTACCAGCAATTATAGCACACCATGGTACTAGTTAAGGAATAAAATCATAATAGCTATCAGGCTCCTAAAAGAGTTGCATTTATAGTCCTTGGAAAGGATCACATACTCCAGCAGTTTCCTAAATTTACTCATCCTGGCATGAAGCACTGGCAGTTAGTAACAAACTGGATCTAGATATACAAAAATGTTGTTGTGGTCACTTTCTCCACAGTTAATGACCATGATGCAGAATAAGTGATATTAAAATAAATGCAAAAACATGGATATAGCTAGCCTTTTCCTCTCTAAATGTTTTAAGCTTCTATTCCTGTCTTAAAATAACTGTCAGATGGAAGATATATACTAGTAACATCAGTAGCATCATCAGAATGGTACTTTTGGTCTGGCATTAAAGACAGTGAATAATTTTAGTCAGAGACTAGGTTAAAATGAAATTCAATAAATCACTTTCAATAATTTATCAGGATAAATTTAGTAATGAAAATTCATAAAAGTTCAAGTCTAAAGGCAAGAATTCTTTACAAAGATGATTTATCTGTTTTCTGTCATCACTTTTTCGTTACTATAAGACTCTGACTCACTCTGTTTTTTGTTTTCTTTGAAGACAGGAATTTAGCTGCATTTAAAAACTAAATTTTTCTTATGCCAGAGGCATTCAAAGGTACATGAAATGCTTAGCATCAAGATTTATGACACTTTCTCAAAGATTTTTAAAAATCTATTAAAATGTTAACCCTTTAATATCTGTTTACCTCTACTTGAAAGCCTCTTATTCTTCTGTGTTGTGTGAGCTGTTTTTTAAAAACCATATTTCTTGTTCTGGCAGCAAAATTATTTATAATAAAAAATATTTATTAGCAGTGTCAAAACAACATATGAGGCAGTAAATTCAGAGATGAAAAATGTCATTGTTTCCTAATAAATTCCTAATTAGGAGGCTTTTGAAATTATTATACTCCTCATCATCTGAAATAGTGCTGAGTGTGTTACCCTCACTGTTCTGAGAGTTTCGTTCTTCTGAAAGTTTACTTTCAACATGCAATATATGCTCAGTCAGATAAGGAAAGGTGGTGTGGAAGCTCCTCTGTATCTTGTCTTGGAGGGATGGTAGGCAACCTTCATTCCTTAAGGACACAATTTTGGGACCATCTTAGTGAGATCAGTTTCACAGAAATTCTTTCCTTTTTAGTAATATGCTCTAGGATTTCTGAGACATGTAATGGTATAAAGTCCAGCAGCACTTTGCTTTGAAAATGTCAAAAACTGCTGCAGTTACCTGTGTAAACTTGTGTTGCTTAATCCTCTTTTGTTCCACAAAACAATGAAGCTGTACATCTCAGACTCCTCTGTTTCATATTTCAGTTCTGCTAATAAGTGTGTCCTTTGTGTAAGCAGGGCTGCCAGAGTTAATATACACATGTTCCAGGTGCAGATGAAAGCATAAGGGTTCATGTTCTCTTGCATAGTGAATATAATTAGCATGCAAACAAAACAACTATATTTATATAAAATATCTCAGATTGAAGGTATTACGTCCTAGTTGGACTATTACAGCAAGTAGATAAAAAGAAAAATGGAGAGGCCAAAAAGACATGCATCTTTACTAGGGTTATGGAAAAGACCCAAGACCATAAGATGGAGTCAAAAGTAACTAACTGAGAGATTTATCTGCCCTATGAAACCTTTTGCTGTATGTTGTGTTAATCACTAGTGTCTTTCTGCTTAAGTACTATGTATGAGGGGAGATCATGGAAACTAGTAACAAAATAATTACAACAGGAAAACGACAAAGTGGTTTTGTTGCTTCAAGGCCTGGTGTAATACCTAGGAAAGGGACTAGAGCTGTCATGACTCTGCATAAGGGCATGTGGAGCACCATGGATGTAGCACCTTGGGGATCTCTAGCTAGCTTCTTTGCACCATGTGGCCTTTCATGATGCATCAGCCTCCAGAGCCTGCATACACTTCGAAAATGTGAACCTTATGCTCACACTTGGTCAAGTAATTAAATGTGTGAATAACTTCAAGAAAATCGGTGACTAGCAAAGTCCACATTCAGCAGGATAATAAAATAGGTGTCCTAATGGATTATTAAAGAATATGAAGCAGGGTACATAGATGCATGATTAAATTGTGCCTTAATCTGTTCAATATATACGTGGAAATAAGAAACAAGTTTTTAACAGTTAGTATCAGCTTCTAAATAGGAAAAAAAAATATAAAAAAAATCCAAGCACATTCATCATGTGATCCATTTTCCATAAATAATTCAGTATGCTGCAGTAATAACCACCTTTCCAGAAAATTTATGGACTTAGTGCATTCACTTTCCCCTTGATTAGATCAATAGTAAACCCCAGTTCTGAGCTGTGATTACTGTTTTAGATGATTAATTAAATTAAAATATGCATAAATTTTCTAATCACATACAACTCTTTCAGAAGACTCTTTTAGTAAAGAAGCTCTCTGAGAAACAGGTCAGTTTTTTAGCCTCAATAAACAAGTCTTAAATGTATTTTTACACTCAAATCTCTTCATAATATGCAGTCAGTTTATACCAAAACAAATACCAAGGGCTTTTACTCAATCAGACAGCCAAAAGTTATTTGATCTTCCTGTTTTCCCCTAGATTTAAATGGTCAGTACAAAAGAATTACAATGCTATAAAATATTTATCTGTTTTAGATAATTCACAGTTCTTTAAATGCTTTTTCCTCAGTGGACCTTATTTAATAAATCCAAGCTATTTCAGAATCTCCACATTGAAATGGATAATCAACAGTAAATGTAACATAAAAAATGCCTTAAACATTTGTATTTTTTGTCGGGAATGGTAATCTTGTAATTACATACTAATCTTCTGCAAGCATCCCTTTTGATATTTATGACTGCACACATTTATTATGACATCACAAATCTGTTGGAGAGAGACCAAATATGATTTTTAAATACATTTCTCACTTTATAAATTAGTAAACCACAATGTTCTCAAATACTTTAAAATATAATAAATATACTTTCAAACTTTAGTAGTCAGAAGTAGATTGCCTATGACAGCACTTTCATGCTTTTTATTCAGATTTTCAGATGACACACCTATTAAGAACAGTATCTAGCTGTACTACCTTAAGACCCTTTTGTCCTGATTTTTAATAAAAACCAAAACAACAAGCTACACTTGACCAAAGTGCTCTGCAAGTACCTCAAGTCATATACAGTCCTATCACTACAATTCTGAACGCTGTATCATACAGCATGTTCAATTTGGTTTCCTAAACCTCAGAGAAGCAGCATTCAGTGCTTCTTCTGATAGAATGTTTGCAATTTTGAGAAATATTTTTCACAAAGTCCTTCCTCCCTAAAATGTAAGGTAGGTAGTCTTGCAGTACATCACAAAACTAATAAAATTGCAGGCAAATTTTGCCAAACCCAGAAAGGTTTAGTTATTTATTTTACAACGGAGTTCAGGTGCCTAGGAGCGTCCTTTTGATAAAAGTTGCACAGATGGGAGAATAATTCAGCTCCTCAGAAAAATATTTTCCACAAATTACAAGGCATTTTGCAGACTACTTCTTGAATAATTTACTTTGCTTCCTTTATGTATATGTGTTTAAAGATGTTGATTCTATAAAACTGAAAGTTGACTGCATTTTGTGTTGTGTCGCACGTTCTTAATTAGATTTGTTGATTTATCGCTGATGAGGATAAAATGTCTTGCTGCAGACTGTTACTGGTTTTCGCAATCATTTGAAAATAGCACACAAGTAATTTTATAGAAGTTTCAAAGCTGTCTTCTAACTCAATAGTTCTTCTACATGGCCATTAAAATTACTCTCGTCACAAAAGTACTTACAAAAGTAAGTAGGCCAAATATTCACATCTGTTTTTCTTTCCACAAAAATTTAATGATAATTTCCATGAAAGAACTACAATATTGATGGTAAAGTTTCACTTCCAGATTTCACAAGTGGATTTCAATGCTTCTTCTACCTCAGAATTTAATAAAATTCATTCTTTACTAGAGGACATATTGCTAAAGTTTAATTTGTGTAAGAGAAAAATTTAAAAAATAAATCTAGTTTCACATACAAATTAATAGTTAAAATATCACTGAAGAAATATTAAATCATTTCAAGTTAATGCCAGTACCAATGCAGAAAGGGACTGGGGAAGATAAGGAAAGTTTAGTGATTCCTGTCTAAGAAGTTCCACTGTTGTAACAATAGAATTATCTTGCAACATGTTTTATGCAGATCTCTTGCAGGTCACCACTATGATGTTTTCCTTACACCTACCACCATCACAACCAGGATATAGTTAAGAGAACTATGCAATTAACTTTCATTCAGTAGTTTTTCTTACAAATTCTTGCCGTATTGCCTGAATAAATTACTCAACAAATCTACTTTTTCATCATTTGTCCATGTCTAGTTAACATTGAGGGCCCTCAGCCAGCTTCAATATGTGAATAGTATTTAATTTCAACAACACCTAATTAAGATGAAAATGGGTGTCAGAGACCACAGTCTGACTGCAGGTTTCATGATGAGATAACTCTAAGGTGGGTCTAACAGGCTCTCTCCTACCTTCTGCTCTTGCAGTGGTGGTCACCAACAGAGGCTGAATGTGCAATCAAAATGCAGCACCTGGGAGAATCACATTCTCTTTGTCTCAGCCTCAGTGGGAAAAGCCTTCCTTTTTGCCCTTCATATTTGCCTGAGAGAAAAGATTTCACAGTTTGTAATCAAATATTTCAAGCATTCAAATCAAACTGTTCCAAAATAAAACTAAAAGCCAGGTAAACCTATTCCAGAAGAAAATAAACCTCATGAGCTCTTAAGGTCTGCTCTTATATTAAGTATTCTACAGGTAGACCTCTCTCCTTCCTAAGGACCATGCCTGCAACAGCCTCCATTCCTTTTTCATACTTTTTACAGATAACTGATACTATCAAGTATTCATAGAATTCTGTAAATAAACTTATAACATATTAGCACACTTCTTCTGATGTAAACTTATAAAACATGTATCATAATATATAACACAAAAAAACCCCAAACCCAACAACAACAACAACAAAAAAAGTGTTTTGTTTCATGGATACTAAGTATCCATGAATCTTTCAGAGACTTATGCCTGTAGTAAGAATATAATGTCTTCTTTGGGTTCTGCCTCTTTGATAATTTAAAGTTACTATAGGAACATAAAGTGATGACCAATATCACACAAATAATTGGCATAATGTTCATAAAAGAATATTTATCTAGCTACTCTGACCTCTCTGATTAAAGGAAATCAAATTTCTTATAATCATAAAAATTCCAAATAGTTTTTAAGTAAACTAGCTGAAAAAAAATGAAATTGAAGAAGCATTCAGGCAAATTTGGAGTTAAGGGCACATTAACATGAATACCTTATTAATAATTATGCACATATATATACATATTTGAAAAAAATTTGGAATTCAAATTTAAAAACTTAAACTATGATTAAAACAAAATACTAACAAACCAAATAGTTTGTTCACCACTGTATAGAAAACTTTGAGTTTCCAAAAACTAAATAAATAACAATGTTTGAGAAATCTTTTCTAAATTGGGAAAACCTGTTGACTTAAACAATTACAACAAACTTTCCCTTTACAATCATGCAACAGTACGTTAAAGGAAGCAGTGTGGATTATCTGACAAAGTATCAGTTCTTCTGCATTAGAATAAGCCTGACAGGAAGGTTCAGACTGACATAAAAACATTCAGTTATAAATACTACAGGTACAAAAAAGGAAAATTATCTGTTCATTGTTATTAGTAAGAAATAGACTGTATTATATAATGAATGTGGAAAGAAGTCCCAAATTACATTATCCATCAGAATGAAATTAAAAGATGGGAAAAAAATCAAATGCATTTTAATAGCTTAACAGGATGAGTCAATCAGTACCCAATTGCTTTATTTTCTCTCTCTACTACATTTCAGCATTACGATTTGTAGCCTGCTTTATGTTAATAGCATACGGGTTGATACTGCTTTTGGTTGTGTCAAACTTCATTGAAAAAGTGTGTGCAGAATGCAGGAGGCTAACCGTCTTCTCTTCACTCAAGATAAAAGAGAAAAGAGAAGTAACTTCTTTTGGGTATAATTGATAGCTGACACAACAGGTTTATTCCCTTTCTTTCTATCATCCCTCAACACCATGCTCCCACCAGAAAAGCCCATAGCCTGCATTACAAATAGAAGTATTTGTAGAGCACACATGTATGTAGGTATTCCATAAAATGTTGTGGGTACTAAGCTCCTATGTCAGATGTATTTTCAAGATCTACAGGTCACTGAATTTAGCTGAGTTAAAAGATACTGTGTTGGAACACAGACACAACATACATAAATAATCCAATTACCAAGAGTAAAAGATGAAGGGCATGAGCTGCTAAAGGAATCACACATTAAGTTTTGCAAGTCAAATGAAAACCTTGGTGTAAGTGAATTTTTCAAACTGTTATTATATATACTGGAAATGGTCAAAATAGCCTCTGTTCTGCTTCTATAGAGGCTTCGTTTTCTTCTGGTCCTGATAAGAACATATAATTAGATTTGAGGATTTTTTCCTTCTTTTTTTTGCTTATTTTATTCATTTTGGAGAGTAACAAGTTCTAGTATTATTCGCCTAAGAGATCAAGTGTGATGGCAAAAACTAAAGAATAATAATGTGCAGACATATTAAACCATCTGCCTAAAGATCTTACTAGATTGCAATCTCTATTACATAGGTCTTATGTTTATGAACTAGTGACACAGGTCACTTTTAGAATAATACAGGGATAAGATGAAGCTATCCAAGTTCTCCACAGATAATTTTCTCAGTTGACACCACATGGTGCATGTTTCACAAAACTGAAAAAAGGCAGAGTGAGGAGAACTGACTGAGAACAAATCCCAACGCGCTGAGTTGTTTCAGCATCAAGAGAAAGAAATCAGAAAAGAATAAAGAATTTAGAATCATTCCAATATGCGTTGGCATATTCCCATTCCTTTTATCTGTTTTGTTCTTATTCAGGCAAGTTAATTAGAATAATATTTGATGTTATAAGCTTCTATATCTGGAGAAGGAAATTATTTTTCTTGTCTTTATTTAACTATGTGGTTGCCTAATAATTTGGTTATACCATCCAAATACAAATCTTTTGTTCAGTTCTGGATTTCACTTGGTGTAGATTCTGAAATCCATCTGCACAGCTAGAACTCTTTCTGCCTAAATGTAAGTAGAATACTTTCAGTATAGATTGTGCTATAAAAATAATTAAACCATGTTCTCTTTGGAATAGGCTGCTTATTACTGAATTTTACTGTATTTTGCAATATTAGAATTTCTATAAAATATCTATTTATTAACTTATCTGTAGGGAAAATATTCTTCGTATTTTCAGATATATTCTTAATCTCATTAAAAGGTTGTCAATATTAAAATTCTATTTTCAGGCTTTTTCTAGTGGAATTTTTGGAATGATAATGACAGTGCAATGGGAAGATTTGAGCATTTGAATGGGGGAGTTTGGTCCAAGTTGTATTGACTTTCATTAATGTTTTATAAAAACTTACACAGTCTACTGTTCAGTAGGCATTCTGCTTCCCTTTCTCTGCCAACTCCATGGAAAATACAAGACTCTGAAAGGGATCCTTGCCCATATAGTTAGCTAAGCTTGATTCATTAAGATTAACCTGCACTTGGATTTACTAAAGACCTTGGGAATTTTGCCATAAATGCCATAAGAGTTTATCTGCAGACAGCATTTTACTTTCAGATATTTTGGTCTGGCAGTCCAAATTCAGGACTCCAGATGGATGCATTAATAAATCTAACTAAAACATAAATATTACTAGGAATTAATATTTGTTTCCTTAGCTCAAAAGGGCAAAAGGAAAGCAAAATTATTTCAATAGGCTAGTCTCTGAGCCAAATTTTTGTTCTTATTTGAAAACAAGTTGTTATCCAGACTCATTATCTAATGTTTTTCAAGATACCCTGTCATTCCAGTTTGTTAGGTTTCGTTAATGCTTAGCATACTGTTTCTTTGTTTTTAAGTTTGCTATATTAAGTAAACTAAAATTTCTGCCTACTATTCCTCAGCCAGGTTCCAGAGTATCATAACACACAATTATTGTAATAGGTCATCAGTGCTAAGTAATTTTTAATTAGGAGAAGATGCTCCATGCCAAAATAAACTTGTAAATTCTCAAATTTAAAAAAGTAACAAAGTACCAAACCAAGGACATTTAGTGATTAGACTCACTGTAAATATATTGTGATGGTTAGAACCTATAACTGTCTACATAATCAATGCAAGAGACTGTGCTTATGGTAGACTGAGAAAGTGGAAAGGATTAGTTGAGGACAGACTTCCTCATCATTAAATTTAGCAAAAAATTGCTCACCCTTAGAAGCGTACTACAGGGTTTTTACTTTTAATTAAGTTTTAACTGCTGTTTATGCAAATTCTCCTCTAAATCAGTATCAAACATGTCCTAAAGCTATTCATATATATAGCTAATTCATTCTGTGCTTGACAATCCTGCTGCTGAAGCAATGTCAGCAAAATAGCTGATTATACTAGATTTGGTTGAGGTTCATTTGCAATTCCTGATTAAACTGCTTTTATTGTACTAGATTGTAATGCTAATCAGAATTAGCTAGGTGCTGAAACAGACCAAAACTGATCACAGAACGAGTTTTAAGAAGATCAGACAGAAAATTATAAATGGGACTAACCTGCAGTGTGTTTATTAAGATTAGCAATAGAGCAAAACAATCTACTATTCACAGAAATTTTAATTTTGAGATTTCATTTTATATGACTCAGAGGTAGAATTCAATAGAGGTTCAAAGACATGACTTTGTTTTAATTAAAATTATACAAGGCTCCAAGGTAAACATTTTTTACTTTATACTTAAACAGAAGGACTTTATTCTGTGTTCAAATATAAAGCAGGATCAGTATCCTGCATATTTTTCTTTTCTCCTGTACCAAAGTAATTGCATATGAAGGTCTGAACATTCAGAAACTCACCATTCAGTTCAAACTCCAAGCAGTGGATAAAGTTAAGCAGATGAACAAGCTTCAGGCCACTTTTCGTTATGAAAAATAACACAATGATCTTAGTCATTTTAGAAATCAGAATATAAAATAGCCACCTACTGTCAGGAATAGCATTGTTTAAGTAGATCATTGCCTTACTCCTTTTTCAGAACTAATGACAGAGACAGCTGTGAAGATTTGGAAACAAAACTTCAGGCTTAGCATTCAAAACTTCAGGCTTTGTACGGGGTTATTTAGGAACATCTAAGCAGTGTGAAATAAGGTTCATCGTCACAAAAGTGCCTGCCACCTGTTGTAGGACAGTGAAACCCTGGGGTCAGTATAGTCGAACTACCCCTGGCTAAATCGTACTGGAGAGTGGGAAACATGAACAGCAATCCCAGCTCCCAGAGCTCTGACCACAGACCCACAAGTGGGAGAGCTGCATCTCCTCTCTGCTGCCTGAGCACATGACTCATCTCACAAACTAACTTCCCCGTGTCCCACAGGCAAGAAGCAAGAAGACCTGAGTTTCATATCAGGGTTTTGCCTTGCAAGACTCCAGATACACAGAGGCATGTGACCAGCCTTCATCTTAGAAGCCTGAAGCAGCTTTTGTCTCCAGAGGAAACATCTTTGACTTGAGAGGGAAAACTTGATCTTCAGAAAGCTGCAGCTCTTGTCTCAGGCTGCACTGTAATGCAAACCCCTGAATTCCAGAAAGGCTAAAAATAGAGCATTTTTTCCCTCTTATTTTCTTACAGCTTTCCAGTGGTTTTGCTCATAACCTTAGGATCATGGAAGAAAAAGTCATCTGTGACTTAGCAAAAATAGGCAGATAATAAAAACTGTACAATCTTTGTTGAAACCCTAATGCTAATTAGACTGTCTCTAATTAGAAGTAATCTCTCTGTAAACAAGAATGAAGGTGTCAAATGTGCTGCATTAAAATAGTCCAATGATTATACACTGAAAATCTTGAAACTCTATGTTTCACTCAGTATTTTCACACAGCTCTGAAAAGAAAAAATATATTTCAAAAATATATTTTTCAAAGCTATTGTTATTTTCATTTCAGCTGTCACAATAATTTCATGGAGTTCCCTACTATACTTTTCCATATATAATTCCTGTAAAACACTGAATCAAGATATTACAATTCATCAAAAAAAAAAAAAAATTGTTTTCCCCCAGTATGTTTTCAACTCAATCTCAAAGAAATAGCTTTTCTTATTTAGTAAAAAAAAATAAATTATAAAATCTTGGGATAAACAAGGTGACCTCCAGAACACTTATCATTTAGAAAGATATCTGTTGCAACTGAAGATGTTACTTTTATAACCTCTGCCAAATGTTTTTAAAGTCCTGATTCAAATATACCCCAAGAGTTTATTTTCAGCATGAGGGCAAACTCTGATGATCTTTTAGTAGTGAAGTAGGATACTATTTACGAGACAAATACAGGGACTAACATTCTTTTCCTTTAGCTTCTGATTAATTTGAAATATTACAGTGACGAATCAGTAGAGAGCTTCTAGTAAATACTTCATCTCCTCTTGAATGAAAGAGATTAATGAAATTTACTTGAACCACGTCATTTTGGGTTTCATTCAAGTGCCACGATTGAGCAATCACAAATTCCTAGTCTATGAGATAGTCATGCAAGGTGTACCTTGGAGAAATGTTGCCTTTTATTGCCATTCCAAGTAAGCAGTGTGCACTCTGCTTGCCGCATCAGAGGGCTGTGGTATAGATACTGCCATTGCTCTGTATTGCCTCATCTCTTTTTCAGAAATTTGGTTCCCCTTGATGCTTTCAAATGTAAAACATAAATAATCAATGGCCTATGTTATGAATTTTACACATACACAGACACATTTGCCAATATCCTGTGACTGGAAAAAGTTGAGGGCCTGATAGCCCTTATGGTGGGGCTAAATACACATCACAAATGCTTTTTGTTAACAGAGGCAAGAGAACTATTTCTTCAGCTCCTTTCTCCACTCATAACTTTTGTCTTAACAAGATGAAAATCAGATGTCTAACCTCAAAGGCTCAACACAGTTCTGAGATTTCTTTTACAGTGCACGTGTTGCAAACCTCCTGTTTCCTGCAAAAGGGAGGATTTACAGTAGTCAGTGCATGATGCCCTGGAGACCCCTCAAACCATCATATATGGCCTTGGACCAGAAGCAATTGGTCTTACACATCAGAAGCTTCCTGGAGAAAGCTTGAATTAAATGGAAAAAAAAACACTGGGGAAACAACTCTAATTTTCTAACACAAATAACAAGCAAATCATTAGCTACGCCTCATGGCCAGTGGATTAAAGAGAGGTGGCAAACAAAAAGAATCTCCAAAGATAATGTTTTTTTAGTAATAACATACACAGGCCTGACAGATTAACACAGGAGAAGCACACCTAGAGACTGCGAAAGCATTATGTGAAGGTAGTTTTTGAATTGATACAGCAATTCAGTGGCCAGCAACTCTATTTTCAGGATGGTCACAATAGTTCAACTCTACATAGAAGCAAGCAATGCAAACTGTAGCAGTCTTCACTTCAAATGGGACATAGGTAGGCAGAGAGTTGTTCCTTGGTGTTGCTGAATGGAGACAGAATGAGAGAAAGCCAAAAAAACCAAAACCAAACAGCATAGAAATCAATAGCTACAACTTGTCCTAGAAGAAAATGGAAGCTAAAGAGAAAAAAAAATGTATCCAAGTACCTGCCAGATATGTACTAGCTAAAGAATATTTGGAAGAGCCTTCTTTTGTTCATTTCATCAGGGAAACAACTTTTTTTTAAAAAAATCAAAAATAGAAAATCATCAAAGATAGAAGCAACCATTTCTATTCCCAGCCCCAAAGAATCCGGTGGGTCCAAATCTTAGTCAGACAACTGGATGTAAAGAAGTATAAGTTCCTCAACAAAACTTTAGCAATAATTTTATTCTTCCCAAATATATTCATATGAAGGAAAAAAAAAAAAGAAGTTGGCAAAAGTAAAGTAAGTCTGTGGACAAGATTAGTATTTTCCATTTTGTTCTGTTTCTTTTCACATTCAAAGTACTTGTTTGGGCTTTTCCTAAAACTTCTTCATGTTAGCTGAAATAAAATATTCACTGAACTCTTTGCCTTTTAACTTTTCACTTTTCTCTTTGTTTTTATTGGTTTCTTCGGATTGCAAGTATTACTCCCTTAAGGCAGACAGTATACTTCCCAGGGTTTATTTGAAAATATTGCTAGGCGTAGAATAAAATTTATATTCAAAGCGTGCAGCTATGAGAAGTAGTATATAGGATTTTTTAAAGCTCACAAACTGTTGCCACAGAAGATAGTGCTTTTGCCTAGAGACAAGAATGTGGAATCTGCCAGTATCACATAAAAAGCATACCCTTACATGGTACAAACTTGTTCTGTGCTCACTGAAAGACCACAAGCCAACTTACAGTTTTAATGAAATTATTTTTGCCTTGCATTACACTAGATTTATGCAGTCTTTGAAGGAGACATTGTGCCATTCCCTCTGCTAAGAATTGGTGTATATCAACTATTTTTCCTCCTACCAGTCTCACATACTTTTTCTCACTCTGCAATTCAAATAATGTCTATAATGTCTGTCAGTTGTTTAGCATCATAAGTACACTACATTGTGTTCAGCTGAACCAGAAACATCCTGTGACTAAACATATAATTTGAATTATGCAGCATTTAGTCTGCATAAGATTATTGTTGCATACCAAATACCCTCTATACAAAATGTCTTTCCATTGTCCTTTTTGATAAACTGTGATTTATACAATCTAAAAAGAACAGAGATAATCTGATGGAGAAACAACATCATATGGAATAGAAGCCCAGGCACTGAACAGAATGTAACTCAACTGTTTACACACTTCACTGCAGAAAAATTAGCCATATGAAGCATCAGACTGCACAGAAGTGTCAGGCTGCGCAGATGGCAAAAGAGGTACCCTTTAATGTATTATAACAGGTTTTGTCTTACCTGAGATGCAAAATAACCTTGCAATTCCTCCCACTTTTTAATGGCATTTCAGAAAGCATTTGTGAGTCATTTGCTATAGCAAAGTAGTAAAACTGGAGAAAGGCTGATTTTTCAGGAAAGACTGAAACTGATGACTAATTTGAGACTTAGTAGCAGGGTTGTTAATTTGTTGGGCAATAATTGAAACCAATATTTAGATAGAAAAAAATAAAGGCCAGATATAAAAATCTCATATATTCCTACATGCATATACCTGATGTCCAGAATCCATCTTGCTCACACAATACCAAACCAGCAGTTCCTAAAGGGTGACCAGAATGTGAAAATATTCAATTAGAGGTGATGGTGTTCCCTGTGACAGAAGTTTTCCCATATTTTAGGTAGTTTTTCCATTATATTCCTCTCCATCTTCTCAGATGCTTGTTGAGCATGGTCTCATGCCCTGCCATTATCATTACCCATAATCTGAAAACAAACAGGCAGCACTTTCCTAGCAGAACTGAATGGTGGGCAGCAGTGCAACAGAGTCTCTCAATGTGTTTGGGGGAGCTCCAGCTTCTATCAATTCCCCTGCTGATAGCAACAGGAAATAGATGCCACAAACACATTGACACACATTACATTGCCAAATCTTAAACTGATAGGATACTTACTTAGCAGAAGAGCATGGCCAATGCCACAGGCCTGTCTTCTGTTCTTTGCGACTTGCCTAAAACAGCTTAAATACTGAGGTGGTCTTCAGCTGCTTTCAGCCCTGGAGAATTTAAAAAAAAATTTAAAAAATCAATTAAAAGGTACATTACTCCTTTTCCTTCCAGACTCAGTTTTCTGGTAAAGCTGAGCTAAATCTTTACTCTCATGATAAGCATTTTGTACTCTCAGTCACAGTTTGTTTCACAGATCTAAATGAGTATTAATATCTGAACATTTCTCTACAATGTTTACAACAATATTATGCTTCTGGTCTGATCAGAATATAAGCATAAAATGAAAAAATAACCAAACTAACTACTGTATATATACAGTTGAGGATCAAACACAATTGCTTACTCCTTTAAAGCTATCTCTGTGGGAACAAAGTCCCAACTTCATAAGCCAAGACACTTTCAGTGCCACATTCACAAATCCAATGTACTGCAACGGAGAGGCACAGAGCCAGGATTTGCATGAGCTTCCCCCAGTATTTCAAGGACGTTCTTAATGTTGTAGAAGCTGCACAGGACCATCAGGACCATTAAAACCCTTTCTATGATCTCTTGCATTTAAATGAGGGCATCATTTGGCTGGGAACACTTACAACATTATTGATACAGAAGAGCTATTATGGCAGATCAAATGAGTCTTACAGTACTCTGATCATTATAGGAAAAATATTGGTATGCTATTTTCTGGTTGAAAAGTAAAAAATGAAGCTATCCTGGATTTAGATAATGCAGCCGAGAGCAGAAATTAGCTGCACAATCATCAAGTGATTAATATATTCAGTTCTAACATGTTGAACAAAAGCTCTAGAAACATGCACAATAAAAATAATAATGGAACACAGAACCCATTTCCAAAATAAGCCTGGTAAAATGCAATCTGATGCAATAGTGACATGACAATCAAGAGAATAGTGCAACATATTACAATGCCGGCTTTATAGACATTTCAATAGTTCTTTAACAAGATAATATATTATAATGAATGCAGGAAAAGTTATTATAGTGTCCTGGTTTCACAAAATCTTTGTGGTAAAACGGGAGAGGGGAGGGGGTGGGGAAGGTAGAATAAAGCTAAACATTTCAAAGATCAGAACTGAGTTTTCATCATTTCATAATGCCTAAATAATTTACCTAGCATTTAGTGTATATACCTGGTCTTCTAAATTGCATAAAGCACACAAATATAGAGATTACATAAACTAAATCTTGGACAGATTGATTTCAGTATATTATTCTTAGATCATGGTATATGTAATCCAATTTGAGACATAGGCAAAGCTATCCTACCCTCTGGCCTACAATATTCTCAAGAATATTAAAGCAAGTGGCTTTGGTTCTCTGGCTGGATTTCAAAAATGGTTTGTTTTTCAGACATGTTCCAGTAATATAAAATTTAAACAGAAAAGAACACTTCTGACTGCCTCCTCCTTAACAGTAATGAAAGGGCTTATTCTCATCAACAGTCATATAGACCTGGTTAGTGATCCAATAGTTCCCCCCTTTAATTTTTCCAGGCCCAAGGTTATGTTGTTTAAAAACAACAACAACTTTAGCAGCTTTCACAAAAACAACAGCAATTTCAGTAACTATTTTGCTTCATAAGTCAAGCAAATGAGGGTGGGGTTTTTTTGCTGTTGCCAGATGATTCATGAGAAATAGGAATCTGGAAATTGCCTAGGATTTACCTGAAAATGAACTATTCACATAGCTGTAGTCACAGCTGCCAGTTCTTGATTCCCACATTACAATCAGTATTTAAAAATCTGTGATCTATTCTGTCAGCCTCACTTTCCGTAGCTCATAAAAGGCACTTTATTTCCATAATTATGCTAAGACCATTTCATAGCCCAAAATTTTAAAGCAATACCAATATGCTGCACTTCTGCCCATGATGCTTTTTTCTCTCCAGCTGGTATATCTTCAACTGGACACTGCTGTGCACATTAACTCATCTTTTCTCCTTAGCGATTGATTTGTTTTTAAGAGTAACCACTGACTCCTTCAGAGGCTCATTGCATGATTTCTGTAATCTTTTTTAACTTGATCCTACTCTCACTGGAGCAGAAGTCAAAACACTCACTGATTTTAATAGTTCCATATTAGATCCTTCACCTGTAACAGACTTACTGTGAAACAAGGGGACCATTGTATGTGAAAGTACCAAATAAAGGAATGGAAGGATGATTTTACATGGCACCTTGAACAATATCCCATATCCACTTCTCATGTCTCTCTCTGTTAGAGTAGGACAGCAGAGCCTGATCTTTTAGTTTTGCATTCCTTAAAAATGTCCAGTTTGAGTTGAACAGATGTATCGCTGTATCATTGCAAAGTTTTGTGCCTTTGTTTTTGAACCTTGAGCATAGCTGTCGCTGGAACAGAAAATCCACCTCATTTGTCCCAGCTTGGTAAAATCTGTTAGAAGACAGCATGATTTATTTTAACTAATAATTTTAAAAGTATCACTGTAAATCATGAAAAACTTTGCATTGACTTGCTTTTGAAGGGTGTTACAAGAAGCTATAGTTTCACATAGTTATTTATCATGAGTGCCTTCATTTTACCCTATTTAGCAAAATTTTTTAAACCGGTGTCAGAAAACTCATTTCCCAGACAAGTAACATATGCCATTTCCTCAGATGCTAAGTTCAATTTTACTACACAGTTATCTTTATGTAACTCACTTTACACTGCATTGTCCAAGTGTCTCAATAGCACTGGATGAGGAGTTAGAATGTCAGATGGTTCACTATGTTTTTCATCTAGCTTTTGTGCAAGAATATACGTAATGTTATACAATTAATTTATTAAATATCGTAAGAGCACTGGCCAATAAATTTGATAAAATTTAATCACATTTTTCATGTGGCATTGTCACTTTAAGACAACATTTTGAGAATTGTAATGTGACTGGAAATTGGTTTGAGTTTTTTTATCTATAGTTCACCAACTTGATTTTTGTCTCTATGACCAAGCTTATATTTTGCAGACATCACTGTGGAGAATAATAATTTGCTCTCATCTCTTTTTTTGCCATCACCTTTCAAGAAAGATTTCAAGAAAGGTGATGGCAAAAAAAAAAAGAGATATGCTGACCTCTTTTTCACCTAATGAAGAGAACTAGGATAGGTTGTACTCTTACACTATAAAATGTGATTTATTTTCATGTTATTTGGATCCAGTACATGACAAGAGTTACAGAAGTTCTCAAAATACACTTAAACTTCTAAATAGTTCTTAGAGTGTATTCTTATGCTAAAGGACAGCATAATAGCTTTGATTAGTTATTTCAATCAGTTCATAGAGATTTAAAGTTGAGTTTAGCATAGCAACCAAAATTATCCACAAATTAATAGTTCTACTGTGATACCTGTTCTACCAGTTCTACTGTGATACCTGATTCTGGATAAGGCATTCTATAAATTCACAACCCTGTTTGCAACTCATTCTCTGGTGACAAATCTCAGCAGCAATAGAAAGTGAAACCTCTTTAGTTAGATACTATGAATTGAACCAAAATCCAGGTAATCTATGAGCCTTAGAGGAGCTGAATTGTTGCCAACTTTCAGTAGCACATTGCTTTGTTATTCAAATGCCCCAAGCAAACCTATTCACTTATGATTTCTAATATGCTTTCACATCAGGGTGATTTTGCGTTACTTCATTTCTGTAATAATACATGTTCATAGCTGCAGGTTAATATTTAAAGAAAGAAATTGACCTGAGGAGATATAAGTATTCTGCCCAGTAGCCTTGTAGAAATCACGAATGAGGGATAGTTTCATGTTCTGAACAAAGTCATTTCTTTCTAATGGATTTTATACTGAATGACTTTCCTACTAGTTGTAAAGGTTTATATAGCCAGTGTATAACCTACATCCTAAAACTGAAATATTAGGAATAAATCTAAGTAATAAAGCTATAGTTCAGACAATAGCACCTGTTTTAAGCTGATATCAAGAAATAATTTCTTAAAATAGAAGAAATAATTGATTAGCAGAAGTAAAGATTAAATTAATCCATACCTAGATTGTAGTGTTACATCACAATACTTGAATGAAGGCAAATGTTTGCCTAATTTTTCCACCTTTCTTGTTGTCTACTTGTGTGGCACATTGCATTTATTCTCTTATTAAAATGAAATTCATACACGTATATATAACTCTTCACACAACTACCTTAATACATACTGTAATATCTTTAAAATTCCAGAATTTGGGAAAGGGACTCATTATTTGCACTCTGGAAAAGTTCTCTAAATGCAGGGGAAACAAGTGAACTGAGGAAACTATCACTGAAATTCTTTACTGGAATATTTCAAGCACATAGGAAGAAAAATATGTCACTGCATGATTTCATTGTACTGTGTACACCTCAGGCTTACATACTGAACTTGATAGTTCCTAACTTCTGAACATTCATTTATTGCACTCATTTTCCCATCATTTTAAAATAATTAGTTGCAAAACACTTTATTGCCTTTCATTTGAACCATGCAACACGTCCTTTACTTGGAAATAACTTACAGGCAGTATTTCTACTGCTTTAAGTGAAATGTATAAAGGGTTTGCAGTGGCTTTTTTCCCCTGCTATCTCACAAAGGTGAGAAGAAAACTGAAGATTAAGTGTGTGTGATTGATTGACTGTTAACAGTTTTTCTAACAGTACTGAACACTGGTTTTGTCAAACAGGGTACAGCTAGGCAGCAAAGAGGAAAGCAGCCTTTGCATAATTTCTTAGGTCCTGCTCTAGAGTACGAACAAAATAGAAGGATGTTTGGAGAAGTTCAGAGAGCATGTGTTGAAGAGGAAAACAGGGATATAGATGAAAAGAAAGGATCCAACCTAATAGGGTGTAGTGAGCAAATAAAGGGTGAGTAGAGAAAATTGTGCTAGAGCTAAACCCAAGTAGTTAAAAAAAATCTACAATGTATACATAGAAATACGTGTATACATAAATTAAATTGTAAATACTAATTTCAGGAATGAGAAAGTGTAACAAATTACACTTAAATCAAACAATGTAAGCTGTTCTTAACTCTATGACTAGTTTTCTTCCAGGGTGAAATGTTCCATACAAAATGTTTTTATTTTTGTTTTATTCCAATTTTTTTCTTCAGTTGATGAGTCTCAAAATTTTGAAAATGAGGAATATGACTGTTTTTAAAAATTCAACGGTTATCATTGAAGTCAACTGAGATGAGAGTAAAAAAACAAAGAAATAAATAATCTAAAATATATTACACGATAAAAAACTCTTAAAGAAAGATTCACTGCAGTCTTCATGAAAACTGGGTATATGATTCTTAATGTTTATTGCAGCAAGTCAGACAGTTAAAAATTCCCACTTTTGCTGTAGCCCTTGAAATTTTGGCCTGGATGTAAATAAAAGATCTGTTAAACATCTATTGTTAAGCATAATTTAAAATATATTTTAAGGTGATCTTATTTCTTGAGAAAATGTTGTCAGTTCCCATAGAAATAAATTTCTGTACATTGCTATTCTGACAGCTAAGGCACAGCTTTGGAGGTCAGTACACAAAATTCAAGAATGTGAAGTGCAGATGCAGGTTATTTTGCTTTAATGAATGAGCTCCTGCTTTATTTTTCACTTTTAGAAAGTATCATACCACAGGTTACTCTCTGTAGACTTTTCTTATGGAGTTCTTAGAAGTCTGCAGAGACACAACCACCTGGAAGTCTTGGTACAGAGGCCTGGGAAAGGTAAAGACACTTCCTGAAGTCAGTACACTTTGAATCAAGAAACAGCTTTTTGACAGAGCCTAGCCAAATAGTTTCAGATATGGACATTTTTTAATTTTTTTTTTTAAATTTTAACATTTTCCCCTCCCTTTTTGAAATGCATAGTTCTGTATGAAGGTAAAAGCAGTTATGCAAGACATTTCTAAAAAATTACAAACATAAAGGTTAAGGTTGTAAGCAAAATCATAAACCTATTAAAATCCTTTTTCTCCCTGAACGTGACATAAAATGCAGCCATTTGTCATCTTTAGCTAAAAAAAAAAGAAGTCTTCCTTTGGTCACCTTATTTTTTAAAACTTTTTTGACAGAATAAAATAGAAAACAAAGTTTATGTTGTACCATTTTACATTTCCCACTACAGATATCTTAGCTTTCCCTTCTAAATTACAAAGCCCTGCAAAATTCAGATTTTTCCAAACAAAAAATAAAGGATTTCAGCTTTCTGATTTAGGATTTAGAAGCCTTCCATGGACATGTTCCTGTATCTTCCCTCCAAGAAAATCAGTTCCAAGTTCATAACAATGTATGAGAATCTGGTTCAAATGTATTTTCATTTCAAGTAACTTGTAACAGCTGTTCTAAGTTACGGCTTCCTCTCACTCCTCGCTTGTCCACGCACAAAAGGCTAAAATGAATCAAATCAAATAAGACTTCTTCATTTGTCTTGAAAGAGCTACACATACCTTCAGACAATATTTTCCAACAGACAAACAAATAGACAAATAAATAGACAAATAAATAACATGGGAAATGATAACATTTGAAACAGTGATACTTGGAAGGACACTGCCGGAAAAAAAGCTAGGCTGTGAGAGACAGCTTTTCATTTCAAGTGCTGGGACACAGTGAGGCCTCAAAACCTCCAGTGTAATTTAAGTTGTCCACAAGGAGTCAGTTCAAGCATCTGCTCCAGTAGGTAGGTAGCAGCCAGACCTCTATCCACTCTCCACTGGTATCCCACACATTCTTCTGCTTCGTCAAGTAGAAAGGATGCCCACAATCAAAGCCAGCAGGCTGGGGTTTTTTGCCACTGAAAACTTCCATTTGTTGAGGAACATTTATTATTGTCTTCTTTGGTACTTTTGTAGCTGTGGTTTTCTTTTAAGCAGATCAAGTCTTCTTTTCTGTAGCAAGAAGTTTCAGTAATTATAGTAGAATTGGTATCATCTTTTCCTACAGACAAGGCAATTCAGAGGGACTATTCCAAACTTGCGCTTAACAAATAAGCTCTAACCAAAATAGTAACTCAATGGACTAACATACAAGGGAGGGGAATGCACCTAAAATGTCACTGAGTGTGTCCAGACTCCCACTGAATAAATGACAAGATAAATAACTGAACAGATCTAAAGAAGCACAAGAGAGAGAGATCTTTAGAAGCTCCAGCAGCAAGACGATAGATTGAAACAGCAGAGTTTACATATGCAGGAGCTCAGGACTAGTTCTGAATTTCAGAACAGTTCCTATTAAATGAAATTAAAAATGAGCATAAAAAGTTAAATATCTTCAATCATTCACTGCTGGTTTTGTCAGCTAATTTTTTTTGCCTCTTACTTTTCAGAGTGCCTTGAAGCATGGATTGTGTAAAGGGCTCTGCAACCCCAGAACTATGCAGTAACGGCACATTACCCAGCAGCCAGGTTTAACATGATAATTCTTTCATTTTGTTAAGATTTCATTTGGAGTGTTGAGTGAGCCCTGTTCTAACTTCTGCAAATGCTGATTAATTTAGAGCACTTGAGAGGACCACAAACTGTGTCTAAAAAGCAATTGGGAACTGAGTGGATCAGAGAGTTTCAAACCCTAGTTCTTTCTCCTTTCTTTCTCCTCCACCCCAACAGTCAGTTCCATTTTTATCCCCATAGGAAGCCTCACAATCTCTTTGCTGTAACAAATGATCATTGGGATAATTAAGATTACTTTATTTCATTAGAAATATCCATGGTCTGAAGTCTCTTTCAGAGATTTATTCATTAAATAATAAGGTTTGTGGAAAGTTTTCTGTCTGCAAAATTACATAAAGAAATCCCAATGGGAAGACTTTAATCTTTCAATGCTGCTTTGTAACTTTCAGATTTTTCAGGTGAATGAAGCAACTGAAAGGTTACAGAAGCAGTGCTGTTAATGCTAAGTGCTGATGACCAGACACATCAGGGATTTGTTTTATTTTCTCTTTCAAAGCGTTCCATGTAACTTTAACTGCTGACATGCATGTGGCAACACTGACAAGAAAAGAAGCAGAAAATGGAGATATCCAATTATATCCTATGAGTTCTTTTCCAGAGAGAACTTTTGTATGTTATAAGTCATCATAAAACCTAGAGCAAAGAATACTGGCAGAAGGGATACACTTACAATTTTTCAGCAATTCACCCTTAAAAAAATTGGCATACACAAAAATATGAGTCAGTTCTGCCATGAAATTAATGGGTTTATCTCTGATGCAACTCAATATGTAGTTTGTCTTCTATATTAGCTGGATGAGTTTCCAACTGCAGTTCTTAAAAGCTAAAGTATATTGAAGGTTGCCGAGATTTGAAATGTCATCAGGAAGGCCATTCTGAATTGAGCTTTGGATAATCAGTAACCCTGATCATGTTTTATACTGCAGCAGATATTGAAAAGGACATCACAAGACAACAGATGAAGTGCAGAGTAAATTTGAAAGATACTCAAGGAATGGCACTTGAAGTAAACTGTTCTTTTAGAAAGTGGAAGCATCTGACTTCCAGCTCTAGAGAGGCAGTCTATTAAAAAAAAGGATACATTGTGTAACTGTCTGCACTTAATTTGCACATCCTAATTAAGAAGGATAAGTGCACTTCCTTACAGTGCTCAACTCTATTGGTCAGATGCTGGAAAGGGCATAAGGCATCAAGCTGCGTCCCTCTCTATCCTACATACAGGCTGTGTATTCAACCATATTCACATAAAATTCCTCAACTATGAAAACACAGTATTTTCTTTCCAAATGAGTCCTTATGAACCTTATTTATTAATTTATTATTGATAGGAAAATAACTTTCTTTTAAAAATAGAAAAAAAAAGATGCGAACATGGCAGAGGTGATTTTATCTCCCAAAAAGAAAGTATTTGTATTTAAACATAGTTGCTCCTCTATTACATAGACATATCTTTGAAGAAAGTTCTTGTTGATGTGAATAAGCACAAACATAACAGTGAATACTGTTCCTTTACATTTCCTCATTAGGAAAGAATTTCTACATACTGCATGATTTAGTATACTAGAATTTCCTTTTAAAAATTAAATTGTCTACAATTGAGTAATACAGGCAGAACAGGCCAACAAAAACCTTATTATTTTAATGAATAGGCTACCAAGGAGTATATTACCATTATATCCGTTTAATTAGCATGGATTTTAATCACTTCATATAAGTTGGATACGATTTAGGGATTTCTAATGTCTTTTTAAATGTCAAAGATCTCAAAATTACATACTATATCTAAGTGAATATAGCTTCTTGGTGTAGGTGATACTTGAAAGCAGTTTTTCTTTGGTTTTATGAATTAGTCAAAATTATGTTGCAAACAAATCTTGATTTGATTGCTTGTGCATAATATTTGCAACAGAAGCAGTGGGGAGGGGAGACATGCCTCCTCATCAGCCTTTTGCCAAAAGCAAAAGGCTTTTCCAATTATTTTTTTTAAATGGCAAATGCTGTTGAAACTACCCTAGCTGCCCATTGGTTACAAGCAATTCTGCCAACTGGGATTGACAGTGTTGGGCAGGAAGGACAGGCACATCTTAAAAAAGCAAAACAAAACAAACAACACCCCAACAACACAAAACAAAACCAAAAAAACTAAAACAATATGCTTGACTGCAGTAATATTATAAACATTTTCATATACAAATTCAGATCCTATGATTGTTTCGGTTGTCCTTCAAATACAAACTGTGATAATATGTAATATATTATCAAGATCTACATGATATTTCCAACAGGGATTTTTACAAGACAATAACACTACACTAAGAAAGTACATACTGAAATATTAAAAAATATGACCAGGTATTGTAGTTTCCAGAGGTTTGCATAATTAATTGAAACATACTTTGATGTAATTATATACATTAATGTAATCATATAAAGCAATTAATACAATAACATTCACAAAGTAAAAGCAAAAAACTACGTTGTATTTAATATCAATTGTTGCGCCTTGTATAGTCATTTATGTGTTTGCATAGGTTTTATGAGATAGTACAATCACATAATGATCTTTTTTTTTTTACTTCACATTCACTTCATAAAAATGTAAAGCAATAGAAAAAATGCAGTTGAAAACCAGTCTTATTTTTTGCATAAAGTATTACAGTTTCCCAATTACAAATTGTAAAATTCTTGTTCTTGGCTGTTATGTAGGTACAAAATGATACCGTATGGATACTCCACAATGAGGCAGATATCCATCAATTATTTGTGCATAAATGCACATCATACTCAGAACAGGTATAGTAAGCACATATGCTATTCTTATTCTGTGCAGTAATTCCTAATTTGCTTTGACACATAAGCAGTCTGCATTTATGACTTAGGAAGTGTATGCAAATAAATATGTACTTTTAAAACCCTAAAAATAACTGTTACCACTAAAAATATCTATTTGAACACAAGGACTCATCATTATAGGTTGTGAGTTTTGAATACTTCTTACAAAATGAAAACTTTAAGACAGCAATTACCTTCAAATAAAAAGAAAAAGAGTGAAGTAAAACCCGTTGGGACTCTCCAAGTTCCCTGAAACTTATTCCATTATGTTACTTTGCTTTCTATTATAAATTTAATTGTGTTATTTTTCTCCTCTGTCTCCAATTCTGCATCAGTTTTTCATGCAAGATTGCCATGTATGGATCATCTGCTGAGTAAGGCTTCAGCATATGAGATGGAGCACAAAGACAAGTTGTGTGAACGGCATTCATATAACAAAAATCTATCCTTTAAAAAGTTACTGTATCATACAATCATACACAAAGCCTGTGATTAATTGCCAATGTAAATTCTTTACCCAGAACAAAAACATTCTGTACTTCTCCAAAGCAAGGAGAACCTCAGTGAATGAACAGAGACACAGGAGTAGATAAAATGATCAGATAAATAGCAGTTTCACTGCAATAGGAGTTCAGTGACGGATAATAGGAACCAGAAGGCTCTGCAGCTTTCAGTCCAAAGAAGAACATCAGGAGGAGAGGTGAACAGAACCATTGGAGATGAATGACAACTTTCTGAAATGCTCTTGGGTCCACTCAAAGAAAGAGAAAACATCAATAGGATGAAAGATGCAGGTTACTGTGTCAAGTATAATAATCAATGCCTACCTCATGCAGGAAAAGGGGTTGTGTGCATAAATGAATGGTACAGACTTCACATAACACCCTGAGGGAGAACTTCAGTCCTGTTTGATTTGGAAGAACTCAGGCAGAAACAGAGGGTCAAGGAAACCCCTTCAGCCTCAGCCTGCGCATTGTCCAGGCAGCAGAGCTGATCAGGTCCAACTGGCCGATGCAGTCCTTCCCGCTTAAGAAGTAAATGGAGAAGTGAAGAGATTCAGAGAAGAGTTCAGAAACATCAGAGGCTAGCAAAGGGGAAACAAAAACAAAGCACAGTTGCCTCCACTGGATAACATCCAGCACTGAGAATGCCCTTCTGGAAGTAGAAAAGAGTTTGCATTGGTGGAAGACAACTTTCTCAGGTAAATAGGGCCTCTGGATTTCTGAGCCCAGAGAGGAAAACATGCCTAACCAGGCAAGAAGGTACAGACCTCAAAAGGAACCAGCTTGGAAACACTGGGATGAGTCCTGTAATTGTTTTCTTCATGTATATTAATGAAATAGGCAAGAGACGAATTTCAGACACAAAATCTGCTAGCATCTCTGAAGTGTTGTTAGTACCCACACATGTCCAGAAACAACAATGGAAATGCAGTTTCAAAACTTGTTGTAAGAAGGAAGGTTAATTCAGCAACTGAAAACACTTCTGAATGTAAGGAAAGGATCTGATCTCAGCTGTGAGGAGCCAAGATGCTGATGATAAAAATAAATAGGGCTGACAGTGAACTTTATACTGAGGAGTGAGGGAAAGCTGTCAGGCACAGAAGTACACAGAGTTTAAGATAACATTTGTAAAGAAGAAGACACAAAAATTCTGTATTCTCAAGAGGAAGATAGGTCAGGGGATAGAAATAATCAAATATGGAAATAAGAAACAAACAGATTGCCATTTAGAAAGAGTGCCAGGAAATGTAGCTGATCAATAGTATGCCTGCCACTTTGCAAATGTTGGAAGCCTAAGAAATAAGATGGAGAAATTGGAATGTGTGATCCAAATTAAGATATTAATACACCAGACATGTCAGAAGCTCATGGAAGTCAGACAATCAATGTAACAGCATGACAGCAGAATACAAAATATACAGGAAAGACAGAGTAACCTAAACTATAGGAACAGTAATCCTCTGTCTTAAGAAAAGTTTAGTATTAAATCAAATTAAGAAACTAAACAACTGGTCAATTAATACAAAATCTGCATAGAATCATAGAATAATTATGGTTGGGACCTCCAGGGTCATCAAGTCCAACCTTTATCCCATCATATTTCTAACCATTAAACCACTAGACCATGGCCTCAAGTGCCTTTTTAACTCATTTTTTGAACACCCCCAGGGACAGTGACTCCACCACATCCCTGGGCAGCCTGTTCCAACATCTAACCACCCTCTCAGTAAAGAACTTCTTCCTAATATCCAACCTAAACTTCCCCTGATGCAACTTGAGGCCATTTCCTCTTGTCCTATCATTAGTAATTTGGGAGAAAAGACCAACACCAGCCTCACTACAACCTCCTTTTAGGTAGTTGTAGAGGGCAATGAGGTCTCCTCTCGGTCTCCTCTCAATCTCCTCTTCTCCAAACTAAACAACTCCAGTTCCTTCAGCCGGTCTTCATAAGGCCTGTTTTCCAGACCTCTCACCAGCCTCGTTGCCCTCCTCTGGACTCGCTCCAGCACCTCAATGTCCTTCTTATACTGTGGTGCCCAGAACTGGACACAGTACTCAAGGTGTGGTCTCACGAGGGCCGAGTACAGGGGCACGATCACCTCCCTACTCCTGCTGGTCACACCGTTTCTGATACAGGCCAGGATGCCATTGGCCTTCTTGGCCACCTGGGCACACTGCTGGCTTGTGTTCAGTCGGCTGTCAACCAACACCCCCAGGTCCTTTTCCGCCAGGCCGCTTTCCAGCCACTCTTCCCCAAGCCTGTAGCGCTGCATGGGGTTGTTGTGGCCAAAGTGCATGACCCGACACTTACCCTTGTTGAACCTCATGCAATTGGCCTCAGCCCATCGCTCCAGCCTGTCCAAATCCCGCTGCAGAGCCTCCCTACCCTCAGGCAGATCGACACTCCCACTCAATTTTGTGTCATCTGCAAATTTACTGAGGGTGCATTCGATCCCCTCATCCAGGTCATTGATAAAGACATTAAACAAGACTGGCCCCAAGACTGATCCCTGAGGGACACCGCTTGTGACCGGTCTCCATCTGGATTTAACTCCATTCACCACAACTCTCTGGGCTCGGCCATCCAGCCAGTTTTTAACCCAGCGAAGAGTCCACCTGTCTAGACCATGAGCTGCCAGCTTCTCCAGCAGAATGCTGTGGGAAACAGTGTCAAATGCCTCACTGAAGCCCAGGTAGACAACATCCACTGCTTTTCCCTCACCCACTAGGCGGGTCACCTGATCATAGAAGGAGATCAGGTTGGTTAAACAGGACTTGCCCTTTGTGAACCCATGCTGGGTGGACCTGATCCCCCTGTTGTCCTGCACTTGCCGCGTGATCTCCCCCAACATGAACCGTTCCATAATCTTCCCTGGCACCGAGGTCAGGCTGACAGGCCTGTAGTTCCCCGGATCCTCCTTCCTGCCCTTCTTGTAGATGGGCGTCACACTGGCAAGTTTCCAGTTATCTGGGACCTCACCCGATAACCAGGACTGCTGATAGATGATGGAGAGCAGCTTGGCAAGTTCCTCTGCCAGCTCCCTCAGCACTCTCGGATGGATCTCATCTGGGCCCATAGACTTGTGGGTGTCTAATTGACTCAGCAGGTCCTTTACTACTATTTCCTGGATTACGAGGGTTTTATTCTGATCTCCATCCCAATCTTCCAGCTCAGGGAACTGAATACCATGAGGATAACTGGTCTGGTCGTTAAAGACCGAGGAAAAGAAGGCATTAAGTACCTCAGCCTCTTCCTCATCCTTAGTAACAATGTTCCCCCTTGCATCCAATAAGGGATGGAGATTCTCCCTGCATCTTTTTTTATTGTTAATATATTTGTAAAAACTCTTATTATCATTTGCCGCAGTGGCCAGGCTGAGTTCAAGCTGGGCTTTCGCCTCTCTAATGTTCTTCCTACACGACCTAACTAAATCCTTATACTCTTCCCGAGTAGCCTGCCCCTTCTTCCAAAGGTGGTAGACTCTCTTCTTTCTCCTAAGTCCCAGCAGAAGCTCCCTGTTCAACCAGGCTGGTCTCTTTCCCTGCCAGTTTGTCTTACGACACATGGGGACAGCCTGCTCCTGCATCTCTAACAGTTTTTTCTTGAAAAAAGTCCATGCTTCCTGAACCCCTTTGCCTTCTAGGACTGTTCCCCAAGGGACTTTCTCAACCAGTGTTTTAAAGAGGTTGAAATCTGCTCTTTGGAAGTCCATGGTGAGAGTTTTGCTGCCCCCCCGCCCCCTAACTGGGCTAAGGATCAAGAACTGTATCATTTCATGATCACTTAGCCCACGACAGCCTCCGACCACCACATCACCTACCAGTCCTTCCCTGTTTGTGAACAACAGGTCTAACAAGGCACCTTCCCTGGTGGGCTCACTTACCAGCTGAGTCAGGAAGTTATCTTCTACACACTCTAGGAACTTCTTGAATTGTTTTCTCTCTGCTGTGTTTTATTTCCAGCAGATGTCTGGTAAGTTGAAGTCCCCCACAAGAACAAGGGCTTGTGACTTTGCAGCTTCTTGCCAGTTGTTTACAGAACAGTTCATCGACCTCTTCATCCTGGTCAGGTGGCCTGTAGTAGACTCCCAGCAGGATATCTGCTTCGTTCGCCTTCCTCAACCCATAAACATTTGACTGGCTCATCATGCTTATCGATCTCCATACAGTCAAAACACTCCCTAATACACTTAGAGAAATCAGTGATACACCAAGGGAGGCAAATAAATTCTGTCAAGTAATTTCCACTGTTCTGTAATCTGAACAATTGTCATGTCAGGACACCATCATACAGAGACATAACTTGTAAATGTTATTGAGGATTGTATCAAAGAAGAGCTGGTTAGCGAGTCTTGACTTGGACCTATATGATTTGTGGGATCTAGTTAAAAACCTCATAGCACTTTCTAATCTCTGATTCAAAAGTGCCAGCTTTGTAACAGTGATCACAAAATCTTGTATGCAGCAGATTCTAGGAGCAAAGACCAAGTGTACTAATCAAAAAGGGACACCATGGAAAACAAGGAAGTTTATAAAAACTAGGGTGGGGGCGTTTAGGAGAACTAAATCCTTAGAAGCAGTGTAGAGACTACTGAAGGACACCATGTGGAAGCACAGTGTGTATGCATTCTGCTTATTAGAAAAACGCTTCAGTAAAGGCTAAGTGAAGGAAAATATCAGGATTATGAAAGCTGCAGGATCAAAGTCCTGCAGTTATACGCAAATGAAGATGAGTGAATAATCAAACTTCTCCTTATTTAGACATAATGAACCTATTAATTGTTCAGATTTTATCATCTTTAATCACCTATATGATGAGAAAATTGTAATGAAGACTGCTTTCAGTGTTTCAGTTTTTGAACAACAGAGATCAAGCATAACAGTTATTTGTTTTCCTGCCTTCAAGTTCAAGGTTAAAACTGCACAGCTTTCAAAAGCTGTGTATGATACCCTGACTATTCTCCATGTGATCTGGTTGCTTACCATTAAATATGATTTAAATAGCTCACTGTCTTGAACATAACTGTTCCACAATATGATCTTCATTGTAGCAGTACCTGAGCTTGATGTTTTTACATTGTCCATTAATTATCTTTCATTTTCCAGCAACTGGATCGCTATAACACTACTAAGTTATATAGCTGAATAAATACATATATTATTTCAGAAAAAAAATTGAGAACACTAGAATTTGAGGCAGGAAATTTCAAAAGTATACTGACATTAATGAAAACTGGTTGAGATAATGGAACAACTAATATGAGGTTTTTTTAGAAAATAGGGGATTTAACAGAGAATACATGCTGTTTCAGGATGCATATAGCTATTTAAAAGGAATAAAGTATTTAAGATCAATCAGATGTTTTTTTTTATTATTTTCCAGAAACCATGCTGTGATGATAGATGGATTTAGCAAGTGTATGTTTTAAGTTCTTTACCCTATCATACATTTTCACTTCTTTTTCTTTAACTGCACAGCAATATATACCCAGCTACTCATTACAACCTTGTATTCCAATTTTCCTCTACTACCCCACTGGAATACTCTTTTACAAAAGAAGAATGTATTGTCCGTTGTCTTTTAAAACTTTCCAATTCTTCTCATTTTAGCTATTGATTATAAAACAACATTGGTCAAACAGCTAATCAAGGAAAGCAAGATTATGTATATTCATACCACACCTCAGTGAAGACAATAAATGAAACATAATTACAGAATCACTCAACAGATTTCATGTGATTACATCTCTTGCAACACTATTTCTAAGGAGCAACAATTACACAGTTATGATTACTACAACAACATAGGAGAAAGTATAAAAGATACAATATGTTCATTTTAAGGTAAACACAGCTTTCTCACTGTCATACAGAGGGGAGAACAAAGTATCTGAAAAAATGCAGAGGGGCACAGACCAATGCAGCAGTACATCTAGGCTGTGTGGCAAACAGAATTTAACAGAAACCTGTTGTGCGAAAAAAGTAGTAGGAGGAGGTGTTCCAATCATCGTGCCAATCTATTTTGAACAGTACATTTAAGTAAATTTTAAAAGCCAGTGACAGTACTATGCAGTTTGTTTTTCAAATAAAATCTAGATATGCAATAATTGTGTGTCATCTGCATTTGCAGGCAGTTCATAAACAGTAGAATTATACATCTACTTTAATGAAGACTCACACTTTTGCTCACAAAAACATATTGGGGTTATACAACATCATCAAAGTGAGGAAGGCCTTGATGTCTTATGGCAGTATGATGCATTACAGCAGTATGTCGCAAAGGAGACAAAGCATTACACTGAATACAGTCTTTCTGATGAAAAACTGCCAGCTGGCAGAAAACGTGACCCAGTTAGGTTTCCTTTTAGAAACACTTCAGGACCACTTCTTTTCTAAAGAAAAATAAGTGTAGGTGAGCAAAGAAATTAACTGAGACTACCTTACATCATTCTTTTGAAGCCTCTTCTTTCCATAAACTGATGACTACTGGCATTATACCAAAGGAAGAAAGGTGAAGAAGTTTCACAGCTGAATATGGACCTAGAAGAGAACCTCATTACCCGGCATAACTGATGCACTATTTAGGTATAGCATAAATTACTTCAGAAGTAGAAACGACCTAGCAGCTGCTTCTTCAGGTGTAGATTAGAGGACAAGAGTAGTAGAGTTTTATTTATCATATACAGATAACCTGTCAGTGTCTATGCCATAACATTACATGTGAATCTGATCAGATCTGACATACAGGGGAATTTCCATGCTAAGCTTGTTTAGTATATACAATAAATCCTTGGTCTCTATACTCTTAAAATGCACCCTGCACTTCCATAACGGGTTGGGGGATTATTATTTTTTTGCATTTATTTCAGTAATGAAGTACATTTTACCTAGGAACAGCAGTAGTGTTCCAAAACTTCAGCAACAACTTTAAAATAATGCAGTAGCTAGCAGTTAGACTAGATTACTTAAACCTATCAATCAGACACATTCCAAATTAATAAACAATTAAATCATGATAAAAAGTGTCATTGTAACCTTTATCTCCTCCAGAAACACACATCCAAGATGGTGAGCTACAGAGAACACCTGGAAAGTTCACAAATCCCATCTCTAACAGACTATGTAAAAGAGTCACAAGATGCTTCAAAGAAGAATGACCTTTCAAAAGCACTCTGTTTCATGAAGAAGAAACTTTGGTTTGAGCATCTCTTTTGAGTCATAACTATGACAGTAAAGAATGCTGTAGAGGCAATGGTGCAAAATCATTCAGCGTACCAAAGCACACCAATTGAGTTCACTCAATTCAAAAATAGTCTTCATCATTCAAAAGAATGAGGGCAGTCTTTGGAAGGTGTCAGAGTTAGTAAGAATGTTTTATTACTGTCTAACAAAAACTAACTGGTAATCAAAATAAAGTCTCCAAACAGAAAAAATATTACACTTATGCTAGCCTTGACAGGGAGAAGGAACCTTCCCCTATGTTGTTAGGATTAATTAACTAGGAAAATGCAAATACGTACGTCAACCACCTCTCCAGTTTTCTCTTCCATGTGTGATGAACTTAACAAAAGAGAAGGCATAGACCCTTCTGACCAGTAAAAACCTCAGTCATGAATGAGGTTTACACGTAAACAAGATGAAAGTTTACAGTATCAAGCAAGCAACGTACTATGCCTCAAACAACACCTGCCTCTGTACTGACACTCAAAATATTTTTCAGCTGTAGAAACTAGATGACTGGACTAATGATAAAAAAAAATTAATAATCAGGAAGTAAGTTTCATGGATTTGTAACCAACTTCCCAAATCACATTTTCATTTTACTGGACATAATTAATCCCTGAAAATTATTCTATCAAATCATAAACAATGTTTGCTCTCCAGAACTGATGATTCACTCCTTTAATTTCAAGTAAAATAAAATGAATAAAACTTGGTTTGAACTGCATAAGAGCAACTCTTCCTCTTGGAAAATACGAATCCTCTTAGTATTTGTATCTTGGTATACATACAGCCACTTCTTCAGGTATTCTCTGCACAAACACACAAATAATTGTTTCTGTCTTCTGATCTAGCCAAAAGTAGCACCTACTGGCAGATCACTGCTGAAAAAACAAGGCAACATGGGAAGTATGTTTTGGTATTTTTAAAGCCCCTGTTTGTAGAAAACTATCAGCCACAAGAGAAAAAGCTGAGGAGAGCAAGATTTCATATGCAATATTGAGATGGTGTCCAGGAAGTGCTGGTTTATGAGATAACTAATTTGAAAGTAGTACTAGCAAGTTCTGGATCTGACCAAAAGGAGAGTGAGGCTTCCCACATCCCTTAAAGGTATCCAAGAGATAATAAAAATCTAAAGGAAAGATTTTATTTACTAACACAGTTTAGATAAAGCCTGACTGTTGAAAATCATCATAAATGTAACAGATAATGTCTAAAAGTTACTTCAATTCCTTCAGTGCACAGTGCTTGTGAAAGAAAGCAATAAACAGTGAGAGAATAGGATGAAAAGTGACACAGGTTGTTAATGCTGCAAGGCAGAAAAATCTATTTGGCATGCTTCCTTCTCGACATTGATTAAATCAGGAGTTTGCCAATGCATCAAGAAGTAACTTAAAAGACTAGTTTTTTAATTTTGTTTTGATACTATAAAAGGGTTGATTATAATATTGTGTCATTTTATAGTCTCAGAATGCCCAGTGCATTTCAGATGACAAGCTCAGTAACATGTTAATATAATTTCTTGGTTCTGGATGTCACAGTTCAGCACCTTGTTTAAATTTATGTGTAAAAATGCTGTGAACTACAGACTTTTTACAGTTCAGCTTGAAAATTCAATTTGAATAATAGCAGCATGCAAGTGCATATTTTCTTCTGCATCACTGGAAGTTAGACAATCATTCAGCTTCTACAATTAACTAAAGTGACACTAAGATCTTCGCAACAATAATGGTGGACACAGGAATATATTAGAACAGAAAGTTACAGATATTCAGTAACACATGGTCTAGGCTGCACTGTAATGATAATCATCTGCTACCATTTCAAAACATCACTAACATAAAACAAAAGACTCCAACAACGCATGACAGAAAGGAATCAAAATAAATTACATCCTCAAACCTTATTTATTGCTGATGTATCCTGCAGCAAGTAGGAGCTTTGGTTCACAACACAGCAGTTCCAGTCCCTCAGAGATACTTTTTCCTGAGTCTTTTACTACATAATACTTCATTACCAACATAACATTTGGCTCTGCAATTCATTGAACTCAATGACATTATTCATGGGAATAAGGACTGCTCAGATAAGTGAAAATTGAAAGTGGTCCTTTGTCAAACTGCAGGAGTACATTGGACTATTCTCTGAAGCTCTAATTGATGAGTTTTCTTAATGGTCTGCAATAGTTTGTTTCTTAAATTCACATCAAGCACAAATGATGCATTGCTGTTTAGAAAACTTGTGGAGAATTGTAGAACCAACGGGGGGGGGGGGGGGGGCGGGGGGGAAGATTTGTTTTCCTTTTATTTTATGCTGTATGAACTTCAGATTTCTTCCAAACTAAGTAATGTTCTAAAAGCCTCAGGCAATATCACACCATTAGTTATAATTAACAGTTCTTAGATAAATACCATAGATTCTAGTGTGAAAGCAGTAAGTGTAAGGTCTTGAGATTGTTTTCTTTTCATGTTTCTGTATGGATTTCCACACTGATCCAAATCCTATGGAAACAACAGAAGCCTGTATTTTAGCGTTCAGTGGCCTTGTTTAACACTCTTAACACTAATGCTTAGTCATTTTTATAAGCATAACAGCAGTTTTATTAGCATCTAGAACACCAATGGATACCAAATATAACAAATGCATTATTTTAAAAGGAAAATTATGGCTTTGCAAGTGCAATTGAATAACAGCTGTGTTAAAATTAGAAACATTAATCAATCCTGAAGTGTTGATACTAGGGAGGCCTGGAGAACCACATATGAATTGGACATTAATTCATTGTGCTGCCCTATATATAAACTGCAGGACAATCAACATGTGTAAAGAGTGTCATAGAATGTTTGCCTGTTCTAGGATTTACCTATAGATGCTTGTAAAGTACAATAACATGGAAAAAAGAAACCTAAGAGGTGTGTCAGTAAATGTGTTTACATCATGCTTTAAAATGCACCTGATACTTCAGAAAATACAGAGATTAAATAAATAACACACATGAAGACTGAAAACATCAAACCGAGTATTTTTCCATCCTTCACAGATATATGAAAGCTATGAGAGGCAACAAACCTTGACACATGAGAATCCTACATGGTTGCCTCAGCTACAGAAATCAGTAATTTATATGTAACTGAAGCATAATTTGTCCATGGCTGACTTACTTTCCAGAAAAATATCCAGATTTGATTTGAATACATCAAATGCAAGGTCCAAAATTTTTCTTGATAGTTTGTTCTGCTGCTTGATCATTCTTCCATAAACAACACCTAACATCTCACTATATTGGAAGAAATGTATAGCCATGGAAATGCTTTTCTTACAGTGCAAAAGCATATTAGTCAGAATTCTGGATCATTTAGAAATAGTATTCTGTATTTTTTACTACGCATCTTTTGGCTGGAAATGGGAAGAAAAACATATCATCCTCACATGATGAAAATATGAACACCAGAAAAGCAGAATACAATACTTGCTTGGTACTGTTATTGTTTATAACTATATTTACAATGTGACCATTTATTTCTGATAAGTAGAATAAACAATTACTGATAAAGTAATGTTGGATTTTGGTATTTTTTGGTTGTCTTGCGTTTTTTAATTCATATGTAAGAGGTATCCTTTGCTTTTATTATTTGTCCTTTTTATAGTCCTACCAACTTTGGCTATCCATATTCATTTCTTACAGAAAGCCTTATATAAATGAATTACCACTTAATACCCCTTCTTGCAATTTTTCCGTATTATTTACAGCCTTTATTTTTAACTTCACTGTTGGAAATTGGAAAGTCCAATGGATTAGGAGGGCTTCTTAGAAAAATTTTTCTTTGCTGAGTATGCAATCCTGTCTTCAACAGTGAAATCCACGTTCTTAAATTAATTCATAATTCTATTCTGTCCAGATTATTCCTTTCTGCTTCATAAATCTCTGCTTAAGGTGTCATAAACACATTCACTACTAATTAATATATAATATTTCTCTAGTCTGGTTCTATACAAAGTGCTATTTGCAATTACTTTACTTCAGCAGTATTTTTCAACAGTTCCAAATGACATTACGGAAACTGTTGCAGAAATACAAAAGAATTAGAGATATACTATTACCCTCACCAGTTAGTGGCTAATTATACATTTCTAGTTCCCAAGATAATTAAAAAAAAACCAGTCATCCATAATGGCTCTTAATCAGGAGGAAAAATGACAGTGTATTCAGTTTATTCTGTGGAATCCAAAGAATTTTTGAACAAGAAAAATATTAAGCACAGAAATTCTTCCAATTTTCATCTTTGGACAGGAAATAAAGCATCTTAACTGAGTTTTGAAAGACTCTTAGTGTTGATGTAGAAGAGCCCTGACATCACTTATCAGACGTTTCTACAAATCTACTATGTAGCTTGGAAGATGTAAAAAACTTAGATGCCTTTTTAGGAATAGTATGCATACCAGGTTAAATTTTGATGTTTTCCAAATAACAAATCTGATAATAGGTATAAAATAATTCAACAAACCCTCAGGTACAAGAGTTAATCTGACAAATGTCACATATAATTAACCAGCACAAAGGGTCACAACCACGTGCAGGATATAAGGAACAGAAGAGCAATCCTGTTCAAGGAGTATAGCAAAGTTTGGTTGGTCTACTCCAGACTGCAGAGGAGAAAGGAGGAGGAATTGTCTACATTTAAAAGTTGAAGTTATTAAAACCAAAATCTCTTACTGAATAACAGAAATCTACCACAATTACCATTTTTTAATCACACCTTTGTGTAGGTACCTAAACAAGGTGCACACACCCTATCCTGTGCCCTGCTTTAAAGAGAATAAGGAAAGGTGGAAGATCTTTTGAATGTCTTCTTTCAGAAGGCTGGAGAACAGGTATTTGAGCTAAGTTTAAAAAAAAATAAATAATCAAGCTTTCCTTTAATCTCTTTGAAAATATTTTCATTTTATCATTTATTATAAGTATGAAACTTTTTTTAACATATCTTGAAGTTAAACTAGATCTTCCAAAACCAGAATGGTTATATATATATTTAACAAGTGAAGTTCACACACTGACTCTAAAGTAATTTTCCAGTTTAAGGAGCTATCACATTTCTTTCATTTAGGTGATATAAATTGTGTAATTGTCCTTTTGAGTCATAGTGGGTCTTGTTTACAGTGCCTGTTCAGCATTATTTCTTGTCAAATCAGCAAAAGACAGGTGGAAGATTGACTCCTGCATTTAGCTGATACAGCTTTGCAGTTTTATTACTGTTTCTAAGAAAGTCTCATCAGTCAAAACAGTTTAATAATGCTGAAGTTAACTCTTATATATGTTATTAGGGGAAATATATTAAGTCCTTATTAAGAATAAACACTTTTAAAAATAATTTGTCCATTGTCAAAACTCGTTTGATAATTTCACAACTACAAAAGTCTGCTAATGTTTCACATCATGATCTGCATTTTTTAAAAGTAGTAAGACATTAGAAAGACATTGCCTAATATGACATAAAGAATTTTTAAGTGACCTGAAAGCAAGGAAATGAAAAGAACTAAGTATCCACTTAGTCAAATGATGGTCTTCTCTATTTAGATACATAGTCTATATACATAGAAGATCAATTCCCAATTGCAAATAGACCCATGCAAGAGTGAACAATAAAGACAGATCTTTCACATTTCTAGAAAACAAGTGGATTCTATAGAAAGAATCAGATGTATCGCATGTCCAAAAGGATTATGGAGATCAAGAATGTGTGACTGCCATCTAGCACAAAGATCCAATGAATGTCCTAGGGATGGAGTGTTATCTCATCCTACAGGAAAGCAAAGGAGCACCTATACCTATAGTGATGTTCAGCACACTCTAACATTTACCAGTGTTCTGTACCTCTGAGTATTGAACTGGCCTTCAAATTCGTAACTTGGTCACTACATTGGATTACACAAATATTTTATATTGTCAAAATATCTGAAGAATCAAGGAGCTCATTAAAATTATGCTGAGGTTTGGAAGGAATTACTTAGACTACATCAAACGAGGGACATGGTTAAGTGATGAATTCGCAGTGATAGGTTAATTGTTGTACTTGATGATCTTAGAGGTCTTTTCCAACCAACACTATTCTATGATTCTAAACAGATGTCAGTTCAGATCTCAACTTTATACCAGTATTAAGACCTGTTCTGTTTAATGTGTTTGTCAGTGATCTGGATGAAGGGATTAAGTGCACCCTCAGTAAGTTTGCAGACACCACCAAGTTGGACTGCAATGTTTATCTGCTTGAGGGTAGGAAGGCTTTGCAGATAGATCTGGACAGGTTGGATCAATGGGCTGAGGCCAACTGTATGAGGTTCAACAAGGCTCAGTGCCAGATCCTGCACTTGGGTCACAAAACCCCCATGCAACGCTACAGGCTTGGGGAAGAGTGGCTGGAAAGCTGCCCAGCAGAAAGGGACCTGGGGGTGCTGGTTGACAGATGGCTAAATATGAGCCAGCTTGTGCCCATGTGGCCAAGGTGGCCAACAGCATCCTGGCTTGTATCAGAAATGGTGTGACCAGCACGAACAGGGAGGTGATTGTCCCCCTGTACTTGGCAGTGTTTAGACCACACCTCAAATACTGTGTTCAGTTTTGGGTCCCTCACTACAAAAAGGACATTGAGCTGCTGGAGCATGTTGAAAGAAGGGCAACAAAGCTGGTGAAGGGTCTGGAGCATGAGTCTTATGAGGAGTGGCTGAGGGACCTGGGGTTGTTTAGTCTGGAGAAGAGGAGGCTAAGGGAGGCTAAGGGAAGATCTTATCACTCTCTACAACTACCTGAAAGGAGGTTGTAGCAAGGTGGGTGTCAACGTCTTCTCCCAAGTAACAAGCAACAGGATCAGAGGAAATGGCCTCAAGTTGTGCCGGGGGAGGTTTAGACTGGATATTAGGAAAACTTTTATTCACCAAAAGGTTTGTCAAGCACTGGAAGGGGCTGCCCAGGGAAGTGATTGAGTCATCAACCCTGGAGGCATTTAAAAGACATGTAGATGTGGTGTTTGGGAACATGGTTTAGTGGGACATGGCAGGGTTAGGTTTATGGTTGGACTCAATGATCCTAAAGGCTTTTCCAACCTAAATTATTCTATGATTTTATGTTCTCTGTTTACATTTACTGATGTGCACAGGTGTGCTGTAACTATATTTCACCATAATATATTGTTTCCAAGATAACAACAATATTAAATACCACCTTCTAAGAAAACCAAATGTCTGAGTCACCTTTGGAAAACATTTCTTATAGGGATAAAAATGCTAATCATTTTATTCACATTTTCTCAAAAGAATTCACATTCTGTGCACCTGAATATCCTGCCAATATGTCTCTTTACAATACCTCGACAAGTTCATGAAAATCCTGATTTTATCAGCTGAAATTCACAGCTCAGTTTATACTTTATGAAGAAGAGTCCAGTTTGAATAAGAAAACAATTCTCTATCACAGAGCTTTTATATATTCTGATTGTGATTACAGAGCAGGTAATTTCTCAAAATGTCAGACAGTTTCTTATCAAAATGAGAATGACACAAGATGCACTCTGTCTTGTGTGACTTTGAGCCTCAAACTAAGTCATCAAATTCAGTAAATTAAAAGTAAATTGTGGTGGATACTTTGTACAAGGCTTATTCTTTTGCTAAAATACGTGCTGTAGGTTGTCTAAAACTCTTTGAAAGAGTGATCTATTAGCAGAATTAGTACGTCAGACAAAATGCAACTGAAGATTAATCTCTCTCCTCTGCTTTGTCTTATTAGCACCAACAATTTCACATAACCAGTAAAATCATCCACATAAACTACAGGGAAAATTTTGCACTGCTGAAGTTATGAAATTATCTGATCAAATGATGTATGATCAGAGGCAGTGCTAATCATGACAGACGCCTTCATTTAAAATGCTATCTTTAAATCTTCCTGGGTTCTTTTTGTCCAGTTGATACACTATCCCCTAGGAAAATTAATCAATTGCCACATGTGATAAAGCATAAATTTAGAATTTTATGTAATATAATCCAGAATTTTGCTGTTAGAGGAGAAACACTAGATGTTATTCACTTATTAAACTTCTGCAGGCTGTGAATATGTTAGATTCAAAAAATGCTCCTATCTGTTCAAAACTGCAGTAGGTTGCAGTTTCACTAATCATAATGACTTGCCATGATCATTTGGCTTAAATTAGGCTACTGATGAATATGGAACAAATTTACTTTCTAAAGTTGCTAGTAAACTGACGTAAGTAAAGATTTTAAGGCTCAAAAAAAAATAATTCAGTTTAACATTACAAAAGGTCATAAAAATATTAATAATTTTTTAAATACTAGAATAAACTAACATGCTACTGTTCTCAGGACATCACTAGGAAATAATTATTCTCAAAAAACCCTGTGAAAACAGAATTCAAGATGGCAATATATTGGTTCTTATCATTTTAACTAAAAGCAGACCTAACATACACAAATGGTACTCTGAAAATTTTACTTCAAACCCATTACCAGCTTTAACTCCTATGTCCACAAGAATTGGTTTACCACATGTAATCATAAACACATGTGCATGCATACATAATGCATTTTCAAGAGGAATGTAATTCAAAGCCTATTAAAGCAACTAATTTCAGATTTAACACATGCATTCTCCTTGGGAGCAAGACAACACAGAAGGAATACTAGATACAAAATAAGAGGAAGATCAAAGACAGGATGATAATTTTCTTAAAATTTTCTATGTGAATCAGAACTGTGACTGCCATGACTAAAAAAACCTTACATGAGTGTGTTTCACCTTAATGATTTTCTTCATGCATACAGACACACATCTCACTGAGATGCTGAGTGCTGCGTATTTTCATTAACCAGTCCCAGAAACTAACATGCCCACAGCATTCTAACAGATACAATGTTAAGAATAATCTTTTTTTATAAAGAGAATTATACAACAGACGTTTCAAAATACCACGACCAGTAAATGGAAGACATTTCCTTCCATTGTACCTCTTGGCTACATCCAATGTTATTATTCGGTTATCTGTATCTGTGCAAAGATAGTGTCTCTCATATTTTGAGTCCTAAAGCGAATTCAAAATATTATTAATCAGGCAGCAGATGTTCAAAGCTAGTTTAAGTGAATGTTAAAGTGCAAAGCACTGAAAAAAAATATTTTATACTCATGTTACCTACTAAAGTATTTTCGATTATTCCCAGTAATAATGTAAACTCAGAGAACCCTCAGAGAGCAGACTCCCAGTTGACCAGAAAAAATCACTTAAGAAACAGATCAGTAAAATAAATAAATTAATAAACTGTGCCTAATCCACTGTATTAACAATTGTGACAATTTGGTTTGTGACATTTTAAAGAAAGCCAGTTGTAACGTTAGTGAGAGATTTGCCAGACTAAAAGCTGCATAAGGATTGTGGAAATGGGATCAATGGATCAGAAATATTGTTGGCCTTCTTAAGTGTTTTTTAAATTCATTATTTTTCATTTTACTTATAATCTGTACTATAGATGAGAATGCAAAAGTTATATACTATTTGGAGGGCGACATCAAACTTCCAGAGACAGTCCATGAACAGACCTTAAAGTTTAAATTTACTACATTCACTTGTCTATAGTTTTCTCCACCTTTTTTTCATATTTCACAGCAGTGTTCAGTTCCCTTCCTGGGCAACATTTATTCATACATACAATCTTCCAAAATGGAAAAACTTACTTTGTCTACCAAGTCCATTCCTTTTGTTTTTCTTATCTTAGCTCTCCTGCTTTCATACTACAGTCATTTATCACTTCTTTGTTTGAAACTTATCTAGCACTCAGCTTAACTTTCTGCATTCACTATAACAGGTTGGTATTTTTTAAAAAACGGGCTTCGTTCATTGCATAACATAGTTTAAATTAAACTCACTATTCTTCCAAGGATCATGTATTTTGTATTACAACTTACTGTGACCTTGTCTTTGTGAAGAACTTACCTGATGTGGTTCTATTTCTTTTTTCACACAAGAAACATTTGTTTTAAAGACAAAGAGGCAACTGTTTCTCCTTATAAATAATCAAAGGATAATAGGGCCACCACAGTTCAAAATTACAATATCTGTGTACTTGAACATGAGACTGAAAAACACCTAGTCAAGGCCCCTGCAAGCACAAGCAACCACTTATAACATTTTAAATGTGGAAAGGTCAATGCACATACAATGAATTACAAAATACTCCTTAGATTTATAGAATCTTTTCAAACTGAGATAAAATCCATGCACTACCTCAAGGGAGCTCTCTCCAGTAATCTTTAATTAGCAACATATGCCAGAGAAAACCACATGTCAGGAAGAAGTTGTGTTGAAATAATGCTGTTCATTGTCTATAAGTGGGTTTGAGCTTCATATAGGTCTGGGAAAACGCAGAGACAATACAGCACTAGGTATCCTCACTTCCACTCTCATATCCTGACCTCACTACACCCTGCCTATTTACAGTCACTGACAGCAGGACAAGAAGAAAATTAGTTCTACCATTCATAAATTGAAAAGATTAAGTCAGAGCATCAAAGAAGAAAATTATTTTTAATATACAATAATACCATTCAACAGACTTGTTAGAGAAAACTTAGATCAAGGTCTTAGAGTACATATGTGATTTGTGCAATCCTGAACCAAACCAAGCATTCTAGAACCTTTAAACATACCTAACATATGATTCATTAAGGATATGACACATTAGTACTTGGTTCCTAGCCCAAGCAGTTAAAGACTGTAAAAAAAAACCCAAAACAAAAACCAAACACCGCCCCTCCCACGGAAATCTTAATAAGAAGATTATTCTACATTAAAGATGTATGTCTATAGTATTTACCTCTCCCCTTACTTATCCTCAAACTTCTTTAATATGAACAGCATTTCAAAGAACTGATAAATTATTCTGTCCTAAAAATTTCTCTTTAACTCATGTTAATGAGAATTAACATGAAATTTACTTGGACCTCTAAACACTCTATACAATATATTTATGATGAGGTATATTTCCTTTAGAGGCATTAATTTTCTCATAGAGTGCGAACCATTCTGAAAGCATAATCTCAAAAATCTCATAAAATGTATTAAAACAATTTGGCAATATTTTTTATTCCGTTTTGGCCATGTTACATATATTTACTAAGATAAATATTAACAACTGAGTAGAACCTGAGCAGAGAATTGAAAACTATAATAGAAATATACTGCAATGGTAAACCGCTCACCTATGATAATATCAAAATTATCATACAATATAATGAAAATGAACAGCTAGTATATGTTTGAAGACCTTGCCTATACAGCTGTTTCAAAAAAGTCCTCTAAGCACCAGAGATGGCATCCTTCATGGTAAGGGTGCCCACAACTGATATCATGTTTGTGCCCTGTTAATCACATCAAGCGGATGTGGTTTTGGGACTGGAGTATCTACATAGTTTAAACACATAGCTGAATATTTTCCTTCAAAATGCAAATTAAGTCAATTATTCCTTTCAAGTCCATACAGTCCATGCTTCTGCAGTTGTTAACAATCAAAGCCTAAATTTCATCCAAGCTGCCATTCTGACTCTAAAAGCTCAAAACAATGAGGCCGGTTCAGTTGCAAAACTCAGCTATATAGACATGGACATCTACACTCCAGACATCCAAATATGGCTTTCAAAACTCATTTGTTTCATGAATGTTCCATGTCAGATAGCTTTCAGAATTTTCTACCTTGTTAATCTTTTACATGTTTATCTTTCTGTAATAAAAGATGTCTTTTTGTCACAAGCGGTAGCAATCACTGAAAACAACAGAGACATGACTATTCTGCTGTCTTAATTTATGCCACTTTCTTTAAAACAGTAATTAAATTACTGTCCTGTTTTCCTCCCACTCCCGCTTTGCAACAACTGCTTAGCTCAAAATCAAATACAATATAATGAAGAGGAAAAAGAATTTCATATGTGAACTTCAACAAATACTTCAGAAGACAAAAAATTCCCTATCAGCAGTCAGTTTTGAGTATTTTTTGTCACAGAGCTTTGGGAGACAGAAGACTTAGCCATTCTTTCAGAAGCCAGAAAGTTAGTAACTAACAGTGTCACTTTCAAGGCAGAGGATTAAAAAAAAAAGAAAAAAAAAATATCACACCTCTTGGCCATCAAGGTAGAAGCATACCTAGTGCTAGTGTCTACTGAGAGAAAGAATGATTTATGCCATTGGCTGTATCTATACGCCAACTCCAAGATGAAATCCAATATTAAAGCAATACTAAACCTGAGAGTAGCCAAAAGGTCAAGAATATCACTTTTCTTCTAACATGAGAAATTAAGATTCTGGATTGTACCTGAAGTCCAACTCACAGTGGGATCTGAAGAGGGAGCCTTTTATTTGCCAGATATACTGAATTATTAACTTCTCTAATAGAATGCTGAGCCAGCAAGGCAAATGTAAACAATGAGTTCATTCTTCCATCCACACTGTAATATAGGGACATAATTTAATGGTAGACTTGGCAGTGCTAGGTTAACGGTTAGACTTGGTGATAAAGGTCTTTTTCAACAAAAATGATTCTATGACTCTATGATGGTTACATCTACAGACCTAAAATTTCTAAAAAAACATATCCTCACCTCTCACATACATCCCTCCATACATAATATGTTTTACCACATAAAATTGTTCTTCCCAGCTTTCCATACAGAAGGACTAATTCGTGCAATTCAACAATAAGAACATTAAACTATACATAAATGGATATTTGCAGCCTCTAGGGAAATCTCAAACATCAAAAAATATCAAATGTGTCAGTGTAATTTATCTCATGGTACATCTTAACTGGAGTAAAGCAATTCTTCCTAAAATGTCCTCTCAATACCATAAAGAAAATTTCCTCTTAATATTCTAAAATGCTGGTAGATTCTTTAGCTGTTTTAACTCAGAATATTTAAATACATTCTAATAGTGCAAATTTTCACACATTCCATAATTAAAGTTTAATCATCTGGTGCACTGAACTACAAACACACAGTGGGACTGCTATTTGTTTTCAAGATTGGTTCATTTAAAATATAAGAAATTTCACAATGAAATTTACATTATTTCTTTACTCTTGCCCATGCAAACTTTTCTTATTGCAGTTATGATTATATCAGTGCATACACATACTGAAAACCAGTTTTGATTCATTGTTTAAAATTTTTGTCTAATATCTTGTGGAAAGATCTAGTCACCACCTCCTCCTACTCTCTGACCTGGAGTAAAGTCCTCTGTTCCATAATTCTCGCAAGCTATTCTGGATCTGCATTCTGGTGTTCACAAAACAAATTCACCAGTTACCAATTTTATAAAGCATAGTCCTATGTACTTGCCTCCATTTTATAATGGTGATACCTCTGCCCATGTTTATGTGGTAATATTATGCAAGTAAAAAGCAAGAAAAACACTCTTGAAACTTTTTGTTCCACATCACAAGGTAGTTATTTGTGAGCAGGGAGGTTTGTTTGCCTTAATGTATTCAGGTGTGCTTTTACAACTGATCCAGTCTCTACACTGAGAATCTTGGTACTGATGAGAGACAAAACCAACATTTCTATAGATGTAACTAATGTTATGTACTCCCAAGTCAAGGAGCCTAAGAAAAAATGTGTATAAACTCATTTAAATACCACAGGAATAAACCTAGAAATTTATCTTTCAAGTAAACTCCTGAAAGCATGAGAATAAAGTCAGAAAGAAAGTATTACACAGTAAACAGAGCACAGTAACTGGAGTCAAAGAGGTCTTGAGCTTAGTATGATACAGATAGAAGAAATTGTTCTCTTTATCTCATACATTAGACAAATCTAATGTCTGCAAAAACTCTCAAAAAAATCTCAAGATCTATCAAAGTTGTAGAGATATCTATAAATATTCTTCTGAATAAAGAATCTAGGTATCTTGCCACCCAGGTGAATGATATAACCATACTATTTTCATCAATCTCACATGTTTTCACTCTGTTCTATAAGTAATTTTTTGTTTCAAATGAAATAGCATTAGCAGGAGAGACAAGAACAACCTTTAATTTTCAAGTCAAATTGCTCTCTTGGACATGTCCTCTTAGCCCCAAGACAAAAAGCCAAAACCTTACAAGAGACAGCCTGTCCTCAAAGTTTATCATCTCACTAAGAACACTGTCCGTAAGGCAGGCTATAGTATTAGGCCAATGGGAATAGATCAAATAGCAGCAATTTTCATACGATCCTTGGCAGAAGTTAAACAATAACACAAGCACTAACAGCACAACACTGGAAAAGAGATTATATCTGTAAAATAAAGCCTTGGTCCTGCTAGCTAGTGAAATAAAAAATCCCAGCTGTGGAAAACTCCTGACAAAGATACCAGCCACACTGTAACATATAATCATTTAGTAAAATTCCAGTAGTTACCTCAAGTCAATGATTGTGTCCTCCACCATACTGACTTCAGCTTTACTTTTCTTTCCTGTATTGCTGAAACAGCTGTACTAACAACTCCTGACAAGATGTTTTTTGTACTTGTTTGGATATTCTTCATAGTAAGGGTCTGACTGACAAATATAGTATGATGAAGGCTAGCACCTTAATGCTGGAAACACCAGGGTTTTTTCAAAGTTGTAAAATGAGTGTCTATTTCTAATTTAAATAATATTTTACATGTTAAAGAATGTCTATGTTATATCTTGGCTACTCTTTTACATTACTGAGTTTGATAGTAGGCTTTTAAATTATCTAATATTGAGTTGCTTTTCTTGTTGCTTTGTAGCATATGCTTGAAGGACATGACAACTGACCTCTCAGAAAATATTGTATAGCCATGACAAAAATTTTATATTATTTCCAAAAAACCTTAATTAAATGCCATTTTCACTGCATTACCATTCAAGTGAGCATTTTTCATATATAGCAATTTCTGCTTCTGAGTTTGCCTGGTCTGAAGATTTGTACAGAACTCACCAGCTCAAAGAAAACACAGTAGAAGACATCTAGTTTCCCCCTGCTTTCTTGTTAAAAATATGTTTAAACGAACAATTGCTCAGGCTTACAGTACAATCTGTAAAATCAGTGCAGATCATTCACTTCTGAACACACTATAAGGAAGGTTAGTAAATTTGACTCTTGCTTTAAGACTAGTGAGTTGAAATTGAGAACAAAATATGAAGATTAGAAATAAGTATATCTGTAGTATATCTATTTTAATTTACTGACTAGAATTCCATAGGCATTTATATTTCACAACAGGCCAAATCTAACACCACACTTCAGCTTGTATGTCCTGGGCTGGTGAAAGACTCTTTTTTTTTTTTTCATCTGTAATCAGATGAATCCATTGGATATTATCCTTTCAATAAGCATTTCACTTTTTAAAAAATTATTATTTGTACATGCCTTTATTGTGATCAGACACCATGTCGCTCTTAATTTTACTTGGAAAATCACTTAAGTGGCAAGAATTCACTCATGCATTCATGTGACTCCCATTGAAGAATTATATAAATAGTAAGACATTTACTAAAAAGCTATCCTCCTTCCTCTTTGAACCCACATTCTATCAGTCAGACTTCTTACTGATTAGTCTACAAAGAATCTTTAATTAGCAACAAGAAATTTCAGGTGTTCAGTTAGCCACCAGATGGAGCTCACATAGTCTCAAAATGCAGTAGAAGCATAAGGCCATTAACCATGATAAATGAGTACAAATTTTGTAAAGCTGCTACAGAATACATCCTGTAAATTAAGCCAGGCTCCATATGCAAATAGACTTTCATAGGATTTAAATTACACTCACCATATGTTTTTTAACCTGCAAAAAACAAGTCTGTGGTTTCATCTGTATGATTCTCTATCAATAAAACACCTGCTGACATTACTGTTTTGCAATCTAATTTTTTATAGAAAAGACACAGGAGTAATAAAAAATGCCACTTCACCGATGTTAGAACAGATTATTTTACTCTATTTTAAACACTGTTTTCTTCAGTAAATGTCCAATGTTTTATTTAATGGTAGGGCTCTTTTTAAAATAAAAATATTTAGATGCTTATATGAGATATAAATTCCAGTGGTTCCATAAGGCATACAACACACTTTGCTCAGACCCGCAGCAAAGTGAGTACAGGTAGTCAACATCATCTTACACAATAGAGAAAGTGAGGCAAACAGGAAAAAATTTCTATCCACATACTGAAAATCTAATAAAACCCTGGGACTATAATTCAGGAAACCTTGAGCCAAAGATGGCAAAACTTATTTGCAGCGTAATCGTGTTACCCCAGGAATGAGAGGCTAAAACTAAGAGGAGGAGAAGAAAAGCCAAAAGTTAGGAGATTGGGCTTGCTGCAGCCATCACTACTATAGAGGGATGAGGAGGATTGGGAACCACAGCATCCAGCACAAGGGATTAAAAGTTCCCTGAGAAATGATCGCTTATCTACCTTCCTTACTCTTCTCCCAGAGACAACAGTAGCAGGTAGCTTAATTTTCCTGGTCTTGGTGAAGAGAACAGGCATTTTGCTGCTGCCACCACCACCATGCAGCCTGTTGCCCAGCTCCTTTCACATGTTGAGTCAAGACTTCTCCTGGCTCTGCCTCAGCCAGACCTGCGGCTGCCCCACTCAAGCACTCTTGAACACCTTTAGCAAGTAAGCATGAAGGTAAAGGTTAAATAGTACCACCTATTGCCTGATTTTACATTTCCTGCTCGAAGAACTCGAGATAAGAGTGAACACAGCAATGCCTCTTTTGACTGTAAAAGCAACAGTAAAATGTGTAACTTCCACACAGTGGTTTGAACCACAGTTCAGTTACTGACAATTCAATTCCTTGTGGACAGACCCTGCTAAGCACATCCTAGACAAGAACTAGCTCGTGTTTCAACACATCGCATCTTTCACTTTCCAAAACACAGAGCGACTAGACACCAAAATCAGAAGGGGAGGAAAAAAACCCCCAAACCTATGGCTGGGTTCTGCCTTTTGTTTCTCACATACAATCCTCTGAGAATCAAAGACGTTATACAAAAGCTGCACAGTGGAATTAATTCCGAGTTTATGTGCAAAGAGAGGGTTTTTTCTCCATGTAGGAGCTTCAAATATTTCTTCTACTGACCACTCTGCAATATTCTTTTTCATGGCTATGAACACAAAAAATGTTACCTATGTCTAGTTTCTATAATCATACAGCCAAGCAGTTTAATTCAAAACACAAAATAGGGAGAAAAAGTGATTATTTTTCTTATTTTTAACAATTATGCAAGTGTAATTTCATTTTATAATTTTTCCCTGGCCCCTGATTCCCACTGTGAGTGAATACTGCTTGGTACGCCGCAAGAGTAAAGTGAGAACCCATGCTGCAAAAAGTTGAATTTGAGTTTTTCCTTGAACTTTTCTCTGATGGATAGTTTATAGCATCACTTATAGAGAATTAGAGAATTGCAGCATTTCCTAGGGCTTATTTTACTTGTGAGAAATATATATTTAAAAATCTTATTCTGTTACTTTTATTAAAATGTTAGTAGTTTTATAATTTTTATGCTCCTGTAAAGAATACTGTTAGGACACAAAGAACTGTGAGAGGAAAACCTGAGTTTAGATGACATTTCATCATAAAATTGAAAAATATTTTAAAAATAAAATCATCTTACAAAAAATGTCCCCATGGTTATTTATTATATTTAGGGCAAAAAAAAAAAAAACCCAAATATAATTTGGTTAGAAAATAATGATTTATCATCTTCATAAGGAAATTATTTTCAGTCCACAACAGAAGTTCTCATGAAAGCCTTAAGATACATACACACGCTTTAAAGTCAGTAGTGCCACTTCATTGGAAGAACATATGACCTTATTTTGGAGCAGGGAAGCAAACTGGGATCTTCTGTATCCCAGACACACTTGGCCAAGAAACAGATGTGTCTGTCTCTCAGAAGAGATGTGATCAGTGGCTGGTGAATCAACCACATCACTGCAATACCACTATTCATTCTCTATTAGTCTTGTGCTATCTGACTGCTCAACCCCAGGACTATTTTGTTAGGCAATTCTTTAGAACTGCATTTCATAAATGATGGACATTGTGGGTTACTGGAGCAGACAAAGTACCAACCCTGCTTGTGACCATAAAATTCTACATGCTATGCTCTGTTTAGACTACAGGAAGCAATTACATGTATATTTAAGACAATATATGACTTTCACTTTTCTTCTTAATTCATCACGATCTCTCCAGATACTGTTAACAAGATTGCAACTTTAAGCAGATTTTACAGCCAAATAACATTAAAGTGTGCAATTAGTGCCTTTTAACACTTGCAGTCTGATTTGTGAAACAGGATTTTACGTAATAAGCAATCTGTTGTTCTCAATTCTAATTGTTGCACTAATTATGCATTTTTAATTGTGATCCTCATTTAGATCACACTTTATCACCAGGAAATAAAAGGCACTGTTTTCTTTTCATCATTTTACTGAGGTACTTTGAATATTTTCATCTATTCTAGTACAGAAACAAAGATCACTTTCTGCAGAAATGAGTATACTTTTGTACTTGGAAGGAGTCTTCACATGGCAGAAGCAAATAAAAATAATGTCAACAAACCCAATTCATCTTTAGGCTTCCATTTCTAGAAAGCACGCACTTTTCTACCATTTGTGTCAAGCAGCCCCTGTGCTTATAAATAACCACTAACCCATAATGTATGGCCAAAATTATCTGTAGATATTACAGATTCCTTGCCATGCCAGAATCTATATTATGTCCACAAACAGCCAGAGAATTCCTCCTGGGTTAAAAAAACCCTTCGAGATAAAGGAAAAGAGGGAGTTGCTCTCTACTGTCTTTGTTTCTTGGTAGTGAGAGTAAATCAGAGGACACAGCTGGTCACATATGGGAAGCTTCTTCAAGAAAATATTCTGTCACCTCTCCTGTTTGGAAAGTGGCGTAATTTGGCCCATTCAGTGAAGATCCCTTTGTCAGGAACACAGCCACAAGTTGAATTTCTAAGAAGCAGACCATGGTAACCTCTGCTGTTTTAGAAAAAAACATTACACTAAGACCAGAGTCAGAAAATCTAAAACAACAGACAGTTTTATCAGTAGAATACTGCTGCAAACTTCCTCCTAGAAGTCATGAGAGTTAATGCATCCCAGAAAGAGGCTGTATTGTCTGGGAAATACATGTTATCATGAACAGCTATGTATCTGCTTACTAAAAACCTCCACTTAGCCACCTTTGTTATACCATTGCTCCTATCATGCCATGACAGAAATTGAAGGCATACACCTTATACAACCTAAAACCATTTATCAATTTAAAATTCTGTCTTAATTACATGACAGTATCAAGGATGCATAAGCTGTGCTCAGATAAAATCAGCATTTCAACACTGAAATCTCAAGATAAACTTTATCAAAAAGAAGATGCATTTGACCTTTGGTTCAGACTTCTTAAAAAAAAGTAAATGCAGCTACAAAACTGTGAATGACAGCATGGACCTTACTGCCATCTAACACAGGCACCATCTGAAGTCAGAGCAGAGGAATATGAAGAAGGCTTAAGACTTTTCCAGATTTATATTCTTAATGTCTCCCTTCATAAACACACTATACAGCCTTAGTCAATTCATTCCATGAGAAGGAAATTCAATCTTCAGTAGAACAAACATTTTCCATGTGAAAATCAGGAGATAATGAAAATACCTAAATTTATTAATAAATTAAATGTCCCTGAGAACTGCAGCAGATAATAAAAAGAGATCATGTTCAAACAGATGACCAGATTCAGATAAATAGAGAGCTGCTCTTTTTTCCCAGCTGGATAAGACAGTTCAGCTAAAATACATCTCATGCCTCTGCAAAACTCTCCAAAAATTATTTCTACTGAGATTGTCCTGTTTGGTTATGTGGAATAGCCTGAGCCAATCAGAAAACATAAAAATTAATAAGCAACTTTCATACAAATTGCCAGCTTCACCTTTCAATACAAACTGTAGTTTCACCCTTAAAAGTTGTAATTTACTCATGCTGAGAGGTATTTGAGGTAAGCATAGGAAAACTCAGAAGGTATCTGAGATACCACTTGGTGGTAACCCTTTGTAAATGGGAGGTTTGAATAGCAGCTCTGCAGGCTCAGGCTTAAAATACAGCCTGAACAGCAGCATTACAGGCAATGGGCAGTGGGGAAAGAAGAAATAAACGTCCATGAGATGTTGGGCTGAGGGGTTTTTTCCCTTTACATTCTTTTAAACAAGGTTAAATTCAGTCAAAGTTCAAATGCAAGGCAGAAGTGATTTCTAAACATTGTCTGTTTATTTGAATATGTTAATTGTTGTTAACTTTCTTTGCTTTATTCATAATTAACTGAAGGGAGAGGAAGTGATAAGCATTTTTAGTTCCTCATTTGTTAACTCCTTTTTACAGGATTTAAACAATTACAGAAGTGGAGTGCATATGTTGAAGTACAGAACAAAACACAGTTCTCTGTATCTTGCCCTCAAGATCCAACTAAAATTTAATTACAGTATAGTCTTTGTGCCTCTCTTTTATCATTACTTTTAGATTCATATTTTAGTTCATCTATTTGTCAGAAAAATACAGAGTCCAGAAAAAAAAAAAAAAACCAAAAAACAAACAAACAAAAAAAAAGGGATTCTGTCATGCCCAATATTGTTTTTTTTTAAAACTACCAAATCCCAGTGACAGTGTATTCACAGTTTTGAAGGGGAAAAAAAAAAAAACCACAAAAAACACCCCCAAAAAACCCAAACCAAACCAAACAACAAAAAAACCCCACCAATCAAACAAACAAAAAACACCCTACTACTACAACCTGACAGTGAAATACAATGATAAACTTGATCCAGATGTAAGAATAAAACAAGTATTAAAATCTCCACAATCACAACTGAACACTTCATGTCTTCATCGCTTCTTTTATAGTTGTTTTTTGACACACACACACATACACGCATTACTGTGTCCCAGCTGGCAGGCTGATTCATCCACTTTTTATACTGCCTAGGAGCTCCAGAAAAAGGAGACCAGGAGGCAGCAGCTATACTGAAATCGCAGTTGTGAGACATTGCTGCTTCTGCAAGTGCTAAAGCCATACGCATTAAAGCTACCTTAGTAGCCATACTTTGTGTAGATGCTTGGGAGATATTCTAATGATGGAGACCAGAAAAGTAACAAGACAGAAATATATTAATTTTACAAAGAAATTTTGTAATGGTTTGATAAAAATCAATGTAGAAACTCATTGCTTTACAGTGTAACTCATTATTAAGGACTAAATCCTCTCTGCTTTATCCACATGATTCAAACTACACAGTAAACATTTCCTTTTTTCTTATTAAAAATCCTGAGCAGACATACTCATTACTTTGGCTGTACAAATCTGAAGAAATGAGTGTTAGTGCTTTTGGTAAAACAGCAAGGGCAATACTAGCTAAACAAACCTGAAAACATTCCTGTAATTGCTGTCCCAGTTCCAACATCCTACTTCCAATGGGTTGAAGGGGGTAGGAGCAGCCACCCACCTGCCCCCAGTGTACTCCCAAGCACCATGTGTCTTCTGAAGGCAACACCAGAAGGCAGTTTGAAGATTAGTGCTTGGCAGTGTCAGAGAAGAAAGTATTCCCTGTTTGCCCCCAAAGACAGGCAGTAAGCTGAATTTGCACTAGAAACTCCACAAGGCTTGTGGCAAAAGTAAAGGTGCACTATAATAATTTCACTAGCAACAAATTTAGAGGGAGATTTCCATGTCAGAACTGCTGGTGATATAGGCAGGGGTGATTTAAACAATTGCTACCTAAAGCTGTCACTGCCATTTCTGCTGCAGGCAAACACTACCTCCATTAACTCTTTTCCTCTTATATCTCTCCTTAATGTTTTAAGTTTATATTCTCCGATATGAAAGAATATTCAATTCCAGGACTGTATGCCAAATAATGTATGACTGTATGTCAAATAATCACTGAATTTTCTGATGGTCCTCAAAGCAAATCCATTTCTATTGGGAGAATGTTATACTATTTGCCACACTGGAAAAACTCAAGAATGTATTTGCTTTGATGACAGATGAAATGTGAAAAATACTTCAGTACTAGGTAGTGTTACAAACAATATAGCTTTCAGTACTACAAAAAACAGCAAAACTCACATGCACATCAGACTTCATGTTTTTTCTTCTCCTATTACTTTGGCTTCTACAAATAAACAAGTTGTCTTTGACCAATTTTGCATTATGGGAATACATAAAGACTAAAACTATCCAACTTCAAGGTTCATAAATTTATGAGAATGATATAACAAGTAAAGTTTATATCTTGAGGATTTCATATTGCTGAATTTTAAAGCACCAAGCTTTTCTTTCAGTATGCACTTCTTTTTCTGGCTACATTTTTATGAACAGCTGGGCATTGAAAATATTTCTGTATTTATTTAGTCATATAGTGGCTGTTGTGCTTATTAAATATATTTTTAACATAACAAATGTATCTCAGTGCTGAAAGCATAAGCATTTACTCATATTGAAAAAGTAAACTGTATTCATAATTTCATGCTAAGATTTTCAAATAATAAATTAGTGTGAATACAGCTACATATTGTCAGCTAATTTAAAGTCACTGAATGGAATCAATACAGTTGAAAAGTATCTTTGAAGAAGTTCATAGAATATATCATTTTTGCATGCCTTTTTTAAAATGGATTTCTCACATAGTTTCTCAGATATTAATGGGGCTGCTCAGAACTATCTTAGGCAACACAGGCTTGGAAAATAGAAAGTATCCTAGTAGTACTGGCATGGACTGAAGAGTTAAAGCTTCTTACTGAATGATCACCTGAGGACCATCAATAGGTGAAGATTTCTAAATAACTAGACAAATTGATTCAGTGGGATCAATTAAATGCAAGAATTCATCTTTCTCCGTGAGTTTCTTTTCTCATTTTTCTCTCTTTCTTTTCTTTTTTTTCTATGTGTATAAACAAAAAGCACTTTTTTTCTGCTAGAGATATTTTGTTTTCTTCTCCATTGCAGTCAGATAAGTCCCACTGGGATTCTACTGCAGTGAGGGGGTGAATGCCAAGATACCATGCCTTCTAGTGAGACTACCAGCTTCTCCAGATGCTGGAGTGAGGCCTCATCAGGAATCTTGCACCACACAACCAGAGGATTTTGTAGTCTGAATGCAGACTAAAGAAGCAGAAATCTCTGAATAAAGCTTGTTCCCTACAGTAAGAGAAGCAGCGTCGCAAGCTATTACACAAAATCAACTACAAAAGGTAAGAGACACAAAGGGTAGCAGGAAAAATATTCCACAAACACATCAGTAACTAGCAGAAAATGAAACAAGAAGCAAATGTAATTGATAGACAGCACCAAGAATGTGAAACCTTTTTTATTAATCAATATCATCTTCAGCTTCCACCAAATATGTGTTAAAGATCAAATTTGCTGACAATTAGTATCAGTAGTGGGCAAGAAAGGGGCTATAAATGAGATGGAATTGGCTAGTGATTCTCAGTTGATTAAAAAGTGCTGATGAAATTCAGCCTACAACACTAAGAATTAGAGAAGTCAACCTCAGTTTTGCTTTTGAGAACTAGTAAAGGGCAAGAGGGGTCCAGAAGATCAGAAAATTACTTGGGCTACCCCTAAAATGCAGCAAAAGTGAGTATGAGGAAGAGAACTACAGAACAGTTAGAAAAATATTTTTTAAAACACTCTAAAAATCATTTGTAAATACATAGAAGGAAAAGAGTGATGGGCACTATCAAAGATAAAATCTGTTCATCTGCTCTTATTTCTCTTTGCAGGAGAGTCTGAGGATTTGGTAGAGGGACAGATGCAGTAGAAGGAAGGTAGTTTGGCTTTATCCATGTTTTTGACATTCATTTAACATAACATGCGCATAGGGTAAAATAGTTGGAATTAAAACATTGCCCAGGAAGAGTCACCACTAGTTCACTGTCAAATGACGAAACACACAAGGCAAGGGTTTGCAGGAGTCTGTTGTACTATTCAACATAGAATCATAGAATGGTTTGGTTTGGGTTGGAAGGGACCTCAAAGATCATCTAGTTCCAGCCTCCCTGCCATGGGTAAGGACACCTCCCACTAGACCAGGTTGCTCAAAGCCCCATCCAGCCTGGTCTTGAACATTATCAGGGATGGGGCATCTGCAACTTCTCTGGGCAACCTGTTCCAATGTCTCACCATCCTCACAGTTAAGAATTTCTTCCTAATATCTAATCTAAAACTATCCTCTTTCAGTAATGCTTTGGGATGGAAGAGTGCACACATTAAATTTGCAAACTGAAAGCAGCAGGAAGCACATCAGACAACAGGATCAATTAGGATTCAAAACAGAAAATACACCACAAGAATGTACCTAGAAAAAGATGCAGTTTACTAAGGATAGAGGCAAAATTCCACTCCACATCCTGTAGAAGCAGGGAGATAGAGTGAATCACAGTGTGATGATGAATCAAGAACATCAGACTGCTAAAATACATGCACACAAATAGAAACATCATTTTAAAGTGTGAAATAACTCTCCTACATCCCAGCTGAAGGCTTACAAGCACAGACTAGCACAATTTCTAGTCTGGCCACAGAAACTGAATGATATGAATCAAGTGGTGGTATGACAGATGAGTGGTGAGAATGATCAGTGATGCAGAATATATAGCCTGTGAGAACAAACGGAAAGAATTTGGAAATTTTAGTTACAGAAGACTAAGCACCCTTTGAAGATAAAACCTTAATAGTGGTTTTCAGATATGCAAAGAGAAATCAGAGTACAAGGATTCTTCAACTACATTTTAGGGGGAAAGGTTTAGTTGGATACTTAAAGCTCTTCAATAGAATGAAAAAGCTTTTCAGTAGCAAGGAAAGTTACATGTTGGAAGAAACTTGAATCTGCATCACTGGATATTTTGAGGACATTGGACAAATACTTCACACAGTTCATCTTGCCTTTGAGCAAGGTCTCTGTTTCAAGTCCTGTTTTCTGTTATAGACTGATGTGAGTTCGTTGACTTTTTTTTCACAAGGATAAGAAATCCATAGACAGAATTCAGGATGACCCTCATCTCCAGTTAGGCAAAAATTTCAGTGTGCAAAATCAGTTCACTTGCAGTGGCACATGACACTATGCCTATTTCCCTGTCAATATGATTGCCAAGGGGTTCTATTTTCTCTCCCTAGGTGAAAGATGGAAGCTGCAAAAACAGGTTACGCACACCTAAATTCTCTATATGCTAGACACTAAGTGAGCAGCTTCTAGATATAAGAAGCTAAGAACAAAAGCTACAAAGGTTTGAAAATTAACCTACAAAGCTCTTACAAAGAAATTGTTAAAAGTTTAATAAAGATTGAGCTTTACTGTGATTATAGTTCACATTTCTGGTAGCTGGTAAATTTTCTGGGTCATATGACCAAGATACTGTACTTCTCTCCTTACCGATCCAGTTGACACCATTACCTAGTACTTGTAAGTCTCATCTCCTCTCAAAAATCAATACCAGCAGACAGTTTAGACTCAATGCAATAGCCTTTGTGGTGGTTCATTGATTCTTTTAGTACTACCATGTCATAGTTTGTTCTTCAGATGAAGTAGACATTTGATCTCTCTTGATGCTTTAGGAAACAAAACCAAAAATAAGTCATTTTCTCAACTATAAGAGAAAACAAAGACACTCCCATTTCAAGTTGGAGACAATTTGCTTTTAGCTGCTGTTTTCTTGAGACAATTGTGAAGAAAAAAAAAAATACATATGAAGGAGTCTTCTTAAAATGACTGCTTGCAAAATATCAGCTAAAACCTGTTTCTAGTTCTTTCTGCAATTTTTGTTGCCTTGAAATCATGACGGAAATGTTACTGAATCTGATGATTTTCCACTATGGATATCGCTTATGGGGTTAGAAAATTTTCTTTGAAAGTGCCTAGGCTGAGAGTCTGATATATTGTTTGCTTGTCAAACACCTTGAAGGGCTAGACAATACCATTAGACATGGTATTGAAATGATGGATTGATGGATGGATTATCCTCACCTCCTATGTATTGTTTGCTAAAGGCATTTTAGCAGTACTTCCTGCTCCTTTCAGTTCTAACAAATTGCCTCCAAAATGTGCAGTCATCTAACTTAAAAACAAGACCCTCAAAACAGTAAAATAAAAATCACAGTAGTAAATGCAAGAACAAAGGTATACCACATATTGCTTTGCTTGAAAATGTTTCTACTTGACTTTACTTCAAAATCACCTCTGGAATATGAGGCATATCCCTTTTTAAGGACCTGATGATGACACTCTAAATACTTAGACCCTTTATAACAGTCCATTGTTATTTCTAGCCTTATCAGTTTCTTTTGCCTGCTTCCACTCTCCTGTTCATTTCTTTTCCTAGACATAAGCAATTAACACTTCATGGTTTCCATTCAGTCTTGGAGTGCAATATATTTTATTGTCCTGATTTCTTAACCTTTGCTATAATTTTCTGTTTCTTACAAACTGTATTTTAATATCTGAATGTTTTCACACACAGGATTGCTCTTCTATTGTGTTTCATCTTTCTTCAACACCTTTTGTCATACTGGGTAGAGCAGAAGATAAATGTTAACACTTAAATTAAAAAATAATTTTCAAAAGTCACTAAAGAAAATTACTCTTTCATTATCTTTAATTGGGCCATAGGGAAACCTGATATCAACACCTATGAAGAACTAGATAGCACAATCACTAAAAGCACTGTTTTCACTTAAAACTCTCATTTTTCAGGAGTCTTGTACAATTTTACAATTACTTTGAGCTTTATCACATGAAGGTAGACTATGGCTCATAGATGTTTTGGCGAAGTTTCTCATAAGCCTCTGTACTTGAATCTGTTCATGCACATCCATTTTGGCATCACCTTCCTAATCTTTCAGAAACTGTCTTCTGTTACTGGGTTGAGAAATCATCCAGTTGTATTAATCTTCATGACAGAGTTTAACTTCATTTGTATATTTGTCAGGGTGAGAAAGTTTGGAAAGATGGGCAGAAGAAAAAAGGCTTATACAAGAAGTAAGGATCACAGTGCCAGTTTCTCTGTTATTACGTTCCTTTGCTGTCACTTTGAAGCATACATTAAGGTACTGTTAATTATTCGAGAGCCAAATAAACTCAGAGACATAACATTTTAGAAAGAGACACTGGTACACTGTAACAATTTTGGCAGGAACATCCTGGATTTACCACCTTTTACTGCAGCCTTGGAAAACTATTTTTAAAAAAGCAAACCCAACAGTCTATCAGGAGAACGTTTCTGATTTTAATTAACATTCCACAGAGATAGTATGTACCAGTTTTATCACTAGGTAGTGCAGTCCTCTATGTCACCATTACAACCTAAGATCATCAATTGTGGAAAGAATACTGAAACTAAAGAAGGTATAGATTTTAATATTCGCACCAGAGAGACATTTGGTCATTTTTAACAGTAAAGTACGGCATTATTCAAAGTTTGATTCAAAAATGGACTGAAGACACGAGTCAGTCTCTTTTTTGTCTAATTCACTCATCTTTATCATTACCTTTAATGTTACCCACCTGTAATGTTACTTTTAGTGAGGACTGAGCGGTCTATTGGGTTGCAGCCTACTAATAGAATTATTCACATATACTTCATTAACCCACAAGTCTATAATGGATCTTTTGCTATCATTATACATATAATGAAAGTTTGCTTCCTAAGTAACATCATACACTTATTTAAAACAGCTGGTTGCCTTTGTATAGTAGTAATATTTCTCAGTCTAATCAATTATTTTCTCTGTTACCCTTCAGTTATCTAAGGGCTGTAGTATATATTACAAAGTAGCAGCCAGTAAAATATTTTAAAATAAAAACCATTGATTTAAAAGTACAGTAGAAGAGCCAAAACAGTTTGTCACTCTGCAGAAACAACAGCGGCTCTAATTTATTCTGCCTTTAGAACAACACATGCTTAAAGCATAAGACAGGTTCCTTCACAAAATGAAATGAAATTTAAATGCTAATATCTAAAACACTACCGTCCTTCAAACACTTAAGTTTAATCACCATACTTCCCTGACATAGTATTTTTCTCAGAGTTAGTTATCTAATCTAATATTTGCAGGAATTCTGAGGCACAGCTAATGATTCACTCTTCACTTCCTCTGCTTTGTCCAGTTCACCAAAATATACTTTGGCTAGATATTTAATACTCTGCAAGCATCAGACAGCTAAGGTGCTGGAACTTCTGTAGAAGTTTTTAGATCAAAATCCTTAATCAGATTTCAGATGAAGGCCAAACCACTTCAAGTGATAAAGTGAGGTGGCTGTGACTACAATGCAAGAGATCTGCAGATATGTACTTAGTGACCCAAGCATTCTCTTCATATCAGCAGACCGTTTGTATTTACATGCAAAACTGAACAGCTTCAGTGAAAGTAGCTAAAAGACAAAATGTTCTCCCCTTCTGGAACAAACTAAACCATGGTGGTTAGAAAAGGCTGGCTTGAACATTGTTAAACAAAAGAACATATGGAGGCTAAGATAGGAAAGAATGCAAACTCCACAACAATGTATAAATTGAAGGATGTGCACACATCACCTGGATACCCAAGGTCTGGAAAGGGTGTTGGTGCACAAATCCTGCAGAAGGGTCTGCCCTGAAAAATCTGAGTTAACTCCCTTCATCTTCAAGCTGGATGCCCAAAAAGTTATACAATGCACCTTGTATCAACTTTTCCCCCTTATTATTTAGCACATTAGACACCACCCTGTTCAGCATACTGTTACGATTCACATCCTATGGCATCTGACCCCCACACTCACTCACTGTTCAAGAAGCCTGGCCACCTACTACATAGCTGCAGAGTCCATTTTACAAACAATGCATGATTTAAAGTTCACTAGCAATGTTCAGTATTTTTGAGTCTTACTTGTTTTTCATCATGCTGATTTCACTTTCCCCATAGAGATGAAAAATTGTAGAAGCAACACAGACACAATCCTCATTAGTGAAGTGATATAGCTTCACTTAGAGGCATGCCTAGATCACTGTACTGTTCCTTCTATTCCTGCATAACCTGCAATATACTTGTACTTACGTGATTGAAAATGAATGTTGGCTTTGTGTAATGATCACAAAAAATTTAGTGAAAAAGAAGTTCCATGTACTAATTCTGGGCATTCTCTTCGGCACTCAATGTAAATATCAAAATCCCACTTGACAAAAATATTTACACTTTACTTGTCTTAATGTATTAGTTATCATTCCAAATCCTAGCACCAGCATCCATCAAGGTGATCGAGGGTAGCTCACTGATTTCCCTATGTTTCCATCTCTTCATGCATGTTTCTAAGCAATATAAGCATAAGAGAGCACACACTTCAAAGCAAGAGCAATTTTTTAACATCTTTATTGACAATCTGGACAAGGGGATCAAGTGCACCCTCAGTAAGTTTGCAGATGACACCAAGTTGCATGGAAGTGTTGATCTGCTTGAGGGTAGGGAGGCTCTGCAGAGGGACCTGGACAGGCTGGATCAATGGGCTAAGGCAAACTGTATGAGTTTCAATAAGGCCAAATGGCGAGTTCTGCACTTTGGCCACAACAACCTCCAGCAGCAATACAGGCTTGGGGAGGAGTGTCTGGAAAGCTGCCAGGCAGAGAGGGACCTGGATGTATTGATTGACAGCAGGCTGAACATGAGCCAGCAGTGTGCCCAAGTGACCAAGAAGGCCAAAGGAATCATGGCTTGTATAAGAAATAGCACAGCCAGCAGGGACAGGGAAGTGATTGTTCCCCTGTACTGGGCACTGGTGAGGCCCCATCTTGAGTATCGTACCCCTCACTACAAAAAGGACATTGAAATACTTGAGCGTGTCCAAAGAAGGGCAACAAAGCTGGTGAAGGATCTGGAGCACAAGTCTTATGGGGAGCAGCTCAGGGTACTGGGGTTGTTTAGTCTAGACGAGGCTGAGGGGAGACCTCATCTCCCCCTGCAATTACCTGAAAGGAGGATGTGGAGAGATGGGGATGAGTCTCTTCAACCAAGTAACAAGCGATAGGACAAAGGGTAATGGCCTCAAGTTGCATCAGGAGAGGTTTAGACCGGATATTAGGAAGTATTTCTTTACAGAATAGGTTGTCAGACATTGGAACGGGCTGCCCAGGGCGGTGGCGGAGTCCCCATCCCTGGAGGTGTTTAAGAGTCATGTTGACATAGCGCTCAGTGATATGGTGTAGTTGAGGACTGTCAGTGTTAGGTTGATGGTTGGACTCGATGATCTTCAAGGTCTTTTCCAACCTAGATGATTCCGTGATTCTGATTCTGTGATATATGTATTATTGCATATAATGGTACTGACTCACCTTTGTTTCTTCCACAATTTATGCTGACTACATTTATACAGACTGAAAAGCTGTAATGGAAGACTTAGACCTCTGTTTTGATTCTACCATTAGATCATGAGATATTAGAGAATAAAAATCAGAAAATATATAAACATTCACTTTTACAGTAAATCTTTTCTATATTATCTTCTTTAGTTCAAGATTAAACTCCAATTTGTAGCAAGGGAATTAGGAGAAAATATATTCTTAAGGGTCTGATTAAATATTTAATTGGACTATGCGCACCTTTAATTCCCTGGACAGAGCTCAAGAGACTATGAACTCCACAGAGAGCTCAGTACATCAGGAAGATCAATGTTAATTAGGGCAAGATATATTAACTTCTTCCAAAGCATAAGACACATGATAAGGAATTCAATGCATAATTTTAAAAGACTGGTACAGATATCTTGAGTCAGGGGAATTGAGTCCACTTCTGTTTGTGTTTCCATTAGTAACAGAAACGTTTATTCTGAGGTACAGCAACATCAGGCAGTAACTAAAACGCACAAGAAACTAAGAAACATTTCCAACATGTAACGTACTGCCATAAAAAGTCAAGTAGTTGTTCTCCTACTGTTGGTGATTACTATAAGAATCTATTCATTGCAAAGAAACAGTTTTTCTTCTCATACTGCAAATAATGATACATCACTTCAGTACTGCAGTTACTTTCAAGATTTTTCACTCAGAGATAAAAAACCCCAAAAACAAATATACAAAAAAACCCTTTAACGGCATATTTAATACCATGAGTAATTTAATATCCGTTTATTGACATAAAATCCACTGCAATATTATATTAAAGTCCTCAGCAATGATCAAAATTCAAGCTACATATGATAGACCAGCAAAGATGCTAATCTTCCACAAAGGTTTGGAGTAAAATAGAAAAAAATGAGAAGAAAAATGTTTTGCATACAATTGTGAGAATTTACACAAGGCGACCTGGTGGATGAAGAGTAGCATTAGAATGTAGGACCATCTCTTTTGATACCCATTTTACATACTTCATTAACTATGTATATTTTTTCTTTGTTTACCTGGGCTCAGGCACTCCTAAATCAATGCAGGTACATATGTACACATAGAGCCACAACTCTGGGTTGCACTGACTTTGAATAATTGCTACATTGATTGGATACCAAGGAACTACAGAAAAATTACAGTAGTTGATGATCTCTCCTTGTAAAAATCTGTCTTGCCTTATGCAGTTTATATGTTAAGAAAAGTTTCAGCAGGTAGGGATCTTCTGGGAACAGAGTCTACATAAACATAGAAGCACTGCTCTTGGCAGCAAAAAGCATATTATATTGAGAGGCAGGTGATGGAAGGAACAATATTGAAGCTGATTTTTAAAAACTTCTGCCTGGATTCACCATCTTTCAGCAGCCTAAAAAGTCATTGTGTGAGCAGATATATACTATGAGCTGGTTTTGGAGTTTGGGTTTTTTTGACCCATTCAAGCGTTAGTTCAGTTACAAGAAGATAAACATTTCCATTCAGAGTTTGAAAAATAATGTCAAAGAGCAGAGGCTATTAGTTGGGTTATAACTTACCCTGAATGAAGTCACAACTTGAAGTACAAATTCAAGCATTTAAGCTGCAACCCCATCAGTGTGATATATTGTTAGCAGTACTGATAACAGGGTTTATAGAAGCACTGCAGATCACCACTGTAGTATAAATAAATAGAGATTCAAAATGGATATGCAGTTCATGTGCTTCGTAGTTCTAACACTATTGACTCTGCTTCAGAGCTACATTGCTGGTTTGGGGCTCTCAGATCACTTTTCAAACTGTCCTGAGAAAAAGATGGCCTTCATTTTTATCCACTGCTATTTAGTATGCTTCCGAGCACATAAGTACTGATTACCAAAACAAAGAATGCGTTTATTTTTACTGTGAAGTCCTCATAGTATTCTTTGTATATGACACTACTGATTAAAAAAAAAATTTGTGGAAGTTACTGAAATTTTAACTTGATATGCTACCCATATATTTGTTCTGTGTTTTAATAAAAATTTTAAAAGTAAGTATAAATTGTTATTTATATTTAATTATGTATTAAATAAAGCAAAAAATATACCTTGCACTTATTTATTTTTACACAAATAAGTCTGAGAGTATTTGGATAATGTTTCTACTGAGTCTATTGATTTTTTTTCTCTATGACATATATTGGCTCACCAACTTTCACTGCTGCTATAATCTGATCTCCAAGAGTTTATGCTTATCATTACCAGAACTGACAAGTCAAAATAACTTCATCTAAAAGACTTGTCATAAGCTTTTAGATGGTAACTTCTGGGAGAGGAGAAGGCTGAAGATTGGGACAGGAAAATTGACTTTAAATTAGAGTTGAAATATCATAGAGTCTTCATTACCTAGCAGTTACAATCCTATTCCAAAAGAGAATAACCAGAGAACTTCTTAATTAAAATTTTATTGATGTAGTGATTCTACAGAGATAATTAAATACAACACCAAGTTTTGCATACAAAAACATATTTATCTTGCCAAGGAAATAATTGAGAAAATTCCTTGATGTAGACATTTTTGTCAATTGGCTTCTATTATCTGCATTATATGCCAAAGACCCACAGTGACTGCATATATATATTTTTTTTTTAACTGACCAAGCTACAAAATACAGAATAGTAAAATAAATGTGCCCCCCCTCAATAAATTAGTTCAAGGAAGGTAAGTTCAGTTGGACTGTGAAATGGTCTGGATACCTGACATTTTATGCTCTACCCATATTCATCAGCAGAAGCTGTAATATGTTTCCCTATTTTAAGCAATCAGTGGACTACTAAATGTACTTTTCTATTTTTAACACACATTTCTCAAAAACACCGTGCAGACCTAACATTGCTGGAACGTACATAAGCTCACAAAAGAGCAACTCACCGTTTATAAACATTGAACACTAGCAGTATTTGTGTACCAGTACTTCAGATTTCATTTTCACTGCTAGCCAGCAAAATAAAAGAGTAAAAGATATATTTTGGAATTCATCCATCTTTCAATGGTTATTTTAAAGAACTAGACCGAGAGAAGTACAATATCGGGAAGCACTGAAAACGCACAGATTTAGCCCATAGTCTATAGGGCTTAGTAGGAAACACAAGTTTATATGGAAACAGAATTGAAATACTGCCTGCTGACTGCATGAGTATCCCATTTTAATTAACACCAAGATGCAGCACATGAGGACATCTCAGTACTTTTTTTACTATGTTTTACCCTGAGGATAGTCATACTCTAATTTCAAATATTTGAGAATATTTCCTAACAACCCTATTATAAGCTTGAAGTTCCAGACAACATAACCAAATAAATGCAGACTGGAAGAAAAGCTTATTCTTCTATTTTAAATAGTCAGGTATCATAGAATCACTATGGTTCGAAAGGACCTCCAGGATCATCAAGTCCAATCTTTATCCCATCATCTCCCTAACCACTAGACCATGGCCTCAAGTGCTTCATCCACTCGCTTTTTAAACACCTCCAGGGATGACGACTCCACCACCTCCCTGGGAAGCCTGTTCCAGTGCCTAACCACCCTCTCAGTAAAGAACTTCTTCCTAATATCCAACCTAAACTTCCCCTGACGCAACTTGAGGCCATTTCCTCTCGTCTTATCATTAGTAATTTAATGATGTCATGTTGTGGCTGCTACATCAAGTAGTCTTTAAAGCACTGATATTCTGCCTCCATACTGTGAAAAAGTATTTGCATCATAAACTTACTGCAAATTTTACTGGGCTGCTTCAAATATAGTCAAGGAGAAATCAAATACATTTCTTCCTTCATGTTAGGGCTCACTGAGCCTTCATGGGTTGTGATTACTTTTAGCAAGTTAAAAGATACATGGAATTATTAGTGCAAAGCAATTCACTCATTTAAATTTACAGTTGGTAAGTTCAATACTAAATAATTTTCAAGGCCTTAAAAATGAAAGTCTCTCTTGAGAGCTGACTAGCCATGCTAGCAAAATAATTTTCTTAGAAATTATTCTGTCCAGTAGTGTATTCTGAAAGTTCATTATATCCAGAGTAAAGAAGCACACGATATGAGAGATCATAGTCATCTCTCTCACAGATGAAATTTGAGGCCAGAGTTACCTTTCTCTGCAGACTTTATTTTCTTTGTGTCCTCAGTCTTCACAAATACATCATTATGTGTTATATTACCTATTCAAATGCTATAAGAGCAGCCTAATTGCAAAGAGTTTCCCATATCCACTCATGATAGGGATGACGAAGTAGTTATATGAAATCCTTAAATACCCATTGGAACAGTGGCTGACATTCAGAAATAGATATTTCACAGAATCACAGAATCAATGTAGTTGGAAGGGACCTATAGAAATCACCTAGTACAATCCCCCCTGATAAAGTTGAATTGCCTAAAGCACATTACGCAGGATTTCATCCAGGTGGGTTTTGAATATCTCCAGAGAAGGAGACTTCACAACCTCTCTGGGCAGCCTGTTCCACTGCTTTTTCACCCTCATAGTAAAGGAATTTTTCCTCATATTTTGATGGAACTTCCTGTGTTGCAGTTTGTGCATATTGCCCCTTGTCCTGTCACTGGGAACCACTGAAAAGAGTCTGACTCCATCCTCCTTACACCCACACTTTAGATACTTATAGGCATTGATATGGTCTCCTCTCAGTCTTCTCCAGGCTTAAGAGTCCCATCTCTCTCAGCCTTTCCTCATAGAAGAGATGCTCCAGTCCCCCAATCATTTTTGTTGCCCTCCATGGGGCTCTCTCCAGTAGTTCCCTGTCTCTCTTGAACTGGGGAGCCCAGAACTGGATACAGAATTCCAGATGTGACCTCATCAGGGCAGAATAGAGGGGAGAACCTCCCTTAACCTGCTGGCCACACTCTTCGTAATGCAACCCAGGATACCACTGGCCTTCTTGGCAACAAGGGCACATTGCTGGCTCATGGTTAACTTATTGTCAACCAGGGCTCCAAGATCCTTCTGCTCAGAGCTGCTTTCCAGCTGGTCCACTCTCAACCTATATTGATGCATGGGGTTTTTCCTCCCCAGCTGCAGGACCCTGCATTTGCCCTTCTTGAAACTCATTAGGTTCATCTTTGCCCAACTCTCCAGCCTGTCCAGGTCATGCTGAATGGCATCACAGCCCTCTGGAGTGTCAGCCACTCCCAGTTTTGTATCTTCAGCAAACTTGCCAAGAGTACACTCTGTCCGCTCGTCCAGGTCATTGATGAATATCTTGAACAAGACCAGACCCAGTACTGACCCCTAGGGAACACCAGAAATATTCTCAAAGTCTTTGAAGTAAACAGTCACATTGCTAGCCTACTATATATTTAAGTGTTCAATGCATAACTAGAAATCAACAGAAGCAACTAAGATTGGGTACTCCCTCAGAATATTTTGTTTTGTAATTAATAGAATGGTCACATAGATGGAAAAGATGAATAAGCAGAATATTGTACCTCAGTGCCACCAAAAAAAACCAAAGATTTACTCACATCAATAGAACATCTATTTTTCAAAAGTGAGATGATTTCAATGTTCTTGATAAATATATTGATATGTATATTTGACATATTGGTATGTATATGTATAACCCTTCATCTGGGATCTGGACTTGAGCAAAACACAAATACAGACTGTCACATGGAAGGGAAATCATGAGGTGATATGAGAAAATAAAATAAAACCAGCAAAGTATCTGAGGAAAAACCCAAGCACAGAAAAGCAAGTAATACTGACATAATAAAAGCTGCAGAAGACCAGACTGACAAAGTTATTCAATACAAATTATCGCTTGACAGAAATATCAAGAGAATCCATTTAAAACCTCTTGAACATGAAAGATCAGAAGAGGGATGGAGGCAGTCACACATGATCAAGTTAGTATTTTTATAATCTCTAATTATACAGTGGCAATGGTCATTTAAAAAGATTTATAAAGGAAAATATTGCCACAGGTGAGCACAAAAGCAATGCAGACTGCTTATCATTCATACTGTATAAATACAAAAATACAGATGACACTCAACCCAGAGCATGCCTGATCCTGAACTGATTTAAATGGATAGTGAAAATCACAGATATGTCTGGGGCCATTAAATACAAGCTAAACTGTAATAGGTTTTATAAGTATGGAGATCTATCTCATGAAGTACAAAAATAATCCTTTTTTTCCCAGGAAAAATAGACAGTACATTCATCCTACTCTTCCTAACTTTTGGACATATGACTAGATTGCAAAGTTAGTTCACCTAAGGATTTAGTCTGGGCAGACTAAGAGTAAATAAGACTCCAAGAAGTTGGGGTATTCCCTGGAGGGAAAGAAAAAAAAAAAAGAGACTTTGTCTAGCTTCATACATTTCTTAAAAAAGATTCAACACAAACAGCTATTAGATGCTGGTATCTGAAGACACAACAGGTAAATAAAGTGTTTCCAGTTTTTCAAAAGATCTGATGGAATTTGGTTGGCTTAGGTTGGTGGAGAAAGATCATTATTGACCACTCTGTATACCCCTTGTTTGGGAAGAGATATCTTTTGTACTTTTCCAAACATTTCAAATCAAAGTGGATGTGTCATATACTGTCCACCATAATATTGCAGCAGCATTAAATGATACACTGGCATTTCTAATCATATTTCTCTGTGATGACTTCAATCCAGATGCTACTTTAAAAGATCCAGAGATCTACTAAATAAAATTTTTTTAAAGACATATTAATACTAATTAAATGCATAATCAGAACAATAGAATTAAGTAATATTATTTTCAGTAGAGTGGGGAAGTCAGGAACTACCCTGAAACAGATTTACAAATTTGAGAAGAGAACCTTGAAAAAGAATAAAATCTTTATCTTATTTGAGATAAACTTGCGGAGGGATTAGTATAGTCACCTTTTAGTCAAATAGATTTAAGTGAAGTATTCTCTAAGACCATGGAATAAATACCTAAATGTTGGGAAATAGTAAATGAAATCGTGAACAACAATAAAACAAAATTTAAAAATAAAATACAACAGAGTAAAGGAAACAAGAGAATGACACAAGCAGAAAAAAAATAGCAAAACAAACAAAGCATTATTTCAGCATGTCCAGCTACCCTCATGTTGTTGGGATATTTTATTCAGCTAGTTATTTGAGGAAATACTGAAGGATAGCTGGCATAGCATGAAACTATTATTGTGTCACTTGGTGCTTAAATGTTAGATTTAGTGAAAGTTTTCAGCTTTTTTATGCATACCTCTAAGCACATCAACTCTAGAGTTAATGTGCTGATTCAAGTGCTGGTATATGTTTATATACCAGTGTACACAGTCCAGCCAGCATGTTTATTCAGAGCAAGTCAAACAAGTCTGCCACATCAAATTCACCAAAGATTATTAAGTTTTGGGCACAGATCATATGCCCAGAAAGACTGAATTCACCGAGTACACACTGCATGATGCTGACACATTCATTTTTCTGAGAAAATATTGAGTTTCATGTTCTATGACACAGCTGATGTTTTAAAAAACTCCCATAGACTATGAACTCACAGAATATTTCTTTCCTCTGCTGTTATGATTTATGAACTTTCTTCATGTATGTATTTGGTTTTGTGTCTTAAAATCTGTGGATCCAGGAAAAACTTCCTATAAGCTCCATGAATATAATCTGATAGAAGTCATCTGAGTATGCATTATCTACTCCAGTTGAAAACCACCACTGCTACCACTTGCAGCGTGAATCTAGTTTCCCATCTAGATTTACAGGCATTTTTTTGCTTACATACAAAACCGGGTACAAAATTGAGCAGTTTCCTCAATTTTTTTTTTCCCAAGTTAGTGAAGCTATTCCTGTAAATTTTCCTGATTAGTGAATTTATTTAAAAGATATCCAAATTAGAGTTCCCATTGTATCGTTCTGTAAGAAAAAGCAAAAATAAAACAAGTACAAAAATTTGGAAAAGAAACATTTTGCAACTACATGTTAGAAATCAGATGCCAGGCTCAAGTAGGTTTTTACACGTTATATCTATTTTAGTTTCATTAAGCTGAACCATGGTCAGAGTTTTCTTTATGCCATTTCAGCAAGGCATAAGCCATACCTAAGCTTTTTTTCTGCATTGTAAAAAAGGAATTAATACAGCTTGAGAAACGGGCTAAATCTGAAAGACATATTCAAAAATTATATGTACCTTATATCTATTTAAAAATTTTCTTCCCTACAACAAAAGTTATAACATAGCTAAGTATACCAAAACTATGAAAGATTCATTTTTGTAGGCAATGGAAAGAGCATTGGATGAAAATTTAGACAGATTGTCCCATAAAACTGGACATTTTGCAAAACTGTTTGCACATGAAAAAAATCTAATGCAGGACAAAAGAGAAAGAAAAATTGGGTATTTCTCATGTGTTTTTCATCTTAAGCAACACAACCTTCTGGATTTGTCTAATTTTGCTAAAAAAATAAAGATGAATTGTTCCTAAAAACCTATGTGAGTGATTTGCCTTCTTTTCACAGAGCTGTTGAGTGCCTAGCAGCAATTTGTGGGTAATAGACTAGAGATGCCCATTTCTGTAAATTATTTCCTTAATGATCCTTTGTTTCACCATTCGACTAATACTGCTGTTTTAATCTTCCAGCCTCCGCAGTAGTTTTTGTACAACTTGGCAAAAGTGTGCTGGTTTTGGCTGGGATAGAGTTAATTTTCTTTATAGTAGCTGGTATGGAGCTATGTTTTTACTTTGTGCTAAGAACAGTGTTGATAACACAGAGATGTTTTCATTATTGCTGAGCAGTGCTTACAGAGAGTCAAGGTTTTTTCTGCTCCTCACACCACCCCACCAGAAAGTGGGCTGGGGTGCACAAGAAGCTATGAGGGGACACAGCTGGGACATCTGACCCTGACTGACCAAAGGGATATCCCACACCATGTGACATCATGCACAGCATGTAAAGCTGGGGGAAGAAGAAGAAAAGGGAGGATGTTCTGAGTGATGGCATTTGTCTTCCCAAGTAACCGTTACATGTGATGGAGCCCTGCTTTCCTGGAGATGGCTGAACACCTGCCTGCCCATGGGAAGTGATGAATTAATTCCTTGTTTTGCTTTGCTTGTTTGTACAGCTTTTGCTTTACCTATTAAACCATCTTTATCTCACCCCACGAGTTTTCTTCCTTTTACCCTTCCAATTCTCTCTCCAGTCTCACCCAGAGGAGGGAGCAAGTGGCTGTGTTGCTTAGTTGCTGCCTGGACTTAAAGCTTGACACTGGGAACTGATAAATAGAAGTGGTATTTATTTTGTGAAATTACTTTCAGAAAGACTAGACTCAGTAAAACAACATCTTCCAATACACACTGACAATGTGGAAATCTGTTCTCGAGAAAGGCTTATCTACTGAGCATTTGGTTTATTCTACTGTTGGAATTCCACTGAAAATCTCTAGAAAACAGCAAGTATAACAGAAATCTGTTGGTTTGGGGGAATAGGAGGCAGAGAGGCTGTGAATTCAAAAATTTATAAATGTAATAAGCATTAGAAATTTTTTTGATATTTGTACTAGACAGATATATAGAAGTTAGTCCTTGAGAGCCCAAAGAAAAGAAGACTATAATAGTAATTTTGTTGGAAGAATTTATACTATTTTCTCTTGTCATCTGTAAAAACAGTGGACAGTCAAAAAACAGTTCATTGATTTACCCCTCCAGGAACATTTCTTAATAAAAATCAATTCAGGTAATAATGTTCTGTGTTTTTTCTGTAGCCCACCTCAAAGTTGATTTCATATACTTGTGTTACTTATTTTCACTCATGGTCTTAATTGAACTATTGTTCCCCCCATTAAGTTTCTCTTCTGAACGCTGTATTTTTGGAAAGTATTTGTTCTGTGAATGAAGAAACAAGCAGTCTTGAAAAGTTATTACTGTACATAAGCTATATATCTACTGTCTGTATTTGTTTTCACAGCTTTAGCATTCATATTTAATTCCATCTGTTTGAAATTTCATGGAGGGTTAGGAAAGAGAAATACCAAAAAAAAAAAAAAAAAAAGGAAATTGGATAAGCAGAGTGCTATAGATAATAGCAAGTGATTTGTTTAAGCTTCTGTGATCTCCAGTGCTCCATGTCCTCCTGGATCCAGCAGGAGCACATACTAGACCAGAAACAGCACTTACAGCAAAAGCCTTTCCAATCCATTTTTTCTGGTCCCAATGGTACCTCTCAGTATCAGAGCACATTCCTCAATCCAAGCACCAGTAATATTTAGAGATTCACCAGCATTTCAACCCAAGGAGTCTCCAGCTGGAAGAAGCTTATTGTTTCCTTATGAACTTTTCATTGCTCACACTCTGTATTAATAATTGATAAATCTCAAGACTTCACACTAGACTTCCAGCTCTAGTTTCAACACATTTCTCTTCTTAGTCCTCCTAGAATTTTAATCTGAGTTTTCTGTTTGCTATATTGCAACAGGCCTTAATACCACTCTTGAAATTTCAATAACTGACATTTTAGCTGAAGTTACATTTCATATTCTTGACAGTAGCTATGCCATTTATGGTGTCTGATTTTAAAATGCCTATAAATAAGCAATGTGCTGGACATTTGGGAGGATGACCACCTTATGAATTCAATATCATATCAAGCAAACTTTGCACAAAAAGTGCTAAAAAACACACTCAGTGTGCGTCTCTGACAATTTCATAGATAAGAATTATCCGGATGATTGATAATTTTAAACCTTTCATTTACATTATTAATCTCAGCCTTAAACGTTTTCTGGCAGCAAATTCTAGTTTGGGCTTATGCTCCCATGCTTTTTAAGTTGAGCAAATAGTGGAAAAACATACAGGAAAAAGTAATCCACTAAGCAAATAATACATTTTTTTTCCTATGCCAGAGAGGATGTAGAGTTACACCAGGCAATAGAGATATCAATGTAGTCATTCATGTGCATTTTAAATGCACAAAATACACTTAGTTTGTTTCATGGAAAAGAAGTTTATTCTCTTCTCACACCTTGGTAACTAGCAACTTCTGCTGACCAGTACAAAGGGAAGGTTGAGTCTGTGGCCAAGTTTCAGAGTATGATCCAATACCTCTGCAGATAACCCACATCTCTAGGCGTATCAGTACCCAAAACCTGTTCCTCACTGGCACCTTTCCTTTTAATGAAACACAAGACTCCACACAGGGGTAGCTGGATGATATGCCTGTGATCTACAGAAAGACAAACTAAATGATCTTTTTAATCTCTAATTCCTCTTTCTTGTTAAAACTATGCATATGCTGGAGAGGGGAGGGAGGTACAGGGAGTGGGTATGTCCTTTGAGACCAACAAAACCTAGCTGCCAGCTTCAACCTGGATGTGACAACAAATGGAAAGAGAACAGAAAATAAAATACCTAAATAAAGTCAAGATAGCTTCATGTTCCTACAGCTTAATAAAATTCACTTCTGGATCCTGAGGTTATTGCCTTCAACAAACTCACAGAGAAGAGTCTAAAGAGGATTTGAGAAGTTTCATTAGTCTACAAAAAGACAGTGAGAGATTTACAGGCAAGTCTCTTTTTACGGGGAAAAAGTGCCAATTGTATAAGTAGTTTGAAGAGCAGATACAAGTAATAGACATGATCATTTTTGGGGGGGAATCAACGAGGAAAGGTGGTGGGTGAGGTATAGATCAGAGCACATTTAACTCAAAGTGTGAATAAGGAGTCCAGGATCCTGACAGATTCCCCTATGACTCCAAAGCAATGGCTAATCCCCTGGAAGTGCCACTGCTTCTTAAAGAGAGATCCTTGCTCAGGCATACAAACTGAAGTCAAACCACCCTGATTTCCTGACCCAATGGAACACAGGCAACACATGGGGGGTATCTTTATATTTGCAAGATTTTTGATCCATTCACACATGGTATTTCCATAGGCAGTGAGGGTAACAACTGCATGAATCTACTTTTAAACAGGCACTTGTCTTCTAAAAAAATTGTTCAGTCATTATGTATTTGGTTATCTGAACGGACATACAGAGAGAGTTGATTTGATCCATTTTTTTTTCGAACATCATTACAAATTTTTATTAATATTTGGACAATAAATTATATATTCAGATATGATTATCTGTGCATTTGAAAAACTATCCTAGACTGAAAATATTGAAATTACCTTTGGATTACAAAATTAGAAATGAAAAATGATGTTGATAAGTCAGAAAAAGTACTCTGAAAAATAATTCATTAAACACTCTCCTTTGCACTTGTCACAGGAAATAATAATCAATTGCATAAATGCAAGATATGGAAATATGGAACAATTTTGTAGACAAAGTATCCTCCTTGCTGGATGGAGAGCTATACCTAAACAAAAGGATCCCACCCTTCCTTTCTGATATAGTGTAGATGGTAACAGTGAGATTATATGGCAACATATGGGAATCAATACTGAAATCCGAAGAGGAGCAATTTAAAAAAAAAAAACCAAAAAAATCAAAAAAACCCCAAACAAAAAGTAACATGTATTAAACATGATCATGAGTTGGCTCAGAGTATCCTCCCAAGCCTTACATGTTGCTCTCTACACTCACATTTTGATCTTATACAATGTATTTAGTTATCACCCTTAAATTGCCTTCTGTTTTGTGGAGGGACTCCACATTTCAGGGATCAGTATTCCTTTTGACAGTGAGGAAAATGTTGACGTGATGTTGATGCTGATACAAGCTGAAGATTAGATATACAAACGAAGTTTGTGGAGGTATACTGAAAATGTCAGATGGACTAAAAAAATAAAAATAAAAAATAGTCTTTCAGTTATTTTGGTGTGGTATTATATTGAAATCACTATCAAAACTGAGCTCCACAGTTGTAGAAGAGAGTGTCTGCAGTAAATATTCAGAAGCCAATGTTTCCCAGGCCTATTGCTTTAATTTGAGAAGTAGTTCTGTTCAGTTTTGATGTTACCTCTTAATCTCTGCAAAATTTTATACACCTGTTTGACAATAAATTCCAACAAGATCCAATTATATATTAGTTGTGATAATTCAAATAAACTCTGAATTCACCCTGAACTTAAACGCATCCCATCCAATCTAACTAAAGTAACAATTAGCAAATACAGGAGATATTAAATATATATAAACCAAACAACTGTCTCATTCACGTTGTTTAAGCCTGGAATCCCTCTCACTTTGACAACTTTGACAGAGTATCTTTTATCAATTGCTTGGAAAAGACAAGATAAAGTAAAACAAATCTTCAGCTTAGAAGGTCTGAGCAACTGATGAAGGATATCATAAGATATGGCTACTTCCTGGAGGTTCACTATTTCGTATTCATTTAGGAGTAATTTTGACTGAGTAAGTGAACATGAATCAATTTGTCTTATGAGCGAAATATCTTTAGGAAAATAAATGGTGGATTTCTGGCAGGGGAAAAAGAGAACATCTTTTAAAATTACACTGCTGGCTGCTCAAGGACATGTGAATGAGTGAGTCAGGACCATTATGGGGACTGATGGAAGATAATACTGTTTATACTAGGAGCACTCATTTTTCCTTTGAATAGCCTGACTCCCTTTTTCTATTGTACATTTTTCTGCCACCCACATACACCAAAACCACAGCTGAGTTTGATTAACTGTATTAATTAATGTAATATTAAACACGCAGCACCAGAATATTGAAACGCAAGAGTGTTGTGAAATACCATGAGCACAACCACACTGATGTTAAGGAGTACTGGCAGTACTCAAGAGTTTGAAACTCTTGACCATGATGGTCTTTAAAAAATCACTATTTGCTTCAGTTGTGACTGAAGAATGCTAACAAATCCAAACTAAGAGGGCCTTAAAATCAGTTTAGAGATGAAAAGGTATTTTTCTGTGTGAGCAGATAAGCTTTATATAAAAACATTAAAATAATACCTGCTAAAATATAACAAATTTATTTACTACTATAATTTCCATTTTAATTTGCAAGCTAGCAGCTCCTGCAAAGAACCTGTGAAGTGAAATTACTTCTTACCAAATGTGTTGCAGTGGGTGTTCAGTAACCAGGTTTACTGGTTTACATACAGTATTTTGTTTCCACTAAAATGAGAGGGAGGACTTTCTCAGTCCTTGAGTTTTCAAGACAGCCCTGAAAGGGGAAAACCTCTTGCGTCCGTATAAAACCCCAAAATTTTCATATGGATGCAAGTTAACATACAGTTCTACTGTAGCACATTGCAGGAACTAGCATTCCACTGATACAGGGTCCAGGCTTTCTTCACCTAAACCAACAAATACTTCATTGCAATAACCCAACAGTTTCTGTCTTCAATAACACAAAGTCTCCAAAGCCCAATTTAAATTCCAAAGCATCTAAATTAAGTTGTATTTATTCTTGAAAGAATAAATGCGTATGAAAGAAAGGCATAACAAACCCATCAACTTGGAATTTACACCGAGCAACTTGTTTTGTGTGTGCTTTGAAGCTCGGGGATTAGAAACTCCTGCAAAAATTCATTGTAAATATTGATATGTTTGAAAGTCTGGTCAGTATTCTCAGCCCACAGTCCACTCAGAATATTTGTATCATCCAAAACATAAATTGCCTATCCCATATGCCCAAGAGCTGCTTTATCTTCGTCTCAGACTATTTTTCCCATAGATCTCACCTTGAGCCTGAGAATTAAACTGAAGCAGTTCCAGATTTGTTATTTTTAAGACAATTCAGCTATTTTTTATGTGGCAGCCCTCTTTGATATTCCTCCCAAATTAAAGGAAGAAAATAACTAAAAGGAAAATGTTGAAGCCTATATAAATAAAACAAAAACGGTCAGCAAGGAGAGGCAAGTTGCTTTCATACTTGATTTATATCATGTTCACCCACCTAGTCATGCAACATGCAATGGAAGAGTTTTACAGACAACAGAAACTCCTGAAGGTAAAGGCGAAAAACAGTCTCTAATGGCCACAGCGTTACAGAGCACCACACCACCACATTGCCCAGTCTGGCATGCCTGTACAACTGGGTCTTCATGTATGGCAACACTTCTACAAGCAAGTAGCTACAGGGGTTTCACAGAGTACTGGGAAACAAATTATGAAGCCTTTCTCACAAAAAATAGCTCCAAGTAAAAATGTTTGTTTCAACTCTTTTCTCTTTCCATATGCAAGCAATAAATATATCCAGAATAAGAGAGAAAGATTTCTATCAGTTGTTTTTCTTGTCATTGTTTATGCAGTATATCTGTGCTACCTCTCCATGGAATATGAAAGCACATAAAAAACCAAAAGGATGAATTAAAATGCAAGCAAGCAAAACTGCACGCACTTTTTTTTATTTTTAAAAAAAAGAAGAATGTTAGAATCCATGACAGAAGCTTTTGGAAGTGTATGTGTTAACATTACATTGTATGTATGTAACACCTGAGTCCAAAAGATTGCTATATGTCTGCTCAGCCGTTCTTCTCAGACAAACTTTGCTGTGGATGCAGATATGTCCTTTCCCTCTATTATTGATGAATCTGAATGAGAAGTTTTAGGTTGACAAAGTCTTACATTTACAGAGTGTTTCTAAGGCACAAACTATGCCAGTTTAGGTATGGGTGAAAGAAGAAAGTACAAAGCTATTAAAAACAATAAAAATAATAATGCTCATACCAAAATAGCCCAGGAAAAAAAATCCTAGTGCAACAAAACCAGTCAGATAAAAAATGCAAACATCTTTTCTTTGTCTTTTGTTTTTCCTCATAGGTCAAGTAACATCTTTATTCTTGCAAGCAGAGCAATTACATTTTGGAAACTGATGAATTAGCTAATTCATCTCCTAAAATTTAAAGTAAAGATAGTTTAAAAAGTTCATCCAGATCAAACCCACCTGAAATATAAACAAACTTAACTCTTACAAAAGTCAGTCTATCAATACAAACTATTCTCTATAAAAGGGAAAGGCAAACAATTTTTCTAACCAGTGGTACATTGAAATAAACACAACTCAGCCATATAACAAGGGAAACCATAGAACCACAGAATCACCTTAGTTGGAAAAGACCTCTGAGATCATCAAGTCCAACTATTAACCCAGCACTGTCAAGTGACCACTACACCATGTCCCTCAAAACCTCATCTGCACATCTCTTAAACACCTCCAGCAATGGAAGATGTTACTGAGAACTCATGAAGCACCAGCTCTTTTCCAAGTTTGAGACTTTTAGACAAATCCTTTAATACTGTCAGATATCTGTACCTCCCTACAGTGAAAACATCTCTGTTCTGAACTAATGGGCACAAAACCTATCCAGAAGAACTGAAGCAACTTCACCTGCGTCACATCAGCCTATCTCCATGGCTGAGTACAGTGCCATGAATACTGGAACGTTTCCTTCTCTATCTCACAAACGTCAGACTTGAAGTGTAGAAAGAAGCTGAAGAAAGAAGCTATATACAGCTGTACATATTCAACACTTTCAGCTGTAGGAGATGAGCAGAACAGCACCAGCCACTAGAAAAAATCCCAATCTGAGCATTTTTTTTTTTTCCTCAGACACCACACCCTTCCCAGTGGCAAACTTTTAACTAAGTCTAGGGCAATGGAACATTTGCACAAGGACTGCACTCACTCACTCATAGCCTGCCTCAAAGGGCTGGAAATGAATTGCATTTCTTTGGCTACAACATTTCCTAAGCTACATTTCCTCAAAGAACAATAAGGCTATGGAATATAGATTTGAGAATATGAATAGGAGCATATTTAAATGTAGTTTTTCTGTTTGTACACAAAGAAATACTGAAATTTGTGTTTGATACTGTGTATACAGTAACAGATAAATGCTTATGCTTCAGTCTAAAACAGTCTATTGCAGAAAGAAAAGTCAATTCTTTATCTTCTGCAGTATAAATGCAATAAATTGCTTGGTTATAGCCTGTCACTCAACAGCTAGGAAAAGCATAAAAAGATTTTGTGCCAATATATTTTTTTACAGAACACTAACATGCACTCTTTGTCTGATATCCCCTAACTGTTCTCAAACTTCAGTTCCTTCTTTCCTGTTTGCATTACTATACCATCATTTATCCAAAGTTTCAACCTCTTCAATACAAAAATATTTTAAGAACTTTTGTTAAACAAAGATTTTCTATATTCAAGTGCTTTTGTAAATTAATTTATACTGCCTTTCTTCCATAAGTAGTTGGAAACCACGGTTTCACAACCAGTTTTCCATCATTTGAAACCTAATAAGTTACTGAATTCAGGCTAAACAAAGGTCAGACAATGACTCATTGCTTTTGATCTGGGAAATGTTGCTTTTTTGACATATTCTGTAATCGTTAACAGCTTTTTGACATAAGTGATCACAGCGTGAAGAATTGATGGCCATGTTTCCAGTGGTTTAGGACTCATTTGCCAGCAGTCCACAGAGTTTCAATGAATACATTACCTACACACTCGAGGAGAGGGATGCAATCCAGAGGGACCTAGGCAGGCTTGAGAGGTGGTCCTCTGCAAACGAAATGAAGTTCAACAAGGCCAAGTGCAAGGTCCTGCACATGGGTCACAGCATTCTCAGACACAAATACAGGGTGGGCAGAGAATGGATAGAGCAGCCCTGAGGAGGACTTTGGGGTGCTGGTTAAAGAGAAGCTTGACATGAGCTGTCAATGCAAACTTGCAGTCCAGAAAGTCAACAGTATCCTGTGCTGCATCGAAAGAAACATGGCCAGCAGGTTGAGGGAAGTGATTCTCCCCCTCTGCTCTGCTCTCGTGAGACCCCACCTGGAGTACCAAATACAGCTCTGGACCCTCCAACATGGAGGACATGGGCCTGTTGGAGCGAGTCCAGAGAAGGGCTGAAAAGATGATCAGAGGGCTGGAGCACCTCTCCTATGAAGACAGGCTGAGGGAGTTGGGGTTGTTCAGCCTGGAGAAGAGAAGGCTCCAGGGCAACCTGATGACACCTTCTGGTACCTGAAGGGAGCCTACAAGAAAGCTGAAGAGGAACTTTTTACAAGGGCTTATAGTGATAGGACAAAGGTTTAAACTCAAAGGCTTTAAACTCAAAGAGGGTAGATTTAGATTAGACATGAGGAAGAAATTCTTTACTATGGGGGTGGTGAGACACTGGCACAGGTTGCCCAGGGAAGCTGTGGCTGCCCCCTCCCTGGAAGTGTGCAAGGCCAGGCTGGATGGGGCTTTGAGCAGCCTAGTCTAGTGGGAAGTGTCCCTGCCCATGGCCAGGGGTGTTGCAACTAGATGATCTTTGAGGTCCCTTCCAACTCAAACCATTCTGTTATTCTGTTATGGGTTTTGTAGTTAGTCCACAGTTCTGCAAAACAATGATGCACTGCATTATTTCATTGCATCTTTTGTGTATAATCTCTCCTTATTTTGTTGCTTATTATGAGGTGGTAGGAAGAGGCTACAAATGAAAACATAGAGTGGAATACAGAGCTCCCAGTTCTAGGTAACTTTATTTTGAATCAGATCAGATCTTAAGCTGCCGAAAATCCCCAAATGGCTGTTCAGATGGAAGTGTGTGGAAACGTAACACAACAGTAGGGTTAGAGACCTCCTTAGTAGTTCTCCTAAAAAGAGAGCAGACTTAGGCAAGATTGATCCCCCACTTTCACAACCTCCCTCCAAAAACAAAACTAGAGAAGTGTTCCACAAAGTTACAGAATGGATTCTGTACTTGTTGCCTTTTATTCTGTAGTTTCAGCTCAAGTCAATTTCCCTGTACATACTGGAACATCAAATGACAAACTTGGCCTGCTTTCAGGTCCAGCATCACACTTTTGCAAAGGGACAGTAGGTACAACGTGCCTCGCAGCTTAGATTCTCAGTAGAAATGAGTTATTAGAATGATGTCTGGGTACCCTGTAAGTTAAGCTCATTTTATCTGCACTTATGCCTTGAAATGGAAGTAGTGAAATAAAAGAAAGATAACCCTGACTTTTAAGGTTTTACCACAACATCACTTTCAATTTCCTAGATAACAAGTGTGCTTTGAAAAACAGCAAATCAAAGACTACTTTCATGCCCACCTGTAGTCCTTGCAAGACCCTCAACATCAAACTTTCCATGACAAAATACCTTCCACAGTAATAATACCATTGCAAAACACCATGAGACTGAACAGTTCTTGCATCTTAAGAACTGAACTTGGCAGACTACAACAGTGTTATATTAATTTGCCACCTTTTAAAAGCTTAAATACTAATATGAATTGCTGCAGAATAACAACCCCTAAGTGACAGGGAGACTTACACTTGTAGAAGCGAGTTATCCCCTCTGCCAGTATACAAGCTTCTTCGGGAGGGAAAGAACTCTACTTTTAAAATGTGCTTAATCCTGATTACGAGAGTCATTGTATTTTAGAAAATTGTCAGATCAAGCAACAAAGGAAGATGTATGAAGAAAATAGAGCACAAGTCTATTATTATTTTAAGGTGGGACTATCTAGTGCAAGAAGGCTTACAGTACCACTAGTTACCTTTTACTCATCCCTTTACATCCTGTTTCGCACATTCTCTATTTTAATCACTAAAAAAAAAAAAAAAAAAAAAAAAGAGTAGAGGCTTTCAGAGATTACATGAACAATCTTGTGAAAGTAAAGGCATATTAAAACTCAGGAGGTCTGAACCTTCATACTCCTCACAAACTTACCTCCCCATCTTTCTTATTTCCAGTCATACTCTGCCAGCTTCTGCTCAAATTGTCATATACTTTTATGCCCTTGTTGTTTTTCCCTGACTGGTGCCCTTTACTTTCTGTTCTTATCCTTCCTCTTTCCTGAACAACTGTGATTTTTTTTTCCGGTCTTTGTATTTTCCCTTAACACACCTGAGTCCTGCTCATTTGAGTCAGCCTGCTCTCCTTTCACTTTCTGTGACCCTTTGACATGTACTGGGAATTAAGACACTTCAGAGAACCAGAAAAAATAACTAGATATTCTGAATTTTTAAAGCTTTTACAGAAATTTGCTATATTCTATAACTGATTTTTTTAGAAAATGAACACATAAAACCCCACATGCAATTTGTATATAGGCAGCATAATATTTTTAACTAAGCAAAAAGAAAACAATACTGACATACTTATGTTTTAAGACTTTAAGAAACTAATTGGTTGCCAATGTTACTTTAAAAACTGTAGAGGTTAGTTTGTGAGAAAATTAAGATCTCATTGCACTTGCATTGAATTATATTTCTGCTGATGTTACTTCCTGTAAGAGCAGCACTTCTTCAGGGAAAATTCTTTATTATCTAATCATTAATATAACGTTGCATTATTAGAAATATAAGTAGATGTACTAATTTGTTATCTGGTTTCTAGACAGAGTAGATCTAATCTTTAGCTTTAGGGTTTTTCACACTTCTTGGAATCAAATATTAATTTAATTTTTTTCTGTGGTCAATTCTAGCTAAGAAGATGAAAAAAATCATTGACTCTACCATCTCTTGTCCATTGCTATTCCCATTTTTCTTTCCTTCATACCTCCTCTTCATCTCACATGTACTCGTAGTCCAGGTTTATAAAGCCTTAACTTACAAAGCTTTCACAAAAGAAAATATTTTATCCATATAGATATTAAACATATACAGATATAGACCCAAAAAAAACCAGGAAAGATCTCACTTAATCTTGCCATCCCTACATTGACGCACAGCCCAATGATTTTGTGAACAGGATGTTTTTGTAACACCTGCTTGATATAAGAGCTAGAGCAACAGATGACCCTAAAGGCAAATAAAATGTTTAGAAAACTTCCTTTTCAACTTCTCAAAAGACTCTTTTTACCATGTGCAACTGAAACCACCATCACTCACAAACTTTGACCAAAGTTTGGAATAAAATTTTGACAGAAACAGCAAATAGTATACGTAGCATAAGGACAATTCCCTTTCCACAAACTATCAATCGCTGTTCTAAGCCATTTTCTTTTTCCTCAGATGCTTGCTAAGATACAGTTTTTCTTTTCCCATTTAAAAAAATAAAAATCAAAAACAAAACCAAAAAAACCCTCATACTCCCTGCCCACCTCCAAAAAAGCCAGCCCACACACAAAAAAACCCCACAACAAATAACAAAAAACAACAACAACAAATCAACAAAAACATGTTCTTTTCAGTGGTGTCCAGTGACAGGACCAGAGGCACTGGTCACAAATTGAAACACAGAAGACTTCATCTCAGCATCAGCAAACACTTGTTTTACTATGAGGCAGACTAAGCACAGGCACAGGTTGCCCAGAGAGGGTGTGGAGTCTCTGTCCTTGGAAATATTCAAAAGTCATTTGGACACAGTCATGGGCAAATGGCAGTCTGATCTAGGTGACTTCACCTGAGCAGGAAGGCTATACCAAATTATCTCGAGAGGTCCCTTTCAACCTCACCTATTCAATGATTGATACTCTCCACAACACTATTAAAAATATTTCTGACTCATTTTGATAGTAAAAATGCAAAAGTAAGTTTTCATTATAATTTTAGTTATAATTGAAATGCTTTTCAACAAGACATTATCCAAAAGGATTTTGCAGCTTCAAGAAGAGTATGGATTTTCTTCCTCCCATCCCAACCTGCAAGTCAAAGCAGCCTATAGCAACAAAATAATTTGGAGTGAGTTTTTAAAAAGTCATTCCAAAGTACATATATCAGTAATGAAAACTTCAGGCTTTAGCACTGTTGGATATTCAGACCAAAGACTAGATCCAAATCCTCTAGTAAAGGATTTTGCAAACAGTAAACCAATTTATATAAGCAGATAATTTGCCAAGACACAGAATCAAACAAAAACCAGAAAGAAACACCAACAATCCACAACACCTGAACATAATAAAAAGCATATATCAGTCTCAAATTTGCGATACAACAGATCTACCAGTACGTCATTTCTATCACTGACTTTATACTCGTTTCAGAGCTGTTTTACTCAGTGTATTGTCTTCTACAGGTATAATATGTACATGTACCCATGAATTAGGTACACAGATTAGGGATCAGTTTTGTAGGCTACTAATCCTTATAGTTTTTTGTTTCATAACCCTTGTGAAGGGATACAAAGAATTACTTACATAGGAAAATTAATACTAAAGGATGTAGAAAAGACAGAAAAGGCAAAAGAGAAACAACTCTGACTGTCTAGATGTTCCAAAACACAATCCTTATGAAAATAATTTGGAGTTCTAAAGATAAAAGTCACACTGAAATTAAATATAGTTAGGTTAGATAAACAACTATCTCTAGTACAAACACAGAGAAAGAAAGTAGAACAGCATTCTAACTCCCTCTGCTGGACTAGATTTGTTGTATTAACACTGCAATCGTAAAGCATTTTCCTTCATCAGATTCTTGGGCAGATTGGGCAATTTCTTTTAATGTTAGTTTTCATTTCCCTGAAAGAACATCTGAGGAAAAAAAAAACAAAAACAAACACCAAAACAAGAAAACCCACCACTTGGTAGTGTAACTTCTGGAATCCTTTTTTTCTGAAAGAAATTCTAAAACTGAAGGGAAGTCAAAAAACAAAAGCAGATTTTATGCAACTGTTAAAAGCTTACAGGGCAATTTTCTTATGAACTGTTCTAGAAATGGGTAACACTAACTGCTCTTTGCATTATTCTCCCTGTCAAACATACATACTTTTTGCCCTTTGCATCTGCTAGATAAACTGTATCAGAGCTGAAAACTGTAGAAGACGCAAGTCACCAGCTCTCAAGGAGCAAAATCAGAGGACTGTTATATAGCTTACAATTTAAAATATACATTTCTATGCACTAAAAGCCTTTTGAAAAGTCAAAAACAACAACAACAAGAAAACTTCCATTATCTTACACTGTAAACTCAACCTCGTCCACAAACTAGACCATAGCCTTTTCTTCTCCTTCCTCTCTCAGGAATTAAATAAACATTTCCCCTTGTGAGTGTGCATTCTCCAATAGAAATCCAATCTAACTGCAGCGTCTTTGAGGACATTTTCTCTAGGCGAAATCTTTACCCCTAAACCACTAAAAAGACATCACTGCTTTCTATAACCTTCGTTTACTGTATGTTGCTGATTTAAATAATTGCTGATAGTGAAACTGCTTAGGGAGGAACAGAAAACAGAGATCCAGATTATCACCTCAGGAGGTACAAATCTTGGAGGAGGAGTCCTATGATGCTTAGTCAACTTCACCTCTACACTTAAATCCAGATTCACTTGTTTAGAGGTTCTTCAAGACTACAGGATGATTAGCACAGATGGAGAGATACCAAGGGCAAAAGAGTCTGGTCCTTAGAAATTACTTGAAACTAGAGGTTCTGGCTTTGGAGTAAGTGTCAAGGAAGCTTTAACTTCCAATAATGGAGAACTTGTTTCCTTTGAGCCTCTAATAGTTAATCAAGGAAATCACACATAACAGCAGCTGAACACACCAGACTTTAGAAAACACATTCTTTACAAGTATACCCTGTTGTCTTGCAAGTTCTTTTCTCTCTTGATTAGTTTTACTGAATTTCATTTCATAACTAAAGAAGAAAAGAAAAAGCTGGTTCAAAATAAATATATAATTTAACCAGTATATCAGTCAGAGAAAAGACTGATATTCTAGCCTGCAGGGAAACATACAACACATTGCTGTGAAGCAGAAGGAATTTTTAAAACAAAATACAAAGGTTGAAAATCATTATTACAAATGACTAGGTCATTACCAGCATATGCAAGAAAATTAAGATGCCCAGTTAGCCAAGCCGGACTTCAATGGTGATATTTGCAAATATACTACTGAAGAAATGCACATGGTTACCAAATAAGTATAAAAAATAACTGAAGAAATTTGAAAGCTATTTTGGTCCCTCCAGTGATACACACTGGTGTTGTTATTATACTTCAGGAAGAGGAGAATAAAAAGAAGTGAGAGTAAAAAGTAAATTTTGAGACCCACAGTTTCTCATTGTGATTTTCTGTAGACAAACACAAAATTATTTGGTTCAAAAGCAACTTAGCAATGAGAGCTGACGTTTTAAAGCAAATCGGTAATAAATAACCTAAAAAAAAAAAAAAAAAATAAAAAATATTTTGCACCATGGCCTTGAAGATTTTGAACATGTGGGTATAATCACATTAAGGAAATCATTTCACTGCCTTGGTCTATACACATGGCCTGCCAACATGGCTTTAACATGTTTGGGGTGTCTGATAAATACATATAGCAAAAAGGTCAAAAAAGAACTGCATCCTGAGCAGTACCTGTGACACTTCAGAGAACTGAAAATATACAGTACCACAGGTTTACATTAGTACTAGAAGTTCTTTAATTATTCAGGTCCTGATTTATGTTGAGAGCTGGAGGTGAGAGGAAAAACAAGGGAGAAGAAAGAGAAGGGAGAGAACTGCCAGGGGAGGACATAAAAATGATACAGTATTGAGATTTTTCACCTTCACTGTTTAGAATTCTTCAATGTTTCTCACCCTGTTTTCCTGCAGATAGGGACAAAACATTTTAAAAGTTTCCTGGGGAAAAATAATAGAGCATGTGTATATATAAACATACATATACACAAAGAGAAAGGGAATATGGGTAGCTTTTTCACTAGACACAATAACTGCTAATAATATATGAATCTAAAACAGCTAAACTCCAGTTACGCTCTGCCATTCATAACAGTTTGGTAAAAAACACTGCACTTTCACTGAAGTATTTACAATCCAGAGTGTTCCCTATACGCTCAATGGAAGTGAGTGAGGATGGCAGAAAAACAGAACATTGTTGTACCTTTGGGTAAATATCTTCAAACGCTACTAAATCATCAATGTTTTTTCCAAACAGAACTAGTTAAATAAGACCCAGTAAGACCTTTCATCATGTGATTGGATTCCTCTCTGTGTCTGTGGATGTATATCCATTTCTAACAAGCTTTTACATAGAATACAAAGCTGCTTTCTGAAGTGATAGTGTGCAAATGTGCTGCATAGGATTCAAAGCTGATGAACTCAAAAGAACAGTGGGTTTGATTTTCAGAAACACCGTAGCAATGGACACTAACTCTACTACACTTTTAACAACAACTATGTAACTCTTGCATACTTTTGATAAATCAGAGTAATCACTGAGAAGAAAACCTCTTTCCTTCTCCAGGTTCACGTCTCCTACAAATACGTTTGAAATGAACTGCATTGCTTTTTAGTCAGCACATCCATTCCAATTAAATTTCTCTTTAAAAAAAATAAATTAAAAAAATATTTGCGTCTTCTTTTCTCTGTCTTCCACCGTTTCCCATCAAAATCTTCATACATTAGGGGCTCCCAGGAGTACTCCCTGAATAAATTATAATTGTTAACTTATGAAGAAGGCATGTCTCTAAAATGGGGTGACTAGGGAGAAGTTTCAGACAGGGCTAGCCTGGTCGGTATTGTGGTAGTTCACGATTTATTAAATTTCTTTAAGTTATTTCAGTTTGAAGACAGAAATTGCAATTAACTTGTTCAACATGAGACTGAGTTCACAAGGCAGGACACAGCTTTGCTAAGAAAAGAGAAAATGAGAACAATGTTTGGAAGGTTTGTTTTTTCCCAGTGAAGTCATTTTAATAAAATTAATATCCAGTGCAACTCATTGTTGATGAGTTTCTTGACTTTTTTTATACACAAATATGGGTAATTCCAAGCTGCAGCAGGCATATCTTTCTAAACTTGAAATAAACCAGGAGTGACCTATTCTGTCAGCTTGCAATCTTGTTTCAAGGTGAAGTCAGACATCTGTCACAAATAAGCACTGTAAAAAAGTAGCTTTATCATAATGACATCTACATAACAACCCTTAGGAACTAATAGCACATTGCCACTTCTGTCACCAGCAGAGCCATACATGAATAGATATGATGTTCCTGTAGCTCAGAAGTCATTAAGGATATTGTTTGGAAAAATGCCTTAAAGGGTTAAACATGTATACTATATTGTGTAATTACAAAGTACAGCCTCACAGATGTGGATCACGTCTAATAGAAAATTATGTCTAACAGGAAATTCTGCAAGTGTTTTGAGACTTTTCTGTCATCTGCCTCTGTACTATTCAAGCCAAAGACGAAGAGAGGAAATGACACATAGATTTAAATAACTAACAGAAACATATGACAGCAAATAAGGAAAAGTTACATCACTCATATTGAAATTCAGCCAGTTACCAGGCTACAACATTCTTCAAAAAAAAATTCGAATAATTTTTTCTAATAATGTATTCTAATAATAATGCCCATTAACATGATGTCCATGTGAATTTAATTCATGCACAAGCACACTTCTCTAGCTTCACAGCTTCCCTAAAAAAACCACATCAACTCCCTACCTGGACAGTGTGCTCACACCACCTTAAGGCAGGAGAACTTTGAATTACTGTCAGTCTACAAATCTAACTACTGATATTTATTCCAGAAAAGTTTCATCTAGGCAACACTATCAGATGGAAAGTTATCTTGCACAAGTTTTTGGGTTTGGGTGTTTTTTATTTGTTCGTTGTCTTCTTTCTTTGTGAAACAACTGGGATTAAAAAGCAAGAATTGAGAATGTGAAGTTAAGCATTACCAAATCAATTGCATCACAACAGTATTATAGATTTTTGGTCTATTTTCACTTTCCAGGTTTTCCTACCAAAATCCTAGAATTGTATGACTCCTCTGAAATCTTCCTGCCACAAAAATATTTCTGAGTGCCATCTCCCTGCTTTACATTTTGATCAAATGTATTGTAATCATTTAGTAAGTAGAAGGCCCTGAATCAAAGCTAACTGTTATATCATAATAGCTAGGTGGAAAACAAAAACAAAAACACACCACCACATAGAAAAAACACACACAGAAGATAAAAACCTTGAGTCTGGGGAGAAGCTCAGAACACTTTACTGACAATAAAAAAGGAAACCATTTCATTGTTTCTCTCTATTCATAAGAGGGCTGAAATTGTCACAGTCCATCCTCATCAAATGAATATTTCCTTTCTTCTCGCTCCCCTTTACTCATAGTTTTGGTGATGACATTCCCATCAGTTTTAGGCACTAAGGAGAAAAAAAAAAAAAAAAAAAATCACCACCTTCATAAGCAACAGTATCACTTTGTGGAGTGATACTTGCCCAGGAAATACTCACTCCTAATTGTTTTACTCCCTGTTAGACAGTATTAGGAAAAAAAAACTTCTGGCAGCAGCTAAAGCCTGACATTTACAGACACATCTGACCTGCTCTATGAAAGCTTTCCAGACCTAAGAATACTGCTGTCCAGGATTCACAACCTCTTTAGTTTCCTGATATGATATATTGCTATGATGCAAAGTACGAATGTCAGCCAGCAAGCCAGAACTGGATGCAAACATCTCAATACCTAATGAGAATGTCCTTGAAGACCCAGGAGAGGGAGTGAGTGAACACACTACAGCTACAGAAAACAGAGAGAGCACCCAAAGCTATACATGGCAAGGTGAGTCTGAGCAGAACCACATCAATAAAGAGGCTTCATTAGCTGCAAAAACTGGAGCACAAAGATTGGTGAAAAAAAAACCAAACCAAAACAAAAACACACACAAACAAACAGACAGGTAAAGACAATTTGAGCACAGTCGAAGCAAGGGCAGAGGGACAAGCTTCTGTGTGCATGGGATTTGCTGGGCTGGAGAGCCTGAGGGATTTCTGAACAAAGTAACTGGAGATTCTGAGGAACAGGACACCCATATTTTTTTCAATAGTAAAAGCAAAATTCTATCAAAAATACCAGATTCATTCCACAGACTGTTCTTTTTATACTGAACTAGTATAACGCTTGAAGACTGCTAGTGAACAAGTGGAAATAAATGTTTTGGTGGACAATTGAAGTCTTCAGGCTGACTTGGGTGCTCTGTATAAATATTATACATGCACAGAAAAGGATACTCTATGCTTCAAATATTTTTTAATATGCTGGCAATCAGAAACCAGGCATCTAAGGCTCATTCAATTTTTAGAATTTGTAATTCCAAATCAGGAAAGAAGTCCAAGAATGTGGAATATTTTAATAGACCTGGATTTGTACAACACTTCATTCTGGAAACAGGAAATATTCTTCTGCCAGAACATTTGTATTTCTAAGTGAAAAGTTCCTCCCTAGACAGCTGGAGACACCTTATCAGCTCTTATATGATTTTTCCTTGCTTTGTTTCACAAGTTTGAAGAATGGTCATGTCCTGGAAGTGCAAGGACTTTACAAATGGCTCTAGATTACCCTGACACACAAGAGGCAGAAAATCAAACACTATGTTGTCTACAATCAAGCCATTCAAGTTCTGTTTTGTATCTAATAGCCACAGTGATTTACCAAGGTCACAAAAAAAAGTATGTAGAACTACAAATAGGATTCAGTCTGTCTTTGGTTTAAACCAAAAGGAAGCAGTACTGTTTCCCACATAATACCTGACTGACTTACAAAAGACATATCTACAGGACACAGGATGTGAAAAACATAAGAGAGATCTGAAAGATCCACAGATTCATGGATATAAGCCTGTAGGAGGTTACAAAACACCACAGTTGGCCTTCCACCATCAACTCAGGAAATCCGTAATCCATTAACTGCCAGAAAGAGAGAGGATATGCTAACAGTAGGATCATTCCAAAAAATACCATTTTTCTTCACAATTTCCCTAAGCATCCACCACTTTTCACTGTCCTATACAGATATACATTAAAATATTATTTATACTGTGTGGTTACCAGCTTCACAGTCAAGAGAAGGATAATGACTACACAGTGTCGAGGGAAATCAGAATCAGAGAAATCTTATAGCCTGACCATAATACTACAGAAATGTGGCAGCAGTCTCCAGTCTCTCCATGAAAGCTCTGCAAGTGTCAGCCCCATACAAAGTTAAAAGAAACTGTATTTCTTAAATGTAAACAGTTCTGTCTTGCAATAGCCCATTCTATTATTCCTTATGTCAGCAGTAGTAACACAGGAGCCAGTATAAAAACTAAGCATCCTCATGCCCATATGCAAGACTGCACTACAAGAGCACAGGATCCTGTTCCTATGAATCCCTTGAAATCTGGGCTCCCTGCAGCAGAAGTGTGAGAAGCACACTTACGTAACTCATTGAAGAGTCTGATGTCGGTATATTCTTTGGCCAGTGAACAGAGACACCAAACATTTGTCACTGTCACAGTCTATGTTTTGTGTAAGAAGAAGAAAGCAAAGGGATACACTATGAAGGTTGTCTGTGTACTTTCCAACTGAATACAGGTAGTAGAAACTAGTATGAAGCAGAGGAGAAGATAAAGCCTCAGCTGCACAGGAGAGATTAGAAGACAGTAATAAGGTAAAAAATAAAGAAAAAAATAAAAATTTTTAAAAAAAGGTGTAATTGGTTCCCAATTCATTATTTGCTCGAAATTCCAGATTAAATCCTTGCTAAAAATACTGGCAAGCTCAAAAAGTAAGATTTCCCTTTCATGCTGTACTCAAATGCAATTAAGTAAAGCATATTTTCCCTATATGCTCATTTTTTTAATATATTCAGGATTATTTGATATGTGAAAATACTTTGGGTTGTATTTTTCACCCGAAAAGTGAAAGAGGAGAAAGATTGTAAATTTAATTTTTTTTATATTTAAAAATATAATGACTTTCAGAAAACTAATGAACTGTCTCTAGCACAACCATTTTTTCCTGTTAATGACATTGAGAAATTAAGCTTTTCTGTTAAAAAAGGACAAAGTTATTAGGATCAAAACATTTTCCAACATTCTTTTTGTCTATTTCTGTCTTCAAAATATTTTTACCATTTTAATAAAGTAAACTTTTCTTTGAAAATCAAGTTTTCCCTTTATTAAACTAATCCCACATGTTCAACATAAAATGTTATTAAAATAAACAGATATATGGTGGTCTCTCAATAAAAGTAAGAAAGACATAATTGTCCTGAGAAAACATTAGTCTATAAATGAAGAAAAGATAGGTGATTATTTTTTGAGTAAAGCTTTCAGTAACAAGTATTTTCAGGTTTTATATTTCTTTTTTAAAATGGGATGCTATTTAGAGAGAGATCTCCAACAGAGAACTCCTTTGCTTTGCAAAGTAAAAGTCCTCCTGGAGAGAAAGGAGAGGGACTTTTTAAATGTTAATCTTTGTATTAATATGTATTTTTACATGGTTCAGAAAAGGAATTTAAAAGCATCACTCTTGTTGCTATGACACTCCAATGACGAATGTTACACAGGAAGAGGAGACCAACTGAAGACAAATACAATACTTTTACATTACAAAAAATGCTTTTAAAAACTTGCAAATATCTGAGCACAAACATCAACCTATGGCAAGCATTGCTTATGTTTGAAATGCCATTCAAAGACTTGAATAAAATATTCACCTTCAAAAAAGTAAAACTACCTGTTCAGTTAAGCTGGTTGCACAGCTAAGACTGTTTCATACCTACCCAGAGGATGTGAGAAAAGTCTGGCATTCTGGGAAGCAATGGAGGAGTGGCATATGAAGAGCTTGCTTCTTTGATATAAACAGCTGAGCTAGGGTTGTTACTTTCATCAGCATACAACAGAGATTTTGGCCCCAACATAAGAGAAACTTCCAAAGCCTGAGTCAATCAAGTTAATTGCATTCTTCATACCTCCACTTACCAAGTTAGTTTTAGTTACCTTGTTCTCCTCACTTACTGACAAGAATTGTCTCCCAGCACAGCTATGTGGTGCTAAGCCACTGATGCAGACTCATGAAGCAAGCATATGATCTGCCCAGTGCTGTAAATACTAATTAGCAAAGCACTGAGCTTTCAAGGAAGGCACTCTAGAATTCTACATTTATTGCTTATTTAATCCTTTTATTTGTTCACAGAAAGTGGCACTAGTAAGCAAAAAGCATAGTGTCTCTAGTAAAACCACATACAGACATTTGCTTTCCGGAATTAATGCAAACATTTTCATTGTACCTATGTGCATGGCATTTAATACTGCTCTTTTTTTCACCTTGTTGAGCAGGCTTCAGATTATGACCATTATCCTTGGAAGAACATGATCCAATCACAAAATTAAATAAAGTATTTGTCAGTAAATATTGCTTAAATAATACTAGCACAAAAACAGTCTTTATTTAGGTGTGGAGAAAAGAAAGCAAGACTGAGAAATCAGCTAGGTTTAACCTTTAATAACACTGGAACTGAATAACAAATACATGATGTTTGGCTTTTCCCACTACACTAGTCTTCCTATGACATCGATTAGGCCAAAGATTATTTTATCAAGATACACTGTTTTGGTAAACTCTCGATCTATTTCAACCTCACAAAACAAAGAAATGAAATGTTTAAGTAAATAAAAAGTAATTGATCAGCAACGAGATTATCACAGACCATATTCAGGTGTGCTCACTGAAAATGAAGCAATACCTGTTTCCACTACTCTATAACTTGGCCTGATGTGATCAACACAATTAAATCTGGGTTTTGCTTCTACAAGTTACTACATCACTTCTTCAAGATGAAAGCCTGTTTTATTCTTCTTGATATATTTTATACTTTGAGTATATATAAAAATATTCTACAGCATTAGGAATTATAAAAAAAAAATTACTTGCCTACTTATTTTTTTCTATACATTTTTAATCAGAAACACATTCCCATGCTTTTGTTTTACTCTGAAACTTTTCCCAATATCTGTTTTGCATCACAAACTAAAAATATATAGATAATATTTCTGTATATTGAGCATAAGGAATAAACTAGCATTGATTAATCCTAAAAATAGTATATCATGTTTAAAAATAAGAAAAAATATTAACAGTGTCAATCATTTATACACTAAAGAAAGCCAGTATTTGCAACACCCACCAGCACTACAATTTCAAAAAGTTTAACAGCTGGAACTAGAATTCATCTTCCATAAAAGATGCACAAAACAAGTTTGCTTACTCTAACAGCAAATATAATGTTTCAGGGGCACACAACTACAGCTTTTATATACAAAAAATGGTAAATTAGAAAGATGAACACAACTAGACAGATGGCAATAAGTAGGAATATTTCCAGCATGATGCAGTAGTATTTGGTTCTTTTTGTTCCAGCAGTATCAAGGCAGAACAGGGTAAACAGCAAATGAAGTATATTCACAACTTTCCTCTACACCCAAAACATGATTAGGCTTATGTCCTAGAACAGCTGAAAGTTTACAATCCACTAAGCTGAAATTAGTTCCCACTTAGAAAGCGTGTAATAAAAACATTACCAAGCTTTTCCTAAATATCTGTTAATGGGAAACCTTGAAGGTAAGGAAAAAGAATGAAGAAATCCCCCTCAAAATTTGTGGACAAAGGTGTAACAGCAGACCAGAAAGAGATAGTGGGCCTATGAGTGACAAGAAATGGTAAAAGTATCTGAATTCTGGTATCAAGAACAGATGGAGCTTGCAGCCATCCACAAAATACAGAACAGCATCCTTCTCAAAGATGGTAAACAAAAGCTTCCAACTCTCATCATGGACCATTGGCCAGTGAAAACAAATTAAGAAGGTCAAAAAGTTACTGAGTCTGTAATATTTGGGAATAAAAAAAACAAAACCAAAGGAATTATAAACTCTAGGGGAAAAAAAAAAAAAGTGTGTTTGTATTCACTTTGAATGTTGCCTGTAGTATGTTGGTTTATAAGTGTTTATATTTTCTTCCAAATACAAACACTGAACTATTAATAAGAAAGTAGTAGTCGACTATTTGAAGAAATGAAGAGGAAAGAGAAAAAAGAAAAGTATCCCCAAGTAAATCAGACTAGAGTATTTAAAAAAAAAAAATAAAAATAAATGCTACAATCCAATCAAAACCTGCAGCTTTCTTTGCAAGATTTTTTTTTTTTTTTTTTCTAAGATGCTGACAGAAACATGTCTCACAATAGGAGTCTATGGTTCAAATGAATTATTTTTATATGTTAGGAAGGTATGCCAAGCTGTCTGTCTTGATGGGTTTTGATCCCTACTGAATCAAGCAAGAATCCCTCTTAAATTCAAAGATTTTCAAATGCTCTTGTAAATTAGCGACGTACTTCAATGCTTCCAACAGTAAGAGATTTTTTTTTTTTTCCTGCATCTTTCTGCAGGAAAGACAGTTTTGCTATAATCATGGAATACATTTGGGTAGTTATTATCTGACCTTCCTGTCACATAGGAAATAAAGTGACATTTTTCTTTCCCTTTACAGAGAAATGTGGTAATCATTATAAAGCCTTTTGCAGCAATGCTAATATGAATAATGTCAAAGGTACTAAAAATCTAAAATAATTAAATAAATAAATATACCCCAGAACTTTAGTTACTCTATTGGTGTCACCATAGAACCATGGCACTGTGATTTATATAATTACAATATAACAACATTTTGTGAAAATATTCCTAAATAAAAGTCTTACAAGTAGATGAGTCAGTAATGTATGCTAGAGTTTTCCAACTCACTATCATTTACTTTTATTTAAAGGATATTCGCTTGCTGCAAGAATGAATGAGGTACTAGAAAAGACTGATATTTCACAGCTGTAAAAATTAATGAACCTTAATTCTTTATTTTGACTTATGTGAAAGAGAACATGGGTCCTTTAGGTATTAAGAAAAAAGCTGATCTTACTGAGGGAAGATAGCAGGTATCCATTTAGAGAAGAAGGCTTAAGACTTGAAGGAGGAATTTGAGTAGAGAAGCCTGTGAGAGTAGATCTGTTCCTCTAAGGTATCAGAGTTGTTCAAGTTAACAACTAGCCAAAAACCCCTTTTATACCCATCCTAGAGAAGTAAAAAAGACTTATTTGAATTTTTCCCTCCCCTTGTTTGTAAAAGGTGGTGCATCATTTTATTTACCAAAGTTTCAGACCAAGATACAAGTGCGCATGGTCCACAGAAAGAACACAATTCACACAAGCTATTCAGCTTATTTACATATTTGCATACATATACATAGCATATTTACAGACATTTTTTAAGCATAATAGTTGTTATTACCATCATCATAAATTCAGCTAGCTACAAATACAAATGCTGTGTTTTAGGGCTATGCTCATTAATGCAATAAATTGCAGTCTGAAAGGTCTTTAATTGCTTGCCTGATGCCAATGGTTACGAGACAGTATTTGACTGGTCTTTCACCTTTCACAACTAATGTTGTCATCTTACATTTCAGAATCCTTACATAAATCTTATATTATTACTGCTGGAGACTGTAATATTTCAAAACACTGTCTATTTCTGCAGAGATTTCAAGGCAAGCTTTTTAGGTCTTTCTCAGTTTACATCATCTAGGTAGTTGAATTCAGAGGTTTTCCCTCCTGCAAATAATTAAATAAGCTTTGCCTTTCTCTTTCCTACCATTCATTCCTGACATATTCAAAGATAAATATACAAATCCTTTCAGTGAAATAACAAGCAATTAATTAGGCAACATTCTATTATTTCAAATTTTCAAATGGTTTTCTTCAGGTACACTACTTCCTGCCTGAAAATATATTGGACATTTGGAACAGTACATTCTGCTTACCTATTTGATACTTTTGAATTCACATACCTTGTTTAATTTTCTTTTGTTGTGGTAAAGCTTAAAGCTCTCAAAAATCCTAAAACTTATCAATGGTGCTACTAGTTCTCTTAAAGACGTATTTCAGATGATGAATCATTTTCGTCCTATAAACACTGTCCAAAAACCTCAAATTAATAGCTAGGTGTAACAGACATTCACTTTGATCAAAAACAAGCAATAAATCTTTAAATTTTGTAGTGATTCATCCAAGGGCCATCTTATGGATCCTTACATTCTCATGACAGCTATATTTGACATAAGGGACAATTACAATGCATTTTACATGTGTCCATGTATTTCTAGGGATCTCTATATTTAAGATGAAACAATGCCCATGGTCAGGCACCAAGATCAGATCAATCCACAAGACTGGAATCCTGGTATCGACTTGAGGCATGTCTGAAAGGGAACAGCACCCTGCAATACCTTTCTGTCTTCACAGCTACAGTGGCACCATAAGGTAGAGTGCTATGCTGCAGTAAACACACAGACCGTTATACCAAACAGCAGACAAAACATCTTAGACTTTCTTTGACGGCACATTGGAAGCTAAACATTCCCTTAGCAATCACAACAGTTACAAGGGTTACAGTGACTATGAATGCACACTATTTTAGCAGAGTTCCATAAAAATATTGTCTATCTCACAGAGGGGATTTGAATGTCTGCCTTTACCCCAAGCAAATATACTGACCACTGAACTGTTAGAAATGGGAATGAAAAAGATCATCACTCTCTTCTCCAAGTTTGCCTTTTAAAGGGCATGAAGAACATTCAAACCTTCTATAGAATCAGGCCTGAAAAAGTAAAGTACTAAGTATTTCCAAGACCAGAAAAAATCCTTTTCTTTCCCTTTGATGTTTCAGCCTAAATTTAAAGACAGATCCTTAGTAACTAATTTGTCAAAGTCATCATCTGGTGTAGTTTAGGCCAATTTAAATGGAATTACCACACAGCAGGCAAGAACAAGCCTACTCATTCCATCTTACCGCTCTTAGAGTATTCGGAATCTGAACTACATCTGATAAAACCATGAAACATCAAGAGCAGAGTGTGGCAAAAAGGGCAGGACACAGCAGAGAAGCATACAAACTTAAGAAAATAGAGTGTGTTTCCATATTCTACACATTTTAAACCCCAGAGACAAAGAAAGGAGCCGGGGAACTGGCGGGGGGGGGGGGGGGGGGGGGGGGGGGGAGGAGCAGGGGAAGAAAGAGAGAGAAACAAAGAAAGGTTATATAAAGATTTATTTTTAAAAAAACAAACAGAAGAAAGTTACATCGAGGTACTGTGAGGAAAGGTTAAACTTTACTGTTTACTGGCAGAACCATGGTTTACACAAAGTCAAGAAAGGTCCACGAAGTTCTTAAAACCAGGCTTTGTCCTATTCATGTAATGAATCTGATTCTGCAGTGTTATAAACTGATATTTTAGAAGACTATTTATTATCTAGCATAAGCTTTCTTTTATTTATTTTTTTCTTCAGTCCAGACCAAAAAAGCAGTTGTCTGCTTAGTCTTCATTGAAAAAACCAGGAACCAGAAACTTAAGCCTTTGCTTTTATTTGAACCTTACCCAAACATAATTCTATTGTTTTTTGAGGTATATTAAATTCTGTCTACATTAAACAGTTACGCTAATGAAACTATTCAGTCTTCCAACTGCAAGTAAACTAATGTTAGAACAAATTATAAGTTCTATGCATTTCAGAAACAACTAAAAGAGGCAAGTATCAAATAAAGATTTCAGCTGCTCAGGGCAGAGGGGTGGGGGAGCAGGGAATGAACTAAAAGAAACATTTACTTTTTAATAAAGCCAAAGATGAATTTTAGGGTTTTACTCTTAAGCAGCAGGCTGTGCAAAATATTATACTGTATACAGACTCCAATAAATAAGGCAGAAGGTGCATCAGATCCTAAATTGACATATTTTGTTGGTGGCAAAGACAATAGTAAACTGTTTTATCACTGAGAGCATCCAGCACTACATATGGTTGTGACATGCTCTCATGCACTTATGCTTTTTCATATTCAGACACTGTATATCTGTCCTTTGAAGTAGGCTATTCAATCCATCATCCAACCTCACATTCAGTTTTAAAGATACTTCAGGCAAAAGCTGTTCTCTCAGTTGATCTATTTGTTGTTGCAGCACTAGCATGTTTTATATACACAATCCATTATTTAGGGCCAAGAGAATAATACAAATACAACATTCGCCAAGGTGCTCATAAACCTATCCAGCTGCATCACAAGCAGCTTTTACATACCTCAAAGACAACCCTAAATTTGTCAAAGTCTTAATACTATTGCACATCTTTAACTGATTTATTCCAAAAAGTGAGCAAGAAGAATGTTTCCTCTAACATTACTAAGCAAGATCCACAGAGTAGCTGCAGAGCTCACAATTATTTTGTGCAGATGGGTGGTTTAGCTAGTATTTTGAGCACAGTTACTATCTTTTTTTTGATGTCCAGGCTTAATAGTTGCATACGACCACTACCATAGTCATTCAAAAAGTAATCTGTATATGCAAATGTCACAGACTTTCATTACAGAAACAACAGAAAAAAAAGTTAATACCAATATCCAGATTTTCTCCAAATTCTAGCTTACATTAAAAAGAACGCATGCATGCATGTGTACTCACATGCACTTACACACAAACGTATTTGGGTCCCAAAACTTGCCTATTAGGTTGTCAAAGTTATTAATTCAGTTCATGTACTTATACATCATTCTGCAATAATTTCATCCACTATGCAATTGCTCAAAGACAGAAGCAAGTACTCAAGACCTTTCCAGACTTTGGCAAGAAAGCATAACACATATTACAAAATTAAATCAAAAGGACGATTTAGAGTTATGCAATAAAATCATTTTTTCTTGACTGTTAAGCCACACATCTAGTCAAAGCAGCTTTAGCTAAAGTTTCAGGTTTTAAGAAATGTAGCAGCACAGACTGTCCAAATCTAACCTCATCCTTTATTAAGTGAATTAGGCATGATAGAAGCTTGGCTTGACTATTCAAAGGAATTGCAATTTTTAAGACTAGTGCTAACAAATTATTTATGGATTACATTTTTCATAGTTTTAATTTTCCCATTTAAAGCTACAAAGAGAAACCCCAATGCAGGCAATTCACACATTCAGTAAAAATGAAAATGCAGGATGAGGCTGCTGTCTGTGCATTATGTCGGTGAAGTTAGCTACTGGAGAATAAACCTGTACAAAACATGGGAAAAAATACCTTAGCACTATTTTTCCTATTTTAACTTTAGGATCTGTGACACATTTCCACCACTGTCACCAGGAAATATTTGTGATCCTGATCGATGCAAGTGTAGGCAGTTTTGCAGTATGGTAGCTCATCTCTAGATCAGGCTAACAAAGATGCTCCAACTCAGATGCTAGTCACCACAGGTGACTTCACAACAAAAACGTAATTCAAGAGACCCAAACTAATGAGGAAACAGTTAGCTTGGTCCAGAAGTCAAAGCCCAAATCTCTTCAGCATATCTGTCATATTTTCTTGTTCTCACGGAAAAACATGAGATAGCAGAGTGACAAGACATGCCTCTTTTTTTTACTTTTATTATGTCACTAATGGTAATTTGTTATGATGATAATTCCTAATAATCTACATGGGAAGACTCTAATGTAAGGTACAATACAGCACTCTGTTGAGCCCAGTTCAGTCTTCTTCAAAGCTTTGTAAGTTTTAGCTCATGTCATTCAAAGGGCTTTAATATTTTATTAAAACTAATAAAAGACAAATATAAATATAATTACATTCTTCAAAGAGTTCAAGCTTCCAGTTTACTTCAAAAAATTATTCAAATACAATTGCAAAATATTCAACAAAATCTCTTGATTTTGAGGGGATGAATAAATCACTTTCCCATGTTTAGACAGTCCCAAGCCGTGAGATTTAGAAATCTTATACACCTGATACCACAAGGAATTAATTTTCCAGTGGGGGATAATATGCTCATCCATAAACTATCCAGCAGTGTTGAACAGTGCATGAAATTGAAAATGAGCAAGAACTTAATAATCAAAAACAATGATAAACCTTGCTCTCTAGCAGGACAATTCACGAAGCTGTACTCTGAAACCCTTTGGCTTAAATATAAAAACCCTATAATCAGTTTTTCAGAGCTACATTATAATCAGCTGTTCTTCCTCACGTCAGCACTTTTTAACACTTAAAATTCTTCAGTTTTAGTAACAACGTTCAAGAAAGAGTTTCACCTGCTTCTGAAGCTTTGACTCTGCACCTCTTGCCTATACATTCTGCCTTTCAAGATCTAAACAAAACCTACAAGGTAGACCCTATGTGGACACAGCACTTATGGCATGAAATTCAGAACTGACAATTGAATTATTTTTTTCTTTACAGTAAACACTAGTTTTTATTACTGTTGCATCAATTTTCAAGGGCTGTTTTACAGCAATACAAATTCATTAGCAATTACCATTTTTCATAATATATCACCTCAATCTCCTTTAGAAGATAGCTCACGGTAATATGAGGAACAGTAACAAATCAGAGAAACAGAATACTCATAAGACCTTGGGAAAAAAAGTGCAGGACACTTACAAGTTTTGAGGGGGTGTTCTGAGTCTTTTTAACATTTTTTCATTGCTTGCTTTTTATGGAAATTGTTCTGCCAAGAGATCTCTGCATTAGAGATATCAAGAGATCCACAGAATCAAGAGATCAAGTGAATTTAGATTCAGATGAAAGACAGTGGGATTCATAATTTTCTCATCTGACTGTCAACGCAAAAGTAAGAGACAGGCAAAGGACTGAAGAACATCAACAGCCAAATCTCACCAAAGCCCTGTGAACAGCACATATGGTGCTGGAGGGGGAAAAAAAAAACAAAACCATACACTAAATTTTTTTTCCACATTTTCTTACAGGGTCTTTCCCATAACCACTGTTCTCCTTTTCTGTCAAACCATGCTAATCGTCATAAGCATTGCACATTGACCTTGCTCAGTCAGATTATTACTACTTCTAGATTGTCTGAACACATAGGATCAAGGGGAGCTCTCAGACAAGTAGAAAAATGTCTTCAAACATTTCAGGTAGACACATTCCAAGCTTGCAGATTTAGTCTGAACTCCTAGCACTCAACAGCAAACACAACACATACTTCCTACCCTCTACATCTCTCTTCGTATTCCACTTTCTCATGTCCCAAATAAAAACAAATAAGCATGGAAATTATTGCAATAAAAGAGGAGTATCCTTCTCAAGTGAAAAAAAACAAAACAAAAAAGAAAAGCCGTGTACTTTACATATTCATTGTATTGTGTTATGCAACACATATTAATTCTCCAGGTTGTACTTAGAAGTTTTTACCAACAGCAATATTCAGTGCGCTCAAACTGAAAAAAAAAAAAAAAAAAAAGAAAAAAGAAAAATGTGCAAAGAGACAGAGACTAATACATAGCATGGCCAGCAAAGACTTCGAGAGACTGAGTCTGTTGATAAAATAGTCTCAAGCGGGTACACAAGCGTTGCCTTCTGTTCAGGATTTTTCTCTACAGAACTAGCATCAAAGAAATTATCACAAGTAAGGTTAAAACTGTTTGAAATATACTGTCTTATATACCATCAGTTATCAAACTCTAGAAGTGAACCTTGTAAAATTTTAGAACAAGTCTAGGAACAAGCTTTTCACATTATTGTACAGATGACTTTTGTGAGGATTAATGCTCATTGACAGTTGTGGGACAAAAACACAGAGTCATGAAAGCAGTGTCTAAATCACATTTTCCCCAGGCACCAAGCTGTAGTTGCACTTCCCCTCATACTGTTTTCCCCAAAAGATCTAAGTTTCTCCAGAGGAGTTAGGGGGTGATACCCCTTCCTCTGCATCTTCATGCCATATTACAAAGCCTAATATTTAGGGTACTCTTCAACAACATGGAAATACTGTTTTGAAATCCCTTCAAGCAGGATGAGAAGTCAACTTCTTCCTAAAAAAAATAAAATGCTTCAACCACTTGACTGATACACTAAGCATGAGTAATTCACACACACAAGATTTTGCTCTTCAGAAGAGGGAATTTGGTATTTATAGTCCAGATTTTGAGGCCCCAGTGCTCAAAGAAACCCTAACCTTGCTAACCTAAATCCAGTACTCATCTATTGATTATTTCTGTATAGCAATATGCTGTACATTCTGGTACGAAGAAAACCCCTGTTCAGCTGTTTCAGTTATGATGACAGTGATGATGAAAAAGTCATCCACTCCTAAATAGTCTAGCTAGTACTGAGTAAAGGCAGACCCTTTAAACTCTCAGCTAACACTGGGCTTCCAACTGATTCCTCTTAAATCTTCAGCTCAGGACATGACAGAAAGAAAAGTAAGGCTCAAGTTGTTGCAAATAAAGTGTCTTACTTCCCTGCTGCATGGAATGGGAAGGGAATCTAAAGGAGAGCATTATTCAAAGTAGCTCAGACAAGTAGGTCTCTCAGAAAAGTATAAAAAGCATCTTCTTATCACTGCTTAGACTTCTGGAAAGAAATGGATAGAGATGCAGCATACAGCTAAAACCAGGATGAGTGAGAGCAAGAGTAACTTTCACCAGGTGAAAGAACTGAAGAGGGAACAAGGTCCTGCATTGTGCAGGGCAGTGTGACAGAGCCAGGCATCTCACAGGTGAACTAAATGAAAAAAAAGTGTGTTCTAATTAAGTCCCTCCTTCACAGTTTTTTTCTTGCCTATGTTTAGAGTCAAAAATGAGCTGTTCTTTTGCTTGCCATGAAGAAGAGGTAAGGAACATATACAGCAGTTTGTGAAATTTTATAGTAAGCATTTTACTAGCTTTGTACACATGCTGAAATCACTTTAAGCTGGTTTATCTGCACATTTGCTGGCTCACAGAATTTGCACTTGCAAAAACAGCTATTGCTCCTATCTTGTAATGGGATCTGTGCTGTGGACTCTCTGGCAAAGTATCTTATTAAAATTTAATTTCTGTGTAAGCAGATCTTTTTGCTTGAATACTCTTCATGTTAGTAAGATGTGCAAGGGAAAAAGCATTTGTAAATAAAGGAAGTTGAAAACTTCTCTGGAAAATTCAGAAGGCACTGTAAACTGCCCAAGCCAATTATCACTTGTTTACTTCTTCACAAAACAGCACAGGCTGTTGAATTCAGCACAAGCACGGGAGGAGCAAACAGACAGAACATCTGCTGTTTCCCAATGATACCAACGGTCTCTGATTCATGTTTAACGAGAACATCTGCCTCAATTAAAGTCAATATAGTGACATGGATTCTAGAAATCTTAATGGTTAATAATATGTTCACTTCCAGACAAGTACAGGTAAATATTTTTGGCTCATAAGGACTGAATGAAGGCTTGTAAGCTCAACTTCGTATGCAACACAAATGACGAACAAGTCACATTCATGTTGTTTGTGAATGTGAAAAAAAATACAGAAATGCTAAAATATCAAAGATAAATTTGAAAATGGTATGCAATTTCTGCTTTTGTTTTTTTCAGTCACTTTAAACCCAGTAGTTCTGTTTATGGCTTCCAAGGAAAAATAAATGCCATAAACAATAGTATTAGCAAAGATCATACAAGATTACTGAGAGAAAACACTGCAGAGCAGTTGCAAGGGAAAAAGGGGATGGAGTCATAACCTTACAGGGGATGAAAAATAAAGCTCATAAGGTGGAATGAATTGGAAACATCTGAGACTGTATCTAGAAAACCAAGCAGGGAAAAGCACAGAGAGAACTGGACCTGAACAAAACAGCACATCCAAGTTGAAAAAGTTGCTGTTCCTGTAACTGGAGCTAGCAGCCTAATGCCTTCCTAATTCATGTATTAATTTACCTTTGCTATATTAAACCCATATCTTATGCAAAAACTCTGAATCAGACCTCTTTAATCATCTTGGCAACTACATGGTTCCAAGAGCAGGCAAAGAAACAGGTAAGTGTAAGCAAAGGTAGTGAAGTACAATATTCCAAATCTGAGGATGCCAGCACAAGTCAAATGTTCCAGATATCTATCAGAAAAATTTTAAAAATCCATATTTTAAAAAAAAAAAATTAAAAATCTGTCTCCTTATTGAGAAAGCTGAGCCACAAGAAAGAAGGAGAAAGAAGAGCTAGCTATCTTTTATATACTCCTGGCTTTAACAAAGTTGACAGTTTCATAAGATTGCCAGCCACCAGATTAATAGAATACTGCCCTTCTAGAAAAAACAATTTGTGGGTTTCATGCGACAAATCAAAAGGAGATATGTTTCTTCAAAAAGATTTTTCTTAGCAAACAATATTAACAGCAGAACCTGTTACATATGTAGATACTAATAGAAGTTCAGATCTAATCTAAAACTGAGATAAATTTGTCTCTTCAAAGAACTGGGGAAAAAAAATCAGTTCTAAATTGTTAGCACCAGTATTCATTAGCTAACATAATTGGAGATACGACTGCCAAACTTATACCCTTAATAAAATTCATGTGACAATGAAGCGGACCAAAAAAAGTTATGCTAGATTACAGATCACAGCCGACATTTATTTACTGAAATATTTTTCATGAGAGCAGGCCTTCAAGCACATCTCAACAAGTGCAGGGCATCCACTAATTAATGGTCTTGTGACTTACAGTATCAACTATTAAAAGATGCTTAGGAAACCTGAAGAACATTAGTAAATTATAGGGTAGTACCTTGGAAACCAGAGTTGTCACTTGATGAAATATTACTTAGCAAAAAGTTTTCAAGATTACTATAATAACATATGCATAGATGTTAAAAGAAACAAGGATATTGTGGATTCATGCAAACACCAGAGAGAGAAAATAGAAAATGGACTAAAATAAATAATCAGGAGTTAAAACTTATGTAGCTATAAGGCATATTTACATTTACGTAACACAGAAAACATTGTTCTTATGGTAACTCTGTTCAATTCTACAAAGTTATTACTGATGAAAAGTCAAAATAAGAAGAGAAATATATGTTCTATTGTCTGCTTTCCAATAGAACAGGATGTAAAACCAGAGGGGGGACCAGAGTAATGACCTAAACTGAGAAAAAACAATGCATGCTATGAAACCCAGGAGATACGTGTTCACCCTGAACTTACGACCCAACAATTAGATATTGTTCCCCGTGTTTTCTTCAATTATGTGCATTTGTGCACTGAAGAGTGACTAAAGAAAACAGACTTCATAGACTAGTCCTACAACAATGCTAAAAATCTTCCATACGCTTTTTATTTTCCTCTGATCTCCAACTATACTTCATAAGTAAACTGGAAAACACCCATAGCCCACTCTAGATTCTAATCTGCTGGCATGTGTTGGGATCTCTTTAAGCACATCTGGAGTCAAATGAAACATGTTCTGAGAACACTTCACTGAGATGCTACTTTCTGCCTAATGCTATGCATTTTTCATAAGCAGAGTAATTTTAAAATGACCACTAGCACAGCATTCAGAACAATTTCTTTTTTTTAAAGAAAAGATTACCTTTAAAAATGAAGTAAAAGTTAGAAATAATTTTATATTAAAGCCCCAAAGAACAATTAGCATGTTCTTAAAAAAGAATAGGCAGATATATTTCTTAAACAGCTGGCACATATTTCCTCAGAGGTATTTGTGCTGCACAAGGGTGGTAATTAGATGCCACTTTAAAAAAGCATTATGTTAAACACAACCTAATGAATGCATCTTTACATCAAGTATATTAACCTTAATATGCTTCATTTTTATGCAAAAATCACAATGAGTATCTGGAGGTTCATAATTTCCTCTGATGCATAGAACTGAGAAAGCAGTGTGTCTCAAAGCTGATTTCATAGAGAAAAATAGCAGCTGCCACTATGTAGGATATTGGCAAATATCATATACAGGATGAGTTTCTCCTAGTTGTGCATTATCTACATTGATATTTATTTATATACATTTGCACATAGAAAAACTTACTTTTACCCATTTCTAAGTGAGAACATTAACCGCAAGAGAGTCAAGCTGTCAAATTACTATCGGTGTTCTTAATCCATATTAAACTCATCATTAAATCTTAAACCTTGCAAGTATTTCAAGTGAACTCAAATTTTCTGAAGCTTTAAAACTACAGGATAATACTGGTATTTATAAAGGAACTGGTTGTTTTTTCTGCGAGCCAAATAACAACATGTAGATTTTTTTACAATGACTTGTGAGTCTACCCAGAATTGGCTGCAAGAAGTGGACATTTTAAAATTTAATTCATTCTGAGGTGGACAGAAAAGCCTCCATGAAGGGAAAACAAATTAGACTACAAAATTAAAACCTCTTGTGTTGTAATACTTATCTAATATTTGTTCACATAAGAATATTGAGACCTGTTTCATAATAGCAGAATATTATATTCTGTAGAAGTAATGGCACATTTCGGCCTTCTCAAAATAATTTCATTCAAGTTTTATGAAAGAGCATTCCATTTTACCACAAAGATAAATCGCCAAAATATAGATCCTTAGATGTTTAAGGAACAGTTGCATTTATTACTTAAAGCTAGCTGGTAATAAATGATGACTTGAGGAATATTTACATTAAACATCTACTGAGAATATTAATAACATTGACAAAGTTCCTCAGCACACATTTTTTTTTACCAGAAAATAAAATAATGGAAGAAGCTCTAGGTATAGTAAGTTCAAAAAGAAATATTCTGCCTGTGGTCTGCTACCAATCATAAGCTATCAGGTCAAGTTAAGCAATAAAATCTCTCTGGTTTTATACATTGTCTTCTAGATTTTGCATAAAATAGGTTCAAATACTATGCTGAATTAATATTTCTGGAAGTCCACTTGCCTCATGTAATTTCATTAGAAAACAAATGTAAATGCTGAGCTTAGTTCAGTTATGCATATAGGAAGCTGTAAGAATATCCTTTCCTTTCTCCAGTACACATCTAAGCGCGGTTCTGCTTCCTTCCCTGCATGGGCAACCTTAGCAGTCGCTCTCCCGCAACATGGAGCACTATAGGATTCCCAGGTCACAAAGGGACTCTTTCTGCTTTCCACCCTCACCTCTTCCCTTCATGTTTCCCAGTTATGCAAAGAACGAAATAGTGTTTCTCATGCCAAAACGGCGGAGTAATATGAGCTTTGTAGTAGACAAAGCAAACTGCTGTATCCACTTGCTAACAAGGCTCTCATAAAAACACAGTAACTGCTAGGAATAATTCACTCTGTGTCAAGCCATGTCATTAGCTCCAAAGTGGAGTGTATATACTGCTCCTTTGTAACAGGGACTTTTCACTGTAAAAAAAGAATTAGTATTTCTATGGGCTGATGTCAAGAGGCATAGAATTATATAGTGAGAACATGCTTGAATTAAAATATACCAAAGGAAAGTGATACATCTTCACCCACTACAAGCATACAGCTACTTCAGGCAAAATGGGGAAAAAAAAAAAAAATATGCCTGCTTAAACTGTGAATATAAAATAGAGCAAATTATATTTACATGTTCCATAGAATTTGTTACTCAATTTTTCTCATATGCATTTTTCTTTATCCTTTTGATCAGATACTTGATGAGGAAAAGAAAACCTGTACAAAGGCATTAGAGAAGGGATACAGTAAGAAGTACTAGAGGAAAGAGGAGTTTCAGGTAGAGGTCCCAAACACGATCAGGGTTCAGTTGTGCTTCTCATTTTATAAACATAAAATAAGGGGTACCCTTGAAAATCTTATAAATCATAGAGATAACTAGATCACAGGTGACAGAAAATAAATATTACGATTGTTCTGTAGATGAGAAACAAACATAAAGTCACACCAGAATTTTGCATCAGAGTTAAAATATGACCCCAAATCCACAGTGTCTGTCCCAGTGGCTCCACATAAAATAGAATATTCAAATGAATACCAGAATAAATGACTTTTCTGTTCTGTAGGATGAAAAATCTTTTTAGGATTTGACGGTTTTGTTTAAATATGTTTGCATTACCATGCAGCTCACAGATGGCTATGTTCTATGGAGAAAACACTTTTACAAAGCAGTATACTTTGCCAGAGGTGGTATAAAATTCTCTCCCCAACTATAGATGATGCAAATTCGAAGTAATATAAGCCACACTGACTCCTCAGTAAAATGACAATCGTGAGCACCAAGTCGTGTCTTAAAACAAATACACTTGATTAGATATCAATCATGTAATCTCAATATACAATAACTTGTCCCTGGTCTTACTTCAACAGTCCTACAACGGCATCAGGTAATCTTCTATTCAGAGCAGATCCAAGTTAGATCAGGTTGTTCAGGACCATGTCAAACCCAGTTTTGACTGCCAAGGGTGGATAGTCAGGCCTCCCTGGAATACATATTCCAACATTTGATTGCCCTTATGATGAAAAAGATTTCCATATATCTAGTTAGAATTTGTTATTCAAACTTGTTACCCAGTAGAAGCCCCCAGACCTTTTCTACTGGCCTATTTTCTAGACAGTTGGTCCTCTATCTGTACTGATACACAGGGCTGTTCTGTACCAGCAAGAGGAATTTTGCTCTCTCTCAGTTCCTCTTAACAAAATTTGACCCATTATTTACTTACACAAACTAATAATCAGCTTTCCAAATTATTTTTCCACTTGTCCACTCAGACTAAAAAATTTCTCTTTTCTCCTGAACAGATGGTGAGTACTTCACTAACTGCTCATTATAATCTGAAAGTAAACATTGGCTGGGGATCAAACTTCTCAGTATAACCTCTGAGGCATCTGGCTGATTGAACCATTATAAAGACGATCAAATACTTAGAATGTTAAATTAGTAAAACATACCTAGTGTAATAAAGAGTGTATTGAGCATGAACAAATACATCCTGCTTCTCCACCTACAGAAGGATCAAGAAATCTGTGCAAATACTCTCCAAGTACGTTTCTGAATATCAGTGTTCAGGGCAGCTCTCAAACAAGAAAATTTGAAAACTATTATTCCTGTATACAATTGCAGGGTTTTTTTTAAAGCTACTTATGACCATGAAGTCAATGACAGAGAACAAAATATTCAAGCAAAGACCTGTTTCTGATGCTGCATAAGCACTACTGAGACAGTGACTGGGAACTTGCAGAAACACATTTATGATCCATTGTTATAAAATAACTTAACTTTCCTTAGATGAGACACCTGTGCTCGAGGAATTCCAACATGTGATATAAATCTCTTCAAGACCAGAAACAAAATTGGTTTGATATTTTGTGTATGCTTGTTCAGAATGCATGAGCTGCCAGGTATATAGGTTGTATAAAATGTATGCACATGACAGCTTCTTTTGCAGGGGGCATAGCATGTTACTATGGCAGGCTTCATTTTCCTCCCTCTATTTTAAGAATCACAATATATTAAAATGAAAGTGTTATTACATTAACTGCTTCATATTTAGTTTTAGGAAACTGGCTAATAACTATGAATACTATTTGCATTAAGATATGTTGCTATATGCACCTTTATATTCATACTTCAGAAGTTTCTTGGGGTTTCCTTATATTTACTGTGAAATCGATAAAAATTCCAAGCATGATAAATAACAAGAATAACATTAAACTTTTACAGAGCCATTTGGATTGCTTGGTTAGCAGAATGCAATAAAATACGCAAAATCAGCAAAGCCAAATACCAGATAACATGGTCGGGAATTAAAAGTATACGCTTATGGTTAAAACCATAAAGATTTTCCTCTGAAAATAGGCCCTACCTGGCAGATTTGGAGAGCCTTCATTCTAAAAATCAAGGCTATTCATTCTCTATTTGCTGTTCAGCCAGAGACAAACAGTGAAGCAGCAGAGAATTCACCTTAATTGAGAAATAACTTCAAAGTGTAAAGATATTTCCAAAACAGAAATGCTGCAGTCTCATCAAAGAAAGGTAATTACAGTGCAGTCACAGTTAACATTCTACGGAAGAAATTCCATCCTTAGCTCTATTTTCACTACCTTTTAGCTTTGAAGCAGTCTCTCTTGGGCTGAAATTTCTCATACTTAGTCTCAGCCCAAAGGGTTATTTTAAAGTTCAAATTAAAATATTAAGAAAATTGAGTAACTACATGAATTTTTACACTATGAAAAATTTTTACATTTCTAGTCTGCTAAAATTGTGGCTACAACTCAGAATAATTTGTTTTACTTCCTACACTGACATGAATTCGAATGCTGAGCAAGGCTTTTCAGCATAGACTCTGACTTCAACTTTGTACATGATATGCCAAGAACTCTATATGCTGTATAATAAATATTACCCTGGGATAGAAAAGCTGTCAATGTGACTTGTAGTTATTGCTGTCTGAATTATTTGCCTTAAAGTCAAACCAGTTGTCACTTTTTAGGTGAGGGAAGAGGACAAAGGAGAACGTGGGACTAGAGCAATTAACTATGCCAAGAACTAATGACACAACTATTGGAGGCCATCCCACAACTTATGTCATCTCAAATGTACATGCTTCTCATAATCAATTTTAAAAGAATCTTGAAAGAAGAAGATGCGTGTTGATGTGATGCTTCAAAAGGGAACCAGGATTTTAACAAAAAGAATACCATGTTGCTAACATACAATTCAATCTTATGACATTTTATTCAGCTTTTCATTTGAATTAAATACTTGTAAAGGTATCCCTTAAATATTATTTCCACCATAGAGTAAGTAATGGTAGAAGTATTTTTGCTTATCTATTATGAAATCGTTTTCCTTCTGCAGCTTCAGTACCCATCCTTACCTCTCACAGATGTAGTTGCTAAGCCTGTTCCAAAGAATGCAACATATTTAGTACAGCCAGGTGAAAATCTCCTGAGAACAACTGCAGTCTAACCAGTGCACCTTCGATTTTAACAAAGGTTTTATTCTTATGACATAGTTCTCTCTTTTAAGCATAGCCTTAAGCATGGCTTTCAACCTGGTTTTAGAGCCTGAATGATATTTATCTAGTGTAGAAACATTCTGTGAGCTTCTGGAGCACAGATCTTTTTCCAAGAATTTAGTTCAGCATTTAGAGTGCCCCATAGGAGCAGTATATTTTTAATGGAATACAACAGTTTTGGAAAAAGCACAAAATAAGTCTTAAAGTCTGAATCATTGCTTCTCTAAAATCAACCACACTCATACACTTCTGCTCTGTGTGCCAAAAGCATTCTATAGTAATAACAGAAAATTAGAGAACACTGACTTCTTACTCCTCCGAGAAGATCAAACACTTCCTGATAACTGGAGAGAATGTGGATGCTTTACACGTACCCAGTGTCCTGGCACAGCTTAAAATCCCACTTTGGGATTAAGTATTTTATGAGACTTCCTAGGATTGTCATCTGCTTCTTTTTACAGGACTGTTTGGCAGATTAATAAATATAAAGGTTTACTTAGCGGTTGATCACAACTATCATTTTTCCAGCAAGTAACTAAAAGTTTAAAATAGCTCAAGATATCTTTCAGAAAGATGTCCAAAAAAAGAGATAGAGTCACCATATTGTGTACAAGTTACTCCAACAGTTCATTGTTCCTCCTAAAGAAAAAAGCACATTAACCTGAATTAGCATCAGTTTCATTACAAATCACTAGATAATGTTATGTCTCTATCTGATACATAGCTCTCTAGTAATGTAAATCTGTTTCCTAAGAAAGTACTTTCAGATGCTAGTCAAGCATTTTGAAACATGTCTCAAATGAAACAGATTGAACTTCCTTAACCAGGCACACACAAAGACATAGAAACACATCAGGTTTGACATACAGGTCAACATGTGAATTTCTTTGCAGGCTTACAAATGAAATTGAAAATAAAATACTTTTTTTAAAACAAACAAAACCCAGCTTTATTTAACTGCATCACTTTTTAATTGAATTACCTTTTTTAAAAAAATAAAGATTGAACTTCAGGTAAAAATAGTAACAAGTGGAAGTGGTTTTATATAAAATCTGTTCTAAGGTGGCTACTTTACTTCAGAGAAGCAGAAGCTACTGGTATGATGAAAGCATAGCAATGGTATGATGAAAGGAGCTTACAGTCAATGCTACAACATCAAGGGGCAGGGGAAAGACGGAGTATTAAGTGTGGAATAAAGTAAAGCACAGACCTTGGTGAAGGAGGAAATGGAAACAAGATTTTAATGTTCCACATGACATCCTTGTCTCTAAATTGGAGAGACACAGACTTGATGGATGGAGCACTCAGTGGATAAGGAATTGGCTGGATGGTCGCACTCAAGGAGCAGCAGTCAACGGCTTGATGTCCAAGTGGAGAACAGTGACTAGTGGCGTTCCTCACAGGTAAGTATTGGGACCAGTGTTGCTTAACATCTTTGTTGGTGACATGGACAGCAGGATCAAGTGCACCCTCAGCAAGTTTGCCAACAACACCAAGCTGTGTGGTGTGGTCAACCCACTGGAAGGAAGGGATGCCATCCAGAGGGACCTTGACGGGCTGGAGAGGTGGGCCTCTGTAAACCACATGAAGTTCAACAAGGCCAAGCGCAAGGTCATGCACATGGGTCACGGCAATCCCAAGCACAACTGCAGGCTGGGTGGAGAATGGCTTGAGAACAGGCCTGAGGAGAAGGACTTCAGGGTGTTGGTTGATGAAAAGCTTAACATGAGCCGGCAATGCACACTTCAAGCCCAGAAAGCCAACCGTATCCTGGGCTGCATCAAAAGAAGCATAGCCAGCAGGCTGAGAGAGGTGATTTTCCCCCCCTGCTCTCCTGAGACCCCACCTAGAGTACTGCATTCAGCTCTGGAGCCCCTAACATAAGAAGGACATGGACCTATTGGAGCAAGTCCAGAGGAGAGACACAAAGGTGATCAGAAGGCTGGAGCACCTCTGCTATGAAGACAGGGTCAGAGAGTTGGGGTTTTTCAGCCTGGAGAAGAGAAGGCTCTGGGGGACCTTCTAGCAGACTTCAGTACCTGAAGGGGACTACGAGAAAGCTGGAGAGGGACTTTTATAAGGAATTGTAACAATAGGATGGGGGGTAATGGTTTGAAACTGGAATAAGTTATATGTAGACAAGGTATTAGGAAGAAATTCTTGACTGCAAGGGTGGTGAGACACTGGCACAGGTTGCCCAGAGAAGTTGTGGATGCCCCCATCCCTGGAAGTGTTCAAGGTCAGGTTGGATGGGCCTTTAAGCAACCCAGTCTAGTGGAAGGTGTCCCTGCCGATGGCAAAGGGGTTGGAACTAGATGATTTTTAAGGTCACTTCCAATCCAAACCATTTCATGATTCTATAAAATGTAATAAAGAGTCAAAAATAGCAGATCCACAAAGATGAGTACAAGTATTTTGAAATTTTCTGTGAAATATGTAATTATTAACTAGAATAGCTTGCCTGTTGTATGAGAAATACTCAAGCCTGACTTAAAGCAACAACTCATATACAGTCAGTAACTCATATTTCTCATCCTAACATATGTTAAATACTTATTGTAGCCAAGGGCATATTAAATTCATAACATTTACTTAGCATGACATGACATTTTTTTGAAGTCTCTTGTTTATGAAACAGTATAAAAAAAGATCATGTACAAGGCAGAATATTTTAAAGACAACAGACACATTTTCTCTCATTTGCATGACATTTTTTATGATTCATCTCTCTGATAGAGATCTACCAAAGACATCTCTACCTGCATCTACTTAATTCACTGGAAATGTAACTTAATTAGTGGCTAAAAGTAATAAGAACACTTTTTGGTATTCTTTCTCACAAGGATCTTCAAGAATGATAGAGACTGTCTAGCACAGATCTGGCCTTTGGCAACAAACCTGGAAGATGAGATTGTCAAATAAAATAAATACAGGAACGAACCTTTAAAAGAAAAAAAAAAAATGTTGTTTTTGTTTTTACTGGTCTGATAGCTCCCATGCCTTAGGAAATCAGCTTCACTCACCAGCTGAATCAAAAGTTTTTTGCAACCCACTGAGATGAACTCTTGAAAAACTGGTACTGGTATCCCTTCCCTACAATAATATTTGTTTGTTCTAAGGTACATAGAGCAGAACAGTAATTAAGAGCAGGATACTTGCTTTTATTCATATCCATCACACAGAAATTCACATCTCTCTAAACCAAAGCTGGACAGGCATATTTATAAACTGCAGCTTTGCATTAGCGAGCATCAAGACTTATAAGTTTATGGAGTGCAAGACAACATTTAGCTTCTGATGTGAAAGAAGGGTAATGGGCTTGCTTGATGCCAAGGAATATGCTGACTATGCTGACTTTTCTATCTAGAAAGACTTTCAGACTAGGAAGATAAAGTGAAACAGTCAGTAAAAGCATGTACATGCAATGAAGAATACTGGAGCTATGAAATGTGAGACTCTACTGAAGGACATCATTGTCATAATACATTCATGACACACAGATTGTATAGCTTCTAGGAAAGAATGGAGTAGTTTACCAAGAGCTATCTTTTGAATGTCTATAACATAAACCATCATTTTCAATTTAAATTAACATCCTCGATTTACATTAATAGTATGGCACATCCATAGTTACAGTTACATTTAGGGAGTGAAAGCTCTGCCCCATGTCAGCATATGATTAAAGCTTTTATTGTTTAAAGAAGCTATGAAAATACAACAGAATCATTCTATAACTGCAATGTAATGCATTGTATGCAAGGCATTAGAATTAGCTGAGTCAGAATTCAGTATGTGGATGATCTGGTCATTGTAGGAGAATGATAGAAAGGGTGGTTGGAAATCCAAAGGAAATTGAAAGAATACAGGGCTTAAAATTAACAATGTTAAAATTAAATAGAAGACAATAAAATATTACAAAAAATAGGACCAATATATCCAAGATATGAATACATCACTCAGTTGAGATATCTAGGAGGATTCATGGTTACTACAGTATACGACATGGAAGAAAATCAAGGTGGGTCAGAATGCCTAGAGATAGTTTGCAGCTCTAAATAATGCTAAAAAGAAAGAAAATGAAGCTATACAAAGTCATTTAAAGTGTGCTATTTTATGCAAATACAATGCACAAATACCATCTAAGAAGAAATAAACTCTATATCTGTACCATGATGAATTCTGAAGCTTTTAAGGACGAGTGTAAGGGTAGGGGAATCATGTGAGATCTACTTCAGGAAATACAACATAATCCTGGTATCTGCAGTGACTGTGCTACGTGCTTAATGTCTCTTGCAAGTTCCATCCTATGCTGTACAGGTTTGTGGCCAATCAAGGGGAAAAATATTCAAAAATATCCAAAAATGTTGAATGTGGGTTGTAAACAAATGCAAAATACACCTTCAACAGAAAAGGGGGATATGCTGTACGGGCACCCAGGGATTTCTGGTGACTACTGCCAAGGAATGAAGAAGGAAAGCATTTAACACTCAACAGGACAGGACCCTGAAACAATTACCCATTATTATTTGTACATTTTTAGGACTTCAGGATCTTCTGCCAAATGCAACTTGCAGATGCTGATGCAGAAGTGGTTAGCACATCACGATTTCTGGCCTTGCGAGTATGCTGCAGAAATTTCTGGCTTTCATTCACATAAAGTGCTTATACGCTATTTCCAATATATGTCAAAGATCAAAGACTCATTAAAATATATTAAATTACAGCTGCAGAATGAGCTATTAGAATGCTATTTGTGCATGCACAGTGTTGGAAAATGAAGAACACTCTTTAATGTATCAGCACTCTGATTCTCATTTAGTGAATTCAGCATTTGTAAAGCCAAAAAATTCCACATTATCAAATATCATTAAAGTTCTACCAGGTCTGCCTTAAGGGTAAAAATACACTTGGGGTCACCTACTGCGAATGCAATCTGGGTTTTTTTGTAATGAATTTTTATTTAACTTTGCTACAATGGAATAAAAAGCACTGAAAATATCAACACCAATTCCCAGTTCTTCTCTGACAGAAAAGGTTCTTTTCAAACTATGTTCATGCAGCTACGTCTCATTTGATCATGTTAATTTTATCCTAATTAGCAAAAACTATTCACTTCTTATTCACTATATGAATTATTTTTGCAGAATTAAAGTCCTGCTGACCAACATTTCCAGTTGGTGAAAGGTCAAACAACTGTAAAGGCCATACACCTAATATCATAACATACACCTAATATCCCTTTTAAAATTAAATAAAACGCCATTTTTTCAATCTGACCAAAAACTTGGTTTGGATTTCAAAGTGAATACTTAGAAGGAATATATATGCCATTGACCCTCAAATGAACGTACATGTTGAATTTTAAAGTCCAGTACAACTTTTCTTATAAAACAGAAGTTACAAAAGTCACAGAAAGGTTTAAGTTAACTTCAACAGTTCTACCAAGATACAGTTAGGTTCAGGGTGTCTTGATAAAATGGTATAGGTAGGACCCAAGTTTATTGACTACTATAGGATGTTCATACAAAATGTAATATTTTTCATTCTGGGTTCTTTTAGTCTCACACATCGTCATCCCTCATAAGGGTGTTACAAGGCAAATTAGACTCTCAGTTAAGCTTGAAAGTTTGTAATAGTCCTAGCTAAGATATTTAGACTTTAAAATAAATGGGCAACCTTGAGTAGCAGACGAAGCAAGAGATAGGAAAATTATTATGATATATCTGAATAATCTCATCTTGTGTGATATGATTAGATGGGTTTGTTCATTTGCAGTATGAGACCAGCAAGTAAAAAGCAGATGCATTCAGGCCAAGCTCTTAATGGAAAAGCCTTCATTTCCTTCCTATCCACTTACAGTTTCTTCGTATCAGAGGCCTTTCTTTTGCCAGGTCCTCTGAGATTCAGCCACCATTGCCTCCTGCCCTCCATCTGCATACTCTAGACTCTGCCTTTCCACCTAGGTTCTGTCTTTCCAACCCATCTTCTCTCTAGACCTGTTTTCATGCTATCTCTGGCTCTTGTCTTATCCAATAAACTCTTATGGATATGTATCTGTTCACTTTCAGTGACTTCATCTTATTTACGTTATTTACCCATTTTGATGAAATACCAGGGTATTAAGTTGCTTTCTTCATGAAAACTTGAAAGCTCTATGCTTATAGAAGGCAGATAAAATGGAGATCAAAAGTGAGTGTGACAACCTCAGTAAGTGCCAGAGGCTGTTATTGTTAGAAATAGTTGTATCTTCCCCCTTAATTTATTATCAGGATTTGTAAGGCAAGTGTCAATACAGTTCCCAGTGTTTCAGGAACATTGAAGAACAGCACTGGCTTCCAGCATAAACCAGCTTTCCAACTGAAGAAATGAATTGCATGTTATTCAATTCCCTGCATCAGCATCTTGGCGAACATCAATTAAATATTTTGTATCTGTTATCACAGCCTGTGCACAATGCATGCATTTTCACCTCAATGTAACTGTCTTCCCCTTCAAGGACTAGTCCACAATAATGATATAGTCTGAGTTAGAAATCGCTTTTGTCATTAGTGACATAGGTCAGTACATCACCTGCTTGATGAACAGCATTTCAATTGTCAAAAAGTTAATATCTACTGCTTAAGCTCTATCACCTATGATAGCCTTTTTTTTTTATTTCTTCACTGGGAAACAAACTACAGCCATGTCTCTATGATAGTGTAATTTGCTTTCTGATTCAAAAAAGTGCTTTCAATGATGGTGTGTCCACACAAAATTCACTCTGGCTCTTTCAAAACTTGAGACTAGTATTTAAGATTTTGCTCTCTAGAAATACCAGGTCAACTCCTACAAACAAAACCTTAACACTTCAGATTGCAGATGTAAAAATCGGCAAGGTCTCAAGTGCTATTCATGGTTTGCTCTTGTAAAAATCACTCAGGAAAACAGCTAATATCATTCTGTTTCTCACAGACAGACGTTAAACTGTTTGCAAATGACAGTCCCCCTGATCCCACAGTCCCACCCTCCCCAACCTTCTGTCACATGGCGGCACAAGCAGTGATTTACAATTCTTATACATACTATTCTCCAGATCATTCCTCCCAGTTGGTTCTCCAGACACAAGCAGTTAAGTAAAAACACAGAATTGCAAATAGCACAACTTAACAAGCCCCTTTAAAAGTACTCTGAAACTGATGTGACTTTTAAGCATGAATATAACTGATACGTATTAGGAGACTGTCAGGCAGGTTTATCCACAATTTATGGCAGAGACAACAGAAATTAAAAAAAAAGATATTATTAATATTAATATTAGCTTATTACTTCCCATTGGGACATACTAACAAACAGTAAGATAAAAAATTTTAGTGCAGATTAGTTAAACCTGATCCCAGAAACCTGTTCGAGAATCTGAAAGTACAACCACATAGATGAAAAGGTCTTAAAACCCCTCAAACCTGCCCCCAGAAGTATCTGAAAGCACTGCTTGCCAAGACTCGAGTAGCTATTTTTCATTTGCACTATGTATAGAAAATGTTGAGTGTATTGGCATGCATTAGAAGACTGGAGGACTTTAAACTTCTTGCTGCACCCTTTTACAACTCTGAGACAAAGATTTTTATCAGCCAAAATCCATTCTTCAGTCAATCATCGCTCATATGCAATTAATAGAAGGGCATAGTAATGCCAGGAAATTGGCTGTGTAATTTTTTTCCTCTTTACTCATACATTAGAGTCAAAACTGTGAAAGAGGCATATAGAACTGTTATATTGGCTAGCTCACAGCAAGTTCAAGTGGCACAGGAGCTGTAAAATTCCAGTAAGGAATATAGACAGAGGTAAGGCACACTGCATGTAAAAGATTATGAGCAAATGACCCCCTGGGCTGTAGCCCACATCAGTTACAGCAGTCCAAATCCTAGCCCATTTCTAAGCCTTTGCTCAATGTTGAACGCAAAGGCTAACACAAAATCCTCAGGGGGTTTTGATAAGAACTGTTCATTTTCCTTTCCTTCTATAAGGACATATTTATACCCCAAGTATTTTCACAAGTCCTCTGCATAACAGTAAGTCAGCAAAATACAACTCTATTTTTTAGGACTTTAATCAAGCTGCAATTTTCAAACCAACATGGGCAGAGTTTTAACAGAAGGAATCAGAAAATGTAGCATATCTTCCTGAGAAGATGAAATGAGGACTTATCTGAGGGCACCACATAGCTAGGTTTACACCTTTGTTGTCTCCATTCGTAAGAACATTTTTTCCTTCCTATATGATTTATAGTGGTCTCTTCATGGTCTTCATGGTTCATTAAAAAGTGCAGTAGCATTTGGTGGATGTCTTTTTATAAGGAAGATTGATACCTCAAATAGCCAAATCAGTTTTAGGGTCCATTCTTAGGATCCCAAAATAAACAGAGTCTTAAGCAAGTAGGAATTTTTTAAATGTAATTAAAAAAACTCAGTCAATCCCAAGTGAGGTGGTAAGTTAAAATTTTATATTATTTTTACTGTAATAATATACTTTAAGAAATAAGCTTAATACTAAAATAAAGTAGAACCACTTATTTCATAAATTTCAGAAATTACTTATCTTCAGAGCCCATTCTGCATTCCCAGATTTTCAGCAATTATTCCATTCCTTAAGCCCTTAATCACTTGGGCTGAATATTGTAGACTGTGTCCAGTAATTTTTAATAGTAATATGTAAGGATTCTATCTACCCTTTACTTAATACAGAGGAAAAGAAAGAACAAAATCACAATGAGTACTCTTTTCACAAAGACAGGAAAAAAAAGACCTACTTTGCATATTGTTTCAGAAAGCGTATTAGAACATAGCCACATATATGAGGACAGGTGTTGGAGAAATTTAATGGATGAAAGGAAGAAAATTGGACATTATTCAGGAGAAAAAATGTGAGCATCTTTGTGCTTGTTGACCCACTCCCAAAAAGGCAGTCAAGAAAATTAGCAGCTATTAAAATATAAAGCTATGCATTACTAGTGTAGTTATTGATTAATGTTTAGAAAGTATATTAATGATGGAATATATAGTATAAGTGCTAATTATTTAGGACAATATAAACCTTTTATCTTTCTGAAAAAAATGATCAGCCAATAGCCATGGTTTTAAAAGCAGAAATGTTTGTCAAGTATATAAAAATAATTGATTTCAAGAAAATGAGTTCTTTCAGCAGAGCTCAGGCAGTTTAGACATGCAACTCCAGCTCATGAATCAATTCTGTGAAAATTTGTAGTCTATGATATTGAATTCTGTACCATTTCTAAAAAAAATGTGTCAATAAGAATAGAGTGGAAATTAATCATAGTTTATCAGTAAACCCTTCAGTATTCTTAAAAGAGCTCCTTACTGTTATGTGGTGTCTGAAAATCTGCAAATAGGGTTATGCTCTACTTGATTTGTCATCAGAGTACAAGGCAGATATTTACTAACTTTGGGAAAAAAAAAAAAAAGAAAATTCATGATTGGCTAAGAACACAAAAGAGACTCTGTGTCAGGAAAAACTGTATGTTTTTAATGTTTATTACTGTCAACCATGACAGAAAAGATCAAAGTGTCAAAATATGCTGTGTTTTTAAATTTAAAAAATAAAAAAAATTAAAAATTGAAGATAACACTAGAATGTTGACCCTTGCAAATATAAGAAAACATACAATATTTTTACAAAGAAGGCTTACAGAGTGTCTGTTTCACACATTTAAAAGAATTCACATAGAATTCACATTTGACCATATGGATGGGGAGGAAAACCTTGAAGAATATGTAAGGCACTGCAGAAACTACTGCTGATGAGCACATCAACATACCTGAAAGCATAAGAGCTGGCTTTGCACTTATAAGAAAGTAGGGAAAGTAATAAATACATCTACAAGGAAATGTGACAGGGTAAGTCACTGCTAAGAGTTGGTTTTTTTGCAGCTCTAAAAACAGGACAGTCAGACAAGTCATCAAGTAAACCCATTCCTGTGCATCAGTGCTTCCTCACTCATTCCTTTCAGTCCTAGTGAACTTGTATGAGTAAACAAGGCTCTGCCATTTGACTTGGTGTGAATTCTCACTGGGGTTTAGTGAAGAAAAAAAAAACACAAAAACATAGGGAGGTTTGGGAGGTTCTTCCATTACCTGTGAACCAATAGGCTTAGCAGTAAGTAAAGGTCATCCCTGGCACAGCTATAGCAACAGAGCAAGTGTGATTGAGCAAAGAGACTGAGACAAAGAAGAAAAACCTAGAGAAATCTGGGAAAAGGACATGGGGAAAGCAGGCTGAGGATCCCCTGCAGGGATAACTGCAGACAAAGCATTGGGTCAGCAAAACAAGATTAACTGTGGAAAGAATGTAGGGCTGCTGACAGGAGAAGAGATTAAATCAAGGCTATGGAAAAGGCAGGATTAGCTTTAGGTTGATGTTGCTAAGCGGTCTTGCACTGAGGAAGCCTGGCACATGAGAGCAATAAGACTTAGACTGGAAGAGAAGGGCTAAATAAATCTGTCCATCGTGAATGGAAATTAATGAAGAGTTTCTCTTCTCCAGAGCTCTTTCCATTCCCAAGCTTGGAGAGAACTCCAAATTCCTGAACTTTACTATTTCTCTGTGGATATAGTACATTTCTCCGCCTACCCAGTGTGCAGTTTTGTGGCAAATGAGTCTAGTCTCGGGGACCTATCCTAGTTCAGCAGTAATTTAGTATTTAGTAGATTATACATAACCAAGATACTAAATGGACACTTTGCTGCAAAAAATGGAGTACACCACAAACTTTCTCTTCCGTCCCACACTTAGAGAACAGACCATAAGAATTATGGTGCATCACTCATTTGACCACATTATCCTACCTCACTGAATACACAAGTGAAATCAACAGCTTGTTACCATTGACCTTCATGCCTGTGGGCTCAACATATTACTCCATGCAACCCCTGCTCTGAAATCAGAGTAATTTTTTTTTTCTTTTTTTCCAGAACTATCATCACAAATATCAATCTTTAAAATACCTGTGAGAGCTAACTAAGTGGATATATTGCTATTTTACAGATTGGAAACTGAGGCTAAGAGAGTCAAAACCATCCACTCATTTTACACTTTTTAACTCACTTTTGTACAGAATTACAGTTTGTATTTGTCACCCTCTTTGGAGGAAATAACATGCAGCATTCTATTTTACCACAAAGCAGTCTTGAGAGGAAATTTCATAAGAGGTATTTTTATCAATTCTTAGGCTGTATAGAACCAAGTTTTTCATCCTCTCTTAGTCTCTACTTTACAGCACATTCAAGTGATAGAGTGTGAAGATTATGTCTCAGAGGCAGCAAAGGAAGATACAGCAAAGCACAAAGTGCCACATTTGGCATATCAAGGTAGACAGGATTTGATTGCTTTGTGGGACAGGATAAGGAACAAAGGACAGAGGAATAGGCAGCAATTCTGTTTCAGTAGGTTTTAGCCTTGTTAGCAGCAAATAAGTTTCAGGTGAAGTTTTGTACACAACAGAACAGTAATCCATTAATTCTCTCTCTTTCTCCTTCAGTAGGATATTGAACAGAAGTCCAACTCCATAGGTTTTAAAAAGCATCCCAGCTTCAAGAGAATTGAAAATGTACCACAAAATCCTGCTTCAAGTAAAAATCAAAATGGTAGGAACCAACAATCCTGAAGAACTTTAATTTAGAGTAATCATACAATAAAAAAGATTGAGACATACTTCCATTGATTTGAACAACCTTCGAATTTAGATCTTTAAAAACCAGATAATCCAAACTGAAAAAATTGAGTAAAAATTGAGGAACTAGATTCTCTGTTTAGAAAGCAACCCCGTGATCATTCTAACTTTTAGCTTAGGCTGAATTATTTTTATGATGTGCGCAAACTCATTTTATCTGAGAATCTAGTACATTTTGCCACTGTCTAGATTGAGAGAACAACTATCGATTACCTTGCCAGAAAAGTCAAGCTAATGAAAATTAAAATTCTCACATAACAGACCCATTCAAATTAACCTGTTCAATGAGCCCCAACATCAAGATCATGGTCTGCAAAAGCCAGGAACTTCCCTTGGAAGCATCATAGAACAAATAGTTGCACAGTATACCTCCTGTGCTCTTTGTTAGGTGGGAGTAAAAGGCCAATACTAAAAGACAACAGACATCTCTTGAATTCACTTGAGTTACGATCAAGCTCTTAAAAATTATTCTATATCCTTTGAAGCAAAAGGATTATTAACTAGAAAGGATGGCTCCTCTTTTTGTAGCTAAGATTAAAGAAGCATTTCTCTCCAGGGTTCCAAATATAGTGTCAAATTATTATTTCTTTGGTAATCAACCCTTTATAAAAAAAAACAAACCTAAACTAAAAAAGAAAAAGTATATTAATTTATTTTGTGCTGCAGAGAACTACAGAGAACATGTAAAAAGTACAACACTGCTTCCTCTCCCAATGCAAGTACCACTGAATCCAGCAATCAGACAGTTGTTAGACACTTAAAGAAATATAGATCAAGATGTTTAATTCAGAGAGGAACCAAAGAAATATTTGCAAACACACTGTGTTTTTAAAAAAAAAAAAAAAAAAAAAGCAACCCCACAGTCACAGAGCAAAATGAAATAAAACACAAAATAAACCATCTCAGGGAAGCAGTTTGAAACCTAAGTAACAGACTTTTTCTTATAGCCAAGAGAATTGGGGTATTGTGTGCCAACAACGCACTCTTACCCTCTTTCCTCTTTTTTTCCTCTGAATGTAGCTACTGGTTCAAGTATCAGATAAATTTCAGCCAAAGCATCTCTGTTAAGATTATTAATATTGCTTCGGGAGTATAGTTATACCACCTATAATTTCGCTTATTAACACAGTATCTCAGCTGTTTGAATCAAAGTCACATTTATGCCTCATTGAATAAAGACTTAATTATTGCCAAATACTAAAATGCCATTAACATGCACATAAGCTGTATCTGGTGCATAATTACAGGGATTAATTGAGAATATCTCACTCAAAATTTTGCATTTATATTTTTATATTTCTTTTTCATGAAAGGCTGAAAAGTAGAAATATCTACCCATATAATTTTTATTATTAATGCAAATATTCTAAACTCCTGTGTGAATTAGATCAGGTCTGTAGCTGAAGAGTCTTTCGGGGGAATTCAAGTGCTGCACTGAAAAACTGTGCTGATTAAAAGGTCCAATAGTCTTTTCTTCATCATAATCCAATCTGGCAAAACAAAGCCAGAGCAAAGCAGAACAAGATGTTACCAGGAAGACAATGCAGAAGACCACACTGGCAGGAGCCATCAATGCTCATGATACCTTAAAAACATTGGGACTGCATCTTTCAGAGCCACATCTGTACATCCGTACTCACCACATGAGCAAGTAACACAAAATTATGAATTGGCTTACAAGGAAAAATGTCTCTTCACAATTATTATTTAATTGTATTATGAGTAACTACTTTATAGTCTGCATCGTTATACATCCAGCCATCTGTGGTGACTAGTATCAGTAACTACTTCTGTATGTGATTACAACACTTCAATAGATAACAGTGTAGAATGAAGACATAAAAATGTACTGAAATGTACTGAAATCTAAGTTTGGAAACATGTCTGATGTTTATTATCATTAAGGCCTTCTAGCTGTTTAATTGCTATGAGTTTAAAGGAAAAAAATAAACTTCACTATTTCCTTTCCTCAGTTGGAAAACTTCAATACTGGTTTGCTCACAGCATTTGAGGCACATTTAAATATTTCAGGGCATTTGAAAAAAAAGAAATGTTAGTCAATCTAAATTTTGCATTATAGTCAGTTGTTTAACCATAGGTAGGGAAAGAGTATGAAAATTAGAATGATACCTCAACATCTGTCACTATTCACAAGAAACTTTGTTACTACTTGACAACTTGAACTTATACAAAGTATTATCCTTACAAGTCAGTTCTAAGAGATGGAGATTTTTAACTGCAGTGTCTGCTGTCTATGTATAAGTACATTTAATCTGACCTGTAATTAATAGATTTAAACTGATAAACACCCATTCAGGTTGACTGTAGTATCACAAACAACAGTTATAAAGGAAGATTAATGAAGGTAATGTAAAGGTTTATCTATGTCATTTTTGCACCACAGATGCTTTGCACTCACATGTATCTAATGTCAGATATAGACACAAAGTATTTGCAAGGGAATGCTATGACCATTTGCATAACAAAATTGTGAACATAACTCTATGGAACCCAAGAGCAAATATGTCACCAGATCAGAGGGATTTGTCTCTCTGATGAATAGTAACAAACTCAGCTGTTAGCAATTCATTTCTAAGCAACTATGCACTTAATTAAAAGCTGCAGAATAGAGCAAGAAAAAATAATTTAGAAAATAAGTACACTGCCAGTGATATGAAAACAGACAAGCATATTTCTCTTTATCATTAACCTTCCCATTTTATGGGCTTGTATTTCGTAAAAGCAGTACATACATGTTTTGAAAAGCAACATCATCAAATTCTGAAAGCATATATCGATTATACCTGTGTGCTATTAATGAAAACATCTACTGCGTGTAAGTAGAGGGTCACACATGCACACTAATCAAGCTGTTTTCTGTAGTACTACATGTTTGGGAGTTTTCCATTTCAGTGCTACCAATCAATTACCCACAGCAACACAATGAAAGGCCTCCTATTTAAATGCAAGCAGCAGTCTAAGTTTCTTCCCTTATTACAACTAAATTGATCCATTAAAAACTTGAGGAAGGCTTTCCCTGGGTTTTATACAAAGCCCATCAAAAAGTATAATCAAAGCCTCAAAAGAAATGTCTGTTCCTTCTCTTCATACATAGACTCCTGATTATACATACTATCTTTTTATATGAGCTTCTGGGTTTGAGTCACTGCATTGACATTGGTGTTATTTTGTTTGACTGCTAAAGACTAAAGTCCAGCCATCTTTATCCCCCTTGAGATTGCCACTAATCAAGCCCCTACACTTCAAATGTTATTCAGTAGAATTACTAGGCATTGGTTAAGGCAACAGTTGAGTATCCTACCTGGCAGCTGCTTGGTTTCATAATGCCAGAACCGACATCCAGTTTGTCAATGGATCTGAAATAAAGAAAATTTGTTGTTGCTCTTGAGCTTAAACAGTTCTAAAAATAAAATAAAATTTTAAAATAATAATAATAAAAAATTTTTAAAACACAGTTAAAATCTCTAGGTAACATTACCCTTTCTGCAGAGCCTTGCATGCTTATAGCAGAATTAACGAGTGTTCATTTCTGAATACTCTCTCCAGAAGACTGCCATCAACAGGGAGGGAGCTCAGAATGGCAGATTAAGTGAATAGATAAAGAAATATCCAGAGAAGCTTCCTGGCTGTAGAATAAGTCAACGTACATATGTATGTACCCTTACAGCATAACGGTAAACATAAGGGTAAACTCCAGTTTCTAAAATGATATTCAGAAACTGGAAAAGTTGATAATGGGGAATGTAGCTGAAACTAGAGTCCATTAAAATGACTATTAAAATAAACTCCTGTAATGCTTTAGTAATCACTTCAATATATTTCTTTTTCAGACTCCATTAAATAAACAGTGAGAAAAATTTGAAGTTTAATCTTAGCACTGGCTAAACATTCTTCACGTTTGTTTTAAGAGTGACCAGAGAAGTACAAAATGAAAACGGGATTAAATTATTCAAATGCATTTAGGTCCAAACTTTTGAGCATTTGGGAACTCTAACAGCACAGAAAAATGACAAGTGCCCCTGAAATCAGTGGGAGAACAGGCTAATTCCTATATTTCAGTTTGGAATCACAAGAATTTGTCAAAGAGAATGCAAGATCTCAATGTTATACATCTCATCCGAGCTACACACAGTGTCTGTATCAGCACATTGACTAATAATAAATAATGGTATACAGAGGCAAAGTACTAACATGTTTGCCACGTCATTAACCAGATTCAGGCACCATGTCAGCACACAAGGAGACTGATTCAATATTGACTCAGACAGACACATTTCCACATACCAAATCACCAAAGATCCCTTTACTTAGAAAATACTAGAGAGAACTGCTAGTAAGAAGGGAAGATATGGGCTGTTAATGCAGTAGGTCATTAATACCTCTGGTGATACTATACTAAAAAATTAAAAGAAATATAAGAGAAAAACAAATCAGAAAATAAAAATAAATAAATAAATAAATAAATAAAAGTGACTAAAACTGTAATTTTTTCTGATTGACATTGGAAAATAATGTGATTTTTTTTTTTCCACCAAAAGTAGTGTCATACTACCATTACTACTGTATCCATTTCATATACATCATGGCAGTGCCATTACAATGATTTGTACAGAAAGTGACAAATGTATTGCCATAAGTCTCGTTTTTGCACACTATGCAATATCACTCCTTAAAACATATTTCTCTATAACAATTTATAAAATTCATATTGACTCGTTATATAAGTATAAAAACTCTGAGGTCACATAGTTTATAATGCAACCAGGATTTAGCTTATAATTCTATGCCACCATGTAGTCATTAAAGTTCATATACTTTTTTAAATCATACATGTGTCCAAATAATTTTGGTTTTACATTATTTCTAATGGTAGTGCTGTTTTCTCCATGGCCAGGATCTCTTATTTGAAGACATAAGTTTCACAAGTCCTCCAGCTGAAACAGTTGTTAATGCTGTTTCTCTTACAGCTTTTAGAATTCTCAATAGTACTATTTTCTTTACATATAGCTTCTTCCTGTTTCTGTTTTGAAATAAAAGATACCTGATAATCGGAAAAAGAGTGAATAGTCTGTGGCTTTTTTCTTGTGCAGGGTACTTGGCCTTCACTTTTTCCTCGCCTTTGCTTTCTGCTATCGCCTCTAATGAATTCCCCTGGACCAAACAAGAGTTCAGTCGTTCTGTTAGGTACTCTAAGATTTCCAATAAACTCATGTCTGTTCACCTCTGCACTGAACTCCACTCATTACAATTGCCTCTCACCTGCTGCCATACCCTTTTCTCAACTTGAAGCTGCTGTAGCTTCCTTTCCATCTCCTTCCTGCCTCTGGCCACTGTTTCTAGTGTGATCAGACTCCTCCTGTCCCTTTTATGATTTCTTTACTAAAAAAAAAAAAAAAAAAATCACACAAACAATGGCAGAAGTCATGCTGAAAACAGAAGATGAAAAACTATCTGACAGCTGTAAGCCAGGTCAGCAAGAATTGTTTTTCTAATGTTCAAATTGGGTCCTCCCCAAGCGGACAGAATTCTTCAGTCCTTATCAACACAACAAACACCAGAACTCTAGGAAAGGGTTTTCTTCTATTTATCTGGGAAATATTTTAGCTCTATGAATTACATTTCTAGGTCCTCAGTCTATGCCCTGTATCTCTTACAGTAAAACTCAATACATTGAAAACACTAGCTGTCTAGTCCATTTTCAGATGAAGTCAGCTTTTTCCACTGTTCCTTAGTTATAATTGTGTCCTATGTACTGTTTTTTAAAAGCTATTCCAAGACATAACATACAAGTATAAGCAACTGAAAAAGCTGTAAAGAGGTACAGATTCATAAATTCCTATAGTTTCTTGTAAAGGTAGAATCTGATCTAATGCAGACTCTCTGTACCCTGCAAAGCTTCAGTGTGAGGTTTGAATGTCATCCTCTGTTGATGATTTCCATGCAAATTTCATGTCACTTCTTTTAAGCACATTATACAACTATGCATTCTTCTATAATCACGTAATAAGCTATAGGTTTAAGTATAAAAATGACCTTTGTAATTTAAATTATCATTTAATTAAAAAAATATATCCTGGTTGGAAGTTCTCTCATGCACCTTTCACATAAGGGGAATATTTATGATCTTTAAGGTTCCTTCCAAACCATAAATGTGAGGAAGAACTTCACAGTGAGGGTAACAGAACACTGGAACAGGCTGCCCAGAGAGGTTGTGGAGTCTCCTTCTCTGGAGACATTCAAAACCCGCCTGGATGCGTTCCTGTGTGACCTGACCTAGGTGTTCCTGCTCTGGCAGGGGGATTGGACTAGATGATCTTTTGAGGTCCCTTCCAGTCCCTAACATTCTGTGATTCTATGATTCTACAATTTATTCTTCTGATTTCATACCCTGAGCAACAGGGAATGTTAAATCCACTGCTATTTGTTTCACAATGTGTTTTCTTGAGTCTGCTATATTAAGCCACCACTATATGATGTATTAACAAAAACAAATGCAGTTATCAGAACATGAAAATAAAATAACAGCCCAAAATGTAGTTACTCTTTTTCACTTACAGTATAGAAGTCATTCAAATTACACAAGCACACAACAGCTAAAGAGCTGCAAAAGAGAAGACACTGAAGAATTTACTTAAAACTTTGGCCCATGTATTGTCTTAGCCACACGTATCCCAGTTTTCCACATAAAATGGAGTCAATTAATTAAATCATTAGTGCAATACTACTGTGTTGTTATTACCTGTTGTTCTTTGAGGATATTTTGACCTCTGTAAAGGCGTAGGTAGGGGTCAGTTCCTATTTTGTCTGAAACTACTTGTACTCAGCAGGCAGGCTGAACAGAAGACTTTGATATTGTTTGCCTTTGGAGTTTTGAAAACTGATGCTGCCTGAGGGAAAAAAACCTTTGGGGCCCCAAGTGCTACTGTTGCTATCTTTAGTGAACTGCCAGTTTGATAAAGCCACTCATTCTTAAAGCTTTGTTGTTGCTGTTGTTGAATTCTTCTGCTCCATCTGAATTGTTGCAAGTATCATCTTAATGCACTTATTAAAATTCAGAACTTAAAGATTATTTTTTATATCACATCACAGCAGCTTTGCATCACTTTTTTGTCTATTCAGAAGGTTCTGAAATCTTCCTTGGCATCACTGGGTAATTCTCACTTTAGCCTTTCAGGTTCCAAGAACAGATTTCCTCAGCAGCTCCTATAACTATTTTAGTTCCAGCTGAGATGGAATACTACAAATGGTAACATTTTGCCCTTGAATGACAACTGTGATGAATATCACTTATTGCAGGTGGATCCTCCCAAAATGAAAATTGCATATCTTAGATTAAACCTGAAAGGGATGCTAAAGTGCAGTACCAGCTTCTTTCAGTATTTTTTTCAGGGTACTGCCAAATCCTGCATTAAGACTCCAGTTGAGTATTTTGATTAAAACAGAATGTGTGTTTAGGAGCTTTGCCTTTTCTGCATTCCTTCTGGTCCTTTCAGTTTCAAGTACAGGCACTGCAACCATGTAGAGACATTGACTATAGCCATTACAAGAGGTATTACTATTACTTTGCTGTTTGTCTGACAGTGTTATAGCAACCATTATGGTCATCATTAATTTGTTCTGACCGTGTGTTCTGCCACCAGAAAAACTACTAATTCGTTTCCTTTCACATAAGAAGTAACAATTCTATTTCTATTCTCCTCCTTTTTTCTCTCTCTCTCTCTTTTTTTTTTTTTTAATAGAAGCAAGGCAGTCGCTTTGTATTGCTTGGTATTTAAGGAAAATGAAAGTCTCCCCAAAAAACAGCACTTTGCTTTCAAAGATGTAATCATAATTTGGACCACTGGTGCTCTTTTTCCTTTTATTTTTGTTCACTCTCTCCTCATAAAATCAACTTTGTTCCCTACAGACATGTTTATCTCTCAAATATCTCATAAAACTCACAAAAAACCAACACAATGTGTACTGAAAGGTTTTCCAGTTCCCATAATACAACACTCTCAGAAGAATACACCATGAAGCAGTGCATGATCTTTTGCTGTTTGGAACAAAAAAGAAAACCTCACAGTTACCCAAAAGTAGTGATTTTGCTCCAGTTCTTCTCTATGATTTCAGATTTTTAGAAGTTCAAAATCTTAAGTCAAGGTTAAATTTTGGTATCCTTCTGAAGATTCATGACTATCACACTGATTTTTAACGGACCTTTCAGAAATTATTATATTTTTCAAACTGACTAAGCAAATCAGCTCCATATGAATATCGCTTTGCCTGCAGAATATTTTGAACAGCTCAAGTGATGTGACCAGACTCAGCTAAAAATGGAAGGTTGCGGAAGAAAGAATGTTTATGGTAGCTGCCACTTAACTCTTCACTATATCCACTCTCTCAAAAAGTGAAAGGTTCTGAAAAGAGTCTACTGATTTAGTCTTTAAACTGTTTGACATTTCTGTGAAATGATCATGCGTTTTATACAACAGCTAATAACGTACAGAGAAGAGGAAGAACTATATACCCTGCACAGATCAACAGAAGTCAGTTGTCTTCTTGCACACACTGAATTGTTAAAGTGTGATTTTTCTACTACCTTAAACAGAGATTTTGGAAACAGAACTACAGACTTCAGCATTTGTTAAGAAGAAAAACCACTTAAAAGTGCTTTGGGAGAAATGAAAGCCTTCAGAAGAAGATAGAGCAAGGATTCCCCCTAATGGGGAAAATGTAGACTTTCCACAGACTCCTGTTTTGGCTTTAAATGGAAGTCAGTATGATGACAGGGAATGTTAGTGATTTTTTTTGACGTATGATGAGTATTGTTAAAGGCTGCTGGAAATAGTAATTACTAAACTCGAAGGGAAGTGACTACAGAGAAAATATAAAGCAGGAAATAAAAAAAAATGTAGAATGTCATAGCTGTCGCAAAGCAAGACAGAAAAACTAAAAGATACAGTGTTTAAATGAAGAATTGACCATGGCAAAGCATTAGACCTGCTCTCTTGGTCTCATATTACTTATCATTATAGTCAGTGGAGAACTTGGTAAAGACCCACTGAAGATGACTTTGGATTTCATAATCCTGCACTGAGGATGCACACAGTATGTTCAGCCATGCAGGTCGGTTAGTTTGCTACGATCATTCTATGATCCCATAAAACAGTTCTACCTAACAAACTAGAATCCAGATAAGATCTCCAGCATTTAAAAAATTCTATGTATTATAAAATGTAAAACCCCCTCATCTCTGTGCTTCAGTTTCACATTCTGTTTACATGTGCCTTGTTTTTTAAACTCTCTTCTTAGTAACATTATTGAAATTTCACAGCAAAATCACTGATTGCTTTGGAGTAAAGAACATTTTATACTTCATGTTGAGAATACATTTTCTATCATACTTACATGGTTTATATATCTTGTAGATTTTTATATCTTGTAGATTACATCTATTATATATCTTGTAGATTATATCTATCATATATCCTGTAGATATCATATAAAAGTTTTTAACTACATAGTCTTTCTGGGAAACAGTTATACCTACAGAATAATTCTCATTAATAGTATCAGGTTATCCTGAGTGATTGTATAAGGTCAAGTCAGATGAGAATGTTAAAAGAATTGTATCTGTAAGGGTTTTAAAAGTATGACCGGAATAAGAGTTTTCCAGACTTGCTACCGTAAATAAAACTGCAAATTTTAGACACTGCTCATGTTGGTTTTCCACTTAACACAATCACAGTCCATTAATATAGCATAAATATTTTTATGAAGACAAATATAGTCCCAAAGACAAAAGCCTGTTATTACTTCAGTTAGTAAGGCATCCTATAGTTTTTGTGGAACTGACATTTACTAACCCTAGCTATGTTTTTCTCTACTATTTGTGTCTGTATAGAAACAAAATGGTGTTTTAATTAAAAACAGCTACTAGAAGGTGTTTTTCTTTCTTCCCATGAATGAGAAACTTGATTCCTTAAAGCAAAAGAGTAAGAAAATGGTAACTCAGCTGATATAATGGCCACGTTAGACCTTGTTGTATTCCCACTTTATTCAAAAACATGTAAGAGCAATGAGAAAAGCTAAACTTTACTGACCTGAACTTAAAATCTGTAACTTTAATACACAGTTACACTGCAAACAAGAAGCTTAAACCTTAAAATCTGACAACTTGACTTACAGATGTGACATTTTCTCCCTAGCCATTATTTTTATTTTAAAATATAAAATAAATGTAAGCAAAATTTTTCCAAGGTTCTCATGTTTTGCAGGAACACGCTACTCAAACTGCATCCTTTCCAGAACGTTAAAGACATTTCAAAGAAGTACATATAAACCTGTGAGACTCTGCCTAGCTACAGAAGGACGTGTTTAGTCAGAGATGCTAAGAGTCCTACGAGACACACATTTATTTGCCTTATTCCCCAAGCACTTGTCCTTGATGCCAAGTCTGGCAGGCAACAGCAGCTATTGAATCCCCCTAACAGTTCGTTATTAACTGCTTCTGAAGAAAATTATACTTTGACTTTGCTTCTTCCCAGATCAGTTACACAGATTGATGTAAACTGCAAAGCCAAACGTAGTTGCAGTAATGGTCACTCAGACAAATCACAGCTAGTGAGATAGTCTGATGGACTCCACAGATTTACATTTTATATGTGAAACTCAAACAATTTGTGCAGGAAAGTACTTGGAAGTATATAAATAAAGCTTCAAGGAAAAGAATTTAGTATGAGATGGGGGACCTCCTGGAAAGCAGTTCCAAGGAGAAGGATCTGGGAGTCCTAATAGACAGTAAATTATCCATGAGCCAGCAATGTGCTCTTGTTGCCAAGAAAGCCAATGCCACCCTGGGGCTGCATAGGGAAGTGCATGGCCAGTAGATTGAGGGAGATCATTCTCCCCCTCTTCTCTGGTGAAGCGGCTAGAATACTGCGTCCACTTCTGGGCTCCCCAGTTGAAGAGAGACAGGGAGCTACTGGAGAGAATCCAGCGGAGGGCAACAAGGATGACTGGGGGATTGGAGCATCTCCCCTATGAGGAAAGGCTGAGAGAGCTGGGACTCTTTGGCCTGGAGAGGAGAAGGCTGAGGGGTGATTTAATTAATGTTTATAAATACCTAAAGGATAGGTTGAAGGAAGATGGAGCCAGACTCTTTTCAGTGGTTCCTGGTGACAGGACGAGGGGTAACGGGTACAAGCTGGAACACAGGAGGTTCCATTTAAATATGAGGAAGAACTTTTTTTCAGTGAGGGTGACAGAGCACTGGAACAGGCTGCCCAGAGACGTTGTGGAGTCTCCTTCTCTGGAGATTTTCAAGACTCACCCGAATGCAGTCCTGAGTGACATGCTCTAGGGGAGGCTACTTTTTAAGCAGGGTAGTTGGACTAGATCTCTGGAGGTCCCTTCCAACTCTGAATCTTCCATGATAAGCTGATTTTAAAGTCTTTAACTCAAGCACACCTGTAATCTGAAGAATATTTACATGTGGATTGATTCATGCAGTAGTGCAGACAAGATACTATTTTCTTCACAGATTTTTGCGCAAGGAACATCTTCCTTTGTTGTTTCCACTCTCTGCAGAAAGTAAGAATCTGAGAAACTGTATATTAACTGGGAAACCTATAAAATAATTAGAAACCAATTCTGGAGTCCATGAAATTTCTCAATAGCAGGGCAGGAGGAGGAAGATAAAGATAAACTATCTTTGTCAGCTTATGATTCTTGCATTCATTCATGGTTATAAAGATTTTTCTGAAAGAATACTTACAAAATGACTTATCAAAAGCATAAAGAAGAAACCATACTAAATGTCTATGAAAGGAAAAAAAGCATAGGAGACATACAGGAAAAATCAGAGCAATTATTATGCTATGTTGTTTAGGTCTGACATCAAAAAATGTGCTTAATAAATGTAACAGTTCACCCAAGTGGAGAAGATCATAACATTTGCATCTGTATTTTCATTCAGCCTTGTTATTTTGCAAATTAAAAGGTTGAAAAACTAGAATATTGGTAAATTAGCTTTCTCTGTAAACATGAATTCATCATCCAGTATTTTGCTTATGGATTATTATTCAACTGCATGATTCAAGGCTAAAGTCGACATCAGTTTTTATTATTACATCCTACATAACTTCATCCTGGAAAACTAATTTACCTGAAACTGACACATTTAACACAAAATGAAAGACTTGAGACCCCTCTGTGGCTTTTGGAGTCCATACTCATAGCAAAAGGTTGCAGAGACATTCCATCCGATGCAGCAAGGTGGCCAGAAAAACAGTGTTTACCTCTGTAGCAGTTGATGCTTGAACTCTTGAGATCTTCAGTCATCAATTAGCCTTGGCTGAAAGACTTTTAAGATCCTCAAGTTCAGCCATTAACATCTTTTGTTTGCTTCACCTCTTAGTCTTTAAGGTGCCTTTTTATCCTTTCAAAACACCATGATCACACCTTTTGTACTCTTTCAATCTGTCCAGACTGACTCTTCAGAGCTCCTGGTGAGTCAGCTCCCAAACTGACCCAGAGGTAACTGCTCATTTTGAGCTTGCTCTGCAGCCATCTTAACTGCAGTGTTGCCACATTATTTACATTATGGCCTGCTAAATGTTAACATCAGCAATTTGCTAAATATCCTTCTGTTAAATCCATACAGCCATAAGGGAGTAACTGAACTGCTGATTTAGCAAGTCAGCTAGTCCCTGTCTTGCCACTAAAAATGCTAAATATATCTGTGCAAGGTTGACAATTCAAGCAATTCAAGCAGCTCAAGAGTCCCTTTCCCTTAGCATTGATCCGTGACCCCCTGCTGCCTTCAGATTTCCCCTTATACAGAGTTTTGCAGATACTGAAAACCTAAACCAGAGGCTATCTGAGCATGGCCTCAGTTTAAAGTGCCTTCTTACTTTTTGGGTTTTTTCCTAAATCATATTTCATGGAAACAGAAACATTGAAACCAACACAGACTTCTGAAGACAGTCAACTTAGTGTTGAAGATGGTTAAATGTTTCTCTCTCATATCCATTATATACAAGACCACATACTACATGTACATGCAGTCATTTTAATTCTTCCCTATATGAACACAAAAGAAATGGACAGGTGGCAGGAAGAGAAGGAGCACTGGCAGCAAGATCTAGAGGAGGAACAACAGCAACAAAAAGTAACAGACCAGGAGAAGCAAATGGGATGAGAAGTGGTTGCAAGTTCTGGGAGAGGAAGAGGGTGGATATGTACAGAGGAGTTTCCCAAAAGACCACTTAGGGAGTTGAGTGGGGAATACTGAGGACAACACATCTGTTCAAGGCTTATCCTGTAAATAACCAGAAAGTCATTTTCTAAGGTGTTTTGGAAAAAAAAAAAATTAAAAAAAAAGAGAGTCTTAAATTTATAATAGTACAGAACTGTTTTGTTTCATAGATTCTTTAAAAGAATGAAAGAATATAAATGAGTCAGTAGGCAAAAAGTGTTTTAAATTATATTGACCATTACCATGTTTCAAAATACTGTTTCCATAACTATGACTATTTTATACTATTTCTGAAATCACATCAGAATCTTCGCTTTCCAGTAAGTCTGCATTTCTTTTGCTTGCAGCAAAACAGATTTCAAAGTTGCAAACTGTAAAAGCTCAAAATAGCCAAAATATACTCTCTTACCATGATTAATAACAACTGAATTGTTATGCAAGGCAATTTCTTAAGACTTTTTAATACATGAGATTGTACTATGAGCTACAATATCTGAAGACAGTTACTTCTACCTAAATCTAAATGCATAAAACATACCACCATGGTATGTTTTATCATTAGTACAGGAAACTTTATTCCTTGTTTGTCACCCTGAAAATAATGCATCCACCCAGGAAATTCTGACCAAGGAGTGTGTTGGGCATATCCAGCAGTGTCTAAACAGCAAGGGGCTGTAGGGTGCCCTTTGCTGGTCCTGCCTAGTGCTGGTCTCACTGTCTCCAGACAGCTCTAGAACAGATGGGAAAAGCCTATTGCATATCAGAACTTCCAGTTAGGGAGTACATGGTGCCTCTGCTCAAACTTATTTAAGAAGGAGTTAGCCACAAGTGGTAGGAGACACGAGGGGACATATGTAAGAAGATATACAAAGAGATGCGTTTAGAGAATTTTGAGGGAAAAAAATGGAGGAGAAACAAATGAGACACATGGGAGGAGATATTGTGGAGGGACACACTTGGAGACATGCTGTCAGGAGGAGCTACTCCTTGCCAGCGGAAGGACATCTCTGAGGAAATGCAGCCCATGGGCAACACATATCAGGGCAGAGACATCCCCCCAGGGTCTGCTGCCTGCAGGCAACCCATGCCAGAACAAGTCCAAATGCTTATGAAGCAAGGAGCAGCAGAAAAAAACCACACCGATCCCAGCCTCCTACACTGCCCATCACTTCACCAAAGAGATTGGGACAGGCCAAGTGTTACATGCCATGAAAATACAGGGAGTTGAGGGACTGCAAAGGTGATGGAGAGGTGTTAGACTGATGTTGAGTCTCGGAAAGGCAAAGGACAGGTGTTTCCTTAAGTGTCATTCAGTTGTATCTACTTTTCTTTCTTCAATACCTGACTCCGTAATTAAAAGTTCGTGTTAAATAGAAATAACTAAATTAAGTTAAATTCCCCAAGTCAAGACTGGTTTTGCCTGCAACAAGGAGTCAAGGATTTTTTTGTGGGAAATACTTCATCTGCTGAGGATAGGTACAGTGTCGGAAATACCGAGAAATTCTGATCACTTATCTGGCTCCCCCACTCAGAAGTAGACCTTCCTGCCAGAATAGTGGCATCAGCCGGTTTTCTTGAACTATTCCATCTGTGTTTTTCCATCTGTACAAGCCTGCCGTATGTACCCCCTCCTGCTCACTTTGGCCTCACATTCCACTGTGGCACTTGAACCTAATAAACAGCTTCAGAGAGTTTAAACTGCCAAAATTATCAATTGCTTAAAGGTCCACTGTTGCCTTTACTTATGCTCTGGAGTACATTATTAATGTATCAACATCAGCAGGCACACCATTAGGTGTTACTTAGCCAATAAACAATTATTTATTATTTATCTTCTTTTACCTACTCTCTACATTTTTATTAAAATTGCCTAATTTTTAATATGAATTCCAAGAACTGCTTTTTTATAGCTTTAAGAAAGGCAAAGTACTGAGGCAACAAAACATATTAGATCCAAATACACATTTTAATATTCATCTTGGTATAAAGGCAGAATTGATTTGTCATGTTTGTTATTCCACAAGCAAGCTTACAATTTAAAATGCAACAATGATATATCTATCAGCTGAAGTAACGTTATGAAAATAATCATCTCCCTCTACCACCTCCCAGTTCTGAGAATATCTGTCATACCTTCCAGTGCAATAAAAATACCTAAGACATGGAAATGACAGAATTTAAATGTAAAGCCAGCAAAGGAGGTTTGGGCATCTCACTCAAGGGCTAGATTTAAATTTCCTTTCTGGAACTCAAAGTTTTCCACAACTTCTTGCAGCAGACTATTTTCTGGATGTACTTTCTAAGCTATTGCGCCCTTTTTACTCCCCTATGAACCCACTTGTAATGCTTCTTTGTCTTCCTAGTAAAATATTCTTTTCCTTATGAAACTGAAGTGTGTTCCTTACTGAGTGCGTATCAGCTGAACTCAACTGGAGCTACACATCAGCTAGTCTAGCATTCATGAACACAAAGTAAAACAGGTAAGCTTATTATCAGTCTTGTTTCTAAGTGTTTCATAAAGGATGTCATTACATCATTTGCCTAACACTTTTTCCTTTACTCCTCACATTCCTCAAATTTTAAATACATTAATTAATAAGAAAAAAAACACAGACTTTACTGACCAGAGTGACAAAGCAGTGACACACTCGCTTTATGTCTTGTGCCCCCTTTGTAAACAAGCATTTTGTTTTGTCTGGCAATCTGTATTTTGAGCAGTAGAGGGAGTCTTCAATTCAGTGTAGCCTCATTCAGTTCCATTCATTTACTCTCAGGCTTAATGTTTAGGGGATAATTGATTTAAAGGTCAAGACCAGCAAACAAAAAAAGGATATCAAGCAGAATGTTTTCTCTTTCTTTTTATTCAGGAGGGATAGAGAACTAAGATCTCTTGCCATCTAATTGTCAGTAAGGTTTTCTTCCAAAAAAGAAGAAAAATGTTAATCCACTCTTATCTTTACTCATCTCAGCATTGGTTTGCAAAGGCCTTGAATGTTTTCAACAAGAGGTAGTACAGATTTGGCTGCAGAAGACAGGATTTTTTTTTATTTTTTTTTTTTCAGGACATGAAACAGCAAGTCTTGCAAATAATGGCTATTTCCCCCCAAACTCTTTACACTGTTGCCTCTATCTATGTACTGTTGCCATTAGTATTGAGAGAGCCATTGTTCATTGTAAGGAAATATAAAAGAACATCATTATAAGTTCAGATTTCTACAGTGGCTTTCTGGAGGGGTTTTGATCAATGCAGAAGGACTGCCTGAAAAGAGAAACATTTTCCAAGAGAATGTATTACACAGAAAGAGAATGCCCTGACACTGAAAGAAACTGGGAAAAAAACATACCTACCAGTAGGCTAGACAAAGGGCACAGGTCAAGGCCTTTTTCTTTGAAAGCACTGATTAATGTTAGGTCCTGTTACCTGCTATAATCATTGTTTTGTTCCGAGTGAAAGGTTTCCTACATTCCTAATTTGTTTTAGGGATGGTAAAAGAGAAAAAACTGTCTACCTGAGTCCAAGGGTAAGACAGTTTCATTTTGCATTCAGTTCAAAGTGATGGATACAAAGGATGCAGGTTGTCGTACAAATGCTAACTGAGTGATTCCCTGGAAAAGCAGCCCCTGCAGCTCACATCACTCAACTATTTATCTGGATTAGAAGGGGCACTTAGATTGATTCTTGAATAAAACATTACTGTGGCAAATTTAGCAAGAACTATTAAACCCTAATAGAGAAAAATCTCCATTTATATGCACACGTGTACTCTCGTATTAAAGAGAGACTAGATGTTTGCACAGATATATTCATAACTACTTTTCACTGTGAAATGTAAAACATGCTGTGCTGGCAAATCCTGCTTTCTTAAAACTGGTAATCTAGGTATATAGAAGTCCTGATGCTGTTTTCACTGAAGCCAATAAGAGGTGTCCAGTTGATTAAAATGGGACTTCCACAGGCATTTGGGAGGGAGGCAGGGGAGGCAGCAGAGTTTAGCACCTTTTTCTAATGACAGAATAGTAAAAGGAAGCCCAGGACAGAGAGGCTACTAGGACTCAGTTAAGTGCCTAAACTGATGTAGACTAAATACAGGTTAAGAGTCACAGGAAAGTAAATTACAGCAAAATGCTCCACTGGCTACAACTGTAGTCAGAGTAAAATCAGTACTCAGATTTTGCCTATTCCAACAGAAAAAAAAGTAATAACTACTTCTAATACAAGGAGTCACTGACACCAGGGATGTGTCCTGAATAGGGAAACTTTGGAGCTAACACCACCACCGACGTAATGACTTTCCCCATAATCAACAGACATTCTGACCCAAACCTTCATTTGGTTCAATGAAGGTATTATGTCCCATGCCATATAACCTCCTATTTTCTGAGGACTCTGCCCAAAATGGGAGCCTTGCCCTTTCTATTATGACAGAATATTTTGTCAACCAACTAAATGCTCTAACTCACAGTTGGCATGGAGTAATTGACTTCTGTACTGTAGTAGAGCATGGAAATTATGTTATTCACAAAGCATGTACACCATCTGCCACCTCATGTAAGCATACAACAAAACTACTGATTTTCTAAAAAGTATTTTAGTTTAACACTATAGGAAGAGACAAAAAGAAATACTGTCTTGGATACAATTTACAGGTTGAGACCATGCATTCCTGAAACCGATATTGCCAGGGCTGAAGGGGAAATCTGAAAGTCCCTTCACAAATCCATGGTAGATGACAGCAAAATTATGACTTCCATTTCTGCCCTTACTTCTCCTAGCAAAAGCTACAAACACCATTACTAATTGGAAAAGCATGTAACGTTTTGACTGTAAACTAGTAACTCAGGCAAAATTCAAGAGAGTTAGACCTGAAACAAATAAATAGAGTCTAGTATGGTTTGTCTCTTAGAGTCAAATTCCTGTGTCTTCCCTTAGCAAGTGTTTTCTAGCCATTCTGCACTTCTTCACACAAGAAGCAAGCTCAGTAATTTATAGTAACAGTAAATACCAAAAATCCCAGAGGCCAAACCCACAACAAGCACCCCCAGGACCAAGTAGAACGCATGTTGTATACTTAAGACAGTCCCTGTTCCTCACCTTACATCTCAAGTTACCAATTAAGGTAAGATTGATAACCATTTATTGATCTTATAAATCAGGTGAAGTATTGCTGATGCTTTATGTAATACTTGAGCTTTTCTCTATTACCCTTTTAAACTAAGCTATAAACTGTGGGCAGCCATTCTTGAGAATGAAGTAAGCTTTTAAATTAAACTGGGATTTTCAAGATGTTTGACATTGCCTTATACAACTCAATACTTGGCCACCATTTGGTTCTTTGGATGTTGTTTTGCCAATTACTAGGCCTAGCACAAAGGACACAACCAGCAGTAGAACAAACCAGTAACCAGATTCTATTGCACATAAGAAAGTCAGTATATGGGTGATCGCTGGGGGTACAAACAAGTCAAACAGATCACACATAATAAACATCAACCCCAGTGACCCCAGGAATGACACAGCATGACCAACAATGGGTGGAATAAACAAAGAAACAAAGTCTCCCATAGAAGAGATGGGAGACAACCAAGTCAATAGGCTGATCATATGAGATAGAAGTTCCCCCACAAAGCCCGCGTTTGCAAATGCCAAACCTGACTGGGGTTCAGTTGCAGGGAGAGTCAGGAGGTCCTTCCCCAACAGGAAAACTCTGCAAAGTGCATCCAACTCACACATAGACACTCTACCCTTCCTGCAAGTGGTCCCAGCTTTTATCCCCAAACAGGACACCTGGCACTCGTTTACCCAATGCAGGGCACCTGGGGCTTGTTTACCCAAGGGCTTTCCTTACAAGGCCGGCTGCACCCTGGAGGAAAGCCAAAAGGCAAACTCATCCCCTCCTCTTAAAGGACCATGGGAACCACCCATATGTCAACCTTAATTCAGGGCTCGGGGTTCAGACCCCAGCACTTCAGACGCTCCCCAAAAAATTTACAAGAGTGTCATGCAGTAACAATTAAATAACATTTGACAAAACACTTGAGCAATTGCCATCTGTGCCTGCTTCAGGATGAGTACTTTCATAAAACTTCAGCTGCATCAGTTAAAGCCATGATAACACATTTTCTTTCTCTCTCCTCCCCCCCCCCCCCCCAAACACACACACAGGCATACATACATGCGTGTCTTTCTCCATCACAGCTTGAAGATCTTGGAGGTCTTTTCCAACCAAGGCTATTCTATTCTAAGATTAAATATATATGTAACTCACACATGACATTTTGTTCAGTTATTCTTTCACCTCTAGACTTTGACACAAACACTATCAACTTGTGTGGAAGGTCCCCTTACATCATGCAGATCTGTAATCATCTCAGTTAAAATTCACCCACACTTTGCCAGCTTACAAGACCAGATAAACCATTTTGGTCACCCATAGCACATACTTGCTAGCATTCAGCAACTACAGGCAGTACCAGAAAGCTAAGCAAGAGAGCTAAATAAGCCAGTTTATACAAAACAAAGTAGCATTGAGTCAGTCAAGTATGCTGTTCTTGATGACTATGAAATGGAGACAAATGAAAAATGAGACTGAGGAGGTGAAACAAACATGTCTGCTCTGTACTGAGCAAGGTAGGGGTCCCCACAAAAATTACCCCACACTGACAGTAGGAGATGGAAATTGTTTTGTCTTTTTCTGCATTTTACATTTGTGATCTCATGTCAGAATACTGCAACTCAATTACACTTTTTAAAAATAACTGCAGGTTTAGAACAGAGCTGCAGATAAAGACTACCTGTGCAAATTGACCTTACTGACACATGAACCATGAAAGTGTATTTGATGCATCCTGCAAATTATATCATTATATCACTGATTTTAAGTTTGTGCATGAATTTTTTATTAGAAAATAATTTGATCAAATAAGAGCAGATGCTACTTTTAAGAAAACCAATTTATTGATTTATTTTAATTCACAGTGCAATATATCATAGGAAAACATATATAAATCCCATGACTTACTAGATCTGTTTTATCCTTGACTAGCCCTGGTGTAAGACATTTCCTCAAGCTGTGTAGACAGCTCCTGACTTTCAAGGGGAAGACACCCTTCAACAAGGCAAGATCAAGTCACAAGAATGTGACTACAGTTATCTGCTAACCTAAATGCCATTTTCTGTGCTTTCATTTTCACTGTAGCTTTGAAGTAAATACGAAAGGAGCCAGAACTGAGAAAATTACCTGAGGACTGAAACATTTTTGACATAAGTCTCAAATGCAGTTCAAGTCTTTTATATTTCTTCGTCGTTGTTCTAGTTTTGTTTCATCTCAGAATGTGAGGGATGGTAGTGATGATGGAAAGATTGGACAGCTGGCCTCAGTTCCCCATGTTGGATACAGACAGAAACACTGTGAGATGCCCTCTTTCAGGAGCCTCAGAGCCTGTGCAGCAGAAACATTTAACTATTTCTTGCTGAAGGAATTGTGCAACAGGAAGGATCTATTTCACCTCCACTGCTTCAGCAGATCCTGTATGCTAAAAGATTTCCTCTCTAAGTGGAAAGGCTGTAATTTCAAACCCATTTGCAACTAATGTGCTGAATTTGCTGTGCCAGCATGAAAAATTCTCAAATCTCCTTACTGCCATAAGGCCCAATAAGAAGTTGCTGAGCAATCCCACTTTGATCCATCCACCAAACATGGGAAAGAAGCATATGAGTTTTTAAATATAACCAAGTCTAGGACAATGAAACCAGCATGAAATCTGACTTACAAGTCAAAGCAGTCCTCTAGAAGACTGTTTTTAAGTAATTCTGTCTCTCTCTACCCAACTGACAGTCACCCCATTAAACTACTTTACCAGCCTGTGTCTTTTTTCAGTTATCATCCACCTCATGTCCCAAAGGGTAAGAGTAAGGGCTCCACCGCCATCTGAAGAAATGAAACCAAGACTGGACTCTCACATTTTCTGCTTAAATGCCTTTTAAAATATGTAGGGAAAGGTAACTGGGGTAAGAAGCCAATTTATATTTCCCATTATCAACAGGTCAGTTCTCAGGCAGGTAACTGTAGGCAGTTCTGGCTTCCTCTGTGCCACTTACAGCTTGAAGCAAGTAAGAGAGTCTATCCATGCTCCTGCTGGCATAGGCAAAATAGGGAAAATAAATACATGAGGTTTGAAGCATACAGGCTTCTAAAAGGGTTGTATGCAGAAATTTTTTCACCAATTTTTCATAATGCCCTGACTCACATACTTAAATCATCACAGTTTTAAAGGTGGTTTTTTATATCAACTACAAAATTTTAGCAAATGTGCAACAATTGAGGGATAGGAGAATGATTCTACAACACTTTTTCATTATATATCCTTCTGGATTGACAAGATACAGTTACACTACTGTATGCCATGCTAGACATAGCAAGAATGGGACTGTTCCACAAGGTAAGGCCACCAGGGTGATGCCAGAAAAAAAACAAGGCAGTGCCCTCAGTGGCAGGGCACAGTCCCAGGACCTAAGCAGGGCAGGGATGGTAATCATCAAATACAGGCAGTCCAGTTAGGATCAGCAGGCACAGAACAAGACATAAGTCTGCCCACAGCTCTGCTCAGGCAAGGGCTGAGGCCCAAGCTCACCTTGAGCCCAAGGCTCACGGGTCCAGGTTGGGGCCAGGCACTGCAATTGAGGGCTATCCCCCAAAAACTTCAGTGACATTAATTAGAGCACTGTCTGCACTAATGCTTAATGCTTTGTAGAAGGCAAAAAAATTTCACAGGTGGAAATCAAACACTGATATATGACAGATAAATTTACTTTAAAAAAAAAAAAAAAACCAACAAAACTTAATAAGACTGACAAAGGAAAGAAAAATAAAAGGACTGCAGGACCATTCAACGAGACCTTGATAGGCTGGAGAGTTGGGCGGGGAGAAACTTAATGAATTTCAACAAGGGCAAGTGTAGAGTTTTGCATCTGGGGAAGAACAACCCCATGTACCAGTACAGGTTGGGAGCTGACCTGCTGGAGAGCAGTGTAGGGGAAAGGGACCTGGGGGTCCTGGTGGACAGCAGGATGACCATGAGCCAGCAATATGCCCTTGTGGCCAAGAAGGCCAATGGCATCCTGGGGTGTATTAGAAAGGGAGTGGTTAGTAGGTCGAGAGAGGTTCTCCTTCCCCTCTATTCTGCCCTGGTGAGGCCACATCTGGAGTATTGTGTCCAGTTCTGGGCCCCCCAGTTCAAGAAGGACAGGGAACTGCTCGAGAGAGTCCAGCGTAGAGCCACAAAGATGATTAAGGGAGTGGAACATCTCCCTTATGAGGAAAGGCTGAGGGAGCTGGGTCTCTTTAGCTTGGAGAAGAGGAGACTGAGGGGTGACCTCATTAATGTTTATAAATATGTCAAGGGTGAGTGTCATGAGGATGGAGCCAGGCTCTTCTCAGTGACATCCAATGATAGGACAAGGGGCAATGGGTGTAAACTGGAACATAGGAGGTTCCACATAAATGTGAGGAAGAATTTCTTCACAGTGAGGGTGACAGAACACTGGAACAGGCTGCCCAGAGAGGTTGTGGAGTCTCCTTCTCTGGAGACATTCAAAACCCGCCTGGACATGTTCCTGTGTGACCTGATCTAGGTATTCCTGCTCTGGCAGGGGGGTTGGACTAGATGATCTTTTAAGGTCCCTTCCAATCCCTAACATTCTGTGATTCTGTGATTCTGTGACTGTCAAATCACCACACAGGAAAGACCATACACGTTGTCCAATGTAGTCTCCTCCTCCTTTTCTCATTCAAATAATACTGGATAATAAGAACTCTCAAAAAAAAAAAAAAAAAATCAACTATTATTTATTACAATTCAGATACAAAAGTCATTGTGACAACTTGTTTATCTGCCTTCATTTTCAGTGTGACTTCTGAAACCAAAAGGGCAGGTGAATTGTATTCAGCCTCATAGTGTGTTAGCAAACAAGATCCAGTGCATGTGAACAGATACTGTAAGTCAGCACTGACAGATAAAAACTTAAAAGGAAACAGGATAAAAATCATTACTGCTCACAGAGGCCTCTTGCACAGTCGGCATCCAAGAGCCAGACTCGTACACTTTGATAGAGTGAGGAATGCAACCTGAATTCTTTCATTTCTCTGTGATGCCAACAGCTGACATGGCAGGCTTTCTGAGATTGTGGTCAGCATTTTTCCTCTAGCAGAGTATTAATGATACTTTAAGAAAAAGGTGTGAACTTTTTTTTAAAAAAAAAAAACGTATGTGAATAATTGAAGACTTACGCTCTACAGACAAATTATCAGTAACTTTACACGCAGTAGGGACAGTGGCTGTCAGCAGATGGATAAGGTGCCAGATTAGAGGACTTCATTGCCCCACGAAGTGAGAGATCTTTGTCACTTGAAGAATCAGACTAGAGATATCAAGGCAGGAGAGGTTAGATATTGCCCATAACAGATCCCCTGTGACATCTGTCTTTTATAATGGGACCTCACTTGAATTCTATTGTACTACTGTAAATCATAACTTTAGTTACATGTTAATCTCTTCTTAGTCTGTAATTTCTAGCTGGTGTTTTCATTGCAAAATATCAAAGCAGATTGATCTATTATTGGGTTTTTCGGCATCTGTAGCTACACAAAGTGTCAGAGATTTTTACTGAATTAAGCATAGCTTACCTGTAATATCTGAAGCATCCACAGTTTAAATAGATTCCCGAGTGCTATACAGAAACCAGATTTCCCAGGTTTTGATCCTGGGCTTTCAGTTCAGAGTTGCCTTCTTTTGAACAGGTAGGATTTGGAAAAATGAATAAGACAAAAATGTAAGATCTCTTGGAGTTTGGACTGAGAACACTGTTTAGGAGACAGTACTGAATGTTATTTTCTCCATAGTGGTCATGAAGAACCATGGCCAGATACCACATTTTATTTAGTTACTTACATTAAAAAAAAAAAAAAAAAAAAAAAAAAAAGAAAAAAAAAACGCCTTCAGATCACAATTTTTCTTATTTCTTGTAGCAAACAGAAATATTCTGTTGTTCTGTCATACCTTACCTTCAAGATAACTATGGATGCCTTAATTTCCCAGACATTACATCTCCTGTTTATGTTAAATTCTCAGAATAAGAGAAAAGGCAAAAAAGTTATATCGTGTCTAATGACTAGAGTAAAATGGACTTTCAAAAATTGCATGGAAAAATAAACACATAAAAACCCTTTCCAAACACACAAGAGCTGGGTGCTAATTGTTATCAATAAATTCCCCCTTGAAATCAGGTATCTACTTTTATCCTGTACCCAGAGCTAAACTTCAGCACTTGTTCTACCACCCAAAGCCACCACCCCAGCTGAGAAGGGGAATCGAGTTAAAAAGCGAGTAGCCCTGTAGGTCGAAGCAGATTTAACGAAGTAACAAAACTAATACCACCACCACCACCACAAAGTGTACAAGATTCTACTCAGCCTGGTCCTTGGGGTCAGCAGGAAAAACAGAAGACCAAGAGAGAAGAGCCCCAGAAAGAGGAACACAACCCTCTGTGAGCTCCCTCCTTTTACAATGAGCATGATTCAGTGGTATGGGATACACCTGTGAGTCAGCTGCCTTGATTGGATCTCCCAGCTGCCTCGGGGCTACCCATGGCCTGCCTGCATGGCTGGCCCATGGGTCTGTGCCTGGGGAACCAGGATAATCAGGTAAGTAGAATCTGTTCACAAGAAGTTGTACGAGACAGAGGAAAAAGAAAGGACAGAAACTCACTAGTACCACTCAGTGGAAAGCAGAAATGCTTTGTTGATTTCAGAAAGACAGGTGGCCGGATGTGCAGATGAAGATTTGCCTAAGTTTACATTTTTAACTCAAGAGCTTTGTTTCATCATTAGATGTCTGGTACACAATGGCTTGTTTTAGAGAGGCACACAAGGAGTAGAACTGAATGGGTAGTGATTCGCAGACAAGTGCTTTTTGTCACTGTTCAGGACGGAGGGCAAATAAATAACTTAAAAATGTATAAACACAGATCTCTCTCCCTTTCCTTCACCTCCTCCAATGGCTCTGTGCCTTCCTGCAAATGCAAACACAGATAGCACCAGTAACAACTGATCCCTCATGGCTTTGCCACATCTCCTCTGTATCACTGCCTAGACCCAGAAGAAAATCACATGAAGACCACAACCCAGGCCCAAAAGCAGAAAGAGGAGAAAAAATACTACATCTACATGCTCTGACATCTTCGGGCACACACTTAAGACTTTCATAAGCCTAAAATAGAAGCAAAATATTATCACAGGAGTTCCTTTCCAACTGGTCTATGAAATAGAACTGTTCACTTATGCTATGAATTCTGGTTGAGTTTTGATCTACTGAATTGGCAGCACAGTAGGTTCATTAATGCCTGGCAAGCCACTTGTTTAATCTGCTTAGAGAGCAGGATACAGAAAAATATAGGTTTATCATGTAATTTATAGGAAAACATAGCAAAGTCAGCTCCAAAGCTTTTCTCCATATTAAGTGGTCTTAAATTTTTATGTATAAAACTAGTAAATTTTAAGTTCAAATGCATCTTTGAAGAGATTTTATGTGGAATACAAAAGGATTAATGAAGGACCTTATAATTGACCTTAGGAATTGTGGCTCTATTCCAGACAGCTGTAACTGCTCTTAGTTCACAGACATTTTGTACAGAATAAAAGATTTAAATTAGAGGTTATCTATTCTTAAAGGTTTGTATCAATAGACAGCACTCTAATTTAAAACCCATATAATTTTCAATCCATTTTTTAATGCCACATACACACTGAAAATAGCTGTGTTAGCAGTCGTTCTGGGCAGATTTACATTTCTCCCAGCTTTTCCATCCATTTTTTTTTTTTTTCAACTGACATTTTAGCGGAGATTAAATCACTGAAAATCTTGTTCTTTCTTTTATGTCCGGTTCAAACTTCCCTGGTAATAAACTTAACCTCTTAGATTTGCACAAGTCTACTCCACATTCTTCACGCCCTCAAGCATTAAGTCATCTTAGCTGACTGCTTTTGCTGACCTGATTTCACTTCATAACTTTATTTTCTGCCATATCAGATTATTCCTACCATTCAGTGTTGCTTATCATTATACAATGTCTATTAACAAAATATTTAACTAAAACAGATTGAGAAATAGATTCTCATAGATTTTAATTATGTGTATTATCAAAGTGTTTACTGATGGCTTGCAGCAGAGGACCACAGAAATTACAGGAAGGTCTTTATTCACTCATTAACAACTCTTAGCATTTCTTACGGAAGTTGTACTATCTAAATCATAGATTTGCACTTTATCAGCTAAGGCTCACCTTCAACTTACAAGTTCCTGTTAAACTGACTACGTGTCTGACAATTACAACACAGGATGGGCAATTGCCTTTATTTTAGTGGATATCCCTTATCTGAAACCTGATTTTTACTGAGTAAGAATTTACTTAAAATAGATTAGTGTATTTATCAAGCAGTCATGTATATACTTTTGCTGTTACTTCCTGTTCAGCTTTTGGCAGTCTCCTCTCAGTCTGTGACTAGAAGGGGTGGAATGCCCTCTGCAATGCCCATGGACTCCTGCTGCTGTCCTTTTGACAGTACATAGCAATCAGACAATATGCATCAGGTCATCTCACTGATTCATCTGGAAATTAACCTTGCAACAGGAACAACAAAAACAAAAATAGGTTTCAGACACCTTCTAACTGCAAGTAAGAGGTGGCAGGTATGTGCAGCTTAAAGTTTGAAGAACAGCAGGACAATTTATTTCAATGGAAGCCTGAAATGTGCCAGCTGAAGCCATATATCAAGGTACAGATGTACATGTAGGATTTTAACGCCAAGATTAAGTCAGTCTTACATGCTGATCTCTAAAATTATGTACTATCTTTTTACATATGTCCTATTGTTTATTGAAACACATTTAGTAACCGTAACTAAAATCTGACTTGGATCATAGCTATTGAAAATTAACAAGGGATTTCCTTCTAAATGCAATCTGAATTGTTTCAAAAAAATATTTTAAAACATTTATGCTTACATTTGAAACATATAGACACAAATCATTTTATGTCAGACTCTCTAAAGGTATGCAAATATCATTAAAAATATATTAAGGAAAACTGATAGATTATATCTTAGGAGAGCTGTTTATCACTATAGCATTTCATAACGTGAAACAAGGGCATCAGTATAATTTCACTGCAGGGGGATTTTGCCACCGCACCTGAGGAATTGTGGCTCAGTTGAGGAATAATACACATTTAACCACTGATTGAATAAATATTCTCATCTCAAGAGTGTTCCAAATATAACCTGGAAAGTCTCTCTGTTCTAAAAGTTCTAGCTGCATTTCTGAAGAAAAATAAGAAGCAAAAGCTTTAGAATTGTGCTAAAATGGAGAGAGTCATGCTATTATATGTACTGCATTATGTTACAGGATGAGTGTTATATTAACTACTGAGTTCCTTCTCTCTAAAATGAAATTAATTTAACTCTAGTTTCAAATGCACAGAAGGACCTTCATACATCTTAGAGCTGAAGCCCAAATACTGAAGAATAAAGTTCTTTTCAGTGACTTCTATTGCCATACCTACGTTAATTTTTGTTTCAGGAGTTCCCACAGAAAAATACTACCTCTTTCTCCCTCAAGCATTTTGCAGTAGTTCTTAGAAACAGAAACATATCCATCTGTAATGTATTAATTCTAGCAAAATGACTGGGAAATCTGGAAATGGATGAGTATATTGCAGGCTGAAGGAAAGAGCTTTTATTTCTAGCTTCCTAATAATTCTGCTGTGTGAACAGTAACACCTTTTGGTTCTGAATTACTGAATACTACCCCAAGGAATCCCTGCAAATAAAGTCTTTAGGAAAGATATTTACTGTAAAATCTGCTTATCGTTCCTTTCCCTGTTTTGTTGTTGTGTGGAGTTTTTTCTGCATTCTTACATTCACATCCATACAAGTGTATCTGATAAGGTAAACATTTTGACTTGCAAATATTGTGTATGATAGACTAACTATAAAATCAGTTGTACAAGTACAGAAAGCATTATTGCAGAAGTTGAATTTACAGAATTGAAGCTTTCAATGAATATCTATATGTAGATAGAGATTAAAACACAGAATGTATTCAGTTTTGATCAATTTCAAAGGAATAAGAGAATTTAAAGGTTCAGAAAAGGCAGGAAAAAAATGAATGCAAGCAGATAAATTCCTTTATAATATAATACAGTATAATAGCAGCATTCTGTCACAAGAGTGTTCTAAAAATAGGAAGACAACTTTGGAAGAGCTGAATCTGGGCATGAACTAGTAGAAAAAAATTCAAGGAATTAGCCTGGCATGAGAAAACTAGTCATATTAGGAAAGCTGGAAACTAAGACCCACAAAGCAAATATTTTGCAACTCTGCACCTACAAAATCTCCCTCGACTAGCAAAAAATATAATAAACATGAGCACAGTGAAGGCAGATGCACATTCACTGGAGTCTGCAAAGAGTATGAAAAAAAAATTAGAAAGGTGTGAGTTGCTCCATTCATCTAATATGATAACTCTGAAATCTAGTAGTAGTAAACTAAAGATACCATCCTGAAACTGGTACCTTATATAAACCCCAATATAATTAACTCTCCTTGCAAGAGAAGCAGCCTGAAGACAAAAAATACTGAGTATTATTTAAACAGAATTCTAGGTTTAATTAATTTATTTTAAAATCCTAAATGCTATCCAGAAATCACTTTTTTTTTTCAAAGCCTTATAATTCTTATAACTATTTTTTTTGTCAAATAAAATGAATTTAATACTTCACAATTTAGAATGAGTGGCACAAGGTAAAATAGACAGAAATCAAACTACATAGTACAAGGGCTACTTCAAAGATGTGCTTTTTCATATTTCATTTTAAAATCTCCATTCTCCCCTATTTTTCTGAAATTGATGTAAAATGTCCAGTTTTGTTATAGTATATAGTTATATCCATGGGCCTAATCACAGAACTAAATCCATTCAAAGATACGTGTGCCTTTCCTTACCACTCACCAGTGTTAACTCTGCAACATCAACATCAATACTCATTTCTGTTCTTTGCCTTACAAGGTATAAACCTGAAAAATGCTGTAGAAATAAGAATGAGACTAATAGTGTTGTTGAGCTTCATCGTAGCTAATGAATAATATTTGGGGGGGAAATAAAAAAACAAAAAAGACAAAAACAACCAAAAAAACCCAACTTGGAGTGAATTAATTTGTCTTTAAGTGTGTTTCAACAAATTGACATTTTGTTCATATAAGAGCTGTAAATTTTACATTGCATGAAACTATTAATAGCTAAGGAGGGATTGAACATAATAGGTTCATTAAATCTGAAGTGTTGAGACATTATTTCAAATAATCAACAAAAGCAAGGTTCTGAGAAGGAAACTTTGCCAGTAACTGGCCAAACAACATTACCTGGCATGACAGGAAATCAGTACATGGCAACAAGCCAACTTCTAAGGCTTTCATCAGCTGTTTTAATCACCAAAGATTATTATTCCAACTTTAAGAAGCTTATGTGATTTATCTTCATGGGTTTGACAAAAGAAAGTCAGCAGTCATTCCGAGAGAGGCACTACTATTGTGCTCTGTGATATTTTAGACTGTCAGGAAGTAGTACAATGTACATGATATACTCTGTGTAATCCTTACATTCCTGATTGTATAAGCTGCAACAGAAAAGCTCTATGTGATGATGACCACCTACTTAAGTGTGAAATTGGACATAATGCAGGACCAGTGTTCCTCTTTTCTTTCCTCCATAATGTAATTACATGTTATGGAAATGCAGAACAGTCTATGACTGAAAGAAAAAGGTTCATTCTTCCTCTTAGAAAGGCTGTAAGAAAGCCATGCTTACTCCATAGAATAGTTATTTTGAAAGGGCTAATGTAAAGAACTAATTTTTTAAGAAGTTTGTAACACAGAAATAAAACTGATGGAGTTTCGCTACAAAATACATTAGATTATGTGAAATACATTTACCATGACAGAGACCATGTCAACCATAGAACAGATACTGTTCACATCTGAAAATACAGGATGACCACAATTCCCTAAGCAACTGGCTCCAGCCCTGCCCTGACAGGCACTCCTGCTTCCATCTCCCAGGGCTCCCAGAGGGATGCAACAGGCTGCTCCTGAGATAGCAAAGCTCCTCCTTGCCCCAGCAAAGTGGTACTAACCACAGTGATAAAGCCACTGACTCACAGGACATGGTAGAAGCCTGTGCTTGCAATCACTTCTATTCTCAAGGAAACCAGTGATATCCCTAGTCTATTAGATAACAAATTCCCAAGGATAGCAGATTTTCCATAATATGCATACTACATTTTACAAAGCCAAAGACAAGTGAAAAGGAAGTTCCACACTTAAAACTTACTCTTCTTATCAGATTCATAGTCCTACAATATCGCATTTTGATAACACTGAACTCCATTGAAAAAAACTGTATTGACTTCATGGCAGTCAAGAATCATCCCTGGAAGATCTCTTTGGGATTCTCTTTCTGAGCTATTAAACCTAGCCCATCAACTTCCAGCAATTTAGAGGATGAACTTGTCCAAATTCATACGTAAAAATTCCTACTGATTTAAGAGTGTAGTCTGATGGAGGTTTCAGAGAAATGTTCTGATCTTGAATAGGACCATATCAAGGCTTCAGTTTTGGAAAGATTTCTGGGATCCTAGGTAAGATAGTCTATATCAATGTTAAATATTATAATAAAATTCATTCTCGGAGGGTTTTTTTAAATGATAGAGTATTTAACACCATCTGATATCTGGTTTGACTTTGGAATAATTTGATTCACATTCAAACTGGGTCAAGATCTTAAAGGAAAAGGAGAGTGGATAAAATAAGAACTTTTATTCAAGAAGATAGATGCCTTGGCCCTCCATATTAACCATCCTCTGTCAAAAGCTTGCTTACTATTATATGTTGTCGGAGACCAAGAAAGGTCTTTGACTTCTTCATGAAAAGGTACACCACCTACACCATTTATGAAGTAGGCAACTGTCAAGATGATGCCTTCTCATGCTATTCACTTACTATTAATAGAAGATGTAGGGACAGACATTTTTAATGCCTTTGACACCCTGCCGAGAGATATGTTTAGGTTGCAGACATCACAAGAGAAGTATTAATGAGTTTCTCGTCCTTTTTGTCCCTCCACATGAAACATCACTGGTGAGCAGTGATATAATTTTTATAAATAGCAGAATTAGGAAAATGCTGAAAGTGGCTATAAAGGCTTTACTTTCTTCATACTGCTTCTTACTTCCATAAAGTATTGCAGTTTTCTCATGGGTATATTTTGGCATCCTTTTTGATAAGGACGTTACCAATTTCACACATACCACAAAGAAAGGTTATCAGTTACAGATCAGTTCTATGAAACGTTAAGTTTTATGGAAGTACCTCCTTTTCTCTCTCTCTCTCACTATTGTATTCCTTGTCTAGGTCTACACACAGAAGACACTGATAAATTTGTGCTCAGGACAAAATTTACAGCTTCTAATGACACAGTTTGTAAACTAACAAAGACAGGTTCAAGTCTGAAGAAGCACAGTACCACAGAGTAAAGTTGCTACTCAAACATGTCTAAAAGAACATAGTCTTGTGGTCTTTCTGTCAGCTTTCACTCCTTCCCTCATTTTTATAGAATGATTTTGATAAAGTATGGAGCAAAAACCATAGACACAACTTTCAAGTAATGCAAATGCATTGACTCAGTGATCATGCAAAGCCATCTGGCCGTTCCCACATCTTTGCTACAGGCCTGCTAATAAAAGGCAGACAAGTAACCTCTCTTAAGGTCCAGGTCTACCACTGGGAACACCCCATCCTCCTTCACAGCCCAGAAAACTGACAACTTTCACATCATGCCCTGACAGATCAAGTAGCCAACTGAACATCAGAGCAAGAGGACCGCACACAAAGAGCAGCCTGTCAACACATCATCTCTTTTAAGCTGAAGTGTCTGCAGATAAAACTCCTCTGTCACTCATAACTGAGGAAAGAGCATACAATAAAAATAAAAAAAAAAAAAACACAACAATTCCTGTCAGACTGTTGAGACTCAGGCTGTTTAACAGTGTAACAGCAGGAACAGCTTAACTGGGACTACATGATATTCAGAGGACTATCTACAGTTTGGACTGGATTTTAACTCCCTGTCTCTCCCTCTTTAACAGTCTCCAACTTCACTCCATACCTTTTCATCTTCTCTTGCCTGACTCTGTTTCCTTCCATTCCACATTCATTTTTTTCCCTTTTATTTTATTTCATTACAACTCTTATTACCTCCCACAAAAAAAAACAACTGCGATGCCAAGCTGATATTTCCTACCGTTGTACTGTCCCTTCTGTTCATTCATTATCACTTTCTACCTCAGTCTTGAACTGTGATAATCTACTGTACAATTTCATTGAAATTGAGATTGCCTTTACTATTTTACATTTGCCAGGTGCCTGCCAGAAAAAGTATAAAAACAATACAAAAAAGTCATAATTAAGAACAGGGCATTAGGGACTTACAATTAATAAACAAGCATTATCTTCAAGAAACACATTTCCAGTTTAGCCCATATGTGACAAATCAGTGAACAAACAGAAACTCTAAAAATCATTATTATATGGACCAAAGTATTTTGAGACACTTCAGTTTCACAGGTAATACAAAGGCCTGGTAGCACGCAGTGTTCATGTTAAGACTCTGCAAGCGCAGATGGTGTGTTCCTGACTGTCTGCTGTTGTTGCTGTGGCTTTTTTGACTGTTTCTGGGTGATGTTTTGAATTCTGTACATACCATCATTCAGATGGATGGTGACATTATATATATTGTAATTCAAGGATATTTGCCACAGGCAGAAAAGACAGACAGGATTCATAAGGAAATATGAAAAAATTATATATAAAATATTCAGACTTACTGTATGTTAAAATCATTGCTAAATATTCATAATTCAATTTCTTCAGTACCTAGAGTTCTTTGCATAGCATACAGTGGGATATTTTATGATTATTACAATTATTTTTTGCCTTCAAGTATGTACTACATCTCTCACCAGGGAGAAAAAACAAACACGAAAAAACACAACACACAAATGACTGTCCCTGCTCTAAGAAATTGCCAACATGGGACTGTTGTAACCCAGAAGAAATTATGAAGCACAAAGGGAAGCTGAGGGAAACTATCAGAGTTTTGCAGTAAATATCATCAACATTGTTCCATCTGAAATTATACCACAGTGAGAGCAGGTGGATACAACACAGGTTTAGATGTTTGAAGTTGAAGAACACTGCTGCAATTCATGTAAATTCAGTTTGTACAGATTTGCTTTTGCTTGCCTGCCTTTGGGGCTGTTGAAATATTTTATTTCTTCTCTTCTGTCCATTCTCTCCTCTGGTTTAATCCCCTTTTGTAAGGTGTTGCAACACTGCTCATACACAGGAAGCCCAAGCTCCATGATGACAGCTGCAAAATTGATAGCTCTTCCATGTTCCACCTGGTTTATACACATGAAAACAGCTCCCTTTCCAACAATTGCAGTCTACAGTGAAACAGTGTGTATAAAAATGTGCCCACAGCAACAGTCAGGAACTGAGAAGGTGTGTGTGACAGTTAACACTTTTCTCAAATGGCTTGACAAGGATATCGCGAAGATTATAATCACCTATCACAGAATATCTATATAAAGACCTTAGAAAACATGAGGGGGTAAAAAAAAAAAAAGAAAAAAAAGGAATGCAAATTTGTGAATCATATTTCTAAATCTCTTTGGATTTCACCAGTGAAAGAAAAAGTTTTTAATGAGGCAGTACATCCTATTCATAGTTAAATCTGTGCAAATCTAGCACAAAACCACTGCCTTATCAGAAGTTTTTAAGAATTTACAGAATCTGTCACAATCAGTTGTTACGCATTTTCCTGAAAAGCCTTCCTACAGGTTCAAATTTCAGCTTCAAATTACAACCAAAAACTTACAGGAAAAATAATTATATAACTGAGCAGGAATAGCCCTGAGTATTTTTTACACAATCATTATAGTTACCATAAATTTGCATGACTCATGGACATAGTGAGAGCAAAACAATGGCAAACCTGCCTACATCTGTGGCAAATGGCAGATGCAAAAGTCAGGCCCCTGCCTTTGAACTCTCCTAGTATTGCAATTTAGTGCCTAGATGTCATTCACCATCCCTTTATGTCACCTTCTTCCACTACAACTGTCAGGAAACCTGAAATACAATTACAACCTAATATATTTCTGACAAAAAAAACAAACAAACATAAAAAACCCTGGCTTCCATTTTACATGAGAGCTTAAATGTAAACTAGCAACATTTGTCCTAAGTCTTATTTTTAAATTATATAAGATCTAGAACTAAGGAATTAAAGGAAATAAAATGTGCTAACATGTTGTTATCTTTTGTTGTATGTTTGAGGCAAAAAAAAGCACAAATTCACGAAGAGAATTATCATTTATATTTTTAGTACATTAAAACTTGAGAAGTTTTCTCATATACGCCAATGTATGACACATTGTTTTCTCTACTTCTGCATCTGATCTCTCACAACCATAATCATCTAGGATTACCATTAAACATGTACATGTTTTTAAAGGAGGCTAATCTTACTTCAGTTTGAAGTAGATAGGGTTAGACATTAAAGTCTGCATGAATAGTCCATTTCCTATTAGGATTCATGCAAGCTACCTGTCCTCTGAGGCTCTGATTTTGCAGCTGTCATCTTTCCCAGCGTTTGGGCAATGAAGGAATCTTTTGTTCTCCTGAAAAGTGGTGCATTGTTCCCTGCTCAGGTGCCCAGAACAAAACGTATAACGCAATACAATGAGCTTCTCTCCAGACTGACTTAAGAGTTTTTCTTCTTTATTGAAGATTTTTCACGGAATGAAACTTTCCTTGTGCAGGCTAAGAAAAATTGCAACTTTGTATCAAAGATCTTGAGATACCTGATAAAGATTTCAAAATATTTTTAAATGGTATTAAATGTCTGAGCCAAATCTACTCTCTTTACAAATGTAGTTGTAGCAGTAAAAAGAATGGGTTTATTTTGCTTAAGCTATCCTCACACTTTGTTTATTTCAATAATGATATCCATCTTATTTCCAGACATTTCCAAAACATATTCAGCTGCTTTTATTTATTCTGGTTGCTAATGAGAAATCCGCATCCTGTGAGTTTCCCTTGCATCCCCCTGCATTGCTAGAGCAAAGATCTTCAGAATTATTTTTGCCTATTTCATACACTTTTTTAATCTATCCCATTGCAGAATGGTGCTGCCTCATCACCTCTAACTCACACTGAATTCATAAACCCAAAAAAAATTACAAAGGCCAATTGACTAATGTGGAAGAAATTCCTGTGAAACACATTGTTCAATTGATTTTTTTTTAATATATTCTCAGACACATGTTCAGTTCTCTACAAGATTTCACAAGTTAGGCAGAACCCTCTAGAAAAAAAAAAACCAACAGAGATTACTCTGAGAAGCAACTTTGTTCATTATCAAAGGAGAGAAAATGTCAAGGCACAGGTGTAGCAGGCGAATATATGAGAATTAGATCAAGGAGGTGAGAACCTGTAACTCATGCAACAACTGACAGTGAGCCTGCATTAGCACTTTTGTTTGGATTGGTAATGCACTTTCAGTACAAATCTCCTAATATTATTCAGTTAACATGCTTTGATTTGCACCACAGAGTTGTCTCAGACCACAAAAAATGGATCACTTTAGATGAAACTGAACCAGGAGATGTGCATCTTGTTAATGCCAACATAAACCTGGGTCAGGGTGCTCCAGCTGCTAATTGGCATACAGACCAGAGCACCAGACTAGAGCTAGTCTGAAATAAAATCTCCAAACCACGCACGAGCATGGTGGGTCTGGGTCCTCCAAATCAAGTGGTTTTCTTTCCAGATCTGTTTATATTATGCTTCAGTGCTTATCAATATAGATCTAGTGCAACAGAAGCAGAAAACAAATAAGCCTTACTAGATCAAGGGTACTTGCTGGGCAGCAAAAAGTGTTGCACAGCATTTGATGAAACTGAAAAGGCCACCAAACTGGCTGAAGCAAAACCCATCACCTATCAAAAAAAAAAGTTACCAGGAGAAGATTAACAATAAAACACCTTTATTTCTAGTCTATCTGGTTGTCCTTTCCTACTGAAAGGATCAGCTATTCTTGTTTTAATAAAAACTGGCTCCTCTAAAGAAAACTCAAAGGCTTTTAGAATCAGGAACTCACTATAAAGCAAAGATCTCTGCACACCCACCTCAAAGTCCTGCCTGACCATAGGTCTCACTGCACAAGCATCACTGTGGAGTTTCTGGGCCAACTTGAAACACAGTTCTCAAAAGTGCAGGGACAGCCTCGATGCTACAGGAACAAAGGCCAAAGGAACACACAACACACAAATGAGATGTATACCCAGTATAAAACACTGCCAATGCTCTGGAAGTATTCAGGCCAATGCCATTTTTGCCAGAAGCCACATCAGCTCCACCCATGCAGGTGTGTATGCTCTGAATTAAAGGGCATAGCATAGAAAAACACTTGTGATATAAGTTCTGGTTAAATATAAGCTATCAGTTGGGCTCCTAAATACAGTAAAATAAATCATGTTTAGAGAATATTTCTATTCTACGGATCTGTGAATATAATACTAAGCTCTTTCTTTATAGGGAGAATATGGCAAGATGTTCTTAAAGGTTATTATGTGCATTTCTTAGCTGCAGGCTGATCATAAGTTCCTTCTCATCACTGCTTTGCCTTTGTACCGGAAGATGGTACAATGCATGGTATGTAAAGCTATCAGTTCAGGACAGCAGTGTACTCATCCTGACCTCAATCACATGAAAAACAGAAGGGCAGGTACAGGTCATTAGGTAATTAAGCACAGAGCTTACTGCTAGCAGCATTTAGTACTTGATATATGTTCATCCTGACAAGCTGGAGAGGCTATAAAATGTGGTTACCATGAATGCATTTTGAAAGATTCTTTCCGAATTTGTGATAATCAGCTTTATTTACCAGAAAATATAGAGAACAGTTTATAAAACGTCCACAGCTCTGTGAAGCAATAAATGGTTCTTGCATTTGCTATATTGAGGGCTCAGTATTGGGGCCAGTTCTGTCTAATATCTTTACCAATGATCTGGATACGAGCACTGAGTGCACCCTCAGTACGTTTGCAGATGACAAGATGGGCATGAGTGTTGATCTGCCTGAGGGTAGGAAGGCTTTGCAGAGGAATCTGGACAGGCTGGAGCGAAGGGCTGAGGCCAAATGTATGGGTTTCAATAATGCCAAGTGCCAGGTCCTGCACTTCGGCCACAACCACCCCATGCAATGCTACAGGCTTGGGCAAGAGTGGCTGGAAAGCTGCCTGGCGGAAAAGGGCCTTGGGGGTGCTGGTCAACAGCTGGCTAAATATGAGCCAGCAATGTGCCCAGGTGGCCAAGAAGGCCAGTAGCATCCTGGCCTGCATCAGAAATAGTGTGGCCAGCAGGACTAGGGAAGTGATTGTCCCCTTGTACTCAGCACTGGTGAGGCCGCATCTCAAATACTGTGTTCAGTTTTGGGCCTCTCACTAGAAGAACACTGAACTGCTGGAGCGTGTTCAAGGAAGGGCAATGAAGCTGGTGAAGGGTCTGGAGCAGAAGTCTTATGAGCAGCTGAGGGAACTGGGTTTATTCAGTCTGGAGAAAAGGAGGCTCAGGGCAGACCTTATCACCCTCTACAACTACCTGAAAGGAGGCTGTAATGAGGCAGGGGTTGGTCTCTTCTGAGTAACAAGCGATAAGATGAGAGGAAATGGCCTCAAGTTGCACCAGGGGAGGTTAGATTCGATATTAGGAAAAATTTCTTCACTGAAAGGGTTGTCAAGCACTTGAACAGGTTGCCCAGGGCTGTGGTTGAACCACCATCCCTGGAGGTACTTAAAAGATGTGTAGATGTGGTGCTGAGAGACATAGTTTAGTGGTGGACTTGGCAGTGTTAGGCTAACAGTTGGACTTCATGAGCTTAAAGGTCCTTTCCAACCAAAACAATTTTATGATTCTATGATAAAAAGGCTTAGAAAGGCACTAGTTACTCAAACCCTAAGGAGTCTTCTGTGGTACACTGCAATAATATACAGTCTCAGTGAAGAACCTTCCTGTGTTACCCTACAGTTATCATGTAGTTAGTACAAGGTTTTTGCTTACAGGATACCTCTTTTCTATCCTCTTCCTGTCTTTTTCCCAAAAACTGATTACTCATGCAAACTACAGCATTTTTTTTCTCCTTGGCTACTGTTGTTGTGCCCCAACTTGCAAAGTGCTTATTCTCAGATTTCCTTACTTTTGATGTCTGACCTACAGGTGCTCAGAAGGTTTTCTATATCAATTAGTGGATTTATTTTTTAACTCATATAATACTAACACAAACTAACCTTTCCAATTAATTCCCACATTACCTCTTTCAGATCGTTAGTAAGGTTTATTAAAATACTGGAAAGACAGAGCTGGCAAGAGCAGCCATGGTTACATGTGGAAACAGTAGGTGGAAGAAAAATTCTCTTCCAGCTTCACCAGACTCGAACATCTGCTAATAGAATTTAGGAGGAAAGTTCCAGTAAGCACACGCATTTCTGTAGTCCTACCTGATAGTGATTCTTTTGTAATACGCCACCTGAACTGATGAACTAGCTCCTAGTGGAAAAAGTGTCTTTTCTCTTTGTACTTGACTGCTACACATCTGTAAGGTGAAAAGCAGACTGGCTAGACTGTCAGCTCTGGAGTATGCTATTTTCACTACAAGTCTAGTGAATAACATGTAGAACTATAAATTTGTCTTCTGCTGATTAGGAGCAGCAAACTGACTTCTATGCTCAAAAGACTGCTGAACAAACCAAGTCTGTGATGTGAGGTATAAGAGAAGCAATCTTTTTTCTTGTAATTTTGGCTGTCACAGAGTGCAGTTTCAGACTAGGTGAAATCCAATCTAATGGCCACTCAAAAAAGCCACCTCTGCTCCTTATTTCTGCCTCCACTTATGCACTCTAGCCCATTCATTTGTGTTAATGACTGTGTGGCTTCAGGGTGTCTCAGCTCAACCGACTTATCTGACAGAAGACTGAACAACTGAAAAAAAAAAAAGATTGGTTTTCTGTCAGATCAGCAAACTGAACTGATTCATCCTATGAACATATGTCTTCAATAAATGTATTGGTATTAATACAGACAGCAAACTTCAAAGTGGTGCACTTTTGAAACTGCTGTGAAGAGTGAGGTGGGAACATGCAGCTAGCGATAAGAGTCTGCACTTTGTAAAACAGAGACACTTTTTCAAACAAATATTTCAGCTTGATTTTTCTCTCTTGACATGTTGAAATTGTTTTTCAGTGCTGTACATTAGTTATTAGTTATTCTCATTAATATTTTAGGGAGAGGATAGAGACATTGCTTTATTTAACTCTCAATCAGAGAAACTGCTGTTTGCATGCGTGGCTCCAAAATAGTTTAGCTCTTGTTCTGTAAAGGTTTGAAATACTAACATGCAACCAACTTTCTTCAGGTAGACACAAATGTCAGCTTTCAATATGAAATCAAGTACAACAGGAATGAGATGAGAACTACATAATACATACCCAACCTGTACTTGAATTAGTTCTTTAGTGAGCATCCTCATACACTTGTCACTAAATCATTGTTGAAAGATGGCTTTCCAAGGACAATTAGTACTCTTTAAGAACACTCTTCAGCAAAAGGACCAAAATTAGGGCATGCACTAGACTAATTTTCTGATTTTAGTAACTTACATTTTAAGGTCACAAATTTCCCACAGAGATGTATTCTTGCCCACTAACTGCTGCAAGTCCTCCCAATTCTGGTGCTCAGTATCCATTAGATAGTGATGCCTGTGCAAACATTCAGCTATTTAGCTGTTTCTCTGCAATAGTCAAATACACTGAAAAAGTTAGTCCTGTGACAGCCTAGGCAACTGTGTGACACAGTTTCGTATTTCTTTTAAAAAGCAAATAGATAACAAGAAATGCAAACAGATTAAATGGATTCTCTTTATAATGCACAATATGCCAGGAATTGGGCAGCAAGTCAGCCATAAAATTTGCTCCATTACACACATCACCTAAACACATTTCCATTATGGCCTGTGATTTTTTTTCACCCCTCACAATAAAACTCAGTATGGCATGATGGAGATTTTAAGTACTCTGAAACTGTGTTTATGTTATCAGTCATTTCAATATAGTATTTATACAGTCAAATTTTTTTTTTAGACTTACTGCTACCTCTGTTCTCCATGCTTTTTAACTCACATCTTTTGTGCTTTGCAGAGCACTTCTATTAACATCTTTTTGTGATTCATCCTTATAGCCTAGCATGGCATTCAATGACATTTGACAAGTTAGTTATCAAATACTTAAAGGTCAAGGCTAGGAACTTCAGAATATTAACTGCCACTAGATAATATGCATTTTTTTAAATATCAAAGTACATTTTTCAACTGTAATTTCTCTCTACTAAGGAAAACTATTTTTAAAGATACTTATTTATATTCATGGAGAACTATAAACTGTAATTTCTATAGAAGTTAGAACACTGTCATAGTAGGAATACAATTTTACAAATAATCTCCCTGGAGATACAGTGACAATTTTAGCTTGCATTATTTATGATTTCTGCCTATGAAGTTAAAATCAGATAAAATGGGCACATTTGAACTTGATTACATACACTCTGCAGGAATGCTACTTCCATTAGATTATTCTTATATCCTTAGAATATTTAAGTTGTAAAGGTAAGGTATATTTTAGTATGACCTCAGTTTATGGAACAAAACTCTCACATTTCAGCCCAAGAAAGAAGTAAAAATGACAGAAAGACTGGCTTATGTCTCTTCGTATCCTGACCACATTTTCTATCTTTACCTCTGGTCATTCATGCTAAATCTGTAATTTGAGTGTATTTCTGGGTAGAACACTGGTCAAAAGCATGTTCTACTCCTCTCTGGCATGGACATATGAACATCATTCTGTATTTTGCAGGTTTTGGGTGACACTCTTTGGCCTCCTAGGCTAAAAGACTCAGGAGCATTCAGAGCTGTGTGCAACAGTCTCTGTACCTTGAACTATAGGAGAAAGTCTTCATAGGAAAAGATACATTCACATACTGAATACAGAGAGGACACAACATATGCTCACCGCTTAGTTTCTTTTATTCATTTTACTAAAAAACTGTGCTTTTAAATCATATACAACCTTCTGGACTAACCATTCACCTTATTTGCTTCTTCATCTTGCACGAGCAGTCGCTTTTCTATGAGAAGCGGCTTACAAGAAAGGGAAATACTACTGAAATGCTTATCATTTGTCTAAGCTTTAGGATTTCAGACCACCTTGCTGGCTGCTTTCCTTTGAAAAGAAATATATGTAAATCTATTGAAGATTTACAATTGTCAGTGGAAGAGTTTTGAGGTTAACAAGTTTTTCTGTAACCCTATCAACTTGTAATTTGCCTGCATTTCAAATATTGGCAGGTAAATTTTGTGCATCTCAACAGTTTTGCATTGCTGGGGCTTTAACTTAAGCTGCTGTATTTTCTAACTGGCTAACCATCCTTCTTTGATCTCTGTGAGGCCCTGTCAAGCAGACATTCTATTAAATCCTTGAAGTTTTTTGGGCTCTGTTTGGCTTCACAATAACATCCCCAGTAACTGTGCACACCCATCCCCTACATATTTGTTTTTTTCAGAGAAATACCTGGAGAGTTAAAGGTCAAATGGGTGTAGATAACAGGTAACCAAACAGATAGCGTACTTCTGCTGTGCAATTTAATACTTGCCACCAAAAAAAAAAAAAAAAAATTTTTTTTTTTTAAAAAAAGTTAATTCTTCTTGCAAAAAAGAGTTTTTTCCAGCTTCTCAGAGTCTGGCCTTCATTTGAAACAATATACTGTCACTAAACTCAAATATAAAATAAAATTACTGTCTGACACATAATTTGTGATCACTCTAAATATGAGTATTTAATTAAGCACAGACCACCTGTTACTTCAAATTCTATCTTTCATTCTCAATTCCCGCATTACAAATACAAAAGCAGCCATGGATTTGAAATAATTCTCCAAAGATCTACAAACACTCCAATTATTTTTTTCTCTCTTTCCAAAGAACATGCTCATAAGGAGTATTTATTAGGTCTTTAGCAGATTTTTAATTATGCAAGACAGTATTTATGTAGAAAATGGAGTCCACCTATGAATTTTCCCACGAGACTTGGCTGAGGAGCGTACTGGATCTGGATGAAGATAAATTCCTTCATGGTAGCCCATATGGTGCTATGTTTGTATTGATATTGTTTACCACACAGGATGTATTCTGATCATTCTTATCTCTATCAGCTTCAGTTTGCAGGTTGGGGTTTCTGAAGTAGTATTTACAACAAAGACATCATCTTGGAAATAACCACAAAAATACTACTTCACAAGGACTGTTCATGACTAAGCACAGTTCAGTTAACTTATTCTGACCTCTGATGAGGATGCTGCATAAAAGTCAGCGGAAGACAATGCTGCTGTCCTTGTAAGCCTGAGCTTTCATCCATTGGCAATGGATATTGGCATACGGTCAAAAGTACCAAAAAAAATGACAGTGTTAATACTGCAATAAAAAGAACAGCTGCCTTTTTTTTTTTTCTCCCAATGGTATTTCTACAGATTTCACATTACAACTTTGTTTTCCTATCCCAGAGAAACATTCATGAACATAAACATCCAAGAAGAGGCTCCAAAGCTGTCTATATTCAGAGCTGAAATCTAATTCTCATTCAAACAAATTTATTTTGTGTTTTCCCTGTTTCTAAACCTCATGGACATTTTCACTAATGTTCCCTGCCTAGTTCTATTCAAAGTACTGAGTTTTATGTGCAACATTTAACTTCCCCTTCATTTCCTTTGCTTTGCAAATTTATACATATAATTTTTTTAAAAAAAAACTACCTCCGTATTTCACTTACCAAAATCCATGGAAGCTTTCACAGAAAAAGGTGAAGGTGAGTGGTAATGAATCCATTTCCTGGGCTGATCTTTCGTTTCATCAGGAAATTACGAGGGCTTATCCAACCTAACAAAAGGCAGGTAATAACTGTTATTCCTGTTCAAAAGGAATGCCATTTGTACATCATGAACCAAGTCACACGGTTTATACTGATCTCCCTTCTTAGTAAAATGATTGAAGCTACTCTAATATTTTACTGATATTTACACATAGTTTTCACACACTTAAATGATCATAGTCTCTCTAATAATTGCAAATTAGGAACTGTTTTGCATGCTAAGGCTTTAACCGCTCACAAAGCAAACAGGCTCCTTGCACTTGCCCAGCCACAGAGGTGGCCAGTCAGAGGGCTGGAGGCCACATCAGTGACTGTAACGCAGAAGAAAGGCAAGCGAGCTACATACCTGCACTCAGCTCTCCTCCTTCAGGTTATGAAGGAGCTGGAGCCAGCTGTGTTAGCACAAGTGCTGCCAGGGCACCGTGCCGGCTGACTGCTGCCTCAGGGACAGGGAGCTGGGGCCCACCATGGTGCCTGGCTGGCTGAGCAGGACCAGGCCCACCCTGCTACCCCAGACAGGAGCTGGGCGTAGCCCCAGCCCCAGGCATCAGGCACCTCAGCTGGGGACTCAGCGAGGCCAGGCCAGGCCGTCGGCTGGAGGCAGGGCCCTGACAGAACACAGATGCTGTAGATGTGGTTCTTCAAATCTAAATGGCAAAGGTTCACGGTACAAAATTGTAAACCATAGGATGAAATCCTCGGAAGAGAAGCAGGACAGCCCAGGCCAGTGAGTATACACACATTGCCATCCACTCCCCGGTGCAGAGATTGCCTCTACAGCAAGGGGAGCTGCTATCAGAGCTGCCCTGTGCGGCATCCAGCTAGGAGCAATTCCTGCACGTGCGAGCCAGTTGTTACATTATGATAAAAGAACATTTTCACATAACATGGGCTCTTCACTCTGTTAATATGTATTTCTATCCATTTATCTTAGTGATCCACCTGCCCAGAGCTGATGTGAAGGCAGCCTTCGAGGAATTTTCATTCTGGTGAGAGAACTAACTTAGTGCTTCATTTGTTCCAATATGAATATTTACAGAGACATGAATTATTTTTTCTAATTTGTCATTTTCTAATGTCATCTTTCCATTACATAGTTTGGGAAAATTTATAATGAAGGGATGTCAAAGATACTGCATTTTATTCAGTAGTTTCTGAAGGACAGCAAGTGACATTAAATTAGTGGCATGCCATTCAGTTTTAAGAAGAATATGCAAAGAGTATGCAGACTGTGTAAACTCAGTAAACACCATGTTTATCAGAAGAATAAAATAGAATTATACTTTGTCTCTCTTCACACAAGCATCATTTGTACTGTCTCTATTCCATAGTGTATATTTGACCCTGTTTCCTTTTACCACAGGCTGAGCAGTTTCCTCAAAGTTTCTTTTTCTTTTGGAAATCATACATGTAAATAAAACTTAATCCCAAGTAGTTGTTTGGCAGAAGTGAATATTTTATTAAAGAAATAGATTGAACAATATCTCAGTAAAGATCTCGATTATTACAAAGATAATTAATGCAACAGAAGTCCTAGAAAATTTTTCACAAGCTGTGTTACCCGTTAAAAAAAAAAAAAAAAAAAGTCCTGCAATTCTCCATACGTCCTCCAGGTGTAGCATTTTCACAGTTCTTGAACAGTATCTGACTGACCGCTGATACCTTATGGGCAAAACTACGTATAGTTCAAACTTCATGCTAACTTGCATCCAAACAGTTCCAGTGACTTCAAAAGATTTGTACAGGGTTTGTATCAACATGGAATCTGTCCCTGCATCTATAAACAAACCACTAATTTCAGGTCAATTATGCTAGAGCCAAACTTAACCAAAGCCTGTTTGTTTGGTGTCTTTTTTAACTTCAGAAAAATGATCTATCAAAGCCATCCGTTCAAAGTATATTCATAGAATTTATACTACTCTTGTGAATATATTACTGGTTCTTAATTCTCAAAAGTAATACTATAGTGGTTTTCCTAATAATTTATTTAATACTTGTTTGCAAATATGCAGTACATCCTAAGAACCTCAAAATTCCCCCTGATTTTTTGGATCTTCATTATACAATATCTTAGGAGCCTGAGGAACAGAGTAACCTAGTTTTTCAGAGAGAGTAAGAGAACCATCTAGGTTAAGGAACATATATTTGTCAGGTGTCCTCTAATTCCATGAGACTGGGTGTTTGGATACCCAAATGAGATCCCTGCATACTCTTCTGTTCCAGTAGTTTGATATATATATGCAGAACACTTTGCTAAATTAGACCTAATAGTACTAACATACACCTGTTAACATACATTGTTTCCACTTGGGCAGGGGGGCCACAAAGGGGAAACCCTCTATTTTTATCATTGAAATCTAGATGGGAAAATACAAGCCCCCTGACAGATGTGAACTTATTTTTCTTAATTAACTTCCCCATGGTGCAGAAACAACAGTTTAAAAACTGTGTAGTAACAAAAGCTCAAGCAGTATGATATGTACCTTTCTGAGGGCTAATAACAGCTTTATTTTTTGTCAGTTACTAGTGATGGCAACCATTAAAAACAAGGTTATATTTTTTTATATTGGTCAGCAAACTTAATAAGAACAATTTTTACAAATCTTCCAATATACTGGACTTCCATTGAAAGATCCTCAGGAATATATTACTCCTAGTCCATGCCTATGATGCTATGTACCAGACCTTGAGAGAATGTTTCTATGACTTTTCATGCTAAAATATAATTTCATTGGTGAAGTGACTTCTTGCTCACATACCAGCATTCAGATTTCTCAGTTTCCCTGTTATGTTTGAATTCTTTTTCAAATAAAACCAACATTCACTGTCTGTACAGTCAGAATGATCCTTTTATCCCAGAAAATGTCATGTGTGATTTTTATCCTTGTCCATGAATGTAAGAAAGGCCTGATAATCCTAATATAATCACTGGTACAGATGGAACAAAGCTGGGTCATAACTGAATGAGCTAAATACCCTTGGTGAAATTCTCTCTAAGTGACATTCAGATTCATATAACAGAGACTAATCAGAGCTTGCCTATGGAGCTCTCTGTGTGACTCTGGAGAGTGCTATGTAAACATATATATTCACCCTCCCACACATATTTGACTGATCACACCAATCATAATTTAATTCATGAGAAAGAAACATAAACTTAAAAAATTATAATTGTATGACTTTTCCATTGTAATATTATAGTTGTGTTATCACTACAATATTGTAGCACAAAAACAGATATTGTTTTGGGACAGTTCAGTTAGAGCTTGTGAATTACTCTGTATAAACATAAGGCACGGGAAGTTTTATGCTTTGGATAAATCTGTTTTGGTTTGTTTTCTTTTTTTTAAATGGGGTGAAATCCAAGAAGCTTGACAAAGTTATTTTGGTCTAGGTATTATTACATCTTTTGAGAGACCCTTTAAAATCAGAGTTCTTAATTTTTCCTACCTAATATATGCACTCCTCAGTATGTTGCCATCGCGTTCTTTCTATGTTCTGTAGAAAATAAAGATTTGACTAGAAGAAGTGATTTACTAGAAATGTGACCTCATGAAACAGAAATCAAATGTGATGCATGCGTATCAGTGAAGCCATGATGGTGTCACAGAATCACAGGATGTTAGGAGTTGGACGAGCCCTCTGGAGATCATCTAGTCCAACCCCCCTGCCAGAGCAAGTTCACCTAGAGCAGATCACACAGAATAGCATCCAGACAGATTTTGAATGTCTCCAGAGAACGAGACTCCACAGTCTCCCTGGGCAGCCTGTTCCAGTGCTCTGTCAGCCTCCAAGCAAAGCAGTTTTTCCTCATGTTCAGATGGAACCTCCTGTGTTCCAGTTTGTGCCCATTGCCCCTTGTTCTGTTGCTATTAACGGAGGAGAATTGCAATCACAATTCCCAACTGTGATACTATTATTCAACTCATACAGCTAGAAGTGAGGTATTTCTCTAGAACAGAAAACATATCATAATCCAATTCATAAGAGTGGTATTACTGAGAATAATTCATTTCAGTAGTTTCCCTGAGATTCACATTTTTATTAAACTTGTGATTAAGAGATTTGTTTTTACCTACTTCAGCAGAGATGTTAGTTCCTCCCAGTAAGAAAGATTTACTTCAATTCCAAGCATGTAATTAGCAGGATGAGGAATGGGAAGTGGGGACAGAAGAGAGGAGAGAGACACGACATTTTAATGAGCAAGTGTACAGTAGTTTTCCTAAGCATAAAACTTTGACTTTCCTGAATCATTTCCTGTGAATTCTGAGATAAATAAATGATAGAAATTAACTAAGAGACCTTTCACCTTTTTTATTCACACACTTTTGAATTAGGATTTTTGTGTCTGTGATTTTGACTTTAATTTTGTAGCTAGTTTACCTCCTTTCCCCTTGAGTCTGTTCTGTGAATGTAAAGGAAAATAAGTCAGCCAAAGTTTCTATTCTTTTAACATGAAAAATGGTCCGGTGCTGCACAGAAACTCTTGAGTGTAAAAAGTAGAACCATTTGTGAAAAGGGCTGTGTTTCCGACTAGTTTATCTGATTAAGAAAGAGAGAGCAGCTAATACTCAGAAAGCCATTCCCGATCAAGGAACAGCAGATTCCCTAAACAAGATCCAGGCAGTTCTGTAGCTTAACCTTAAAATAGTTGAAAATCGAAGGAGGTGTTTCAAGGGCCCTGATAGCATTATTGATTCTTGATGATTGTTATTCTGTATTTACTTGACAGCAGTCACCGTGATATATAATAAACAAGCCAATAGGAGCTAACAGTCACTGTATAAATAGAGTTCTGATAACTCATAAAAATAGAAAAGCCAGCTTTGGAAAGCAGTGAAGAGTCTTTGTTAGCCAAATATAATAACCGGAACACTGTTTGGGTTGGGAAAGTATTGAGCACTGAAGTGAGCAAAACTTCTGAACAAGTATACAGATCCACATTCTTCTTCCAGGCTGAATCTTTACTTACATGCTGGGGCATGCCACTGTTCGTCCTGGAGCTATGATTCTGCTAATGTCCAGGTCAGGCACTGTTTAGAGTATACTGCAGCTCCTGTCTGGGAGCATAGCTATTTTTTTTTTTCATTAAATTCAGAAAGCAGGTAGTGTATCTTATCTGAAGTTAAGGTGTGACCACTTCTCACATGAAAAAAAAATATATTAAGTTCTCAGAACTTATAACAGATTCATTTCTAGTAGAAAAGAATTCACAACTGTAGCTGTTACATATAATAAATATTATTGCCTGTTGTTCACAGCTAAACCTGAAAACAAAACAATAAATCCACAGTTTTCTCCAATTTTCAATTCTCTTTATATCACTATATGCAAATAATTTTAGTGAAAGCTGGCATGCCAAAAATCTTCCTTGAAGGAATACTTTTTCATTTGTTTTTCAAAATACATTGAAAGAAAGTACTAACTTCAGTTTTCAAGAGGATTCACACTAGACTATACATCTATAGAAGCTCCATTCAACCAATCATACTTTCATTTTAGTGACCATTTATTCTCATTACAATGTAAATATTCATGCTTTTAATGAATTCATTTCATACATGGGAAGTATCACTGGCTTGAATATAGTATGCTAATGAAAATATCAAGTTAAATTCAATGGATACATGAAATAACAGTATCTGGGTCAAGAAGGCAGTTAAAATTTGTCTCTAGTGGTACTGGTTTCTATACAGGTTGGTTATACTATAACTACCATAACTGTTCATACTATAACTACTGTAACTATACTATAATTATAACTATATATACTATAACTAGGTATAACTATAAAAAGTATCAAAATCAGTTTTACTTCAACTGATACAACTTCTGCTTTGAGACAGGATCTAGTGTTTTTCTGCAATGATTTCAGGCTTAATAAGCTGCCTTTTTCTTAATGACCTTAGGAAACGCTACCAAGAACCATCAGTTCCACATTATAACATCTCTGGCTTACTTAAAGCCTAAACACTGCACAGAGAGCTGCAGTAATGGCTATCTCAGCTGACCTACCAGTAACCCTTGTTTTGACCTGTAGGAATCACCCTCTCTCTAGAGGGCAAGAAGTTATTTCAATTAGGGGGCTTACTGATTCATCTGTTTCAATGTAAAAGTTTTAGGTAGAAAACATTTCCACGTCTTGCCTGGGTTTTTACAAGCTGAGTTTTTCTGAGGATTTCATTATGACACTAGAAACAATCTTGATTACCCTTCCATCAGAAAAAAAAAAAAAAGATGGCAAAATTAATGTAATAATTCAAGCCATATAACTTGAAAACTGATTTTTTAATTCTCAGAAGTAGAGGGAAATACAACTGCAATGTGTGTCATGTTTTCCCGCAGAGCCCTACTAGTCGACCAGCCCAGGAAATCCTGTATCCTGTCATTTGCACCCTTATTTGCAGTATTCATTGTCACTATATTTTTAAAGAACATATAAACATATTTTTACAAAAGGCAGCATATTTCTTACTGTGTTTTTGCAAGAAAGAAATGAGTATATTAATCCCCCATTTTGGGGGTAAATATGCCTGCTCTTGAGATTATTAAAAAAGAAGTAGGTGTTCTTTTTAAAAAAGTACATTTTTAAGAAATAAATTAAAGCTCATCAATATGTTATGATGGCATCTTGGCAATATATTATTCCTTTGTTGTTTTCCTTTCATGGCATTATTCATTTGGGCAATAGAAAGGAAGAAGCAATTGAATATTAGGCATGTCAGCAGCTAGTGCACAAACACGTCTTTGTGTTTACCTGGCATCTTGTACTTCTTAGTTCTTGAAGCTATGACTTCACTTTGAATTTATTTCATTTTTGCCTGTTAAAAACATCAGAACCTAGTCCCATTAGCAGTTCTAAATTAAGTCTGCTACTACAGAAGGAATCTATTTATAGTTTTGATTACTTGGCTATTAAATGTGTTTAAAGAATGAGACATTAAGCAGGGAACATAGAGAATCAAAAAGAAATTATTATTTCCAGGTCAAAATCTCTTTCTCCTGGATGAACACTGACTGTCAATAATGTTGCTGTATGGAGAGATAAGAAGTAAATACCAAAAACAAATTGGAAATTATTACATAGGTATAAGAAAAAATAATCAGAAAAGCTATTTGTACTTATCCAACTCAATCAGAGAGTAAATGGCAATTTGGGGGACAGGATGGGTTTTTTTTCCTATACATTAAATAACTACATACAATACTGTGTTTCACAGTATTTTATGTAATATTTTTTTATACTGAGGGGCATATCCTGCATATCATGGTTACAGCATTTTTTACATGTTTAATCATCAGCATATAATACTTATGATATTGAAATACTGCCCCACTCTGAGTGCCTACCTACTCACACTAACAGTAATATCCATGGAATTATTCTGTATTATAACTGATAAAACCAAAACCTCAAGCACTTGGTCACGTGTGGTGTTATGTTACCTGCTCTCTTTGGTAGAGGAGGTGGCAGGAGGCAGAAATAAGGGTGCTGCACGGGAAAGAAGGTGAGGCAGAGGCTGTAAAACTGCTGGTTTCTTGCAGCAGTTCTGTGCCTCTGCCACAACAGCTGCATCTTAGAGTCCCCTTGAACCCTGCTGAGTTTCAGTACCAAGCCCAAGCCGCACACGCTTCTTTGCTTCAAGGCCCTGTGTACTACTCATCCTTCAAACTAAATACTTAATTTATTATTAAATAAAAAGTGGCATTTCCTACTCACACAGCACACTCTTCTAGCATGTCATGAAGACTTCTTGTTCCTTTATATTCCTAGTTCTACAAAGGACTGCTGTATGCAGCTTGTGCCTGTACAAGAAATTTTGGGCATAATCTCTTTTCTACTGGATCAGCAGCAGCAGCTTATGTGGTCTTACTTGGATATGAATTCTTCGGCTAACAGAACATACCATACCTTTTGTGATTTGAATAGAACATCAGTGCCAATACACATGGCATTTTATCCAGTAAACATGACATTCCAGAATGTGAGTGCAAACAATATGGGTAAATTCCTGCTTTGAATTCAGTGGTAATCTCCAATAGACCTAAGCAGAGGCTACATTTCACCTGATGAGTTCTACAATCTATCTCTAAATATGGCTGTAAAATCTGGAAGTAAGTAACTGACAAGCCAGGTTAGGATGGAATAACTCGACAAGTGTGCAAGGCATTAGAAATTCATATATGTGTCTGAATGTTTCCAGTGAATTTGTATTTCATGACTGATTGGTTTTTAAACTGAATTAAAATAAATGTGGGATCAACCACTATGAGAAAGCAGAGAAGCCATGTGAAGAGATCACATATAACTTTATGGTCTGAAAAAAAATATTCACACCTTTTTAAAAAGAAGGAAATTCAATCCTCAGTCAAGGTTACTCTCTCCCAAACAGATTTTCTTTGTGTCTAATAAGTTAATATTTCGTAACTCATAAATTCTCAAAAAAGCAAGATATTCACAGACTCACTTTCTCATTCTCTTCCTACCTCTCTCCCTCCCTCCCCAACTCTGACCCTCCTTCTTCCTTCTAATATGATTTCTTTAATGTCTATGAACATCTATTTTATTTCTCTGTAGGAGGAGAATTAATGTAGCCTCTCCTTCTTCTGCTTGGTAACATGTTTTCATGAAAATTCACAGATCTTTCACATCTCTATTCCAGTGTCAAATTTGCTCTGCAAACTGATTTTTCTGTTTGAAAGATATTAGGCTCTTCCAATACACTTAACAAGTATTTACTCACAAATGCATACGTATACTATGTTTGCAGTCATTTATGTAGCAAAGCAGGCAGACGAATAAATTGGATGATATTTTAATGGTTTCATGTTATCATTTTATGTGGATATGTAAATCACATTGAAGTGCCACAAAGAAATCCCAAGGGTTTTTTTGCATTTATAACAAAACAGCTGCCAACAATAATCTGAAGTGATCAACCACAAAAACCACTAGTTAGAAATTAACAATGTAAGGTAAAATAACTTAGGCCTCTGCCTTCAGAATTGACAGTGCAAGAACATGGATGCTTACTCTTAGTGGGCTCAAAAACTAACACTGAAAACTTACCATATGGGTTTCTACATGTATCCCACAGACTCATAATTCAAATGCCTGTCTGTTTTCCCCTTCCCATAGATTTTTCCTCTATATTTTCCTTCAGATGTTTGAGCACTTCCACTCTATCAGCAGAGATTCTTCAGAAAATTCACCACTGAGCTTCACAATAACACTGCTAATGTAAATTAAGGTGATACCAATAACATAAGGTGATATTTAGGTCCTTAGCATCATTTGAACTCAGAACAACTGTGCAGTTCATCCTTGGAAAACAAGTTTGAAAGTATGACTATGAGCTTTGAAATTCACAACCAATTCTGTGTTATAGTAATGTGAGAGTTTTCTGTGCTTGTTCACTAGATTCTTTTAGCTGTGCATACACAGCAAATATTATAATCAAAACTTAAGTATGCAATTTCCAGGTCTTTTACAAGGACTGCACATGGATGGTTTCCACTCTTGAAAACTGTCATGCCACTGTGAGGAAACAAAAGTATGTTACTGAATTGCAGAACTGAGGTTGATATTAGTAGCATAAATTACACCTACACAAATTACTTCTCATAGATACACATCAAATATCTCACAGATACTATATGTGCACGTGTGCATATGTGTGCGTTACAGTGAAAGGTAAATATCTGATTTTTGAGGAAGTTAGATGTTATGTAATTTCAAAGTATTTGGTAAAGAAATCAACATGTGTTTTATAATTGCAAGTGCATTGAATATATTTAGTATCTAGCTGTATGAAATTTGTAAGCAGAAACTGATTATTGATTGAAAATTATCTGCTTAACTTTGAGGATTGCTATAAAAATTTAAAACTGGAGGCAGAGTCCTGTAACACAGAAATAAACACAAAAATATCAGTTTCATTTGGGTCAAACCTTCAACCTACTTTAGAGAAATTTACATATTTAAGGACATAAAGAGAATTTATTGGACTGAAATATACTAAAAGATTTAAAAGATAGAAGAACCCGAAACTTTTTTTATAACACATTATTCCAATATGCACAAATAAATGCATTTTATCTCAAAGTACATTTCAAAGATCCCTGAATTCTGCCATCTCGGCTATTTTGAAAGTATATTAAAAAGTTTAGGACAAAGTCAAAAGCAAATTCTGTAGATCTGGGATCTATTTAGCTGCTTGCTGGAGTCTAGTTGTAGAGCAAATATGCTCCAGGTGCTTCTGTTCTGCTCTCTGTCTTCTCTCTTTTCCCAGAATGTGACTGAAGTGAGTAGCAGCACTTAATGTCTTTAACCTTTAGACAGTCCTAAAAGCATTCCACATCCTCCTGAACATCACATAAGCCAATGTTATGTTATTTGCATTGGACCCATAGCCACATCTGATTTCAAACATGCAAACCCTTACTTGGAGGCTTTGATAGACTGTTAGAAATCACAAGGAAAACAATATAAATGCTGCACATAGATTAGCAGATCATTATTAGCCCTTCGCACACTAAAAGCTGAAACCTCCTTGATCCCAGACTATAAAAAAGCCTTCTGAAGCATTTTGTGCTTCTCTTTGATTCTTGGCCCAAGCTTTAATTTTCTAACAGTGCTGAAGCTCTGGGTTTCATTAGGGATATAATCTCAAATTCCTTTGTGCCTCTACTTGTTTGGAAGTGTTACTTCCACCCTCATTCGCGCATGCTTCTCCATCTGTGTCAAAAGTTAACTGATGATATCAAAATGCTTCAAACAATGCCTGTTAATGAGCATTGTTTAATTTTTGCATCTAATACAATTTGGTTTTATCATTCCTCTGTACTACAAAAAGCTCTTATCATTTATCTCAAAACAATGGATTTGTTATCCTGTTGTTCTCAATTTCTTTCCAAGTATTTATATTTTGCTGTGTTTTCAGGGAGTTCATTTCTTACTGGAAGGTTATCTTCAACTAAATATCATTTTTGATTTACGTTGAATGTGAACCTCTTTTGTGCAACCAAAACCAGGAATACTTATACCTTGCAAATGTGTACCTATTACTCCAAAATATAATGTGTTATACTCTTAGTACCTTTAAATAACTGTGAATAAATACTTCCAGAGAAATTCTAATTTGCAAACTATTATTTAGCTATTTCTTAGAACTATATGATACGCATAGAAGAACACTAATGTATATTGAGGAAAGGTCAAAAGTGTCCAAACATCAGAAATTCAAATTTTTAAAGCTACTTGATATTGCCAGTAAAATGATTATGCAACTCCTTTTATTTTGTTTGCCTTCTGCTCATCAGAACATCTATATGTCTATTAATGGACAGATTTCTGGAAGTTCAGTTTCAGACTCGTTCTACTACTTATCACTTCACCTAATCCTAGATATTAATTAAAATATACATTCCTTTCAGTGGTGGAAAGTATCAAGCACCTTTCCAAGACCTAAAAAGAGTCAGGATGGGAGGAAAAGAAAAAGACAAGAATAACAGAGTCAAAAGCAATAGCAAGGAAGGGAAAAGGCCTTTTGATGCCAAATTTGATTTTGAATAACAAAGCCAGACAGAAGAGTTTAGAATGACCAGAGCAACGGTATGAGAAAATGAAAAGGTCATTTTAATGATAATAATAATGAAATTATTGCTTGTTTGAGATAATCGTACTATGTATCTAACACATTATTTTGATGAAATTTAGCCTTAGATACATTTTTTTGCTTTATACTAAAAAAGTTTCTTGAATTCTCTGGCTGCAAAGCTCCATAACTGGCTAAAATGTTCTGGTTGCTGTGATCAGGACTGAGCATATGTAATAGAAAAAAACCCACAAAGAATTCTTTTTATAGTCTACTAGTATCGTAAAATTGTCAGCTAAGGTATTGCTTACTGTTAGATTTGGATTTGAAGCTACTTTATATCTCTTGACAGACATTCATTTGTCTTTCTCACAATTAACCATTTGAGGAAGATTTCAGCTACTACAACACAGCCTGTTCTGAGAATGAGATTTTGGCACTTATCAGTTTTAAAACTTCCTGCACTGAGAAGCTCCATGCTTGTATCTTCAAGAGCAGAAATCTAAAAATTAATTAGGCAGTGGCCCTGACATGAGATGCACTATTTTCTGTCTCTGAAAAATTCACTTTATAGCACTTGAGTTATAAGCCTTTCAAAGACTTCTGTTTTCTCATGGTCAGTCAAGGTTTCCATGATTCCACCTGTACTGAGCATACTCTTGCCCAAAGATGCAAGGACGAAATAGGACTTCTTTATAAGTGCTCCAGCAAATTGCTAAATTATGTGACATAGGACCCTGGAGCTGAAAGCAAAATGTCAGTTTCTCCTGTCCTTAAGTACCTTCCAGCTGGCTCCCACACAGTGCAAAAGAAGAGGAAACTACTGTCTTGAATGCAGAAGAGTGACAAGCGTGGAAAGGCAGGTTGCAATTTTGAGAGTATTTGAAGAAAGAGAAAATCGAGAAAGGAGTTGCCGAGTTAGGGAAATGCAGAGACTATAGAAGGGGCTATATTTGTGTTTTCCCAAATATCTGGAGCTCAGAAAGATGCAGAGGAGCCAGTGTGCTGAGAAAGAAGCATCCAGAGCAGGAACATGGGGAAAAAATAATTTCTTTCAGAAACAAGTAGAAAGTGCGAACTAAAAAAGGTGGGATTTTAGGAAAAGAAAGAGTATTGATCAAGTTGACCCACTCAAGTTCTATACGATGCAGTTACACACCCAATGAGACATCTCAATGGACATTTAATATTTGTGAGAGATTGCAAATAAAGTTAGTGAGCACTGCAATTGTGTACAAATTGCTTTCAAGAAAATAGGTATTCTTAAAAAAATCATTCTTCATGTCTCAGCTTCGGCACCCAGTTATGGAAACAGTAAATTTGGCCTTAATCTCTTTGCACTTGAGTTCCATAGCTGCAAAAATGGGACACTGATAATATACTTTCAAAGGGATAATAAAGATAGGTTCAGGAGCAGCCACAAAGCAATTAGCTGGTGTGATAAGAGAACCAGAGAAATTCTCAGGAAAAGAAATTAATTATTCTACAGTCAGTCAAGATTTTGAATGATGTAATACAAATAAGGCCTGAGGCTAAACCACATAGTGAACAGGATAAAAAGAATGTTGGATAAGTATTATTCACTCTATAAGTCAGAGGTCTCCTGGGAGAAAAACTGTATATGATTGCATAATTAAAGATTATATCATAACGCATATGCACAAGAGGATGATACAAGGTTGAGCCGGAAATGTTCATTCCTGTCTGTCCTTCTTTTCTAACTTTTCAGACCTATTATTTCAAATGTCTTCTTTAGAATAAAGAAGCACTTACAGGTTTTGCATAGGGATAGCAAAGGGAAATCATTCTTTTAAAATATTAAAATTAATATTAGCATTGTAAGCAAAAACTGTTTTGTTCTGCAGTTAAAAAAACAAAATAATATTATTCCACAAAAAAGAAAACAAAAAAAGGGTTAAGAAAACTCGTGTAGCTGAAGTCACCTATCACTGTTTCATTCATGTTGTAATTGTGTTGCATCTGTTTCTCTTTTCCCATGATGCTTGACAAAGGAATTGCAAAACACAGCAGCCTGTAAGTTACTGGAAAGCCTGCTGCTCACCAGCATCCTTAGATATCTGAAATTCTATCAGATCCTTGTTACTTTCCCTGCTTTCTTACCATTTTCTTTTTGATGTTCTCAGTCCAACAGAATCCGGAGAAAGTTTGTGAGCGTTTTCCTGTCTTTGAAATACTTTGCCAGTGTCATCTTTATCATGAATATCAGAATATACACAGGGAAGTCTGAATTAAACTTTTGTTCAGTTGCATCACTTGATTACTGGTACTGAAGTAGCTCTTGGGCCAAGGTAGATACAATACAAACATATACTGAAAATCCAACCACAATTATTTGACTGATGTCAAGAAAAGATGCATGTTGCACCTCGCTGTGCAAAAACTTAATTAAAACATCATCTCACTACATTCTTCATATTTAACTAAAACTGCGTTCCTTCTGAATATAAAGTTAAGCTTTATTCCTTTTGCTTGGATGTCCTGTTCTCAATTGATCTTACTTCTAGGCAATCTGTAATGTGGAAAAACACTTGGCCACATCAAGTGTCCCTTTATTAGCTCAGTTTCAATACAATTTGTCAAAAAACTGATTAATCTGCCTCAGATTTCATATCAAATCTGCCAGATCACACAAGAAATTGAAGATGTAGGGAGTACAAAATCTATATGCAAAGGTTTTCAGGGCAGGAGGGACGGGCAGAGGGCGAGGGTCTCATCTGCAGATATTCACAGCTGGTTTATGCATCATCTTGAGTATTTGTACAAACAGTATTATATTCCCTGGTTTTGAAAGATATGTTTTACTGACATCCTGAGAATAAACTGCAGCAGCCACCTTCATTTTTAGGCATAGTAACCAGAAGCATTAATCTGCTTTGCTTTTTTAATTTTTCCTTGTCGCTGGTGATGATCACTAGAGATTACTTTGTATGGACAGCGAATGAAGTTGGTTTAGAGATTATGACTGATTTCAGGATGTTTTTGGGGGAAGTGGGAAGGAAGAAAGTAGATTCTGAGGATGAGTGTATGATGACCATGCATTTTAATACCTCTGAGAGCCTTCCTAAGTGGAACATTTCCCGTTCTTTGAGATTTGCTTTTTATTAAAACAAAGCATTTGATAACAGTACAGTTTGAAGGAATAATGTTTTATAATTATTATTGTTGTACTTTAATACATTTATTTAGTGTTTTCCTACATGGATAAGCTGTGAGTTGTATTAGTAGCCCTCAGACCACTTTAGAAACTACACAAGTTTCACTTTCTGCTATTTTCCAATTCCGAATTTCCTATTATTTTCAGAAACTGACTTTTCTCCAGTCTTTAAATCTGGAATGTCTTTCTTCTTAGTTGTTCCTCAACTTCAGCAATTCAGAAAATATTCTTAAATGTTCATCATCAAAAGTATTTAACAAAATATTTTTAGAACTTTTTTGACCAAAATAATCTTGAAAATAGTTAATTCACATTCTAATAAAATAGAAATATTGATGTCTGTCAAGACAGAAACCAGGGCTACTCTAACAATAAGTTAAAACAGTACTCTTCTTTTGGCACCTGAGCTCAGTCCTAAATTTTTTCTAATGCACTTTTCTGAAAGTTAATGAAGTCATTCTATGTCAGTCATGTTCAGACATGAAAGTGATTCAAAGCACAACATTTGCAACTTTCAGTTTAGGTTTCACAGGGCAATAAAGCAGTTTGCTAATACAAAACAATTGTTAAACTTGTCTGATTATCTGAGGAGAGGGAGGATTCCCAAATGGACTCCAATGGCAGACATTAAACTGGCAGCTGGTTAGCATTACCAAAATGAATAATGAAGTAACAGTGACATGTGGATGGGTTCTAGGCAGGCTCTGATGTATCAAGATAATTTCTCTGTTCTAAAGAGTGATCTTTTCAGTGTTGTTGACCTGATGATAAAATGCCTCTTCACTTAAGCTGTGAAGTGTGTTATGAAAACACAGAATCACAGTAACTGCTAAAAAGATTTAAATAGGGAAATGAATCATAAATAAAATTTCCTCTTTCCACATCCAAGCCAAGTATTGGCATGATGAGATAATCCAATAAATGTCACAATAAAATAACAGAAAGTCAAGTTTAACCCCTCTAAGTGCTTTGAGCTTATGACACAGCTAACAAAATCTTCCATATATACAGTAACTTTTAGTGTGATGATTTGTCAAGACCATAGAATTGTTTTCAAGTAGCAAATGCATTCCTTTATAGCTTTCCAGTAAGATATATGACATAGTTTTCAATTCAGCTCAGTGACAGAGAGAGGAAATCATAGAGCATGACCTTGCATAAGAATATCTTCCTGTGTCTTGCAGTAACATCTTAAAAACCCACCAACGCCACAAATTTCTGGTCTATTATTGTCAAACACAGCAGTACTTTTAGAGTGTTATTTCTGACTGCATGTGAAACAGCATTTGATGAGTTAAAAAGAAGTCAAAATCAGTTGTGTGGAATAGTTCCAAAGCCTTATTACAAGCATTACTTGAGTATTCAAGAAGGGGAATGTACCTGAGTGCTTAAGAACAGAATACCTGGCACCAAAATATCACTATTCTCTTCTTGCTGATAAAATATAGGACAGTGTAATTACTGCCTAACACTTTGAAAAACTGTTGGTGTATGTCTAAGGTCAAAGTTAATCAGCTATCTGGAAATCACTCAGAAAAAGAGGATTCTCTAGTTATCAGAGGCAGAATGACATCTCTACTTGAAGCGTCCAAGACAAAGTGAACTAGTTCCTCACTTTCCGTATTGCTACGTCACCCAGGAATACCAGGATGCTCTCCTGAAAACCCTTTCCACCGCCAAGCCAATAGACTGCAATGCAAATAGGAAAATTCTCATATAAATGGGTTTGGGAATAAATGGAATGGATTTTTATTTTTTTTTAACAATTCTAATTATCAGACTAGTTCAAGCAATTTCTGGAGAGTCCCTGAGGGAAAGTAAACATGTCTTAAACTTACTCTAAGTTTCTACCCTGGATGGTCTCCATGCAAAATAAAGTCAGTCACGAACAACCACCATATGAGACAACAGCTGTTCAAAACTAGTTTCACACTCTCAACAGGAAAGGACAGAGACAGTGGCTGCATAAATTTTATAATTATTCAGAAGGCCTTCATTATAATCTGTTAGTCACTTTACAGGCAACAGAGCAGGAAGAGGTATTAGTAGGCTTTTGTATTTCTTAAGAATTACTTAGATGGGAAAAAGAAATTACTGTGCAAATTCTATTGATATTGAAGGCACACAACCTCTGCTAAAGGAACAAGATAATTTAAATCTACATATGTATAAAATGTCTTTTGCATATGTAAATTTTTTAAAGTTACATGAGCTTTTTATATCATTCACTGTTTTTAATACCACATACATAATTAAATTAAAAATTATTTTTTCTCATAAAGCAGAAATGTTCTCCATTTTGCCAGCACATCTATCAGATTTTTCACCCAATTTTACACATAGCTTTTTATAAGTTCAGACAGGTACTGTATGCATTAAACACAGACATTTTGTCACATTTTTCTGATTATTTATCAGTAATTGCAGATTTCATTATTTGTCAGCTTGCTCTTCTTTGCCTTTTAGTGGCTGTTCTTTAGTAAGGGAAGAGCTACAGTAATATAAACTATCAAATTAAAAAAACCCACCGTCTCTTAGATTGACAGACAGCTATGCTAGTCTTTTTAAACTCCAGACCAATAAGAAATCAATTCTGTTTTATCCTATTCACCCAAAACAACAAAGCAAGGGGGGTTTTCCTGCAGATTTAGTGTAAAAGTCCCCAGATGACAAACACAAAAGCCTAGATATCAAACAGGATGAAAATGCTGATGTTCAACACCTGCACTGTGTGAGGGCCAAGAAGTAAGCTAAAGGCTTTGCTAACGAACACACCTGCTTGATAGTGAAGTTTTTAACCCTTTCCTCTTCCTTCTCAAATTCCTTACTCAAAATAGGAGAGGATTCTAACAGAATGATGCAATCATAAGAGATGTTACAGCCCAGTTTTCAAATCAAGACTACATTCTGCCTTCCTGTCAAAATGTATCAAATGACTATTTCATTTGTATTAAAAGGCTATTTAGCCTGACGGATTTTTAATAATACTGCAAATTATTATTTATGACTACAACATTATGGAAAAAAAACTACACAGGTTGTGTGGAACTGTTTTCTGTACCTACCAAAATCTTTGTACCATCACATTATTACATCTCACCAGGCATACGCTGCTAATAAAACATGAGTGGTCTAATCTTCCTGCTTTTCACAGGATGCAGTTATATGATTAAAGGCCATCCAGTCAAAACTGAGCATAGGTACCTATGGGGCCTGCTTGTGCATTCCATAAGCACTGAGTATTCATGCTGAAGTGCAGAGGGCTTATGTGTAATGTCAAAAACGCATAAACAGGGGCCCATGTTGCAGCAGTTCTTACACGCTATTGCTCTCCAGTCCTTCAAAAAGAAGAATATTTGACAGTTTTTCTTCTGTCATAATTAATACTAAAACTGAGGGTCACATTATTAGGGCCTCAGTCACTTCTAACATAAGCTACACAGGCTAATGCCATTGCCAATAAAAGCAGTTTGTCTGTGAAAACTTGTGCAACTGGCAGCTAATACATAATTTTGAGTTGATGTTGCTTCCTGCTTCCTTCACCATTCCATGTAGAAAACTTAATCTAGTGTCTTCCATTATTGCTTGGAAAGTTCTAATTAAATTCAAAACCCATAATTGTATACTGGAATAACATGACATATAGCATATAGGAGATACTTCTGCTTCTCAGAGCCAAAAGTAAGGCCAAGGTGGAAAGGGCGGACTCCATTCAGTACAGCTATAGCTATTCAAACTATGCATTTTCCCCACATCTCAGCTGTACCAGGGTATGATCACACTGATGAAGCAGCAACAGGAGCTGTGATTTTATTGGAAAGATTAGCAGAAATTGTTCATGTGTAAAAATAGGTGATCTCATCTAACACCAAGAGCTCCACTTGGTTTGAATGTGAAACTTATTTGCATTTTTTTTCATCTTTGCCTCCATATAAGAAAAAAAATCTATGGAAATACTCAGTAAGAGCTCAAAACTTTTATTCATTCGTATGACACTTCAGTTAGATGAAAAGCTGGCTATCATTTAAGGTAATCTGTTTTTCAAGACTGGACCCCAGAGGGGAATAAGTTAAGCAATGAATTAATTGCCTGACGATCAATTGTCATCACTTGATGCGGCTCAGGAGGCAACTCACAGGAAGCCCTAAATACAGAGGGTGTCTTAAGAGCAGTTTGAGAAAGGAAGTTCTAGAGCTGAGTTCCAGAAAAGCTGCCATATGAATGAAGAGCAGAGGATGATGGGTTTCCTTAGAATTATTTAAGAGTGTTCAAAAGTGATAACAAAACTGAGGCTGGACATCCCATGTGGTTGTTATTACATGATCTAGATTTGTATATTCTAGTTACAGCAAAATAGGGAGGATTTCTAGGCACTGAAAAATCATTGTTAGCTAACTTTGCACTGCTTCTCCATAAAATCAGAGTGTGCACAATGTTGGGGATCTGGAAAAGGGTCCTCTTAGTTTACATTAGCTAAAGGAGCTGCAATACAAGATCTTACTCCTTTGAAAGGGCAGCAGAATGGGACCATGTACTTGTAAGACCTGATAGTGTGATAAAGGAACTAAATGTTCAGAGCTAAAACCCACTCAAGGCTAACTCCAGAGCAGAAAGCCTGGCATATCAATACTCAGAGCAGGAAGCCTAGTTAGAATCATCTGAAAAGGGATGAGTTTACCAGGGCATTAGCAGTCAAACTATTACCAAGCAAAACATGGACAAATGTGGGAGTTTAAGAAATCTGGGGAGACTCTTATTAAGCTGGTGAGCTCACCCCTTCTTTCTTCCTGAGTGTATTCAATAGAAATTCCTGACATGTTTTCAACAGTGAGAAAGTAAAAAGTGGTTTTCATTCCCCAAGATCTCTGAGGCAAGGCCGTCCACAATTTTAATGTTTATTACCTGACCAAAGATGTTTCAAGTTTTGGTGTGCTTCCCAGGAATATTCATTTCTGCCTTGCAAAACAAAATTATATCCTCAAATGTTTGACAATATCTGTGTGGAAACAAAGAAACAGCAAACACAATTTCTTTTGACTTGCCACCTCCTTCAGCCCCTCCTTTTAACCCCCATTTGAACTTCTGCAGTAGTTAAAATGTAAATGGGCACTTTAAACAGAGCTAAAAAGTGCTGACATGTTGGAATAAAGGTTTGAACACACTAATAGGTTTTAGTGTCTGAAACTTTTGATAATCTGGCCCTGAGTGTCATGGGTCTCTCTGAGTGGATTCCATCTGTCCTGTAAAGTTATGTATTGAATCCTAACGCAGCCCTTTGATCTTCCCTGTGTGAAGATCCTCATGTTCCATAAAATCAACAAGATGCTCTCATTCACTGAAAAGCCACATCTTGGGCTTGGTTATTAGTAAGACTATAGTACTCGTAAGTGTATGTGCCTTTTTCTCCTATGTTTAGGTTAAGTTTTGGTTGCAGGATGACCCCAAAAACAACCAAAGTTGTCATTATTATGACATACCCAACTAATATTTGGCTATGTTAGGATAATATCAACTGAGACTGTAAAGTAAATATTAGTGGTTACGCTCTGCAGTAAAAACACTGTAGTGAATTAACAGACATGTCAGCAATGTTCTTCATCTTTAGTGAAGAGTTTTAACATCTATAGGTGTTTTTCATGATGCAGCTTGTTACACAAACATGACAACTAATAGAGTTACTTCAGATTAGCATTGCCATAGAAAGAAGCAGACCAAGAGTAGGGTGTTTTTACCTGAGAACATAATTAGAAATAAAACTTAGACTGAAAACCCACTTGGCACTTGTGAGGTTACACAAAATACCTGTGCTCAGACCACCAGCTACTCCTGATAGACTTGAAAATCACCCAGAGGCACAGGCTCCTCTGTGCCAAGCACACGTCCACAGTAAGTTCATAGCACAGTGCAGAGCAGACTTGTGCGCCATCTTTCTTTGCTGAGACACTCAGCCCTACACCCAGAGCTGTCACCAAGCTAATCACAAGCTCTGTGACACCCCCAGAATCACCAGTACAGGGAAAATCCAAACAGGTCTGAATCCCAGCTGGCCTCCAACAGTCCCAGAAAATGAAGCACTATGAGCCCTCAGGGGATCTGTTCACCCTGCCTCAGCATCCACATAGCAGTGCTGCTGTATCTGAGTACTTTTATGCAGACAGATGTAGGGCAGGATTTTCCCTTAGCGGCTTATCAAGTTCATTCAAGAACTACACTGCATATCTGCAAACAGAGCCCAGGTGCCTCTCCTCCCTATACCTTCATCCCCAAAACTCCTTTAGGTCCTTACGTGCACTAGTCAGTGAAAACAACCTCTGGCACTGTAAATACTGCGTGTAGGATTGTCTGACATCCAGAAAAAAAAAAATCTATTATGACATACGAAATGAAATAGCATTTATTTTTTAATTCATGTCTTCAGAGGAAACTTTATTCACTGTATTTAGTTCACAGTTTTACTTAAATATTGTCTGTAAATGAGCTTTTTTTCAGACACTTGCCTTATCATCAGTTAATTATATTAGTATAATTCTATTCATGAATAAAGGTCCCATTTTTCTATTATTATAAATGCAACTAATACTGAAGTTGTATCCTGTATTATACCATCTACTTCCAAAAACAAATGACAAAACCATGAAAAGTTTTCATGCAATTTACAGTTATCTCATTAGATGGCAGTGTAACATTCAAAACAAATGTTTTGTCCTTTTATATGTACGTATTTCATATTCACCATGAAAAGTAGTTGATTTTATGTTAGGTGATAAATCTAATGTTTTTCTAAAGACAAATTTACTTTTTGGAATGTTCAAATCTAACATCTAGAAGTGTATCTTAAAATTAAATGCTCAGTGTTGATAACTGAATCAAGATCTTTTTGTCAAAAAATTATAACTTTTAATAAATAAGATATTATTTACTGTCATCTTTAGCTCCTAGGGTTTAGTCAAGAAGTTTGTGTTGTAGAAATCAGTGTGTTGAGAGGAATGATGTTTTTAAACCATCTTTATATCTTTTTGATCCTTAGGCCAGCTGAGAATCAAGTCAGCTCCCGATAAAAATTTTTAACTACTTTAGTATGTTGTCCCCAATAGAAAGAGCCTTTACAATGCCAAGGATCATTAGAGAATTATTTGTCTTGTATCATAGATATGCTGCCTATTTCCTACATTAAAATCTGATTTGTGTTGCTCCACAGTACAAAGACTTGCTATCTTACTTTTCAGAAAAATCTTATTTTTCAAGAAGCGAAAGCATATCTGAGGACTTTCTTTCCTAATTTGATATATCTATCAAGGAGGAAGAAGCAGCATTAAAATAGGAAAAAACTTCTGTATTAAGGGACACTAAATCTAAGAAAGATAACATTAAAGTAGTTGGCATGACCAGTCGTGAAGTAAATCAAATAAGTTCAAAATACCTAGTTAAGCTTCATATTCTTCTGTATCTACAATTTTAAGCTTACCAATGCAGTCAGTCCTGGAATGGGTTTGCAGAAATGACCAATGGTAACTTACTGGTTCTGAAGAAGAATCTTGTCTTGAAATTCAAATAATTATAGTTCTTACGCTAATAAAAAGCGCAAGACCTCTGCCCTAGACTACAACATATTATTTACAACTTATTCCCAGCATGCTAGAATGCATTCCTTGGACCTTGAAAGCTTCATAGGTGACAATACATAGCACTGAAGACGACTCAGACAGCTTCCTTTGAACAAATTGATTTATTTTGACTTGGTGTAAAAAATGTATTATCCTGATACGATGAAAGCCAGCCCTTCATTATAGTCAACTGAGTAACACTGTTTTGCATGGGAAAAAGTTATTAAACATAAAAGCCATTTGCAAAGAGGTGCAGAAGGGTATTTTTTTTTTACCTAGTGACCTGGTAATTGAAATGGCATATGAAATTCAGTCTACAAAAAGCACATGGAAAAAGCTGTCTTACATAACAGTGGACTTTGAACTAGCTATTAAGATTCAGAAAAAAGATCCTAGTAGTAGAATAGATCATTCTATGAAAATACAACTAAGCTAAGTTCTCAGGAGCAGTCCAGAAAAAACAACCAAGGAAAATGATAGGGCTTATTTTACATGAATTCCTTCTTAGGACACAAAACAAAAAAATCCTTGTACTACTGCATACCCATGATATACCTGTATCTTGAATTTAGTAGACAGTTTCATCATCAATGAAAGAAAAGAACAAAAAGAAATTAGAAACTGGCAATAAGCATGTTCAAAGGTATCCATATGAGGCATGAGTCAAATAAAGCAGGAGAGAAGGAAATGTAGAAAGACAGATATCCTCACAATGTGATTATATTTTGAAACTCATTGACATAGGCAGTTTTAGGTGTTAAAAGCTCACATGAGCTCAGAGAAGTTTAGACAAATTCATGGAAGACAAAGTCCATGTAAACACAAACATGTAAATACAAAGGCATTGCCTCTGATTCAGGAAATCACTGAGTTGTAAGGAATTGGACAATGAAAGAACTGTGCTAGGAAATATCCCTATATGCTTGTCCTGGTCCCATCTTCTGCCCTTCACATCTGGCATCACCCATTGGATAGGTCATTGAGATTCACCGACAGACCCTCTGGTCCAACCTGGTACCACTGTTCATACGTAAAACAATTAATACCAATTATTCATGCTATGTATATGCCGCTCTTCATGAGTCAGTCTCAAGTGCCACATGCCCTAGATGACACGTTTTTTGAGGGTTTCTTTTCTGAGAATGAATTCTGCCACTGAAACATAAAAACAAATTTCCACCTACAGTGCATTTTCAGCATTTTGAGTCATTCCATCCATACAGATCTATACTTTTATACTTCTTGTGAATCAACAGGGTTTCAGTCTTGCTGGAGGAAAATGATAATAAAAAACTACACTAATTCCTCTTCAGCATTGCTTTATCATCAGGTGTTCTGATAGCAGCAGAACTTTTACTGGGAAAAAATAATTCCCAGTTAAAAATGGGGTTTACATCTCTCCCTCTTCACAATACACATGCTGCCAACAAGGTTACTGATGCACTGTTTCTTTAGATTGTACTTTTCAAGGTTACAGAACTAGTACTGCAGGTGCCTGATAAGAGACAGCACCCTCTTTAATGTACTGTCCTTCAACGTACCCAAGGCTCAGGCAGTGTGCTAATGTGCTTTTGCCTCGCAATATTCCTTGAGGGATTTCTATTTTTCCAAATAATGTCTGATGTGACAAGTGTTTTAAGAATCTCTGGTTCTTTAAAATTTCATCTATTCTTCTGGAAAGGCATGCTACTGAAATGCCATGTTCTTTAAAGGCATTTACCCTGGAGGCCAGAAAATCATTTCTGTGAAAGGTAGAGTTCTGAGGCTAGAGAATTACAGCGGATGTTTTACAAAGCCCTGCTTTAGGATAGTTATTATTTCTGCACCCTCTCAGTCTTGATTGGATTTTCCTATCTGTGTGAAATTAGCATGTTCTCCTTTTTTTTTTTCTTTTTTAAAAAAATTCCATGCTGTACACTGGTATAAGCATATTGCAGATTTGGCCACAAGTTTGCATCTCTGATAAAAATGCTTCTTTGGTGCCCTATCTTGGATTTTGATATATTTAAAATTATATGATTATTTGCCCACCTACTTTTCAAACTTAATTAAGAATGTAAGGTTCTCTTAATTTTCTGCTTCACTTTATCAGCAAGTTACTCAGTTCCAGGAAATTGGAAAGCAGCAAACTGATGTTATCATTAGGCCCTTGGGAGCAGGAAGATTACAGTGTGATGAGACTACATAAATTCACTAAAAATAGAAGGAAAGAACACAGGCAAGAGAAAATAGTTCTCAGCAATGATAATATATGAAAAAAAATACTGTTTTCTAGTCTTTTCCTGTGTTTTCCCATCTCCATGGCTAGAAACTAGTTTTTTTTCCACAATACCCTTTCATCTAGCAAGCAGAAATGTAACTGAAATCTTTAAAAATGAAAACCAGGATTACGATTATTGTGGATACCCAGTATTATTGTGATTGTGATTATTATGATTGCAAAAAGATATTGCAGATCATGTTCTATGAGTTCATTAAGATGTATCATAGGTAGCTAGAGTTCCCAGTGAAGCTGAAGCACTCACTCATGGCTCTGCAGTATGTGCCCTATCATGCGTTCATGTTGAAATATCTTCTGGCAAAATTTGTCTTCTCATGGGACTCAGACATTAACTCAGACTTGAAACATAACATTCTCACATTCATGTTTACTAATATATTAATATTTCAAATTTAAAACAAATTCCTGGAAGACATTTTTAAAAAAAAAAAATGCTAGAAAAACTTTAATGTGCTACAGAGCTATCAAAGGGATTTAGGAAATTTAAAGTGCAAATTGTAGACATGAAAAACTACCGAGGTGAATATGAGCATGTAACTCTAATATGCTTCGTGTATGAGTGAATGTTTCAGACCAGGACAGAATAGAAAGTGCAAAGTCTTCAGATTTTTTTATCATCAGTCATGATGGTGATTGGTGACTGATTATCATCAGCCATTGGTGACAAGAAAAATATTACTACCAAATTACGGTTTGGTCAGTATTCCCTGTCAAATAAATTCATGCTCCCAATACAGTTTGTAGAGTGTGAGAAAAACACCACTATGTTTGCTAGTAATTACCCTTATTTGACTATTTAGCCATCAAATAAAATACAGAACACATAGGGACATGAAAACCTGTACCACAAGAGACCTTTGGTGCCATAGTCCATAGAAAATGGAAAGCAGTGTGTAATTCTACTGAACGTTCTTAAAAGAAAAAAAGTTAATCTGCCTTTTAAGAATAGATAGCCCATGAGATTTGCTTCAGACCAGACCGTTTCTGATCCCGCTTCCCAGCTATATAACCAAGGGCTAAATGCTAGCAACGCAGTTGGATCTCAGACTACCATTTCCCCGCCCCCGCACCCCCACCCCTTTGCTGCTTCTCATATCCCTCAGTGTGCACTGCTTGTATTCAGGCACTCATCTAGGATTCCCAGGTTTGCTTCTTCATTCATCTCTGCTGCATCTCTGCACACAGAAGCACTCCAGTGCCGACACTGCAGGCCACGGCAGCCATGCTGGGTGAGGGATTTGGCATGTCTCAGGAGGCAAGGCAATGATTCCCTTCAGAGCAGTACGCAATGCCTCTTTGTAAAAGCAGGGGTAGCTGTTCAAAATCCAGAGTTGCCTCTGACAGTGAACACTAAACAATACAAGCATCTCTGGCATGGCATTCATCAGAAAAATCCAGCTCTCCAGTGAAACAGCAGATATTGATTGATAAAGGAGTTCAAGCTATAGTTTCTAAAAATGTGATGGTGATTGGGAAGATTTTATTTCCTCATTAAGCTGAACATGGCTTGTAAAGGGAAGAGAGGAGGCTATGTATATCGAGGAATTGATGACTGACAGGTCAACTTTTGGAGATAATCAACTGCATGGAGAGCATAGATTGTGCAGTCAGGGACATGGGAGTGGGAACTGTTCTCAATATGTTAACTCCATCCTGCCATTCTCAGTGCTTTGGACCATTGTCTAATTCTGTCTTAAGAAAAGAGAAGCAGAAATGTTAGCCAATTATGATCTGATTAGCTGAGTATTCCCATATATTTCCAACAGACTTAAGAGATAGATTTCCTGCTAGACTATATATATCTACTTTCTGATAGCATGAAAAATAAAAGCCTCATAAGTCAGTAGCAAAATACATTAATTTTAGTATCAGTACACAGTTATGAATTTATATAGAAAAGCAGAATACTGGCCAATTTCCTTCTTTTTTTTCCTCAGCTATGTGAACGAAAACCTGAACAACAGAAAACTGAAGTTCAAATAAACCCAAAGATCAAAAATATATATCTTTTGATTATTTTCCCTTTACTATCAGATCTCTTCAGCTGATTTGAATAGGTTACCTAGGAGAAACAATGTATAAAAGTCTGTCTTCAGATCTCTGATAGGAAATCCCCACTGCAGCAATAAATATTATATCTATGGCAGGCAATTGGCAAGCTACCTTGATCATGATAGTCCCTGGCTGACAATCACACAAAAGTGAGACCAGAAAGTATATTTTAAATGTTTCAGCACTTGGATTTTCCTAACTACTCCTTTCAAGTTCTTTATGAACAACTTGTATATAGATCAAAACATGCTAATTTTATCACTGCTGGCCAGCATCATAAAAGAATCGTATAAAAACATATGGGTACACACACCAACTTTTTAAGCAACCAAATCTTTCTTAGAACTATTGAAGTTTCTTCATAGGATAAAAGAGTTTTGCTATTTTGAAACAATAGTACTTTTTTTTAATATGAAAACATATGAGTGCTATGTGTCATTCATCATCTGTCACCTTTTCATTTAAAACACTGTCAAGGGGCTGCCTAAATATGCAAAGGTAGCAAGGGCCAGTATACTGCTCAGCAAAAATAGGTTTGGGTTTTGACCCTAAACACACTGTCTAATTTCCTAAAGCAACAAGAACAAAGTATCAAAAAAACATATGCAATACCTGGTTATATTTTATTTTTGGTCTCTTGCAAAAATCTTTGAAGAAGCACTGATAAGCTGCAAGTGATCTGGTCTCAGAGATGCTCAGGGATAGGAAATACATCCTAAAGAGTGCCCTAAGGAAAGTCAGAGGAGGTAAAAGCATTAAGAAAATACAGACCAGCCATATTTGAAATGACCATACGAAAAATTGTCAACAGAGTAGATAGAATGGCTTAAGACAAATTCTGCTAATGACCTAGAATTAGACAAATTGAGCTTTTCAAGGTGTATATGTCATGAAGAAAACCTACAGAAACATCTACATATTCCTTATTGCAGTTGTTTGCCTAGCACCATCATCAGAACAGAGAACGATTTACATAGTTAAGATTAGCAGATACCTTCCTAAATAAAAGAATTTACCCTCCTCATTATGGTAAACTTGAGGAGTTAACCAAGGATATAAGACACTGTCTACATTTAGCCAGTACCTGGGGCTAACTGTAGCAGTTGTTCTACCACCCAGTGATCCCTGCCCAGCTGAGAAGGGGAATTGGGAAAAAAGAGAGAAGCCCCATGAATTGAAATAGAAACAGATTTAATGAAATAACAAAACTATAGCAATCCCCAACATAAAGTGTACAAGGTTCTACTCAGCCTGGTGCTTGAGATCAGGAGCAGAACGTCAAAAGGGAAGAGTCCCAAGGATTGGAGCTCCACCCTTTCTGAGCTCCCTCCTTTTATAATGAACACGATCAAGTGGTATGGGATACACCTGTGAGGCAGCTGCCTTGACTGGATCTCCCAGCTGCCTCAGGGCTACTCATGGCCTGCCTGCATGGCTGGGCCATGGGTCTGTGCCTGAGGAACCAGGAGAGCCACAAAACCACAACCACTACACAAATATGGATATCTTTGACCCAAATTTTAGTAATAAATCAAATGCAATATGGTGCTTGCAATGGTACTTGAATACAGCCATGAGATGTTTCTAATCACATGACAATTTCATACTTCACCCTACGGTGTTTAGCAACCACAAAGCACAAACTTCACCTCAGAAGACTTTATGATTTTTGAACAGACACCCATGGCACCATGACCTAAAAGAGAAAGTGTGACTAGGTACTACATCACACAGGGTTTAGGGTTCGGCAGGTTGTAGTTTATACATAAAGATAATGGCATAGAATTAAGAGCATTTGCTGGCAATTTGGTGAGTGTTAAGTACTAGACTCTTGATCACTAAGAAAAGTTTGGATGAAGTAATCTCACAGTAAAAATCTACTGACTGTTTATTGAAAGAGGAATAAGACTATAGGAAGAGTAGGAATTATTTTTGATTAACTGGAAAAATAACAATAAGGGGAGAAAAAAAACCAAACAAAACAATTATTTAAAAAAAAAACACAAAAAAAATCCCACAAAAAGCAACAGGTATCAACAGGTATCCAGATCCCTACACTAAATCATAGAGGGTAGCTAAAGTGGTTTTTGTTCACACACACACACACACACACACAAAAGCCTCTGATCTATCTGTTAAGAACTACAGTTCTCAAAGTTTGACTGGAGGGCCAGCAACACAGCACAGCTTTGCAGAACCATGAGAAGGAGTTTCCTGAACAGGAAAAGCTACCATCAGACATTTTAAAAATCAAAACCTGCTCTAAATCATACCTGGCATACAGTAGGCTACAAGCATGCATCCATATCTTCATGTTAAAATTTGACAAAGGTATAGACCATTTTGATATTCTGCAGCAGGTTAAATTTCTTGAAAAATTTAAAATTATATATGTTATAAGACTTTTCTGTATTTGTTTAGCTTAATGATTAATTAGAGATACTGTCCCCTTATAGGTGATGAAATTGATATATAGACTTTAACTGATAGGCAGAACAAAGAGCAAAAGAGCAAAACACAGTCCTGACTTTTCATGCTGTCATTGGATTATGCTACCTTTCAGAAAGAGTAGATGGACAAAGTGGTGCTAAATCTAAGAGATGAAGACACAGTCTTTGTCCGGCTGAAAAGAAAAGGGGTTTCTGGCTGAAGTTCAAAACCTGGTAATTCATCTTGTCAGTAGGCTCTCTAGTAAGAAAGACTTACTAATTGTGAAAATCATCTCAGAGTTTGCAAAAAGTCCTGAGAATACTCCCCTCCCTATCATTTAACCTCCATTATGTTCACACCAAGCTCCAGCCAACTGGCTTCCACTCGTACCTCTACTAGAAAGGGAAATTATATTTTCTGGCTCCAGCAAAAAGACAGACAGAATTAGCATTATCAGGATACTGATGAGTTGGTAGCTAATATTACTTCATGCTCCTACTCGGAAGCTTCAGCACAATAGTGGTGAATTGCTAAAAAATCTTACGTGTAAGCATAGTTGCCTATCACTACCTTATGATACCTCAGCCATGTACAGATGAAACCACCCTACAGCAAATCTACCCACCTTGAGACTCACATTCATGTCTATGGCACTTTATAGCCACTGGAATTAAAGATGGATGGAAGATCTTGCATGAATAATAAAGAGACAAACATGTTCCCTGAAACAGTCAACCACCGAGACTGTTATCGCCAGGAACAAACGAAGCACTTGTAACTAATTTGAAGAGCATCTTTCATAAATATATGTAGATATGTATATATAAAAGATGACATTTGGGAAACAAATGTGACTTAACTTGGGCTCTACTCATAAATCAAGTAACACACCTGGAAGACATCCATGAAAGTAATATGATGTGGTTTGTGTTATTTTAAGTGTAAACAAAGCAGGGTTCAATTTTCCTATAATTAGGCAAAACATATAAACCAGGACTTTACCACAGAAAGACTTTTAAGCTCATTTTCAAAAGATTGCCTTTATAACACCTTTATAACACCCTACTCCTTTTCCTACAAGTTGCATCTACTAGAGATTTGCTACAATAAGAGAACAATACCAATAGCGTTTCAGATATGTTCAAAATACAGAGAGCTACTGTCACCACTGCTTTAATTCAGTATTTTCTCTTTTTCCTGAACTTCCAGAACAGCTCTACTGTCTGATCATGTTGCGGATGAAATAGTTATGTTGGCAAGCTTCCAATCAATTTCTGTTTGAAACTTAATATCTCTCCAACTGGCAATAGAAGTAACTGTTTGACCTCTTCCCTGTTTTGGTTGGGGTTTTTTTTAATTGTTTTTTTGTTGTGAGGTTGGTTGTTGTTTTTTTTTTTATTCTGCCTATTTGTGCACAACTTTTTCATAAAGCTGTCATGGTTGAGTAAGTCCCACCTGAGAAGATTTTACACCTTTCCGTTTTTCTGACCATGAATCTCTGATTGTTAAGAACCCCTACAGCATTGTGCTGCAAAACTTTGTATCAAAAATACCAAATAATTGCAGAGAATTTAACAGCAGTGAAGTCAATAGTTTTTCTCAAGTGAAAAGCAAAAGGAGCAAATGCAGAGACTTCCAAAAGGCCTACTTACTGACAGCATCTCCATGAAGTACAGAGCAAGATGAGCAAAACTTAAGCATCTTACCACAGTATTCTCAGTATCTATGACACAGGCTTGGTCCAGTACATTAAGGCAATAGCAAAGATGAATTTATGGTGTATAAAACTGCCTTGCCTCTGTTTAGGTCTTTGCTGTACAGAAAAAGGAGTAAGGCAAACCTAATGGTTTGTAATGGTATAACTACAGCAATGGTATGGTGGTAAGATTACATAAACTTGAGGGGGAGGGAATCACACTTGTGACTCATACAGCTGCTGGTGAAGACCAATGTTTAAATAAAACTTCAAGAAGTTACTGAAGCAACAGTGGATGGCTATGAAAAAAAAACAGTTAACAAAACACATCAAGAAATCAAAATAGCTGGAAATAAAAGCTATTATGAAAATGTACTTGGTAAATGCCTCTCATATGTCAGAAAGTAAATTCTGCACAATCCCGTAGTGCTACCAGCATGCATGGCCATACCAGGGATTTGAACTTTCAGTTAGAATCAGTGAGGCTAGCTGTCACACCTGAGCATGGAAGATAACATCAACAAGCTTATGACAGAAAACATGAAGATACAGACAGGACCAAACTGCTCCAAACTGAACACAAATGGTTCAGACTGATGAAAGGACTGTGTGCCTTTTAGACTAGCTGTTCACTTTTTCTGATTGTATCAGCTTGTCTAATAAAAAAATATTCATTTCCAGAGGCACTTGGGTTCTCCTGCATCCTGTAGCTATCACAGCTAGAAGACTTCCACAGAAGACTGTTAAAAATTCTACCTGCATTCTGACCAAGAGCACAAAGATTACTAAAAGTAACAATTTCCCTTCAAATATTCTCAGAAATCAAGGTTATTCCTGGATTTCAGAAAATCTTCTATATGGCTAGTATGTTATCTCTGACACAACTTCAAAAAAACCAGCAGAACCAAAATACGTGAAGAAATACAGAACTGGCACAAAGCACTCAATTTCCAGCCAACTCTGAGATCAAAGGGTCAAGTTTTACAGCTACCAGGAGAATCAGTGGGAAGCTGAAAGTGGAGCTGCACCTGCTATGCAAACTGTGTCAATACCTTGAATGGTTCTCCTTCTCTGGAGAAAAGGAAAGGCAGAAATAGGGCAGCAAATCATGCAGGGATTTATTTCAAGATGTGACATTTTCTCTGCCTTCAGAGATTTCCTCTGAACCTTGAACAGTGTTACCTCCTTCAGAATACCCTCTTCATGACATAAGAACAGCCCACAGCTTTCAGACTGCAAAATGCAGTGAGTGGTAAACCCGATCATTAATTCTACTGGTTAAACAGAGCCAACCTCTCCCTCTCTGTCCAGTTGGGCTTTCTTACATGGGACTGAAAACCATACAAAAACCCCAACCACGGACAACTAAAGCTCTCAGTCTAACGACATAAGAAAATAGCTATTTTGAGGTGTTGCTTTTGCATCCGCCATTTTCGAACTAGAAAAACATTGACTTCACGTGAAGATCATGATGGACATAGAGCAAATAAATGCTACAAGCAAAATTAAATGGGAAACTCTTTCTCTAACAGCAATACACCAGACCTAAAAAAGGAGGCTGTGGCAGCTTTTCAATGCTCTGAAAGTTTTGTAGAGTCATTCATCACCATCATATCTTCTTTGTTACATTTTGTTCAAGGATTACCGGCATGTATCTAAAATGGGAACAGGGCAAGAAAACAACAAGCATATATCACTCTTCTTCATCTATATGTTGGATGTTTGGATCCAGAAGTTTCAACTGATTTGTGAGTTAAAGCTATCCCTAGTTACTGTTCTGGACTGTATCAATATCTGTAAAAAAGAAGCACAGTAATAACAAGGATGATTACAGCTCTTGCCATCTTCAAAGTCCTTTTGAGGTAGTTGGATTAACGTTAAAACTGCTAAGCCAACACGAGATAACTCCTTTATTAGTATGACTTAAACACTGAGGATTTGACAGAAATACATGGGAATTACGTCCTGAGCAGCAGCCACTGCTTTTTTACACAACTTATGTGCAATAAATTACTTGTTAACATGCGGAATAAAAATGTTTCTAGTTAAAGTACATATTTTTGTCTTCTGTTTTTGATCTATTACTAATGGGACTCAGTATCACCCATAAAATAATTATTTTATGGTAAATTGAAGTGCATTACAACGTTATTTTAATAACCTGTATTCAGTGCACTATAGATCTTCCACTGCCTGTTTTTCAGAATATTTTAATGAAGCTTTGTCTATGGTTAGCCAGTACTCAGGGCTAAACTGTAGCAATTAGTATATCACTCAAGACTCCCTCCCCAGATGGGAAGGAGAATTGGGGGAAAAAAAGGAAAAGGCCCATGAGCTTAAGTATAGACAGATTTAATAGAATGACAAAACAGAAACAACAATCAACATAAAACATAAAGGGTTCTACTCAGCCTGGTTCAATGCTGATAGCAGGAACAGAGCACCACCAACAAGGAACCTCAAGGACAGGAAGAGAAACCCCACACTCACTGAGCTCCCTCCTTTTATAACGAGCATGATGAGGTGGTATGGGATACACCTGTGAGTCAGCTGACCTGATTGGAACTCTCAGCTGACAGGGGCTACTCATGGCCTGTCTGCATGGCTGGCCCATGGGTCTGTGCTGGGGGAACCAGGACAAGCCTTTAACCTTAGTAAGTTACATATTGCTAGCTACAAAGTGCTGAAACACCTTTTTGTGTATCTCCATTCAATTTCTATTTGGCAAACAGTAAAGTGATTTTGTCCACAGTCCCTCAGTAATCTATACTCATCCACTTCTCATTATGGATGGGAAGAAGTTGGGGTACAGTGATGGCTATAGCAAGTGCATTATATACTGGAAAATGCTTTTTGTTAATACCTTGATTTGCTATAAATTATGCACATGCAGTACTTGAATCATATATGCTTCCACAAAACTGAACTCAAATGAGTTATCTTGAGCTGAAGCCTACTGGGAGTGTTAGCACCTGAAACATGAGACCACCTCTGGACCAGTATAAATATTGCTGCCCACTCCTGGGCTGCTTTTCCTGTGGTCCTTTTCCTGGATTGACCTTTCCTGTGGAGGTGGCAATCATCTGTCAGCAAGCTTCAGCAGGTTTAGGTCTAAGCCATATAGGATCACTTTACACCATATCCCCGAGTGCTATGCCAACCTGACTCTTAAACATCTCCAGGGATGAGAACACCACTGCCCTGGGCAGCCCATTCCAATGTCTGACAACCTGTTCTGTGAAGAAATACTTCCTAATATCCAGTCTGAACCTCCCCTGATGCAACCTGAGGCCATTACCCCTTTTCCTATCGCTTGTTACTTGGCTGAAGAGACTCATCCCCACCTCTCTACAACCTCTTTTCAGGTAGTTGTAGAGGGCGATGAGGTCTCCCCTCAGCCTCCTCTTCTCCAGACTGAACAACCCCAGTTCCCCCAGCCCCTCCTCATCAGACTTGTGCTCCAGACCCTTCACCAGTTTCATTGCCCTTCTTTGGACACGCTCAAGTATTTCAATGTCTTTTTTGTAGTGAGGGGCCCAAAACTGAACACAGTACTCAAGGTGCGGCCTCGAGTCAGGTCTTTGTCCTCACAGTCTTCACACAAAAACTTATGTTGAGATTATTCCCTGAAGGAGGAATTAAGATAATAAAGTAGTCTCCTTGGAATCCTGTCAAGGTTTGGGGCTGGGCCGGCCACTAAATAGATGACAGCTCCTCTGCACTCAGTGGAGAAACAACCTCAACTCACAGAAGATTTTCATTCAGTGATATCAGAATCTTTTTATTCTGATACTGTTTCCCCTTAAACATATCGATAGGGAATGTAATTAAAATATTTCATATAGTGATGAGAATCCTACATGAAAATTTTAAGTAATACAGAAAATAACTATTTGTTAGCAAAGACAGTAGGAACCACATGGCAAAAAAACAAGTATGTTGTGATTTGGAACAAGATTTCTAGAGCTAATACTACTTTTTCTTTCAGGGTAAGCGCAATACACTTGCCACAATTGTTGCAGGTTTGAAAAGCTACACATAGTGCTAAGAGGCTCTCAATTTAAAAATGACAGTAAACCAAATAAAGTGAAATAATTTTTAATTCCCTTTTTAAATGTGCATTTGAATTCAATACAGATCTGTAAGGCACTGTCATAGGTAAAAAAAAAAAAAAAATGAAACATTCTTTTCAAAATAAGGATAGTCACAAAGCAATGGTATGTGCATAAAATATAACCTTATCTGTAACTCATAAACAATGAAATATGAATGTTCAGGCTTTGGATGTATTGCAATGTAGTGTCATTTCTGTGTCACGACACTACTCAGAGTAAATATTGGCACTGTAAATGATTTCTCATTGGGGTTAGGGGTTTGTATTCTCTTCATATCCCAGTAAAAAATAAACTCTTTAATAAATAAATATATAAAATAAATATATGCTATCTGGAGTTGTATAAATAGGTCCATCCTGAAGAAAAGTTCCAGCTCGGACTATGATGCATTGACATCTAAGGTCCATCACTAACACGGAGCCACTAAAACTTCACATACAGTTCTCAGGATTTATTACTACTTTACAGTCCATTTCTTCCTATTTCTTCCAGCTGTTGTCTCATCCACATGATGTAGGTAGTTCTTTGCTAATTTACGGACCACAGATAATCCAGACAAATTGCCAAGAGTTTGTTATTTTTTAAAAAGTCACACTCCAACTTCCCTCTGGTTACTGGCTACCAAACAGTTCAGCAAGTTTGAAGAAGGCTGGTCCACTCTCAGCTTTAAGGCTTTGTCTCCCAAATCCGTAGGTTAGAAAACAGAGGCTTGCCTATCACAAAGCAGCTTCTTCCAATCCAGCATCCTAGACCTCTGCAGGTTCCTCATGCTGGTATTGCCATGGAAGCAGGGGAAACAGCTCCAGTATGGGTTTTTTTTAGCACGAGTTGCCTCCATCCTCAGCTGTATCCTAACACATCTTTGTACAGTTCAGGAACTCTTTCAGGATCCACGGGCCGGGGCAAGAAATGCGTGAATTTCTGGTGTCTTTTCGACCTTGCCCCGTCTCTGGGAGTACCATCTTTGTTAAGTGCTACAAAGTATCGCCGCCCCGAGTCTCCATGTTTGTACACATTGGATGAGTAAGTGTTGTACCAGTTTTCCTCAAACTGTTCCCTGAAGATGCATTCAGAAGTTAGCTTCTCCTACAGAAAGAAACAGCGAAGAAAAATAAGTCAAGCTGTCACTAGGTATCTGAACACACATGAAAAAAAAACATAAAAATAAACAAAATAGTTTAGGCTTTGTACAGCTTTTTTGTTCATTTAACTATCAACAAGTCAAACCCAAGAACAGTACGTAGATCTGACATTGAGCTTGGAAGCTTACTTTAATTTTATTCTTTTGAAAACTGGACCTGTACATACACAATTTTGGATTTAAAAACAAATTAGATAAATCATAAATAAGTAATGCCTTCTTAGAGAGAAAGTTAATTAAAATTCACCTGATCTATAGGAACTACATCATGTCAAGTCCTGTCTTTGAGTACCTACCATTTTAGAAATGAGATTTGGTGGAGAGACTGAGGTGCAATGTAACAGATCAGGAAAGCATTTCCATGTATTCCTTGTGGTGTGCATCTCATTTTAAACAGGACTAACCAAAACCAAAGGAACTGGAGAGATAGAGCATTTTATCTCAAGATGTTTTAAGACTTGGAAAGGGGAAGAGTCTGAGACTGTTATTACCCTCATGGTATTGCAAAAAATCAAAGATTATATTTTTATAGTCATATGTTGAAATTATTCAGCGGATTCAAATCAAATGTAATGAGTATACGCTTATTTTTATTCTTAAACACAAATATTCCAGTCAGGTCTACAGATACTGCCAGCACTAGCATCATTCAGAATTTTCAAACAACAGTGGTACCGAACAGTGACATATGGTATTATCCTCTTTTTCCCAGCATTTGAAAGAATGCTTTTATGTTAAAGTTGGTACCTGGAAGTACCACCTGCTGATTCGTAAAGGAGCATTAGGCTATACAAAATTAAGTCCGGGTATTGTATTGATTGTTGTTTATTTGTTCCGTAACTATCCTTTTAAATTTTTTCCAGTTTGCAGTCAATGTTTTTGATGACAGAGTATGCATTATGATACATTTGCAGTATTGATAAAAAAGAAAATTAGATAACAAGCAACTTAAATGCTGTTTGAATAGCTAGTTTTAGCTATTTTTCTCATAATTTAAGAGGAATATTCCTTTTCAGTTCTCTTTATCAAGGACACAGAAGCTTTTCCCATCAGATCTTTACTATCCAAGGCTATACTGTATACTTAAAAAATATATATTTCAGCAGGAAAAGATGTTAGAGTTTTGAAAGTTAATACGACCTCAGCTAGCTACTTGAGGGGTTTGAATAGTGCTAAGAAGTGAATCAAAACCCCAGCATGTATGAACTGACATGAAAGTGGTACTTACAGAGCCATAGAGTTCTCCCTTCTCATTCATTCCAAGGTAAAGGCCACTGTCCACGCCTCTAATACTGACCAGTCCCACTGCCACACTGATGAATTCTAGGATACCTGAACATATCCAAAGAAAGAAGAAAATTAAGAGAGACTGCTTTAACTCAACTTGTAACAAAAATCAATAAAACCATCCAAAATGCAGCTGAAAGCAAGTGAAAAATGTACATACTATAATAAATATGGTCTACTTTTTCCCTGAAATTTCAAATATTGCATGGAAATGCATACAACACTCCTAGGAAAGCAGTCTGAGAGGCCTCATCTAGGAGCAAAAATCCTACACTATTTAAGAAACCTTTTTTTTTTTTTTATGTTGAATATGAAAAGATTTTATTCGGCACTGAGAATAAAGCCTTCAGTACTATGCAGTTGCAATCTATAATGATTATACACTATTTGCTAAACTGCCTATTCAAACATTGGAAGATAACTTTGAATTACCTGCAAATATACTTTACTTTCTCTATAGCATTATCTTAAAAAACCACATCCATTATTAGATCATTTGAATAGAAATCAAAGTACAGATGAGAATTTTATATAACAGAATCTACCCACAGGAATAAAAAAAGAGTATTTGTCAGACATCTTATCTAGCATATGGGCCCACACCTCTTGACACAACTTGCTATCTTCAGCGCAGGCTTTTTATGTGCATGAAATATGCTTACATGCTGTTTATTTGCTAATGTTTGGATTATAGCATTATTTATATTACACTTGCCCAAAAATGTAATATATATTAATGATACAAAGTATCCAGGAGATGAGGCATTATTTGAAGCCTGAATTTGGCAAGGCTACGCCGACATATTCAAACAATTGATATGCATAGATTACAGTACATACAAAACATGAAAGAAAGGGAATGTGTGAACCGGCTTTTTTGGAAGTTGTTAACAATGTAAACAAAGCCTCAAAGAGAAGTTGTTCTAGAATCGTACCAAAGATTTTGCTGTGTAGCATTAAAAAAAAAAAATCTGAATCTAAAGTAAGTGGTTTTAAATAGTGCATTTGATTTTGATTATGACTTTTTGTCTATTTGCTGTATTTATGATTACTCTTTTTCACTCGGGACCATTTTTCACTCTCAGACAGATGGATTGTCTGGACTATATAGTATATAGTATATACTATACTATAATTTAAAGTGGTTTTAATTTTAATTGAGCTTTGGCAGGTATTTATATTACCAAGCAGCAAAGCAAATAAATCCCCTACAAAGAGTAAGCATTAAAAAATCTATTGCATGTAAATCATCCTAGTTTTCCAGTTCCTAAAACACAAAGTCCCATAAAAAGAGGTGGAGGTATTTTGTCTTTCTGGTATCATTTTCAAAGCCAGCTTTTTTCAAAACTATAATAAGCAGGTGATTCAGCCCACAAAGTAACCACATCAGACAAACCTGCCGAGAATAGTGGTAGAATAAAGGAAGAACATTTCTAAAAAGCCCAGTAAATGTTTGATCTGGGGCTAACTTTTTTTTTTTTTCTTTTAAAGTAAAGACTTATTTCATGTTTACACGCTGCAGGAAATCTTCCTTCTGAGAAGAACTGTTTGACTACTGCTCTCTTACTTCTGAAAACATCCATGTGTCATAAAAGCAATTAAGAGCCATTCCAGCAGATTGTTTTGACTATGGGGAGGATGATAGGAAACTCTTTAATCACCTTTTTATGACCGCTAAATCAATACACACAAAAGCTCACACGGAATTGAGAACTGCAGGTTTGTTCAGATGTCCAGTTCCTACAACTACTATTTAGGATTCACTCTTATATCACAGGAGGCATTTACATTTTGGGGTTGCCTTCACCTCCTTTTGGTTTATTGACAGAGAAAGTTGACTGGGAAGCATTTTAAGTATTTGAGCAAAGAGGCATTTTAGGTCCCTCTGCTTCAGCTTTCTGTCTTGCAAAACAACGCAGTCTGACGCGGCCAAAGGGTCAGCACCCCCGAGTCCACGATCTGTGCTGTTCCACAAAGACTCAAGAAACTCTGGTACGGATAGTGAACACAAGAAGAACCGGTCTGACTTCGGATCCTTCCCAGTAAGCCAGCAGGCGCACGCGTGTGCTTACAGACACCCAGCACAGGCTGGGCGAGGCGAACACGCGCATCTCCGGGCTCGCAGGGGACGCGCAGCCCTCCCTCACCGCCTTCCCCGGGTGCAGCCCCACATGGTTCAGTGCCGAAGGGTGAAGCCAGCACCGAGAGCTCACCCACCTGCCCCAGCACCGCGGGCATCACACCTCCCTCCCAGAAGCACGGCCGCTCACGCCCGCGTACACACGCACACGCACAGACGCACACGGCCAGGGCCGTGCCGCAGCCGCCTACCGAAGAGGCTGTGGTCCTGGCGGGTGCCGCGCACGCTGCCGTCGGGCAGGATCTGCAGGTGGAAGCCGGTGCGGCAGTACAGCTGCCGCCGCCGCAGGATGCCCTGCAAGTGCGCCAGGTCCGCCGCCGCCGCCGCCGCCGCCGCCGCGCCGCCGCGGGCCGCCCGCTCCGCCGGTGCCCGGCGGTCCCCGAGCAGCGCCGGGCGCTCCCCGGCGGGCGGCAGCAGGAAGTGGGCGCCCACCGGCTGCCCCAGGCCGTCCAGGCCGCCCAGGAAGCCCCCCACCTCGGCCAGCGGAGCCATGGGGCGCGGGGCGAGCGGGCTAGGGCGCGGCGGCGGAGAGCGGCTGCCGGCCTCTCCCGGCGGGCATGTGGGGGTGCGTGGCGGAGCCCCAAGCATGGGGAGCCGGCAGGGCCGAGCCGTGCTGAGCCGAGCCGAGCCGTGCCGGTGAGAGCCAGGCGGCGGGCGGTGGCTGTACGCCCCGCGTGTGTATATATATATACGTCGGTCCCCCTGACATATGCTAATGAAGCCCTCTGCGGAGAGGCCGCGTTTGAAATTGTAAACCGGCTCCCCCTCTCCTCGCACCTTCTCTGATCCGAGCGGACGGCGGGGAGGGAGCGGGGGGCACACCCCCCCACGCAGCCCTCACCCGGGGGGGCGGGGGCGGCCCCCGCGCGGAGCGGAGCGGGCAGCGGGGGGCGGGCGGGGAGCGGGGCCCGGGCGGGAGCTGCCGGAGCATTACGTGGACAGGTGCAAGGAGAGCAGGAGGGAAGAAGGAGAAAGGGCGTTACCTGAGGGTTAGACCTGCCCAGACACACATGAAAGAAAAAAACCCGAAAGATCTGACAGTTTTACTCCCTGTTTCTAAAACGCTAATAAAACGTACATGCATTACCCTTTCCTTTTATCACTTCAGCTACAAGGAGGGGGATTTCTAAAGAAATTGGCATAGTCAGGGAGGTGTTTTCCCCTCTGCAAATTCTCCCTCGCATTTAATTTATCATGAACGTGACATGAAACTAATCTATAGCGTTCAGATATCGATACAACGTCTTGAAAACAAAAGGGCAGGCCCCTGGTTTGGGATAAACACTTCCAAAACCTGCAGAGAAGAAGGAAGAAAGATTGAGAGATGGCTCATCTAATCCATCTTCTTTGGGGTTCTGCATTGGGCCCGTGACTAACATCTGTGAGCACCACAAATCAGCAGTAACATCATCTACTGAAAGATCTCTGTTGTCTTTCCACAGCCTTTTGAATCAATTTAGGACTTTCCTGTCCCGTTCCAGATAAGCATAGGTGTTTTTTTCATCCCCAAAGCACAAAATGGTTCATGCATGCAAATGTATTGGTAGGACACACATTCATTATTAGCAACTTGTAAAACAATGGTATACTAAAACTCAGAGCTTGGCTTTTGCCTTTTTTGCTGCTTTTTCTGTAATATCTAATGAATTTTAGGGCTCAAACTACATGACCCATCTTAGCGTTAGAGATACGCAAGGCAGTTCCTTGCCAATGTTAAAACATGGTAGTAGAGCAGAAAAGGCAAAGTTCTTTCATAGTTAATGCTTTCAAAAGTTTGAGAGAAACGCTTGGCGGTTTAAGATTTCATTTAAACAAAAAAGTTGCAGAGAATCATGAGAGATTAGTTCTCCTGTCTTGCTCCGTGGTCTTTTCAGTCACAGTCTAAATCCGAGAGATCAAATGGATTTGACTGCTGAGCTTTATTTGCTATGGAGAGTATAGGGCTAATTAATTGGCAGGTGCTTTAAAGCAGGTAATGCTACACCTTTTCATCATCGCAGTCCTAAGTACTGCCCCTGTGTGCACCTGAATTATAAAAAGGCTGCTTTAAAGCAAGTGATTTACTGTGGAGGGATTTAAAACTGAAAAAAACTGACGCTAAATACAATGATCAGATAAATCACCTCAGAAGAGAGCACAGGCAGACCTGCTCTGAAGGCAGTTACAGATAGATGTTATATTATTTTACTTTTCAGATAACAGGAGCCTGTCATGTGGTGGGACCCAAAAATCTACCATAATCGAGATTTCAAAGCACATCTGTGTAAACATTATCACATCAGTGTAAAACATCAACCAATGAGCTTTCTCTTTGAACCAAATCTACTTAATTGGAGCGCTAAATCAAAGAAATACATCAAAGTTGAATAAGCTATATGGCACCTATTCCTTAAGTAGCCTGTACACTGAGTACTCAAATATACCTAAAACGTTTGAAACACCCATCAAGTATTTTTATTGACATGACTGGCAGGTCAAGATCAAACTGTTCATCACAGCTGCTAAGTTAAAGGACGTGCATAAGGATGGTACAGCTCAATGGAGGAAGTATATTCTTCTAAGCCTAAAGATGCTCCAGTACAGATAATGCTGCCGGGTCCAAGCAGTACTCTCTGAGTCCTACGAACAATAGAGGGCTCTTCTGGTTAGATGGCACCACTAGAGTGCCATCTCCAGCAGAGAACGTTTTTTTAAAAAAATAAAAAGAAATCCTCAGCCATCACACACTGGAAGACCCTTAGGGCTAAATCTTTCCTGTTACATAATGGAAACATTTAAAGTAGAGTGGAGTATATAACATCGATCTTTCCCAAGCGGAGTCTTTAATGTCTGGGCACTAAACTGGTTACACTGTTTTATAAAAGTACCAGAAAAGAAACAAAAAGATAAGATTTTTTTGTGTGTGTTTGCACTAGTCATGTGACAGGAAAAGATAACACTGAAGATTTTTTGCACCTTCTGAGACTATACCATGAGAAGTTAAATAATTTTGAAGAGTGTTTTTACAGGAGTACATAATTCAACTTAAAGTGTACAGTGCAATCTAATCAACTCTACATATACTTCCTAAAGACCGCACTTTTCAGTGTCGTTGAACAAATACATGTGTGGTCAAGTTTTTATTTCCATAGCAAGCAGTTAGGGCTTCTATAGACAATATAATTACTGTGTATTTCCTAAGAATAGCATATTGTCATATGCAAAACCTGGTGGCTACCAAGGGAGTGAAGAAAGCAATGGACTGAAATATTTGATAGACAGTCTATACATATATGTCTATATAGAGAGAGAGGTATCTAAATATCTATCAGATTGGTTAAAAAAAAAAAAAAAAAGTTGTTAGTTGTAAAATTTTATGTCCTGCAGTTTATTAATTTTAGAACTCCCTTACAACAGTGCTGTTCCAGATATAAAATTTTAATGATATAATGAAAATACTGGCTAGGAGAATGAAGGGGAGGGAGGGTGTTCATGAATACATGAGAAAGCAAACATGGGGTGGAACAAAACCCACTGAGTAGAACATAATGGAACATGTCCAGCTGGAGATACCTGTATATCACGGTCATTTCCAGATTCTTCCAAGATTTAGACAAGAAAACAGTTGGCTGCTTTTCAGCAAGATGAGCAGAACACGCAGAAGTTACAGTGAGAGCCTTTCAGAGCACAGCAAGTCTCAGCAAAATAAGGTGTATTCTTCTGCAGGATTTACTAGGAAGAAGAGAACAGAATCATTTTCAAGGCTCCATGTACAAATCAGGTCTTAAACTGATGTTCTAAACCCTTTTAAATGCAATGCCTACAGACTTCAAAAGCATTCAGAACTTTTTCTTCTGAAGTAATACAGATACAGGTATGTATGCATGTATACTTACATGCATATATATCTACCTATTTACAAAAACTCAGGTGAGGGAAAAGTAATGCAATTATTTCCCTATGGCAAGGGATTTCTACATTTCTTGCACCTTCGCTTTTTGTTTTAGTTCTTTAAACAAAGACATAAATTTATAGGGCTTTTTAAGACTCACGATTTCATTGTCTGTGTTTTTGTAGATACACGATTATATAAGCAGAATGGGACAGAGATGCTAGGTAGTGAGCACACATTTGCATCCAGTTACATCCAGTGAGAACAGACCTCTTCCACGTACATCAACATTCATTTGGCAGCTTTTATATTAATTCTGTAAGTGGATCATGGGATGAAAACTACCGTGAATTACTTAAATTACGTGGGTTCTGAATCTGCGCACATAAGATGTGCAGACAGGTTACGGTTTTTGACTTGCTGCACAAATAAATTGTGCTCTTGTTCCTAAGCAAACACCTCACCAGGGAAGTTGTGACTAACATAACCAGGTGTAAGTAGTTACAGATGTGTATTAGGTTTTTTGAAGTGAAAAAAAGATTAGCCTAAAGGTGTTATTGAAAAGTCATTAAACTGTGGCTATTTCAGGGAAACAATGCGAACAGGGAGATAACTTGTGGTTCATGTCGACAGTTTAGGTGACTAATGAGTCATCCAGCAAACAGGTTTACTTTGGGACACTACATTCCCCCAAAATTGGTTTATTTTCCAATCTAATGGAAAAAAACTACACTATTTTTAAAACATAATAAATTGTATTGGTGAATGATGTCTCCTAAGGAGGCAGCTAGAACTGGTAAGATCCAAGAGCCACGTTCTACAGAATTTTCCAGACAGGATGCTTAGTCATGTAACTGCAGGAGAAATACCAAAGTTTCAGTCGTGCTAAGCATCTGAAACTATTATTGTCTTGACACCTAAATATTGGCCTGAGATGTAGCTCAGATTTGAAGAGAAGACATTCGCTTGGGAAACATACATGTATTTATAAACAAAGTAGTAGACACTAAAAAATTAACCAGAAAAAAGTTACATTTTAACACATGGGAATAATGAATTCAAGGGAATTCCTTGAGGGATGAAATGGCTTACAGTATCCTAAAATATTGAAAGAAACACAGTAACTCTTATGATTTGCCCCACATACCTGCCTTTCCAGGCATAGCTCTGAGGTAATTCAACCTTTGCCATGCTTGCAGTTGTAAGTTGACAAACATGGCCACAGTTCTCCCTTTACACAGTATCGTAACCACTGAAATGTCTCTTAGAAGTGGAAAATGCATGAGAGTGTCTAAAAACTATTAAAACGAGTCAGAGTTTGTGTATTTTCTGAAATCTTGTTCATAATAATATACAAAGCCATCAAAAAATTGGGGGGGGTGGGAAGTAAAACTGACTGAAACTTGGGAGGTACATATGTATATAAAGAAGAAAAAGACTGAAGTTGAACCTCACCATTGCAAAAAATGCCCTAACGTGTGCTGTGACTTGAAACGGCACCAGGCAGGGACAAGAGAACATGTCCATCTTTAACTGGCTTTTAACTAGTGCTTGGCTGTGCTTGCAGCCACCAACATGTGTCAGAGGAGAGGCTGCTGACCCCGCAGGTGTCTGTGGTCTCCTGATGAGAAGGCCTCATCACACAAGGGTACAAAAGGGTAGGAGATACCTCAGTCTGGGGTCACTTTGAAATGAAAGGAACAGCAAATATGCGTGAAATGGGGGCCAGGAGAATCTCTCTTTTCCGAGAACCTGTTCCTTGTGGGACTGGGTGCCATCTGTGGGCAATCTACAGCACAGTGCAAAACGTTACAGAATAGTCCGTCAGACCATTTGCCAGCTTTCAGCAAATTTTAGAGTCAAAGATTTCGTATGCCAAATGTCAGTATCAGGGCCAACACTGTTTAATTTCAGTTTATCGGAATCAGTCCTCACCCTTTAGTTGCAGCTGTATATCAGGTATGCACCAAGGGCTTCCAAGGCTTTGGAAAGGGGTTGGGACATTACTAGGACTACAGGACTGATGGAGTCACAGCAATCTCCATTCTAACACGGATAACTAGGATCGCCGGACGCTTGTGGCAAAGCCTTGGCAGTAACGCAGCGAACCATCTCGGTGCTGCAGCCACCGCCGGCCTTCAGGGTCCGTGACCAGCGAGGTTCGGTCGGGGGCTCTTCCTGCCCTAAGCCAGCGCTTGCACACCCCTGCCAAGGCACCCCGCTCCCTTTGGAACGAGGCTACGCAGACACCGGGCTGGGCCCCGCAGCGCGTTACCGAGCGCACACGGCACGTGTGCTCCGCGCCCAGCTGCAGCCGGGCCCACGCGCGGCCTGGCCCCGTCACGGCAGCTCCCACGCACCAGCCTCGCCTGGCACCCTGGCTTCGACTGCCGCCACAGCTCACCGAACCACCTCCTGTCTCCTCCCCCTTGCCTGCTGCCTGCCCCAGGCACAAAACGCCCCGCTGCCCGGCCCGAGAGCCGAGCGCGCCCCACGGCCGCCCCCCAGGCACCTCCGCGGGGCGCCGCCTGCAGCACCGGCCTCGGGGGGGGCGGGCCAGCCAGGCAGGCTGCGGGGCCGCGGCGGGGGGTCACGCCGGCGGCGGCGGCGCGGCGGGGACTGGCGGGGGCTCTCGCTTCCCCACCCCTTCCCCGCTTCTCGCGAGGCTTCACCGGCACCCCCGGGGGCTCCGTCTGCCGGTGGCTGGGGCGGAGCGGCGGCCATGGCCGCCCTGCGCACCCTCCTGCGGTGGCGCCGCCGCTTGGGCCCCGCTCCGGGCGCGCAGCCGGTGCGGCGGCTGTGGGCCGGCGGCGGGCCCGGGCCGGCGGGGCTGAGGCGGTGGCGGCGGGAGCTGGGCTGGGCGGCGGGGGGGGCTCTCGCCGGGTACGTGGGGTACCGGCTGTCCGAGCGGCGGCGGGAGCTCCCCCAGGAGCCGGCAGCCGCCGAGCCGAGCGGGGCCCGGGTGCTGCTCCCCATCCCCGTGGCGGCCGCTGCCAAGGAGACGGTAGGTGTGTGCGCGCCGCCCCTCCCGCCTCCCGGCCCGGCGGCCTCTCGCTCCTCACCGCCGCCTCGCTCGGTGGCGCGCTCCGCGGGGCGGTGAGCTGCTGGGGAACCGGCCGGGGCCGGCGGGGATGGAGGGACGTCGCTCCCCGCCCTTCTCTGAGGAGATCGCTGCGAGGCGGCGGCTGGCGGTGGCGGAGCCGCTTCCCGGGCCGTGGCGCAGAGGTGACCCTGCGCGGAGCCGGCCCCGGGGCGGCAGGCGAGGCTGCCCGCGCGGGCAGGTCCCCGGAGGCGAGGGCAGAGGCAGGAGCTGTCACCCGGCCTCCGCCCGGGGGAAGAGCTGTCACGGGAGCGCGGCGGGAGGCAGCGGGCAGTGGCACGCCTTCGCTGCGCCCCGAGGTGTAAGGCGTGTACCTGAGTGTACCTGAGGCTCGGCCGGCCGCCTCTGAGCTGCCCGCGTCAGAGCTTTCTTCAATAGAAAGTGTTGTTTTGCAAGTGGAACCGCTACTGTTAGTGCAAAACCTGTGCTTGTCTTCTTTATATTTAGAAAAAATCTCTTTCTAATATAAAATTTTCCACGGTGTGCAGAGCTTCCTACGAAGTGGCAGCGCAGCGCTTGGTGCAGGCGATGCTGCGGTCTCACTAAATCAGCGAAAACCTGTGGGCAGCAAGAAACAGTTGGCATGAACCCTCCTGTCGTAGGGAGAAACTCCTGCGCTGTCCTAAACGCAACGTGGTAGTGCTAGGGGTTTTGTCATTGCAAAACCAGGTATTCTTAACAGTGTCCGGGGCTGTGGGTAGGCGGTTTGTCCGTGCGGTACCTGCTGTGACTGGAAAGCAGTGCTGCAGGTGGCCTGCTCTCGGTACACCAGGTTTATCTTCTGTTTGGAAAAAGGATCTACCTTTTTGCAGTGGAGGCCTTTGGGCATAAGTGTGAATGCTGTTAGCCCTTTTGCCCTTAGTTGTTAGCCGAAAGGCAGATTCTCCTGGCAGCATGGTGCATGAAGGTAGATATTTTTGATTATTCATGTACTTGTTGTCTTGAGTGTGTTACTGTGGCACAGGGACAAAACCCAAACTCTTTCATCCTTTCGTACTGTTTCAATTTGACAGAAATTTACGCTGTTTTACTTATCTGGTCTTAATTCTCAGTCTTCTTTGAAGGGAAATATGGCTTCTGCACCCTTGACAAGTCAATAAATGTAGTGTGATGTGTAACTCTGAATTTTCACACAAACCATTATGAAAGCGTTGAGCTTGCAAAGTCAGAATTAAAGTTATGCTTGAATAAATGTAAAATAAAAAATGTACAAAGTGTATCTTCTAGGTATACGCAGACTATTTTTTTGAAGACAAGCACCAGGGGAAAAGAGATAAAGAAGAAAGTTACCATGCTTATTTTTATGCTCCGATGTAGAAGAGGGCTCTAATTAATTTGGGTTTCTGTTTGCATAGCAGCAAATTTGAAAGATTAGCTTGAAATATGTCCTCTCAGTTTGTGTGGCCAGACTAAACGCAGACTGACATCTCAGAATACTAGTTTTATGTTGCAGTTTTTTATTTTTGAATGAGTGGTCTTACTGATTTCAAATTGCAGATCTGAGCGCTCAGCATTCCTGAAAAAATATCCTTTCAATCTAAGCCCCCCCAAAAATGAGTGGGATCAAATAGGTGTGGAATTTTTGGTCTGAGGTAGTGGATTCCTGTGCTTATTTTATTATGGGCTGTCGTGCTGCAGAAGGGCTTGTATGACAATGGGGAGAGACCATGGTTTGGTACCGGATCTAGCTGGTGAACTACGAAGAGTAGTTTGACCGTGAGCTCCATCTGCAATCTGTACTCCATTTACGATTGCCCTCTAGACCTCTGATGAGCACCAACTCTTTTATTACAGGTTTCTAAAACACCTCCAGACCTGTCTTCCAGGGGAAGATGCAAGTAATGTGTTCAAATTGCATTGAGCGGTATTCATGGTATTCTGCAATGGTGTTGTATCATAACATCCTTTATTAGAAGGCTGAATTAATGTTGCCTGAGTGACAAGAACTTTTTAAATTCCTAATTTTAAGTGCTGAGGTTAACCTTAATAGTGTTTAACAGTTTAAAAAATATAATGTTTGAAGTAGAAAATTCTGTCATGAGAAGTTATGTAAGTGTTAGTGTTATGAGGATCAATGCTGGAGCTCTTGAATCTACTGCAGAGTGTGTTTGGAATAAAGGCTGCAGAATGAGAACCTGCAGTTTCTGCAAGGATGAGTTTGATGGAAATGTGATGCACGTTTTGCTAGGAGGTTTTTATGATTCTGTCGTGTACTGACCAAGAAAGAATGATGAAGGCCAAGTATCTTGGGATCCTCTCCAGCTGCTTTTGGAAGGTCAAGGAGGAGTCAAAGACATTTCTCCTTTATTCCTGATACAAAAAAAATCTTCCATCATTTTCTGGGGCTTTCTAGGTTTGTCCTTCCCCCACTTTCCTATCTCCTTAGCTCCCCATTTCATTTCCAGTATCAGTTTGCTTTTCGTTCCACCAAGGCAAATGATCCAACATCTTTTGGGTTTTTTCTCCTTCCATACAATCCGGATTTTTCTACTTCATCCTAATATTTCCGTTTGCATGCTTCTTCCTGAATCTTCCCTGCAGCAGGATGCTTTTCCCAGATGCTATTTACTTGGATTATTGGAAGCAAGAAACAGGTAGTGTCTCTGCCCTCAATGTCTTGCTATGGAGATCTGCAGCAGCTGGTAGAAGCAGTTACACTGAATGTTTCTTGTGTCGTCCTTGTGTCTCTGACCTGGAATGATCATATATGAAATTTTGGGGGACTTAGCTATAAAAATGAGTGTTTTTGCGTGAGGGTTTGTATAGGCTCATAACTAACTTACTTCTTAATAGAATAACCAGTAAAAAAAACTGTGTCCTGACGCTGAAGTGAACAGCCCTTGCAAAACCTTACATCCTTTCCTTTAAAATGTGGAATTGCTGGAGATTCTTAAAAAATTTAAAAATATTCTAATGTGGGCAAAACAAAATCTATCTCCCCACACAGTTTTTAGTTCCATTCAAAAAAATCCATTCTGAACCATTAATTGTCAATGGGTAATTTCATTTTTAATGGCTAATGCATAATAAGTTTATAACTGAAAACAGTATCACTATGTAAAATATTCAGATATTGAAAGTTTTCAAGAGTATTCAAGACAGCTAGGGTTGTTTCATCCATATTGTTGGGGTTTAATCCTGGCCAGCACCCACTGAACAGCCCCACACAGCTGCTTGCTCACCCCCTGCAGTGGGATGGGGGAGAGAATTGAAAGGGTAAAAGTGAGAAAACTTGTGGGTTAAGATAAAGATAGTTTAAGAGGTAAAGCAAAAGCTAAGTGTGCAAGCAAAGTAAAACAAGAAATTCAATTCACTACTCCCCGTCGGTGGGCAGGTGTTCAGCCATCTCCAGGACAGCAGGGCTCCATCGCATTTAACAGTTACTTGGGAAGACAAACACCTTAACTCCTTAACACCTCCTTCCTCCATCTTCCCCAAAGCTTTTATTGCTGAGCATGGTGTCATATGTTATGGGATATCCCTTTGGTCAGCTGGGGTCAGCTGTCCTGGTGCTGTCCCCTGCCTACTTCTTGTACACCCCTGTCCCACTCGCTGGTGGGACAGTGTGAGAATCAGAACAAGCCTTGACACTGTGCAAGCGCTGCTCAGCAATAGCTGAAACATCTCTGTGTTATCAACACTGTTTTGGTCACAAATCTAAAACGTAGCAGCATACCAGCTGCTGTGAAGTTAACTTTCCCAGCCAAAACCTGTGCACATTGAGTCTTAAATTCCCACGTCTTCCTTATTTCTTGAGATGAATTTTTGTAAAAGTGTGATAAGCGGAATAACCTTCTTGTTTCATCTAAGCAGCTCCAGCAGACAGCAGAATAGGTTTCTGATCCCCCTAAATATTAAAAAGGGGGGAGTAACCTTGTTGGCTTCTTGACTTATGAAGAGCAACTTTCTTCTTGCAGGTTGCTTGCTTCACGAGAATGTTCATATGGCCTGTGAAAGTATCCTGAGAGTTGTGTTGGGCCCAGTTAGTATCCCTACAGGTTACTTTGCTTCAGATGCTATCGCTGAGTCCAATTGATGCTTGGCAGTAGTGGTGGGATATTTAAGAATATAGGGTATCATGTATACCTTGGTGATTAGCTACTTTGTCCTGCTGCTGGCATTTAGTATTTACTGATGCTCTCAAATTTATGGAACAAATACATTTTAAAAGGGCTTTTAGATTCCAGGACTAACGCTGATGGTCACACAGATGTTGATGGGATACTTTCCTGTTCTTGGCCAGTTCAGAAATGTACATCATTTGAGAATAACTGAAAAAAACTGTTGGAGTCTCCTAGAGAAACAGCGTGTCGGAATGGTCTGCAGAGTTTCTTCCCTATTCTGTGAAAGTCTTATAGTATGAAACCTGATGAGCGACATATTTGTGAATTTATGTACAGGTGAATAAGAAGTTGCTGTTAGTTAGAAGTCAAGTAAGCTATGATATGTGTCACCATCATGGGGTCAGTGGTGCGGCAAACTTTGAACAGACAAATCTCACGTGGTCAGTACAAAAAATACTTGCTTCACCAAGCATATTATTGGAGATGTTCTGGTAGAGAGTAAGGTTTGTTACAGAAGCAGCATGAAGCTAAGCTTCCTACAGGATTCCCTTTTCCCAGGTGCTTTCTGAGGATAATTTCAGTCCTGAGGACCCGGGGTTTGTATGTGATTACCTGGACCAAAATCTTGGACTCCACTATAAAGCAACAGTTTTAATTTCGGGGTTGCTGCCATACAACATTTCAGAACCAAAGTAAAATTCTGCACTCCGAGCTGCTGTTCTTGCGTCAGAAGTGAAAACTGGGAGAGCTCCTTTAAAGTCTAGGAGATGCTCATGCAGAGCAGGAAACTCTTTGAACTATTATTTTGATACAGATTCTCTGTACTGACAACGGTATGGACCCAAGAAGAGCCCTGATCCAACATACTTCCTATGAAGTATTTACCTTCTCGGAACAGCTGTGTATCGTGTTTTTTCAGAGAAATGCAACAATTTTATAAAAACATAATTCAGTGTCAGAACTCCTAAGAGGAATTATATTTGTCTTCTAGTTCCTTGCTTCCATGTTCCTTACTTCCAAAATTCAAGTGTCATTTGTAGAGTTCGTTCATTAAAATGGTCTTGGAAATGCCACTGATGCCGCTTTGCACTCCAAAGAGATCTTTCCTAGAACCATGTTGTCATTGTGTAGAGGTAGAGAATTCTGAGTCTCTATTTATTTTTATGAAATATTATCTGAGAATCACTTCCTTCGGAGGTGATCTGTGAATTAAATGGAAGACAGGAAGAGACAGACACAGAATATGTACTTTATCATGTTTCTTGAAGACACACTCATTTCCAGGAGAGGGAAGCTGCATACTTCAGGTGTTTCCAGATTTATTTTTTTTCCTAGTACCTCGGCAGTACTGTCAAACTCTCTCTTTGTGAAAATACTCAAAAGGTCAAGTTTATTTGTAGCAACACATTTTGAAGTGGATTACATCATGTATTTCCATCTCTCTGAAATGAAGAACAAGACTTTAACTCCAAAACCGAAGGCAAACTCTCCTAGGGAGGAGACTCTCCTGCCTCCTCAAAGAGGATGCCATTCCAAGAGGTGCATAAGGATCAATTTTACAAGAACCACTTTTAGCTAACTTTTTTTTTTTTTTTTTTTTCATAAGCATTGTGCATTTCATGGCATAGATCAGTTGCCAAACATAGGAAGATGGTTTGCTCTTTGGCTGTTGGCATCCGAAGCTCCTCACTGTCATCATTCGGAGAAGGATACTGCTTGCCAGACAGCTGTAGTGAGAGCCATGCTGAAGGGACAGGAAGATTTACCTCTCAGCATGAATTCTGTGTTCCTCAAGATGTTAAAAAAGGGTGATGCATGTTTCAGACAGACAGATCCAGCTACTATTATGTTTTAGTCTTGCATGCAGTGAAGCATATGGACATGGATAGCAAGATATACACACTGATATACACAAGCTTCTTGAAAAACTGCTAGAGGTTAAGTAACTTCCATGTGAAACTAATGTAAGAAGGACTGTTGGAGAATATTTTAGCAGAATACTTATTTTGGAGGATTTCTGGAATAGCTGTGCTTACAGTTAAACATTGTTACACCAAGGATTTCCTGTAACAGAATGGATATGAGCAGGACCCTTTTTACAGCATTTTAAACACATTCCAGCTTCCTATGCTTGTAAATATTTTAATATAATAATGTCCTTATCTCAGTGAAGTGGGATCAACTAACAGAATTGTTGGTTGTACTACATCTAAGTAGTCTGCTACAAATATAACTTCAGTAAGCATCAAAACAGTTTTGTCTACTTTGGGATTTTCCCACACTGGGAACTTGACGTTTAACCTTTTGGCCACCCAGCATGAAAACAAAATTGTGCTACTTTTATCTACATGGGAGCATATTAAATAAGCCTGAAGACAAATATAAACGAAGGAAGTAAGGAACAGCATTGCTTTGAAAACCTTTTTATTTTAATAGTTTGCACAGTTTCTCATTGATGGAAGACAGATTACTTTGCAAGCAAAAATTCAAAGAAACTCACTTACTTGAAATAAATTAGTTAAAAGATTAAACTACTGTAACAGAACATATTTTTGACTGCCAGCAAAAAGTACTTTTAGTTTTAAATATTGGCTTCTTTAGCTAAAATAGTCTCACCTTTATCTCAGTTGGAAAAAGCAAGAGAACAGTGATTTGACTTGGAACACAGCAAAGTTATGGGTTTTTATGTGGTACTGTTGGAGTTTTTTGCCTTGTGTGCATGTACACACAGAATGTGTATTTTTGCCTATTTGTTTTGTAAAATATTTTGCATTATTTTTAGATATCCTCAGAGTCTGGCAGTTGGAGTATTGTTCTGGGTTTTGGTAACGGATTGTTGCAGGTTACTTCTGCAGAGCTTTATGAGTTTGTAGGCATTAGTTTTTCTAATTTTCAAGTGAAAAATCCTGTATCTGGCATTTAAGCTTGTCTCTATGGGAAAACTAGGTCTTTTGCCACAGAATAAAAGTTCTGAAATACTGAATTAATGTGATACAAGACTAACACTTAGCAAGGAACGTTTCTTTTGTGTCTTTTAATAGAAAGGGTAATGATGTCATGTTTTATCTTTTGCACTTTACTTCCACTGAACCTGAGCCATATAATTAGTATTTATTGATATTTACAGATAGTTTGGGGTCATAACTATTGCAAAACATTAGTTATTTTAATGTCACTCTGTACACTCATGTCCTGTGTTAGCCCATCCTACAGCAATGTAGAGTTATTGCATAAATTTCACTGGAAGATTGCAGAAGTTAATTCATGTTATAACAAATTCAGACAGACCATATCTCTGAGATAAGAAAGCCAGCAAGACCAACATGGGACTAGAAATGGAGATTAGTGCTTCTGTAGGGGTATGGCACAGGAGGACAGGGGTTGAGAAGTGAAATACAGAGCAACAAGGTACCAGAGTTTGAGGGAGGAAGGACAGAAGGATGATAACCATGAGCTGTTTGATTGTAACTGTTAATGCTTGGATTTTTTTGAGGATAGGGAAAAGGTAATAGATTGTTCCTGAGTGCTGATGAGCTTCAGTCTTGCCTCTTTTTATTTACTTCATGAGTTATGAAGTTGGAAGGATGGAAAATCTGGCTACCAGCTAGATTCTTGGTTTCAGCTGTGAGGCTTTTTTTCCCCCCTAAAAGTTCTTATAACAAAGTAGGTCAGTGTACGCGTGCAGGTAAATCAGAGCTAACCTGCTATGCCTGAAATTAAGACAGTACTGCTAATGGGAGATTCATGACATTCTGCTTGAAGGAAATGGCCGTGTCCAGTTTTTAAAAGGCAGAGAACCATAACATGATACAAGATCATAGTAATTAGTAGGCAGGATTGCCAAAAGGATTAGTAAACAGAAGCGTAAAAAAATCTCCCCTCTTTTGTTTGTCAGAGATGTACTTTCATGAAAGTTTTTGAAGATTGTTGATCATTACAGAGAGATTTAGTCTGGATAAGCTCTTTAAACTTCAAATAGAAATCGGAATCTTATTGAATCCTGTTCACTCCTTCACCAAAAGTACCTTCCCTGAGGTATTATTCAGCGTCTACTTTCTGTGCCTTGTTCATGTGTCCATTGGGTTTGATACTAATGCTGCTACAATAAGATTTTCAAACCTGGGCATAAATATGGAATAAATCAGTTGAGAACAGTTGGTGTCACTCAGATTCTCATACTTGCCTCAATGGATTATGATCTACTAATGTTGGGGGAAAAAAGGAGACATTTCATCGTTACATGGTGAGACAAATTTCTTAAATTTATGCCCGAAGAGGTGCAAATTGAGGTCATACTTTAGAATGGATTGGCTATTAATTATCATATTGATTAGTTCCTAATCATTAAAGCTTTAATGCAAGATACTTAAAGTTGCTGTATGTTACATAAATTGAGAAGCAATAATAGAAGAAGAAAAGCTCTGAACAAGAAATTTGGACAAAAATAATATTTTTCCCAGAGATGGTTTTATTTGTCAGTTTGCTAAGGTGTATGCCTGGAGTCTTCTTGGACATTTAGAGTATGAACCAGTGATCTAATACACAATAAGCCCTGTATATATGTGTTTGAATTCATGTTGGATCAATGGCAGAAACAACTTGCTTTTTTTCTTTCATATAAAACCACAAAGTTCAAAGTAAAGTGGTATTTGTATTCCTTAGAATAAAATTATGCTTAAGCCCGCAGTTTTCCCATCACTGTAACTTGAAGTTAACTTGAACTCTGCTAAATACTTCAGGCTTGAAGTAGATGGAGCTTGCTGCTGGAACAGGTATTTTCTTCTCCGTAAGCTGCAAGTTCCCCTGACCTAGGTTTTGAAACAAACTGTTCTTGTAGGGTAGGTCCAGGCATTTATCTGGCTAAAAAAATATCACCACCAAAACGAAAAATTCTCAGCCAGATCAGTTGCCTTATCCAGTTTGACACTTGGAAAAATGAACATAAAGTGCCAGAGCAAGGACGTGCAGGGTATTGAGCCTTTAGGGAGGTACTGCTCTTTTTGGTGGCAGGCTGTATTTATAGCACGTTACAATGACTTTGAGCCAGAGGGTGAAACATTGGCATTGTTATAGAGGAAACTGTAGACTACCTAAAATGAGGCAGAAATTAAGGTTTTGCAGACCTGAGTGCTCGCATGAGTTAAGGGTGTCCTGAAAATTCCATGTTTACAGTATGTTATTTTATACTTATATCAGCACAGAGTACTTAAAATAATGTTGAAATATGTGTCCGAGAATTTAGCAAATGCTTTTGTAAGTGTCTGAAGTGAAATATGAAGCAGTAGTATCTGAGATAGTATGAATTTCTCGAGAGACTGAAGAATCTCAATATGCTTTCCAAATACTAACAGTGATCAAAACTGAGTTGGTATTTCTTGAGTGATACATTATCTACAGATTCTCCTGATTGATTATGACTGATTGCAATCAGTTATACCCACTGCATGTGTAATATGGCCTTGAAGCAGTTTCTTTTCTGAAAATTGAGTTTGCAGAAATATTGTTTTATTACTCATGGTTACAACCTACATGTATTCAAAAGCATGTTTGTAATAGTGATAAAATAACATATGTATCAAAAATAAGATAGATTATTAAACTTCAAATATGGAGATAATCAGTTACGTCGCTACAAGCTCTACCAAAACAATTGAGTCATGTAAATCCCACATGAAGGCATAGCATGAATGCCACTGGACTGCTGAAGGATCAGCAGGACCGTAGTATGCAAACAGTGAGATAGGACAGAAATATTTTGGCTTGCATGTGGGTATGCCAGAAGAGAATTCATCTTTTTTCTGTCATTCTAAGGTGAATTTGTAGGTCTGGCTGCTAGTTTGGTTTTTTTCCTCCCCATTTTTAATTTGGTAACCATTTGAAAATGATAAAAGCCACAAAGACCGGGTTTAGAGCTGCTTCTCAAGCAGAAGTGCAGAATATTTGTATGTAGAGCAGTTAACTGAAAATTAAATTATCTTATAAGCATTTCTATTACTCCTACTTTCTATGACATTTTTTTTTCCACTGAAACAAAACATTTTCACACACACACACACAGTAGAAACAATAATTTCAAAAATATTAGAGACAATTCAGAAAGAGAACTATGCAGTCAATAATCTTTTTACCTTGTAGAAAGTTGGTTAAAATCTCCTACGTAAAGTATTGAAGTCCTAACACTCCCATGTATAAAATCAAGAAATTTTGAGTCTTCTGTTACACTGTGATTATACATGTGTTTGTTTTGTTAGGTTTTGTCCAAATAGAAAGTGTTTGACCTCTTCTAGACACTTTCATTTTTGATGTGTCTGTTTTGCAAACATATTATAATCCCTTAGTAACAACTGAGGCCATAAAATTTTGTTTCACTCCAATAGTCTTACTAATGTTTTATTTTTTAAGGATGTTGTTTGGAAAGCAGAGGGAAAGTGAGCCCAGATTTTTGTCTGCCCAATATAAATGTGCCTTTGCTTCTAATTGCTGAAATCTGAAACCTATTCTTAGAAAGGTCTTGGAAAAACAATTTCCATTTGTAGTTGAAGACTCTTAGCGGATAGCGACTGCAGACATCTCCCAACTTCTCTTTGCATTTAGATGCCTCTCTGAAAAACAAAATGTATTTGGCTGTTTTCATAATTGTTAAAAGAAAACACAGACATTAGTTAAACCATGTGCTACTTGAAGTCCTGATTGTAGTTTCAGGTCTTACCATACAAAAATATTTGGGTGCATTTGACTTCACAAATTATCACCTTTACATTTACAGTTTCTTTATGGTGAATGGCAGTGGCAATTGTAAACCAAAGCTTTTTTCATACATTAAAATTGTTTCCTTCTGTCTTTGAAGGTTACAGAAAACAGATCAGACCTTGAAGATTTACACCTTTATGCAACTCCTCGGGAGCAACGATTTCGTAGGTTTGCCAGTTTAGAATTTGAAGGACAGCTATATATGACTCCGTATGACTTCATTCAGGCTGTCACAAATGATGAACCCAAACGTAAGCAGGAGTTTTATATTGATAAAATTGCTAGGGAAAATGCCAGTGGTATATGTTATTTTTCCGTTTGCTTTTGATTACTACTTTTGTTTCTGATTGTGGTCAAAAACTACTGCATCTTCCAAAATTTTATTTTTAATGATGTCCAAGTGCATACTATCAGTATCCTGATTGTTATTAGATTGTAAACATCTGTATACTATCATTAGTTAAATGTTCTTGTCTTAGAGGTTACAGACAGCTCAACAGGCATGATAGACAAGAAGTTCATTTGTACCATTTGCATTGACACAGTTACAGTGATGGTTTCTTCCTGAGCAGTAAAACTCTCACCTCCTCCTCTGTATAGTTTCTGTGTAAATAGGCAGACAAGATAAGAGTCTCTAAATAATTTAGGATAACATTGTTTTGCAATTTTTGCCATCTTAAATTGTCATCTGCTATCATGTTGGGTTTTTTTTTTCCCTACAGAGACTCTATAACCATATCATGGCTTTCTAAATAACATGTATTTGAGTAAGAGTTTCAGTCCCCCAGGGTATCCACTTTCTACACTTAAAAGTTGCCAGGGTTAGCACTATGTGTTAATTAAATTAACGAAAAAATAAACTATAAAGTTTAGTTCACTTATTGTAAAATTTTTGCTTTAAGTATCAAAGAATGACTAAATAGTAAGGGGATCCATTTCTGATCTAGTTTGATTTCCTGGCCCTCAGGCTTGCAGTGCATTGGTAGCAACACACAACTTCTGGGGAAAGTGAATATCTTAGCTCAGGTGTGACATGTATAATAACTCATTTTAGGTCTTTCTTCCTAAAGTCTACACCACAAAGCTAGTATAGAGAACATTCAAAAGCAGCTAAAACAGTCAGAGGAGAGCTAAAAGCTCTGTGCAGATGTTAGATTTTTCCCCTTTGTTCTCTTAACAGTAATGAAACAAGAGGAAAGAATTCAGTCATGGCACATCAGTGATCAAAACTTCTTTGACTTTTGCATAAAGATATAATCTCATTGTAATAGTGAAGACAGAAGATAGAGTTTAGATGGTGAAAACTCGCAAAACTTTGAAACTCTTACCAGAGAGCAAACCTTCATTCTCTTCTTTTGCTCTGCAGTTAAAAGAGAGGAAGCAAATTCCTTATCACAGAAATTAATAAAAATACAGATCAGCACTTCCTCTGCCCAGATCTCCAAGTTGTCCTTTTTTTTTGTCACTGTGAACTTGGGTTTCACTGTGTATGGTCATGAACCGTTTGTGCCATACACTGACTGACATCAGTTAAACATTTTGTTTTAATTCCATTTTACAACAGTTTGACTCATTTGACCACATTGTATGTATGGTTTGCTATTAGGATTTTTCCATGCTAATGAAATTTATGCTTCCTCCTCTCTGACAGCAAATATTCAGATTTTAAAAACAAAACAAAACAAACCCAAAAAGCATTAAGCTCACAAGGACATTCTCTTCATCTCATGCCAAAGGAGAAGACATTTGAACAGTCAGGCACCCTTCTGAGTTCAATGTCGCAGACCTTGTTTGTATCAAAATCCAGTTCAACTCTGAGACTGAAAGCAAAACTAACCTGCATATCCTTTAGTTTTATAGACTGGTATCAGAGATTACATGACTGAAGAAATTGTTTTAAGGGATAGTGTGAGAGGCTAAGTAGAAGTGGATGACTTCATTATAGTGGAAGTCATATTGTCTAGGGCATTAAGAGAGAAGTCTGACAACTAGGAAGTAATAGACAAAGTAGGTGACCTGCAGGTATTACCACTTCTAACTTCTGATCTCTGACTCTTTTAATTTTAACCTTTGTACTGCAGCTTTTTTAAAATACCACTTTGTCTATTTCAGCAAGTCTTAATTTTCTACCTTTCTCTATTGAAGGTAAGTTTAGTAAGTTTAAGGAAGGTATTTTTCTGAATAAAGTCATACATTCTAAACATCTTATTTTGTATTTTTGGGTCATTTTCTAAATAAGCTGCAAGTTGTAAATAATTGGGTCCATTCAGGCTGACATACTAGAGCATCTATATTTTGCAGGAAAAAATAAAAGTTGTTTTTTTTTTTAACGAATGAAGACTAGAAAGGTCTTGAGTTCTGTCAAAAAGCAGAAGTGCCCTTTGAAGAGAAATAATAGTGGCTCTTTATGTCTGCTGTATAGAAAAGCTAATAATACTAGACCTGAATGAGATTTGTGATGGAGTGAATGCGTCTATTGTGATTGATTTACTTTGGAAATCTTGTAAACCCTACAAAAGTCAAGAGGGTGTTCACTTCCTTTTTTGATTAAACAATAACTAATATTGTAAGAGTATATTTTCTTTCATAAAATACAACTTTTCACTCCAGTCAGTTATTGTTAAAAATATAAAATAAATGCTATAATTAACTTGCTGCTGCCGTTATGGTGCAGGCTTTCATTTTGGAAAATATAATACTTTTAACAGTCATATTACATCATCTGAATATATGTTTATATATTTAGAAAGCCAATTAAGAGAAGAGGAAATATATTTTGTTCCCTTTAGCTGTAACTATAGTAATTTTAGCCTAATACTGAGCTGTAAGTACTATGTATATACACAAAAATCTTCACTTGCTTGTCTAGAAAGAAAATCTATATATTATGTATGAGACTGGGATATTACCTGACTGGAAAGTTAGATATATTTATTCCCTGAGTTTTTTATGGTGGGTATAAACATATATCAGTTTGTATGGCAAATGAGGTTGTTTGGGGGGGGCTTTATTTAGTATTTTGAGTCAAGACATTAATTGACAAGACATGACATGACAATGACAAGACATAAAAAAATTATACTGAAAAGAATATGAAAATCTGTTAACACACGTTATGATGTTGCTTGATGTAACTCCACCATAGTTAGAGCGAGATTTGTGGAAAGTCTTGGTGCTACCCTTTACCGAGTTGTAAAACTAAAATTTCAGTGAGTTTCTAACCATGAAAGACCCTAGTGAGTAGCTTCTGTATTGTGATAATTATTTAATGAAGCATGGAGTTCATAATGGGGAAGGGATTTCTAATACTACAGAGTGTGTTGCTCTATAAAAATGAGCCTTTACGAACCAAAAATTTATGGATTTGACCACATACTATGCTCCTTTTTATACCATTGTGAATTCTGATATTCACAGTGCTTTATGTTAATATTGTATTTGTGCAAATGTTTGTCTTGAGAAGGTGGCAATGAACCTCAATTTTTGAATGCTTGGATAGTTGTGTATGACTGTTGTCAAATGCCAGTATCTTTCTCTGCTCATGGAGTCTGTCATGTAAGGCGACAGGAAGAAAGCATCTGCTCAGTCTTACTCATCAGTTTTCAGTGTTAATGAGCAGTTCCAGTTCTGAACTGCAGGCCCTCTTCAGCTCCTCTATTAAAACTACTTACAAAAAATTGAGCTTGACAGAGGCTGTAAAAGGAAGCATGAATCTGAGTTGTTAGGAATGGCTGAAGGGAGTAATAGCACCTAGTGTAGTTTCAAGGATTTTTTTCTGCATTTGCTTTAAAAGGTATGAGTAGTCTCCAAAGCAATGGCCAGAATCCAGGTCTCCCTACACTCTGTATTGTAATACTGCTGCTACTAAATAATCCTTTCAGAATATTGATACCACAGGTTAACATGAAAGCCCTCCATTTCCTGTTTACTGTTTTTGTGTATTTTGGAGGTAGAAAGACTTTTCTCTCACTGAAGCAGAGTTGGATTAAAAACTATACATCTGAATTTGTTCTTTAAAGTTAGGAGTTTAGGTATGTATTAAGCTAATTGTTTTTTAATAAAATAAAGCAAGTATTTTGGAACCAGATTGAAGATGAGCCTCATGAATTAGAGAGAATACCTCTTCTTTGGCTAGAAAACACAGTATAGATGCAGTTTAATTTTTATGACACCACATTGGCATAACTAAATTCTGTGTATTCATAACTTTGTATTTTGTTGCAGGTGCTAAAAAGTGGCGATCCCTTTCAAAGCAGGTGGGTAATAATTCCTGCGCTGTCTTATAACCATAGATTTTGATGCAGTTAGTTTCTTTCATGATGTAAACTTAGAGTCACAGGAGAAACAAGGGATTTTTTTAATCTTTATTTTTTTTAAGAAAAGAGAGAGGCTTTAATTTCTTTGGTTTTGTCCCTTCAGACTAAGCTGAATCCAGAATCTCAAAGATAGTTGATAAGCTGTGCCTGTTATGTTGGATTTAATGACTTTCTCAAGCCTCTGTCAGTTACTTTCTGAGCCCATATCTGTCTGAGTTTCTTTAGCGTCTAAGTACTACAAGTGTATCCAAAGGTGCTTGAAATACTTAGGCTACTCTCTACCTTTTGTGATGTTTAAGTGCCCAAGTGCCCCCCCCCCCCCCTTTTTTTTTTGCATTTGTACAAAGACTCCATATCCCTGTATTTTAAGTAAAGTACGTTTGTATTCATGGGTGAAGTTTGCTTTAGTTCAGGCTGAGTGTTTTAAAAGAACAGTTCCTTGGAGCTTGTATGAAAACCTTACTGAAAACCAGGGGAACTTATGCTTGGCTTCAGTGAATATGAGCACTGGTGAGTAATTTCAGCAATAAATAGATTACATGTCTCTTTCCAGCTCTGCAAACAATTAGTATTCATGCAGATGAGCAATTCTTAGAATAATTATGTGTGCAAAATTTATATATGTGCTTGAGTGCTTCCAAAGTCATTGTGGTAAACTGAAGTTAAATTAATGGGTAGATTGGCATGCAATTCCTTGTCTTTTATATTGATTTCCTAGCATTTACTCATAATCTGTTAACTACTTCATTAAATATTTAAATACATACTTTTATCTTTTTTAAATCTCGTTTTTTAGGAGCTGAATCAGATCCTTATGGAGACACCACCAGTTTGGAAAGGATCATCCAAACTTTTCCGTAATCTTAATGAGAAAGGTGAGGGATAAGAATTTATTTTCCTGAACCAAATTATGACTTGTATTAAATTATTGTGGGTAAAGTGATGTCGTACTTTAATCTGAGTCACATCTTCAAGAAGTGTTTGTTGCTTTCTACATTACAGCATGGAAAAGTTCCCTTTAGTCTCTACAGTGTTTTAATCATGCAACTTAGAGCTAGCTTCTCTAAATGAATTGGTGTCTTAGAGATGGTTAAACTGATGTTTGAATGTTTCAAGTTTGGTTTGTTGTAATGAGGAATGATCTGTAGACCATAGAGAGAATACTCTAATAAAGCCACAATATCTCTTTTTTAATAGGTTCAATGATGTGATTATTTTTAAAGACAGTAATGGTATCTCATATCACTAAGCATTTTCTTCACAACACAAAGAGACATTTCAGAAATGCTACATATCCCTTTAAATTCTGTGGATGAGTCCTCTGATAGCTTTTAAAACTCACACTATTGGTAAAGGAAGAGCCAAGAAATACTCCTGGTCTCCTTTATTTTTTTCTTTCTTAATAAGCTCTCTTACTTCAAAACCAAAAAACACAGAAAAAAACCCCAAACAACCCTATGATGGCTTGTATACAGACATTTAAAAGCTATTTATGATAAATAATTCACATATTCCTTTGCTTATATTCAAGGTCTGGTGGAGCTTTCTAAATATTTTTAAAAGCAGCCATAAGTATTTGCAATGAAATAAAGAGACTTTATTAATGTTTAAAATAAGCATGCTAGCAATAAAATTCCGATAAAATGTGTGCATGTAGTTGATGAATCCAAATCAAATGCAGCTCGAATTAAAGCAGTAAGTATGCAGCAACGCTCAGAGGAGGGTTCCGGACTCAAATCTCTAGGGCATGGAGGCACTCACTTTTTTCTCTGAGTCTGCAGCTAGAACTCCAGAGAGACAGAAACTGGCACCTCTTTGCCCTGTATTTCCTTGTTCTTGGCTGTTCTCTATGTAGTCAGAACAGCTGACTTTTGAAATACTAATTACAGAAAAATTCAGCTTCAGAATCTGTTAAGTCAATGCATTATCAGTTTAAAAAAAAACATATCTGGATGTTGTTTAAGTCTGTAATAAAATACCTGCAACAGGTGCAGTCTTGATTCAACATTATCTTAGTCCAGTTTTCTGACAGTGAAATTGTACAGAAGTTGATGGAATTAAGAGGACTCAAAACTGGCATAGTAACCTGGTAAAATTAGTAATAAACTTTAGCACTTAGCTTTTCAGCATGCTGTACAAAAAAGTGAGTTCCATTATCCCATTTTATAGATAATATAAGAAAAGATGATGGGTCTTATGACTGATAAGGTCTTTCAATATGCCAGTGAAAGGAATGGGAATAGAATTCAGGTCTCTTTAATTCTAATTTTGTGTTTATTTAGTACATGACACGAAAACTCCAAAATTAATTTACTCATTTTCTTTAAAACATGCACATTTTAATATGAGGCAAGTAGCAAAAGCCTATGTCTGTTTATTTTGCCATAGATTCATTTAAATCAGATGAGCCACGTAGATTTATGCCACTTGTCCTTGAGTTTTATTATGTTTTACCCTTGAGTGACCTCCCTCTCTTCTTTCTGATCTTAGTGAAAGCTTTTCTTTCCCTTCAATCGTCATTTCAGAGCCTCTCTTCCATAACACTCAGAGCAATCAACCAGAACTATCTGTCTACAGCTACAATATACCAGTACAAACAAAAAGAGAGAACACTTTCAAGGCCTTTTATGTTGCTCTTTTCATACATGTAATGGACTACTTGACAATTGCACTTTCTTTCTCTGTTTTAGAACAAAGAAGGTGTCATCAAACAAACAAAAATACATATTTACATTTATTGACTGTCTATTGAACATTTTACATCACCTAATGAGAACCTTTGAGGTAGCTGATTTCTTGATAGCTACTTGTCCAAACAGATTCAATCAGGCCTTTGAAAACTAATTTCAGCAAGCTGCTGTATAAAAACAAGAAGACAAAGCATAGAGCATGCATTACTTAAAGGCCTGCATTTAATCTTTGCTAACCTTCAGTGTGGAGCTATGTGTAAACTGAGGAAAGGAGTAGGTGATATTAAAAAAATAATTAGTAGCCTTCCTAACTAAATCTGCTAGCAGTAGCAAAATCTTGGTTCTGAAGACTTAAATGTACTCTTGAACCAAAAGGTTGGAAAGTATCTTTTTTTTCTCCATGAATGGAATGGACGTTGGGAGGGCAGCGTTTCAGCTGGTAAAGGTTGAGGGATTTAGTTATTCTTTCTAGTATGTGATTTGGCTCCAAAGACAATTCAGTTAACTGTCTTTCTTTTGTATTGCCTTTGTATTCCTGTCTTTGTGATATCTGTGGAGATCTCTGTGGTTGGTTATTTTTTTTCTCTTATGTTTGAGGATAGGAGACCTGATTCTCTTGAAGGTGCTCCTTTTTCAGGACAGTTGGCTCTTAGGGAGGAGTGTTGTATGATTCAAGTTTTAGGGGGGCATTTGGACAGATTCAAGAGAAATATATCTGAGATTTTCATATCTCAGCTATTCACGAGGACAGAAAGTCCCTCTGAGTATTATTTAGAACTTTTTGTGCTGTAAATATTAGTGGAAAATGCCAAAGTTTCTTAATTTGGTGGCGTTTGAAGTCCTGATGTGAAATGTGTTCAATAATTGTAAAATCCACACAAATGATACAATGTTTTGAGCTTTAATTGTACAGATCTTTCAGTGGAAAAAAAAAAATCAGATTATTATTTACATAGTTTGTCACGTATTCAGTTAAGTCAGATTTTGAAAGATATTTAGATACCCAAAGATATGGCTGTTTTTCGAAAAACTTTTGCACCTGACTTGGACTGAAATCAAGGAGACAGCCAGCAACTTTTGAAAATCCCAGCTGATAGACATCTTTACTCTCAGGCATCTAAATACTTTTTTTTTTTTTTTTTTTACTCTTTTGAAATAGTCTAATATTGTGGACTGAATTAACACTTTTCGTTTTGGAAGACAGACAAAATCAATTGGTTAGAAATCAGGAACTATTTTTGCTAGTCCAGCCTCAAAGGTTATTAGAGCTAAGGGCTTTTGGGAGAGCTGCAAGTCATTGTTTTCAGTTCTTACTGAATTGTATGATGCTTCTCTTCATTGGTACTGTGGGCATTCTGCAAAGTTATCTCTTTACCCCAGAGCTAGAAAAGCAGAAGTACAGCTTATGGTACTATTTAGATATTGACTTCAGCTCTTATTTTAATTTTGTCTTAGTCACTTTTGAAGAGAAAGGAAGCACTGTGACTGCCTTTTGACATCTATCGAAAGATGAAAAACTTAGAATGTATTCCTTACAGATTTTCTGAATGTAGAAAAGAGATAGTACAAATGTCCCTAAGAAGCTTTAAAAATATTTAACAAAATTTTCACATTTTATTTAGTAGGAGTTTAAGTATAAATTTCAGGTGATGATTATGAGAATGTGCTTAGAAAGACAACTCAAAAGCCCAGTTCTATGCTTTTGTAAGTAACATGAAGGCATTTTCAATTAATATAGGACATGCACTTAAAAAGCACCTATTAAAGTCAAGAGCTGTATTCAAAGTACAGTTCTTTGTACATATAAAGTACATATCGGGAGGGAGCACTATTAATGTTCTCAGAGTAGATGTTCTCATACTGTTAGAGAGTGTTGTAATGAATTACTGGTGGGGTTTTCGGAAAGAAAATCGAAGAAATCGTTTATGTTAGTTCCTAAGAATCTAGCCAGCTTCTGTTTAATGAGCCATTTTCCACTGACTGTAGTTGTTTGTTTGCTGTATTTAATGTATTCCTTCCCTGAAATACTCAAAACCAAACCCAAACAAAAAAAGCCACCCCATATATCAATGTTTTAGACAAATAACTCATTGACCAGGTTGAATACACTCACATGCACACAAGCATGAATATGCATATGCAAATGTACCAAAATTCTCTTTCTTATACATAGATTCAGTATTTTCAAGTTTAGGATGTGAAGACAAGGTGAAACTAATACGACATAACTTTTTTTTTTGTCTTCAGGTGTGATATCTTACACAGAATATTTATTCCTCTTATGTATTTTAACAAGTAAGTATTTTTGGAGAAAAAAATCGGAACAAAACAAAAACTTTGTTATGAATTTCTAAGCTCTGAATGTATTGCTGTACGTTACAGTGTTCTTTCTTTTTTTTTAACTTTTTTTTTTCCCCTCTATCTCTTGCATATCCTAATATGGAAAAAAATGTATCATGCATCTCTATGTCCATTTGAACCTCCCCTGTCCTACTGAAATCTTGTGTTATGTTTTATTGAAGTTCTTTATTATCTAGAACACCTTTTACTGACTGTTGAGGAAGTTGAGCCATTCACTTCAGCTAAACCCCATTTAAAAGCTTAAATTTCTTTTCTTCTTTGAAATTCCTACAAAATTTCTAGCTGAATTTACTGAAGTTCATAAAGGACACTCAATGTAGGAAGAAGACAAAGATATGCATTATTACTCTTTCATGTATTAGTGCATAATGTGTGACATCGGTGAGACAGTGATAAAATATAAAATCTGTCAAACCAAATGTTTATCTGTTAGAAAACACTAACAAAATTGAACCCTCATTATTCTACCACCCAGAAAACCAAAGTAGAATAACTTACAATTAGAGTAAACTAAGCCTTACACAGACTTTGTTTTGATATTTTAAAAGGTGTTTTTTGGGAAGGAGCAAAGTGGTTTACTTGTCTTTCATTGGTATATAATTAAAATATTTCTATTAGATTTGCTGGGTTTTTTTCAGACATGATCAGGATTCTTATTATGAATCAGAGCAGGAACTTGACCCTGAACCCTTATAATCCGTAACTGCTGGACTGACAGATTTTCTTCCATCATTTCTTTGTTTTCTGGACTAACTTTTGGCCATAATTCGCCCATACTGCAAATGATTGAGTGTCACCAAAATGTTGCCTAAAGGCTTCACTTACAGTTACCTTCAAAGTCCCCATGTTTTGGAAATAATTTAAAATTCTAACCTGATTTCAAATTTCAATGACTCTAAGCATATAAACAAGAAAATTGTGTCTCTTCCCACACATAATTTGTTTTGACCGGAAGTTGCATCCTGTACCTTTTTTGGAAAACTAATTAAAATGTCTTTTAGAACACTGTGTTTTCATCGAAAACTTCTACAGATTTGTGTTTTGTGACATAAAATGGACTCTAGTTATGAACTAATACTCGTAACTACCCGACCAGCCATTACTGTGAGATATTTTTCTTGGATATTTCATGTTCTATTTCTATTGTCTATTTCCCCTAATCTATGAATTTGTGAGCATGCTTTCTGTTTTCATAACATGGTTAATAATGTTTTACAGATGTTATGATTTGCATTTACTATGTACACAAATGTACTAATTTAAATCAGTTGAGGATATGGCTTTTACAAACAGTCACGAAGTAACTTCTTAGAGTCTTATGTTTGTTTTCTTTCCAAGCAAATAAACAATTGAATGTGGGTTTTTTTGGCAGAACCACATGCAGGTTTTAGAATTGCTTTCAACATGTTTGATACTGATGGCAATGAGATGGTGGACAAAAAGGAATTCTTAGTGGTATGTATATTTTCAGTCTTTGAATATTTTGATGTAATCTTGAAATTATTTTTTTTGTCTGGATTGAGACTCATGGTGATGTCAATAATCATGAGAACATGAGCTATTCTTCACTGAGTGTAGTTGTTTAGTTGCCTTGTTTAAATGTAAATAGTAAATGTAATGTAAATTGTAAATAGTAACTCCTTATTACAGTGCATGGATGTGTTGTATATAATGATTTTTGAAGCTTAATTCCAGTTTTTATTCTGGATCTTTTTAATTGCTACTACATTTACAGATAATTAGGCTATTAAAGTAATACTGCTGTATCAATCAATGTTCAGCAGTATTATTTAATTGCCATAATGATGGAGGGACTTGCGAAAGAATTTTTTCCTAGGAGACCACTCTGTCATTCATTCTGTTTATAATCCCAGATGACCTGAAAATATCGACTGATATAATGTGTCACTATCATCTGTTTTGGACGAGATTTGTAATGAAATAAAACATACTGTACATATATCTAGTTCAGCCCGTGAAATCCATATGCTGAAGCAATTTGCTAATCTGGGGTTCAGTTATTTCTTTTTAAGGAGAATATTCCTGACAGCAAAACTGTCTTTGAGCTGAATAATTTTCATATGCTTTGGAACAGTTGGCAGGGCATCTAGAACTTGGCAGTAGCTTTGTTGCACCCAAGGTTTTGGTACATTACAAATCTGAATTACAGTGTTTTTCAAACTTGAGCTTTATTCAGTTTCTTGCTTGGAAAAAGCAGTTCCTTAAATTCTTCTTACTCATTTAAGCAGGGAGTATATTTTTCTTCCATTAGAAATTTAAACAGTTCTAAAAGGCCGAAAATTTGAAAGAAAAATTAGCTTATTTCGCGTGTCATTGAGATTTGTGGATTAAGAATAATATGGCACTTGAGAGAAAATCTTTAAAAAATCCTAAATCATCCACTATATTATGATTTTGATCATGATAAATTTGATAACTGTATCTTAAAATTCGAATACTTTGTGAGTTTTCAGGTAATAGGATCGAGTGTTGTAAGTACTAAGTACAGAAGAATGATGTTTGCACTGACAAGTGTAAAATTAACATAAATCTGAAACAGCCCTCTTGTTTCAAGGTTTTTTTTAATTTCATTTATTTTCTGATTTTAAAAGAAATGGGAGGAAAAATTAATAGTATTTTAAGTGAATGTCAGCGATGAAGTAAAAAATTGGGGTTTTCTTTATATCATGAAGTACAGAAGATTGCCCACTCAACATCTGGGGTTCTGATTTTACAGTGACTATGTGGCTTTCCATTAACAAGCTGCACAATACAGTATAAATCAGAGTTTTCTAAGTTGGTAATGTCCATCTGCAGCAGATGTCTGGGATTACACTGAAACACTCATTTATCGAAAATATAGTTTTCGACATTTCTTTAGAAATGAACATTTAAAATTTTGTGTTAGTGGTTTAGACATGGCCTTTATTTTCTACTGAACAAGTACAGGCAATTAATAGAATAAAAAATACTTACAAGAATTGAATCAGATGTTTGTAAAAAAAGCTAGTTGCAGAAGACATCAGTTCTTATCTTCATACATTTTTTGTGTAGTTGAGTTTATAAACAAATACAGTAAATACATAAGAGAAAAAGCCCACTGCCTTACTGAAGAAGATGGAACAAAATACAAAGAATGAAACAGACACATGGAATGTAAAGTGTCAGATCACAATTTATTTAAAACAAAGACACCCTCACTTCCTGTGTGCTGTTTCTTAATTGTTTTCAAGTCAAGTTATAAGGCTTCATTGAGATAACCTAAAGAAAATGGAAATGTGAAAGAAACTGTCCTCAACACACTGAACTTCCCTCTTCAGGGAAGTGAGATCTGAGATCTGAGGGTTTGTTTTCTGGCAGAGCTTAAGCAGAACAGGTCTCATTTATTTTGGAAGCGGTCACCACTTGCAAATTGTGGCATGCTGATCATTTTTTGTATTCTAATATTAAATGTACACATCCTTATATTTGCTAATCTCTAATAACCACTTGGAGGAAAAAGCTTGCAAACATTGGATTAATTGGCCAAAGGAAAAATAGAGGAAGGAAAGAAAAAAAAAAAAGTCTTTTATGATTCCATAAAACAGAATGTGATGGAATAGACTGACAAGATTTTTTTTAATTTAAAAAAAAAAAAAAAAAAAAGCTTCCATTACAACAGCTAAGTGGGAGGAATTGAAGCAGAAGGCTTTGTCTTTCAGAAACTGGTGCTGAAAACAAAGTTAAATAAGTATGTAATGCGGGAAGCAAGGACAACATTTAACTATGAATATTGCATCTTTCTTCCTAACTATGCTTTTATAGTCCTCTTCACATCCTGCTTTTTATTTGTTCTCTGTCATTGTCCCTGATAAAAATTTCTCCTTCTTATTCTTTTTCTGTTACCCGATTTGGTGGGTAGAAGAAAGAAAGGAGAATTTTCAAAAATTAGATATACTGTTTTCCACCTCTTATTGTATTTAACAAATTTATATAGATTAAACATGACCTTAACTCTGCTTGATTACTGTGTCAGCAACCCTTCAAATATTAAATCAAAGTCCGTAAGTCGGAGTGTTAGATCTGAAGTGAGAAAGAATAAGATAGATAGGTAGGTAGATAGATAATGTCAGTGTAAATAACAGTAAATGTGAAAATAAAAGTTGAATCAGTGATGCTGCAGCTGTGACAGACCTGGCCTCAGAATGTAAGTTTGGCATCTGTAGTCGCTTTGCTTGGGTATGCATCATCTCCTGTGTGCCTGGAAGCAGGAGACTGTAGGTGTTGCCATTTGAACTATACCTAGCATTTGCAAAATACTTCTCCACTGATTACAGTCAGCTATCATAAAACTGGAAGTATAGTTAATACTATTAAGTTTTGCAAATAAACAGACCTTGAAGAGATTGATGTATGATTGGGATCACGTGATTCTTGAAGAGTATGTGTAGTGAAGAGCTGAAAAATACTCTTATTTTTCTGATAACAGCTCTAGTGGTTTTGTAAACTAATTCCATGGTGTTTGTGCTTTCCTTTTTGCTTATGTCATAGGGGTGAGGTCAGGGAACAGAAGGATTGTGTTGCCTTGTTACAGGAGATCTTAGCAGTCAATCTCTTTATCCTATTTCAAACAATGTTCCTATGAAAGTACTCCTAGATCCTTTTTGCATTCGCTTTGCTACTTGCTGGTATCCTATAGCACTCCTTCTGAACAAAAGATTCATTTCCAGAAGTTTAGCAAGCGCTTTAATGTTGAATGCAACAGAATCCTACTCCCTTTGCCTCTGTGGGACGGGAAATACATCCAAGGATGCATTTTTTACTGATCTTTTTTGGTTTTTTTAATTACTGCCACACTTCTCTCCTGCTTGATGGCTTGTCACAAGGTATTTTCTTTCTACTTCTTTCTTCATTTATCTATCTTCTTTCCACAGTTTTGGGTTGCAAACTGTGTAATGCTTTTGGCCATCCAGCTAAATGTCCTGTCATTACTCTTTCCTTCTCAGCATAGTTTACAGCAATTTGTGCCTGTAGGTTTGCTAAAAATTAGAAAAAACATACCAAGGTCTATAAATTGATGCCATACTCAAAAATAGATACAGTGACATACACAATATTCTAGTCTGTATTTGCCTTATAGGCAGTCCAGAACACAGGTATCAGTTTTGGAAATTTGTAAAACTTTATTTATTAACACGTTTACTATTTAATCACTAAACACTGTATTCATTTATTTTAGTGTTGTCAGGATTCCTTTGTCTTAGTCATCTGCCTTCTCTGAAATACGGTATTCTGAAATTAAATTTGGAAAATTTGCTTGCAAAATTTATCACACACACTTTATTTTTCATATTCCCATCCCTGGGGAGCTCTGTGTGTGTCATTACAGTATCAGGTTTTCATCAGACTTCTGGTAGATAAAATTGTTTTTTTGAAAGAACTGCTACAGTTGGACGGGGCTTGGAGCAACCTGGTCTGGTGGAAGATGTCCCTGCCCTTGGCAGGGGGGTTGGAACTAGATGATCTTTAAGGTCCCTTCCAACCCAATCAGAATCACAGAATGTTAGGGATTGGAAGGGACCTCCAAAGATCATCTAGTCCAAACCCCCTGCCAAAGCAGGATCCTAGAGTAGATCACACAGGAACATGTCCAGGCATGTTTTGAATGTCTCCAGAGAAGGAGACTCCACAACCTCTCTGGGCAGCCTGTTCCAGTGTTCTGTCACCCTCACTGTGAAGAAATTCTTCCTCACATTTATGCGGAACCTCCTATGTTCCAGCTTGTGTCCGTTGCCCCTTGTCCTGTCATTGGATGCCACTGAGAAGAGCCTGGCTCCATCCTCATGACACTCACCCTTGACATATTTATAAACATTAATGAGGTCACTCCTCAGTCTCCTCTTTTCCAAGCTAAAGAGACCCAGCTCCCTCAGCCTTTCCTCATAAGGGAGATGTTCCACTCCCTTAATCATCTTTGTGGCTCTGTGCTGGACTCTCTCAAGCAGTTCCCTATCCTTGAACTGGGGGGCCCAGAACTGGACACAATATTCCAGATGAGGCCTCACCAGGGCAGAGTAGAGCGGGAGGAGAACCTCTCTCCACCTACTAACCACCCCCTTTCTAATGCGCCCCAGGATGCCATTGGCCTTCTTGGCCACAAGGGCACATTGCTGGCTCATGGTCATCCTGCTGTCCACCAGGACCCCCAGGTCCCTTTCCCCTATGCTGCTCTCCAACAGGTCAGTCCCCAACTTATACTGGCACATGGGGTTGTCCTTACCCAGATGCAAAACTCTACACTTGCCCTTGTTCTATTTCAATTTCTCCCTGACCAAGTCTCCAGCCTGTCCAGGTCTCTCTGAATGGCAGCACAGCCTTCTGGTGTGTCAGCCACTCCTCCCAGTTTTGTGTCATCAGCAAACTTGCTGACACAGCACTCTATTCCCTCATCCAAATCATTGATGAATATATTGAATAGTATTGGTCCCAGTACTGACCCCTGAGGGACTCCACTAGATACAGGCCTCCAACTAGACTCTGTCCCATTGACCACAACTCTCTGGCTTCTTTGCTTCAGCCAGTTCACAATCCACCTCACTATCCAGTCATCCAGACCACACTTCCTCAGTTTAGCTGTGAGGATGCTGTGGGAGACTGTCAAATGCTTTACTGAAATCAAGATAGACCACATCCACTGCTTTACCAAACCATTCTATGATTTATGAATTGTGTCTCTATGCCATGATGTTTGGTTCTGAAAATACCATATTCTAGATAGGAAAAAGTTGTCAGCCACAGTGTTTATTCTTTTTCCGGCCCACTTTGAGATTAACAAGTGCTGTAAGTGGCATTACAATATTTTCACGTGCAATTTTTGAAAAGCTGAAGTTCACTGGTAGACATATAGCTGGCATCATAGTTAATACTGCTCTCTCTTGCCATGAAGAGTAAACACTGTGACACTGTTTTCTAGTGGTTTGGGAATAAGTATTACTATAAATAAAAATATCTAAGTAAAGCAGATACTTACAAAGAAAGATAAGTGCAGACCAGTTCTTACTCTGAAGACTATAATTTCAAAAAAATAAATATGCTCAAAAATCTGTACGTTTTAAATCTTGTATTTGAGGTTTTCTCAGAAGTCATGTTTAAAGCTCTTAATGCAGAGAAAGTTGTGAAAGGGGTATTTTGCAAGACCTGAAGGTATTCTTTGAACAGACTTGAAAAAAAAAAGGGTACTTGATAAATTACTCTTGAGTAGTAGTTTGTTGCTGCTAAAGGGGAATGTTTCACCCCCACCAGGTGTTTCCACCCCTCCCTTGTGCCAGCAGGAGTAAGAACTGATCTGGTTGGAAACTAACAATATGAAAAAAAGATGACTATATAGCTGCACAGATACTAATTAGTACCCAACAAGAAAGGATGTGCCTAGAGGTGGTGAAAAAGACTGGAACTCCCCCTTTTTGTGTAGACTGGATTGGCTAAAATGTAAAGTTAAATAGGATGTTCAGTGTTCTTAGTACTGTGCTTTGAAATGGAATTATTAGCCTTACTTTGTGGAAAAAATATTTCCTTCTTCCTTTCTGTGTGATGGTTAAGGTCACAGAATGAACATGAAAGCATGAATATGAACACTAAAGCATCATTGAAACACTGATATTTTAGTCAAGAACCACACTTTAATACTGTTTGCAGTGTTCCTCATGATGAAGGATTGTTATGCATGTGAAATAGCCCGAAACCTAAATGAGAAAAAAAAATGGTTTGTTTTTTAGCTACAAGAGATTTTCAGGAAAAAAAATGAGAAGAGAGAAAGAAAAGGAGATGAAGAAAAACGTGCATTGCTGGTAAGTAAAATTAGAATAGTTGCAGCTGGTAGTTGGTTTGTTCTTATCGACATAGGACAAAATTGTATGTGTATATATTTCTCTAGACACTTTTGTTATTTTTTTTTCTATCAATAAATTCATATAATTAAAAGAATATGCAAAACTTTATATAGAGAAAAAAAGCAATATTTAGCCTAAACTGCAGTTACTGAAAAAAAAAATCTAAGTGGTCTTGGAAAGGAAAAATTAGTGTTTATATACCATGTTATATATTATGACAGTAGCTTTGATTCCATTAGGAGTCTCTAAATCTAGGAAAAAGTGAGTAGTAATGACCCAGTGTTACTGTCCATGAATGTGAGATCTCAGTGGCAAGACCAAACTATACTCCTGCTCTCATAACGAACTGAAGCTGTTCTTGTAAACATACTGATCCTGATGCTTGTTATTAACATAGTAGTTTTTAAAAAGCTGATGAAATCTTACAAGTGAATTTAGTTTTTATTTTCAAATTTAGATTTTGTATTAAACGCTGCTTATGACCAATGCAAAAATGTTTTCAGTTGTTTATATTATCTGAATAGATTTTTGTGGAATATTGAATATTCATTCTTACATAATGTCAAATTTGCATTTCTTATGTGCATAAGAAAGTTAAGTCATAAATAGACAAGTTTGTGGTGATTCGTCTGGAGGATGGCAGCAGTAGCAGGAACTTATTTTTCTGTTGGACAAATAAAAACCAAGGGCAAGTCTTTGTCAAGCCCACAGCAGAAAAAAAAAAAAGCATGTTCATTTGCGATTTGCATATTTATGCCAAAAAATCCTTATTATAAGAAATGGTTTGACATATATGCAATGCTTCTCATAGTGCCCATTATCCTTTTGGGACCATAGATGCTTGATCTCAGGTCTTTGTCCCTGAAACGATAGGCAGTTTGAATTTCAAGAATTAATACTTTTTAGACCTTCCCCGAGCATAAGAAGAGATCTTTTTTTCCCACCCAGAGAGACCTATCGTTCTCAGCTTTTCAAAACTGTAGGTCAATTGTGAATCTCTTACACGCTGTTTATTCTGAACAAAGGAAACTTATACCCAAAGGGAGAGCTTTTGGAAAAAGTAAAGATTGCAAAATGGAACATTCTCCTGAGAGTAATCTCTGCAACTCTGTACTTCTCTTTTGAAAATCTGAAGAATGAGATTGAAGATAAACCGTTTTTTCTTCACTGTCATTTTAAAAACAAACAAGCAGAAAAATCTTACAATATATAAAATGAAGATTTTCTCGTCTTAACTTATTCTGTTGTCTTTTTTTTCCCCCCTTTTTTTGACTTCATTCTGACGTGATACTTGGCTTGGCACGTTTTTGCTGTATGTCAGCGTCTTCAACTTTATGGATATCATACTTCTACTAACAGTGTATGTATTCTAATTATTTTCAATTTATGTGGCCAGTTAGGTGAAATAATATAAGAAAATTTACCATATTTATCTTTTTCATCAAGTAAATTACCTCTGCTAATCAGTAAAAATGTGATGGATCTTTACTTGCATAAAAGATTGTGCATGGTTGTTGCATATATTCTGAGACAGGCAAGCCTACCAGAAGGAAAAGTTGCTCCACTATTTATATAAAATGAAGGAAACAATATTTTTAAAAGAAAGGACAAAATGCATCTTATGAAATTATAGACTTGTTTTTAATTAATGCATGTAAATTAAGTCATCCTGCATGAGTAGTTTAATCCAGGTATGTCTTGTCTCCTTGTCCATAATGTGACGTAATAATTAGTCAGATGAATCCTTCAACTCTTTGTTTCCACCCCTCATCAAAAAAAAAAAAAAAACAACAAAAAAAACAGAAGAGAACTTTTATATTTTTGTGCTTTACTTACAGAACAAATAAATAAGAATTTTCAGTGCTGAACTAAATAGGATTTTACAGAACATAGTCCCTGTATTATGTAGGTGACAGTAAATTTATTTTCAATCTTTTTTGAGGAGTGGGAGAGAGAATCGGTAAGAGAGATCTTCTGGGTTTTTTAATATATTCATCATGACCTAATTAATTTTTGGATCACAGGAGAAGTAAAACTGTTGTCAAAAAAAAGATTGATTTGATTCTAAAATAGAAGGATTAAACTTGTTTTGGGATGATATATTTGTGATATTCAAAGTGAGGAGAGGGAACCTACAAGAATTAGATGACTAGTGAAATTCCAGTTTTAAAGTCTGTTTATTTATATAATCATTCACAGGAATGCACAGATTTATTTCCTGTGAAGTCAGCACATACGATTTGGGCCATTTGCAGGTAGAAAGTCTGTTGAATGAAAAGCTGCAGTGACATGACGTAGATGCTGCAGTGTTGTGAGAATAATGCAGTAGGAAATACGAAGCCTTTGGATTCCATGTATTTTAGATCAGGCTGCACTCCAGTGAAAGGTGCTGCACAGTAGTTATGATATTCCTGTGCTGCCTCCTTTTTTAAACTGAAACCAAACTAGATAGGCTTTCCTACTCAAATAATAATTTTCAGCTTCAGTAAAAAAATCTTCTAGAGTCCAGCTACCTCCAAACACTTTATCAAGATGATGCATCATCCTTTTCTGCCCTCCTACTACCTGAATGGAAATCTCCATGCAAAAGAGACTTGGATGAAAAGGAATGCACAGTATCCAACAAATCCCCCCCCTTGAAAACTGGTGTTTTGTGTTTCTATTTCTCTACTGAAACAAGAAGTATAGCAGTCTTTTCAGTTTCCCTTCATGTCCTGGGAATTTGGAGATACTCAAGACCAAGATGATGCAGCTCTACAATGTCTGAAATAGTCCACAGTGCTGTGCTGGGCCCTTCTCCTCACTTCATCTCTTAAAACAGTTCTAATTTTTTAAGAAGTGTCGAGGTCTATAAGCCATAGAGTGCACACAGTGACATTTTAAATGGGTTAATTATTTTTGTATTTTCATTTGCATAGGTTAATTGTTTCAAGTCATGTTTTTGTGCATACTGCAGTTGTGTGTTAAGGCTACGTCAGCATGTATTGCATGAATGCTTTCACTAGCCAAATGCCAACCAGAACACGATAATTATGATGAGATGCATGTAAGGAAAATAAAATGTGCATGTTCAGAAGTACTAATTCCGTTGGCTAAAGTAAATCTCCAGTATGAGAACAAATTCAGTGGATACTTAAAATACTTAGAGCATTGTATGCATAAAAGAATGAGGTGTTGTTAATTCACATGACCTGGTAAACATTGAAGGGATAAATAAGTGTAAGAGGAAAACTGCTAAGGACCTAATCCTGTATACACCAAAGCAGACAAATTCATTTGAGTTTAGCAATTTAGGACTGAATGGAGTTATATAAGAGAATACTGTGGCCACAACATAGGAACTGTTGCCCCATAATAAGAGAAAGATAAAACCAGAATTTTTCAAAAAGGAAACAAAAGTATAATATACATTAAGCATGGGTGTAATTTCTGGTAGTTTGTCATGTTTTTGTGATGACAATTTACAGAAAGAGCTGAGTTGAATTGGTTAGTGGAGGAAGTAACAGAACTTGTAGAAGCAGTACGTATAATGTGTTGACATAATGTAGAATACATAGAGATACTAAACCTTCAACTCTCTATAGTATTATTTATGATGACAATGTGGTTCTACACATCACACAGGAACATAAATCTTCTACGAGAACAGTATGTGCCGAGTCAAATGATTTTCATTTGTAGTTAGAAGATTAAACTCATTCTGCCTTTGTCTTGCATGCCAGATGGACGTGAGTGGGGAGCCGTGAAAGTAGGAGACCTAGTTTAGATTATCTTGTGGAGAGAAGGGAAAATTCATTCAGTTCCAATAATCTTAACCAAGTTCAAATAGCCTTCTGCTGTCTTTAGGATTACCTGCCCTAGATTCTTTAGGAGAAAAAATGTATTGCATAGATCTTCCAAGACTAATTGCAAGATAAAGGAAGGCCTGTTTTAATAAGGGAAGATTTTTTCAGGCTTCCAAAGATGAAACATTTCAGAGCAAAAAGGTAAGCGTATTTTCCTTGGAGAGATTAAACACTTGTTTTCTGTTTAAACAAGGTAAGTTTGATCATCAGATATGCATAGTGTTTTCTTGATAAGTATGTTACAGTTGTAGTTGGACTTACCAGGCTTGGTTTTTGCATTTCTTTATTGGTGCAAGGATGTCATCCTGATAATTGGGTGAAATTAGTTTTATATAACTGGTTGTATGATGATATTTATATTTTGACCAATAAGAAAACAAATTTCATAAGGATATAAATTAAATTTTTTTTGGCAAAACAGAATTGTTAGAAAAAGCAACAAAAAAATACTGAGTTTAGATGGACATTTTCACATGTACTTCACTTTACGCTTTCTCTAATTCATTTTGTTTGGGAAGGTAGAGCCTGGTCATACTTTTGGCACAGCCAAGTTATGAATAATAAGCAAATAGCTGTAATAGACCAAAATTCCTTTCATTTACAGAGTCATGTAACTGGGTAGAAATTTCTCTGTGTAGAAGCAAAAGTATCAAGCCATGCTTTTGAAGATCAGTTAGAAAAGATTTTAAAGTCTGTAAGCGGTTGTTTTATTGTTCTTTGGTTTTCAAACAATTGTGCTTCTTGAAACTTCTGCAGGTTCTTAAAACAGAAGGAGAGGACCTTGTCCCCAGGAGCTACTGGGATACTTTGAGACGTAGCACAAGCCAAGCACTCTTTTCGGACCTTGCGGAGGTATAAATCAACCTCTGTCTCTGGTCCATAAACAGACTGCTATTTTATTTATTTCTGTTCTGATCATTTTGGTATTTTATGCACTTTATTTCTGCTCTTCCTTTTAATTGCTTTTTTTTTTTAGAAAAAACTGAAAATACTCAGATGAAATGGATTTGGATCTGTGCAGTGTGATAATTGAAAGTTGTCATTTCCAAGTAAAAGTGAAGTTACCTTTTGAAAGAGTTGGAAGATCAAGTGCTTTGCAGTTCTTACTATAAGAAGCATTTTCTAACACTAATAGTGACGATATTTCACAATTAGAGAAGTAGTTCAGGGAACCTTTGTCATTTAGGCTTGGTCCAGTGATATGACAACTTTAATGAGAGTTGCAGCCCTTTAAGCTTTTAATCTTTAGGTCCTTAATGTGCTTTCTATCTGTGTTATCAGAGCTTATCTTCACAAAACCAGGATCACACAAAGATTGCTTTAATTGTTGGATCAAACCAGGAAAGTTTTAAGGCAACCAAAACATTAGTCAGTCTTTTTTAATATTACCTTGTCGTTACAGAGGATTAGCAATATCACTGAACTGTCAAATTCATTTCCATAGTTCTTTAAATTCTAATAAGATTCTTGTTTCATGATCTGCTTTCAGATAATTAAGACATTTATTTGTATTGATTATTTAAGAAGGTCAGAAAACTAGATCATTTAGGCTTTTCTGTGCCCCATACAGTGAGGGCGATTGCTCTGCTGGTTGTGGCATTAAAGGACATACAGCAGCTCCCCACTGACTCTGGTCTCAAGTCCCATGCTTCATAAGCAGGAAAATAATGAGAAAAGAACAAGGAACTGAAATGGACGCCAGGGTAAAACTCTCTTTTTCTTTGCTTCATAAGCAATGCGTGCTCCATATTAAAAGTAATTAGTGTTTTCTCCTTGCTGTTCCTCTGCAGAAGCTATTGAATAACCTGAGGACTCGGGTGGGCTCTTTCTAATTTCCAGACTAAATTTACTCATAGTTGCTTTATACAAGTCTGTTGTCCCTTATTTTTCATAGGGCTTTTTCTTCTTTAGTGTTAATCTTCTTACTCATGGTTGTGTTTAGAAACACATAGTCATTAGTTTTAATTATCATAGGCTAAACACAACAAGGTCTTCAGTGTAGAACCTACATTTCCCAGGTATCAATTAGGACTTCTCTGTACCTCTCTCAGCTTGAGTTCATTTGCCTTTGAACAAAACAAAATGTAGTGTTACAGAATTGAGTTTTATACCAATATTTATAGCAATATTCATAGTAATAATACATTCAGAGTAATCTTGCAATAAAGCAGTATACCCAGCCTTTCTTTCCTTCTTTTTAAATTGATGCGCTCCTGAATTATTCATCCAGTTATTAGTCCTTATTAATTCCACCAAATTTTAAAGCCCAGAACATCGGTGTTGTCTAGTCAGCTAAGGGAGACATAGAGGGGAGAGAGGGCCACTCTTTTCATTGACTCTTTAAGGAGCTTGGGGCACTAAGTCTTCCGAATTAACTTGTCTTAATCTGCGGTTAGCTGGTATGAATTCAGTCCCAAGTATAGATGGACTTGAGTTTGGTAGTCTCTCCACACCTTAAATTTGAAGAGAGAGAGGTTTTTTACGTCTGATGCCTCAGACTAATATCTGTAACTAAAATGTAATTGAAGCTTAACAGCAGCTATACTAAACATTAATTTAAATTATCTGTAAATTGTATAAAAAGTCTTTCTGCTAACTTGTAAATCATTTTATGAAGAAAAGTTGTGTCCTGTATTTGCTCCACTGACAATTTCCCACTTCTCACCGTAATCATCTTTATCTTGCTTGGGTTAAGCTTAAGCTGGCTGGCTTTCATCTGTATTCTTATCTCTGCCACATACTCTCACATCTGAATAATAATATAGCCGTCTATACTAAGAAAGTGGCATAAAACTAGGTGACACTGGAGTCTCTGTCATTTCATAGCCTATTGAGAAGGCCTTGTGTAAGCCTAAAAGAAGTAAATAAGATTTTTTTTTGCGGGAATCAACTTAAAAGTTCTCTCTGGGGGGAAAAGAACTTATTCATCACATCCAGTTTCTTTCTAGGACAGTTTACAGTAGTGTTTTTGCTATTCCTAATTTAGCATCCTGTTGGAATATGTCAGTTATCACTGAATTCAGTTTGTGGGTTTATTCTTAAATTGCTAAATGAAACTGGAAATAAGTAAATTTATTATTATTGAAAAATCAAGGACTTGCAGTAAGAAAGCTCTTATTAATTCAAAGCATAATATGCATACTTAATTCTCCGAATATGTTGCTACAAGTGGACCATCGCTCATGAATGTAACTTACTTTTAGTCAACCCTCTTTAATCAAATGTTTGAACTTAGTTTTGCAGAATATAAAAAGAAATAGATTTACTGCCATTCAGGTTAGGAAATTGAGAAGAAGAGATGTTGCCATTCTGCAGTAAGCCAATAATGTGACTGAAACACTTGTCTCTCCTGTTTGTCTCTTTACCTGTATTTGTACACAGTGTAAAGGTAAAGAGAAACAAGGCAGGGTTTTATTCTCATTTAAATGACTGCAGAATATATTAGATCAAAATAGAGGGTCGTATTTGTATATATGGAAACAGATGTGTTCATTTCATTTTTGCTGATCTAATACAAAATTAATTTTATTATGAACAATAGATAATAGTTTTAAATTATAAAGGCTTTTGTTTTTATACTTAAACCCTTGAAAATGAGAATTTATTTAATGCTGTCAGTGCAGAAGGAGCACAGGAAGAGTTTTCAGTTGCCTGCAGTTCTGCAGAGAAGCATACTGGGTTGAGTTTCTGGGGTGAGGTTTTTGTTTGGGGCTTTTTCATTTAGTGAAGCTGACCAAATGGGAATTGTGAAAAGACTTACAGATTGTATTTTTGTTAAATGGTTCTTTAGATATGGGTGAATGCAACCTAAGTCTAAGGTTTTGAAATGTTTTTGCAAGATGAAAGGCTGTAATTTAACATTTGATATCACTTCAGTGTACTTGAGGGAAATTGTTTGAATGTGCTTAGGGATTTAATTGCTTAAAAGACATAAGAAATCAGGGTATCTGCATTTCAGTATATTGTGTCCTGTAGTGGAGGATAACAATATTAAAAGAAAAATAGTGATTACTTTTCTGAATTAGTTTGCTCACTTGAAGAGTAGAGCTGTCTTAATTGAAGGACATGAAATATCTCTCTACCTATATATACACTATGTCATCTTGTTTCTGCCTGGAAAAGAATATGAGATTAAAGAGGAAGCTAGAGTACATGAAATACAATCTTGAAAGTCCTAAACTGATTATACTGAAGTATAGAAAAGTCTCTCTCATTTCTTTAGTTCTTGGATATTGAAAGGAAAGGATTTATGTTGTTACTGCCTTGTTGGTTTTCCTTGTTGTTGATACATAAATACTCTTAGTGGGTACTGCATTTTACATTTTTTACAAATCAGTATGTAAATTTGTAATTAATATAGTACATTTCAGAAAATGTAGATATGAAATGGTTTTTCATGGTACATGATATTGAACTACTGCATACAGTTCAAAATTTCTTCCTAGTTTCTTCATTTAGAGTTTCTCCATCTGTTGTAAATGTATAGCCTCTTCAGTTACGAAATAAAGTCACACTTAAAGGACTCCAGTGCAGTTTGCAGGTTTGTGTATGCAGATCTTCATAGACCTGTATAAACAGTTTTCTGTACTTGTAGAATGAATTAATACTGTTACATCTCCCAAGTTCTTATCAGGTTTCTATACTGTGTATTATGTTTTGTACTTCAACAGTAGAGTCAGTGGGCACACTTCCACAACGTTATAGTGTTGCTGATGAGTGGTAGCTTGCCTAGGAAGAGCAGAGACTGCTGGCTTTTTGCTTTTCTTAAGATCTTGTCTTTGTAAGAAAAATGGGAGCTCAGACAGAAGGTTCTCCCTAGGCAGGTGCAGCAAAGAGATTAAATATATTACTTTTGAATTTCAAATGTTGTCAGATGCACATTAAGGCCAGAAGGACATTGCCATGGTAGAATACTATGGCTTATTTAGGAGCCTTATGTTACTGAATTATTTTTTGAGCTCTTCAGGATATCAAGAGTTTCTACGTAAAAGAGGTAAAATCAGTGCATAAAGATGACAGCTAAAGGTAATGAATATGTAGTAAAAAAGTGGAATGTTGCAGTCACTATACACAGATGATAGTTACTTCTGTTTATATGTCTGTCTTCCTATTTACAACTCTTGCTATTACAAATGGTCGAAATTAGTTGGTTTTACTATTCTAATTCTGTGCCTTCCAAGTTAATAGTTATATATTAAGGAAAAACTACTAGTCCATGTTCAAAGATTTCTGTCTGATGCAGAGGCCACATACTCGGTAGATGAGGAACATTCGTAAGGAAAGAGCTGAAATATTACTTCATTTCAAAATTTCTTACAATTCTATCGCTTCAAATATATTTGGGCAATAAAATATAAACTGTAGTCATCTTCTACGTGTAGAAAGAGTCATATAAAATACACCTGACTGATGTGAATGGTTTTGGAATACAATCCCATAATTAATAATTTTGAAATATAAAATAAGAGTATATGAAGTAACGTCCTTTAATTTCTTTGTAGTTGCATAGTAGAAGGGAATAGAGATTGTATACAAAGGGAGTTAGTTTTATGGTTTACCTCAACTATCTAGAACACTTTTTTCCTCAAAAGTTTCTGCTTTTATTTTTCATGCTTTTTCCCCCCTTCATTGTAGCTGCCATTATATTATATTTTTGTTTTAAGTGTTTTCTACTAAACGCTATTAACAGCCAACTGCTATTTTGTATGAAAATTGCATGACTAAATTAATTTAATGGATTTTAATACTAAAGTCTTTTTTAAGACTGTGAACATAAAACACAAACTCTTTTAATCAAAAGGTGTATTGTGATAATAGGCATTCATTACACTTCTGTAACTGATGCAATCATGGCCTTTGATTTATTTTTTTTATTCTAATATTTAAGCGTGCTGATGATATTTCAAGTTCACTGTCAGATACTACACTGCTTGTACACTTTTTTGGCAAGAAGGGAAAAGCTGAACTGAACTTCGAAGATTTTTATAGGTGAGTCTTAACTTTTTAAATTCCTTGTAAAAAAAAATTTGCATGATTGTTCTAATTAATGTGTATCCACATAGTTTATGCAGACGTAGATAAATTTTATGTTCCCATTGTGTGTGTTATATATCCAAAGAGAAAAATAGAACAATAAGTAAACCAACAATAAAAAGTCGTGTACTAATGCTGCTGCATTTGCAAATTTTGTTAGCACTTGTGTGCATAGTTGGTATGGGGTGGAGAGGTTATACCCCAACCCTGTCCTTATTGGCATGTAGGAACTTTTTTCTTGGTTTTGAATTATTTTTATTTTTTCCCCATTTGTCAATGCTTCAGAAAAACCCTTTATGTGCATCTCTGCTCTTAGGGATATATTTGAATGTAAAGATTTTTCTGAAGATACTGTGTAGGCACCGTAGAACAAGCTTCTTTGAGAAAAAGTGAAAACACAGTGGAAGCTATTGGCTTAATTATTACACTACTTAAAATAGAATGTAAAAATATATGGAGAGTGACATAAAAACAGAGCCATAAAACTATGTTTCTGTGTGATTGAAAGAGGTATAGTGTTTGGTTATTGTTTCCTCAGTAAATACATTCCTCCCGGTATGTATTGTCTTTATAGTTATTGCTTAACTGTGCGTTCTAATCAATCAGATGTTTGCAAAATATTTTGCCTTAAAATTACGCGTCATGAAAAGTATTCAGTATTTCACATAATACAAAAACTGCGTCATCAAGTGAATTACAGAATCACAGAATCATCTAGGTTGGAAAAGACCTTGAATATTATCAAGTCCAACCATCAACCTAACACTGACAGTCCTCAACTACACCATATCCCTGAGCGCTATGTCAACCCAGCTCTTAAACACCTCCGGGGATGGGGACTCCACCACTGCCCTGGGCAGCCCATTCCAATGTCTGACAACCCATTCTGTAAAGAAATACTTCCTAATATCCAGTCTGAACCTCTCCTGATGCAACCTGAGGCCATTACCCCTTGTCCTATCACTTGTTACTTGGCTGAAGAGACTCATCCCCACCTCTCTACAACCTCTTTTCAGGTAGTTGTAGAGGGCAATGAGGTCTCCCCTCAGGCTCCTCTTCTCCAGACTGAACAACCCCAGTTCCCCCAGCCACTCCTCATCAGACTTGTGCTCCAGACCCTTCACCAGTTTCGTTGCCCTTCTTTGGACAAACTCAAGTATTTCAATGTCCTTTTTGTAGTGCGGGGCCCAAAACTGAACACTGTACTCGAGGTGTGGCCTCACCAGTGCTGAGTACAGGGGTAAGATCACTTCCCTGACCCTGCTGGCCACACTATTTCTGATACAGGCCAGGATTCCATTGGCCACCTTGGTCACTTGGGCACACTGCTGGCTCATGTTCAACCGTCTGTCAATCAAAACTCCCAGGTCCCTCTTTGCCTGGCAGCTTTCCAGCCACTCCTCCCCACGCCTGTGTCTCTGCTGGGGGTTGTTGTGGCCAAAGTGCAGAACCCAGCATTTGGCCTTATTGAAACTCATACAGTTTGCCTTAGCCCATTGATCCAGCCTATGAAAATCATGATGTTGAGTTCAAAACAAGAACCAGAAAAGATGGTAGTTTTTCAAAAGGCATCTAGTTAAAATGTCCATCTGTTGCTGTAAGATGTGAATGCTAAAGAGGTCAAAACCTAGTAGACATTTTCATGAAAGAGTGATCCATCAAGTTTTATGCAACACTACATTACCAGCTCAAAAAACTAATAAACTATGGACTGGTGAGCAAAATACTACTATATGTTTACCTTGTACTTGCACTTTTGCCTAGACATCTTTTTGATTTTAGCTCCTCATAATTCATAGAAGTCCAGTTATATATTAGGTAGGAGTGTTGCAGACAGTGTCTACAGGCTGGGAACTCTTGGGAACCTGTAGCAGGGAAGTGTTACAGTTTGTGGTTGACAATCAGATGAACATGAGCTCCCAGTGCAGTACTGTGACCAGAGAGCTAATTTCATCCTTGGTTGTATAATTAGGACATCAAACAGAATCAGAGAGGTTATATTTCCTTTTTATATGTAGTTGATTTTATGCTTTATCCAGTTTTGGTATCCAGAATATACTAAGTTGTTGAGAAGAGTTTAAAGAAATACCATAAGAATAGTGAAGTATTAAAAAAAAAAAAAAAATTTAGATTGAAAGCCTGCAAGATCTTATCCTGCTTAGCTTGTTAAAAAGAGAAAGGCAAGGTTTAATCGCAATCTGTAAGTAACTAAATGGGGAATACATTTTGGGAATTCATTTAGTACCATGATGGAATGTTCAGTCCGGCATATAAAAATAAAGATCAGTGACTCACTGAAGAAGGAAATTAAGCAAACACAAGGTAGAAGTAAATTAGAAATAAGAGTATTAAGTTATTTTAATCCTTACTAAAACACTTCATCTTTGAGTTAAGATGGTTGTATTGATTAGAGAGTATGTGAACATAGATAAGGGATTTACCAAATTTACCATCAGTGCTACAAAAAGGGAACTGAATTGTATAATGCCATTTGACCTTATATTCTACAAGTCTTTAAAGGACAAGAATAGTAGGAATACAATGTATTACTATTTCTTCATATTTATGTTTGTGCTTTAGATTTATGGATAACCTACAAACTGAGGTTCTAGAGATAGAATTCCTTTCCTACTCTAATGGGATGAACACTATCAGTGAGGAAGACTTTGCCCATATTCTTCTGAGGTATACAAATGTGGAAAATACATCAAGTTACCTGGAAAACATGCGCTGCAGGATTCCTGAAGAAAAGGTAATTGTTTAGCACCAGTGGGCCACAGCATCCAGTCCCAGTGTCATCAAGATGAAAACATAGCCTTGTTGGACTGAATGAGATTCTGTCACTGAATTAATTAGCACCAGGATTTTATTCTGATCATAAGGTGTGTCTCTCATGTTTTTCAGATTACTTTCTGAATAAAAAGTAGAAGAGTAAATAGCATAGAATTATGCTCCACAGGATTTAGCTAGTAATTTTTTGAAGTTTAGGTAACAAAGCTTGAATATTCAGTTTAAACATCAAAAACCATAAGACTTGAAAAAGAACACTTTTCTAGCAGTGAGGCATTAAAAAACCTTTTTTTTTTTCTCACTTCTCTTTTGCACTGCCCTTGGAATAACACCTCTTCAGAAATAATACTGACACTAGTTTTATAGTCTTAGTAATGTATCACTTGTATATAATTACTGATGAGTATGTGGTTCTTATTAATGGCTGAAGAGACAGAAAAGATAATAAAAACAGTAAAGGTCATGCAATAGATAGTCCTTCATTTGTTTAACAAGTGTGTTGTCAGAAGTGTATCTGAGAGAAATGTAGTGGTAACTATGTATCAATGGTAATCAAAGTAGCCGTTCAAATAAGGGATGTTTTGGATATATTACTTCTGTTTGTGTTTACAGAAGGAGATCAGATTAATCTATCCTAGAATTCTAACTCTTTCAGTAGCTATATATTTTAATAGTGTTGACAGCAGAACTTGTGAAGAAAAGTAATAAATTAGTTTGGACACTTTCGGGGCTTTTTAATTGAGAAATTACATTGTAATTTCAGTCTACAGAGTAAGTAAGATCAGTCAGTTGACCTGATAGAAACACACTCCAAAAATCAACAGTTTTCTGTTCAAATATCTGCATTATCTGATGCTTCCTGCGGTTGTACAGCAATTAGGTCCACTGAGAGATACATACAGCTGGGGAGTGGAAGGGGAAAGCAGGGCTGTCTCTTTTGCAGTAGATTAGATGTCAGATGAAGTGGTAAGATTGGGATCAGAGTTCCTGCTCACTGACTCTTTCCAAGTTCCTGTCTAGCCACTGAGGCACTCAGTTCCAACTACTCTAAAAGGTCTGCGCAGCTTTCGATATTCAAAGGAAAGACAGTGTAACAGAAATGTTATAAAGCTCTTTTTGCATATTTGCCAGATGTTTTTTGTTTAAGGTGAAATAAAAATTTCCATATAGATGGAAATCTGAAAAAAAAAATCACTTTGGGGCTTGTGTAACAATAAGTATCACTGGGGTAACTGAAAAATAATGATAGTTGTAGGTGTAGAGAAGCATTAAGTAAATATAAATACAAATACTTTCTTTTAAACACAAGGAAGTATTATTTGAAGTTCATCTCTTCAGTCTTCCAGTGCCACTGTTCTGATAGCAAGTCTTCCACTGTAGTTTCCTCTTCTTGGTCTCTGGTGAGACCATCAGCTCAGGAAAACTTCCACGTGGAAAGCTGTGTCTCAGTTACAGGTTTGCTTACGCTGCCTTCTGGGAATATCCTGGCATTTGACCAGTGCCATATATCTGTATGTCATAGGCTATACCTCCATTAACTAAAACAAGACATTGCCATTTTCCATAGCTCTGTATCACTGGCTTGGTAAATGTGCTGTCAGTACAGTGGAAAAAGTAAATCCCTGTGACATCTCTTGAGCTGGCCACAGGCTTTTGAGAATGGGACTTTGCCTCTTACTGCCATGGAGATGTTGCTCATATGTTTGTACTTTTTTACACTTGTAATAACATTATAATTAAAAAATTATAAAATGTACTCTTATTATAGTGATACACTGCAATGCTAACACAAACCAGAGGATTCCATTTAGAAGAAAAATTAGTCTAGCCTCTAAAGTAATAGGCAGATATTCTCACAGATGGCAATGTTAATCTTTTGTGGCACTCTGTGTAGAAGCCTCTAAAGCAACACGATGATCATTTGGTGTATTGTAGACACTTTAAAATGTTCAGCTGGCATGCTGCCTGCTCACAGGATGTTTTCCTCCTTTTACTAACTAGATGCCAAGCAGTGATTCATTTAAACTGGCATCTTGTATTACTACAATTATCAGCTCCTAAAGAAAGTCTATGCATTTTTAACAGCATTGGTGCATTACTGTAACAGTTTTCTTTGCTGTAGTAAAATTTAATCTGTCCAAATAAATAAAAAAGTTAGCTTCCTTTCACAAAGAAAACAGATAGTTTCCAGTAGGAAAATTCTGGGATATTTACACATAGATAACTTTCTATGTCAAAATGCAAAACATATGGCAAATATCAAATGTTACTGCAGTCACCAGTTGAAGAAAATGTGGTCCTAGGAAAGGAGAGAGACAGTAGAATCCTATATGCCCAGTTCTCTTTGAGTGTCATTTTGCCTGTCCTTCTGCCTCTTTTGAGTACTTTGTTGTTTTTCCTTGAGCGGAAATAAGTATGTATGACTGTAGATGATTTCAGCAGAAATTGTAAAACTCTTAAATGAAGCCAGATATTTTTCTCATTGGTAAAAAGTTGTGGAGTATGTAAGGTTCAGCCATGGACTGCAGGTGTGGCTCCTTTATCTCCCTGCTTCATCTCCAGTTTTAACTCATGGCAGCGGTTTTGATCACTACTGGAAACACAGAAACTGCAAAAAGGCTTGTTTGTAGACCAGTGGTTCTCAGCCTTTCCTACGCAAGAGCTACTTTCCATCTAGACTGATCATCTTCTGTCTAGTTACATGGAAAGAGACAGGATTTTTGCAGTAACCTGTCCTCTTATAGTATCTCCCACATTAAGAAACTTTGTAGACAAATTGGTGCAAATTAAGGATTTTAAAAAATCATTGTGAACCTAAAAATGTCAGCTCAAGACTTTGATGGCCATTTTGCCATACTATCTGAGGGTCCTACTTGGGGACTGACGTTTCACCGATCTAGGTATTTCACAAATATGTGACAAAATTATTCCCATCCCAGAGAGTTTTCAGTCTAAACAGAGTGCAAAAAAACAGAACTTGGACATAAACTATTAGATGTCAAATGCAATGAAAAAGGAAGACAGTATTGGTTAGTATTAGTAAATAAAGCTTTTAAGATAAAAATTTAAAGGAGGATAAGGAGGTGGTTCTTCTTGTGGTGGTTCTTTGAAGTCTGGTCAAAATGCAAAAGATTTTTTAAAAAGCTGGACAAACCCTGCAATACTTGATACTTGGAGTATCAGATGAAGAGGCAGATGTCTAAATCTGGGTATGTAAAAACTTAAAGTACAAAGTTTAAAATAGATCATAACATGCATTTATGAGTTCATTCAATGTATTTATGTGAGCACACACACTCACATATATATGAGTGATTTGCAGGTTTTCAGTAGTAAACATATTCCAATATTCATACAAACCTAGGCTCTTACTCTCAGTATTAACTATCATGTTGTAATAATCCTGGAATTCTTAAAGATTGCCTTAAGCAAGGGAGCAATATTTTTGACTGCTTTTTTGGGTGAGAATTGCTATCTGTTGCCGTGGCAATGAGGAAAGACATCTTGCATTCCTCAGAAGAATCCAATTCTTTACTTTATTGACTTTCAGAACAAATCTCTATTTTTTTTTTTTTTAGTGAGTGTACTATCAATTCTTAAATGAAGTAGATATATGTAACTGCAAGGTTTATCTGTTTAGTTGTTATCACTACTGATACTTATGGTGCATATTTTTATTCTGGTTTTTAGGGTATCACATTTGATGAGTTTAGATCATTTTTCCAGTTCTTGAACAACCTAGAAGACTTTACAATTGCAATGCAAATGTATAATTTTGCAAGTCGTTCCATAGGTCAAGGTAAGTATTTATATTTTTATAAAAATCTGTTGATAAAGATACAGAATTGCTGGCAAAAATAAAAAAAATGTTTTGTAATTCCCAGTCTGTAGTTCTAATGTCTCAGGTAAAAGGCTAAATAAAAAGGCTAGGACTCCAGCTTTGAGAGGAAAAGGCTCGGTCCTATCATAAGAGATACGATAAAGCTTTACAGAGTCCTGTAAGTGGTGGATAAGCTGAATGCAGAATAGTTGGTCACCAAATCCTACAATACAACTGTTAAGAGACACTTGACATCAATAACAGATCAGTTTAAAGCAAACAAAAGTATTTCTTTACACAGTGGGAGTCTGGAATCTGGCCTTCTACAAAGGCTGTAGAAGGAAACAGTGTCAGAAGGTCCAAAGAGGGATTAGACAAACTTGTGAACAAATCAGGAAGTGGGTGCTGAAAGAGCTAGGCAGGCATGTACTGACCGTAATCCTTAGTACAATAGTTGAGATGCTTGGGGAGTGCAAGATGAACAATATGGGAGTGGTCAGACTTGGGTGCTCTCCTCAAGTAGCATCTTCATGGGTCTGACACAGAAACACCAGCATGGTCCTACCTCATGTGGCCGTACCAAAGGAGTATTCTGTTTTCTCTGTGCTCTATTTCTTAGGTTCTGTTTTGTGTCAATTAAGTAGATGTTGTCAGTATGTATAATAACAAAATTAGAAAATCATATTATAGTTAAACCTATGTTATTACACATAGTATAGCATATGGACTGTTACCTTCTGTGTAAAATAATTGATACCAATTAAGCAGTATCATTTCACATCAGTTGAGAACTACTTGGTTTAGAACTACGAAATTCAATTCTAATTTTCACATTGTCTTATTTTTTGACTGTTTAAATGTGAAAACTCAAGTTAAAAGTTTAATTGTATTTCATAATATGTTGTCAACAAAACAGGAGTAAAATAATGTATTTTATTCTTTCGTCTGATGTTCTCTTTACGCAGATGAATTCAAACGTGCTGTGTATGTAGCCACAGGTGTGAAGCTTTCACCACATTTGGTAAATACAGTGTTCAAGATTTTTGATGTTGACAGAGATGACCAGTTGAGTTATAAAGAATTTATCGGCATAATGAAAGACAGACTCAATCGAGGGTTTAGGGTAAGGATTCTAATTTTTATTGTTATCTTACTTGACTTTACTACTTAGCACTACTTAATGTAGCACCTGTAGCACCAGTAGGTTGCAAACCAATAGTGCATATGTACAAAGACGTGTTTTATAGAAATCCTGAAGCAGTCTGTAAGACAAATTCCTTCTTAAATTCTTGATTTTTTTATTAGAAAGCAATACACAGAGGACATAACGTATCTTTGTAGTACACAAACCAAATTGGAGATGAGAAATCCCCTGCATACTGTCATTTCTTCTGTATTGTATGAATGATAGATCGGCATTAAGAATTTTAACAAGGGTAGCAATTATGTCTGGGTTGTTTGCAGGGAAAAGAGAGTTCGTCTCTCTCAAATTTGGGTAGTTTAGTTAAAGGTCAACCCCTGGCACCTCTAAAACATTATTTAAAACACCAAGTGTTGATAATGACTGTTGGAAAGAGTTGCAGCAGAAGATAGTTTTAATTTTCAAATAAAGAATTAGTGAAGTGATGCTGAACAATGCTATATTCTAGTTCAAAGTTTCTTTTGATAATTTAACCCTGTATTTAATATATTCAGTTACAAGAAGCTAAAAGGCAGGAAATTACTTGCAGAAGATTTTCATAGGGAGCAAGCTTGTAAGTCATGCTTTGCCTTTTAGGTGAATGTAATAGGCCTTGCTGCCCTCTTCAGGTTCTGTGTAGTACAGAGGAATTTTATAGTAGCAGGAAAAAATCTTATATAGAGTATGATGAATAAAAATCACTTTTTTTTCTTCATAGGACAGGTATTCACATTTTTAACGAAATCTTACTGACAACCTAATACCTCAGACATAAATCTTTAACTGTAGAACAGTTCCTAAATTCACATTTCAGTATGTTATTTCTGTAATACAATTTCAGTCATTTTTAGTTAGCTTCCTAAATATGATTTTTAGAACTTTCTGTGAAGTGGTGTTGAGTGTAATAGTTTACTTGTTATTTTTGTAATATTATGATCGAATGTAAAATTTGGATGACAACCACTGCATTTGTAACAAACTTATTTCCTTGTTGGTCCTCAATTCCTTTTATTATGGTGTGGTAATGATGATTGTTTCATAACCGTTTCAAGATGTTCAGCTGTATGTTTTAATTGTTTACTAATTGTAAGTGTGCAGTGTATGTTAATATAACCATAAAACAGTCTGCTTACTAAGTAATTCTTGTAAATGTATTACATGTTTCTATTTCACAAAACGCATAACAGAAATCACATATAATCCTTAAGAAACTATATCATCCAGCACTATTCTGTCTTATGCATGTATCTTTCTTTTGCCTAGGCCACTATAGAATATTCCAGTGGACTGTAAAAGAACTATAAAGAATAGCCAAGGATGTTCAGAAGAATAGCACCATCTTTTGTAAATGATAGGTCTAATTTTAATTAGATATGAGATGGCATAGGTTCATTATTTGGTCCTATAAGTCACTTATATTCAGACATGCACACTTGTTAGATTATTTTGAAAAATGAATCTTCACTAATCAGTAGACAATTACAGTACCAAACTTAGGAATTATGATATCCCGTAAGTTTTCATAAGTGTCACACACAGCTGATTTTTCCAAGAGTGGGTAGTAGTAAAAACTCTGCAAAAATTTGCCTTCTCAGTTTAATAAACCACACACCCCCACCCCTCCAATCTTGGTTTAGAATGAAAAGAAGAAAACACATAAGAACATTTTGCCCAGAACAAATTGGTGGAAAGTGTCATTGTTTCCTATTGTTTGTACATTAAAAGTTACACAGTATTTAGTGTGGCTAGAATAAGTAAAAGTGTACCCTTTTGCTCCTACCTGCAATGTGAAGGGCTCAAATGTTGTCTAGTGCTAAATCAAAACTAACAAATAATTAACCTGTTCTTTGTTCATAACTGTGTTTCAGATCCAGATTAAGATTTGGTCAGTTCCATTATACAGATAAAAGAACATTATAGCTTCTGCTTATGCAGTATTTTGTAGCAACATGGAAATTTTTGCTGTGAGAAATTTGAACTTGTTTATAAAGTGTGAATGCCCAATTTTAATGTTAAATATTCTATGATTAATGTCTGCCCAAATCAATGTAGTCTCTGATTATCACTCTAAAAACATCTAAAAATAACAGTTTAAATAGGCCTATGATTTGAAGTATGATTTTACAACTGACATCTTATGCTTAGTAATTCAACTTTTTAAAAAGTTGGTTTGCTACAATGTTTGCCCAGAAAAATCTTGAGGGCATCACAGAGCTTGGTACTAGGACTGTGTATTTTAGAAAAGGGCACTTTCTAGTTACATAGTCTGACTAAAACAAACATATTTAGGAGCAAAGAGTTACATGAGTCTGATGAAACTGGAGTTCTGAAAGGTCAGTCAGTACTTGCCGGTTTTGTCATATTTAAAAGCTTAGCCATAAATGTACAAACTTGAGGAGGTCAGGTATGTTCCTTATAGGAACATAATAAATATTCATTTTAACACATATTTTAGATATTTTTTTTGAAAAGTAAATGTCTTAAAGAGTTTATCAAATGAGATTTCTCTCTTTGTGGAATACAGTGTTACAATCTCAAACCTTTTTTTTTGTTTTAGTACTTTGAAACAAACTAGTGTATTAAGCTGCCATCAAGTGGTCAGTCAGAGTATTGCCATAAACTTATTAAAATGTCCAGACATGAAAAGCTTTATTTTGCTTGCTGTTTGGTTTAACATAGTTATTTCCTTTTTCTTTTTTTTTTTTCCCTAATTTAAAAATATATAAGAAGATGCCCTTTCCTTTATAAATTCAATTTTTAAACTGAAAGATTTTGAACTTAATGATTACATGATAAACATTTTACCTAGCACATACTATACTGTATCTTCTAGCTATTTGTCACTTAAAGCCATTTTTTTGTATTTTCATGATACTGTTGTCTTATGCTTACCTCTGGCTGCCTTCACATGTTGTCTGCATCTGCGCACTTCTCCATCTTCTGCTCCACAGGGCTACAAACCTATACAGAGGTATACTACTTTCAAATCCTGCGTGAGGAAGGAACTCTATAGCAGATAAATGACGGTATGTGTTAGCTGCCCAGTCTGAGTGTGCTGGCATGCTTGCAGGAATGGCTGAATGTTAAACTGTCACAGCTTTGTTTCCTGTTCCAAAATTCAGGAATAGGTTATCTGACTGTAAGCAATGTAGTAGCTCAAAGTGTCACGTTGTGGTTTTGACTGAAGCAATAGAATTTTGGCAATGACTGATTCGCCTTGTCACTGTTTTGTAATCCAGCTGCAATTTTGTACTGTGTTTGAAATAAGGAGAAGTATTCTTTCGTAGTTTCTGTTGCTGTTTCCTGTCTGTCCTGTGACCACTTTTCAAGTAATTTCTCAGGTATCTGTAGCTAGTAAGTATTTAGACTGTAGAGGTAGGTTTTTCTTCCTGAGAGACTGTTAGTAACTTGATTCTACTTGGATTTATACAGTTATGCTTTTGAAAACAGTAATATGGTTTTGGCTCGATTTATGCTATACCAGCAGTTTTCAAAAATGGGCACTGTGCCCACACCTGACCGCCATGGCTGTTTCTGTGTATCCACTACATGAGTATTCGTTCTTACAATTAGATGGCATTGTGGGTTTCAGTGTAAAAACTGGGGTGTGTATATTCTGTAGCCATATTATGAAACTGTTGCACAGTGGACACAGCAGAAATGTGTTAGTAAACATTCCTCTTCTTACATAAAGCAAGAGTTTGCTCCTTTGCAATTTAACGTTTTGGTGCCAGCCCTTTTTTCATGGCTTATGTATAGACTTTGGAGTAGTTGCTATGAAGGCTGTTAATAGTACAGAGAAACCAGGTTAGTTCTCAGTGCACTGACCTGGCTACAGGCAGCCTCGCTGACAGAGTATAGAGGTTGCTAGTTATTTACCCTGCTCTTCTTCCCACCTGGACCTCCTGGATAGTATAACAAGAATACTTCTGGTACCTAAGCTTGCTTGTGTAGCACTGTGTCAGATATCTGTTACCTGTGCACTAAAGAACACAGCATAACCTCATATATATAAAATTCCCTCTTCCTTGCAGACACATTTGTCAGTTACTGCTCTTCACTTGAGCAACAGCTCATTGTCTCTTGTGGTGAATTACAGTGACATATCCAGTTGTTAGCTATTCTGAGTTCCTTTTTGAGCAAAACGTTACATAACTCATACTATTTCTTCAGATTTGTTGTAGACTTATATAAAAGTTTATTGCAAGTGTCAGTTAATGGAATTGGAAACTTCAGTCAAAACATGTGTGAAGCGACTTGGAGTTAGTTACTGTGGAGGAGAACAGAACTAATTCTGTCTTTGCCGTACAGTGTGGAGTGAAGATTTACATAATTCTAAAAATAATTATTTTCTATTTAGTTTACCAATTGAAAAGATAATAAAGATGGGTTAATTGGAGATTTGAAATTGAAGCATTTCAATCGGGTAATTAAATTTCAGTCTGATGTAAAAATAAACACATAAATGTGTGAGAAATATAAAAATCTGCTGCAATTACATCCTAAAGTTAGGTGCAATACAATAACTCTTAATTTTACTTTGTTCCAAATACAAATGTACAGATCATTGTCTGTGCTTTGATGTACTTTCTGTGATAAATGTAGAACTCTGATGAAAAAGATGAAGATACTTGGCATACGTACCACAGGTTATACCATACTTTGAATCTGCACCCTGAAAGGCGATAAACAGCACATTGTGCTGTACATTACATATCTCTAAATAGCACTAATGCAGTTTACTTCACAGCATAAAAAATGTTGTACCCTTATAATAAATAATGAAAGTATCTCCTTGGGGAACAAGTGTACAAGCTCTATGTGGTCCAAACAGCTGGCAGTGTTTTGGAGAGCTTGTCTTTCTGCATTATTCTCCCTGCAGGGCACACAGCCTGGCTCAGCATCAGCAGGTACTCCTTTGGATATACGGCAGGGAGAACATTAAAAACATGTTAGTAGGGAACTGCCAAACAGAGCTGAGAGGAGAGCTTGGTTTCGAATGCCTCATGGAAGAGTTATCTAGGAAATTTCTAACAAAACCCTTTCAGAGATAATTTCTGAAGAAGGATGCTAGAGACCAACTTCAGGAGGGATTCAAGTCTATCTGAAAGTACTGCTCGCTAAACTCTTAATGTGCTCAGAACCTGTAATAGATACTTAAGCTGTAATTCCAATTTTGTTCACTTCTAAAGTATTGAAAATAAATATTATATGTCACAATTGTAAATCTAGAAAATAAGTTGTGAATCCCAGTAATTTATGTAAAATCTTCCAATTTCTGCATTAAAAGAACTGTTTTGTAGATGTTCTGCATTTTGTGGGGCTTCTAAATTTCTGATTAAAGGTTTTTAGGAAGTAGTAGCTAATAGCTACAGACAGAGTCTTGGGACTGATTGGGGAAGGAAATTTCATTTTGAGAAAGACATGGAAGACTCAAGCATGGATTCAGAACCTCATTGCTAGTCATGTTTCAACAATAAATTGCTGTCTTCTATAAATACTTCATTCAGTCAAGCAACATTAAGATGTGTCATGTAGTTAATATTTTGAAAGCTTTTAATTTCCATGCTTTCCAACAGAGTACACGTATCAGAAGCGATAGCTTTAAAAAAAAACTGAAGAGGCTATTGCCTACTAGTTGAACGGACTGCTGCTTACCTCTTCTCTAAAACAAATAAAGTGGGAAATGTGAGATAGGCACACCTCACTCATCTGACAAAAGTAACTGGAAATTACAGAACCCAGACTTTTGATCCTAAAACTGACTAGAACCTTAAAAACATACCTGGGTATGGTGGGAGGAAAATGTTGCCATGAAATGTGAACTCACTGCAGAGCATGTGGACAAAATGTTTTTTCTGTGGATTTGGTACACTGAGAGTAGATACAAGAATGCATACATTAGAAATAAGTAACAGTTAATGTACTTCAGTGTTTCTTTTCCTGATTTTCATGAACATTTCTCTGAACCTATTTCATAAAATAAAAAACAAATGCGTATCTCAAAGCACTGGTTAATCAGCTGAATGTGCTTAAATAATGCAATGCATTTTGCAAGTAATGCATTTTTTTTGTAAGATTGACCATAAATCTCAAGTAAATTGTGCATTCATGTAAGTATTGTTTCTAGTATTTTGTTTAAAGTCTGGATTATATACTGCTGTGGATTAGATTGTTTTCTGAATATTTACAACTTCTGCATAATTTTCTATGCTTTTTAATTACACAAGATGAGTAATAAGACTAAGTGAAATGTAGGCTTCACTCTCTAATGGTCAGTTTTAATATACTGCAATGTCACAATATTTTTAACTGCTTCACTCAGTTCAACCAAGCCAAGCTATCAGACGATCTCTCACCTTGACACTGTAACCCTTTACCTCCAGATACTGGAGTTAATTTCTAAAATGGATTACAATTTAAAAGTACTTGTAAATGCTTCTGACATACCTACAATTACAGTTCCTGTTCCTTACTTAGCCTCTTTCCCCAGTTGATGTAATACTTAGCCCCTCTCCATCTTTCTGTACTTACTATCAAAATAGGCTTGTGAAGTTAGGAATGGCAGAAAAAATAATGAGATCCGGTGATAACTACAGACAGCACTGAGTCTAGTGAATCTCCTAGGCCAGCCTTTGGATGATACGCATTCAGTGGGCACTTATTAATGTCAATGAACAACAATGCAGTTTAGGATTAAGGTAACCTAGTATAAAGAAGCTTACATATCATCTGCCCATTCTGTATTTGGCTTTTGCTAATGCCTCAGGTTCACGAACATCAGTGATTTTCTATGTGTTTTATTTGGTGTTAGAAGTGAATTTTTTAGTACATTGTCGAAATGAAGAAGCAAGAAACAAAACTAGAAAGAGAGCAGGGCATATCTGAATAAAGGGAAATTCTTTCTTGCAGCTTATAATACACATAGGCTATTTGTTGAATGCTAACTGCGCTGTGAGGTGAGGATGCATTTTGAATAGTTAACCTGGTATGGATTTATAACCCTCATTTTACAGAAGTACTTCTGAGCTACAGAAGTATTTGATCTTTCATGATTTAAATATTAAAACATATATCTAGTGTGTACGAGTCTGAGTAAAACTTAATGTAGTAGTAAGGAATTTGGTGAACAGTAACTTTTTCCAATTGTATGCTTTCACTTTTCACAGGAGACTCCAAGGTACGGCTGGAAGGAATATTACTCTTGTGTGATGACTGTAACCAGTGAACATCTCAGAGATCTATGGAAGCAATTTCGGAGACGAGATATGCTGAGATAAAGGAAGAAAGAAGGATTGTCTGCACTGGCTAGAACTATATATTCCTATAAATTCTTAATGAAGAACAGACTAACCCAGGTGAATTGTGAATCTTCCAGCTGCAGTAGAAAACACAGGACTTCTTTTCCAGTTAATTTAGTGATCATCAACTCTTACAACTGCTTTTAAGTATGTATTTTATTTAAATGCCAAACCAGGACCTGATTGGCAGAAGTAATTTTTTTTTAAGAACACATTTTGATTATTATTTTTTATTATTTTGAGATATGTTTGTCATTTAAAAGGAAACAAAAATGAGTTTTACACCTGGGTAAGCAAATGCTTTGGCAATGAAGAACTTCCCCACATCAGCTTAGACTGTGAGTTTGCTTTCAGAAGAGCACTATTAAAAATTGAATTCTTAGAAGCTAACAAAGCTGTTACTTTAAAAAGAGTAAAGCCGTAATGGTTATAATGTGAATGTTAGGTATTTACCTAGGAAGGGTACTGTATGGACTATAATGTTCAGATTCTCCAAGTCTTACTATTATGTTTATTAATTTATCCTTTAAAAAAAAAATAAGTACAGTTTTTAAGATGTCTTATGAGAAGTATGTTGAAGAAAAGTCAGAACGTTCAAATTCACGTTAAGTAACACACACTTTGTAGTATTTATTATAAATTCACTGATATACTTCCGGTAGAGTAAAACTTCATGTGTTTCTTGTGAATAGTGCACTTTTATATGAAGTAAGATGTGGCACTGAGTAGAAATTATAGTTGTTTAATTTGCTACTCTGTAATGCAGTATCTGAAAAATAGATAACTTGTGTTTGTGTCAAACAAAAAGGCAAAACAAAAATATGAATGCATGCGGCAGTAGAGAGCAACACTCACTAAGTAATATTATTTGGATATTACACATGAAATATTAGACATAAATAAGACCTCACAAAGGTTATGGAGACTACAGGAAATCAGGAGCCACTATGCTTTTTCTTGCCCTGTAGGTTTAGATGTTACTGAAACAGTGGTAAGGACAATGTTACATTTGGTTTTCATATTTTCTAAATTTTTTCTTTGCTATTCTGCAGCAGTGTTTTTCCTTACTCCCTTTCAAGATGATTGTTAGGTAGTGTGAATTCAACCCAAACAAACAAGAACACGTATTTCTTATATCCCTCTTGAAAAGGTTCACTGAACGTTAAATAAGTCTGTATCTATTTAAGAACAATCTGTGCCTTGAAACATTTCTAGCTGAATACACTCACACACTAAAACTAATGTCAAGAAATTGTTATTGGAAAGGCAAATATTTGATGGAGTCTGACAATTAAAATAGAACGAAAATAATGGTTTTAAATCTTTTATTACTCCAAATACCTGTAAGCAAACGTCTCAAAATTGTATTTAGTGCACGTTGCTCAAATAACATCTTACATCACGTTAACAGAAAAGATGTATACCATCTGTGTAAGTACACCTAAGTTTAGAAATATTTAATTTATAATAAGTTTTATCTCTGCTAAAAAATGAAAACAAAATGAAAAGAAAGATTTTTTTAAGAAATTCCACTCTGGGAATCTTAGGGGAAAAAAATAAAAAATAAAATAGGTTTAGCTTTTATCTGAGAAAAAGCCAGTTCAGAAAGCTTTTGAAAGATGCAACTTCAGTTAATATTTCATGATAAATACCAGATTTCCACCTTGGCGTCCTTAAACTGCCAACAACAGGAAAAATCAAATAAATTGGAATAAAGACACAACATAACATGGATAAGCTGCAGTCCCTGTGTGATCATTTAGGGAACGAATTGTATTCGATGTATCGTCTTGGTACGCAGAACTGTCTCACTGCTTCTTGTCAGCGTATGCAAAACCCAATTTGCTACTTCAGGGATAAGGACAAAAAATGGGAAAAAAGGACAGGGAGTTGTTGAAGAGGTTCCCCTCCTTCCTCTTCAGTCACTACTGCCCACTCACAGTGATCCTCCCCTTGGAGGAAGCAGCAGCACCATCATAATCATCATTTTGCTCCTCCACTGCCCTAGGCAATAGTGCACTTTGCTTTTATGGCTGGCTTGAGACAATTTTATCATTTTTCTATATATTTCCTAACTATAGTCACTTAATATAAAATAGAATGTGAAAGTGTCTGATTAGTTTTTAAGAGTATTTTTTCTCCTATTTAATAATAAGTTATTTAATATAAATATGAATATATGCATATAATATTCTTGTTTATTTCAAAATAAATGCACTTGAAACTAATTTTCTTTGCAGTGTATATCATTCAAATTCTTTTGGTTTTTTTTTTTTTTTTTTTTGCGTAACATGAACATACAAGTGTTTTGAATTGGAGCATGTCTCACCATCACAAAAAAAATACACTTTTTTTTTTTCTTTTGGTTGTTTCTTTCAATAGCTTTGCTTTGCTGCCACAAAATTCAGTATAAAAGAGCTGGAAGTGCAAGGACAGGCAGGTGAAAACAAGGCAGGGTTAATGGGACATGCCATCTGCTATAGAGGCACCCCTCGGATAGGCAGCAGTCACTGTGCTCAATAAAACCTTAGTCAAAATCCATCAAATTCCTGGCAGGAAAAAAAAAAAAATGTATGCTGCAATTAAATTTTGTGATAGTTGTGTAAATGAAGGCTTTTTGTAAAACCAGCTGTTGTTCTCTTCTGTAAGTTAAGAAAACTGTAATAGTAGAAGATAATCAGTGGATGCTTAGGGACTGCCCACTGATGTCCAGACCGGCTGTAAATTGTGATAAAATGGTAAGAAACCTGAAACTTTGGATAGCTTTGTGATACTAACTTTTGTCTGAGCTCTGATGAATTCCTTGTTTCCAGCAGAACATCCTGTATTGCAAGCTGCTCCCCGCTAATCTGTTTAAAATGTTTAAACATTTTATGTTTAAAATTCCAGTGGCAGTTTCCCTCCTCGCACGTTTTGACAGTAAGTCAATACAAATTACCTCCACTGCAAATGCATGTATTGTATGCCATAAAAGAAAATTACCAGCCTGAAGAAATACTATTTAATGGTGACTAGCAGCATACTGTTGGTCATAGTACCTGGTTTTCTATAGTTATTTGATCTCCTCTTTTCCACCTAAATATCAGGAAAAGGATACTTTGAAACCAAATGAGGAAAGAAGTGGTAGAGGAATTTTTCACTTTGCTTTAATTCAACATTGTGTAACACTCTTTATGTAATGATGTGTCTTGCTCTCTTGTCCCACTGAGGACACTTTCAAGACAGTTTCTCGCAGAACTCCAGACTAATACTTGCAGCAGGAAAAGAATCAGACCAAAAGCTCACTATTCAAAAAATAAATCTCAAACAAAACTAATTTGTAGCAATATCAAGCCTGAGCTCCTCTTAAAATCAAGCCCAAACCAATATGAGTATTTTCTAATATATCTGAGGTCTGAATACACAGTATTTTTCCCTACATCTGAAAATCCATGAAAGCATTTGGCACCCTGAACCTGTCAGCAGATGGTGCCCTTGGATATATTATGTTCTTTTTCTTACACACACAATTAAATACATGGGGGTGTGCTTTAATCTTGAATGGGTAACGTTAATTTTTACCACTAGTTTGACTTACAAATTCCTCCCACAGAAGAACATTATTATTAGCTAGGACTGTTCCAGAAAAATCTTAACACCCACTTAAAAATCTTAATATAAAATGTCTTATTTTATAAATATAAACATGCATAGAAAGAGCAACATCCTAAACATATTTAAGTTTTAATAATATATTTTTCAATGTATGCAAATAACTATGACTCTGTTTGGGTTTTTTTTTAAGGTACAAAGAGCTGAGTTACCTATCTATACGTCTACCTTAGCTGAAAAAGAAGTTAAATGCAATGAGTATCATTGCACAGGAACTTTTCCAGCTCCTGTTTTTTAGCTATCCATTGCAAGTAACTTAATTTACAGTTTTCTGCTGACAATAAATTTATAATCCTTCTCCTTTTTAAGCAGCCACACCCACAAGCCATGTTTTTTTAACAAGTAGTTTTACTGTTAAGTGGGTTTAGGTAATTTGCCTAAGGTTGTAAGTTATGATTTGAAACTCTACCTCTCTTTAACCCTGATTCAGAGGCTACAGCCTAGGTTCAAAAGAGCACAGTGCTGTAAAAATAAACTTTCAGGTATTCAGATCTCTGCAGTAAAATACCAAGCCTTAAGTTAGTTACCTAGGGTCTCTAACGAATGCGTGCAGAGAATTGTGCGAGATCCAGAAATACCACAAACTGTTTAAAATCAGCAAACTAGCTAAACTAGTTACCCAGGCAGTACTGAGTATAGGGACGTTGTAAGATGTTGCTCCTGGGGGCTGTGCATTCTCATCTGTTGTCTTTCATGGCCAGTAGCACATGTGTGACGGGGGTGAGATGGCTTAGTTAGAAATTAACACAGCCCAGAAAACCCACACACTTAAGTGTAGAAGTGATTCAATGAAAACAGCTCCCTGCTACAAAAGTGCTGGGGGGGGACAGTATATGAAAGGGGGTGCAAATACATTCCCTGAAGCAGAAATGAAGAGCAGGATAATGGCAGTCTGGATTCAGAGACTTGAGCTGCTGTGGTGGTTGCTATCAAATTTTCTTGCTCGAGATAACATAGCTTGTAAAGAGAGTATGTCCTTGCACTTGAAAACTACTTGACAAAACCCAGTATAAGGAGCAGAGACTGAAATCCAGAAGTCCCTGTTTTGGGCAGATGCCCCGAGACACTGCTGAAGCAATTACTTTCTCTAGCCCCCTGACTCTTACCTCCTTTTTTATATTGTTTTATAAAGACAGCAGACAAATTGCCAAAACTGGCATACACATTGCAATTAAAACACTTCCATGGAAGTGGAAAGAAATAAATTGTGGCTGTCACTGCATTTTGTGCAGAGGCATATTCTCGGCATTCCTGGCAATAGAGAGCATGAGCATGGGAAGGTATCTCCTCCCTGGACAAGATCAAACCTGAACATATGACCAAGGGACTGAGTTACTCAGCCCTGTCAAGGCATTTAAGGGCATTAGCTGTATGACAGTGGGTTTAAATTGCCTGATGTTTAAAAAAAAAAAAAAAAAAAAAGAGGCTGCCAGACTGATAGTTTTGCCTTTAGATGCCTGCTTTTAGAGTCAGACATTAAGCCACATAACTTCTGCTCCAAAGGGCAGAAACCACTGGTTCATTGCACACAGCATGGGATGTCACTAGATGGGATAATGTTTCTCACATACAGCTCTGTAGAGGCTTTCCACTCCAGGGATCATAATTTTTGCCTAAGTAGAGACTTGTACAGTAGATCTGTTTTCAATTTTTCCCACCTTAAGTGGCAAAAGGGGAAGCAGCAGGGGAATGAAAACTCCAAGATGAATACGTCTGGGAAAAAACAATGCAATGAAAAAATTACTGCTGAAAGTGACAGAAGAGTGGGTGGATAATAAGCCCAAATACAACTTTAAACAACTTCCCTGAAGGCAGACTCTGACAAATACAGTATTGTATCAATCCAGGGGTAGCAATCAAGAAATTCCAGGAAAGACTTCATGACTCGAGAAGGAGCTAAATGAGCCTCTCCTGTGGAGAACCAGGCAAATTTACACATTGTGGAAAAGTTTTTTTTAAAAAAAACATAAAAAATTGTATAACAGTTAGGTTTGGGTATCCAAACAGTTGCAAATAATTAAGTACCTAGCTAGGATGAAGGGAGAGCAAGAGGCTGAATACAGGCCAGCCCTTCAATTCAGATACATCTGACAGCTAGACTGAGACTGGAGAAGCTACTAAGCTGCTTGTTTTCATGTAGCTAGAAGCCACAAACTGTACACAGATGGTACTTGACTCCAGCTGGGATGCAACATACATTTTCTAAGTGCTATCTTATACCAGAGATCCTGCAAAGACATTTCTTTTTCTGTGTGTGGAAAGTGTGGCCCAACACACAAATATTGTGGAGAGAAGCAATCGGCATGGTCGCTGTTGTGAAGGTCGGAGAGCATCCCCGTGGAGTCACTGGTTCACCCAGTTCGTGCTGTTTGCCTAGATGTCTGTGTCTGTATATTCCTGCTTCTAGCTGCTGGTCTGTGTATTGTACTTGCGTGAAGGCAATAATTTATACTCCTGACCTATTGTCCCTCCTCCTCTTGCTGCTCCACTGAATATGTGGGATGTGTGGTGAGGGAGGAAGTATTCCACCGTATCAGATTGCTTATATAGAGGAGGAGATGTTCAGCGTCTATAAACCATAAATTCCCAGTCAGATTATCTGAAAAATCCTTCTTAAATTAAGAGCATTTTGCTTGTGTGCTTATTTATCATTCACTGTATTCTGCATACACTTAGATTTTTTTTAATCGACCAAATAATGAAAGAAACACTGTGCTTCAAATCATTGGAAAGTTATTATGAGATTATAAAATGAATCATGCTTTATCATTTTCAAACTATTCTAGCACAGTAAATCTGTGACATCATAAAATGACCTAATAACCTGAAGTCTTATTTTTCCACATTCAGTTGTTGTAATGGTAATCTTAAGAGTTCAGTGTAATTTTATAGCTGAAATGTAAAGAGCTAGATACACATGTGGCATTTCCAGCCACTCATCATAATCTGTGAACGGACAGTAAATGTGAACATCTATGGCCAGCCTTGGATATTAAATCTGCAGGAGCTGAAAGGAATGCTGAAGTAATTCCTTGACAAATGCTCTCGTACTGCAGTCCTGTGGTATTCAAATCATGTACACATTAAGAAGAACACCGTTAATTTACATAATCACTTTTCTTTTGTTTCTTTCGTGGCTCATTTTACTTTTTTTTTTCTTAATTGCTTTGAAATTTTATGACCTTTCAAACTGGTACAAAACTGAGTTCCAAAGACACTTTCTGTGCTAAACTGTTGATGACAGATAATTTGTCTCTGCCACATATTAAACGTCCTCCCTCGCTTGAGATTTCCTTTTATTTTGCTGGCATTACTTTATGAGATTGATTATCAGGAACTGTTTATCACATCTTAATAAAATACATTCAAGACGTCAGTGTAACTTCATTAGATATTGTCCTGGTTTTGGCTGGGATAGTTAATTTTCTTCCTAGTAGCTGGTATAGTGCTGTGGTTTGAATTTAGTATGAGAATAATGTTGATCACACACTGATGTTTTAGTTGTTCCTAAGTAATGCTTACACAGAGTCAAGGACTTGTCAGCTTCCAATGCTCTGCCAGCAAGGAGGTGCACAAGAAGTTGGGAGAGGACACATCTGGGACAGCTGACCCTAACTGACCAAAGGGATGTTCCACACCATATGACATCATGCTCAGCATATAAATCTGGGGGAAGCAGAAGAAAAGGGAGGACGTTCGGAGTGATGGTGGGTTTTCTTCCCAAGTAACTGTTACACGTGATGGAGTTCTGCTTTCCTGGAGACAGCGGAACACTTGCCCACCGATGAGAAGCAGTGAATTAATTCCTTGTTTTGCTTTGCTTGTGCATGGGGCTTTTGCTTTACCTATTAAACTGTCTTTATCTCAACCTATGAGTTTTCTCACTTTCACCTTTCCAATTCTTTCCCCAGTCTCACCTTGGGGTGGGGACGAAGGGGTGTGTGAAGGAGCAGCTGTGTGGGGCTTAGTTGCCAGCTAGGGTTAAACAACGACAGTGTTTTTTGGTGCCCAACATGGGACTGAAAGGTTTGAGATAAGGACAGATTTGATTGCAATGTGCTAGATCGAATTTATAGCTGTTACTGCTTTTTCAATATTAATTGGCAGGCTCCTGTGCTTGCCATGGGGCTTGCTTGCCTTACTGTAAATTAGAGTGTTGTGCTCATTAGTGGCTGCTTTTTGCTTTCACAGCTTGCTGTACTGCTGATCATCTGACTGCTGTGCCTGGGAACATTTTGATAACAGCCGTGGCAATGTGCCAGGGCTGGCCAATGGCCAGGGTATTGCTCCTGTTTCTGTGCTGCTGTATTAGAAAGGCTGGAACTCCAGTGTGAACTTGAGTCGAAGGGACTGTGACCTGTGGATGAGCCGACATGGGAGCAGGACACCCTGAAGCATCTGTGGCCATGGATAAGCCCATGCCAGAGCAAGTATACCTCTGAAGGGATTGCGGCCCAAGGATAAGTCTGTGTTGGAGAAGGTACACCTTGAAGCATCAGGAGCTGTGCATGAGGTCATGCTGGAGCACCTCAAAGTATGCGGCCATGGATAAGCCCATGACAGAGCAGGTACACCCCTGGAGGGACTGCAGCCATGGGTAAGGCCATGTTGGAGCAGGTTTACTTCTGAAGGGACTGTGGCTGTGAGTACGGCCATGCTGGAGCAGGTATATCTCTGAAGGCATTGTGGCTCATGGATAAGGCCACACTGGAACAGGTGCATCTCAGAGCAGCTGTGGCTGTGGATCAGTCTTTAACCCTGGAGAGACTGTGGCTCATAGAGAAGGCTCCACTTGGAGCTGGTACACCCATAAGGGACTGCAGTCTGTGGATAAGTCCAAGCAGCAGCAGGGGTAAGGGGAGGAGCTCATTGCGATGTTATACCCTATAGCCTAGCTCAAAGGGACCAGGGGTGGATATTGTAATGGAAATAAATTGTTGTAACCCATGATTTGAGTTGCATGTTATAGGAATTTCTATAGCAGGAACCACCTGTACCAATGGAGGACAAGCCTTACAAGAAACAGTGCAAGTGCAGCAATGACTCAACCTGGCTGACTTTGGTGCCCAGTAACTCCATGCAACACACCACCTCTTCTCCTGTCCTGAGCGACTACTGTAACAGAAGGAGCCCAAAGTCACAGACGAACTGAACTCAGTGGACATTTGTGGATGTTTTACAGACATTTTACTGGGGCGGTGCATAGACTAGGGGAACGATATCTGTGTATTATGTCAAAGGATGGGAATGGTTAGTAAGGATGTAGTGGTTAGTAAGGATGTATTCAATGGTGTGGGACCTGAGCATGATGCAAATGGTATGGAATAAGGAGTAGAGAATATGCTGGGTTTGGCTAGGATACAGTTAATTTTCTTCATAGTCGCTGGTATGGGGCTATGTTTTGGACTTCTGCTGGAAATAGTGTGGATAACACAGGGATGTTTTAGCTATTGCTGAGCAGTGCTTACACAGAGTCAAGGGCTTTTCTGCTCCTCACACCACCCCACCAGCGAGTGGGCTGGGGGCGCACAAGAAACTGGGAGGGGACACAGCTGGGACAGCTGACCCCAACTGACCAAAGAGATGTTCCATACCATATGATGTCATGCTCAGCATAAAAAGCTGGGGGAAGAAGAAAGGGGGGACATATGGAGTGATGGTGTTTGTCTTCCCAAGTAACCATTACACGTGATGGAGCCCTGCAGTCCTGGAGATGGCTGAACACCTGCCTGCCCATGGGAAGTAGTGAATGAATTCCTTGTTTTGCTTTGCTTGTGCCTGTGGCTTTTGCTTTGCCTCTTAAACTGTCTTTATCTCAACCATGAGTCTTTTCACTGTCACCCTTCCAATTCTCTCCCGCATTCCACTGCAGGGGAGTGAGCAGCTGTATGGAGCTTAGCTGCCAGCTGGGGTTAAACCATGACAGATATGTACAAACCTACTACTGTTCTAGATGGACGACTTATTAACATCCAAATTCCTAGTACAGCTTCTGCCTTCTTAAATGCACCAAAATGCTCTTAACAGCTATCCATATACAGTGAGCATTGTAGACATGCAGCATGATCTGACTATAAGTACCAAAAGCTTTAATGTCAGCAATTAGAACCACAATGTAATTCTTTATCTAAAATTAGTTCAACAAAGCAGAGCCCCCTAGACTTGCTCAGGAGTAGTTTTTAATTGGTACTGCATGCTAGGGTACCAAGCTGACTTCCTTTGGAGAGTGGCACTGTTTTTACTCTCCACTTCTGTATCTGAACCCAGCTAGAATTCACCTGTCGGGGCATGTGGAAGGAGAGATCGCCTGCTTCTTTAACATCATCTGATTAAGGACCTTGTCAAGTGGGATGACATGGAGAAGGGGGGAAGCCAAATACATGGATAACAGAAGAACGCTTAGAGAGACAACAGCAGGAAACAGCCCTGGTCAGCCAGACTAATCGGCCAGGGTATGTGAAGCAGGACAATGCTTGTTTCGGCAATATCATCTGGACAAGGACCTTGTCAAAATGCAGTCAGCACCAAGCTGGACCAGCTGGCAACCCGGGCACCATGGAGCAGGTAAGAGGTCCTGGGATCCAGGCAGGCGTGTCAGACAGCCAGGGAGGCCATGCCTGTACTCAGGAATCTGCAACTACATGTTTGCTTGTGAGCAGCGTAGAGAATGTGTGTGTGTGTGTGTACTTTCTCTAGTGAACCTCAGTCCTGACAGCCAAAGGCGAGCAGGGAAAAGCTGAGCGGTTCCACTGATGACAAGACATTTTGTTTCGATTTGCCAAACACTCAAGCCTCCTCCTCAAACCCCAGCTACCCTCAGCCCAGCTCCTGACATGAAGAAAAGCTAGCAAATCACCTCTCTCTTTTCCTTGTGAACATTTCATACAAGCATCAGTAAACTGTGCCCCGAGTAACCTCTCTCATTGTAGAGAGAGGCTGACCGAGTAGAGTCATTTGGGAAATCTGTCCATGAATACCTCATGGTATTATTATTATAGTTGTTATTATTATCCCTGGATTTACTTTTGCCATAACACAATGCTCCTTTGAATATGCTCACTTTTGAGTTGTTCTGCTGCTACCTAAAATTTCTGCAGGTTGTACCACAAAGGGAGGAGGAGGAGGAGGAAAGGCAGAGAAGAAAAGGTCTCTCATGACCCATCTGGAGAGCGATGAGTCTCATGGATGGAACAGAAAGGCACTATAGGCATGAAGGAGAGCCAGAGAGCCCATGTCCATGGGAAGAAGCCAAAAGCACAGGGCAGGAGAGAAGGATTCTTTACAGCTCTCTAAACAAAGGATGCTCCAAGGTAATTGGAAGTATCAGCCAAGGCAGGCTTTTTTGTCACAACTAAATTAAAGTGAGGTTTGCCTGTTTATTAGCTAATGGCTAATTTTGAACTAGAATGACCATGATTTTGGAGCTCCAGCAAAAAGTAATAATAATTATTAATGTAATTATTAGCATACTAAATAAGAAAATTCATATTATGAAATCTGAGCAGTGAGAAGAGGGTGGTAGTGGCCCTGGAAAAGTTAAAAAGCTGGACTACAGAAGCCCATTTCTCTGAAGGGGTAATAAAAAACCTCTGACCAGAAATTGTATGATATAATCTGAGGTCTTTGTAACACATCATCTTCTTATTTCCACATCTCTGGCAAACTGCCACCTCTCTATATACATAATTTTGTATAATAACTATTATTTCAAAGAAATAATTACTATGTTAAAAAGTCTTCTCTACTGTTGACCAAGTTTCCCTGGCATGTGTTGTTGTTAATAAGCCCCATATCACATACAGCATTTTAAAATGGTTTATAGGAGAAACCTTTTCACAGCCCCCAAGTACAATGCAAAAACTAACTCACCTTTATGCATACAGAACTCAGGTGCTGACTTCTCATGGTACAGCCATGTGTCCCTGGAAACACACAACTCAGGAAATGCATGATCCTTTGTACTGGAGAGAGGTCGCTGTCAGGTATTTCCAAGTGCAAAAAGCCTTCAAATGAATTAAATTGCCTTCCTTTCTTTTAACTTCTGTCAGTAAAGCATGGAGTATGCCTTCAAGTGGTGGTAATTTGCATCTTTTCACTTCTAAAATATGTTTTGAGTAACGATGGATGTTTTTATTAAACATACTAAAATCAAATCCTTTAAATGTTCTATTAAAATGTTGGCCTCAGTGATGACTCGCATAATTAATTACAGGTACAATAAAGTGGTTTCATTGCCTATGTCATGTTGGTTTTGGTCCCTTTCGTCCTGTTTTGTGAAATACAGTATGTAGGAATATCAAATCTAGTTTTTCAGTACCACGCACTATGTCTCTGGTTTTTTAATGTATAACACATACTTCCCCATTATGCAGAATATTTTCTTAAGTTATTATATTCCAATGGCATATTTTGTTCATTTCTCTTCTATAATAGCTATACATTGGCCGAGATGGTTTCGCTGAGCCATTCACAATGATAAATGAGTCTTTCTCTTGAACAGACAAAGATAATTTACTGCCATGGGATATGTAATATTCCTCTCGATACATCACTCTGTGTTGCTTGTTCACCCGGTTCACGGAGGCTAACTGAAATTTCTCAGCCTAATCTTACAGTAATGAGGGGCACATGATTTTGCTTTACATAAAAAGACTGCAGCCATATGGTCAACTTCTGTCTCTTCAGTAAACATGCTAGCAACTCCGTTTCATACCCTGGAACCTGGCAGCACACCTACTGTTGTTTTTGTCATATTTTCTCTATTTTTTTTTCCTCTCTCACAGCCTGTTTCCTAATCAATGGCAGTTGTATGCCTTCCAGGTTGTGATTACTTAGTTTCATGCGTAGTCTCCTGTGTGAGCCATTATACAAGCCTTTTTTCCAAGTCCAAACACATTTTAATCAGCCAGCTCGTTCCTACCCACTGCGCCGCTGATGCTCTGAGAGACTCCAGCAGATTGCAGAAATACTACGGGCCGTGCTCGGCATTTCTAATTCTGGAACGGTAATTCAGCAACAATTTGGGTGCACATACTGCAACGCAGTCTGGGTTTACTATGACATTTCACAAGCGTTTCATTAGGACGGCCGTAACGTAAAGTCTTTTCAGGAAGGAGTGAGTCAGCACAACCCCACACCACCTTCCCTGGGCCAAACACCCGCCAAGCGCCGGCCTGGCCACCATGGCCTCCCTCAGCCGCCACGGCCTCCCTCAGCCGCCACGGCCTCCCTCAGCCGCCATGGCCTCCCTCAGCCGCCGGCTTGCTGCGGTGTGGCGGCCAGCAACACTTGTTGTTCGTTGCATGTTACTCTGAAACACTGTTCCCAAATGAGGCAGCGCTTTTCTTAACCGAGTGCCTTAAATTATTTCCAAGGGCGGTTAACGACCACCAGCCCTGTTTTCAAGGCGGAAAGGCCCGAGGAAGCCGGGCCGGGCACCGGGGGAGCCGCCATCGGCGCCCCCCAGCGCCCACGGGCTCCTGCACGTGCCGGACGCCTGAGAAACGCAACTCATTCTGGAACGGGCCGGGCTCGAAGCGAGCGCTGACCCTCAGGGCCCTCGGGTGGCGGCGGGAACGTCCCCTTCCCCGCCAGGCCCGGGGCGGCCGTAACCAGGCGGAGCCCAGGGGACCCTGCCACCTCGCGAGTGGCGCTTCCCACCGCCCTGCCGCTGCCCTGCCGGGGGGGAGCGGCGGGCGGGCGGTGGGAGGAGCGGCCCTGCCGGAGAGCCCTGTCAGCGCGGGAGGGTGGGACCGGGGCGGGCTCCGGAGGGGTGCGCGGTCGGGACCCGAGCCCCTGGAGCGAGCGGCCGGGATGAGATGCGGGAAGATGGCGGCACCGCCGCCGCCGCCGCCAGCCGGGGCGGCGGGCGCTTGGGGCGGCGTGCAGCGGCGCTGCCAGCGGCTACTCTACTGGGTGCCGGTGCTCTTCATCTCCAGCATCCTCTGTTGGTCCTACTACGCCTATGTCACCCAGCTCTGCCTGCGTGAGTGCCGCCGCGGCGGGCGAGGGGCGCCCACGGGCTCCCGCGGGACGGGGGTGGGCGCTGCCGGCGCCCCTGCCGCTGCTGGGAGAGCGCAGCCGGGCTCCCGCCTGCCGGGACGGGGCTGGCGGGGCGGGGGGCGGCGGCGTTCTCCGTTGTATGTGGGCGCGGGGGCCGCCTCTGGCAGCTGCCGCCGCCACGCCCGCGGGCCGGGGCCGGGGCCGGGGCTGCATGGGGCCGGCGGCGGGCGGGCTGGAGAGTGTCGGAGCGACCCCCTCGCAGCCCGGTCCCCCTTAGATGGCCGGGGTCGCGCTGGGCCTCTGCGCTGCTTTGTCCCCCCCGCGACCTGTTCGCGCGTAGTTTCCACTCCCACGCGAGGAGGCAGCCGGTCGCACGGGGCTTTTCACGGGCGTGAGTTTTCCTCCATGGCGTGCATGGCCAGTGACTCCCCAGGCGGGACACGGGACCTACAGGCGCCCTGTACAAAGTTAGCGGTCCCTTTGTTTTCGTCCCCCTACCTGACGCACACATACATGTACATCATGTACATACACATCGTACACAGATACAGACACGGTCTTTTGTCAGCTGACAGCAGCAGAAGACGCCCGACCTGCCCGTGCCGCTGTGAAGTGGTCTGGAAGATGTGTGTGTGTGTGTCACAGCTTCCCGGTCCGCCCCTGGCACCAGCAGCCTGCGGTTCACTCCGGAGCCATCTGACCCTGCACCTTGGCTCGTCCTTAGCGTCAGCGGATAGTCAGTCACAGTGGGCACGATCCGAGTGTCCGTGTGAATTCGGGTCGTCGAGCCAGAGGGATCACTGCGCTCCCGTGAATTAGTTTCAGTTTCTGTTGTGGTTTATCTTGTAGAAAACAATTTAATCTTTGAATTTTAGAGGCTAATGTATGGCGTGTTTCATGAACGAGTATTGTAATAATGGCACAAAGGAATATAAATTAGCTGTTTCCTTCTGTTTTGGTGGGGAGGTGTCAGGACTTCGTGTGGTTCCTGTACTGGAGGTGGGCTTTTTACATCTCTTTTTCACTAGCAACATTCAAATCTGTTTGTTTTAAACACCGCTCTTCAACTAGAAATTGGGACTTCAGTTGCAGTGCCCTCGTGAGAGGAGGACCAAAATGCCTTACCTCCAGCACAAGGAAGCAAATTGTCTGGAAAGCTGTAGGAGAAGTTGACTGAGCAAGCCTGGAAATGGGAGCTGTAAGCTGACATGAGGAGGACAAGGATGTTTTGGGGGAAACTGACCCTACAGTTAACATCTGCCCTAATGTACACAGCCCATGATGCTTACACAGAACAGTAGGCTTGATGTGGGTGCTACTGCTTGAGTGATCAACTGTATTTTTTCTTCTGTGTAATTCTGTATATCAGAGGAAAACTGGGTTTTAACTTCCTGAAAGAGGGTACCTCTTGAGGAAATGACATGCTTGAAGCTTGCTTCAAGCTATAAATGGTGGTTCCATAATTCCTTGAGAACCGCTAAAAGCCTGTGGTGGGTGGAGAGGAAGAGAGAATCCTGGGGCTCTGCTGAAACATCTTTTACCGAACTCCTTTCTATGGACAAAGGTTATTTTTTTTGTTTATGTGTTTCCCTCACCACCACCACCCCTTCCCCATTCTGGCTGACTCACCAGTTTTTGAATTCAGCATAATAGTTGTCTCTGACTCCCGCTAATTCTACCTTTCATCTATATCTGGATGTTTTCCCTCATTTTTGGCATATTAAGATAAAATAAACTTACGTCTTGTCTTACTAATGAATATTTAGTGTAAACAACAGAAGGAATAGCTAACAACTCAGAGAATGAAAGCCAACGGCAGGAACAGACTATAAGCATTTCATTGCTTTGAAGCCAGACTGTCTACTGAGTGCATCTTTTATTCCTGCAGCACTGACTGCTGAAGAGTATATATATAGCTGCTTATTTTACTGCAGCTTACCATCATTGATGCTAATGACAACATACAGGGAACAGTGTTAACCATTGTGTAGTAGGACTTCGCAATGACTTTGCGCAGTTGTAATGCGAGTGGTTTATTTGAGCTTTCAGTAATGAGAAAGTGTTTCAAATGTAGGATTTTCAATGTTTTTTGCAATTTCAACTGAAAAAGAGGCATTTTTTTTTTTTTTTAATAAAAGGAAAGAAAAGGTCTACTGTCTCTTTCATCCTTAAAGCTGAGTAGTTACAGTATTGAGTAGCATTTTAGAAACAAAAAAGAGGTTTAGAGACAGAAAAAAGAATCCACGGCTTTTAACTGTAGTATTACCATGTCTAGAGTTCTCTCTTTTATTAGTAGACTCAGTAAGTGCTAGTACTGCTTTAACTTTTAAGGAAAAGGAGAAAGGTATCGAACACTAGCAAATGGTTATTTTCTTCCTACTAGTTACAGAATACTGGAATTAGATATGTAAATTAATTGGTTGTAAAACACCTGACTAAAAATTACTTCTCTCCCATCCAGTTCCATTCTCTTTGCTGGTATTGTCATCTCACAACCCCTATCTGTCAGTAGTAGTTGTCTTTTCCCCCAGATAGCTTCCCTTGTGTTTAAAATTAATGGCCTTTAAGTATTCCTTCAATTTTAAAAAATTGAGTGTGTTTATGAAAACCTGAGGGTTACAGATGTAGTGTTCTTCCTCTAAAAAAGATGAGGAAATACAGGCGATGTACAATGAGTACATCAAACTTTGATAGCTGAAGCTACTGAAATGTCAACCTAAGATATATGGAACAATGGTAACATGAAGTGCAAATGTAATTCTTTCCCTGAGCTCTTGCATCTATGTGTCTGTATTCAGGAAATATGTATTCAATTTAGTAAACTATATACAAAGAAAATAATTATTCTTACATCTTCCTTCTTAAGTGTATCTGTAAATTTGGGTTAGTAGAACTATAAGGGACTTAGAATAGTCATCCACTTTGGGTAAGGCAGAATCAGTAGTTGTTTGCCGTTTCTGACAGTTGTTTGTCAGAAATATTCTTGACAAACTCAGATGCTGAGATCCTTTTTGGTTTCTTGTTCTGTTCTGTTTTGTTTTACTGCCAGTTTGAGATTTGGAATTGCATAGAAGAAAGAAAACGTGAATATTTGACAGTGCTGTGACAGATATTTTCAGTGAAAATATCAACTGTGCTGGCGAACGGGTTATACAGTAAATAGAAGTTGGTTGTGTATGTTCAGTTTTGATCCTTTTTACATGTCACTGATTTTAATTCTGAGGATAATGCTCTTGCTCAGAGAATCCTGTCTGAAAATGCAGCTTGAATTTGTAATTTTGAAGAAGGAAAATAGGTTTGCTGTGAGACATAGAAGTGAGCAATAAGCATTTCCTGACTTCTTCAGGGAAGGGAAAGGGAGGAAATATTGCCACCTGGTGAGGGATTTGCTGGATTTGGAAAATAGTAAGTGACTTCAGCACAGTTGAAGAGGGGGGACAAGAAGACATTCACAATAGAATCAGGAGAGCTCATAAACCACATCTTTGTTTTTGGAGTAGAATGTGTGGCTGGGATCCGTCCACAGCTGCCTTCAGTATGGAACAGAAAACTATGGAATGACATCCAGCTGCTAAAGATGTCAATGATCATGAAAGGTTTTTGCTAGAGGGTCAGACTCATTAGTGCTGAATTGAGGTTTTTGACTCTATAACATCAGTGGAATGGAATTATAGCAGGACGAAAAGCTGCTTAATTCGTCACAGTTTAGAGGCAGAATTAATGCATGCCCTGTGTCATGATGTCATCAGGGGATCAGAAGCAGCAGAAAATATGGAGACAGAAGCTGATAGAGAAAAAAAAAAAAAAAAGGAAAAAAGAAAAAGGTGAGGCTGAAGATTTGGTCAGCTGGATTTGAGCTCTTTGCTCACGATGTTCCCCAGATGGATCAAAACATTTAAGATATTTGCTGCTTGTGTCTTCTAGTCATCTCCAGTTTATGTTTGGCTATAGAAATACTACATTGTAACATTGCAGTTGGCTGTTGTCAAATGCCAGTTAAATAACCTGTTGGTACATTGGCTGCTGAGGTAGCAAAGGACCTTGGTCAAAGCAAATTTGTATTTTTATACAGTATTTTGCAAACACCATGTTTTTTTCGCTTCCGAGATCCCTGGTTACTTTCAGAAAAGTTTCAGAACTGGCAGCTGAAGTAAAATTGGCTTCTGAATTTTAGCCAGGAATACTTCTGTGTGTTTTTCAAATTTAATTTGACTTCTTTCTTAGACTTTCAGAGGCAGCTGCCATTCTCTGCTTCTGAAATTGAATTTAAGTCTGTGTTAAGTATTGACTGGTTATCTTTCTGTGTAGTACCTAGTGTACTGCCTGTGGGGTTTTTGCCTTGAAATTTAAACCATGGCTTTAACTTGAAAACATGCAGTCTAAAGTGAAGATATTAGATTAAGATTGTGGTTTAGTTAAAGATTTAACACTGCTTGGTATGTAACAACTTGAATAGATGTTCTTGTCAGGGTGTTCTCTTTGTTTACTGAAAAAGATCTGGTCATACAGCTTTTCTAGAAGTATCTGCACTCTTCAGTTAGTCCTTGTGACTTGGAAAGTAAATGGGAAGTTTGTAAAGAAGAAAGATTAGATCAATTCTTAGTAATATTCAATTCAAAAGCAGTGGTTTTGTGACCTTACCTGAAAAAGGTACCAAATAGCAGCTTGCTGCTGGGTAGGTGGGCAGTGATATAGTTTGATAGGCACAGGGTTAAAATTAATTTATTGAAACATTCACAAATACTGTCAAATCCAAATGTCTGGGTTATTGATGACTACTTATGCCAACCTTATATATCCCAGAAATATTTCTGTTACTTTCATCCTGAAGCGAAGCACTGGTGGCCAAGTCTCCACCTTGTCATTCTGAATCAATGTAAATCACTGCTCTGTCTGGCAAAGAGGTAGTTTTTATTGCAAGCATGGCTTTTTTCTAGAGGACTGTTGTAGACAAGGATAGAACACTTGTCACTGCTATAAAATACTTTTATGTGTACAGAGAGCTGAGTTAAACTGCATCTATATATCAGTGTTTTACAGCTTCAAATATGCTATAAAAATAAAATACGTACTTAGTTTTATGACTCAGATCCGAGATGTTAAACTGTATAAAAATGTAAGAGAAACAGCTGTTTACAGATGTGGCTGCAGAGTCTCTGAATCAGTTGTATCTTGTTTTCCCATTCCAAAGTTTTAAATATTTTAAAAATATACATAAAATATGGAAGCAAGATTTTGTATATCTACTTCCATCAAAGCTTTAAAGAATTAATTTCTTTCTCCAGTCTTTTTAATCTAGCCTTTACATTTACTGTTCAGTAACTTTGATTTTGGGTTTAGAAGTCAAGCAAAATTTAATGTTACAAAACCAATGCAAGTTTTTTACATTCATTTTATATTCCAAAATCTTTTTGGTTTTGTCGTATCAATGTGTCTTGCCATGTCTCTAGCGACATGGAGACAGATGCCTACTTAATTTTTCCATGAGTGAGTGAGAATAAAGATTTCTAGAGAAAATGAGCTGTAGTTCAAGAGGTGGGAAATCCATTTCTGTCACTGGATTGAGGTCTGATCCAGTGCAAGGTGCATAGCAGTGTGACTTCTCAGACTAATTTGGTGATGGAGTTGTAGCAGGCAGTTTTGAGATACCGTGGTGCCTCTTTGCTTGCCAAGGCAGCATTCCTGATGCTGCATGGCTTTCTCCCAGTGAGGAAGACTACCAGCAAGTGTGGGATGAATTCCCCAGGCTTCTCTGAGTGTCCTTTCCATCCTGGACTTTCCTGCCTTTTGTAACACAACTTTCTGTCCTCAGCTACTGTTGAGTATTTTTGCAAGCACAGGCTGCTTAGCAGCATTGACTACTGAGTGTGCTGTTCCTGTTTCTGGCTGCCTGTGGCTCAGGGCAAATGGGGAACGATGTTTCTGGCTCAGGAAATTGGCATCTACATTGGCTGAAGTCCTGTGTGCGTCCCAGCCTCATCCCCAGTTCTGATGAGCACCGTCTGCAAACTGCGTAATGGAACAGAGAGGCTCTAATTATATGATAGTCAACTCGTACTGAACTGTAAATGGCATCCTCACACATTAGCAGTGGAAGGCTGATTCTTAATGAAATTGCGCCCTGCAGTATCTCAGGTGAACAGAGCTGTAACTTTTTAATGACTTCTTGAATACAGGTCATGGGTTTATAATTATCTCCATCTCTGAATATATGAGAGTATCATTCCATTCCTATCTCAAAGGCGTTTACCTTGTTTTCTCCCAAATTGTAGATATTGCTTAACAGTTGGGATTGGTGTGTCCTTGGTGTTTATTTTAGTCATTGTAGACAGAAATGCTTTTTACCCTTATTATTTGTATGCTGTTTGACTACCAATAAGTGAATTTGCAGCGTTTAAGCTGATACTTATTAATGACAGGATGCACAGTCTGACCTACTTTTCTGTGTGCTACTAGCAAGGAGTATAACCTCTTGGAAGAGAAATTACAAAACTGCCAGAAAGACTGGTATAAATCATTCACAAAAGACTATATGATCAAATACTTCTGAACAGTATAGCAAAGCTGTATCACTGAATCTACTGAAAAATAAAAAATTTGATTTAAATAAATCTATTGTGTGCTGTTCAGAAGGTGAGGGAAAATACCAAATGTTTCTTTGATCAAATCCAAAATCAGAGGGTTTTTTTTTGTGTTAGAAAATTATTTTCCGTGCACTTAAATAGTGTGATTTTAGACTTACAAGCATCTTGTGGTTACCCTAAGAAGTCATTGTATCATGGTCGTTCTACATAGAAAGTTTAATTTTTAAGAGAAATTTAAGAGAGAGTTTGATTTGTAAAGGCTTTTTTTTTTTTTTTTCCTTCTTTTTTTTTTTTCCTGCTGGTCAGTTCTGCAGCTTTCTGCAAAAATACCCAAACCAGCCAAACCAAAAAAAACACCTTTATTTCTTCCCTGGTCCTGTGGTATTGCAGATGCCTCTCCATTACTTCCCTCATCCTTCAGGGAGCCTTCATCAAAGGTAATTTCAAAAGGCACAAGCAGAAGGAGTAGTACTTCACTTTGTGAAAAGCTGCAGGTTATTGAGTATCTTGCGCGTTCCTCTGTGTCAGTCTGAGGGGATGTTTGTTAAGCAGCGCAGCCAGTCTCCTTGTGCACACCAGTTGCAGTAAGAGTGGAGAAAAAAGATGGTAAGATTGAAGATACCGGCATCTCTCTTCAGCCTTGCCTCTTCTCCTTTGGTCTCTTACAGTGGTTGAGCGTATGAAATAACTGTAGGGTGGTAAAAGAGATTAAAATGCAAGACTTATTAAAAAAAAAAAAAATGATTCTCACTCTGCTGGGATTAACTGGACATCTTTGGGCACTTAAGTTTTAGCCTTCATGGTCTGCAGCTTCTGACTGTCAGGAACATTTGACTTCCAAGCTAGGTACTACAAAAGCTGAAAAGATGGTCCATGGAGCAGGTGCGGGCTCTGAAGAGTACATTTCATCCCGGAGGTGGACAGAAATTTTGAAAAGCTGTAGACATGCAGTCAGGTAGAAATTACTAATTTTTTATTTATTGGTCCTTTACTTACAGACTTTCGGAAAAGTTGAAAGTCTCAAACACATTAATTAATACATTTTTTCCAAGGTTAAGGGGGGAAAAAAGATAACTGCTTTCACAGCAATGTTCTATGCCATTCGCTTGTTTGGAGAGAAAAATACCACAAATCATGGTGGAAGGTTGGTTAAGTAGATTTTAGTTTGAAACTGGTAATTCTGCAATGTATGCTTGGCTATGGCTTTTTAATTAGCAGAGAGTAGTTATTCCAAGAAGGCTGGCAAAATTTCTGCACACCTTGCTGACCATACCAAGTGAAGAAAATCAGAATTTGAGTAATGGCTAGTTTGTCCTAATCTGAGAGCTCCAGCACTTTCACATTACACAGCAGCTCTAAAGATGGCTTTTGTTTTTTCTGGTGAATGACTGTTTACTTAGAATTTTACAGTTCTTGTGCATTATTGTACTGCAGCATCTCTGCTTCTCAGAGTTGTCTTGATGGATATTTAGCTTATCAAGCTCTGAAGACTTTTCTTAGATGAACTACAAAACTAAGGGCAGAATAGAGTTTTCTTTATAGTGGCTTATGCAACTTCTGTGGTGTCTTTCTGATTTTTGTGAAGAACTTTAGAAACATGGTTATTTACTGTTTTCCCTCAGGTGAGGTAGGTGATCAATTTGGTAGAGCTGTAGTCAAATCTCCATTTTAATAGACCCATTTCATAATTATAGAGTCTTGGAATAATTGATGTTTGACGGTACCTCAGCTCATCTAGTCCAACCTCCTAATCAAAGCAGGGTTAGGTGTGAGGTCAGGCCAGGTTGTTCAAGATTTTATCTGGTTGAGTCTTCAAAAGCTCCAGAGATGGAGACTGTACTACATGTCTGGGCAACTTGTTCCACTGGTTGACTGTTCTCATGGTGGAAAAGTTTTGCCTTGTATCAAATCTGATCCTCTCATTTCAACTTATACCTACTGGCTCTTGTCCTTCTACCCCGTGCTATTATGAAGAGTCCAGCTCCACCTTCTTCATGCCTGCCTGGAGGTCCAGTTCAGTCCTCTCAAAGCTGTGTTCTCTCCAGGCTGAACAAGCCCTGTCTGTGCAGCCTCTGCTAGAGGATGAGTGGTCTGGTCCCTGCCAGCTTCGTCACTGTCTCCTGGATTTGTGTCTTTGTTGTATTAGGGCCCACCCTGCAGTGCTCTGGATGTGATCTAATGAGTGCTGCAGAGAGGGGGGATAATCTCTTCCTTTGATCAAACAGTTGTGCCCCTGCTACTGCATCCTATGCGGCTGGTGGCCCTCTCTGCTGCCTGGGTGCTGCTGGCTCACATTCAGCTCGCTGCCCACCAGCACCTCTATGGCCTCTTCCACAGAGCTCCTCCAGACTGGCTGTCCCCAGGCTGTATCATTGCAAGGGGTTGTTTCATTACAGGTGAAGGACTTCACTTTTGCCCTCACTGAATTTCATAGGGGTCCTGTTCCTCCAGCCTGTCTGGGTTCCTCTGGATGGCAGTCCTGCACATGAGCATACCAGCTGGTGTCCCCAGGGTGGTGTAATCTGTAAACTTGATGAGTGCTCAGTCATCCATAGCATTAGTTGAGGTGTTGAGCAGCACTGGTCCCACAGTACATCCTTGCATTGTGCAAGATATATCTAAATAATGACTTCCACTCTATCAACAAGCCTAAGTTTAATACATCAAAGTAGGATGCTGTGGTGGTTTGACCTTGGCTAAATGCCAGGTACCCACCAAGTTGCTCTGTCACTCCCCCTCCCCTTCTCTCAGCAGGGCAAAAAGTGGGAAAGAAAATAAGATAGAAAAAAAGAACCCTTGTGGGTAAAACAAAAGCAGTTTTAATGTAAGCAAAGCAAAGCAAGGTCCGCCCATGGAAGCAAAAAAAGAGAAAACAGATTTATTCTCTACTTCCCATTAGCAGGTGATGTGGGGCCTTCTCAGGAAGCAGGGCTGTGATACATGTAGCGGCTGCCTCAGAGGACTAAGGGTGAGCCCACCCCCCTTCCTCCTTTTTCCCAGCTTTATAATTGAGCAGACATCATATGGTATGGAATATCCCTGTGGTCAGTTCGGGTCAGCTGTCCTGGTTGTGTCCCCTCCCAAGATCCTGCCCACCCCATCCCACTGGGGGGAAATGTTGGAAAGAGCCTTGGTGCTGTGTAAGCACTACTCAGCAGTAGCCACAACACCAGTGTGTTACCAACACCCTTCTAGCTCCCAACATAAAACACAGCACCATGAGGGCTGCGACAGGGGAAAATCAATTCCGGCTCAGCTGGACCCAGTACAGATGCCACATCTGCTTGGCCTTTCAGTAGGAGTTGCGTTGTGCCTGCTGTTTGAAGACCAACCTTGTGCAGCCATTTTTGTTTGGAAAACAGGAGTGCCTGAGAGATCCATATAGCTACTGTCCTCTGACTCACTCACTCAGTTGTAAATACCAGTGTATTACAGTTTGTAGACTGCTTAATTGGGATAGATAAATGTGTGGTGGAGTGACTTGGGTGGAAAGGGAAGAGCACCATGGGGGTTTGATCACTGGAAATTTATGATCTCTCCATGATATCTTTTGTGGAGTCGTTATTTTTTTTTAAATGATGTGACCAAGAGTGGAATATAGGTGTAAGAAAAAGATTTATTCTCTTTCAGAAATGTGGTGACTGATACATGATACCTGTGTACTCCATTCCATGCCTGACATACTTGCGTCTTTCTGATTCTTTTACTGTCCCTGAATCCTGTAGTCCGTGGGCAGTTTCTTAAAGGAAATGCAGCTTTTGTCTACTTCGGATTTTTATGCCTCTAAGATCGAAGGTACCACTGAGTATTGCTGGCAAAACCATTTCTGCAGTCTGACACCTCCACCTCAAGAAAAGAATGCATATGAACGGTAAAACCTGTACAGCCACAGTTAAAGAAATAACTGTTCTTCAGAGGTGGCTTTTCTTGGGTTGAACTTGGGCAACTTCAGATAGATGGAGGTGCTAGTGCTCAGGAACTGACCTGGGAATGGGAGCCAAAAAAACATACAAGCAGTTGGCATTGTCTACCTCTTCTTGTGATGAATATGCCCAGCATAAAAGCTTGATACTGTGTGGCCTTGAGCTTGTGTTGTTTGATGATTACTCTTCCCTCTCTGCTTGAGGAAAAAAAGATTAAAATAACCAGTTACATCAGTAGCTAAACATCATTTTTACTCTCTTTTTTTTTTCATTTTTCAGTGACAATGACAAATATCGGAGAAAAAGGTAAGATTTTTATTAGCTGTTCATAAGTGGAATTCATATATCAGGGTAGTATAGTAGTTTACTAGTAGAATTGAGATACAGATCTAACCTGTTTTAAATAAGTGTATTTGTTTTGTATTCCTCAGCTCCTATTATTATCTTGCCCTTCCTGAATATTGCTTTAGCTATTCCAAATAGAGATGAAAAAATTAGAACTTTTTGCTCTTCTTACTGGTTTTCTGAAATGTCAACTATATTCTGTTTTAAGAATTTTTATTCATATCGTGGAAAGCTCTTGTAAAACCAGGACTTCTACAGATGGGCAGGGTGTTGGTATGGAGTGCGACGTACTTAAATGGGAGGTGATTTTTTTCTGCAGTTTCTTTTAGCCATTGTGTTTGAAACAACAGAATCCTTCAGATACATAACCTTTTCAAAAGATAAAAAAACCTGCCTGATTAGCTATCATTAGAGTTCCTACCCTGAGGCTGTAGCATGTTTAGATTGCTTTTCCAGATGCTATTTTAATACGACAGGACAACATTGAAGTGTAAAGTGTGGGGCTATGGAGCTTTTGGAGGAAAGGGTTGTGGGTTAGACTGGGGGTTGTGTAATTCCAGCAGGTTTGATTAGGTCATTGCCGAGTCCCTCACTTACAAAAAGAGTTTGCCAGTTAAGAAACATTTACTTGAAAACCCTTTTTCTGTTCATCGATCTCTCCCCCCATATGAGTGCATAAGCATATCTGCAAACTTCAGCACCTGCAGACTTTGAAATAATTCCGGTTTCTTGCTGCTCCATAGTGTGTGTGGGGTAGACGGGTGTTTTAGGCATTGCTCATAAAGAATGTTAGAATTATCAGCAAAATGCATTGTGGAGCATTCAATTTCCTAATTTTTAGGTGCTCAAAGGCTTGGTGAGCTTCAGCCAGTCAGGAAAAATTTCCCTTGGCTGTACTTCTGCCCTCAGTGTTTTAGGGATCAGCAGCTGGGTAGCCCTGGGTCATTTTGGCAGTGCAGGGAAACTGGTGGATAGGTAACCTGGGAGAAGTGGCCACTCGGGACCTGGGCCAGGCCAGAGGACTGAGGTGCAAGAGCAAACAAGAAGAGTTTAAGCCTTGTGCAGACTTTAAAGTGGAAACATGGGATAATGTCATTAGGCTAAAATTGTCTCTTCCTCCAGTAGTCTTTTTTTTTTTTTTTTAAATGTATGAAAAAGGAATTTTCTTATTAATCACAATTACCGTTATTCTCTCAACAATAAAATACAGATGCTGATTAGTAACGCATAGTGTACAGAACTGATGTAACTTGCTGTACCTTGCCCTCACTTTATGTCATGAATATATTGTTGTTTAAAAAAATACCAATTTTGTTTGAGTAAATGAGATTTCTTAGAATTGATAAAGATGTGGACTGTTCTGCCAGATGCTTGTGCAATAACAAGATGGTCATTTAGTGTACTGCATTTGATGAGGAGTCCAGTTCTATCACTTACTTATACTGAAGAGTTTTTTTCAATTTGTAGATGCGGCATATGGCTCTTTTTCTCTGTCATCCCAAAAGCTTTGTACAGAGTTGCTCCTCAGATTTTGTTAGCTTTTGTTTATTTTTTTTTAACTGCCTAGTGAATAAGAATAAATATTTACTGTGTCGCTGCTTTTTTGAGTAAACAACCTTCAACACCAGAAACAATTTGAGGCAAAATTACAAAACCCAAGAACATGCTGGGTTACTGTTCCTGCATTTGTACACACCACTATGCGTGTGTTATGGAAAACTGTCCAGCACTGAATAGCATTACATACAAGATCATGGGCTAACCATACGAGGGCAATATTTCAGACTGTGTAGTGAAAGTACACATTTCCCTTTATGATATTTTTTGATGATCTCATAAATTATAAATATTGTATAAAGACTGTTTGACCATGTAGCTTCCCTATGACCTTGAGCTTTCCATGGTCCGAGTTAATCTGTTCAGCAGGGAAATAATATTTTTCAGTGTCCTTTATTTGCTGCTTCTCTGCCTAAGGAAGAAAGATCCAAGGAAATACTCATTCTTGTGCATTAGAGCAAGTTAATCAGAGGGTACAAGTTTTGGATTTACTATTTACTGTAGTGAATTGCTCAGTACAGTGAGAGCTTTTAAATGGAAACACCCATCCATCCATGGCAGGCTCTTTGGAAAAGTTAATGTTACCTTCTGTATTCTAGTAAAACAACTCCACATGGTAAATCTTGACTGGCATCTACTTAAAAAATAAGAATTAAATCACTGGCTGTGGAGAATATAAAATAGTGAATGAACATTTGAATTTCAAGAACCTGCAGGTTTCTAAAAGCTACCTTGCTGTCCTCCCTCCTAAAAATCTAGTGAAACAAATTAACTGGTTGTGGTTATGGTTCAGTTATCATATGCATATCCACTCAAAGATTCCCCTCACTCCACTCATCATGTAGGTAGCTATACTTCCTTTTGCAGGGGCTGGGGCTTTGGGGGTTCCATTTGTTTTTTTGGCATGGCTAGCAATCTCCCTACATGATTTATAAAGCTAAAAAGCAGAGATGTATCTGTTAAATAGGATTTAACAAATGTGTAAAGGGAGAGTGCTTGCTAATTAATTATGGGGCTCTAATAGGCTAGTAACACTTCCCCTCAGACTTTTGTAATATATGTAGCCTGTGTCATGGCTTTCCCCACACAGTCTGTATTTGTCTCATGTAAAGTTGCAGTGCAGTATTTTTGTTGCAAAGCTTTTGCAAAGCCTTTGTATTTACATCTGTTAGAGTAACTATCTGTGATATGTACAGCATCTGTTTGTAAGTAGTATAATATCACTGGTCTGTTTGTATTAATTCTGTTCCTTTTTGATTTTAGTTGTGTGCCTGGTTGCTTACCACATATTTTTCATGCTGTTCGTCTGGTCATATTGGAAAACAATCTTTACGCTACCAATGAATCCTTCAAAAGAAGTAAGATAAATTTTGTTTCTGAAATAGCCTAGTCAAATACCTGATTTTGTAGAATTTGAATAACTTAGACTCTAATCTCATGTAGTTTTACACTGTGTAGGAAAATACAGATGGTACTTAGAGCTTCTTAATAGAGTAAATCAGATTGCAAACAGCGTAATGACCAAAACAAAAAACAGTTGCACCATCTCTCAGTTTTAAAGGGTTTTTAATAGATTTTTAAAATTAAGTAATATTGATGATACTAAGAAGAAAAAACTTCTCCGCTTGAAAAATATGAGTTATTTGAACTGGCAGCTTAAATCTTTACATGGGAATATAATACTTTCATGTGAACAAAAAATGTATTTCCCTATATTTAAGACTTATATTGACTGTAAGCATCTGTCTGTTGTCCTCTGAATTAAAACTTCTTTGCCGTCTGTTTTGGTATGAAGGAACTTGGGGTTTGTGGCATGAGCTCACAACAGGTAAGCTAATGCAGGGAAGCCATGGCTGGCAAAGCAGGAAGGCAGCTAGTATAGAACAGCTACATAGAGAAGAGGTCTGAGTAAATATATAACCCAAGTCTAAGTCCAGCTGGTACAAAAGTGTTACAGAAAAAGGATCCGGTTGTCTTGGAGAATATTAAGATACAAAGCCATGTTTAACATAATGTAGTCTCGAGACAATTGCTTTTAGTACAGTATTAGTTTTTTTATTATTTTAATTTCACATTCTTCCCAACATTTAAAAAATAAATTATATTAAAAAAAGAGAAAACTGTTAATAGCCATGAAATCCTCCCCATGCAGCTTGGTACAAGCAGCACAACTTTTTGGCCTCTTCCATCCTGTCTTTGTACAGAAACCCAACAGTCCTCAGTAGGTGCTATGTCACACAACCTCTGAGGTCAAGAGGTATCATGCTATGGCTGCTCTGGAGTTTGAAATATCTGCAAAGCCAATACTTCTTTTGGCATGGACTCATAACTCTAGCTCCTATAACTACCATGCCAACACAAAATGAATAGCATGTGATTGCTACTGTCTGTTGTGCAGAGGTTCTTTTCTGAATAGTTTTCATTCACTAATGAGATACGTAATTTTGGAAACAAGTAGATAATTCAAAGTAATTAGCATCTTCCTTGAATTTCACACTGCAGACTTTACTACAGCTTGGGGCGAAGAGGAGTGAAATAAATTAAGAACCTATTTCATTTGCTAATTGCATAGCAAAATACATGCATGTATATGGTGACTGTATTGATAATTAGAAGGATTTTCAAATCATTGGGCTGATGCCAATAAAAGACTTCCAAAACATTTTGACAAATCCTTATTAATTATAGTGGGATGCCAAAGCTATCATACAGTGCTACTGGAGAACTTCAAATGGGATGTTAAAATATTGAAGTTGGATAATAGAAAGCAATGTGTGGTGTTTCTGTGTTCTTTGAATTTATACAGTGTTGCTGGCAGTAAGTGACATCTTTGTTGTTCCATGTCTTTTTCCTAATCTACTACAGCAGTATTTTTAAAATTTAATTAGGGTATTTTGTAATGTTAAGTTACTTCTTAGCTTCCAGTTTCTAAGATGAAGTCTGTAAATGTCTGAAAAAAGTATTTTCTACTAAACTGAACTGACTCATCAACTATAGCAAATACTCATCTTAAGACTGAAAAACAGATAAAGCTTTTGCGTTTTGTTTTCATTAATACTGCAGCTGGTGCAAACCACACAGCCTGTGTATTTCTTGTTAAGCTTATTCCAACTTTTTGAAAAACATTGAAGTTTGGGCTGCAGTTTCTCGTTAAGAAACTTTGAGGGACTTCACTTTAGTGTATGCCATTCTGTACCTGTGTGTACCAGCTATATACAAACATTGCATGAAGGTGGGAGAGAAGATGGTTTCCCAAGCAGGAAGGTTGTATAGACTTAGGACTACTCTGAGAACCAATACAAAATGATGGTGCAGTAGCTCTGTGTACATCAAATAGGAAGCATTAAAAAAGAAAAGTATTCTGAACCAAGTTTTTGCAGTAAGAAGTCCTGTGTATCCCAATATAAAGCAATTCATGTGTTGACAAGAGTGTGTTATTGCTACGGAAAAAATGTATGGTGACCTGAGAAACTCATGTTAAACAGTGAACCTCCAGCTTATGCTGGAAGATTGTGAGCTTTGTCAGGAAGGTAGGGCAGTGCCTTCTGAGAACAGGCTCCAAACTGTATGTTTCTGTCTGCTTTCTTAGTTTTTCATGCATCACTTTCATTTAGGAAAAAATGTAATATTATTGTAATGACTAGCCTTCCTGTAGACTACTGGACTACTTCATGCATACCACGTAGCTCTTTGAGTAGTTTTTATCCTCGGCTCTTACTAGAGCAATGTTTGTTATTGCCATTTTTGGCAGCAACAGAGGTTGTCCTTTTATGCAGGAAGATGTTAAGACTTGGTTTTTCTGCCATACAGGATGCCCATCTCTTCCTTCTCTCAGCCAGTCTCTGAAGTAATAACACATCCTAACACCTGCATGAAGAGAGGAGCAACTCCCCAGTGGCAAAGAATAAAAGGGAAAATGGCAGACACCAGAAGAAAAATAAAGCTATCTGTTCTGCTGTTACTAGTAGCATATTTTCTTTCAGTTAAAGACTGACATCCCTAGCTTATATTCACTAGCTAATATTTAGTATTACAGAAGTAAATTAACTGACCCTTCAAGGGAGTGGTAAGCTCTTGAGCCTCCTCTTGAAGAGTGTCACTTTTACTTCTGAAAGCATTCAGCATTGCATCAATAGCAAATTACAAATAATTTTAATTTTGTCTTCAGTTGCCATAAACTAAATTAGTAGCCTTAGGAACCCTGGGTTATTTGCTGTAATACCTTGTACGTGCTGCTAATCCATCTTTATATAATGAATGTTTTTTTCACTTTACATCTCTACAGATACTTATTTAACTATTTGTTAACATATCTTTGATTTTAAAAATTATTCCAGTTTCATCTATCATATTCAGACAAGGAATCCCTAGAGAGGGAGCCTAGAGGTGAATCTCAGCAAGAAGTCTTAAGACGGGCAGCCAAGGATCTTCCTATCTATACACGGACAATGTCTGGAGGTAAATAGGTGTTCAGGAGACCACCGAAGGCAGGTGTCTTGATGTACTACCTAAACTAATTAAAAAGAAAATTTCAAGGGTTTGGATTGTCGGGAAGATCTGCTTTTCATACTTCATAGGTTCTTGGGTCACATTGTTATTTTAACTTTAATACAGCTTTATGCAGCTACATTTATTCAGTGGAAAGATTGTTGGAAAGTAAATTGCTGCATACAATTTAGGATTTTAAAATGGATTGACAATGCCTTGCTAAATGTTTGCAAACTGACATTAACAAATAGCTTGTAATACTACCAAACTGCAGAAGAGGCTGTAGCAGTCTTTAACTGCATGGATTTCTTCTTTCATAGGTTAAAAAAATAAAAATGTAATTAATTAATTGCTATCTGCGTATCATGTATAGCCATATCAATCACACTAAGAAACTTTTACTGTTTTACTTGCTGGTTGTTCAGTTGCAAGAACAAAAGTTCTTCCAAACTAAGAGTTAACCTACTGATATTGTAAGTTTGTGAATGCTGACTAGCTAAGCAAATCCAAGAGATAATCTCATATAGTAAATTAAAGCTGTTAGAATAATAGGTTAAAATAGCTATATTGTTGAACAGCCTTTAAAGGTTTTCCAGTCTAGTGAGGGTTTTGTGGGTTTCGTTGGTTCGTTGGTTGTTTTGCAGAGCTGAGGGGTTTGGAAGAAAATACCCTGATTAGCGTGATTAGCAGAGGCTGCAAAAACAGAGCTTTTTGGGTTCACTCGAATAGCTTCAGCATTGCAAGTACTTAAATAATGCTTCGATATTTGCAACTGCTTCTCATCATGTTGAAGTGCTTTCCTGGGGGTTCTGCTGGGCTGAGCTGCTAGTATTTACTTGTGCACAGACTTCAGAGATCTAATCTTGGAACTTTTTTCTTTAGCAATCAGATACTGTGACAGATGCCATCTTGTAAAACCAGATCGTTGCCATCACTGTTCTGTATGCGACAAGTAAGAAAATATTTTAAATAAGTGGTTTTCTGAATAAATGGATTTTTTTCTTGACACAGAAGCTTTTATTTTTTATGCGTAGATTTTTCAGGTTTAGGGTTTTTTTGTTTATTTATAAGGAAGTCTGTAACGTACTCTTATTCATTTGATGGCTTTCTTGATGCCAACATGGATTACGTGGTCTTACACATTCTTTACGTAATGATTAAAAATTATGAATATTAATAAAGAAATTTCCTTAAGAATGTAACCAAAAATAGCTGATAAACAAAAATTTGCTTCTTTTGTTAGAATCTGAATAAAGATCACTACCCATCTCAATCTAATCATGATGTCACTTACATCTTATCTGAGGTAATAAACTTAATATCCTATTTTTCATTGGATAACTTGCAGGTTATTTTTATTTAAGAAAAGAAACAACCAAGCATCTCCCATTTCTAACTGAAGCTGTAAAATAAAGTTTTTGTTTGTCTAACACAAAATGAAGTTTACTTCCGTATTCCCCAGAAGTCTAATTGCTTTGTAATTTACACTTTCTTTCAGTTATTCTGGACTTTTCTCCAGTTAGCTTGGGTGGCTGTGTGTTTCTGCACTCTTGCCCCCAGTGATTTAAATTTCTAACTTTAAAAGAAGGGGCTTCCTCAAAGCTTCATTTAAGGCTGTACCTAATAGTCTTCAGCTGACAATACACCAAACCTTCCTAAATGATTGTGAGGCAGAGAAGACTTTCCATTTTGTCCAGCAAAACAGCAGAGGCACTGAAAGCATAACAAAGTTGAGGCAGAAAGAGGATCTTGATTGTGTTGTATGGGATGGTGGGTGCGATGTATGATAGGAACATTCTCCTGTCTGAGCAGAGTAGAGAAAAGGGGTGAACTGTGTTATCCTGTGAAAAGTGAGTGAAATTTGCAGAATGCCATTAGTTGATATATTTTGCAGAATACCTTAATTTTGTCCTTACCTCTTCAAAATTCACTTGCTTCAATTATACCTTATTTTCTTGTGTTTAATTTTGGAGAGTGATTAATTGCAAAAATATTTGGGATTTTCCATACAAGGTAAGTTCTTAAAAAAACTCCTGTGCATCTACGTATATTTCTATAAAAACAAATCATGTACTTGGAAATATATTTAGTTGCATCACTAAGTATATAATAATTGAATTAGCCCAGTTCCTAAGTCTCTGTCAGAGAATAAACAATAGATGAAAAACCTATTCAGGATAAGAACCGCATCCTAAAGCTGATGTTATAGATTGCATTTTCTTAAATCACTAAGCTTTTGACAGAACAAGCATTTTGAATTTGGGTTGCCTACAGTTTACTTGTAGGTAAACTGTATTGTGTGAATTTAAATAGACATCTTTGGTAAATAGATTAGATAACCAATGGACATATGGATATATATATCCGTATATATGAGTAATTCTTAATCTATATGTGAATAATTAAAATCTGACACATAACTGTGCTTCTGACTTTCGTTTTTCTTTTGCCTTTTGCGATGCTTGGAATTCTATTGGGTTTTTTTAAGATGCATTTTGAAAATGGATCATCATTGCCCTTGGTGAGTGTACTGTTGACTTTCTTTTCTTACTTTCTGATTTGGTAAAATAAACTCTTGAGAGGCCTGTTATGAAGGTGATGCTTCACTATTCCTTGAGTTGGATGCTTATATGAAGTTACTATTATTTAAGAAAAGAAACAACCAAGCATCTCCCATTTCTAACTGAAGCTGTAAAATAAAGTTTTTGTTTGTCTAACACAAAATGAAGTTCACCTCCATATTCCCCAGAAGCCTAATTGCTTTGTAATTTATGCTTTCTTTCAGTTATTCTGGACTTTTCTCCAGTTAGCTTGAGTGTCTGTGTTTTTCCACTTCTGCCCCCAGTGATTTAAATTTCTAACTTTAAAAGAAGGGGCTTCCTCAAAGCTTGATTTAAGGCTGTACCTAATAGTCTTCAGCTGACAATACACCAAACCTTCCTAAATGATTGTGAGGCAGAGAAGAATTTCCATTTATTTTAACATGTGGATGTGTATTTAAATGTTCCTAACCTTTTTTAATTTGCTGTCATGTTGTCACTGATAGGGAACATTTTCTGGTTACTCAACAGTAGTATTTCCCTCATTATTTTATATAAATGTAAATACTTTTAGGGGTCTCCTGTGAATACTCTTAAGTTTGAGAATCTTACTAATAAAGCTTACACTAGTATGTGGTATGATTAATGAAGGACGATAGGGATTAAATGCGACTACTTTTATTCTCACAAAATTCAATTAAGATTCAAAATCTTGGCTTGTAACTGCCCCAGTTTTCACATGTTGTATGCCTAATGGTAAAACATGGATACTTAAACTTACTTACAATCTAAAAAAGTAACTGTAACAGCAGTTACATTTACATCAGATATGCTGAGAATAGATTTCAGTTTACTGAATTCCAGTAAACTGTTGAAAGTGGTATTACTCAGTAAAGTTCTTTGGGTATATTGTTGTTTTGGTTAGAATTTCTACACTGTTTTGGGAGTTGAAGCTAAGTACATTTTGGTAGCTCAAGGCATCACAGATAGGAAGCAAAATTTCCTTTACATGCTGATATTACCTTTTTTAGAGTAAAAATGTTTAATTTTAAATCGGATGAAAGCAAAGAAAATAACTTTCTTTACATTCCATTTTTATTTTTACTCTTTTTTTTTATCAGGGTGAACAACTGTGTAGGATTCTCGAATTACAAATTTTTTCTTCTGTTCTTGGCTTACTCCCTACTGTATTGCCTTTTCATTGCTGCAACGGATTTACAGTATTTTATCAAGTTTTGGACAGTAAGTAATCTACATACTGTCTTTAAGCATACAAAGTTACTGCTGTGCAAGATGTCTAAGATTCGAGGCTTTATATAGTAATCTAGTATCTCCTAAAATGGCATACAAAAGTTTATCAAATAATCATAGCCCTCTATTTTTTTTCTGTTTATCATAGGTTATGAAATTTCACTTATTCCCATTTTATTTTGAAGTGCATAGAACAAGTATGCAATTATTTAGAAAACATTTTACAAGGGAATTTAAGTTATAGTTTTCGTTAACTCCCTTTAATGCTGTGCTACAAAAAAGCTTCAGAGAAGTTTTCTAGTATTAATTATGATTATCTGGGATCACAACTTAGGATATTACCTTCTTAGATGTACATTATTTATGCTATTTCATTCTGAAAAGGCTAATTAAAAAAGATAATTTTAGTAAAGACCAATTACTCTTCTCTAAAAGACAGTTCATAGTTCAGATCCAAATTGCAGGTTCTTCTTGTCAGTATTTATGCTTTCTCAAGAAAGGTCCCATTTCTTTAACTTAGATGCTATCAACAATCTAATTGCGTGGCCATCTGTACATAGAAGGTGTATAATTCATTTATTCAGACCCTTTGTTGCGTGGTAGGTTTGTGCCCGCACTGAATTTGATTTGGCTGAATAGAGTATTATTAATAATCAAATTAAACAGCTATTTCCCCAATTCTAATGGCATTTCTTTTTTATTATTATTTTTAGAATGGCCTTCCTGATACTCAGGCCAAGTTCCACATCATGTTTTTATTCTTTGCTGCAGCTATGTTTTCTGTCAGTCTGTCTTCTCTCTTTGGGTATCATTGTTGGCTTGTCAGCAAGAATAAGTCTACATTAGGTAAGTAGATTTAATGCTTCTGTGTTCAACAGCAAAAATAAATAATAGATGTATATTATATGTATGGGGGTAACAGAAAAAGTGGGCAATCCTCTGTAGGTTCCTTGGATCCTGCTTAGAAGTGCCCAGGTCTGGCAGTGTCCAGTACTGACTCCCCAGTTTTGCAGCTCCCTGGAAATTCTGACTCATTTTCTCCTGCTCCAAGGGTCTAAGCTATTAATGAACTTACTCTCTTCCTCTCACTGCCTCCCATTCACAGCTTGTTAACAGAAATGGAAGAAATTTTAAAAGAAAAACCAAACACCATTAAGATCACTTTGTATTAAATGTTAGATGCACTAATGCATGCTCACACAAGTGCTTCTTGTTTGGCATTCCCAGCCCCCAGATCAGAGTCCTTTGGAGGGGTGTCTTGGGTCAAGGCAGTGGCTCCAGAGCTTCGTTCCCACCCTTACCCCTGCAGAACCAAAGTTCCTCTGTTCGGTTTGGCTAGAATTTTGTTTAAATGCTCTGAAAGGCATAGTTATTAATTCCAAAACTGTCTGTACTGGAGGCAAGGAGAGAAAAAAAAATAAATCTGGAAGGCAGGCTGATTGTGGCCCTGGTGGTGTTAGTTTTGATCAACATGAATGAGCACAAAGAGCTGATGTCAGAAAGTAATCTGATACAGAAGAATAGTCTTTAAAGCGATGCTTCTATATTTAGTAGTAAATGAATGTGAAGATCTGAAAGGCGGTTTCACAGTCGTGAGTCCTGTCTACCACATAATCATAGATGCACAGAAAGGACTCTGTGTTACGAGTTAATTTTAAAAACCTCAAAGAAGATGGCCTGTGCCTCTACTATGGGAGTGTATGAATAACTGCATTGCATATCGGTGTTAAACCAGGGTTTCCCACCACTTGGATGCATGTTTGTCTGGTTACAAAATTCAATAAATAAATAAAAGGAGGTGCAGAAGATTTGAGTGCCTGTTCTATACTATATCCTGACTGTTATAATACCAATTTGCAATATATTCATTAAAGTTTCTAAATCTCTGAGTGCTTTTCTGTTGATACAAGATGGATTAGAGTGAGCCCATGAATTGATCTGTTTTTTCCAGTTGTCTTGGGATTTACTAAGATGTACATGATTAATGGAAAACTTTGACTATATATCACTGGAAGAAAACTTGTTTACTTCAAGATTTCTCTAGGGTTTGTGGGTTTCTTCAGTATTCTGAAAAATCACCTACTTAGAAATTAGTATCAGGAAAAATTTGTTCAATCTAATTGTAAATGGAGAAAAGTTTTATTAATGAACAGAAATCATTAAGTATTCTGTTTATAAACTCTTCTTACCATTTTGGTGTAAAAAAAAATGTTCAAAAGTAACCATAATGCATTCATTCTGATTCAACATTTCCTGGTTTTAAAACAAATTGAATTCCATACAGGTAACATACCATGTTTTCTGTACGCTTAAGCTACTCAAAAAGATCTGTCTCTTCTTCCTGTTTTACTTTGGGAAGTTGCTTGATACATGAAACCCTGAACATGCAGTAGGACAGTAATGAAGCCATGGAAGTGTGACTGTTCTTACGTCATCCTAGGAGCTGATTTCCTAGCCTAACATGGACATTTAAAAGAGTATCTCTATTTTCCCTTCCCCCTTCTTTAAAACACCTTGTAACTAATGTATTCCACAAGTTGGAGGTCATTTCCAGCAGTTCATAGCTACTGATTTACTGCAGAAGGATGATCTCTGCAAGGTTCCAGCATTGTTTGTGTGAGCTGTACTGTCAGGACATCAGGACATAGTTTGCCTACTATATATAGTCAATTAAGGGAATTAAATGGCTATCAGTCACTTGATGCAAAGCGAATGAGACTTCTGCTTCAGGCACTTTGCACCACTTAAAGCTATATTTAGCTCTTTTCTCCAGAAAGTTAGGTTGGACATCCATGGGGAATAATCTGGGTCTATGAATAGAGTGCTTGCTTTATGCAGCTGCAAAAACATGGAGTGTTTTCATACCCCAGGGTGTGAAATGCCAGTCTTACTACTGAAATGGGTTAAGCTTTTCTTCTTTTCCATTACTCTTTCTGTAGTAAACGCTTTACTTTCCTTGCCTTGATTAGGGAGGAGGGTGGAGGAGACTCCCACTCTTCCTCAGTCGTAGGACTTCTCTGCATGCACAGTGACTGTGTAGCACTGACTGTGGCTTTCATGAGTGGACTTGAGTCCTCTGTCATTTGGGCAGTACAGCCATTCCTCTTGGATGATGATGTCATCAGTGCAATTGCCTGAATAGCAGTGTGAAACTTGAACATGCTATCTTCTGAAGAAATCTTTTTTTTTTTTTTTTCTCAAGAGGTATTCAGAGCTCCCATATTTCGTCATAGAACAGACAAGAATGGCTTTAGCTTGGGCTTCAGCAAAAACCTAAGGCAGGTGTTTGGCGATGAGAAGAAATACTGGTTGCTGCCTGTGTTTTCAAGGTATGCTCAGTGTTTAATGCTATGTTTGCTGAAACTGTCGTATTATCAGGATCCACAGGGTTTGGTTTGTTTGTTTTTTAGTTTTCTGAAATTAGATATGGTAATTTTAACTTTAGAAAAAAACAGTTCTTAAGGGTATTTTTTTGTAAGTATGACACTAATTCTGAATTTTTCAGTCTAGGGGATGGTTGCTCCTTCCCAACTTGCCTTGTTAATCAGGATCCTGAGCAAGCTTCCACACCTGGTGGTCTTAATTCAACATCCAAGAGGTAATCTCCTTTTTGTTACTTATTTCAAATAGCTGATATTTTATTTTTTCCTGTGTGTATATAAAAAGAACCATGTATAAGATACTCAAAAGTGGTAAGCAAATGTTTGTATTAAGAAATACAGGTCAAATTTTAAACAGCTACATTTTAATTCAGCTAATCATCAGACATATTTAAATTTATGGAAATAAGTTTGGAATTCCCCTTCCTATGTGCTTTGTCTCAGTTCAGTGGCATCCCAGGACCTGAATTTTCCACACCTGCCTAAACAGTATCAGTAACATTCTGTTCTGCATACATATGAGACAGTTAGTCGGTCTGCCTGTGATCTAGATGCAAGACCTTGCAAGGCTTTTGGATGAAGTCTGCTTCTTTCTGTCTGGTGAAAGATGCTTCGTATAAGGGAATCCCAGGTCTCAGCTCTTGTGCCAAAGCACAGGAAGCTGCATATTAAATGCCTGTTTTGTTTCTGCTGATAATGGGAGATATTTTCTTAATCCTTATCCTTCACAGCCATGACATCTTTAAAGTGTGAAAAGTATGCAGATGTCCCTTAAACTAAATAAATATAATAGCTTAGTGTTTCGTATTGTAACTTTTTAGCATTTATGAAATGAAGCATATGATAAGTGTAGTAGACTTGAATATGTGACTAAGAAATGATAATAGAATCATATTGACAATCTTTTATTCATAAAAGAAACAGATTACATTTCAGTTCGCTGTTTATTGATGTTTTAAATCTTACCCCAGTGATCCATAGCTTATATAGGCAGGAGATTTTGGAGATGTTCTCTCCACTGTTTATCATGTCAGGTTTCTTGTAGTGGGAGTGAATACGGATAGAGTGCATTTGGAACTGAAGTATGTGTATTAATATACAATAGCTGTCAAAGAAAAAGTCAGAATGTTTCCCTGTTCTGTGGTAGAGAGCTGTATTTCAGATTGCACTTGCATCTGTGACAGCTACAGTGTCATCTATGTAATGATAAAAGTGTAGTGATTCATCAGAAAAGAAGCAAGGTAAGGTAGGGAAAACACTGCGTATGACAAACTGTTTGTAATGTGTGGTAAGATAACAAAAATTACTGCAGTTTATCACAATGTTCTTTTTATTGACATTACAGTGAGAACCACCTGTTTCCTGCAAAGCCGTTGCGCGATTCCCAGAGCCACCTTCTTACGGATACTCCATCTTGGTCAGAAACTAGTGCAAAGGCTGAAAAGGGCAAAGTTGGTAAGGAATTGATTTATGCTGCAATGATTCATTTTGTAATAAACTATTTCTGGAGGATATAGCGTACAAATGAGCAAGTTTGCTTGGTTTGTATTCATGAACCAAAATTCATGAAGCTAATTTTAAATACGTGTTTGTAGGAAGTTCCATGTATTGACCTGCTGTGCCCTTCCCAGTTAAACCTGACCAAGAGTTACTGAGAACAAACACTAGTAGGTGCTAATTATCTTTTTGGATGAGCCTAATAATTCTTTTGGGGACAAATTGCTTATACCAGAATATGATGACCCCTTGTTGCAACTAGCGAAAAACCGCGTAATGGACACAGGACAGGAACAGACTTGGTAATAGTGGAATGGCATTACGATGGATTGATAATTAAAGGTTGTATTATTTGCTGAAACAGATGTGAGACCTTTTCCTGTGGAAATACCATTTTTTGTCTTTAAAGGTATGAGCAATCCTGCATTAACCATGGAAAATGAAACCTAATTTCCCTTAAAAGAAACAGCTGAATATATAAGGAAAGGTATGTTAATATTCTCTGTACTTAAGATGTTATCCTATGATGCCTTACCACTTGAAGAATGTACAAATGATAATTACTAAAGCAATTCCTGTTTTCTTTTCTTCAATTTATTTTTTTTTTACCATGAGGTAGTAGCACATGAATTCATAGTTTTAAACTAAACCTCCTATCTTTTGATGTGTCATGTTTGCAAAATAGTTTAACCTTTATTCCTATTGCTTTTAAGTAATATTCCAAAATATTCCTTTTCTTTAGAAAGATAATGAAATTGTGACCATTCAGGCTGTCCAGCAAATATTTGTAAAGCTAAGTTTGAAAATAAAATTAGTTCTTAACACTGAGCACAAAGATCATACCTTGGTCTGCTAAAGCAGGTAAAGATCTATCAGATGATGGAGGAAAAAAAGATTTATTCTAATATGTAAGCTATTAGCAGCTTATTCTTCTATGCCAGGTACTGAGCTGCATCCTATTTAATAATAAAAAAGTGTTGCCTACTGAAGACAAAAGGTGTCCATATGACTTCCTGAGCATTTACTCACCTGTTGTCAAAAACAGCTGAGATTTTTTTGATGTCTTGCATTGGTATCTTGCAATGCACACTTCTCAGAAGGCAGGTTTGAGAAGTAGCTAGTAAATTCTCTAATGTCTGTAAGAGGAGCAGACCTTAATAATTGGGTCAGGGAGAATGAACACAATTGATCATCATATTCATTTTAGTATTTGAAGATTTCTAACTCCACCAAAGCTTACGGAAATCAACTATTTCATATTTAAAGCTGGATAAAAAATTTGACTCCAACCCTAAGAATTTCAGCATACTAAATAATTTATGATTTTTCAACAACATTGGAGGAGTTGTTCCAGCAAGCTCATTTCCATCTCTGCTATTGGAAGCACTCTTTCAGTCATCCTGAAAAAGTGTCTCAAGCGGATGTCCTTCATTCATGTGTGACGTGACTCCTGGACATGCTGTCATGGCTGTCAGGTTGCTCTCGGTTACTCCTGAAGAAGTGGAAGGCCTGGAAAACCATCAGAGAACTGCAGTGATTGTTACTAGCCTGTCAGGTATTGGACTGTTAAGGCAGATTATAAAAATGTTAGGTGTGCAGATACAACAGGTGGCCTGTACCTTGTACCAAAAAGGTCCCAGAAGTTCAGATGGATTCATCAGAGAAACTAGAAGACTATCGACCCTTACATTCTGGGTGTGTGTTAAGTGGTGAATGAAGACACAGACAGTTCCAGATATAGGTACACCTACAAACCTGATGACAGTGTGAAATGTTGAAGTGTTGAAAATGTGGGTGTCAAATGAACAGAGTTAGAGATGAGAAAATGAAACTCAGCCAGAGTCTGCAATTTTGATTGCTCTGTGTAGGTTTTCTTTTAATAGAATCTAAAATCTCATTTCTAACCCTTCAAAATGTAAAATGACATGCTTCTGCCCTGTTTAATCCACCAGTTGTTTCAGCAAAGCAACAGCTTCTGGAAAATAATAAATTATTCAGCTTCACTTAGTTCAGTGTCTTACATGTCATCACTACACAAGAGTAAAGCATTGAAGACAGGCTTTAAAGAAACAAATTTTTGGATTATGTTACAGAAATATTAATTGAGACTAGGTTTGTCTGGTTGAAGTTCTAATTTCAAAAGTCTAATTTAATTTACTTAAGTAATAACTTTTAAACTTTAATCTTTCTTTAAACAGTGTGTATGTTTTATTGGAACTTTGTCATTCAGATTATTCTGCGTGTCAGACAGTCTGTGATTGTTCTCAAGATGCTGAAAGTGTGGGTTTTTCAACCTGTTTAGCTTAATAAACATCTCATGCTCTTTTTTGGTTGGGTTTTTTTTTTCTTTTAGTCCAGTCAGGGAAAGCAGCAATTAGATTTGTGTTTGCAGTCTGATTACGCCACTCCCAGGGTTTCAAGGGGTTGGCTTGGGGCTTTTTGTTTCTTCTTTTTGTGAGCAACCATTTTGAAGTGCAGCTTGTTAGAGACCACCTTCAGAGGAGGGTTATGTTCCGAGGAGTAAGTGTAAAGCCACATAAAGGAACTCCTGGAAGTCAGTTTTGCCTCAGACCAACACATGCACATCTCAAGAGAGCAGTAGCTAAGGACTCCGTTTCTCTTGCATGAGCATAAGTGCAAGTTTGGTTGTACCCTTAGCTCTGTCTGAGATACTTCTATGTTGCACTTAAAAGACTTTCTGGAGATGTAACAAAAAAGCTAGATTGCTCTGTGTATGTCTATATATACATATCTGACATACAGTTGCTAGAATAAGAGCTCTTCTATAAAAACGATTTTGTATTATTTTTTGAAGTACTTTGTGTTTCATTGCATTCCTATATTGTCAGTATTTGAGTGAGAGTGAATAGAATACTTCAATAAAGACGCTGAAGTCACAACAAGAAACCCAACTAATGTCATCTTTGACATGAAAAAATATAACCCACAGCCCTTGCTAATGTGTTAGTAATTTGAATTTCTGTCCCAACTACGGTTATGTTCAATATCCTGTAATCCTTTATAGTTAATTGGGGACTAATACTGAGAGTGCCAGATGTAGTTTACAGTGATGTAATAGAGAATTGTTGTTTAATGATGTAGGTACCTGGAAGTACTGTAAAAATAGTTCATTTTATAAACTGGTGGCCTTCTTACTATGTAGGCAGTTTTTAATCACTATCATCGTAGACTAATAACATAACTGTGAACAGTCTTACTGTGTTCTTTTTCAGTATGGGATTTTCATTCAACTGTTTTTCACTTTCCCCTTTGGGTTGATGAGACCTGTTGCAATAACTTAATTTTTAAGTATTTTTCAATACCAATAATGTATTTTGTGATTTATGCTCTGTTCCAGTTCAAGAAAAAGCTGTCGTTGGAAGAAGATGCATTCTTCCAAACATCAGCCCTGTTGGCCAGCTGCTCCTGTCTGCTCCTGTGTGGATGTGCTCAGAAAACAAACTGACAGATGATTAGCTGTCTCCATGTCACTGCTTGAAACATGAAACTAAACATACTACTTCTGAACCATACAAAGAATGTTTCAACTTAAAATTACTGGTTTTGAATAGCAAAGGATGATTCTGAGTAGGAGGAAATGGGGGGGGGGCTGGAAAAGGAGGTCTTGAGTTTACTATTGTAAAATTCAATGACTGGTTTTACTTTGATATTCAGCACAAAAAAAATGTGACCTCCTTACATACCAGTCCATGTTCTTGCCTTTGTTTTGAAAAACCACCCATTAATTCTAATTGATGTAAGCAGTTAACTTAAAAATCAAATTTTTGCACCACTGGCTTTATGAATTGGGGGAACAGGCAGTGTTAAGAATAATTTAGTGGTTTGGTGGACTTTATTTTCTTTTGAGAGCTTGATAAGCAATTTTTGAAGGTAAGGAGACACAAGTGAAGTGTGTGACTATTTTTGGAAATTATTGCAAAAGCTTCTTTTTCCCTCAGCTGTGCATCACCAGTAGTTTGGAAAGATGTGGAGGGGGAAAAAACTCTTCTTAATTGAATGTTACAGTGGGTCACTGGTAAGTGGAGTGATAAAAAGCCTGCATTCAGATGGATAATACAAAAAGGGAAACGGGCCAGCTAGGGATTTTAATGGGAGCTGCACAGGACAGTGCTATGAAATGGAGATTTTATTGTCTCGTTTGGAGCCTTTATTGTCTTTGGGAAACAAATGTTAGCACTTCACTGATCCAAAAGGTTTTACACCAACCTGTGTTCCTGAGGGCCACTGTCTTTCAAAACCCTAGTTTCTTCTTAATAGTTGTCTCAGATTTCTTTTTTCACTTGTTTTTTAAGACACTGCCTTTCTTACTGCATAACTTAATGAGTATCGTGTACTATCAAGGAGACTTACTGTTACATCTTGTGATATTTGCATTTACAGGACAACGGATGTTTGATTGCAATACCAAAAAGCCAAGCTGCTGCACATAGGAAACCCCCTTCAATGAAGTTAGGAGCCAGCAGCTTTCTTAGGATCAAAGTTTGCCAGCCAGATAATAAAAGATGCATTACCAACTTCCAATGTCAAAGAAGTTTCAGCAACACAAATCTAATTGTCTTGTGCCTTTTGTATACACTACATTTATGGTATCAGTGTTTACATTTAAATGCAAATTGTTATTCTGAAAACAACTTTAGGAGGAACTTAGTTATGCTTTCTAGGTGGCTAGATAAGAAGACTAGTCCAAAAAATAAAAGTGAAAACCTCTCAGACTAAGCGCAGTTCAGTTGAAGCAGAAAAAAACTTCTGTTACCGAACCTGAGTCACTTCAGCAGGTTGGTTCCAGTGTAAAAATTCCAGTTGTTTGTTCAGAAAACCGTCAGAAAGACTAAGTGACAGATTTCTAAAAGCAAAATCTTAACTCTTCTACAGGCAGGTAACTCTAAAATGTCTTTCCTGTGTTTACAACTTAAGTGATAGCTGTTGGAGTACAGATGTGGCTTTTTCTTTTCCTAGTGAGGAAAAATGTATTTATTTTACTTTTTTTTTTTAATCTTGAAAACATCTGTTTCTTGCCAGAAGTGCCAGAGTATGGATCCCTTGATGTAGAACACCTTTTTTAAACTAGCATGAAGGTAGCATACAGTTTACATGATGCCTGCAAAGATCTAGCAACCAAAAGTTCTTCACAGCTATTTATTCAAGTGTTGTTCTGTCAGCTTACCTCGTATTAGTGTTTGTTTAAAGGCTAACTTGTCGGGGGATAAAGGGGAGAGGGAAAAATATATTTTTTAACACTTCAAGTTCTCTATCTGTATAGTCTTGGTTTTTTACACAGTTTAGTCACAGGGTGGTTTGTCATGGAGTATGCATTTGAAAATACTGAGTAAAAAGTTGAAATCCAGCTTCAGTGTAACTTGCTCCATATTTTTACATAAAGACAAAGTACAAATTTCTTCCCCAGCAAAACTCATAATGGAAATGGATCTCTCTAATAGGGATGTCAGCCTCCCTGTGTCCAGGGCTCTGAGAGCTCTCAGTAAGGCTGGGGAATCAATGCAGAGAAAGGACAGGGATAAGGGATCAAGAAATGCTTGGCTTCTCCATGTCTCGGAAGTCACACTTAGGAAGCACAATAGCCCTAAATAATTTGCAGCTTTGATGTAGCCAGAGGCTGTTCCTCTAGCAGAAAACTGATGTAGGCATGGGAAACATACGCTGATTAAGGGAGAAGGGGAAAGAACTGAGGGTAGCTCAGAGGTAAATGCTGAGCAGTTCTGAGCCAGAGGACTGTGGCCACACCTGCTCTCAGGATGGGTATGAGCTGTGCCTCTGTGAAAAGCACTGTCAGCAGGCTTCTGAGGCTTCCTGGCAGTTCTGACTGTATAGAGGATGGACAAAAGTGAGCTAATCCTGCTCCAAAGTATAGTTTCCGATACAGCTATATTCTTGGCTTTAAGCTCACTAATACTTTATATAGCAAAGTGAAAATGGTCTTTGTGACATATTGTCATTGATGCTGTTACAATGCACACAGGAGAATTTGGGAAGAGGTAAGAGGAGCAAGGATGCAGTATTGTTTGTCTGCTTACACTGATTCTCCTGTTCTTTATATTCTTGCTAGGCACTTTACTACAGCCTTTTGTGTAATTTCTGTATTTTTTTTTTTTAAGACTGCTTTTTACCTACTGTACAGTTACTAATCTACTTTTTTGCTAAAAGAATAACAGCCCTGATATTTGTCTAGCAGTATTTCTGCATTTCAGGCTTCAGTGGAAGCTGGACAAGTTCTACAGACTCCTCAGATGGGCTTGAGTCCCTAATGACAATAGAGTTCAGTTTATTTTATATACATGTAAACAGTCATATGAGTCATAACCCCGCACATACATGTAACAACCTTCCTTAATTTGTAGGTTTGAACAAATCTAGTATGTGTCTGCACCAGAATTGATTCACAAATATTCTGTATCAAATGATGTACTGGTGATGGAGTGCTCAAAGTCTTCAGAGAACTATTTTTAATTAAGAAAATGGAACACTTAGATGTTGGTGAGCTCTTCTCCCCCTGAGCAATTAGACACAGCTGCAGCTATGCACTTTAATTCTTTAACTTGAGAGAAAAATCACTGTCCAGTTTAAGTTGCAGACTGAAAGCTCTTTAATAACCTACAGCTGTGGGCAGGTAATGAAACACTGGTCACTATTTTTAACTGTTTGTGTACTTAAAATCTGGGTCTTCAGGCAAGACTTCAACGTGGTTGGTTGAGAAAGCAAGTTTGGTTTAGTGCATGGTATGCTGTAGCTGTTGTTAGTCCCACATTTGGACTGAAAGAGATCTTGCCCTGATTCCCTAGACATGTGGTGGATACAGGGGCAGAAATATGTTTCTACATAAATTTAGTGTATAAATTTGCTACTTGTTAACGTATTGCTCATATAAATAAATGCTTCATGTTCAGCAATATGAAAGTCATGTACAGAGTAGTCATTGACACACTACCTTCAGTTCTACTGACAGTGTATCTGAACAGCCATTTATCACTGCTAGGGCTTCATTAACAACATAGTTGCAGTAAATGTCACCCTTCACCAGGGATCAGGACAGTTGAGTTGCTGGATCCATAGCACCTCACAAAGAACCTACACTGTGAAACAGGGTCAGAAGAAACCAAATCCTTTTTGGGCTTTCAGGGGTGAAACACTCCTAGGTATACTGGCACAGCACACACAGCTGGTTTCTTTTGGATGCTGCTGAAGTTCAAAAATACGGAATTTTGTCCTAAAAAAGAGAGGGTTCTTAAACCCTCCTTACTTCATAGAACTAAGGAACTGCAAGGATGGGAGATACTCACTGGAGCTGTCACCCACAGCAGCTTTGCTAGATGAAGGCTCTTCAGTCCCTCCCATACCAGATTCTTCTGATCTGCCTGATGTTCCACTCACTACTCTTTGCTAACAGTCTCCCCAGGAAAGCAGTGAATCCACCTTTGGTGCAGAGAGGAATGAGACTCTACTCAGGGGCCTCTAAAAATGCAGGAACAGTTACATAAAGATGAAAGCAGCTTTCACCTGTTCCAGTTCAAACATATCCTGCAGTATATGCTCCAAGCTTTTCCCATGTTTTATTTAAAACGCTTCCATAAATATTTGTACTGAACCACAGACAAACATTCTCACTCAAGAAGATGAAAAAAAGAACAGGCTGCTAGCTGTACGGGTGATGGGAGGTCTCTGTTGCCACTTCACTTGCAACTATCGCTTCTTCATCAGCAACCTGGTAAGAGGACAGAAAAAGCAGCAGCTTTCTGGGATAAAGTTTTGAGCAAGTGGCTGATGTAACCTAAGAACAGCCTTGCCTGCTTTCCCTTGGCAGTTTTTAAATGTTTCCCTTTTAAACTTTTGTTCATTCTTCTCTCTCCCCACCTTCCCTAGAAGTCCAGATTGAAAAGTCTGTCATTTGAAATGTACTATCAAGATCTACATCCTCTTTATCCCTCTCCTTCCCAAGGTTTTTTCTAGATTGAGAATTTCTTCATGCCACAGTTTTCCTAATGGCACCCATCACTGAAATGGAGTAACTCAGTCACCCTGAAATCTGGCTGTGTAGTTTCCAGTATCTGGGGCAGTGATTACATGCTTCAGCCTAGATCACTGACATCTTCTCAAGCAGATGGGCCCAACAGTTCGACTGCGGCAGTTGGAAGAGCGTGTTGTAAGCCATGCCCCCTTTCCCACCTCCTGCATGTTCACAGTTCAACTGATTGGCATAACTGGAACAGACCCAACACTTCCTGAGAGTCATCATTTTATGAAGTCATTTTCCCTTTTTTTTTTTGTTCCAAAAACAGTAATTCTCAGTTGACCTAAGACAGAGCCCTGGTTATAAAGACAAAATACACAACGTTCTCTGTAACACAGCTCAAAGAATTCATCTGTTGCCAATTTCTACCTGATGCACAGAGAAAGAAAGCAGTCTCCTCCATCTCTTTCCCTCACATTATCCAACACAGTTAACTGAGGCAAGTATCTCATGAGCACAGGAAAGAGCACATGCAGGGCAAGAAAATTCTCCCACTTCAGCAGAGGCAGAAAAAAAACCTGTGCCAGCAGAAAAAGGATGAGACAAATCTCTGCAGAAATCAGATCTTCACATTTGGCACCAATGAGCACATTTCATTCCCAATCCGACTGCTAAAATAATGCAGGAAAATCCTCCTCATTTCTCTACCATATCTAGTTAGGCAAGAGAGAACATCAAAACAATCTCCTATAAACCAACCAAGATACACTGAAGTTCAGATATACCAGAAAAATAACTTCATGGTATGAATGGGAAAGTACACTGAGACAACTCATGTGTTTTATGTAAAAACTGGGGTTTATTATTTGTGAGGTTTTGTTCAAACTCTACAAACTACTTGTGGTTGTCAAATACCAACAATTCTACTGGAGGCTTTTTGCTTTCTTTGCCAACACTGACTTGATGGTGTTAAGTAAAAGTCTGGAGAAGTCTATTTTATTTAAAAATTCACTTCTTAGAATAATTATTTTAGAAGTTAATAAGCTGCAATCAACCCAGGCCATCCTAAAACCATTATCATGTGAATATTAAACTTCCAGCAAAGTTCTAAAAACTGCTTTACTACAGAAGTAATTTCTTCCTTTCAGTGCACTAGTTTAGGTGAGTTAGTCAATTCAAGGTTGAGAAGCCAACTGGGAGTTTAAAACAGAGGACACAAACCACATTCTCAAGTAAAAATGATACTTGAGAAAATGGGGGAAAAAAAAAACAAAACCATGTCAGCAGAACATAACCATATACTATTGGGAAGCCTATGTGAAGATGCAGAGGCTTAAGTTTGTGGTTTATTCATTCCTTTCTTTGAATGGCACATTTGTTAATATGTAGCACATTTAAAGTAAATCAAACTAGCAACATTTGGCCTTACAAAGGCACACTTTCTTTCTGTGACTGGTCAATGAACCCCTTTGATGGAAGAAGGCTCAGAGAAAGCAGGCAAGGATGGTGTGTTCATGAAGCTCAGAAAAGAATGCTGAAAGTAACCACAGCTGTCACAGCAGCTCAACTGATCTCAGTACCAAGGGGAGTGGAGATGGCCTTTGCTGTAAACAAACGGTTTTATCATGTAAGTGGGTCAACTGGTCATGTAAATGACATTCCCTAAGATAATCAATAGAAAGTATTAACTTCCTGAGCCAGCCACACCAACATGGGGATGTGCATATGTGGCTCAGCCCAACATTGAATATAAAAATTAAACACCCCAAAAAATCAACTTTGAGGAGAGCAACAGGCTTGAGCTGGCTTCAACCCATGTGCTCCTTCCTGGCAACTGGGATCACCCAGTGCCACGACAATGAGGATGCTGTAGAGGTCGGTAAAGGGAATGATGTTCATTCAACTGTATACACAATTGCTGTATTGCGCTTGTGTTGTGGTTTCAGTATATAGCTGTGTCACTTTTCTAAATCAAAATCCCACATAGCAACAAATATCTTCAATTAAGTAAGTTCAGTACTAAAGCATTAAGCCCTCCTTATATGTGGAATATCTAGAAGAACCTGGTCAAGAGAGTATTGGACTAACTCACTCACTTTGCCAGCTGACTTAAGAAGGATTACACAAGAGTTCTATAGAGCTGAACAAGTACTACCACTTATGGACATTCAGCCAACACCATTCAATGCAAGATTTCTTAAGCACTAATAAACTAGAAAATTTTACTTAGAACTAAGTAAATAAAATACTATAAAATTATACATCTGCCATGTGGGTTTCTATGACAAGGATGCCTTATGACAAAAGACAGGTTTGCTTCTCTAACTTTGGTTCTGAGGTACGCCCTGTTACTTAAGGCAGTGTTTAAGGTTACTCCCCCAGCATGAAAATTAATACCGTCAGTGCTGTGCAACTAACAGAAACAACTTGTAACCCAGCAGAAATGATTCTCAACAGGATTTATGTACAGCTAAACATACTTGTTATCAACCAGCTTCTCCCACCGTGACTAATCATCCTCTTAAGACATTACTCAGACTCACTGTTTGCTCTCTGCAATTGTTTAGGCTCCCACATTTCAATCTCTACTAGTGGAATTATCTTTGATACAGTAATTTTAAACTAAAGAAAACCAGACAAACAATAACTCATTCCTCGCAGCACGCTCTCTCCTTTTGCTTCAAGAGCTTAACAGGCTCCATTACCTGAAAGTGGGACCAACCACATCTCTGTTCTTTCAGCAAAACACTACATTGCCAGAGAAAAAGCCTACATGAGAAGGCAAAGCACGGACCTTACTCAAAACAGGCTGTCTGCACAACTTGCATCTTCCAGTCCGTGCTATACAACCTGAAGTGACCACTCAGTCTTCACTGCATGGACTGTCCTCTGGGTGACCTATAAGCATGGGTGCACAACACCCACACTCACGCCTCATCTATTTCAGACACAAGGGTCAAGTGCAGTCTGTGTAAGAAGAGTTAGGATTGAAAGGGACCTGTCGTGATCATCTAGTCCAATACACCTGCTCAAAGGAGGGTAAAATACAGTAGGCTGGGTCAGAAACTCTCCCCCTTTCATAAATCCAGGTTGACTACTTCCAATCACCTTCCTATCCACTCTATGTTTGGAAATGGTTTCTAGGATTATTTGCTCCATCACCTTTCCAGGGATCAAGGTGAGGTTAACCAGCCTTCAGTTCCTTGGTCCTCCTTGCCCTTCTTGAAGGCAGGAGTGACACCTATTCTCTTTCACTCAAAAAACTACCCTTATCGCAGTGACATTTCAAAGATAAGAATGGCCTCACAATGACTTCAGTCAGCTCCCTCAGCACTTGTGGGTCCAGCCCATCAAGTCCTCTGTTCAAATGTTCATAACCTAATCCTCCTCCACCAAGAACAAGTCTTCCTCATTCCAGACTTTCCTAGGCATCTCAGGAACCTGGCATTCCTCAAGGCAAGTCTTGCAAGTAAAAAACAGCAAAGGCAGCCTTGAGTTTCATGTCCTTTGTCACTAGGTCTCCTGCCCCCATTCAGCAGTGGTCACACATTTTCTCTAATCTTTGCTCCTGACATCCCTGTAGAAGATTTTCTTGATGCACTTCATATCTCTCACCAGATTCAACTCCAGATACTTTGGCTTTCTTAACCCAACCCCTACACACCTGTCCCAGCTTCCACGTTTTATACACTTCCTTTCTATGTTTGAGTTTAGTCATAAGCTCCTTGTTCACCAGTGCAGGCCTCCTGCTACTTTTGCTTAAATTTCCTGCATGAGAGAATGAACCATTCTTGAGGCTGGAGTAAACAGTCAGATATGATTAGAGAAAGTTCATGGATGTCAGATGTTACAGGTCATCTGCAAATCCAGATACTTCGAATATGTTCCAGTCCTATTGTCTTCTGTCTCAAAGATGCTTTTTGTCTAGTTTCAATAAGCAAATGTTTAAAAATAAACAAATATATAAAGTGACAGAGAGTATAATGTTCCTGGAACAGACTCATCTGAGTCCAGGAGCCTAAACTACAATTTAAAAAAAAAAAAAAAGAAGAAGAAAGACCAAATATAACAGGTTTGGATTTGCATTTCTTATGTCAAACCTACTCAAACAATAATAGATTTTAAATAGATTGGAAAGACCAGAGGCCTGGAAAGCTAATTTTTGTCTCTGAACAAAGAGATGCATGTCTAGACAGCTGGAACTGTGCCTGCACATTTATTTTTGCAAAGCAATTAAAGCTGTCCACTTTGGAAAAGGGATTCAGATTTCAGGCTCTGCAGTTTACCAGTAACAGTCCTACACATTAGAAAAAAAAGTAATTTCTTCTTATCTCTAAAATTCACCATTTAAATCACTCCTTAATAGAAACTAAATCTAATTTTGCCACAGAAACTGAACAATGCACAGATGTCTCCCCAGCTGTAATCAACAGAGAGATCATATGCATCATACCAAAAGTTCTCACACAGAATAAAGCATATTCTTAGTTCCATGCTGATCAGTGGCTTTTGAAAAAAGCTTTTCTTCCAGGCAGAAAACTAAAGAGTAGAATTTCTTAATGTCAATACTCCATGAGAATTTTGGGCTAGGGTTTACGCAAACTCAGCCTGGTCCTGCAGACTGCATGCTCACTAGCAGCTGGGACAAGAGATGCACACCCATCATGAACCTTTGGGTTAAGGTTCTTCCAAAATGAGGCCACACTCTGACAGGTTCATGACAGGAAGCAAAGCACGGCACACAGTGTGTGGGATGCCCAGCAGTCGCTTCAAATGCTCATCCCAATCTGAACTACAATTTTTACTGTACACACACATTTGAGAAGCCTCCAAAAACTTCCTTTGATCCACAGCTAAGAAGTTACTTCAAAACAAAAACCCAAAGTTCTTCGAAGAGTCATTCCCTTCAAAAGTTCCCTTCCCGCAGATAGCTGTATCAGCACACTTAAGGCAAAGCTATCAAACTTTAAAGCAAATGCATCAAACTTGAGGGGTTCTTCATTCCATGTGTATGCAAGTTTTCCATGTAAGCCTATAGTTCAAGCGTGAAAAGAGAGACGGATGCCACAGCAAGAATTCATCCTGTTTTCCCATTAGACAGTCCCTATCTTATTAAAGTCAAAGACAACCAAAGTTAAAACAACCACCTAATGCATAATAGTACTAAAATAAATTACCAGTGGGATTTGGATGCCTCAGTAGTTCAGTTGTAATCACCATTCTTGCACCTCAGATCAGTAGGAATTAAGTGATTGGAAACACATGAACAGCATTATGTTCTGAAAGCAGAATCAGTTAGGGAGCACTGATTTAGATCATTTTATAAGCACACGGAAGAGAACTATCATGCCTAAACAAAACAGGATACAGAAATGATCTGACTAAATACATTCCAGGAAAATTTTGCAACAAAACCACCAGTCTGTTATGTAAGAAAACATTTCTGAGGCCTTTATTTACAAAAGCTTTAAAAACAAATACCCTCTGTTATGCAAATTATTTGTTGTTTAAAAAGGACCACCCAGTTACATCATCGTAACTCAATGAAAAAAAGGTGTTTGATTTTTTGTTTTTAAGTACAAGGTAAAACAATAATTTGGGGAACATTTGGAGATTTTTCTACTATTGATTTCCGTGTCGAACACGCACACACATACGTGCACGCACACAGGCACACAATGTCGCACATTCCATCATTTCAGGCTAGTGTTTAGCTATTCAGTACCAGAAATCCTTCCTGCACAACTGCTCTGTAGACATGCTATGCAGTGTTAAGAACATACTTTAGGGTCCTTTAAAACAATATATCTAAAATATATTGCTAAGATATACTCAAAAATAAACTAGCATTACACTCCTCAGGTAACTTTATTAGCTATAAATTATTTATATTTTGTTGTTTTACAACAAATATCTGTAACATCTGTCTTTGTAGCAACTACAAAAAAAGCATGATTTAATTGTCCTTCTAATTCAATAATTCAATTAAATAGTATTTTTCCAGATCTTTGGGTTTTATCTTCAACTAAACTGACTTTCAAAAATCATCAAATCAAGTACATAATAAATATGACTTCATAAAAAATATCTGAGGTGTACATTACTAGAATAAAAGCTAGGAAGTTAATCAAGGGAAGCGTGCCGTTACAAAACTACTACTCTTCCGATACTTTTCAACACTCAGCTTAATGGCAAAAATGCTGAAGTCATAGCTGTTTTTTCCTGAAGGGTGTAAAGCTGTTTTTTCAAGCTTCTTTCCCCCATCACAGAGCAGTTTTAAACCAGCAGGCCAACCAGCAGTTGACACATGCAGGATATGTTCAAAGATGACTGACCACTAGTAAAATAACAGCAGTTACTATGATTTCAGTAGTTTGTTTTGCTTGAATAAACAGAGATTATGCAGCAAGTAAGTCACGTTCTGTGGGTTGAGATACAGATAGGAAATACAGTGTGAAGCTGCACAACTTGCCAGATGATTGTTTTCTAGTTGAGGGCAAAAGAACAAACAAAACAAAACTTCAAATAAAACAGAGGATCTGAGTCAGAGTCACTCTCTAAAGTGCAAATTTGATGGTCCACAATCTTGAATAGCTAAAACGCCTGCGTACTGGAAGGAACAGACATGAATGGTGAAGTTAGTTACAATCAGTACCAGTTAATTTGGAGAAGGGAGAGAAAAGACAAAAAACTAGATCAATATAGGTAAGTTTACCAGACTATTCATTATGATTTAACTTTCCCCTTCTCTCTGCCACACTGATCCTATACATGCTTCTTTACAAATGGGCTAGTTACAAGGCCAAAAATGTAACCCAGAAAATTTCACATATCAATATTAAGATCAAAATCTGTGATAGGAACAGTCAAGTTTCGTACATAGAAAGGCAAAAAAGGAAGTGTGTTGAGAAAGGAGGAAAAAACCCTTATTGTCCAAGGGGTTCAACCAGAGAGAAAACCTATATACAAGCACATGGAGATCAAAAAGGTGGCCTTTCATTTCATGTCATGACTGTTTGTTTGCTTCTTCTTCATATGCATTTCCTGTGCCATTTTGTACATAAGATGACCCCGAACCAAGGCCATATAAGTGGCCACAATACTTAGCATCGTCAATGTGATCTTCAAAGAACATCTAAAGAGTTAAAAGAGAGAAAAATTATTGGCAAAGAAAAGGCTCAGTTTAAACAGAGCTGCAGAAAGGCTTTAAAATGTTACTTTCTTATGTTACTTTCTTTTTAGCATAAGGTATAAAATCCCAAGGTACAAAAGATGACACAATTAACATCATAACACACAGTCTCAACACATGATCTAGGTGTGCTATACGATATGATTCTTTCAAGTATATCTGTCAAGGAATACAATCAGTCTTCCTGTGCACCTTTCCTGATGAAGTAGTCAAATGCAATGTTTTGATAATGTTGTATTATCAGTTATCACTCTCTTGTCTCCAAGTGCAACAAAGATATTTCTCCAATTGATTTTTGTGGAGTTCCTCACAACAGGCATATTCTTAGTATCTGTCATTGGTGCCCAAACTCTACCTACTCCTCAGTGTGGAAGTTTTCACCATACTCTGTTTTGGAACGGAGGTATGTCCTCATTTATATTGTAAGGGTTTTGGAGTGGGGAGAATGTTTGAGCACAAAGCTCATTATGGAGTTTAGATAAACGCAGAAAGATGCATTTCCAGCTAGGTACTTGCAGAGGAGGACTTCATTTAAAAATGAACAGCAAAATTAAAGTAAATTTTATGCTGAGACTCCATTTACACCTTACAAGTTTTCATTACAAACAGTCAGTGGAAGACATATGAAACACCATGATATTCTGATATTCAACCTTTCAGACAGGTTTTCAAGCAAAAACACAAATTACCCCCTCAAAAAAAAAAAAAAAAAAAAAAAGACAGCGACACACATACACAAAAGTTCTTCACCCTAAAAACTTCACAGCAACCCTGCACATCCCAGTGGCTGACATTTAGAGTTATCATCAGAAAGCTAAGGCAGGCAGAAGCATGCAGGAGCAGGGTGGACACAACACAACATCTAAATGCAGAGGACTGCATATACCACACAGGCCGAAAACTTCTCCCTTTAAGTTTTGCTGTTAGCAACAGAGTCTGGATGGAAAGTTCTGTAGTGCAGGAACTGAAGACCCCAATTAAAAGTTTTAAAGCCCCAGCAGCTGTTACATAAAATATCAGTAACTTTTTTCAGCTGGAACTCAAAATCCCAGCAAGCTGTAACTCCTTCACAACAATTAGTAACACAGTAGTAACATTTATTAATTCTGTACCTTTAAAAGCATCGTAAAATGAAGTATTTTCACTCAGATACTTTGTTAAACAACGAACTCTACTGAAAAGGCTTTAAAAATGCACATTAAACTACCGTATTCTTAGTTAGAAATGCTGTATTTGCAAAGAATCTCTAAAAATACTGGAAAAAAATCATCAGCAATCTTTGTTAGCTTAATTAAGCAAATGTTTTGCACTAAAAACCTCAAATATTTCCGATTCTCCCAATAAGAGCTTTTGGTAAACAAACTGAAGCAGCTAGTTTGCCATGTAACACATCTCACTAGAGAAACAATCAGGGGTTTGAACCTTTTCCTCTAGAAAACTAAAAAGGCAGTATCTTTGGCATGATTATCACATACTTCCTCTTTCCCTTTATTTGCTTTGGATTTTTTTTCAAATTCAGGAGTGAAAGATTAACAATACTGGGCAGATGGCAGCAGCACTGGGCTTGGATTGTACCAGAAACACAATCCCCTCTATTGCATCTGTAGCCCATGACCTGCTTGACAACTGCAACAGCTCCAGTGGAGGCAGAACAGTGTTATGATGAGCAAACCAGCTTAAAATCACAGCATTTGGGTTTTATTTGCTGTCTGACCAGCATTCATGAGAAACTCATGGTCGTTTTCTCCTTTATACAAAAGGCTGGATTACAGAAGGCAGACACCTCAGCACTCAATACAAAACTTAATAAAGATGAGGTTTGCTACTGTCATCCATTTTGACATAAGTGACACTGACTTGCTGGCAGAGTGCCATGTTCAGATGCACTGGCATTTGACCAGTGCAACTGCTTTCCAGAAGAGGCCCCTTCAACATTTATTTGTTCTGCTAATGTAAAATATCCTAATATCTTCCGATTGTACGCAGACAAGCAGCAAGGATACTTGAAGCTTGAAACACCTGATTTCCCTTGCCGCAAACCTTGAATTGACTGATGTATAATCTTTTAGAACCTGAGAAAAGCACAGATGAACTCAATACTAAGGAATAAATGCATGGACATTCTCCATAACAGCCTGAAAGTCATTACTTAATATACCTGTAGCCTGCAAGTTTAGTTAGAAGCAGCTTATCCAGATACTCTTTTCCTCCCCAGGCCTGTCACAAGCAGCACTGCACACCAGCAGCATATTACACTGAGCAGAAGCTCCAAAAAAATTGGCTTAAGTATGGTCACCCAGAAAGGAGACTGGCTCCAGCAGCTAACTCACTGCAGCAGCCACCCAAAAAAAGTACCCTGCAAAACAGGGAAGGAAAAAAAAACACCCACAAAAAACCAACCACAAAAGCAAAAACCCAAAAGAAATCCAAAAGCCAGGCACAGGCTGGAAGCACGAAGCAGTACTCACTCATAGCAGCTAAGCAGGGAATCAGTAGGTCTGATTCACACTTACTCTGGGGAAAATACAGGTGGTCTTATTTTTGTCAAGAAAGGAACGACCCCTGAAGCTATACAGAGACCTCCGTAAAACACAGCAAACTTAAGAATCAGCAATTCCATCTATCACAGCACATTACTATCATGGAGATAAAACCAATACATCCACCTACTTCTCTCATTTTGAAAAAGGCCATTCCTGTGAGTAAAGAATCAGATCCTGCCTGATGCTGTGGTCCTATCCTTTCCAGCTCTAACTGCTCAGCCACTTCTTGTAATCCACCCTGAAAAAGAACACATTTTTGTTAACTGCTGAAAAAAAAATTTAAATCAGAAAACTGAACAGCTAGATTTGGGAAAAATCTCTTACACCAGTCATACAACTTCAGGTATATTTTAACATTTGCACAGTAGCTGAAAGTCATTATACAGATAAATACACACCTGGGAGAATCAAGCTTCTGTGTCAGTATCGATTAAATAAAGCAGTATTTGTGACCCACAGAACTACTACTCCATGTTCCAGCTTCTCCAGTAACCAGATGTCATTACTTAACAAAATTCTTTCAAGATATTGAAGGGACAGGCAATGCTGAAGAACACAACCAGGTGCTCCTGCACTTCTTCTATTTGAATGGAAGTTTAAAAGGTAAAAACATTGTTCTGCAAACACAAGAATTCAAGTGCTTACAAACTAAGTGCCCATGTACCTCCTTGTGTTAAAGTATCTAGGCTTCCTTTGAAACAGACCTTTTTCTTTCCACTTACCTTTCAACTATTAAGTGGAGGGGTTTTCCACTTCCCTTCACAGAAACTGAGAGTATCCTTAAGTATCTAGAACGCTACAGGGAGAGTCCAGGAAAATGTGACAGAGCTTGCATTTAGAAATCAGGTGGTAAAGTCAAAAAAGGACGAAAGTGCCCACTCCATCTCTACAAGACATTCTACTCCTCTTTGAAGTTTGTTCCTTCAGCTGCCAAAGAGGATAGCGGGGAAAAACACATGCAAAAAATCCATCCTCTTGCAACAAGTTTTCCAAAACAGTAAAATCCAATGGTATAGCCAGCTTTTCTGTTAGAAACGTGTACTTAATAGTCACATGTGTACTGAGACTTACTTATTAAAAATACTATGTAAAAATCTCACATTCAAAAATGGAACAATTTAAAACAGTAATTGTCTTTGAAGGTTGATAGAAAGTTTAAAAGGACAGACTGACGTAGACATCACTCCAAAGCTGCAAATCTGTCTGCTCTTAAAACTTCTCCAGTTTTGAAGCAAATTTTCTTCCCAATAAGCTTATGTGAAAAGTTATCCTCTTAACTGCGGAGTGACTAAAATAAACCTCTTTTTAGTGACCCCCCAAAATGGTAATAATCACTATGTGTGGAAGCAAACCCATCAGAAGTTGGTTTGGTTTTACATAGATAACAGAACAGCTGAAGGAAAAGACACATTATACTGTAACTGCAATCTTTTAATTCTGTAAGCTACACTGTGAGCACATAGTTTTGTACATAAATTCATTTTTTTTTTAAATCATTAAGCCATAAAGCTACTGAAAATAAAGAATGTGCATGTGCTTTAGTCTAAGGTCTAGAAAGACAAAAAAAAAAAAAAACAACAACAACTCACAAAATCCTTAGTGCTGCCATAAGCTTTGCAAGGCAAAAATGTTGCAGAGAGGCAATGCTTTTAAAGACTGCCTGCCTAGTATCTGAGTTCACTTTCCTGGCACTCAACCTCTCTCAAGTACAGGAAGGGAAGCAATAAGAGGCAAAAGCACAGCAGTCAAAGTTAAAACTCACAGAGCAATAAAAACAGTGTCTGACCTGAAAATCAGGTCAATCATTATGAAAATCCCTGTGAATCTTACAGTGACAGGTTTAAGTAAGTCCAGGTTTTTGCTCTGTTTAAAAAGATGGAAGATTCTATAATGACATTCCCAAGTAACTCTTACAAATCAACATGAAAACCTGGTACTGGTAAGGCTACTTTTATTCAAGCTTGAGCAGCAGGAACATAGTTTACAGAAGTTTAAGATAAAGAAGCTAGCTTCAGTGCTTTGCTGTGGACTTATGTGCTCAGATACAATATTTGAAGACTGGAAACACGCTCAGTTATTTAACTCGCACTCTCAAAAACATGCTGAGGGTTGGTGGGCAGGGGAAAAAAGTGAATCTCAGACACAAGCATGTTGTCAGCTTTCTAACTTTCAAGGCACCACTTTCTACTCTTAAAGCCTCTGGCTTTATCAAGCTGCAAATTAGCAGTGCCTCATCATCATGTTCTGCTAGCTATAAGACTATCAACTCCAGCTTCAAGTATCTTTAAAGAAAAAACATTCAGGAATAAAAATGAGTAATATTTGCACAGCAGCTGCAAGCTTTGGAACACCAACTTAGTAATTCAACATTTATAGTACAGCAGCCTACAGAAGAATGCTTTGAAAATAGTGCTTTTAATGGTATATATCTATTTGCAAATATATGACACACCGCTTTTGTGTAGAACTTCTTGGTCTACAACTGCAATAATCACAGAATACAACCTGTCTGAAAATTAATAGGCTACTGAGATTCTCTTTCAGGCAAGACTTTTTGCACTCCAGATAAGAACATTTTACTCTTGGAGAAGGATTAATTCTTTACAAATTTTCAGAGCATTAGTCTTTCAAGAAAGAGGCCACAGAATGATTTACATAATCACATGACCGCAATCAAGAGCAAATCCATTTCAAACTCTCAAGTTTCACGGTACTGGTACCAGAGCTCATTGTTCTCTACAACCTGCCATATTAAAAGCAGGTTTCCAACAAGGTCTATAAGTCTACATTACTTAAGAGTCGCTGTTACTACTAAAAGGTTTGCAATTGTCTACAAATATTTTTAGAAAACAAGCATGACTTTTAACCTATACTACATTAATATCTCAAGTTACCTTCAAGTCTGTATGCCAGTAAAGTACACTCATGTCCATTTGATTTAGAGTAACATACTGTAAATTCAGACTACTTAATTCCACAAAAAAAGAGCAAACAGCTTCCCAATCCTCAAGCATATTTCTCTTCTCAATGCCAAAAATTATTTTTTGGGCGTGTGGCACAGGAAGCAGCAAATCTACAGCAAGTCATTGACTTTCATATGAAAAATAACTTAAGACAAGTGAATAAAGGACAACTGCACAGCAGTTCAATTCACTGCAATTTAATAGAGATTGAAAGTGACAAACATAAGAGACAGTGCATTCATTTTTAGAGTCAGAACACTGAATGTTTAGCAACTTGTTTTAGACAGCTGCTCTAAGTACAGTACAAGTCCACCATTACTTCATCACTAGTAACTTTGGAGGGGCAGGGTAGTCCACATCCCCTCCTCTCATTACCAGTCTGCGGGTTAGGTGGCAGGAACAAGATATACTGTAGGAAAGCTGTCCTACAGCTCTGGGAAAAAGTAAAATTTTTTTTAAAAAAAGTCACCATTGTTCTCAAGGTTTGCTGAAATAAGACCTGTGAAGGTTTTTCTTGTCTTCCAAAAAAACCTGGTATCTCTAAACAACGCAGGTTACACACAACTATGTCTTAATGAAATGACAGGAAATACAGTCTCCTCCACCCCAAACCCACTGGGAATGTCACCTCTGGAACGGCGACAGAAATACCATTCAGTCACCTTTCCTATGTCACTAAAGTTGGATTATACATTCTGTTCTTAGTAAGAGTATCACCTCTACAAAGACACCAGACGCTTTACTTTGCTCCACCCAGAGTGAGGAAGTGAGGGTTTTTTTTTGTTTGGGGTTCCCCCTCGCCTCTCCTTTAAAACTCCAGAAGTTTATGAACATTTAATTTTTAAGTTCTGGTCTCTGTGTAACTTTCTATGATGTTCTCTAATACTCAGCTATTTGCCTGGCTGATTAAACCAATAACAACTCTAGATGAACACAGGCAGATATACTTTTTGCACTAACTGGGAGGTCTCCACTTTCAACATTAATTTGATTTACAAAAGGATTTACACACCTTACCTCCCACACAAGTAGTCTACTAGTTAAAAGTGACACACTTTTAGCTTTTGTCAAAGAAACAGAGGACCATAAGACCCACGCAGATCACTAGTTGAACACGACGAAGTGGCAAGCCATTCCTTAGTTAGGATTTGGGTTGTGCTACAGTGAGTTTTCTTTTTCCTGCAGGTTCCCATTAAGAAAGCCTAGAGAATGAAGTTACTTTCCATAAAAGCAGCAAGCCATCAATAGCCTCAGACGAGCGATGCACCTTATTCCAGCAGCAGTCCAAACTCTTACAGTTCTTTGGCAAGTAAAGCTGTTAATCCCCGTAGCATCTTTCTTTCACTGCTGTCTTCCCCTTCACATAATTAGTTCCAGTTTCCATTCATTCTCCAGTCCAATAAAGAATCCACATTTTATGCCTGATAGAGTAAGCCAATTACTAACCCCGCTGGCCTAACATAAGAGATTAGTTTCTAGTATTGCATTTTTTTCTAGAAGTCACATTTGTCCCTGAACATATGCTGTTGTTTATTTTTCCTTAAGGGGCCTTCTGAAACATTCTTCGCTCCATTGCTCTTCCCAAGACACTTCCACAGCATCATCGTCGCAATTACCTTTGCCAAGACGACTGCAGTCCTTTAGTGGACTGCACAATGAGGAAATAAGAGTATATGAAACCCATCAATTCTTATGGCTCAAAAAGTGAAGGATCAATTCCAAACATGGGTTTATCATCTGTTAACAAAGACTGGGCACTATAAACACAGTAAAACATGCTACTTTTAACTGGTAAGCAGTTATAAAAGTTGATGTGTACTCCTGCCTGCCTCTATCAATAGCCTTTAATATTAAATACATAAAGTTTGAGATAACAAGGCTGTTTAAGGGTATTATCAAAGCAAAACCAGAAAATAAGGGGTTTTTTTTAGCAGAAAGTACTCTGAAACAAAAATTTGTTCTGAGCCATTAACAGATTACTTACCTTCAGATTTTTGCAACTCTTCATGAGATATTTTACATCATAGATGACAGGGAAAAACAATCGCAGTATCTCAAAGAAGTCTAGCTCTTCTTCAGGTAAATTAGAGTTTGTCAAGATTTTGATTAGATAGCCAAAGTCATATCCACTGCAAATGAATAACAAGAACAATATAAGCAAATAACTTAAAGCATCCTTCTCACTTCCAACATCAGGATTTTATCATACATCAACAAGATAATTTCCTTAATTTCAATGCAATTAAGACTGACCCTTACAAAAGACTAAGCCTCAGTGTAAATGGTCCCACTGCAGCCTTCTGGGAAAATATTCTAATTTAGTCTCAATAAGGCCAAGCAAAGAAACAGGAAAAGATCTGCTTAGAGGAGCTGCTCCAAACCCTGAAATGAGGTAGTAGTGCTGGGGCTTCATCTGATAACAAGAACTTGAAACAGAAAGACTCCTAGCTGGTTCCTCTCAAATAGACCAGAGTTTCTCACTACAAACTGAATGAGCTAGAGGTACTTCTACAGCTCTTGAAATCCAAAGGATTCCTGAGTTTCCAGAGCCAATACATGTGTGTGCCTGGAGGCAAGTTGCACCCTCAGCAATGAAGAAGAGCAGATTGTCTTTCAACTTCCCCAATTAAATCGGCACACAGACAACTGAAAAATGTATTATTTTGTAGACTATTGCTCGTTTTGGAGGCAAGGACAGAGCAGGTTTGAAAATTTTTTGTGTACATCTAAGTCAGCAGGAGGCAGCAAGACAGCAGTACAGGTCTGGTAGAAAAAACTGAGGTATTATATATAGTGTGTGTGTAATGAGGAGAAGAGTTTGGGAAGACTTCCTTCTCAGTAGCTTGACTCAATAAAGAGGACATAGGAACAAAGTATGGAAGTGAAAGGGGAAATCACGTACTTGTACAGAGGGTTATGAGAGGAAACAGTGTTTAAAGCACAGGAAAGATGTCAGGTATTAAATAGGACTGAATGCCACAAAAAGCGGTGACCAGTTATCTTTTCCCCTCAGAAGGCAGAGATTACAAGGCAGATTATTCACGATCTGATCATTAATTTAATGTGGTTTGATCCATTGTACCTGCAGGATTACTCATGCAATAAACACACTGAACTAGATGGGAGACTGATACGTTATCTTGTTATTAGGTTTCCATTGAACCAAATTAGTTCCTAGATTTTACTAACATGGCAATTTTAAAAATGTCTGTACTAACAAAGACGACAAAAACACGCAGCAGGGCTGCCTCTGCTGAAGGTTGCATCAGTTCTGCTGCTTAAGGAACCTTAGCATATAACAGAGAATTCAAGAGAACAGGTAGCCACCACAGACTCCAAATTCCCAGTTTAATACTTCGTGTTCATTCTTGGTTATATGAGGATCATACTCAAAACCAAGTATTGCAACTAGGTAAATCTTGACTGAGATCTTAAACTGTGACATGAGCAATACAGAAGACAATTAGTTAAGAGCACCATACTACTGATCCTGCAGATATTTAGCACCCACAGAGACTGGCAACTTCTGATGCAGGCTCAAGGCTTTTACATTGAGTATGCAAGCTAAGAAGATTGCTTTTTCTACCTTTTGTATACAATGAGATTCACTACATTATCTTTATCTTATTAATTTCTAGACAGAGGGTAGAAAATCTTGAACATACTGGGGATGAATGGATTGTTTGCTAGAAGTCCATTAATACAAGGCTATTGCAGCTCTCCTGTGGGGGTTTCCAGTGCTCTGAACAGGAATTTCACGTTGAATGAATCCTGCACTGCATCTGGTACTTTGAAGTTGTGCTGGCAGCACTCCAATCTCCACAGCAGCAGCCACTCGCCAGGGAGCAAAGGAGCCAAAGATAAAGAAGCATTTCAGCCAAGCCTTACAAAGTAAGAACCTGTAGTATACTTGGCAAAACAGTAGGTCAGAAGCTTAATTTTATTTGATCACTGGGGGGAGGGGGGGGGAGGTGAGTGATGGGAAATCTTGTATCAGCATAAAGCCCTCTATAGAAAAAGAAAATAAAAAAGCCACATTAGCAAAAAAAGACTGTTCAGGATTAACGAGACTTACTCCTCTAAAGATTAGAGCTTATTAACTCACTAAATTCCTCACATCTGTCATCCCTGTGGCTCAAATGTAACATTTATAGTAAAACTTCTAAAGAGAAGAAAATGGCATTTGTGCTTCTCTTTCAAAAAAAGACAGAAAGGTTCCAACGCCTCTCCTCTTCCAAAAAAAAATAAATGAAGTACATGACAGCATTACTAGAAAACAGATGCTCTCAAACACTTCCAATTTCTATTAAGAAGGAAGTACTATAAGAAAACAAAAGTCAAGATTCATTTACTATTTGTATTGAGATGGAGCAGGCTATCATAGATCTGCAATTTTCATGAAGAAACACTTTTTTTCTTCCCTGGAGATTGTAGCAGATTCTTTCATTCTAGGATCCTCACGCAGAAAAAGTAACAGGATATCTGAACAGTGGATTTAACAAACATGATTACCTTTCCAGTGTAGGACAGCATTCAGTCAGAGAGCTGTTCTTGGATCCTAAGCATGGGTTAGTTTTAGTCAACTCAACCTAATGATGTCTCACATTCTGTAAGTTCCAGCTGCTTACACTTAGTCCCATTGTGCTCGTAACAATAATCATAAACCACACTTTACCAATCACAATGCAGTATCAAGGCATTTACATAATCTTTTTAGTATACTTTTCAGGGATAATATGCTCCATTCATCCAAGCTTATACAGCCATAAGAACTGCTGCTTGGATCAAGAGTAAGATAGATCTAGTTCAAAAAATTTTGAGTGGCCACTGCTGAATACAGAAGGGTAAGAAAGTCCACAATGAGCAACTGTGTAATTACTTGCTTGTTAAAGAAGTTTTCTTCTAATCCTCTAACAGGCAATTAGTGGTTGGTTTATACCCTGAAGCACATAGGCTTCCTCTCCTTAGAAAGCTTTCACGATTTCTAATATAATCAACTAAAGTTACTTAGTGCAGCCAGCCACAATCCCTGGAGCTATGCAGCAACATAAGCACTCTTACAACCACCTTTTTTCCTCCACTGAACATGGACAGCTGTAGGCAACAAGACCATAGAAAAGATCAAATGTGCCTCTATTTCTTTTCCCTTACTATCTGGAAAGAATTCAGATAGCCAATTAACAATGAATTCTACTCAAGCACCAACAGTCTCTGAAATAAATCAAAACTCGACAGAGCTAAGAAAGCTTTACTTCATTTTATTACAGGCTAATAGAAATGAGCCAACAGATGAAGTTTTACTAAAAATCAGACACAAATTATTATTAAAATACAATAGCTTGGAACTTTCCAGCTTCCCAAAACCATCTGGGTTAAGAGGCATGTTTGCACAGAGCCTCCAAAGGTAGACTGAGGAGGCTGCACACAGGTGGATACTCTGCTTCAACAGATCAGTCAGTTGAATGTGCACAAAAACAGCATTCGAGCTGTCCTGTTTAACTTGTTAGATGCCAAGCACTCACAGCTCTCCTCACTCTGACAAGAATCAGAAATGCAGGGCTCCCCACTACTCTCTCATAGACTCAAATCCATTTTAACACACAAAAAAAGATTTGGTAAAGTCACTTATGAAGTTACAGCCTACAAGAATCAGTGACAGTGCAATTGTTTCTTCACTCATACCCAGCAGAACTGCAGGTCCACACTGATTTGCCAATAGGTCAGGATGCCAAGGAAGCTCCCTCAAATGCAGAGATAAAAAGTACACAAAGAAAACTATTTGAGAAGCTAAGAGCTTAGAAATAAACTACATAAGAGTTCAAGGAAATCAAAGACCAGGAAATGAAACAAAACCAAAACATAACCTCACACTCTGAGAATAGAGTAACTCCCCTCGGCCCGCCTCCTAAGAGACCGTAAATTTTGAGGGTTAGTAGTAATTAAAGCATCATAAGGAAGCAGAAGCAATAGCACAGTCAGTAACTATCAAGCATAGTTTTTTCAGTAGTCAAAGAACTACGGCATGGAGAGCCTACATGAAACAAATTTTAAACCGAGCTGTCCCGTTGTTTAATTTTTCACTGATAGAACACAATCTGTCCAAGATATGTTTAGAAACAGCTATTTACTATTTTTTGTGGCACACTTTATGTGACCCATGCTCATTTATAGCTTTGTGCAATCTTAGTTTACTCAGAACTTTCTCCAGGGTTTTGTGCTCAAGATAATATCAACATGCTCTGCCAAGCACAAAAGCCTTTAAACACTCCCCGACTTCAAGCAGAGTTGTGGATAACCAGTGTCTGACAAACATTTGCTGGAATGGCTGTCTAAAGACATTTTCAGTGAAGTCCACAACAGAAACTCATTTTAGCACAGATGAAACTGGACTTCAATAAAGCCATTCCAAAACCCCTTCATAAGCTTACTAGTAAAAATAGCATTATTGCACATAGTTTGCACTTTGATCAGCATGAGTCAGGAATCACACACAATCAATATAATTATGCTTTAGAAAGAATCTTTAGTCTAGAAATGACTCATGTATTCTTTTGCTAGGATATCTTACACTGAACCCTTAAGGTTATTAGGCAATACCAGAAAAACATCATTCTCTAGCTGCTTCTACACGGCAGTGTCTGCTGATGTACCAGTTACATGCACAACATGCCTCCCCTTCCCTTCTCCTGAACCATTCAAGTTACTGTACTGTAGTCAAGTGTAAACTGCAAATATACACGTAAGAGCCCATAATAATGAGTTTAAGAAGCTGGAAGAAACTTAATTCACTAATTCAGCCTTTGTAGTCATTTTGACACAATTCCTGGCATTCTTGTTCCAGTATTTTTCCCCAAGGTGCTACCCTAGTAGCAAGATAGCCAGAGTAAGATTATTTTGGAGTCATATTGTGAGTTGAGACAGCTGCAAGTGGAAGATGTAGACAGATTAGGTGCCAGGCATACTTTTTTTGTTAGCCGTTTTGTCTTTTCCCCTCCCTCCTTTTGGAAAGTCAGTCTTAACACTTGCTTTCTACAAAGCAAGTCAAAATGAAGAATTCTACCAACAGGCTTTATGTACCTTTCTGCTACTGTTTTACATTCCTTGCTGAAGCAACCTTTGCTTTTTTGTTGGTTAATAACAAATACTTCTCTAATTCCATATGACTTTCTCTCCTCCAACCTATCCCCCAAGATTTAATACTTAAGGATGAAGAATTTGTTGGGGTTTTTTTCTAATTCTGTCATCTACTTACTACCACCCACCCATGTAGCACGTGTGATAAACAAGAATGAGCTGTAAAGAAACTACTAGTCTCAGCTGAAACATCTGCTCTACCTTCATTGACTTGCTTACGAGCCAGCATTTAAGATGTCAACTTGAGGGCATTACATAGCAATAAGCCTTTAAAGTCACTGTTGCTTGCAAAAAGTGCAAATTCTCTCTGGCACGTAGTTGACTATACAATGACTATTGCTATCGCTTAAGTTTTAAAGCGTTAAATCTTATTAACACCCAAAGATCTTTTGTATCTTAACTGATTCATAGATATTTAGCATTCACATTTCTATTTCTATGAGGAAGATGATTTTAGTATTAATTCCATCACAGAAACTATCTTCACTACTGCAGCTAGAATTAAGGCTTATCAGGGCCCTGCTTCCAAGCAGAGTAATTTTCAGCTGCCCGGATTACCAAGAGATTCAAAACAAATTTAAAAGTACTTATAAAGCTCTTCATTGATAATTCTGTGGTCTCTCCCACGAAACAAACAATACTTGCTCAAGAATTGCTCAGGAATAATTTGCTTTTATCATTTCTATTACTACTTACATGTGTGATATTAAAAGATGCAATGCCACCTGCTGGCTTAGGAGTTTAATGTTTTTCCAGTTTAGTTTTCTTGTTACAGTGTAAACACTAAAAAGAAAACAATACTACCACCCTGTACACTCTATTCTAATACAGAATGGTGTTATAGGTATTACAGCAGACATCATTTTCTAAGTCTTACCAACCAAGATAGGTGCTATATATACTAACAGATATGTACCACTTAACACAAGATCTTAAGTCTAAGCTCTAGAATTCAATAATTGATATTGAAAACTCAAATACTCAACATGTAGAACTTACCTATGAAAGGAAAGCCACTTTACTCCTTCACACAATACAACTCCTGATGTCATAAGTAGTTCGGCAAAGTACTGTGTCTCAATTCCTTCTTCCTCATGCTTTTTAAACTGGATACCAGATGTCGTCAACAGTTCAATGGAATCCTGGGCATACATATCTTCTCTGAAAACAGAGAGAGGAAAGGTAAACTTTCAATATCTATAAACCTCAATGATTATAAACCTGGTAGCTTATTTTTTTCTTCCTATTCATTCCACAGACTTCACTAGCATAAGGCAGGAGCAATTTGACTTTATTCTATGTTAATTACAAAAACAACCATTTTTCATAGCTTTTGTTAACCTTCACTAGAATTTCACAATTCCCAACACCTCTGTTCTCACCTCCTTCATAAAAAAAACTAGTTCCTGCTCCTCTTCCAGTTACCTAGAACTCACCTTTTGCAAATCTACAAAGGAAAATAAACGCATGAATACACATACTTTACCGAATGAGATATATTTAATTTGTCACAATTCAAGTAATGTAACAGCTGAATCACTAACATGTTACATTATAGAATTAGGAACAGTACATTCCAGATGCTAGTACCGTATTAGGTCTGTGGTTAATATTTCGCACACATTTCTTGTGATTTAAGCTTATGCAAACATTTAGACACATGCTCATCAAAACTTCCTTCCCACTACATCTGGAAATTGAGTACTTGCTCCATCTAGTCAATCCTTAAAATTCACATAGCCTAATGTTTTATTTCTAGAAGACTAATTTCAATAGCTGTATTTTGAATCTAAAATTTAACAGGATGGAAAAAAACTCCTCTGTGCCTTGTTTGATCTCCTCCTACCCCTGTATTGATTCCCTTCACCACTAATATTTTTATAAAGTCTTAAGGATTTTGTGATGAAATGGATGTGGGGTTTTTTTTCCCCCTAAAGTTTAATCTGTATCATCATAATAAAGACATAGAACAGTTAACTGAAAAAAAAGCAAACAAGGCTCTACTCAGAAGATATTCATATTACAGTCCACAACATACAATCCTACAAAGTCTCTTCAGTGCATAGTTTTTGATTTTAATAAAAAACAATCAAAACAAAACACAAAAAATAAAACAGACAACCAGTATATCAAACTTGACTATTAGATTCGATAGACTTATTTCCTTATTCCTAATAGGAAGTCATCATTCATCAGCACACAGTGATACATTATCAAGATGCATTGTATCTTTTTTCCTCCTTTCCACACAGCTGCTCATTAGTTCTCCAGGTTTAAGGCACCAGCTTCCCAACACCTGTCCATCTCCAGAATACATTAAAGAACCCATTCAAAACAAACACACCTGTTTTACAAAAAACAGTTTTAATTTCAGTTGTTGCTCTGCACTAATCAGGTGACAGTTTAGAGAACTATTTATGTTCTTTAAAAGCACACCATAACAAGACCTGGCTGGAACCACACACACAAAAAAGTTACCTTCTAGGAACAGCCAACAGCTGTTTTGCTTTAAGAGCAGAATGCTTGGCACAGTGCCACTTCCCAAAAGGAAGTTTAGAAACAGACAAAAAAAAGTAATTTCTCCACCCATTTAAAAGAAAAATATTAACTTTTCCTGCAGCACTTACCTAGCCTACTGTTTTGTATAAAATCCCCTCAATGAACTAGTAACAAGTTAGTTAGGTGACTACCTATATCTTGCCTTACTAAACTGTCTTATCTATGCAGCATCTGGCACAAATGGTCAGAGAACTTTTGTTTCGCTTGCCATCCAGTAGACCTTTGCAGCTGAGAAAATAACTAAAACAACACAGGCTATTCTTCCCAGATCAGTTTGGACATAAGTTAATTCCTTCATTTTCTCCCATACTTAGCAGGATTAGTATATTATTCTATAAGACAATGGATAACTCCGTCAAGTATTTATATGGCCAGGTAAGTTTAGATACCAAAATATTAAATCAGCACTTCCTTTTCTTTCAAGAGGTGCTTTAAACAAAACTAAAAAGAGCACATCATTCCTTAGACCAAACTGATTTGTGACAAGCCACAGCACTGCTTGTTTAGAAAAGCAGAAAGATCAACAGAGACAGCAGCAGGTTTTATTTCTTTGCAAGAACCTTGATTACTTTGAAAACAAGTCTTTCTATCTGCAGAAAAAGAAAAGGTCTGTTCTCTAAACCTCCTTTGTAGGCTGCAGTTTTAACTTGGGTATATCAGCCTGCCCAGTGATCAGCTTATAACACAACTGCCAAAAAAACCCCAAGCCTTCAACACATTTAAGTTTGAGAAGTGTTTGCCCTGATACTCAACTCAGGCCATATGAGAACCTATGAGGCCAATTATTTTTACTTCAGGAAAAAATTCAAGATACTAGTATCCTTGTTGACTACTGCTAAAGATATAATTAGACAGAAGTGTCTCATCCCACTGGAAAAGTTAAGCATATACTTAAAGGCTTATCATTGATAAAAATCACATTGTGAAATAAAGTTACAGAAGAAAACTAAAATACAACAGCTTAATAGAATAAGTTCCTTTGAAAACACAGGAAAAGCTGCTGCCGTAATAAAAAGCTGTCAATATTTTATTTATGCTATTACCTAGAACTTGTTGGGAGTCTTTCAACAAGAATAACATTATTTTAAAGAGGACAGAGCACATTTGCTTTAGAACTTGCTGATAATGTTTTTCATACTTTTTTAGTCACTTCAGTAACTTTACTTCTTTTTTCTTCCCATGTTGGTATTTTTAAAATGGAAAATACACAAAGAAACAACACGATTTCAATAACTACTAGTAAGATTTAAACTAAGTTAAGGCAGAAGCACTCTGAAATGCCAAATATGAAAATGCAGAGCTAGGTCTTGCACTAATATAAATGCCTGTTTTTAAAAATTTTCTTGAAGTTGCTTAGCATTTTTGACCAAATTACCAACAGTAAGACAGACTGCACAGAACTGAGGGAAGAAAGCACTTCGGCTGACAAAAGTTTTCCTCACATAAAGTATCAATGGTATTTCAATCACATTGTTAAGAAGAGTTGCTACAGCTTTCACAACCTATAATACATTTTCAATAAGTCAGAAACATACACTCAACAGCACTGACATTTAACACTTACGTTAAATTAAATTTAAAATTAAATTGCCAAGTTGAAGTTCCTGGAGGGTATTCTCCTTGCTCATTCATAAACGTCAGTCCTAGTTGAATTATTTTTAGCAAGTCTACATTGCAGCGTAATAATTGGTACTGATAGTCTGCATTGCTTCTGAATTCTCCAATAGGCCTTGCAACTACTCCTGGAAATTCTGTATCCTGTAAGAACAGAATTAAAACTTCAACAAAAGACACCCATAAAAATTTACATTGCTCATTTTTAATAAAACATATTCTAGGTATCTAACAGTTTCATAGCTGAAGAGTACTGTGTCTGAATTTAGCTTTTAAAAAGGTACTAGATTAGGATCCTAATGTTCATACAGCATTAATTCAACATTCAGAACATGTTATTCTTTCAACAAAAATGAACATGTTTATAGCTTTAACTTACTAACGTCAAATGAACTCATATTTTTTGCAGTAATTTTCTAGATAAATATCAAGCGGCCACTTACCATAGCTACATAGTTATACTTCCGTATAACTTGACGAATTTTCTTCATCTCTTCATCCAAGTTACAAGCCCAAACTTCACAGATTCTTTGGCTATGGTCTACGGTAGCTGCTGGCATAGTGGGGGACTTTAGAGACCATATATCAAAAGTTACACTTGATTGAGGATCGGTTTCATAAAGAGGACTTTAATTATTTAATTTTTTAACCTAAGAAACAAAGTCAGAGCATTAAAGTGTAAGTTTTATTCTTCATTTATCTGAAAAAATGCTTAAAAGCCAGAATTTCATAAAAGAAGCACAACATAGCCACCAAAGCCACGTGAATTTCTGGTGAGTTCAGATTACTACCCAAAACTAAAGCCCCACGATTTTGTTGGTAACTTTTTCTTGCACGAAGCCAGGCAAACTGGCAAAGCGCACTAGTTCAACAGGTGAAAGAAACGCCAGGGGTGAGAACAGCACCTTCCCGTGGACCCCACGGCCGCGCGCAACGCAAAACGAAGCGGCAAAGTGACTATTAGCGTCATGTCAAACTCGGGGACACTGCCGGCGACAAAGAGCCGCCCAGGCAGGCTGGCTCTCGGGGCAGGAGCAGCACCTTCCACTCATACGAGCCACGTTAAACCAGAGCGCGGTGCGAGGAGACCCAATCGCAGCCAGACAGACCCGGACTCAGGCCCCGGTTGGATTCCCGGGCGCCTCCTTACGCCTACGAGGCCTTTAGAGTGCCCCGAGGAGCCGCCGAGCCCGCCCCGCGCGGCGGGCAGCCCCACCGATGGGGTGCGAAGGGAACGAGTCGTCGTCCCCCACCCCCGCTTCCCCCGGCCCGGCCCAGCGCGGGCGCAGGCTCCACTCCAGAGTCCGCCTCCGGCGGCAGCCGCGCGGCCCGCAAAAACACCACCCGTCCCCAGCTGGCAGTCACGACAGCCAGGAAAGCCACAGGGCCTCCGAGGGGCCGCCTCAGGCCCGAGCGAGGCACAGCTAGACCGAGGGGCGCGGGGTGCCGGACCGCTCTATCTCCCTCCCCCCGCCTGGCTCCCCGCGGCCCCCGCCCCTCGCTCGCTCACTCACGCTCTCGGGCGGGGCAGGCCAGGCCGGGCCGGGCCGCGGCGGGTCTGGCGAGGCCCCGCGGCGGCCCCCGACGCCCCAGAGCCGCCAGTCGCCGTGCGAGACGCAGGAAGCACTGCCCCCGCCGCACAAAGCCATTACATCACCGCCGCGCCACGGCCTTTCCCCCCTCACCTCTGACCGGCGGGGGGCGCCAATCACTGCCCGCACCGCCCTTCCCTCGCCCCTCCCCGCCCGCCGCCGCCGCTGGGGCAGGGGCGCGCGGCAGTGACGCAGCCCACGTGCCGCCGTGGGGGCGGGGCGCCGCCAGGCGGCTCCGGGGCGCGGAGGGGGGGGCGGTGCCGTGCCGCCGCGCGCGTGCGCCAGGGAGCGAGGCCGGGCTGCGGTGCCGCCGGTGCCCCGACGCCCGCCGGGGGCTGCCGCGGGCAGGATGAACTGGCTGTTCCCCCTCACCAAGGGCGGCGGCTCCTCCTCGTCCGCCGCACCGCTGCCCGCCCTCACGAGCCTCCAGCAGCAGAAGCAGCGACAGATCGAGTCCCTGCGCGGCGCCCACGCCTCGTGAGTGGCCGCGGCCGGGCGGGGGGCGCGGGGGAGGGCGGCCTGTGTCGCCTGACCCGGGCCCGGCGCTGCTCGGGGCCCCCGTGAGGCCCTCAGGAGGGTGTCGTGTGTCCCCGCACGCACACCTCGGGACGTGATTGCGCCCCGTCCCCTTCCGGTGAGGCCCGGCTGGGTCCCGCCGGCCCTGGCCCGGGTAAACAGGACACCGAGCCGCCACCTTAGCCCGGACCGGCCGGCCCCCGCGGTGTTTCGGGGGCGAAGTGTCCCGTCGGGGGTGGCGGGGCGGGAGGCTGCGCTCGGACACTGACCGCAGGATTCGCTGTGGGGGCGGCGGGGCGGTGTCCCCGCCGGCTGGGGGTGATCTGAGGCGGTGATCTGGCGGAGATCGTCGTGCCCAGTGACACCGGCTGCTTGGCCGGGAAGTGAGCGAAGTTACTGAATTTTTAGGGGTTTGAAGTCTGTGAAGAGGTACAGATTGCGTGTGCTGGAATAAAGACCTCCTTGTGGAAACTGGCTGTAGGAGCGCAGTTATTTACAGGTTAAAACGCTGAGTGTGAAGGAGCTGTGTGTCGCAGTGGGCTGATCAGCAGAGGCAGGGCAGCCCCACTGGCTCTACAGACTGCTTTGATGGACAGTGCTAACTCGGTAATTACTGACTGTTCCGTAGTAACTCGGTTTGGTTAGGTGCTCACCAGAGGCAGGTGTTCTTTTCCTGTTCAACAGCCACGCTTGTTACAGCCAAACACCTTCCTTTATCCTGAGATATTCCAGCTTGTCACTATGCTGATCAGTTTTGCTAAATTTTAATCTTTTTTAACGTTCATCTTTTAAAAAGAGATCTGCGCTTCTTGTATTTCAAGTTGTATTTTCAGTGGACATGTAAGAATTTGTCATGCTTCCTAGCATGTCTGTTGAAGTGGGATGATAGATGCGTCCAAAGTGATCCAGAAAAAGGAAGGAGAATGTTTTCTGTTATGTCAGGCTGAGACTAGGAGTGGAAATACTTACTGTATTTCCAAGTTTAATAATTGGAGATCGCTCACTATCCTAATGTTTTCAGTTGTCACACAGGAAACATAAGTATGACAGTATTGCTAAGTATTGTTGCTTGCTTAAACTTAAATCTGTACAGAGCCATTTTTGCAAATAGTTTAAAAGACAGTTCACTTTTCTAAGGAGCTGTCTCTGTGGGTACACAGCAGCTTATTTAGAAGTTTTAGTTGGACTGGCCTTACTTAGCCTTTTATTTCTACCCTTTTTTCTCTGCTAGGGAGATGAGCTCACCCCAAGTTAAGTCCTCAAAAAAGCTGATCAGGTTTTGTCAAGGTCAGCTCACTGAACTGGTTTGCTGCCTGTTTGTGCAGGCACCAGTTCAAGCACAGGCAGAGCGGGAATGGAACCTGCAGCCAGGAACAGAGAGGACAGGTAGGGAGATGGTAGCTGCTCAAGTGTAACTTCACAGCCATGGAAACTGGCCTGCCTAATCTCTCTTGATGATAAGTGTAAAATACCAAAGATTAGGCAAGCGAAGGAGTAAATTCTGACAAAGTGTACAGTTTTCATACAGTTTATTACTGAATAAATGTGAGCAACAGTGCCTCAGATTCCATGCTTTTAAAAAGGTATGTGTACTTGTGCAAGTTTTTAAAAGTGCACAGTTCTTTTAGGGTGGGACTGATGCTTGCTTATGGATTCCATAGCAGGGCAGATCTATAGGATAGGAATATGCATTAAGCATTGCAACAGTGTTGTTTCCTAAGCAATGATTAAATAAATGTCATTCCAGTGTTTGTTTTATCTGATAAGTATATTTTGTCATTCATTCATGTATGTCCTCACTGAAATGCTCAAAGTAAAATTCTTTGCATGGTGTCATTACCTAAGTTAGGTAAGTCTGGTTTGTGTTGTCTTAGGTTGTAAAAGCTCAGATATATGTGATCTTAACTTCATTAAAGTAGCTAGTCTCCCTTTTCAGAATCCCTCACAGGTTAGGAGATTGAAATATTATTTTTTTTTTTATGTTTAAAAGACAGTTTTCTTACATTTGCTGTCATACCAGCCAAAGTTAAGTGTGCCAGTTTTCCAGTGTACCCATTCCCACTTGGGAAAGGTACAACTAAGTTTATCAGTTCAAGGTTTTGCTTAAAGGAAGTTAGAACAGTTTGAACAGCTCAGTGAGATTCTGGATTTCTCTCTCCCTAGTCCCTACAGGTTGTGCACGTGAGTGGAGTGTAATTATGTACCCATCTCAAAAGGATTTTGTAGCAGACTATTAACATGTGCGACAGATGATTACAGGGCAGGAATGAGTGTGAGAGATTCCAGGGAGAATACTTAAGTTAAGAATGAGGAGGTGGTGATTTTGATGTGTGGTGTATCACAGTAGAGCCCTAAACTCTCATTTGAATTCTCCTCTGCTGAGGATATCTGATAGTTTCTTCAAACAGCATGTGATTTCATAGGGAAGGAGCAGATACTGAGTTGTCTGTGAGAGCAATAAGATTGGGCTGTGGAAAGCACGGTGCATAGCTAGATTTGTGTTTTACTCCAGTTATTCCCAAAGCTCTGAAAACTAGGAGTTTAAATTCTGTGTGCAAATAATGCTTTGGAGGGATACCAAGCACTCCTAGCACTACACTTAACACACATTTGCCAAGTAACTCTTCTCCAGATAATTAATACGTGTGCATGTGCATAGAACTTGGTACATGTGGAAAAAACTGCTATCAAACAGTAAGCTAATCATTAAGGAAGAAGGCTTAGTGTAATATGTTTTAAATATTGATGGGCAGGCAGTGTTACAGAGCAATACTTAGTTGTGAACCAAGTGTAGTGCCTTGGCAAAGTAAATATTTTATCAGATAAAATTCAGTATATAAAAAAAATCACTGATGCCACGTCTGTTGAAGCTGAGCCAGTAAGTGGAGAAAAATATGCTGAGATTGTTGTCAGATCGGTGAGTAGCACGGTTTCTCCGACTGTATTTCCATTGCTTGTGATCATGTATGAGGTTTAAAAGTTGAATCAGCTGGTTTTGCTTTAATCTTAATAAGCAGTATAGCATTCTGAAGCATATTAACTTAGTCCAGCATTTTCAATTTTATTCTTAGAGGGCTTTTCAAAACTAAACTAAATACAAGGGTCTGAGGTCATGCCTTTTTTTTTAGACTTTAGGCTGTTATATCGACCATGACTTGGATATTAACAGTTTCTTCTTTGACAGCATTGCAGAAATTCAGAAAGATGTGGAATATCGGCTGCCGTTCACTGTAAACAACTTGACAATTAACATTAACATGTAAGTAGAGTGAGGTATCTTTATGCACATCTTGAAAACTAAAATTGTTCCCCAAAATAGTAATAGAACATCAGTGGCTCCCATCTCATAACTAATTTCAGGAACTATAACCTGGCATTGAATTAGTCGTTGTGATATGAATGAAACTAGTTCTATACAAGATGCAGATGCTCACCTGAAAGCAAAACTATATTTTGCTGTGCTGAGCTCCTAAGATACCTACATGGGTTTTTTTTAGTTGAAGGTAAGTAGGAGAAAACGCTTGAGGGTTTGTCATGACTTTGACTCCTGTACAACTGAAAATAAACTTAATCTGCTGCAACTCCTAACTCTTACTGCAGTGAAGCTTCTTGATCATAAATTAAGTGATTTATTGTAATGTTTCCTGTGAATTTACTTTGGGGTTGCCTTTGCTCTGGCGCTTATTGATGATATTCTATTTTTATTACTTTAGCCTGATAACTTGCCTGGTATTCTTGCAGGTTACACTGCATTGTCTTTGTAGCAATAATATTTGTCTTAGAAAATATTCTTGTTATGCTACAGCTTTTTCTTTGTCTGTGGACATAAGTGTTTCATTGTTATACTACAGTTTTGCCCAGTAAATGCTCTCTTCAGTTCCATGGAATTCTGGTTTTATAATCTGTCTGACTTTTAATTTTGTAACTGAATAATCTTTTTGTGTGCTTCATTCACTCTGTATCTCTCCATAACTCTTCTAGTAGAAAAGTAAGTTTCTGTAATTAATAGTGCATTTTGTTTGCCTAAGAAGCCTTCTTATGCAAACTCTATCATGGGAGGTAGCTGTAGTAATGATTATTCTTGTATTTGCAGCTTGCTTCCACCTCAGTTTCCTCAGGAAAAACCAGTTATCAGTGTTTTCCCACCTGTGAGACATCATTTAATGGACAAGCAGGGAGTATATGTGACCAGTCCATTAATAAGTAACGTATGTATAATTTGTAGCTTCACATATATCTACTGTTAGCAATTTCAATACATCACACTCGACTATTGCTAATACTTGTGGTAAAAAAAGACTAGTACAGATCCTTATCCCTCTCAAATTTTATTTTGAGGGGTCTGAAAACAAAAATTCAGTAGTGTTCAGTATACTACTATTTATTCTTACTGCTACCGTTACTGAGTTGAGTATTCCATATATCTAACACTATTTTCAGTTATGATGGCTTAGAAAGTTCCAACAATTTTTCTTGTTAGTACCAATAGCACAGTTCTTATTTCTCTACAGTGTATTCCAAAGAAGGGAGAAGGGTCCTTTAAGACTGTTTTTTAATGTACTTCTTTCTACCTTAATCCTATTAGAAAGATGTCGAAGTTTTAACTCTAATATTCAGGATTTTAACATGCTGGTGGGTTTTGTTGTTGTTGTTTGGGGTTTTTTTCCCCCCTTTGCCGACAAGGATGTGGTAATTTGTGAGGGTCAGGATTGAGGGGAGGTTAGTACTTTTTCAGAACTCAATTCAAGCTTTTTGTCTCAAATCTTGAGGTTTGGTTTGCTTTTTTCCCTTTCTTTGTTTTCCCAAATGTAACTTGGTAACTAAGGTGGGTTTTTTCGTTGTTCATCAGAAATGTTGTACTTGATTGATTCTCCATTGATAATGGAATATACAAAAGACTTTTAGTTTCTGTTCAGTTCAGGATGGCTTTTTCACTTTATTTGGGACTTATGTATACATGGTTTACATTAGCTGATATGTCTCTGAAATAGCCTCCAGCAATGCTGTGTAGGTATAATAAATGGTCACGTTCAGCACATTTTGGAACTATTGGATTCCAGGCATAATTTTCTTCTGCACTGAGTTTCATTTTTTGTTTTTACCAGTTTACAATGCACTCAGATCTTGGAAAAATTATTCAAAGTTTACTGGATGAGTTTTGGAAGAATCCTCCAGTTCTGGTTCCTAGCTCAACATCGTTTCCGTAGTAAGTATCTATAAACACGTTCAATAGAACTGTGTGTATTCACTTACATTTTTTAAAAAGAGATGAAACCAAGTATTAGGAGGGCAGGAACAGGAATAATGTAGCACATGTATTGGGAGATAAAGATTCCCTGCCCTTGCACAATTTCATATGCGTGCTTGATGGCATGACTGTTTTGATAAGAAACACTGGACTTACTCTGTCTACATGCTGATGTAACTTGATGTGCTTCTGTTTCCTTGAAAAAGAATGAATGTTTATATTATCAGATGAAATTGTGAATTTTCTGTTGCCCAAGTGTGCAACAGAAATTGTGCAATTTAAATAATTGTATTAAATATGCAGAAGTGATCTGAGATGTGGCAGCTTTATCAGTGCAACTGTAGTTCTCGTGGCTGACAGTGATACTGGGTTTAGATACAGCTGCAGGTGTGAATTTAAAAAAAAAAAAAAATTCATGTTATTTAGAAGTAATTATGTGTGTATTGCCCAAGCTGCTAAATGCTATACCATAAATAGCATTGTGTTGAACTATTATACAACACAGATGTATTTCTCAGGACTTTTAGATCGAAACAGTTTAAATTTAAGCTCTCATAAATTTTTGAGAAGTAGTTTTCTTACAATTAAGAGTGTGAGTGTGTATTTGGCTGTATATTTAATGGAGTTAAATATACATACTATGTTGCAGTATAAGACATAAAGTAGGCTTACTACATTGGAAGTAACTGAGAACAGAAAAGGCAAAGTTTACAGTCATTTAAAAACTCAATCTTATGTCTTATATGTCTTATATGAATTATAATTCAAATTGTAAGAAACATGCTGTAAGCAGTTGGTTGGTCATGACTGTAGTTTTTTGTTTGTTTCTTTTTAGCCTTTTCAACAAACCAGCTGGAATGCCTCCGTATGCTCCTCAGGGGTTTCCATTTCTTCCTCCATACCCACCTCAAGAAACAAATAGAACAATGGCAGCTGTGCCTGTTGCTGAACCAGTTTCTTCAAGCTACACTACAAACAAGCCTGCTGCTCCCTTTTATGGCTTGATTGCCGATCTGCCACTACCTGTTCCAACAGCAGAAACAGTGCTTCAGGTCTGTGTGCTGACCTTTGCTCCTTAAGCTATCGGACACTGGGTGTAGGTTCCCTCAAGGACGCACAGGGCATTGCCACAGAACTTAAGGGAACGGTCTGAGTGACTGCACTTCATTGTTTTGCTGGTGCTAGGAGAATGGAACTATCATTCTTGGCTTTGGTGAAAAGTTTTGTAGAACAAACTTGAAGTCAAAGCAACAAGTTTGTTTTCCTGAGTTTCAGTGAAACTGTTGTTATGCTAAATATCTTTGAATATACTTTTTTTTTTTTATTTTTTTGGAGCTGCACTTCCCCATAGTGCAGCTATTACTGTTTCTCCAGACATAGAAAATGATATCCTTTTGATATGATATGGGGTTCCCTGCTCAGAACTGTTCTGTCAGGTGAAAATGATGTGCAGTCTCAAGTCTTTACGTGTAGAGTATTTATTTCTCATTTTCATGCTTAAAATAGCTTCTTTTCACAGATCTTGTATGTGTGTACTCACAAACTCCCTCTTACTGGTGCAGTCTGGAAAGATTTTTTTGAATGTCCTCCAAAAACTTTATATCTAAATGTTTAGTCTTTCATCAAATCTTGCCCTTAGAAATGAAAGCGCTCTTAATCTTGGAAGGCACTTATCTGGCTTTGTAGAATTTAAAAATTCTACATTCTATGAAGACAGACTTTGTTTTGGTTGTCTAAAAATTTTTCCCCAAGGGATTATAGCTTTAAAAACCACATGAAAGAGATCTAAATGTCAGCCTCTTTCCCCAGTCTCACTTTCCTGAGCTATGCTGCATGTTTCCTGGGTCATTCAGCTGTTGTCAAATGGGGGACATAGCAAGACAGAATTATTTTCCTCCAAAATTGACTCATCTTTTATGACATGCCACCCTAAACATCCCCAAGTATTTTGTTACGATGGTTGGGTTGAGGCATCTTCTGTTTGGAGGGTAGTGCTACTGCTTCTTACTGCTTTTCCTACATCTCTTGTTGCTGGCAAATATTCATCTCCAGTTTTGGATTAATCAGGTTCAATATCAAGAAATTGCTCTTCAGAATTTACTAAGCATTTCTAAACTTCCATTTAGGTTGGCCAGAATGGATTAACTTACAAGATGCCTGATGTTCCTGATACATTTCCAGAACTCTCTGAACTAAGGTAAATTTTCAGAAGGTAGCAAAACTTTCCATGGTCATTAAAAGGCAATTACTGCTGGTCTGTGTCTCATTTTTGTCAAAAGCATTTATTTTTACTTTTCCTAACTATCAGTGTTCTGCTGTCTTCTGTGGCCGGGGTCTTAACTTCTACTAATGTAATACATGTAACTTTTGAAAGAGGAAAGGGGACCAGGAAATGGCTTTGAGACTGGTTCACAGATTACATTCTCTTAAATTTGAAAGGACTGTAGCACCAGGTAAAAAATGGGACTACTTTATGAGCAGCTCAGCATGTGCATGGGTGGTGGGTTAGATAAATACAGGTCATAAATGTGCCAGCTGTCCCAGTACAAGTCACTTCCACATCTAAACACTTCATACACATGTTACACCAATATTTTAATCAAAAGCATATCTTGTCACAATTTAAAAAATTGTGCTAGTTATTGTTCCCAGCAATTAGTTCAGATCTAATCAAACAGCCTCCTAGATGAGTTATCTGGAATCGAACAGATTACAAATTAGCTATTAATTCTGAAAGGGTCTTAAGAGATTGGTTTCTTTCTGTTGTCACATCTTTACGGTGGTGTCATAGTTCAGTGATTGAAAACTCCATCCTTTCAAAAAGGAAAAGACCTTTGGCAAGAAGGACTTCTGGGGCGTTTTTTTTTGTTTCTCTTGACACATCCCTAACAGCCTGTTTAATTTAGCTAAATCAGCTGTACATTATAGCAGCATCCCAATTATGTAGCAGAAAGTTAGGGGTTTTGTGGGGTTATGTAATTTGTTTGATTAAACAAAACATTCTAATCAAATTTGGTGCTTCCAAGAATACTGGATTAAAATTCCATTCTTCTGGTGGTAGTTGAGTTAAATCACAAATGGTATTGCCGCTGTTCTGAGTAGCTCTGTTGTATAGAGATGGAAAGGTTTTGGTAGCTGAGGTGGCCTTTGCAAGAAGTGGCCAGGGGCTGCCCTCACGCCAGGCACAGCCAGCTTGGCAGCAGGCCTACTGCAGGACAACTGAGTTAGTCAGTGAAGCAGGTGGTACCTCTATGAAAATACATTTTAAAAAGATCAAATGCTGCAGAGGCAGTGAGGATTGAGGGGAGGGGTGGAAAAGTGTGAGAATACTGTGAACATTAAGGTCAGAGAAGGGGGAGGAGGTGCTCCAAGTCCCAGAGCATATAATCATCAGCAGCCCATGAAAGTTTTGGAGAAGACCACAGCAGAACAGGTATTTCCCTTAGCCCCTGGAGAGGATTACAGTCTGTAGAGGACCCCACATTGGAAGAGTCAGATATGCCCTGAAGGAAACTCAAGCCATGGAGAGCCATCACTAGAGCAGGCTCTCCTGCCAGGAACTGCAACCTGTGGAGAGGGACCTATGCTGGAGCAGGGGAAAAGTGAGGAGGAGAGAGCAGCAGAAATGCACTGTTATGAAGTGACTGCAACACTTGTAATTTCCTCTTCTTCCTTCGCTGCATGGGGCAGAGGGAGGTAGAGTAGTTGGGAATGAAGGAGTGAAGTTGAGCCTGTGAAAAAAAGGGGTGAGGTGTTTTAGTTTTTGTCTGTCTTTCTCACTATCCAACTCTTACTGGCAATAAACTAAATTAATTTTTCCCAAATTGAGTGTGTTTTGCCTGTGAACGTAGTCAGTAAGTGATGTCCCTGTCTTTATCTCGACCCACAAGCTTTTACCCTATATCCTATTGAGGAAGGGGACTGATAAGACCAGCTGAGTGGGTGTCTGGTAGCTGGCCAAGGTCAGCCCACTGTAGTAGCATTGAAAACACTTTATAGGAAGTGAGGCTTGAAATGAGAGATACTTTTTAACACACTGTTTTTTTAAGCTCACTGCTGCAGATAGGAGAGCCCTAGAGCCCACAATCCAGGAAAAAGGGGAAAATAAATTATGATCAAGTGTCGTGTATCTGTAAAGTCCCAATAAATGCCTCAGACTCTTGACTTTGGCAGAAATTAATAACTCTACATGTAGTGTTTGCTGTTAGCTTTCAATCTGCTTTCTTTCTGTTTGAACATAGTATATCGCAGCTGACCAATATGAACGAGCAAGAGGAAGTGTTACTGGAACAGTTTGTGACTCTACCACAACTGAAACAAGTCATTACTGATAGAGATGAGTTAGTGAAAAGCATTGAAGAGTTGGCAAGTAAGATGTCAAAACATTAGCACCTATGGCTGTGTTCTTCGAACTGAATCCTTTAAAAAAGTAGTAATAGTGACTTTTATTTTACAGAAAAAAACTTGTTGCTGGAGCCTAGTCTCGAGACAAAAAGACAGATGGTATTGGATAAAGTAAGTAAACAATAACATCTTTTTCAGAAATATTAGTTGTAATATTCATTTTTTTTCAGGGGAAAAATGTTCTTTTTCTTCTTCCTTACAGTATGAGCAGCTCACACAGATGAAAGCAGCCTTTGAAAAAAAGATGCAAAGACAGCATGAACTTAGTGAGGTATAATCTCTATATCATGTTATTCCTTAAGAATGTTTAATTTTGCAGTTCTGGCTTTGTCCAGACTCTTCCTGAAGATGTGAATCACATTCCGATTAACTGCCCAAGCATATTAGAGGAAAAATAAGAAATTATGTGCAATAAACAGAAACAAAGTGTGAGGTTTATAAGAACAGATGAGTGAATATACTGGTTTAGATTAGCAGCTCATCTGCTTCTTGAGTGGATGCCTTTTCCTTTCCTGTCTTCCTCTCCACAGTCATTTCAGGGGTATTTAAAAGCTGAACAGTAAGTGATTTTTTTACCTCCTTATACTTCTCAGGTTCACTACTGAGTTTCAAAAGTAGCTCCTATGTATTGAAGACATGTAAAATGCTAGCTCTACTCAGAAATCATGCACTTGAGAACCTTTCAGATTTCCTAGTCAGATGCTTTCTGCAGTGTAGGGTAGAAGCTGAAAAGCTTTCTACGTTTGTGAGAATGATTCTTAATCAAGACCTAAACTAGCAACACTTTTCTCACATTGAATCCTTTCTAGTTTAAAAAGCCATGCTATTTCTTGGAGATGAAGCTTCATCTTGCCACTTAGGCTTTTATGTAATAATAAATGCTCTGTTCACATATTCCATATTTATGTAGTCATTTATCTTTATTATTGGAAGTGTAGCTTTTGGTGGACAGTTTAATATTACATAGGAGTTTTTATTTTCTTAGAGTTGCAGTCCAAGTGCTCTGCAAGCCAGACTTAAAGTAGCTGCTCATGAAGCTGAAGAGGAATCTGACACTATTGCAGAAGACTTCTTGGAAGGCAAAACTGAAATAGATGACTTTCTTAGTAGTTTCATGGAAAAGAGAATGGTATGTAATATACAAATTATTCTAATCTGAGACATACACAAAACATAGTGAATAAATTTAAGACTTAGAGTTTGAGCAGTCATGTGATACAGAACAGTGCTTTCTTTAGTAAGCTCCAAAAGAAAAAAAAAATATACCTAAGTGGCTTCAGTCTATTTAGGATATCACCTGCATTCTGAAGGCACATATTTTTAAGGCAGGAGTGCAAAGGTCTCCTGCATTAGACCCTAGTCTCGCATTGTTGGAGGTGGTTTTGTGTTACTTTCTTCTGTATCCAGACAGATATTCTATAGATATAGGGAAGATAGCCACATGCACAATTTAAAATATGCTAAGCAACCTTAATGTTTAATTTATTAAATCTCTTCAACTATTCTATTGATGTCTATCACCAAATAAGTAACTGAGGTTAAAAAATCACTGTTCTTGCTCATGCTGTGACCAGAGCAACTTACCAGGTAGTGCACCTTTCCTTAAAGTTGCCTAATAAATGCATTTCATAACATAGGAAAGAATTCTCTTGTAAGCAATTGTGGATGGAATAATGTTATCAATATAGACAGTTGTTCAGCCTGAAGCTTGGAAGGGAGGTGGTTCACAGGGCTTTCCTTGTTTAAAGAGCATGGAAAGTAGCTACATCATTAAATAGAAACTGTAGTATGCATTATAGAAAAAATTCCTTTTAGCATTCACTCTTCTTACGTGTTGTTTTGTAGCTCTGCCACTGTAGACGAGCCAAAGAGGAAAAACTTCAACAGGCAATAGCAATGCACAGCCAATTTCATGCTCCGCTATAGGTAAACTGCTGGTGTAATATTTGTGGTGAATTTATTTTTTTTTTTTTTTTTTTTTACAATTTACCTCATTGTCACATACATGCAAATTGCTAACTGCAGATGGATTAGTTACAATGCTTAGTGTTCTAACAGTGCTTTCTGTGGAAATCAAGATGCAAGTATGTACCGCATCTGTTGTTAGTTGCATTTAAAACTTAATTTCTGGAGGAGTTAAAATATCTAATTATGGAAATTTGTCTTTACAGACTTCCTGCAAACTACACCTGCCAAGAGAATGAGTGAAAAACCCAATAAAGCACACTTTTTAGTAACTATTATTTGCAAATAAGCATTTCATCTTATATGGTTGTATTTATAGAAAAGATTGTATACAGAGTGGGGATCGTTTTTGTACAAATTAGAATGTCTCTTTATATTCCCATTGTACTCAAGAATCCTTCTATTGCAATCTTTGCACTAATTTCTTGTATTTATTGTTGATAGTTCTTATTTACGTTCCTGCTGCTATACTCCATTTCTCAGAGATTAAATATCTAAACATAGAATTTTGACTAGCTTTTTACATTTTTATAAAAACATCTTTTGTATTTTGAACTCTAAACATAGGTTTGGCTTGATCTGTGGAAGAGTTTGAGATATGTGGTGATAGGACTTTGGAAACTGAAGAAGTTCGTAATTGCATATTGTCAGTGAATTCACAAGCTGTCTTTTCTTGAAGCCAAAATGTTCAAGACACGTTTTTTTACTTTTAAGTAATAATACAAAACTAAGTATAACTTGTATTGTGTTTTGGATAAATAGATTTGGATTAAGCAAAGGATGTGTTGGAACAAATTATATTGGAAACAACGTAGAATAAATGATCTCTGTGTAGATTTGATATCTTGCTCAGTAGCACTGATGCACTTGGTATCACGAATGGCTTGTACCTACCACTGTAATTAAAAACAATTCTCATCTAACAATTTCATTTTCATATCTGTTTTTACTTAAAGGAAAAACAATCAGGTCACCTCCCAGTTTGTTTTATGCAATATGAATATGTTCATCATGTGAGGAACTCAAAAGCACTTTACAAAAACTAGTTCTGAAGTTCTTTGTGACGTAGCAGTTATTTTTTCCTAATGTTAAGGAACAAAGAAACTTATTTGGCTGGAGTTACGTAGTGTGTTATTTTAAGCCAGTTATAGAATTTGGAAGTGAGACTTAATTTTGCTCTTTAATCACTGAATCTTACTCTGGTGAGCTGACCTTTTTTTATGATGGGGGTATAACTGGTGAGAATGGATAGGACCAAGTGCAGTATTCTAGAGGAGTACAGCCCCTAAATACATGCATGTATGTTCTCTCTTGCTCTTGGAAAAAGCCACATTCCTTTTTTTAACCTTGTCAGTGCATTAGGTTTTCATGGAGACATTCAAGTTCCAGAAGATCAGAAGGCATGGTACAGTTCTGAGAGATAAATAAGATAAACTAATTAACTGATTAACTACTGTATCAGGAATCCTGCTTCTTGTCAGGAAGTCGTCTTGAGATAAACCTCTTAGCCAAGACCCTGCCTTTGTGTTACCTAGATAGGGTCACAGAACACCACAGATTCAAGTCTCAAACTAAAGCATGTCAGTCCAAGTGAGTACTTTTCTGTCTCACTAATCTTCAGTCAGTCCTAAGCTCAGTGCTCTTCCAGCAAAATACGATGAGGTATTTCTTGTGAATTGGAGAAAAATGAGTACATTTGGAGTTACAAAAATCACCTAAATGCAAGAAGTCTGTTTCACAGGCAAGTGAATCTTCAAGTGGGTCTTTAGTCTTGGCCCTGTCATACTTTACAGCCCTGTGGTTGCCTGTCTTAAGCTACTGCCTTTCAGGGCAAGTAAACTATTCACTGGTATTTGATGGGATTTTTCTTTGTAAAGCTGGTCCAAATTCTGAGGTTAGATTTCATAAGAAAATAAAACTGTGGTCCAAATCAAAGAAGATACTTAGGTGCCTGAAAAAAACCAAACAGGTTGTAAGTGCCATGGTTAAGCAATAATTTTAGAGTATCTTCAAAAAAAAACATTTCTACTGACTGTGTATAGAACTGCTTATATATTGACATCGCACTTCTGTGTGCTAACTAAAGCCCTTATTAAAAATGAGATCACACAGGTTTCCAAATGGTTCTGAACTTGCGACTCTGAGTAGTGTGATTTCTGCAGCTCTGAAGAAGAGTCAGATTTAAGTCATCAGTGTTACCTTCTTGTCAAACTCCCATCTATTTTTGTGCAGAGTGTCCAAGTTGGTTTGGATCTTTTCCTGAGTATCTAGCTAACTATCTTAAAGACTAAAAACACAATTCTGTACAAGGCTGCTTTTTTTATTGTTGTTTCTTCCTTGTAAGCAGAGAAAGGAACAGCTGATCAAACATCTGGTGCTCTTACTGAGTTGGGCTAATATCTTTATACATTTTCTAATGGCATGGAATGACGGACTTATGTTCTCATCTGCCTCCTCCTATTGAATGTTATGTGGTGTATGATGGTGCTCTACTGTGACTGAATTCTCTAGGCAGCTCACCTTCAGGGGATTTGCTTCTCAAACCAGTACAAGTTCTCAACATTCCAGCTTTTCCTCTTATGTTACTTCTGTGAGCAAATCTACAAATCCAGAACTTATACTTGAAGTCCTTCTGATGGTAGTGGAGGAGAGTCTAGAACAAAATATCACTGTTCAATGCAAGTTCTTACTAGGGTGTTTCTTGTTCAGGGATATGAAAGTTTAAGGTCTTCTTTCGCCCTTTCTATTATCTCTCTCATATCATTGTTTCTATTCTTAGGATTTTCCCCCTATTTTTTAGCCCCTTCTGCAGTCACAAACCCATCCTGTAGAAAAGAAACACAGAAGGCTCTGTATTCAACAATGGTGCACTGGGTTAATTATAGGTGTCTTGGCACATGCAGGAATGGCCAGCCTGTTTCTGGCCTTGAAAGGTCAGGCCAGCCTGGTGCTGGGTTTTGGTTTTGTGGGTTTTTTTTTCTTTTCTTTTAGTCCTAGACTGGTTGTGCCAATGAGAACATTTAATGTTTTTTACTTATAGGTAATCTTCATACTTTCATCAGAAGGCTTAGTAGAAAACTGATAACGCTCTGTCAGAGTTAGATTTTTTGGCTTCTAGCACGCTGGTAGTTCACTGTTAAGTGCATTCCTTACCTTATTTTGCCGAATTGTGGCACATAGATGTAAATCAGCTTTAAAAAATGCCCCATGAAGTGTAAGATGTCAGCAGCTGTTAGATGCATATTCTAAAATCTTTTGAAAGATGTCAAGTAAGCTCTTAAGCAATTTGGATTAATAGGCTACATACAGTAACTTGTTTCTGGAGAGCCTTGCATTGAGGCTGAGGCATTCTGCCAAGTGGAAAACTGAAATAAATGAGCAAGAAATATAAGAGTAAGGAGGTAGCTTGTCTCTGGTGTTGCAGTAGTTTGGGGTGGGAGGAGGGTACATTCTGTATTGTAACTGCTAATTGAGTCTGGGTTTTGCCTGATTTTAATATCTGGTCTTACTGCTAAATATTCCTTATAGCTGAGTTTAGGCCTCTTGTTCCTCCCTGAGTCAAGTGACTACTTAAATCCAGAACTGAGTTCTCCATATAGCAATTGTAACTATTGCAGACCAGAGAAATTTTTAACTGTAAGTAAGTCTGAAATTAAGTAGATCTGATTTTAGGGTGACCTTGTATACAGCTGGCGTTAATGGTATGTTCTGCTAGGGCTTGTAGAAGAAAGTTTTCCTAGAGTTCACAGTGTATTTGACATGCTGACCTTTTTGAAAGACAAGGATTGTCAGGTACATACGTCTATGCTAAGCCACCACTACAAGTAAGATACTATAATTAAATTAGTTCTAAGCAGTATCTAATGATTTGCTGTAGTTCTGTTGTTTGCTCTGTGCATACTTCTGCAGCTTTGCCACTTTGGACCTTGACCAAATGCAGAAGTTAGAAATCTTTTAGTCTTGTTACTGTTCAAATTCTTACTACGCCCTTCAAAGACTAGGATAAATGTTTCTAAAAGAGAGGTTTAAGAGACCTTCAGGTAAAACTGCATTAAAACTCTGGCAACAAAGTTATATCAGTTATCACAGCCTTACTGTGTATATTATTCTCAACAGTAAATACTGTAATGTGTTAAACGTACAAATAAAGGCTTTGAGATTTTTAATATGTCTTGTAATTGTCTAACTTACGTATAGCTGGGCATTGCAGGACTTTGTTGGATAGATACAGAATTGTGTTAGAAACATGCAGTAATCTACTCGGGGCAAACTTTTGATGTTTATGTGTAGTGATTTGAGATTTTCCTGTTTAACCCTTTCAGCAGCAGTAGTTCTTGGAGCCACCTTCACTCAGATAGGCTTTGAAAAGCCATATTGCATCTCTGGCTACTGCTTTTGTAAATGCCTTGTTTTGGTCAGATACCTGTAGAGATCAAATTTATATGTAAGTAATAAGCTACAAAGAAAGCTTGTATATCAATAATAAGGGAATACTTTAACATAAAGCACTGTTTTCTTTTAGTCTTCAGAAACAGAATAAATTAATCTGAATAACCTTGGCAACCAGCAGACTTAAAAATGAGTCCTTGCCTGAATTCAGTCACAGCAATTCTGGTGAACCTATAAGGTTTCATTAGCTTCTTTCCAGAACAGTTTATATTAAAAGACCACTAAATTTTATTTTAAGTTTTAACATGATTTGATTTGCTGCCTGCACCTGCTTTACTGGCAATTTGAAAAATATAAGTGAAGTTGAATGCTTATTCTACCTTTCATTCTCATCGCTCCGCTCGAGCAATGTTTCTGGCCTCTCTGCATTCAGGGTTTGCTGTATGCTTGGCCCTAGATCTTTGGCAGATTTTTCACTGGTCTTGCTTAGTACTGCGGTAAGTTGACCTACTTTTAACTTACCCTGCCACATGTTCCTCCCTTCCCAAATGAATTGTCAGTGACTTACCTATCCTTGGAGGATTTTTCAGGCACTGTGGTGTTTACCTGTCTGCACTACAGGCTGGGAGGGTGACCAGCCAGCCTTCAGCCTATGTGCAGAAGCAGCCCATTGCTGGGTTTGCGGTAAATTTGAGTGGACTCTATGCAGATCAGGGCAGCATCCACATAAAAGCACCAAGTTAGCTGGTCAACAGTGACAAAGTGCTTATCTTCATTGTAAAGACTACTTCCTTGTTGTTGCTGGGTTTTAGTTGTTCTTAGTTTGTGTCATCAGACATCTTTCATGCTATGTAAATTGGTGCTCTGGCTTGCCCCTGTCTTCAAAGAATGTGGTTCCCTGCCTTGCTGCTAATTTTAAAAATATCTTCCCTGCCTCCCCCCTTTTACTTGTTTTTTTTCCTTTTCTCTCCTTACTTTTAATGATATCCTTCACTCTGAGTTGTGCCCTCCAACTTTTTAATTTTATTTTTCAGCTTTTCAGAATCCATTACTAGTTCACCACCTTTGTCTACATCTTGTATAGAGCTACCAATAAAAGCAGCTAGTGAATACATTTTCTTTCCATTCTTTAGAAGGTGATCTTTTGTAGAGAAAACTTAAGCTGTTTGATTCCATTGCCTTCAGTGTCCTTTAGATGCGCATTTTCATGCTAAAGAACAGCCTGAACTCAGTGAGGCTAAAATTACACCACAGAAATCTATAATGCTCTTCTAATGATTTCTTTCCAGTGGTTTGTTAGGTTCACATGTGTCTTATTTCAAATAACAGTGGGCTCATGCCAAATTTGCAAGGATTTGAAGCAAAGATTCTCATAAGGCTACAAGAAATCCGTGTAGTTCATAGTGTGGTTTTCTCATACTTTTTCACAGCTTAACTACTGGATTCAGTTACCGACGTAGGAAGATACAAAAATCCCTTGATCTCAGTGATAAAAGTGCCTCTTGAGTAAATGAAGAACTATACTACAAAAATTGGGAAAGCAAATCTTTGTTTCATTCAGTGGTGTGAAATAACGTAACACTAAATAACCTAAGTGTTTATTTGAAAGTGTTTCTCAGCAGGCTAATAGTGCCACAAATACATACATTACAATGAAAACAGTAGTAGCTAATGCAGAATTCTGAGGCCTGAAAGACACATCACAGAGGGCTGCTAAGGCTTGATATGAAATGTAATGTTGATATTTTAGTTGTAAAGCTACTTACAAGGAGTTGCATAAGCGATATGAAGACAATACTTGGAATTTGCATATATTCCTGTTCTGCATTTTTCTAATCATGTCTAATAGGATACAATACCATCATACACAATTTTACATTTTAAAGATGTGCAATAATATTGCCCATTTTCAAACTCATCTTTAGGCAGAATATCTGTGTGTTTTGTTCTTGTTGCTGACTTTGCTGCATGTTTCTTTAGTTTGAGAAAAAACATTCAAAACCCCCTTTGATACTGTAGATTTTACAGGATATGTTCAAAATATGAAACATTTTTAAAAGTGCATTTTTAACATTTTTAAAATCAGGGCTTTAATTTATTAAAAATTCATAAAGATTAGAAAACAGAAGGCTAGAGTCTCGACAAAGTATAAATTATAGCTGTATTTATTTCAGTTGAGCTTCACTGATTATCAAATTGAGGATCTGGTCTTTCCAGTATAACATTAAGATAAATCTTGATGTTAGGAATTGAATTATTTGTTCAAAGACAGCAGTTCCCTTAAGAGGATTTTAATAATACTGAAGTTTACCTACACATTTTTAATAACATATGTTCATAGAACAGAATGAAGAGCCATTCCATAAAAGCAGACTGAATATTAAAATCTAAAGCTTCTAAATTGAGGCATATTTATATAATTAAATTCTGCCTGTATGTCTGTATTAGAAGGAGTAGTATAAAATGCAATCAAAGTAAACTTACATTACTACCACTTTGCTTTACTAGAGTTCAATACCACATTGTCTCCAAGCAGGTAAGAGCAGCCATATGAATTATATTTTTAACTGCTTGTTTTAATTTAAAAAAAAAAAAAAAAAAAAAAAAAGACATTTGGAAGAATTACATCCTGATATGGAAGCCTTTTTAGCGAGTTACAAAACATCCCAGTTTTTAAATGTTTTTTTCAGTGGTTTACTTCTGAACCTATGATTACAAAAGCTATTACTCCTACTCTTAAAAACTACAAAAATTCTTCAACCAAATGAGTTTAAACTTTCTGTTGTGGTGAATCAGTCTTTTTCTTAAATTATCATTGCCATACTATGTCCAGGTCAGCAAATACTAAAACGGAAATTTTGTATGAGGACTAAAAAAACCCCTTTGTTTGTGGTTAGCTTATTTTGAACAATAAAATTTGAAAGAAATATTCTTTATAACAGTTCCCTTATGGGCATAACCTTCCTTTAATTCTGAATTTGGAACCATACTTTCATAAGTGATTTTAGATTCCCTGTTCTCTTTACTGTATAGGTACCTCACTTCCACTCACATAAATCATTTTAAAATAGAATCAAAATAGGCTGGAGAATTTGGGAGTTTATTACCCTTAAAATTTTACCTTTATATCTTATGTATACAGTTTGGAACAAGGATAAGATAGAGAGGCTAGAGTATACTTTGTGGTATACCTTTACCACAAAGGCTGTGTAAGTATTGTTATATTCCTTGACGTTTTGCTCACAGAAACTACTGAATTTCCAACCCTAGTTGGGAGTTGAGTAAAATGGGATACATTTACATGCAACAGCTGCTTACTAAGGGACATTTTTGCAGGATGAAAACTTAGTTTTCCCTAAGCAAGCCTGTCCATTTGTTAGTTTTACTTTGCCTTAAAGGACTCTAGTAGGAGAATATGCAAAATAATTGTTGGAATTCAAAATTTAACACCTCCCATGAAAAAAAGTGAAGAGTATACACAATATGTCTGATGGCAAAATAGCTCTAAAAAAATAAGTTTTGACTGATTCACCAGTAAGGCTAACACTAATGAATCTTCAACCTTGTCCCTATGGGTAAGAGAGTACTTTGGAATTTCACATCTTTGGAGAAGAACTATTATTTTGTACAATAAATAATTATGGAAATGTACAAAGTAAGGAATAATTATGTACAGCATTGATAAAGTTAAAACAAACACCACATTGGCTTAACTAAATGTAACAGCAGATACTACCTTTCTGAAGCATTACATCTTAAAACTAATAATGGCTTGTTCTGCTTAGATCTTTACTTACACATTGCACAGTTCCCTTTCTTTGGATTATTTCTTCAGGCCACAGACCACTCCCATGCTTCATCCGATGAAAAGATGCCATTCCAGACTCTGAAAGATTCAATTTCATCTGTCTCCTTGCTGTTGTTAAGGTATTTCAGACTGCCAGAAATACAGCCTCATCAGAATCCTTGCCACTGTCTTCACTAGGCAAACAGCCACCCCCACTTGGGGACCTACAGCTTAAGTCCTCCACACCAGACTCCTGGTCACTGTTAGCTGAGAGGTCAGGATCAGAGCTTTTCAGGTTGTCCTGTGTCAAAATCAGGGCTGAATCTTCTTCATCCCCTTGAGAAGGGCTCCGGGATGGGAATGATTTCAGATCGTTGCTGTACTCCTGGGGAGTGTTAGCTAAGCTGTTGTTGGAAGTAGAAAGCCCTAACTGTTTGCTTTGGTCTTGTTGTTTACTCTTGACTTTATTTTCATTTAATTGTGATTTCTGAAGATTCGCCAATCTCTGAAATAAAGGAAACAGTTTCTATTACATGCACCCATTCAGGGCCTAGTAATCCTCATATGTGTCTTTGCCTTTTCAAAAACCAAAGCACAACACTAAGGTCAGAGCCCAACCCAACTGGCACCCTTTAAAACTGCCTGTTTGTGTTTCTGGAGTATGAGAAGTGCACAGTTTATCACAAACCAATGCTGACTTACAGCATCCTTCTGAGTTACAGAAGAATGTGAAATTTATTTTCATGCTGGAAAAGGATGTAGCATGTAGGGGACTCTGCAGTGCAGGGAGTTGGGTTTCATTTACCATCAGTTAAGTCTGGGGCATCGCGATCAAGGGTTTATTACCTCTTCTAAGACCTCCAGCTCTTCTTCTAGCTGCTGAGTTTCTTCCTTCACTGCCATCAGATAATCAGTAACTGACTGTCGAGGATGCAGCCCCTTTTCAAAGCGGTTGTACATACCACTCCAGAACCTGGAATTGAAGAGAAGGTCAGCAATTTTCTCATTTGGTGAGGTGGCCTCAGGCGACTTAATTGCACAGGTTTATTCTTCAGACACAAGTTGTCCTAAACGATCCATCCACAGATTATTCATCATCAGAGTGCATGCACATAAGTTCATTGAATATTTGGTAATGGTTCATTTGCATTGGCTCTGTCCTGAAGATTCAAGTCTGTGGTAATAGACAGCTTGAACCAATTCTGATACACAACAGAGAGGTGAATGTACCTTTGACTTAGATCACATGGTTGAGGGTGAACGCAAACTTTTGCTGTATTATTTTCATATTCTACACTATGGGCTTTAGAGCAATGGCACCTATAAAACAGCCAAGGTTAGAGACAGTTTTTCGTAATCCTAGTTCTCAATCGTTGTTTAACTTCTGTGAAGTCAACTTTGAAATTCTATGTGCTTGTGTTTGTCTAGGGCTGGGACGGGGGTAAAGTGCAGCTAGTTCACAGGTTTTTTTTCCTATGTAAAGACGAGTTAAATATCAGGAGTAAAAACCAATAAAATTTAAACTGACACTTTAAACTGGCCTCTGGAAATTGCATGAAACATATGTTGGCAAGTTCTCTTCCTGTTCTTTGGAATTGTTTGACAAACCCTTAGTTAAACAGATTAGTTGATTTTTCATTTTCAGGAGGAAAGGACTCGAACTGTGAGTTCATAGCTTACTCTAGCTTTCCTTCTGTGTTCTCTCTTCTGGCAATACATGGCCACAGCCAGACTCTGTGTAGGTAACTAGTTCACCAGACAGATTAAGTAACCGAGAGATCTGCCCTCAGCTGCAGCTGTCTAGCCAAGTAGCTGACGGGTATTTTAGGAGTCTGTGCATGCTCCTTGGTTTACTGTTCCTACCCCAATAGTATACTATTTAAGTCACATTCCCTCTTAAGTTTGTCATCTGATAGCTCATGCATGGAAATCCTTATGCACCCAAGTAATTCCATTAAAATCAACAGGATTACTCATCTGATGGAGGATCTGCTGTATCAGTACTTCTTTTATAAACCCCATTATCCTAAAGAATACAACGAATGACTGTTTTTAAATTGTTTTAAAGTGGATGTGGCCTTGAACAGTAGATGTGAAAGAATTAAATTTCTGTCATTTAGGATATTTACTGACTTTTTAACAGGTACTTTTACTTGCAATTGGAAAACAAGCTGATCACAGTTTTCATGAAATTCTAATCAAGTTCTCCTTAAGTTTGTTATGATTAATGGCACAAGTCATTCCTCAAGTGAAAATGTCAATACTAACATTTCTAAAATTATCATATTTTGTTACATTTTGAAAAAAGATATCAAAACTTCCTGTGTATACTTTGAGGTGTAAGAACCACACGAGGAAGCCTGCTTTTTGTTTTACTAAACACTTGTTTTAGCAATGAAACCATATGATTTCTTGAAATGTCCTTTTTTATTTTTGCCACCAATTGATCTAAATAACCATCACAAAATCTCTTCAATGGAAGATGTTTAAGCAAATTTAAATTTAGAAACCACACACAAGAACAGAACTAAAAGAGCAGTTTCTCAGTGGAAGAAGTAACCATGAAACTAGGACACACAACTGTCAATATAGCTTTAATCTTAAGCTTCTTTTCAGACTAATACTCTGTTGTGGAATGGTGCAGAGGTGTTGGCTGATTATGAGCAGACAAGCAATGAACATACTGCATCTTAAACTAAATTTACTCTCTAAAAGCTACCTTACAGAATGAGAAATACTTAAATACAAAGCCACTCCGTTCTGTACTAACACATCCTACAACTCTCAGTAGCAAGTGATACTACCTACTTGTACAAGAAGTTGCATGGAGCCATCTGTGGGCGCCGGGTCCCTTGTTTTTGGCTGTGGTCTGATCTATACAAAGGATTCACGTAATCAGCACGATTTTTCCACAAGTGAGCCCACAATGAATATGTTCGTTCTTGGATTCTGAAAAAAATATGTTAAATAAAAATATATTAAAGTCTCTACTACAATTCAGATATAGCTGTAGCTTAAAAAAAGACTTTCTAGTGCTCTGTGCTAGTACTTAGTAAACAGCTTTATACTTCCTTAACAGAATTACACTTAAATTATAAGTATAGAAAAAAAGAGACTCAGTTCCTTTGTTGGTCACTAAAAGTAAATCCAGTCCATTTCCCATAAAGTGAGAGCAGCTGGAGAAAGAAGGTAGAGAGACAGGTTTCTTTGCGAGATGGAGAGGATCGGTTCCATAAAATTAGTTTTCCAATTGATTTCTACACTAATGGGAGCCCCACATTTAAAAGCACAACTGCTATGATTTCTCCTTCAGTCAGGTTTTGGGATATGATGACCTGTGAGGGTTTAGATTTTAAATGGACTGTGGCACTGAGGGTGCTCTGCATTTGAGCAGTGAAAGGAACTGGCAGCAAGCAGTAACTCTCACCTTCTTCTCCTTACTACTGCTGACACGATCTGTATGCATGAGAAAAGCAGTGGGCATCGTGATGTACCTGAGGAGCCAGGGCCTCAGGAAGCAGTTATGAATGCATCAGCACTGCCAGGAATGATATTATTGTCTCTGTTTGGGCTAATACATACTTGCTTTGGGGCCAAACAGCAGGACAGTTCTGAGGGGTCAGGACTAAAGTGTCCTGACATGAGATCCAAAGACAGGCTAAAACACAGAAGAGCAGTGACTCTTAAACTGAAAACTTAACTAGAGTTAGTATCATCTTGTATTACAGCTACGGTGACAGCTTGCCTTGTATGTTGTTAGTGCTGCAATAAAGGTAGGGCCACATGGCTGACGGGCTAATGCTCTTGTCAGTTTTCACTAATCCCTGTCACGTACATGGTGGATTACACTCCCAGCAGAGCCACATTGCAGAGGATCAACTTTTTTCAGTATTAATCTCTATTGCCAGAAGACAACAGCCAAGAAGTCTATGCTGCACTCCGTGCCTTATGAAAGCACATACATGTAGACTGACAAATGCCTGACTCCTCAACACAACACCCACAGACCCCAGAGGTAAATATACTACTAAAGGACAGGCTTTCATACTTCAGCTCTCGTCTCTCCTTCTGGCTGTTACACAGGAAATTCCCAAACTGGCAAGAATAGACGTGGTGCTGTATGTGGATAAGGAACCTCTCATTGAATTCAAAGGCACAAGGAAACTGTTCCATTAACTGCCAAACACACTCAATGAACTGGTCAATAACAGGGGATATCTCCTTCGGGTCTCCGTCTAAATTTCCATACCTGAAATAAGACATGACACATTCAATTATAACCTGGAATTCTCTAGGAAAACTGAATTAACACTAATAAAAGCAAACTCCTCACTCCTAGGGTGCAAGTTACATCATAGGCATTCATTTCTATAATCTCAACTGCTAGAATATTTTTTTACTTACAAAATTGATGCAAGATTCATGGAATAGAATGAAGGCAGAATTTATAAAATACAAAAAAAAAAAATTATGGGTGTCTTGCTGCCTTACAGCTACTAACAGCTGGTTGCTGCATAGGCATGTATTAATGCTATTAATACAAAGTCATACCACAGTAACATAAATCATCATAAGAATGGTTGCAATGACTTAATGACAAAAGTGTATCTTAGAGAGTTGCTCAACAGCAGACCATTCCCAAAACCAGAAAACTGAGCAGGAGAGGAAGAGAAGAACCTTGGCAGAAAACAGTTCAAAGCTGCCCTCTCTTGGTGCAATTTTTTGGAAGTGGGAAATGTTTACATGCTACTGTATCTGTCAAGTGAACGTCAGACTTTCTATCTATAAAAATGTCTGTTGCAGTGAGGTACATTGAAGAACAGGAGCCTGAAAATACAAAACACATAGAAGTATAAAATATTTTATAAGTCTACCTAATGGGAAGAAGTATTTTCAATAAATTAGTCTGCTTGTCTAGTGTATAGCTTGTGTGTATATATATATATAAATATATATATATAGCTTGCTGAGTGGAATTCCATAAACATCTAAAATTGAAACCTCTAATTTTGCTATCATTATTATACATCAAAGAGAGTATCACAATATAGTACTGCAAACCAAAGCTATCAGTGGTGATTACATTTCATAATACCTTTCACCTCTGATAATAATAGACAACTGACAGTATCAAATATACTGATTCCTGCTGGAATTTCACAGGTTGTGGAGCTACACAGATTTGATTTCCTGAAAGTTTTGATGGGGTTTTTTTGAAAGTAGAACATAAATTTATATTCAAATCAATCAATATAATGTAATTAAATGCCAATGTAAAATTGCATTTTATATTTTTACAGAACCTAAAAGGAAATACAAAAAAGAAAGGAAACGTGTATATTTATCCATATTTAAATATATGAAGTCTTGAAACATTTTCATTACATTATAGCATTTACATAATGGATATAGAAAATAATGTGTCCAAATAGATGATTTCCGGTTCCGTTTACCTGATGTTTCTGAACAAATCCTACTGCTTTTGTTAGAACAGAATGTAATAGCAAGAGTATATTTTAGTTAATAGACAACTGGCAGACATGCCTAAGATTAAGTACTGTCCTGGAAGACTTAGACTTTGCTGAACAGAGACTTACATGGGAAGTCCTGGCACTACTGAAAGATCTGCTGGAGTGCAAGGAGATTTTGCAAACCACATACATACTACTTTTCTCTCACATAGATCTTTCAATGCACGTAGCAACTGCAAGACCAGCACTCAGGATCCCCAATAGCAGTCTCAGAGTGCGTATATAAGAAAAGACTTATTTCACTTTGATTTTTCCAGGCACCTATATTACATAGTAGGAGAAAAGGGCATGGTGGTTTCCTGAGGGCATTCTGTTGGCTTTGAAAGGCTAAAAGGAAATAAAATTGGAATGGCAGTGGATACTGACTACATAAAAATATATACAGAAAACCTTACCACCACCTTACCTGTGGTTAAATTTATGACCAAAGGAAACCCAGTCTTTTTCAATTAACACCTAAAATGAGAATATTGCATTCAGTGTTGTGGAGCAGAGCTGACACATGTTGAAGCAAGCAGAAGAGTGGTGTAAACAAGAAGTACTGGAATCCCAGTTAATTCTTAGAATAAGCAGAAAAGTGACAAGCAAGAATAATGTAAGCAAGCAGTATTAGAATCCCAGATAATTTTTAGAATAAACAGAAAAATAATGAATGATAAGCACCACTGCAAACTCAGGAGAAAGTAGCACTCTTCATTGATGCAGGTAGGAAGCCAGTATTTCAACACAACTTCAATTAGTTTGATTCATCATTTTCTAAATAGGACCTAAAAATGTTTCAAACATCTTTTAATGCATGACCAGTAACCTGATAAGCATTCCTAGCTGCCTTGCCAGTGCTGGTTTGCTTGGAAAAGGAACAGATTTTCCAACATGGATGTTCATTGCAATCTAATGTCTAGGGAGCACACTCTTCTGAGGCTTAAAACTGCACTGAAAATGAATACAAAATTATGTTTGCACAAAAGCTCCTTGGGCTGTGAGAAAGTTTCTTGGTTGAGATTGGGAAACAAACAAACAAACAAGTTACCCAACTGATCTCCTCCATGAAATGATAACATTTCATACAGAAACTGGGAGACTGTAATTTGGACAGATATAGACCTTCCTTCATACTTAAAAAAACCCAAAACAACAAAACAAAACCCAAAACAAAAATCCCCCAACATTTAAGGGAAGTTTACTTTCCATTAAAACCAAAGATACTCATCTGAAATGAGGCCATAATTTTTTTTGTTTACTCTGTGAAAGAGAACCTGCTTACCATGAATCCTTTCATAGTCCTGTAATATGGATCCAATAGAAGACTTGCTACAGAGCAAACCTGGGCTGTCCTATCCCAGCCATCAGAGCAGTGAACAAGCACACTCACACCTTCCTCAGCCACAGCCTAAGGATACAGAAAAAGTCAGAAACTTCACAAGCAGGGAGAAAGGCAATGGTAAGAGAGGAACAGCAAGACAGCGCAGTACACATGGTATTAATGTGGGAACTGTGAAACCTTGTTAATTTTTTTAGTTCTACCACAGAGTTCTTGATTTCTGTTGAGTGTTACTCCTCTCATTTGAAAAGTCTTAATCTCATTCCACCCCATACAATATGTTGGTGGCAGCATCATCTTTTCATGCTCCACTACAGGAGGATGTGGGATCTGTTTCAATTAGAATACATCAGTCTGCTAGAGCAGACAACTACCTACAGCAGATTCAGATGCTGCTAATGCTCTAACACATGTACCAGCAAAAGAGCAGACATATTTGCAATATGGCTCTTAATTTTCCTTCTTGATGGTAATGTCAATAATGGCAATGGCCGTTTCCGATGCCAGCACTAGTGTGGATATTATTCCAGCACATTGCATTGCACACTGACAACAGACTTCTGAAGGTTTGTGGAGAAGTGTGTGGTATTGGTAAACTTCTCTATCTAATAATCAGGATTGAATCAGTATCTTTAATGTAAATAACTGGGGAGAAAGGATCCCATTTTATACATAAACACACAAAGACGACATCATACTAGGTTTTTCATAGTCTAATATTGCATTATTTTTGGAACTTGAGGGCTTTTTTTAAAATTCTAAGGGTTTTGGCCTTTGCCATTTCTAAAGAGAACTAAATTTAGGAAGCAGAGAAATAAAATGGGTTAGGAAAGATACTGCTTAGAAAAATAAACATTTAAGTTAAGTTTGGGCTTAATAGGGAACAAGGAATAATAATAAATTATCTATGTTTATCTCAAGAGACAAGTATATTCTACCAAAATAGAACCCCTGTGGGCAGGAGACCAATAACTGAGAACTGGGAACCATGCAAATAAGAACAGGTCAACATGCATGTCTGAGGAGGCACGAGTCTAGCAAGCATACGGACAAAGGATACATTTTTTTTTTTTGGACAGTATTTTAAGACTAGTCACTGGGGAAAAGTTGACAAGAGCTAAAGTAGGTGAGCTGATTTCTATAAACTACTGACAGCTAGTAGGACTGGGAGAAATAATAACGTGCATTTATCTTGCAGCTGCTGCTCAGGTCAGAAACTACAGTTGCCTGCTGAGCAGGAAGAAGCAAAGGAAGAGAAGCACACAGTTACTGAGGAGGGAAACTCATGGAGTTTTATCCATATAGTCATATGTAGGAGGTCATGTGAATAAAAAGGCCTAAAAGAAACTGTCATAGTAATCTGAAAAATAAGAACTGAAACAGTAAAAGGAAGAGCACAAGGAAAGGGGTAATAAAATTAAAACAACTGTTGGTAGATGACAAATATCTGCATTACTTTGGATAAGATTAGGAGAAATAGTTTCTTATCAAAGCTAACAATTGTTTTCTGAAAAAGTTCTCAAGTATGTAAGAGTAGAAGCTGCTAGAGAATTTGGCCATAGTAATACATGGGAGTTGGTTTAGGAGGTGAATTGGTTTGGTCACTAAATAACTCAGAGGGGATAACACAGTACCTAATATTCCTGCATTACAGCTACCATGTGAAGAAGTAGTCCTCAAACAGAAACCTTCAACAAAGAAAATATCCAGAAACCAGTGGAGGAGACGGGAAATAGGGAAAGGAACAGTGACAATCACGGCTGGGGAGTAAAGTAAGGGCATTCAGATTCCTGGCGTAACAAGATACAGGCTAGTAGAGGCTTTAGTACATCTGAATTCTTTGGTGAAAATAACACATATGATTTTTTTTACCACATCAGCAAAATGTCCACACGAAAGCAGCTAAGAATCATCTGTCCTCACATATAAAGCATTGCAAGACGGGTTTTTTCTAGATACAACATCACAGAAGAAAACAGAAGTTACCCACGAGCAGAGAATTTAGTCCTCACTTTCTGTATCTGGTTAGGCCAAATTTTGTTCTCATTTTACACACTTTACCTTTGCAATAAAAATGCCGGCATCCATAATGGCTTTGATATGCTTCAGCCAGCCAGAATTTTCTAGGCCCCACAGAAAGTCGCTCATTGAAGGCGATTTCAGCTCACAAACTGCAAAATAAGCTACATCTTAAATGTGCAGTAATTATAGTCATATATGCTTTCATTGACTGTTCAACTTAAGTTATCTCTTCAGATATCTCCTGTGTAAAACATTCATCTTTTGAAAAGAATGGCTACTTCACAGTCAAACTTCATCATTTTAAAAAAAAAAAGCACATATTTAAGAAATGGGGCTGGGTCAGATGTCACCCAATATGTTGATTTAAGTTAAAAAGAGAAGCTGTTACAAAGCCTGTTGCAAACAGTTTACCAAATACATCCTTCTGTGCAGCACAGATTTTCCAAAATTGTTTTGAGAGTGAAGTTTTCAAACCCATGAGAGGGGATCTTCTGTTGAATAATGAGGGCTTGGAAACAGAAAGCATACAATTCCTGCTGCCGGGCAGGCAGAGAGCCACCTAAATGGTGCCACAGCCTCCTGTGCTCAGCCACGTTTGCTGATGAAGCTCTGTTAGAGCAGGCCCACCAAACCCAACCTTCAGCATCACCACAGATGATGGGGTTTGAGATGAAGTGATTCACTCAATAGTTCTCCATCCCTGAATGAAACATTAATAAAACTTCACTTGTAGCCAGAAAGTATTCTGATGGTGAGGAAAAGCCATAATTCATCAAGGAAAATAATTTCCTGAAAGCTTTCCAAGTGCTATGCCATGCTTAAAAAAAAAAGAAATAATCTCCCAGTTTTTAAAACATCATGTTTCTATCCTGCTGTATCCAAGTGTCTATTCTTTTAGTATTACAGAGTTTGTGACATCAGAAGAAAAAAAAGGGCAATCAGAATCTAATTCAGATACATCAATCCAGCAGCAAACAAATACTCAATAATATTTGATGCAATCTATTTTCAACAGTGAGATACTAAATTCACCCCATAATTTACACATTTGTTTTGATCCATGTAGACTTACGTTGTATTTTAAGGAAAAGGATACTAACCGGTGAAACACATTTAAGGAATACAGTGAAAAATGTCATGGTTTTTACTGAGATAATGTATGTTCTGTGAATTAATAATGTCTTAGTAGGTCTCTTGTCCTCTGGAAATCTTCTAAAAGACTCAGTTAGTTATGGACATTATGACCAGTGGCAAAAGTTTAGTTTCCTTCAACGTAACTGGAATTTAATTTCACAAGCCAAAGTCAGAGTTTATACCACATCTGAACGTATCGGACTGTCTCAACTCCATTTAATACAGAGGCAAAATAGCCTAATGTGTCCATACAAAGTCTTGCAATCTTTGCGCATAGGGCCTCTTCCAGATGGTTATTTTAAAAGTAATTTTTGAAGGATATTTATAAAAATGCATAGCTGGCAGGACTGAAAGCAAGCAGCTTTTCACATGATTAATGCTCCTGTGCAGATGGAAGCATGACCAATTAGTAGCTCAATTCTTGCTGAAGCTGCTGTCTCTGTTTACAAAAGCCCAAGGTAAGGCTGAAATAGTGTTTTTCTCATTCCCACTACCAAATTAGAGTCAATATTTACTGACCACTTCACTGAGCAAAGTTCAGACTGTCCTAAAGGCATGTATTTCACGTGATTTTGGCTGCCAATCTGGACCTTAATACTGAGTTCAACTATTAATTCAATTATGAAGCTTATCCTAAGGGAAAAAGGTGTTTCCATCTCAGCGGAAAAGGTACTAAAATTCCGGAGAAATAAGACCTGCTCCATCCACTGCATGGGAAAAGGAAAATCAAGAGCCCCTGGGCAGGGCTCATAGCAATGCAGCAGTGCTTCCTTCCCCAGGAGGGGAGGAAGAAACAGACACATGGTGGAACCACCTCTCCCACTAGAAAAAGTACTAAAGGAGGATGCTGGAGCAGTTCCCCTATTTCTGGCAGGATGGCCATAGGTAGAGGAAAGAATAAACTCTGTGGACCAAACCCTCAGGGTCTTCCTGGCTGATCTGTCACTGAAGTCCAAGGATCAGAGGTCTGCTCTTACATCAGCAACTACTGCTCCGGCATGAGGGGAGGAGAAGCTCATATTTGCTGTTTAAATACAGGCAGAGAGCATGTGGGGTCATCATCTCAATGCACAACAAACAGGGGTCAAATCTTGGTTGGCTCCTGGATGTACAGTAAAGCTTACCCCATCACAAATGCCAAACAGCAGCCTCAGTCAGCCCTGAAATTAATACCAAGAAAAGTCCTCATGCAACATTTCCTTCTAATAACAAAAACTATTTCAAGGAGGTTGCCTGGAGGATCAAAATTATCACAAATATGTTCACATACACCTCTCTCTAAATGAAAAAAAGAAATCAATACTATACTAAAGCAATATGAAACAGCGGAGAAAAAAGTAAAAGTATGGCCTGCATCACATGTCACTGCTGGTTTTCATAAACTGCTCTTATTTGAAAATAGAGCACAGCTCTTCTGTCATGGAAAATGTAAGCCTTTCTTAGATCTAAAATTCACATCTGCATACAAACAATAGAAGACAGCTGAATAAAAGGGCATGGACAGAGCATCAAGTCAAGGACAGCTAGATCAAGCTGATCAAGGAGGTAACAGAAGGTAAATACTGAGGTGACATGAAGTAAATGCTGAGAGTCTGTGGGCTGACCTGCTGGAGAGCAGCATAGGGGAAAGGGACCTGGGGGTCCTGGTGGACAGCAGGATGACCATGAGCCAGCCATGTGCCCTTGTGGCCAAGAAGGCCAATGGCATCCTGGGGTGTATTAGAAAGGGGGTGGTTAGTAGGTCAAGAGAGGTTCTCCTTCCCCTCTACTCTGCCCTGGTGAGGCCACATCTGGAGTATTGTGTCCAGTTCTGGGCCCCCCAGTTCAAGAAGGACAGGGAACTGCTTGAGAGAGTCCAGTGCAGAGCCACAAAGATGATTAAGGGAGTGGAACATCTCCCTTATGAGGAAAGGCTGAGGGAGCTGGGTCTCTTTCGCTTGGAGGAGACTGAGGGGTGACCTTATTAATGTTTATAAATATGTCAAGGGTGAGTGTCATGAGGATGGAGCCAGGCTCTTCTCAGTGACATCCAATGATAGGATAAGGGGCAATGGGTGTAAGCTGGAACATAGGAGGTTCCACATAAATGTGAGGAAGAATTTCTTCACAGTGAGGGTAACAGAGCACTGGAACAGGCTGCCCAGAGAGGTTGTGGAGTCTCCTTCTCTGGAGACATTCAAAACCCACCTGGACATGTTCCTGTGTGACCTGATCTAGGTGTTCCTGCTCTGGCAGGGGGATTGGACTAGATGATCTTTTGAGGTCCCTTCCAATCCCTAACATTCTGTGATTCTGTGATTCTGTGAGTGGAGTGAGCACTATTTACTATTTGCTTGCTAAAAATCAACAAGCCTTTGCGGGTCAAGGATGGCTTATTTATTCCTACCCTTTTCCCAGACGGCCTCTAAACAGTAATGTAATCCAAATATTAAATGGCAGTACAGATGTGCTTGTTTATACACTGATCAAGTATTTATAAAGCACTTATTATTAATTTCCATGGGATTATGAAGGCACTGAATGGTTACACCCATTGACTGGGAGAGTGATAAATAAACCTGATGTGACATGCTCTATACAGGGGATGAATAAGTTTCTATTGAAACTCACTGTCTAAAATACATGACTACCTTACTGACCACATACAAAAATCAAACCATAGGTTTTCTGAGCTTAAAAAAAATTTCCTGTATTTTCCACTAGCATCAGTCAGCTGTAAGTGATTTTTTTTTTGTTATACCATCAAACTGCAAACCACAAAAAAAAAAAAAAGATTCAGTAGCAGTAAGGAGTATTGAATTCAATGAATTTTGTCATTAAAGTAAATGATCTCTGGATTTCACCCATGAAACAAGGTGTTTGCACAATTAGGAAATCGCCACTAGTTATGATGATGGTCCATTGCACAAGTCCCATTAGGCAGCAGGCAGCAGCATACAGCTGCAACAGGCAAAGATCTCTGTTCACACCCATTTTCACAGCTGCTGATTTCAGAGCAATTATCCTGATTTGTGTGACAGAGGGATCAAATCTTTCCTCTAGTTTTCAATAGAGTATTACCTTCAAGCATTTTCTGCAGGCTGTTTCTCATGACATGGATGTTCTCAATGCCTATGAATTGAAACTTGATGTTGGAGTAGTTGTCCTCATTTTCATATCCCTTCCCTGCTGCTCTGTTTGCCATTGCATTGAGCTGTAAAAAATAAGGAAAATGGGATGCAAACCAGGAGCAAACAGATTCTTTTCAAAAGAAAGCCTGTGGTCTACTGCAATAAATCAGAGTGATTTAAATCAGGCACAAATAGGAAGTATTTATCACAGTGTCAACACAAGGGGTTAGGAATCGGGGATCTGTTCACAGCCCATTGCTGGGCGCTGGGTTGCCAAGGCTCTCACCTCTATTTTGCACAACTTGAGTGAAACTTCATTAGTGAGGTTAGACCCAAAAAACCCAGAGCTTATGTAGGGCTCCTCTGCAAGAGCATAAAGATTTTGGTTTGTTTTCAAAAGGCTATTCTGATTTCATTTTTGATCAGCATTATGATTACTAGCAGAATATACCCAGGAGGTGGCAGTGTCTTAACTGCCATGCTGCTGTTTCATAGCATATGTACTAATGTTGCCCAAATTACTGTGTTTTACTGCTCAAATCATCCAAAAGTTGATACAGCTTCCCTCTTTGAAGCTTGGAATAATGAAGAGAGTTGGAGTAGTTTTTTCTAAGTTTATAGTATGCTGGCTATAGTGGTGTAAGATCACAAAAAACTTGAACTGGCAAAATTACCACAAATGTTTTCATCTGCAACGCAGTGCTATCAAATGTTTTGCTGTGCTTCAGCAAAAATAGATTCAGCTGGAAACTGAAGTTTTCCCTTTGAATCTGTTACTTGCTTCCTGGTGTGGGAAAGTCACTAAATGCTTCTTCAGTTCAGGTTTTCCAAGCACAAAATTAAGGGGTTTTTTAATGCTTATTTCCCCCACTTTTGAGATTCTTGGGGCCAAAAAAAGACCTATCTGCCAAGCCCCTTATGCCAAATTTTGATCTCTGGGCTCAAAACTAGAGCTGATTGAAATGAATTAAGTACTTTTACTTTATTAGTGTCTTTATATTTTTTTTTATATTTCCTATAGCAAAATCTCACTGTTGAATAGGAAAAAATTGGGTTTTTGTATAAAGTCCCTGTTCTCCTATGAAATACACACTGTAAGGCTGGGGAGCTTTTGAACTTCACAAGAGATAGGAAGGCTCCAGGAGTAACAAAGCAGCCAATGTGGCAGAACCTCCATGCCTCCAAGCATAACTAACAGCTTCTGCTCAGGAAAGATTTAAGAATTAAATAACAATGGATATTGCACATCCAGACTGAAGGGCACTAACAAAGCTTTTGGAGAGACCTTATGAGGTATCAGTTGGACACAAAATGGCTCATGTTCATTGCAGTGAGAGCCAATGCTCATGAAACATCAAAGTACCTCTTAGGCATTGCCTAGGGGACAAGAGGCTATGCAGATAATTCAGTTTCCAGTTTATTTCCCAGTGTCACAGGCAGTACTACTGATTTGCTGCTTCTGTGGTTGCTTCCAAAACTCACAACAATACACTTCAGTACATGGTTGATGGTATCACAGCATATACAAGAACGTGTCTCTTCCTTATTTCTTCCGCTCCAAACACACGTACTCCCAATATTCAATTTTAATTGGGAGCCAAGTGCATGCAGTTGAGTAGGACTGATTGTCTGCCACCAACTTACCTCCAACTAAGATGAAAAAATCTAGCATTTTAATGTCATATGTCAAAACAGGTCTCCACGGACCAAATCTGACCACTAAACTTCCAAAGGAAACAGCTAAAGACTAAAAGCTTTTTATGCCACTATAATTTTACATTCTAGATATATAAGAAAACAGATAGGTGAGACCACTTTTCAATTATTTTCTTCTGCCCAATTTAATTGGTGAAGATAAGGGATTTTTTCCCATCATCACACTTTCTAGCCCATTCAATTCCATGAGCTGAACTTGGCAATAGGAATACATAGTTAACATTTGTGGTCCACATTAGGAATTGAAACATTGCATGGATTTCATGATACAACAGAAGGAATGATACTCTCAGATAGGAACCTGGACAAAAACCCAGCATTTTTCATTTACTCAAGTCTTGTTAAAAGTTCTTTTAACTTTGAGTATGCAATTCAGGAAACTGCAGGCGAAAAAAATTCTTGTCTACCAACCTGCAGCCTGCTGATGTTTTGACTGCCAATGAACAATAAAACAAAGATACAGCCTGTGAACTGCATGTCGTTTAAGGACAGAGTCCTCAGTGTGACTTGCTAGAAAGATATAAATTATCTACTGAATCCTAATTTTTCTCTTTTGAAGTAGACATCAGTGCTCTAATATAAACAAAACAAAGCAGTCTCTCTCTGCAATAGTTTATAGCTTCAGGAAGAAAAATCTGTATGCATGAACCACCAAAACCCCCTGAAACCCTAAATGAAAAACAACTAGCCCCTAACTGACCTAATCCCCAGTACAATAAATGCTATTAACTGTCTCTGCCACAGAGCAATTTTATCACAGAAATCCTTTATTAAGACAGTCTGAAATAGCCCTCTTTATAAGCAAATAAATATAAGGTTAAATTTGCAAGGCTTTCTGACACTCATTTATTTTAAATATTGTCAGTTGCCAAACTTTGCAGCTGCCACAATATTTACTAACAAGTTTTCCACATCACCTACCAAAATTCCATCTGTTGCTCTTAAAGTAGTTGTTGTAAAGCTCTCTCAATTGTGCTTGTCCTCACTTAATCTTAGTGAATATGAGGATACAACCTTTGAAGGGAACAGACCTCACTGGCCAGATTTCCTGGCATCTTCTTTAATGTGGAGGATAACTGAGTCCTGTCTTGTCACAGAGTTCTAGAACTAATTTGTTTTACTCATAAACAGTAAGTTTATATTAGCTGCTTCTGTAAACACATAGAGGAAGGAGAAAATGACGAAAGACAGTAGCCTAAGTTTTGCATATAGTTACACTGGTATACTTAAATGAAGTGGAAATAAAGCTTTCTTCTACAGCCAGATCTTTTGTTTTGAAGATTGTCATTTGGGAATGCTGAATTGAAGGGCCTATCAGTCTTCATGATCTTTGCAAGAAACCAGTTCTGATGATAGAAGAGGCAGGTAGTTTCCTAGAGCAATGGGAAACCTTGCACCAGACTCAACATCTTACCTTTACATTTCTTAAAGGTTCCCTGAAGAATGCCAGGAACATCCTGCACTGACAGCTATAACTTCCTACATGCTCTACTTTATACATGCATTAGGAGCTGCAAAATTAACTGTAAGAGCTGTAACAAGACTGTATTTGGCACCTGGGATCACAGGAGCTTTAGAAAATCAGTCCATTCCTGCAGCACAGAGAGGTAAGTAGGGATCTGTGCATACAAATTTCTTTACAACAAAACTTTTTTATTTTCCAGAGAAGTTCAATGAAAACAAAAAGTTTTCACCAGATGACTGGCTCCTGAAGAAGCCTGTGTTGCTGGATATATACCATTGTTCATGACTGAGTAAGCCAATTTCACTCTCCCTGCTTAAAGTACAGGCTTTTTTCACTGCACACAGGAGGCTTCTCACCAAAGTAATTTACCAGAAAAGTTTACAGGATGGGACCTTCCTGTTACTATCTTCCAAAGCGTCATTAATAGCCAAGTCAGTGTTTAGTAATAAATCCCATCACTGAGTGACCTCCTTAATTAGGGAAGAGTACCAATATCATCAGCTAGGAAATGCTAAGCTATAAGTATTATCACTTACAGAAAACTGTTAAACAAGCATTATTTAGGCAGCCAGATCTGTACTGCCTAAACAAAGCCTGCTCTGAACACAGTCATACCAATCCTTTCCTAGCGGTCATCACAATTCATTTTCTTCAGGACCATGAGTAAGGCGATACCATCCTCATCTTTCTAATAATAAAAGAGGGAACTGAGGGTTAAAGTAGTCGCCAAATTACAAAATGCAATGAGATATCCCAAGGGCCTGATTTTCTGGCTACTGCCTCCCATTAGAGCTGTGAGCACTCAGCACTTTCCCACCAGCCCCCAGGGCTTCAGTCAATCATCAACCAGACAGGTTCCTTGCTTCTGCTCCAGCTCTACCAGGTTTGCCCTTCCTTGCTCCATTCCTCATGTTCCTCAGCTTTAGCCACCTTGCTCTTTCAGGCTCTGCCTCGTGATCTCAGGATGCTGAAACAGCTTCCTTGCTCCTTTTCCTCAAGCCTTTGCTCTCATTTTTCCCTTTTCCCCTGCTATAGCTCATCCTATATCTACTAAGGATTTTGTGGAGATTTGCTCCTTTGGTTTCTTTTCTTCAGAAGTTTTGGTAACTTCAACAGAGAAGCTATTCTTAGTGCAAGAAAGAATATATCCCTGCTCCCACCTCCAGACGTTGAAGTCTACCTAGTCTTCATCACCTTAGACTGTTTGCTAGAATGCCAAATTTGGACGCAAGGTCTTTTTAGCTTCCAGCCTCTTCTATATCTTCACTGAGTTTCTGTGTTTCTGCACATTTTTTATTTTCTCAAGCTTTTTTCTTGGCCAAATATTTTAGTCAATTATAGAGATTTGGCATCTGAGATCACTATTTACCATATTTCAGATACTCTCTCAAAAACACAAAAGTGCTGAAGATATTCAAAGGAGGTGTCCTCAACTGTTGCAACCTCAGTAAATGATCTTTCCTTAGCCTTATGCAGAGGTCATAAAAATTTTCCCACTTGCAGGAGAAATCTTGCATGGAAAATTTTAGTATAAGCAGGCAGAAGTTTGCAACTTTACAAACAACTGTAAATACAGTTTTATAACAGGAATTATTTTTCACTACCCTCATCAATAATATAGTTACTCATAGCTCCTCTGTGTGTAGAAACGGTTACTATTCCAAGTTATTTACTTTTCTGTATCTTAACATTTCCTTAAAAGCAAAAAAGGAGAAAAGCTCAGTGTAAAAAAAAAAAATTTCTAAGAGATAAAAATGTGGGCAAGGCTCCTAGTTAAGATTCCCCTGATAAATCCTGATTTTTCTATGGAGTCACACAGGTGCAACTAAGATCAGAAGTACAATCAGTCATTTGGGCTGTGCATCCTCCCTAATGTGTTCAGCCCAGATTCAGTCCTGCTGTGTGCAAGAAATTTAATGCACTTACTTTGGGCCGAGTGTCAACAACATATAGGAAATCACTTCCTGGATTTGCTTTTCTAATGGCCTGGAGCATCTGTTCATCCTCAAGGCATCGAGCACTAAAGCCAGATAAAGGCTGGCTGCTTCTACATATGGATGCCTGCAGAAAAACAGACAAACGGGAAAATCAACATAGTTATTAAGAAGAAAATATTTAGTATCCAGAAGAATATACAAAAAGAGCTCATTAGGTGTTTCCATAGGTGTACAGTTATGTGGGAAGGGCAGAATGTTAAAATGAATTACACGTTAATAAACAAATTCATTTTTAAAAGGCAAGGAAATATTAAAACAATTCAATCCCGTCGGCCCAGGTCTGGTCTTGAATCCAAGTTTTAGAGATATTTTAAATGTAGTATTGCCCTAATGTAGAATAAATCCTGAAAGGTGGTCTCTAGAGGACATGATGAGTACAACATAGCAATCACAAGAACACTGATAAAGCATGAAGAACAGGTCCTTCTGCACTGTCACTCACACTTCCCAGTTATGATACTGATTACACCCAACTTACACCAATACATGCTTTAGTAAACAGCCTGAGACACCATGAGTCCAGGAAACAAAAATGCCTAACATGCAGCTAGATCACTGACAGTGGTGTATTTTCAGCACTGCCTCTGGAGAAAGACCTTCCTGCATGGGAAGTGGGTCAGGCAGCCTGACTGCTGGAGTGCAGTTATTAATCAGTGCTATTGAAGAAGGCAAGAGAGTTTCACCCCAGACCCATCAGGATCAGACCTCCAGATGAAACTGGGAAAGAAGGAACAGAATGTGAAAAGGGTGAGCAGGGACGTGTTTATTTCTGCTAGGCAGAGGGCAGTTAGATTTGTAGAGGGAAAGGGGCTAATACACGCACTTTCTAAGCACTGAGCATAGTAAGAATCAGAAAAGAATCTGCCTGAGGAAGGTCGTGACACATGCAGACTGCCCTACAGATTTTTTATTACTGTGAGAAGGGACATGCTCATTTTCAGCCAAGTATTTGACTATCAGTAGTTAGTCAGCAAGACATGGTGAGACCCCATTCATACTCTATTAATAGTTTTTGCAAACAGATTATTAGTTATCCAGAGTCTTGCCTGCTGATTAGTGCACATTCCAGTGATTTAACATATGCTTATACCTCCTTTGCATGAAGCAAAAGGTACACAGGAATATGTCCACAACCTGTCATTTTAACAGAGGGAAGACGTTTCTCTCTCATCCATAGTGTACCATACACAAGGCAGATATGCCTCTCAAGATTAACGTTAAAGTCAGGATTGTGGGTGAAGGTTAAGATTCAGGAAAGTATAGGCTGGAGCCCATTACATCATACCATCCTGGGGACCAAAAAGGTATGTGCTGGCACCAGCCAGAGAGAATGGCTTGTCTGTTAAGTTAGTCTTGCGGTTAAGATGATGTTTAGCTCCAGCTTAAGAAACAGCTGCACTGCCAGTATTGCAAAACTAGTAAAATAAGCTGACCTAGTGACCATTAGAAATCATATCATTACCTATGATATCTACGAAGAGATCACCTCCTGCTGACCCAGGCCAACTGCTTAGGATGAGCACATATGTGTATAAAATTTTGTGGGCTATGTTTAAGAGTAGGGCAAGACATGAGGTCATGTTTTGCTATTGCATAGGCTCAACAGATAGTTCCAGAATTTGATCTTACCATATTCACACAGATCTTGTAAGGTGTCACATCATCATTGAATTTGTCAGTACCAAAGAACTATGGGAAAGCTCTGGGTATGAAAGACTGAATGAATGGAACCCGTCTCCCTTGCATGCAGCAGACATCTTCCCAACCTGTTGTTACCATAGCTGATCAATGTCTGCCATCGCAAATCTTACCCTCCTCCTGCCCGTTACTCCATACTCCATACTTTACAGAGTCTGAAATCCCTTCACAATGCAAAAATGTTTTTAAGTGATCTCCACTGGAATGGAGATTCACGAGATCCTGTGCTTGCATGCAAATTAGTGTCCTCTGCTGTAGCCTTGCCAGAACTACTGGATGGAGCACAGATGTTTTTTTCAGACTGAGTAGGACTTTTGGTCCTAGCTGTAACTGCCAAGATACTAATCTGCAGGGTTAATTTCTAGTTTGATCTAGAAATTTGAAGCATCACACCAACAAGAAAAGGTCAAACTGTAGATTATTTTGAATGTGCAATGAACTTAATAGTACTTAAATACTTCTTATTGTTACTGATGTCCATGAACATGTGGATAAGGAGATAAACGATGCAATTACTGGATGTTCATTTCATATCATCAGCAGAGGGATGTTGCATTAGTATTGTAGAAAGCAGGGCAGATATCTATAGCAGATGCATCTCATAGAACACATCTCAGATATACTCCAAAGAATTGCCCCTTGGGCTATAATTAAAACTTTTTTATCAAGAACACTTATTTCCACAGAAGAAGGTGGACTGCAAATGTCACTGATTTCTTTTTGACAGCTACAGCTGCCAGTCCATGCATCTAAGGGGGCATTTGAGCCAATGTTTGAATAAAAATAATCATGGCCTCAGACAGAATAAAATTCTATGAAATTATAGTCTAAATACTGTTGCCTTTAGAACAGACAAAACTGCGGCTGTTCATTTCATGAAGAACAGATTTAAACACATGCAATCAGGGTGAGAACTGCTTAGAGATGTGATAGCTCTCTGATTGCAGAAGGGACAATTACTCCTATAAGAATTCTAGAATCAATGAATCACTGAGGTTGGAGGGATCCAGGTCACCTAGTAAAACTCCTGCTCAAAGCAGGATCAACACTGAATACAAGCCAGGCTGTTCAGGGCTTTTGAAAATCTCCAAGGAGGGAGGGTTCACAAACTCTCTGGATAGCCTGTTCCATGATTAATTCTCTTCTTGCTGATTTTTTTTTTCCCCTCTTATATATAGTCAGAACACCTCCTGTTTCAATTTATGATCGCTGGCTCTCACACTCCTGTTGTGCAACACAGAGAAGAACCTGCCAAGAGGAGTGAGCAATATTTCCTACACACTTTCACTGAGTATCTCTCCTATTGGCCACTGTCAGGAACAAATTATTGCTCTATCAGAACCTTTAGTTTCATCAAGTGCAGCGCCTCATGTTCCACTTCTACTGCTTTTCTATATAGACCACTGAATAGCAATTACTAGTTTATTTTTTTAACAATTCTTCCGCTCAGCAATGACTGATGTATAGAAACATGCAGCAAAATATGGTCTGATCTACAAAGAGAGAGATTACAAAAGCTGTTTAAGGCATTAAATGCCTTACATGTTGTAATTTAGAAAGTTGAATTTCATTTTCTTGATAAAACAACACATTGGAAACATCATTTAGCAACAGAACCCGGTGAATTACAGAGCAGGGATCAGGAATAGAAAACAGCATTGAGAAGGAAAATGCACAAAAAGTGCAGGTACCAAATGTGCATTTGTTAGCAAATGTGTCACTGTGACTCTGACTTGTAAAGTATTGTCTCCCAGTGTTGTAGAACTTTTGCACCTCTGCTCTTACATAAATGTGCAAGAAGAAGAAACTGCAAGCAGCAAAAACGCACCTTGAGTACTGTGTCCAGTTCTGGGCACCACAGTATAAGGAGGACATTGAGGTGCTGGAGAGAGTCCAGAGAAGGGCAACGAGGCTGGTGAGAGGTCTGGAAAACAGGCCTTATGGAGACTGGCTGAAGGAACTGGGGTTGTTTAACGTGGAGAGGAGGAGACTGAGAGGAGACCTCATTGCCCTCTACAACTACCTAAAAGGAGGTTGTAGTGAGGCTGGTGTTGGTCTCTTCTCCCAAATTACTAATGATAGGATGAGAGGAAATGGCCTCAAGTTGCATCAGGGGAAGTTTAGGTTGGATATTAGGAAGAAGTTCTTTACTGAGAGGGTGGTTAGGCACTGGAACAGGCTGCCCAGGGAAGTGGTGGAGTCACCGTCCCTGGGGGTGTTCAAAAAATGGGTTGATGAGACACTTGAGGCCATGGTCTAGTGGTCAGGAATAGGATGGGATAAAGGTTGAACTTGATGACCCTGGAGGTCCCTTCCAACCATAATGATTCTATGATTCTACGATTCCATCAGCTGGCAACGCACGTCAACCTCCAAATCTTCAAGAAGGTATTTCTTCCAACATTACCAACCCTTTTCCTAGCCCTTCAATCCATGAAGAATCCAGGACTAAACACAATCCTTCAGACCCTGGTGGCCTGAACCTTAACCTGAACTTCAGCCACAACAGTGAAAACATTCAGGCTGAAACCGTGAAACTCATCCAAACTGGATCACTATATGTTTGAATCTAGCTGATCCCCAAGAGCTTTTCTTTCACTGAGATTTGAAAATGTCCAAGCATTTTGAATCCTATATATTTATATTTGGACTTATTTGATTATGCAAAGTGATTAATTTTGAAAATTTTAGCCCTCATAAAATATTAAAGATAATATGCAATGTATGCATATTACGCAGTTCTGGGGCCCCCCAACACAAGAAGGACATTGAGCTGTTGGAGCGAGTCCAGAGGAGGGCCACGAAGATGATCAGAGGGCTGGAGCACCTCCCCTATGAAGACAGGCTGAGGGAGTTGGGGTTGTTCAGCCTGGAGAAGGCTCTGGAGAGAACTGATAGCACCTTCCAGTACCTGAAGGAGCCTACAAGAAAGCTGGGGAGGGACTTTTTACAAAGGCATAGAGTAATAGGATGAGGGGTAATGGTTTTAAACTGAAAGAGGGCAGATTTAGATTAGATATTAGGAAGAAGTTCTTTCCTGTGAAAGTAGTGAGACACTGGAACAGGTCACCCAGGGAAGTTGTGGCTGCCCCCTCCGTGGAAGTGTTCAAGGCCAGGCTGGACGGGGCTTTGAGCAACCTGATCTAGTGGGAGGTGTCCCTGCCCATGGCAGCGGGGTTGGAACTAGGTAATCTTTAAGGTCCCTTCCAACTGAAGCCATTCTATGATTCTATGATTCTATGCAGAGACTGTATTTACTATTTGAATCTTCATATCCTCCTGTTTTGTTGTCAAATTCATAGATCTTTATAGAAGCAGAATTCTGCTGAAATAAGGGGTAAAGAAGGAGACAAAATAATGTCTCATTCCTTTCTTCTGAAGCTTAAACCTATGATAGGGGCCACTGTAAAGGTAAGATTTCCATGGAGACTGAAGTTTATGATTCCTGCTTGTAACATCCTACGGAAATATCTTCCATCCTGCGTGGCAAAATACCTTGTAATCCCACACTAGCTCTGTCACTTGGGAAGTCCTGGCCATCTCCCAGCACTAGGGAAGACCTTTCGATACAGTTGCCAGTCAGGGACTGAAATAGGAGGAGATGATAGACACACAGATCCTTTATGACTACAAAAGGGACACCATGCTCCTAACTGGCAACGACAGCTGAGCTAAGCCAGTCCCCAGGGGGCTGGGACACAGACGTAAAAACACTCAGACCATAGGATCCTTCAGTCCAAGGGTTTCCTGTACCTCAGCTGCCAGAAACAGAAATGCAGATAATTTAGGTACAGGGTTTTTTCCAAATGGTTCCAGACAAGCAAGGCAGTTCCTCACTCAGCCCTGAGAATATCTGTCATGGAGACAACACTGCACTCCTCCCTCTTATGAGCAAGGACAGTCTCTTCAACAAAGCCACAACATGCTGCTCAGCCAAAATTTGGCATCACTTTCATCCATCCTTCTTGGGTCTAGTCACAGATCTTCTCTTGAGAGGCTACTCCTGATTCTCTAACTGCTGCAAGTATAGTTCTTTCTCCTCCTTGACTTGCTCTCAGGCTGTGGCTGCCAGATCCTAAATTGCTCTGTTCTCCTCCCAGTCACCTGCTAAGCTGCTGGCTACTGGCTTTCACTCTTCTGCCACCCAAGTTTCAGGACTTCTTGTGCTATTCCACTTCCCTTCTGATACAGGGACTACATTTTTTTGTGTTAGCTGGATGATGAAGCTAGGTTTAAATGACTGCATTAAAAGCCTATTAATGAACAAACCGTAATTCCAGTGTGTGCCCATATGTACAAACCACACTAACCAGACTACACTAACCATTTTTAAATGAGGGTTTTTTCTTTTAAATAAACACTCATTTCTTCTTGTGAAAGCTTACCAGAAAAATTGCAAAAGCAAGGCCAAAATAAGCAAACACTTCAAAGCTACAAATTCACACTTACATTGTTATCCTTGTAGTAGTAGGAAAGAGCTGGGAAACGCCTTCGGCTCCGAAATTTAGAGCTTCCCACTATGATGTGTGCAGTCGCAGACTTTGGCACGTACACTTCTGTAGGGTAGGAGTCACAGACCTGTGAAAGGATATTGCTTATTTAGTCTACAAAATACAAGTAACATTAGACATCTCAGCAGCAAAAACAAAATACCAAGGAACTCTAATCTCAGGGAATATTCCATAATTATTGTATACACATCATCTACATTTCTCAAAACATTCTTTTGAAGCTGGAAAGAATTTAATTTACAGATGACAAAACTGAAGCAGAAGGGCTGAAGGGTGGCATTTGCTAATGTTAATTCATGCCTCAATGAGAACAGACAGTTATAGTATACATTCATGCCAGAAAAGATTCATCATTATGTACAGCAAGGTTGTATTTACAACTGCAGTTTCCTCTGCAGCAGAATTTGGAATTAAGGATGGAAGTAGGTGAAGGTCTCAAACACCCCTCTGTTACAATGGTAGGGGACTGTAAAGCCAAATTTTCCATCAAATCTTATAATAAATAAAAAAATAATGACAAAAATAGGGACTTGGAGAAAAGAAAATAGTCCATATGAAATGAGGATACCAAAAGGCAAGCAGCCCTGGCAATGCCTACCCTTCTGAAAGGAACCCAACAAGCCTGCAAAAGAGCCCAGAAGTTCCTCTGGAGAGAAATGGGACCACAAATTAAGTCCCTGTCTAACTTCATTTTCCTGATACTGCCTAAGGCATTCTGGCTGGGCTCAAAAGGATATCCAGTATCTCCCTGGAACTTGCTGAGATGACTAAAGGAATTAGGACGCCCAAGAAGAAATTAGTTTCTGAGAGCACCAGAGATGTGTAATGAAGGGGAAAGAAAAGCAAGGGCTTGTGGTTACAGATACTGCTGTGGTGAACTGAGTTTTATTCATGATGCCATTTTTCCTACACTTTATCTTAAAAGAGGTCAAACATTTTTTCCACTTGTTTTGACAAAAAGAAAACAAACCCTGACAGCACATTCAGTCTTCTCTGAGAACTTTGCTGGCCTTCATTAACATGGATATGCTCCAGCAACAGAGCCAATGGAATACACAGACACACTTCCTTCAAAAATACTTTGGTTATCATTTCTCACAATTAATTAACATTCTAGGGACTTCAGTTGTACAAAACTGAACTAGGCAGGACAGCAGGCAGCTAGGAAGATGTATGATCTGTCAGGTGACTGTGAAAAACACTAACAGTCAATCACAGAGGCTTCAAAAGGATTGTGGGGATAGCCAGTGGGGAAAAAATATTACCAAATTCACTATTTTAAGTAATTATTTTTTTAAACTGACCACGTAGTAATTTTATATAACCTTACATGTCAGAAAAACACTAGTTCAGACACAAAACTTTAGGTATGATTTAAACTTCTTCCCAGGCAGCCAAGCACTAACACTTAAAACTTATGTTCACAAGTCTCCTGTGCTTAATTCCCACATATATTAAACAGAGACATATCCTTTCTGTGTGCCTTTTTACGTGAAACAGTGGAAGAACTGCACCATACTACACGTGTGTACAACACTGAGCACAAAGGGATCCTGCACGTCAGCACCCTTTGTAACAGAAAAATCACAACTCACTCCGTAGTCTCTGTTCACATCACTAATCTGCCAATAGTTGTTCGGAATACCCATCCGATTATATTCTTCATTGAGGTCCACAAGCTTCCAGCCTTGTTCTCGTTGCTCTTTATCTAATTTTGGATTGAATGAGAAACAATACAGCTCTTCATATTTCACTGAAAAACACCAAAACAAACAAACAAACAAAAACAAACAGTAAACCACTTCAGATTTCTCATCCTGAAATCACACTTAGAAACCAAAATTTGGTATCGTCCTCTATGTAGCTCCTCTTTTAAAATAGTATGCTTTGCTATACAAAAGCACATATCCTAGCTTGTAACTATTTTCAAGTATACTTTGAAAGCACTGTGCTGTTTTGTTACTCGTATGTGTTGCAATATATGTGCCTTATTAGTAATGCTACTTAAAATATATTGTTCTGCTAGATCTCTTCTCTGAGTTGTAAAAGCCTCCCCCAGCACAAAGACAAAATGTCAGTGATAATATGCTTTCATCCAAAGAAAGCTGAAGTCAGTTCCAGAATAAGCACTTGTTCTGCAAAAAAATCGGCTGGCCAGAGGTAGCTTAGAAGTCTCTTTATTAACATAACATCTGTCCTGTGGCAAAGGCAAAAGCTCTGAACAATGGACTATGCAGCACAATCTTCCAAAATGAACTCAGCAGCCTTTGACCCTAAATAGGGAAGTTTGCAATAGAGTAAATGAATTTTTTCTTTTGTGGACTGCAAAATTCTGTCTTTGAATTATTAGCAAAGGCATTCACGATACAGATGAGGTAAAAGCATAAAAATAGCATACGTTACATCAATCATTTCATCATGACCATGAATTCATTTAAGTAGCTATGCCACATGTCACCCTCAGCCGAGGACCATATAACAAACTTTGCTGGTGTTGGAGTTCTAAACGTTTTTTTAGGAGTATATCTGTATTTATGCTAATGAGTGTCTTAATCCTGGTGCCCAATGTAAGCCAGACACCATTGCTGCTAAACGCCAGCTGTCACTGATATAAGTAACTATTCAGCATATAGCTTGAAATCAAAGTTTTCATTGATATTTAAGATATCGTTACATCATGAAGGTATGTTTCATCCTGTTGCTTCTAAGTTCCCTAAAAGTTTCTGACCAACAGGTTTTTAACTCTAGAACTGAAGTGAATTACAAACTGAGTCCTCTCAGATTTCATAGTTGTCCACTGATACACTTGGTCCCCAATATAACTTTAACAATATCAGTAAATTTAAATACTACATTTTGTTTTCTAATAATATATACCTAATAAGCAGAGTCTTAGAATACTACAGTAAGGAATCACAGAATCACAGAATGTTAGGGATTGGAAGGGACCTCAAAAGATCATCTAGTCCAATCCCCCTGCCAGAGCAGGAATACCTAGGTCAGGTCACACAGGAACATGTCCAGGTGGGTTTTGAATGTCTCCAGAGAAGGAGACTCCACAACCTCTCTGGGCAGCCTGTTCCAGTGCTCTGTCACCCTCCCTGTGAAGAAGTTCTTCCTCACATTTATGTGGAACTTCCTATGTTCCAGCTTACACCCATTGCCCCTTGTCCTATCACTGGATGTCACTGAGAAGAGCCTGGCTCCATCCTCATGACACTCACTCTTTACATATTTATAAACATTAATAAGGTCACCCCTCAGTCTCCTCTTCTCCAAGCTAAAGAGACCCAGCTCCCTCAGCCTTTCCTCATAAGGGAGATGTTCCACTCCCTTCATCATCTTTGTGGATATAAAAATAACAACAACAAAACCAACCACAAAATTAATAATAATAAGGCTCCCACCTTTTTCTATAGGAAGTCTTTACTTTTATTCTGATTATGTCTTCTGAAGATTTAATTTAAGTTGATCATATACATACACACAAAAAAATATGAACATAAGGAAAGAAAACTTCATGTTAACTCTGTCAGAAATGTACTGGAAGTCAACAAAGTCACGAGTAAAGAGAAAGAAAAGAATTATTTGCACACTGTCTGACAGTTTAAACTTGTACTGTATTCTCGGATTTCAAATTTCTGTCATGGCACACATTAAGAAGATAGTCTGGTTTATTTCTTATCTGCTAACATAAATTTTTAGCATAATCCATAAATCCAATCTGAGCTCTTTTTAATAAAGTGCTTCTAGTAGCAATTTGAGCTCCTGTTTTTACTGCTTTGTTGTCAGAAGCATCTGGATTTTCTTTCCTGCTGGACCTGCTGTTCACAGGCACATGGGAAGCCTTTAAAAATCTACATGTTAAAATATATCCAGATTATTTATGACTGAAGTCTGACTCAACATTACAAGTATTATTACATGATGGTATCTACAGGTGGTAACAAAAATATTCAAGTGTTAATAGCCAATGTCTTAAAGGTCAGTTATCAGCTCTTTGCCAGCACTCATAGGACCTTCCATAATCTTTCACAGTTATTTTGCCATAAGCATCTGCAAATCCTGCTAATACACCTGTAATAACTGTTATGGTCAGTTTGTTTCCCAAAATGCCTTAACTAAGCAAAAAGGCCAAATTCAGCTGACAGCTTGACCTCAATAAAATGCTATTAACAGCTGGAAAGAATAAAATAAAGTATAAATTTGCTCCTTTAGTATAACTAGGACATCACATAACACAACATGGGTTTCGCTTAGGTTCAGCTATGGTGGAATGAATTAAAAGAACAAGCAGAGTATGAAAAATAGAGCCCAACTGAGTCAAATTTTCTCTTCATGGAGTAAAGCGTACCTTATAAAGAAAGTACAGCTTTGTGCCCAGACAAAAAGACACAGCAGAGCACTGTCAGGGTATATTTGGCTCAACTTGCAATCAGAGCCTCCTATGTAAGCGAGATTTTATCCTGCCTCACATGAAGACTGGATATTTTGCTGGAAAAGGAAAACTTCTGTGCAGCTGAACTATGCAAAGAGCTAATTCTACAGTGCTCTTATTGCATCTTCTTTATTGTAACCTTCTTATCCATTGCAGTCTGCCACTGAACTTGTGTTCAGGGTCCATAGCTATTCTCTTCAACATTTGGTATATCTGTATGGAAGTGTCCTGTTCTGGTGCATAGCAGTATGCACACATCCTGGCTCCAGGGAAAGAGCATTACAGAATCTCATTCTTTCTGGCATACATGAACACATACGTGCAGCTGAGGTCCATGGAATTAATCCAGATTTACACTGGTAGAACCACTGACTAAAATTTGTCTCACTGGTTTTAAATTTCATCTTGCATCACCTAGCATATCAAGTTATGTCTGCACTTGGATATCACTACTACTACTATTCTAGATCTGGAAGTTACTTCATAAAACTTAGTAGCTGTGCTGGATGACTATGCAATTTTTTGCTCCTCTACACAGTAGATAAAATAGGTGTTCTCCTAGCAAGATACAAATTAAAGCCCATGTCGTCTGTTTTGTACAGACTGTGGTAAACGTTTTCGTTGCACAGTTAAAATACAAGTAAAGGACAGAGATCGGTGGTGTATTTCTACAGTTATCATTTAAAATAAACAATCCAGAAACCTTGTCAGCTGGTTCGTAGAAGAGCAGCTATAATGAAGAGGATCAGATGTTGGGACTTCACTGCAACATTTGGATTTTCACTGAAAAAAGGAAAAATTTCGGAAGGATCTTGATCTGAATTCAGAAATTCAAAAAGGGCACATTCAAAACCTAAATAATAGACCAAAATACAGTCAGTCCAGTGGAATAAGTCAACTACTTGCTGCAAAACCTTTCACTGACTTTAAGAGATTTATGAACAACACAGAAAGGGAAAATTCAGACGTTGGCATGAGCACTAAATATATCACAAGTTTTTTGTCACAACAGGAACATGAAAGTCCCCTGGATTCAGAGACTTGTTAGTATTTTCCTAAATTCAGACTTACACATGGCATCCAGTAAACAAGTTACGCTTAAAACAGCGTTATAATATATTTTATGGCCAGTGATCCTCTAGACCATAATTTTCAACAGAAGTTCATGACATACTTTATGGAATGAACTACTTGTTATAATGTGCTTTCTTCAGCACTGGAACAGGCTGCCCAGAGAGGTTGTGGAGTCTCTGTCTCTGGAGACATTTAAAACCTGTTTTGACATGTTCCTGTGTGATCTACTCTAGGATCCTGCTCTAGCAGGGGGGTTGGACTAGATGAACTTTGGAGGTCTCTTCCAACCCTTACCATTCTGTGATTCTGTGATTGCTCCATAAGTGATTATTCTAATCTCTGCTTAGATGCTTTTTCTCTCATAATGCATCTCTAATGAAGTATTTTTTTCTGCAAAGGACAAAGATGAATAGCTACATTTCTTCCATTGTGTTCTCCCTCTTCAGGAGGAGGGCTGACTTCTGTGCCATGTTTCCTTCCCATACCTGGTCGTGCCAGACGTATCAGAGATATGTAAACATCATGGCAGTCTCGTTCCTGAGGGATCACCAGCTGGATGACCTGGAAGTTCTTGCAGCGGATCAGCAATGGGCAACCACTGGCAGTGGTGGCCTGCTTCTCAATAGAGGAAATCTGGCTGTGAAGTACCTGTGTGGGAATTGAAAATGGTTACATCAAGCGATTCAAATCTATAGGAAGAAAAATAATTGTTTATTATTACATGCCAGGGCAGGCACAGTAGCTTCCACTACTGTTTCAGAAAATCCCCATACTCCTCCTCTTGTAGTTTTGTTCCCATCTCCATTTTCAGGCTCAAGCAGCACCTGATACATCACCTACAGACAAAGAAGCATTTCTGGAGTGGTTTGGTTGCTCAAACATTAGTCTGGTCATGCTATCCAAAGCTTTTTGTTTGTTTGCTTTAGTGTAAGCTAGTGGATGTCAGAAGAAGAGCTCTTTTCATCTGTCTGCACAGTGAAAAGATGAACCAGCATCAGTTAGACAAGGATAAAACATTGGGCCTCCTCACTGGCAGAATGGTAGTCCTGATCTAATTTTAAATAGTGCATCAGATGAGATGAAACATTTCAATAAAAAACAGGAGGGCAATAGTGGGACTAGACAAGGACAGAGATAATGATTTGTACAAAAATGGACAAAGGTTTCATAACTGAACTACATAAAAGACTCTCAAATGGTATGACATTAGAGCTATATCTGTACCTACATATATACATGCAACATACATTATCGATCCATCAAAATAGAGAACTCAAAATACAATATTATGTAAAAATATCAAACCCAACAAATCACTGGTCCAGCACAAGCAGTCACAGAATCACAGAATGTTAGGGATTGGAAGGGACCTCAAAAGATCATCTAGTCCAATCCCCCTGCCAGAGCAGGAACATCTAGGTCAGGTCACACAGGAACATGTCCAGGCGGGTTTTGAATGTCTCCAGAGAAGGAGACTCCACAACCTCTCTGGGCAGCCTGTTCCAGTGTTCTGTTACCCTCACTGTGAAGAAGTTCTTCCTCATATTTACGTGGAACCTCCTATGTTCCAGCTTACACCCATTGCCCCTTGTCCTATCACTGGATGTCACTGAGAAGAGCCTGGCTCCATCCTCATAACACTCACCCTTTACATATTAATGAGGTCACCCCTCAGTCTCCTCTTCCTCTAGCTAGAGAGCCAGCTCCCTCTGCCTTTCCTCATAAGGGAGATGTTCCACTCCCTTCATCATCTTTGTGGCTCTGCGCTGGACTCTCTCAAGCAGTTTCCTGTCCTTCTTGAACTGGGGGGCCCAGGAGAGAGGCAAGAGCTGAGTCAACATAGTAATTCACATTCAAAGTATTTCTCCTCAGTTTTTCCTGGACAATAGGAGCAATGCTGTAGTTTACAGTAGCTGTTCCTTGGTCAATTGCATCTGGTATTTGTACAGCGAAGGTCTTTCTACTGCTCTTATTGTATTACAATATCCAGAATCAATTTAAAATTTTTGAAAATTATGAGGCTGGAATTTCACATGCCCTGAATTTATAAATTTATATATAATTTATATGAACTAATTTACTACATTTAAACTGTTTTGCAAGTAATTTTCAAATTACCATCAATAAAGTGCTATGCACTTACAGCTAACTGAAAAAAAAACCCAAAATTCATACCCAGGTTTCTTTACGAGTTTCAGAACCATTCTCCACAAATATGACATGGGTAGCTGTTAAATACAAGGTTCCCAGCGCAGCTTTTCTTGAAGATAAACGATCAAGTAACCGAACATTTTCCACCTATATGAAGAAAAGACAGAGGAAAAAAGAAAAAAAAAAAAGAAAGAATTAGGCTATGACATAGCCTGCCATAGTGACATCTCAACATCCACTTTTTGTCCATTGCAAATAAAGTAAGTTCTTTTCAGTACTGTATGAAATGACTATCAGAAGAGTATAACTATTTGAGATAATATTATTACATTATGTGATCTATTTCCAGACCTACTATAATGTTCATTTTTCCCCCCTCTTGTGGTACCTTGGTATCCAAAAGTCTGCTAGCAAAGACTTCCAAACAGAATTTCTCACTTGAGCTCTTTCCTGTTATCTCACCTTACCAAAAACCCCATGATAGCAAGGCAGGACCTGGCCTTCAGCTAAACTCTAGGTCCATGTAGTCCATTCAAGCCATTCCAGAATCATCAGTGATATGTAGGAAGCTAAATTAAAAACATTAATGATAAGGTAGTGTGTCTTTCTTCAGCAGGTCTCACTCAGGCTCCCAGGCAAGTCTTTGTTGATAGTTCAAAAAAATGTGTCAGTGTTTATCCCTGTGCTTCTATTATGGCTGACAGTGGTGGTGACACCAGAAATTGTTGTCTTCAGTCACTTTTCAATGGGAATCAAGGACTTCACAGTCACCACTCTGCCTTATGGGACAGAGAAGGGGTATTGTCTCTTTGCTGTGCTCCTGACAACCAGCAAGTCCATTACACATTATTAACTCTCAGATTACCATCTTGTGGCTTGTACACCATTAACATTTTGTGTGTGGCAAGTGTCATAGGCATTTATCTCATGTTATGTTGCACTTCGGATGGAGAAACTAGAACAATTTAAAAAATCAACAAGGTGGATATTAAATGGGATAAAATCTGCCTAAAACAGTTAACAATCTGCTACCATGCGTTTAATGAGTTTCCTATGACAACAATTTAAAAACTAAAACTAGTCATTTTTTCGTAAAAAAACCCATACCTATTTCAAACTAATGAAACCAATGAATGCTGATGGTCAATATTGTACAGCTTATAGCAAATTATCAAAATGGTCTTTTCTGGGTTTATAATGTTGGAATTGTATGAGAGCACATGCTTTTCATGCAAGCAGCAGCACAGATCTCTGCAGCCTGCCCATCACTGCAAAAAATCTTCAATACACTGGCTAATCTTCTCTACATCCTCTTTTCAACTTTCCATTCGAGACTTACAATTCCTTTTAGACACCCAGTTATTTTCAGGACTTGAGGCTGGTAACTGTTGAAGAAATACATCCCCATTAAAAATCAAGAGATTAGTCTGATATTTGAATTACAGAAATTGAGATAAATGTTGCTCTGAGAAAAAGACAGAGGGAAAGGAAAAAAAAAGAACAAAACCAAAGTTAAAGAAGACCTCACCACTTTTGCATTGAAATAAATGCATTTTTGCACCCATTTCCCAAAAATCAGGGGTTAGTACAGCAAAGAAAGAAGAATCAGAGAATCATCAAAAACAATTTCATTTTTAATAACACAAATATTCCATATCAGATTGACAGAATCTTCTTAATGCTTTCAGAGGTGGGATGTAGCCATGTGTTCTCAAAATTTTGCTGAAATAATTCCACTGAAATCATACCAGAAACAGAATGATGACAGCACCTAAGGATTACATGTTTACAATGTGTATTCCAAACACATTGCACTATTTTAAAAATAGGAATAAAGAAGTCCTTAAAACCAAAACAAATCAGTTCGGTAGCAAAATGCTTACAATCAAACAATTAGTAAACCCAAGTCTTCTCCCTCAAGGCCAGTTATAATATGTTTCAAACAAAAATAAAACATCTAAACAGCATGGATAAAGTCTTTTCCCAGGACCATCTACTTCAAGGGTCACATACTGGGGTGAGGAGGAATGGCAGAAACACAGCATTAACCCAGTAAGCATTCAGTAGTAAGCAAAAGCAGAGATATAAAAGAGGAGGGATGATACAAAAGAGAGATGTAGGCAGTGCCCCTCTAAAAGGAAACCACAAATAGCAACAATAAAAGTGAGGTTTGTCTGGACAAGAAAGGTGCCCACACTGCAGAGTCCAGACAACAAGGACTCTGCAGTCACTCAGGGCGAGTGTATACTGGTGCTCTCTCTGGACATTATCCCAGATTCTAGAAAGCAACAGCTGCCGGGGCTTCCTAAGCTGAGGTCATGGTTTTTAATAGCCCTAACTGCATCTTGATTCCCTGATTTTTGTCAAACAACATTTTGAGTCCCTCTAACCTACTGGCACCCACAACACCCTGTGAGAGTGAACTTCACATTTCAGCTACGCATTGTGCAAAAAAAAAAATTCCTTCCTCTTGCTCACTTTGAAACTGTCACCAGTAGCAGGTGCACCACGAATTTGGTGAACAACCTTGTAAACAGGGAATGTAATTCCTCATTTACTTTCTCTATGCCACACATGCTGTTACAGATCCTTCCCTCCATCCTCTTGTTCCCAGACCGAAGAACCCCACCTTATGCAGTTGCAACCTTTACGGAAGCAATTCCAGACAAGCTCTTCCACACTTATGATTATCCTACAAGAGGTCTCTTGAGGAGAAGCCAAAAGTGCAAACAGAATTCAAGGTTTGGGTGTACGATAGGTTTGGGCAGTGGAACAGCGATATTTGCTGGTTTGCTCTCTATTGAATTTTAAAAAAATTTCAAACATTGCTTGGTTTTTTGTCCTCTGTTGAACAGTCAGAATTTTTTTGGTTTTTTTTAGAAATAGCAATTGTTACTCCAAGTCATGTCTGCGTACATAAGTTAAGACCTAACCCTTGTGTGTATTATCTTACATTTATCAGTGATTTTGTCCATCTCTATCATGAGGCATTGCTGCAAACCCCTACAGCAATCTTTCATTTTGCCTGTCTTGAATAATGTCAGTACTATCAGTGAACTTTTCTACTGCTGGCATCTCCTCCCTCCATGTATCTTTCAAAACATTTGTAAGTTGGACATCACAGGCTGTTACAAATTCTTTGAATCTCTAGTGATGAATTCCCTCCACTGCAAAACCAGACAATATATTCTTACAGTTTTTTTCTTATTTTTTAGCTAGTTATTACTGAGAGGTCTGTACCTCTTATGCTATCATGCTTAAGATTCTTCAAAAGCCTTTGATGAAGGACATGCTCAAATGAATTTTGGAAGATCAACTAGCTTCTATCAAATGGGTGCTCTTCGTCCATACGTTAGTTAATTTTTCAAATAAATTTTAAAGACTCTGGGTTCCTCTAACAAAGCCATGCCAGTTCTTCCCCCTTTTATCATACTTATCCATAGATCTAATAATTTAAAAGGGGGCCTAGGGAGTACTGCAGCTCCTACTAATTTTCTCAGATTAGGTGTCATATTTATAACCTCCATTTTTTTCAGACTGGGAAACTTTTAAGCATTACACCATTCATACTGGCTTGACAGGTTTGTATTCTGCTTCTTTTAACTTGCATGGATACCATCTGGTCCTGGTCATTTTTTGCTGTTCATTGTTGCCAGTTTCTCCTGAAATCTCTCTTATAATGCTTTTATTGGTAACAAATCTTCTAATATGTTCTTGACAGAGAAATATGTCACAATGGGTATGTCCCTAAATACTTTCCATGCTTTGATCATTTATGAGTCCTGTAGATCTTCTGTCATGTTTTTACCTACTTTAAGAACATGAAAATGGCTTTTCTACTAGTTTTTGCCAAGTTATTCTTCAAAATCTCTTCTGGCCTGCCGTATTTTGTTTATACGTTTAACTTGCTTATGCTTTATTTTCCTCATTTAGGCACAACTTCAACTTGAAGAAAGACCTTTAACTTCCAGTAAAATAAGTCCTTTTAATAAGAGACATCCTCTTACTCCTTCACCCTCCTGTTTAGTTATACAAACCTTTTTTTTGGTCTTTTAAAGCCTTTTTCTAGAAGTTGGCTTGCAGTGAGCTCCCATATTTAAACAATCTTCATGACTCCTATAAACATCTTAATTTTGGGCTCTCTTTATTTTTAAATAGTTTTCACATTTTTATGCAGTTTCCTCTTTGAAGTTAAACATTGCCATGGGAGATTTTTTCCCCCTTTTTAAACTTTTTCAAAAATACTGAATCTAAGTACATTAGTTGCTGTCACAGAGGTTCTAGCTGTATTTTGAACCACATCTTTCTGTCACCACGCAAGACTGGGTCCTAGAATTACTTAGAATTACTTTCTTTTTTTTTTCCCCCAAGATAAACGAATAGCCTTTGTATAAGCAATCATTTAGAAAACCCTAAAATTTTACTCAGAATCACCCCCACCAGCCCATTTACACAATCTCAAATTGGTAAGTGACGTCTCCCCCTGTTACTGCATTTCCCACCATCACACCCCATTTGATATTGTTTAGGTTGTCACAGGTAATGCCATCATTTAGGTAAGACAGTTGGTACTACAGTCCTAATACTGCACTGCAGTCCTGTAGTGCTACAGTTCTACTTTCCGTGCTTAATCTTGTAATTTCACTCTGTACAGACTCTGTTTTTGTGATGTAGTTAATCTACGAGATTTGACTGTGTTTTCTTCAAGACAAAAAATCTGCTTTTTGACAGGCGTGACTTTACCTGTTTTTCCCATGTAACTTGTCACTGATATTAGCCTGCCACATTGATTATTTTTCTTCTACTAAGTTTCTAATGTGGCTATTACATAAACATTCTCATTTATAACCAGCAACTTTAGTTTCAACATTTTTTTCTTCCATAATTTTTAATATTTGTACAGAAATACAGATATATTTAGTTCAATTGCCTATGTTTCTTTGCTCTGCTTAAGTGGAACTCTTGAAAATTTCTATTTATTTTAGAATATAGAATTTTCATACTGACAGAACTTTTTGTGACACAGCACAGCATCTCAGTTTTTGAGTACTTCAGTGTGGATAAGTACAACTCAGAATGAGCTCATCTACCAGGCTCAACAAGGAAAAAGTACTGTTTGTGAGATGATGCAACAGACTGAATTTTTTAGCTAGTTCTTATTCCTGCTGACCTCAATGAGTACAGTAAGGTCTGCCAAAATTAATGGCCTCAAAATTTGGCTCAAGAAAAATCAGCATGATTCGTTGATTAACCTTGCCGAGTTCTCACATGATGTTTGTCAATCTGTGATTGTAGTATGAGAAAAATAAAGCAGATTTACTAATAACTTGCCTCATGAACCACTTTATCATATCTAAGATAATTTCCAAAGGGAAAGTGAACTGCTAAAGTCTAAACTCCAACTGGATTCAAATCCACAGTTCTGATCTATAGTGAGTAAATGGCATGAAGTGCCTTCAGGAGCAGTAAGGGCTCATCTAAAGCTCTCAGGAGCTTGTTGAAAAAACTCTCTGCATAACCCTCTGCATGGATTTACATGGTTTTCCTCTGAACTCCATCTGTGTTTCTTCTGCCTACTTTCCAGTCACTCAAACCTTCTGAAAAAGAAATACATTTCACTCATGGACAGGGGAAAAAAAATAAAAAAAATAGGGCTAGCCTCACTCTTAGATTTCATTCAGCTGATCAAAGGATTCAGAGAAGGAACCTTCTTTCTTCTTCTCCACCCTCCCAATCAGGAAAAGAAAGCCAAGTCAAATAGCGTCTTTAAATGGTCTAGAGGGAATGGGAATATTCCACAAGAGAGGAACACACACTGCAATAGTGCTTTGGAAGAAGCTGAGTTTTTCTATCTAAAAAGTAGCAGCATGCTAAGAAATGAACATTAATAGTAACAGAAACTAAATTTAATACCAGAAAGAGGTTGTAGTAATTCATCTCCTACTTTTTCTCCAAAAAATGCTCATTTTTTTTCACCAGAACTACTGCAGGCTTTATTGGAGAGTCACGTATGTACTAACAAACATCAGGAAAAAGTATATACACCGTGCACATGTGCTTTGCCTGAAATGAACAGCTGGTGGGACAGACCAGATCAGAAAATACCAGGTAAAGAATAAAAAAAGAGCAAAACCAGCCTGTGAAGCTGTGAGCTGGAAGAGCTCAAGAAGCAAAAAAAGAAAGCATTAGACAAGTCAGCCTGGAAAGTGGCATCTGAGTAAAAACTTCAATAATTTATTTGAAGCTGTTGCCCCCACCATTTATTTTTGCCTGATGATTGTGGTCGTCTAGGCTTAAAGAAAAGACTGTCAAGAGATTTACTTCAATGATTAAAACCCCTTACATGGGGATAAATAAAATTGGCCAGAAACTCTATTTTCAATGCAACACAGATGACAGAATAAAGGAGGCAAAAATAGAAGTTAAAGGGAATGCAGATTAAGAACAGATGGAAGACACTTTTTACTCAGAGAATAAACTTGACAAATGACTTACAAACAAGGTTGCTAGGAGGTCATTCAAGAAAAAGATGTCATATTAGGGAAAAGCATAGGTCAACGCTTTATTCAGGCACAGCTCCCATCAGTTTCAATGGGACTCCCACCTAAAGAAGAATGGCAAAGATATGACCCTGAAAGTGTTGAGAAAAGTTGGCGTGCCAAAATATTATTCCTAAAAATATCTGTGTACCCTAAGTTGTTTTCGTTTTTAGTATAGATTACTTCTTGAATAAGGTCTGACTGCAGGGCCTATTTTTAAATGCTTCTTGAGTATGCTACCTTTATTCTCACTTCTTTAAGATGTATCTGTGTCTCCAAACACATGGCAGCAGCAAAAAAAAATGCAGGAGTTACTGCTACTTTTTCATACTGTTTATAACTGCATATGGGAAAGCTCCTTCAGATGCAGGATCATTTTGACTGTGAATTCAGACTTGAGTAGGGAAAGGAGAGAGAAGCAAAGCCATACACCAGGTCTGACTGGAAAAAGCCATGCCTTGGAGAGAAACTTCAGTCCCACATCACTTTGCTTCCAGACACAATGACATTCATGCACAGCAGGGAGATGCTATCTCACAAAAAATGGTCTCAACTGTAGGATTTTCCAATGAACCAACTTTTAAATGAGGAAAAAACATCTCAAAGAGTTTTATTCTCATTACACAGGTTTTCGGTCTGCATGTTTGCTTCCTGTCTATTAGCTAAACCTGAAGTAGAAGACACTTTAACTCCCAGTTCTACCATGGTAATTGCCAAGCTGCCCATTACAATTACCACTGTGCATCTGGAAGGAGAACACAAGCAGAAAAATGTACTTGGCAACCAAGAACAAAACAGCTCTGCTCCCATGTATCACCAAGTGCTCCCTGATCCTTTAGGAGGAACCATTACTAATTCCTCCAATTCCTTATCACAAAAAAAGGAAGAAAGGCCAGAAAACCCTTCCAGTCAGGACAAAGCTATCTAAGCAAGTTTTAGATAAAAGCTGATCAAGTACCTTGACATTTGACTGTACAAAAGAGTGGAGCCTGTTTCAGTGATTCTTCAAGAGTAAAGAAAGACCACTTTCACAAGGGACTATGCTGTTGAAAAGCTTAACCCAAAGCCAAGGAGCAGGGCTGGGCTCCAGTTTGGTTAGTGGTACACACATAGCCCTAGAAAGGCTTCTTCTTGTCCATCCATCCATGCCTTCCCTTGGGCTCCTAGACCGCCCGGGAATTTTAGCCACCTTCCCTACTCACCTTGTGACTTTTACACGTGCAAGAAAATGCAAGAAGAAACCAAAACCTGGGAATTAGTAACACGACTCTGACCAGCTTCAGCAGTGGAAGCATGCAAAACCTAAGGGAAGAGCTTGTGCAAGCCAAAACCCTGAGCCTAATGAGAAAAAAGGAGCACAGCTGGTATGGTTTGAGGCCAAGTGGAATATTTGAGCTTTCTTCACCCTGGTTGACCCCAGCTATCCATGTGTTTAGCATAACTCCTGAGAGTGAAAAAATACAACATGCAAAAGACCAAATACTGTTACAAATTTTTTCACATAAAGATAGTACAATGTTGCATTTGTTAAACAAAACATACAATAAGTGATCTTTTTGCATAATCTTGGAACAAGAATAAAGGAAAACCAAACTGCCAATTGATGATGCCATTTAATGTGGTTTCTGTTCTATTTCCTAAGAATCATGAAAACTGTAGTTGATCCATGTAACTTCTTTTTTATTTCCATCTCTGAAAATATTTCCTAAGTGCAGTAAAATAATGCACAATCAATCTGTAACACAGAGCCAGATGATTGCACATGTGAAAAGAATCAACCAAAGCCAAAAATACCAAAATGATTAAATTTAAGTAAAGACACCTTAAGCTCTGCATCATAAAAAGTTTCCTCAGGGCAAACCTGACAGGATGGGGGAAAATATTTTTTAAAAACATCTAAGCAAGTCTAATTTACTAAAGGACCAAGGTAAAGCTGAAATACTGGAGAAGAGCTGAAAAATTTTTAAGGAGTGATTTGTATGTTAGCAAGACAATGAGCAAATTTCCTAATGATTTGGATTAAAAACCCATATTGTCTGGTATGATCTATAAAAAGTGGGAGGTCTGTGCCATATTATCAGGTATAGCTGAGGAGCAGTTGCATAATGGATGCAGTGAACCGTAAGCTATTACAAGTATATATAGCATTGCAATATGATTTCAACATTGCAAACAAAGCTCTTCCATAATGTGCTTCCTCTTTCAGTCTACATTAGATCACACTTATCTAGAAAAGGAGAAGAACAACTGAAGATTTTCCTAAGTTTTCTGTGTGTCCTATTAAAAACCATATCAAACTGCTTTAATTTAGGGGGAAAAAAGTGCTTCCTCAAGCTAGTAAATCTTACTACATTTTCAAAAATTGTTTAGGTTTAGTTCTGAAAAAAATATACAGAAAATTACTGTATTACTCACAGCAGTAAGCTGAAGTAGGGAGGAAGAATTCTGCCTGCAGCCAAGGGACACTGAAAAGAAATGTACTTTTAAATTTCTCCATTTGATACAGGCTGCTCCGTTGCATGTTCAAAATCATACCCTGTTCAGCAGCCTACTTCAGAGCGGCAGTACCGGTTCATTTGAACTGTGCAGGCCACAAAAGATTTGCATTAAAGTTGGATTTGTAGGACTCCCTTTTCTCATGGTAGAGATCCGGCTTAGCAGAGTACACCTGTGCACCAAGAAATGTCAGTGTGTATTTTCTGTTGCAAATAGACCATTCCTTTAGCTCACAGACACTGATAGATCAAATGCCACCCACTTGAGTCCATTAACAGCAGACTTAGAGATTCCAGCCCTGACCACTCCAAAGCCAAACTTCCCAAACCCTCTGCTCCAAACTCAGTCTCCTACTATGCATAAACAGAAATCAAAGAGTACCCTGCAGACATGCTGTCTAAATGATTTTCAGTACCATTTTTTAAGTGCAGTAAGTTTTAGTATTACCAGTTTAGACATGGATACCAAGGCAGCAAATTAAAGTATGTGGCTATCCATGGTTTTTAGGGCTTGTTTTATGACTTTATCCAGCTGCCTCTATTGAGGGCCACATTATTGAAAATATGAAAGTCTGGCACAGAAAATCCAAACGAGGTCTGCCAATCGCAGTTTTAGGAAAATATTTGTACTATTATGGACTTGAAAGAGCAATCTAAATCTAAAAGGAATAGACATAAAATTAGAAATCTAAAGATAAACTACCTTTCCAATTAATACAATGAGTCAGCATACAGATCTCACAAGGGAGAAAGTGCCTTTCCACTCACACAATGTGGGAAAACCAAGGTATTTAGAGAGAGATTTGACTTTTTTATTTAAAAATAAACCAAAACAAGCAAGCACTGCAGCCAAAACAGAAATAAAGTGTATATTGGAAACAGGCATATGTATGAAAATCAATTTGCAAAAGTGAAAAAGGATTCAGAACAGAAAGGCCCTAATGCTAAGGGGAACATAAAATAAAGACGACCATGTGAAAATAGTACCAAAACCATAAAAGACAAAATGCTAGAACCAGAGTCTTTTCAAGCCAGAGGATTTCTTTCATTGCCTTAAGGATTAGGACCACTGGCTCCATCAGTGTTCATGCTCCAGGACATAAATTTGGAAGCACCTTTCCAGATGGATCATGCTTTCCCTCACTTCCCTTTACATTGTCTGTTAGTTGGTATTCTGAATCAGATATTTTGGTTACAAAATTAGAAGCACCAACAGTCTGATCTAGTAAAACAGCTCCTGTGCTCACATGGTAAGTCATTCACTTCACAAAGGTCAGTATGCTCCTGAGCTCACTGTAAATTAGATAGAACCAGTAAACATTGAATTAACTATTAATTAAATGGTCAGCTATCCTGGAGACTCTTACTGCTTACACAGGCACAGAGTATTGAGACAATGAATATGTGACATGTTTTAACAGCTTTGTCTGTTCCACATGACACTTCCAATGGGATGAGCAAAGATTAAGAACAGAGAGATGGATGAAGAGGACCAAAAGTGATTTTCTGTTATTTCAAGAGAATGTATATTAATATATGAACATGAGAAATATGACTCACATCATAGAAGTGAGAAAACAGATCTAAGAGTAGTGAACAGATGAAGTTGGTTATTATAACAGAAAATAAAAAAAGGTATTGATGTATTAATGCCAGCTATGTTTCAGTACCTTATCTAGGTAACTATGAAGCTTACGCACATGAATAATAAATGGTGAATGGAGACTGTGTACCTAGTCTAATGGGATTCTGGAAATTCCTTTAATTGTGTCCATGGAGCCTCTGGTCTTAAATTATATACCTAATGCTAAATAACAATAACCCATCCCATATGTAGTGATGCCCAAAAGCTAGAAACAAACAGGAGAAAAAACAATGCAAACTTCACCAAAATATGCAGAAAAGTGAAATTTCAGCTGAAAGTGCACTCCAAAATTTTAGTTCTAGTCTTCTGTAACAAACAAGTTACTTGAAAAACCACTGTGGCATATCATCATTTAGATAATATTTCATTATGTTGCTGTCCTGGTTTCCCAGGAGCAGACATATGGGCCAGCCATGCAGGCAGGCCATGAATAGCCCCAAGTCAGCTGGGAGATTCAGTCAGGGCAGCTGCCCCAAGCTGACTCACAGGTGTATCCCATACCACTGACATCATGCTCATTATAAAAGGAGGGAGTTGAGTGAGGGTAGGGAGTTTTCCTTCCTGGGGTTTCTGCTTCTTGGCCTTCTGCTGCTCCTAAGAACCGGGCTGAGTAGAACCTTGTGCACTTTATGTTGGTAATTGTATCAGTTTTGTTATTTCATTAAATCTGTTTCTGCTTCTTCCCTGTGGGGCTTCTCCCTTTTTTCCCTATGATTCCCCTTCTCAGCTGGGGAGGGGGCATCGGGTGGTAGAACAACTGCTACAGTTTAGCCCTGGGTACAGGGTAAATGTAGACAGTTTCCAATAGAAAAATTGCAACCCAGTGTAGCAAAATAGGATTTTTATGGACTGTGTAGCAGTTTTACCTGTACCACCTACTGCAAGAAAAGGGAAAAAAGTGTGGTAACTTTGTGATATTTTGGAGTTCCAGCAACAGGATGTAGGGTTTTGTCTACTACCTCACCAGAATAACACTGTTGGGCCAAACATGTCTGTAGTACAAATAAATTTTGCATAGATAACAAAATTAGGGGAAGAGAATGGTACAGAAGACTTCATGGCTGTGATGTTCTGTGCTCAATCTGCCAAGGATGGTTTGGCTCCTTGCCCCAAGCAATGTACACCTGGTGCTTGTGTGGCAAATAGAAACAGCCAGTGCCTTGGATCACTCTTAGTTTTTTCTTACCCCTCCAGAATGTTTTTGTTGAATGTCATCTTGGACCAATCAGGTATGTTAAATCTAAAATCTATCTATCTATATGGGAAACATTTCCAGGGCAATTGCAATGAATGAAATATTTTATCTATTCACATTAAAATTCCAGTAAAGTAAAAGGTAGATAAACTAATAGAAAATGAAGTAATTGAAAACGAAAATGTCTTCTGTTTCAGTATGAAAAATTATGCCTTCCAAAATTTTTCACTGGAAGAGGTCTTGGGGTCATTGTTGACATTTCTTTGAAATTAACAGAATCTGGTGGGTTGTGATCAAGATTTATGGTGAAGGCACACAGATAAGGTGAATATGGAATTTCATCAAATCCTCAAACCTAGCAGCAGGGATTATTGAATGAAAATAAGAACTTTTTAACAGATAGAAGTAATTTTTTGGTACAGCCATAATCTTCTGGAACTTGCTACCGTGCAGGCTGTGGAGGCAGAGAGTGTGGGCATGTTTAGAAGGAGTTTTAGCAAACTCACAAAGAGCAATCCATAAATGGACACTAATCAAAGTAGGAAGGGTTGGACAGTAATACAACTGTGGATGCTGAGAGGGTGAAGAATGTAGCCACTCTCTCCTTCTGTCACTGTCAGACACAGAACAGTGACCTAAATGAACTACTGGTCCAGGCAGTATGGAGTTTCTGCTTTTTCTAGTGATAATTGTTTTTGTCAGATTTATTTTAATATTTATGAACCATCACTTACTACAGTTATATTTCATTTAAAATAAACAATTGCCAAGTCCTAATGGATGTCATGTGATATAGACCTTTTTTTACTACCTTCTGAAGGAAAAGTTTTTTACTTGGGGCAGGAATTGTGTTTTCAGATGTTATTAAATTTATTCATTTTCTAAGTATGGGATTTATCTTGATTTTCCATTTTGCTGGGACCACAAATCAAGGAAAGTGTCATTATTCTGAGATTAATGCCTTGGAGTAGGGCAGTTGCTTGTCAAATTTCTCCTGGGATAAAATTTGATGGAGTCAAGAAATGTGATATCAGGGACTACCACATGATACAGTGAGAATATCCCTATATTCACATAGCTTTCTTCTACTTCTTTTTACATTGCTGGCATTGGAAATCATTTAACATTAAATTCCAAATTATCAGAGACAAATTTAGTAAAAATGGAAAAAAAACCCAGCACTGTTCTGGTGGCTGATTTTAAGCTGAGGTTTTATGGACAAACAAATCAAAGATATCAGTTCTGGTACGTAAGTGTAGGTACACTGACTTGTCAGCATATTTAGAAGTAACTGGAGAGATGTAGTATTTCAATTCCTACCCATGTTGAATGTCTTGGCTTTTATTCATTCACACAGGGATTTTAAAAGGATTTTTATATTACTTGTACCTTTAAATCATGCCTTCTAAACTGCTTTATTATATTGGAGAAATAACTTTTAGCATACCTATAATGTAAGGGAATGTCAGGAACCAAGACTGCAGAATCACCTGGCACTGAGTAAGATTTTCAGCGTATTCAGTCATCAGTACAGTGCCTTCGCACAGCTGTCAGATACAGAAATGGGTTTTACACATGCATAGTAACATTTTAAGGACTTGCTTGTAGAAAAGCTAACAGGTATGCTTCCATTGCCTGCAACAGGGACTTGCCTGGGCCTTTCATTCACAGCAAACATAGCCACTTTTAGGATTTTTTTTTTTTTTCTACCTTTATTAATTTGTTTTCATTATTTTACCCATTTGTGCTTTCAGCATCCTTCAGCTGGTGGTCAGAGACATCTGTTCAGACAGCTTTCACTGATCGTTTCCTATCTGCAGTAGGATACATTGTTACTGTTCTGATATCCTTCCTTTCCCAAAAGGCAGATAAAAGATCATGAAATGAGATGAGAGGAAAGGCAGTTGTTATAAATACCTGTCTTACTGTATTTGCAGCTTGCCACCTAAAGGCCTGAAAATCTAGCTGAAGGAAGGAGGCCCTCATCTCCATGTCATCATACTGACTATTGGAAATAGTCATATAGGTACAAACCAAACAAATTCTTGATTTCAGGGGTTTGGGCTAATAAATAAATAGATATGAAAATATATCCCACCTTCACTTCAAATTAATGTATTGCTCAGGGTTTTTTTTTTATGATTATTTTTAATTGAGAATTTTTGTGTGTCAAAATTGTACGATCACTTTTAGAGCAAGCTGGAAATTCTGTCAATACAGGCTTCATGCTTAGAAAGCTCTATAAAAAGAAGGCTTATATTGGCCAAATGTCAGTATACAGACACCGAACAGATCCATCAGCAGGTCTGAAATACGGGGATAAACCTGAAAAGGCACCTGAGAAGCAGTTAGCACATCTCTCATTTTGGATACCTACACCTCATGGGCACTGTCTGCGCTCACAGGAAAGCCTGAATAAAAAGCAGTTAAAATGCCCGACAAATTCTCAGCCCCCACCGCAACACAACGCGTGTTTGGGCGGATTTCATAACAAATCGGCTAAGAAAACCCCCGCAGCAGCTATAACGCGCACAGAGGATGGCCGTGCGCATCCTCAGGCCCGCAGGGCTGCGGCTGGGGCCGCTTTTCGCCGCAGCAGAGGCCGGCAGGAGGTGGGGGGACGCTGCCGGCCCCGGGCGGTCTCCCCGCCAGCCCGGTCCCGCTGCCCCCCGCCAGCACCCACCTTCGGCGTCCGGATGTGCTCCATGGCGGCGGCGTGCGGCCCGGCTCCTCATCCACCGCCCGCGGCCGGCGGAGGGGCAGCCCTACCCACCTGCCACCACTGCTCTTACAAATATTTTTTTAGTTTGTTTTTTGTTTTTTTTTTTTAAATTTTATATTTTCCTCGCGTGTTCCGGCGCCGGTCGGAAGGAAAAAGGGAGGATTTGTTTATCGAGAGGAGCTCAGGTGCCGGTGTTTAGATGCTGGCAGGTCGGTGCTGGCTCCACCTCCCCGCCGCTGCCGTGCTGCCCCGCCGCCGTGGATGCTCCGCGCCTGCCCGCACTGAACCCCCGGTCCCCGCGGCACCTTGCTCCCCCGAGCACTGGAAGGCACAGCCGGGAGGTGACTTTTCAGCGGTTTGCTGCCTTATCTAAAATGATATTGCTCTATCTTTTCTTTCAAGAAGGATAAGATCAGAAACATAAAAGGGAGCTCTGTCTGAGATCGCTCCCCACCCCTTTTTTTTTTTTTTTTTTTTTTTTTTTGTTCCCCGGCCCAGCATGCACAGTATCTCAAAGACAAAAGCTGCACTGACTGAATTGAAGCACTGAATTTTGTTTAGCTCAAGCTCTGCATGTCTGTTTTCCTATAACTCACGATTTTGCTGCATCGTGAGGTTTACACTAGGGGAGATTTTTTGTGAAACACAATTTTCAGTCTTATGCCTGAAATTCCTCGTCCTGTCTTTTGCCTTGCCTGATCCAAGAGATGTGTTACCTCTTGGAGCAAAAAATGCCTCAGAGCTGGTTTCCACAGCTTACCTGTGTGAAGATGAAGAACAGATATGTCTAACCATCTTTGAATCACTATCATATTCTGAGCAAAACCAGAAACTTTTCAGTGTTTAGGCTAATGTGTAAATAACTAAAGGTGCTAATATATTATTTCTGATAAACCATAGGCCTTCGAGGCTTGTAATATGACCAGGTACTCTATATTGATCAGTTTATTCCAGTGATTGTTTAGGACTAGGGACAAGCCTCATCAAGGGATAGAAACAAATGTGGAGACCTGTCAGACCACACAAAGGCAATGGCAAGAGCAGCAGAAGCTCCCTACGTATCCTTCTCTTGCCTGCAGAGAACAGAGCATGCTTAATCTGTTTTGTGAAATATAAAATATGGGCTGAAAATAATATGGGGCTACCAAAAAAATGTGAATGTGTTTTATCTAAATGGAAAGGGAATGAGTATAGGCTCCAGTCCTGCCAATATTTCTCCAGTCCCACCACTTTCTCGCTAAGGCGTGACTAGGTTGTTCATCGTCATGAGGTTTTTGATGCTGGCACTTTGGTTAGAGGAGAGAGAAGCTGTACTATTATGAGTGGAATATAAGTAATCTCCAGATTTGACCATTCTGCTTCCTTCTTCCCCTATTTTGAGCCATTTCTGCCCTCCTTTCTCTCACACTGCCGTTCAACTGCTGTTATTGAGCAGGCATGGCTGATACGACCATAATCTGAGACAATGAATGAGAATTCTTCTCTTCTTGGAGTTTTTAATCATTCCATTTCACTCTGTTCACGCAGATCTGAAATGAGGGTTGGAAATACCATTTTCTGTTTGAAAATTCACTGGATTGCATCCATGAAAGTGAATGAACTTGCCAAAGTGTGGACTTCACAAAACTCTTGATCAGTGGCATATTTTTTTCTCTATTTTAGGCCAGAGCTATCAGAATTAATTAAGAATTAACCAACCATGAAATATGTTTCCTTTGTAGTTATGGCTGATGTGATTCACTGCATACATTATCATCTTTTGGCATTTGCTACCGCCAGTGAGTAAGTAAAGTTGAAAGAAAGCACAGTTATCCTTTCAGTCTCTAGAGATTTTTACTTTATTCTCTGGTACATCTTGTGATTCATTACAACCAAGTTCAAATCCTACTCTTGACGTCAAGACTTTCAGACATTAAGTGAGAATGTACTTTGCCTCTGCTTCACATTCATCAATAGCTGCAAAACTGACATAGCTCAGATGAGACTGTTTATGTAGCAATCAGTTGCTCAACATCCTACCAGAGTTTTTGACCTGTCTTTGGCTGGTAAAATAATTAATGGGTGAGTGCACCTATAAACAGAACTTGGGTTTAGATAAAAGTTATGCCTACTGCAATTGTCATGGAAAGCTCCTGTAAGCACAACCTTCTAAAAATTCTCTATCATTTTTCATTTGCATTTCACACTCATGGAAACTGCTGTCTTAACCATCCTGGAAATGAAATCCTCTGTCCACAGTAGAGGTAGAGTGAGGGTAACAACAAAAAAATAACTGTCTACTGCTCTGATTCAACTAAGATGTAGGGTCACGAAAATTAAATTGCCATGCGTACTTAGGTTTTGACCTATCTGCTGCAACTGCAAACAAAGTTCTTGATTAATGTGACATGAAGAAGACCACTCACTGAGGACTAGAATGATACCAGTGTATTTATTTTTTATATCCATACGCAGTAGATTCAGCTTTCAGCCCCATCCAGTAAAACCTGAAAGCACACATTTCACTTCCAATATGAAAAAAAAAATTGTTATATTCTATGGAGTTTCCTGAATGCTCAGACATTTTGCATCTGTCATGACCTGCCTGGCCTGGATTTGAGTCATCATGTTAGATCTGGAAGGCTTTTTAGATTTGTTTATGTTTTACAATTATATTTTACTAGTTTAAAGGTGGTTTCCCGTAGGCTGAATTTTAATATAATACAAATGCAAAGAATAAATGTATGTACTTGCATTAATACTTGTTTTCAAGTGTAATCTACAGATGGTCATTCAGCTTTGCAGACTTATATTAAATACTATCACATAGGGAAGAAATCAACTTGAAATTGGTGGCATAACAGCTTTGTTGCTGGGACAACTATATCTGATGTGATAAAATCCTCCACCTAGAGAGTCTGGCACATGGGATGAAGATGTGGAGGTTGGGGTCAGACCATGTTACTGTGGGTTAAAGGCAGGCAGCACTGGTTTGAGTGCAGCCCTGTGTTTGTGGATAGGGAATGGTACAAAAAAAGTACTGCTTGGCATCTCACCAAGGAACTGCTTCTGGACTCAGTGCTGGCAAGAAGTGGTTGACAGGCAACACCACTTTCTCCTGCAATTCAGCATACAGGTCTTCGTACATTATTTGTCGAAAACAGCAAACAAACCAAACAGGATTACATCAAAGTAAATTGGCTCTTTAATCAGTCTTCTAATGGAAATATCCAGTAAGATCCATGGCAAAATGAACTTTTCATATTAGAAAAAATTGAAACAATACTGGTTTTTACCATAAAGTACAATACATTAATACATTTTTGAAAATAATATATCTATACCAGTAATACACTAAAGAATCATGTGACTTATAAATTGGTAACTATGGATTAACAATACCAGCACATAGTAATAATATACATGTTAGGCATATCTACTTCGTAGTTTGAAACTTCCACCATTTTCACAGTGCTGCTCTCCTGTTTTAATCTTTTCATAAAGTAACAAAATTATAATTTCTTATTTCCTTTTGTCAGGGATTTTCATGCCACTTGTCAAATGATAAAGATAAATTCTTCAGGGACACACTAGTGGAGGATACTATCGCAGCCTTTTGAATTACAAATGCCAAACCCCCATAAATTATATTTGTTTAAGGACTCTGGATACTAATGTCAATGGGAACCTCCTAGCAGAAGTCTTGTTACAGGAGCTGTATGACCTAATACAGACCAGCTTGTCATATATTTTTTGATATCCCAATGCATGAGAATCCTAGGAAGACTCACAGTACGAGAATGTTGCTGAAGAAACAAGAAACCTTTTGAAGAAGATTTCTAGTCATCCTCTTTCCAACACGAAACCACATTAAGAGCACGTGCCCTTAGCAGGCACTCTAGCTTTGCAGTGCTACAGCTTCTTTCCAGATGAGCTTTCTTTGGTGCCAAGATCCCAGAGAAGAGATGCTCCAGCCCTACGCTACTGTACAGATCTGTCACAGGCTCACAGTATGGCTGAGCTAAACTCAGTGTTGCCAATGCAGCAAAGCTGAGCACTAGCTTGTTTTTCCTTCTTCTTGCCTCGGCTTCCAGCCCTGCATCTCCTGCTGCCTATGCTCTGGCTTGGTGTTTATCTGGCTTTGGTGTCTGTATGCCAAGTGAACTTGCTGCACTGTTTGCTTTGTTTGGTCTGTCTAGTTTTCAGTTATTTTTGTATGATGAACTGGCTGCCCCTGTGATACAGAGGCAAGGGGGCCAGCTGAAGGTCAGCAGTGATGGTGAACCAGGTGAGTTAAAGAGTAAAAGCGAGAAATGAAAAACATGAGAATACAAACCCAGAGGACTGAGTCTGGTGGCCGAGAGGGGATAATATCACTCACTCGGGAGATGTGGCAGACATTCATACACTGTCACATTAAAATTTATGTTTGCCTCTTACCTATTGCCTATTGCCACTACCGACAGCAGCCAAACAGCCAAAGGTGCACATGCACACGTGCAATTTGTGGGTGTCTTGCTGGTGTTTATACCTGGGATAATCAGTACCATGGATTCAGAAACAGTGTGACTGTTTATATTTGTTTCATAACTTCTGAACTTTTTCTTGGAACATGCAAATTTCTCGTGGCAAATGCACTTGGGCACACAAACTTCTCCCCCAGTTAACCTAGCAGGAGCTGCATGTGACAAGGTAAAGGATGCAGAGAGCAGCTTTCACTTTATTGTTTAACTCAGCTAGCTGTTACTAGGTTTGACCTTTTAACATTTTCTTCAAGAATTGCTCAAAGGAATCTTTGATTTCGCCTTGTTATAAAACATTGTTGCATTGTTATAAAAGCAAATTTATGCAGGAAAGAATACCAGCAGACCTCTGGAAATTGGAATGGTTTTGATCCTGTTCTACAGACAGACAAACTGATATGATATACGATACATGATACATGGTATCTGGCCAGATATATAACTGGCCTGAAATGCATAGTAGAAAAATAAACCAGACAAAACTCTAGAATGTTCAGGATATACATTCAGTTACTCACATGAGGATTTTCCCCAGTTGAGGAAACTGGTATAATTTTGTCAAAGTGATAACTGTCTGTTAAATGACAGCAATTCAACAAGGTTAGAACAGTTAATCCAGCTACTCTGAAAATGCTGCATTTTTCATCACAAAGCATGTTAGGACAACCAGCTGAAGAGTATAGTGTTGGGAGGTCAGCTGTGATATACTTGAGCTAGTATATCTCATACCACATATAGCAGTTAAAGGAAAGTTATAGCAGTCAAAGGAAGGGGTCAGTTATTACTACAAGGATCATAGGGGAAAATCGGAGAGAAGTGCTTCTCAATATAACCAGTAGAGAAACACACTCTTCCACAAGATTCCTTCCGTAACTCCTAAACTCTTGAAGTAGTATAAATACCGCTTAGAGATTTAACTCATTCTGCAAAACTTTATATATAAATATTTCTACCTACACTCTTTTGCCAGTTAGATAGTTCGTTGGAAATCAATTGCTTCATCTTGCCTTTTATTGCTTCTCAGCAGGACATTGCTGTAATGGATGACTACACTAGGAACTGAGAATGTGTAAGAGAGGCTCCCATACATTAGCTATGATTGAATATATCTGAGCAGATCTGCTCCTAAGTTAAATCTCTAGCTATGCAGAGAAACTTAGAAGAGAAGATGATTTATTAATTTTTAAAGAACTTATTTCTTCATTAGAATTTAGCATAAAAAGTGTTTCTTCCACTTAAAAATGGGAATTGGATATTTTGAAAGTGGCTTTACTACAGAGTCAGGTATCAGCCATGAGTGACAGTGAGTAATTGAATTCTCATTGAGAAGCATTAGGAAGCTGTCCCAGCTCCTAGAGAGTCATGTAGGGATTCTCCAAATTGTAGCATCTGACTCTGACTGCCTTTGCAATATCTCACCTAAAATCTTAGGCAGGGAATATTCCCTTAACTGATATTAAAAAAATATTTTACAAATAAAGAATGCATTTTTATCTCCCCAGACCCTTTCCACTGAAACATTCAGTCACAGCTGAACCTGACCACAGTCAGCAACAACTTAGGAGAAGAAAATAAGACTACTGAGTTCAAAGTAGACCACAACTGTGTGTAGTCTGAAGCAGTATTGTTCAATGAAAAATAAAATCATGATAGCAAGGCAGCTTCCAACATTTTCACAATGAAAATTTTCTTAACTTATTGGACTGTATTAATGCCTGCCTAAAGCATTATTCCCAGCATGAAGAAATGGACATGGTATATTTGGGTTTAGGGAAAAAAGAACAAAGAAAGAAAAAGTGGATAACAGAGCAAATGTATCCTGTGGTCTTTGTAGAGGAATTAGCTAAAGCTATGTTTAAAATACTGAAGAATTAGTTTATCTTGAAACTCCCCATTGACCTATGATGATCAAAATCTAGTGAAGCAAATGTGGCCTTTTCAGTTATGAGATTTATGCACAAATTTGTTATGGCAGTGCATTATTTTTTATTATATTTTACAGAAGCTCCCATGCTATATGTAGGGAAGCAAAAAAATGGCATTTGTTTTCCAAAAATACATAATAAAAACTTCACTGGAATGCTGCTTCATATCCTAAATTTACACCATATGGAAGCATATTTTTGAGATATGTAATTTGTTTCTCTCTGACTTTAAAAGGAAACCCTAAGATTAGGCTTTTTTAAAAAAATAAAAATAAAAATGGGGCTAAAGCAAAACACAATTCTTTGAACGTCTATGCAGAACAACTGAAACTGATGTGGCTCCTACTATTTTACTGACAAGCAGCCGTCACAGTAAGTGGCCAGAATCAGTTTTGGCTGACTCATGCCTCTTGAAATCCTTCTGAATTTCAAGTGATTGCCTCAGCCCCTTATCTACCATAGTATTAAGGAGATAAGCTGACACTGTGAATATTGACAGTGAAGTCTCTCTTACTAACTTTCTGTGAAAAGGAGGTTCAGATTACGTGATAATCTCTAAACTACTGACAAGCAATTTAGTTTTTGAGAAATAGCTGATTAAGCAAGGGTCATAGAAACTTCAGTGTTGAGACTGAAAGGGTGTTATGACTGAATTCCCATGTGCTTTTCCAAAATTTGTCCAGCTTTATTCTTGCATTCACTTTGTTTCACTTTCACCCGGTCAGTATTTTTCAGATTCCATTATTGCTTCTTGGGTTTGGGGAAAAAATTAAATTCGCGGTTGGGTTCTGAAGAAAGTTTGAACTGCTTCTGGCACTCCCAGGCTGAAAGCTCTGAGGCTCAGGAAATGTCTTTTCTCTAGCTCCTGAAAGTTTCTCACCCTGTGTAGTATTAGATTTCTGTTCTTGACCTCTGTCAATTATTTTTGTGGGTTATGCATGAGAAGATAGTGTTTGATATAATCTGTTCCCAGAGTGGAATGTCACGATATTGTTCCAACATACTTTGGCTTGCTGGTCACAGTAGGGCGCATGAATTATCATGGTTGAATGGTTCTCATCTGGTTGGAAAGGATGCAATCTCTAGAAAAAAATATGTGTGAGATGAGATGTATCATTAACTGCAGATAGCTACAGATATGGTCATACATAACTGTCTACTCTGAGGTAAATCGCTAACTAACTTAATGATTATAGTCAACACATAAAACGTATGTCTACACTGTATTTTTGCTGCATGCCACAATATGAACCACTGAACTGAGTTGTTACTTGCCAGCTTACATCTCTAATGCTGGTCTATTTCTGTACAAGTCTTGAGAACCACTCACATCCTACTGGCTCAATAGCTATTCCATGGCCTTGGTGCCCACACAGGGCAGACCTCTCTGTGCCTATGCTTGCCAGCCAGCTGCCTCATGCACTTTATATATTACCAGGTTATGCAAAGACAATGCTTGAGACTCTTGTTCTTTCTAGTCCTTCCCTCTGCCTCAGAGATGCTACTGCTTGCTGCTGCTGTTTTGCAAGCCAGGCTATGTCAACTGGCCTGAAGATGTTGGCCCATACCAAAGGGGACCCCAACAAATATCCAGATTTGACCATCATGAAGAAAATTCTGCAAGTGCAGCTGAAAGGATCTGCTGAGGAAATACTCCTTAAAGAGCAGAATGTTGGGTCCTGGTCTGGTCTTTGGATGGAATCCACTGTGGTCTCCTCAGAGACAGAAAAGATTTTGCATCTATAAAGCTAGGAATGGGACCATATCATTGTAACCCAAGCTGACTATCAGGGGGAAAAACTTGCATATTTGAAGGCTCAGATCTGAAAGCCTCTATTTCTAGTTGCTGCCTGCCCTTCAGCACCAATATACTCCCTTGTCATTGTTTACCTTTGTGGAAAAGAGGGTGAACATCAGCTTGTAGACCTTCACTACTGTCCAGTCATGCCTGTTGCTGGCCAGCCAGTTTCCTCAATAGTGTGGTCATCAGTGGTGTGATCATCATGGACAGCTCCTACTATCATTTGGTCAGCATTGGCAGCATCCCCAAGAACACAGCGACTTTCAGGGATTGTCAAAATTCACCATGGGAAAATCAGCAGTATTTACATTCTCACCCATATTATCCCCACCTAACGGCTTTTGATGGTAAGTCTTCTGAAATTTTGCATTTTTCAGAGACAAAGAAGCTGGGACCCTCTTCCCTCTGGGGTACCTCAGCATCCAATGAGCTAGCTACTACTTGCAGTGTAGGTCTCCCTGCTACAGCAGGGGTATTCAGACAGCCTGCAATCTTACGGCCAACTTCTTCTAGAGCCAAAAGGAGCATTTATTCCAGAACTTTATGCTGAAGGACTCTGAAGGCTAAACTAGGTGCTGGTAGTCCAATGCCAGCAAAATTGTATCTGCCTACTGTGCTTTATCTATTGCTGCTTATCGGTCTCAGACATCCCTTCCCAGGGGGCTGTCCACAGCTGAATCTTAGGACAGGAGCGAGCCTGAGCAGAGTATATGTCCTTATACCCTCCATAGGATAAGACAGTACTGCAGAACTTAGACACAAAACAAAACTTTATGATGTTTAGTACTTGCATAGCAATACCTTGGCCAACATGGCCAGTAAGCACTCTCAGGAATGTAATACCGTATTAAATATTAGTGTAGTCAGCAGAGTTAAAGAAAGAAAGATGAAACCAAACCAGCCAAGTAAAATAAACAAAGGTCTATGTGTCCAATGAACAGAAAAAGGAAAACAGAAACTTTTTTCTCGAAAGGTTTTAACTAAGTGTTACTTACTATGTGGCTTCCAAACAGCTGTTCTTCACTCGGTCTGGGCTCTGGAGTACATGCTCTGGCATTGTCTCCTCCCCAGCTCATATGGGTTTAGGAGCCTGTGGCAAAGCTGTCTCTAGACTCTTGAGGGCCTGAAGGATCTGGTGTCTGCCCCAAGAGGAAGGCTAACGTGAGACTAGTTTAGGAAACTGAACCTCATGTGCCTTAACCTGCAGGGTCATGAAACTCATGGGTCTCCTCCAAAACGGCCTCAGTCTCTTACCTTGTCTTCTTCTCTTTGGCTTCTTTGTGAATCTTTGCCATGAGTCACCACACTTAAACTTTCATCCCATCAGTGTACACACTGGTAGAGATGGACCATTTCCCTAAGGAAGATGGTCTGCTTTCCACAGGGCCCTCTCCTTCTTTCATTCAAGGTCCTTCCTTCTGTAAATCTGTTCAGGGTGCTGTTGGGACGATGCCATCCCTGCCATGCCAAACAGCAACTGAACAGCAGTCATGCAGCCCCTAGAAGCTACACAAAGCAGTCAACCTTTTTTTCTGCTGAACTGTCAATGGTACAAGGACTTGGACAATCTTTGAGTGACTTAGTTTTGGATTGAGGAGCTTGCCAGTGGGACAGAACTGCAGGCAGATGTTTCCCTTGCTTGTAGGACTATGAGGAAACATATCGCTCACTTAAGCTCCTAGTGTGATCAGGAAATGTTAGTGAAAACAGAGCTGAAAAGAAGGAAAGGTGTAAATGCTACTTTACAGTGTTTTTACTCATAAGCAAAACATGTAGCATTCCTTCCAACTGTAACTGGTGTGAGATTATTTCCATTTATGCAAAGCTGTCTTCCATAATCCCAAGGTGCAGTGTCACTTTGGCAGAGAGAAGCACATGATCAGGGTGGAGGGGACACGTGCATGCCTATATGGACCAATTTTCATTAGGAAATTATCAGTATAACTATAAACTTCATTCATAGTTGCCACAAAGCCAAGCTGGCAGTGCTCTGTAAAGCACTGGAAATTGCTATTAAAGACTCCTCCTATATCAACATGATCTGTATAGAAAAGCTAGTCCTGGAAGCTGCTTGAGGTATTCATGCCCTGCCCAGCAAAGGGTGCCTGTCTCTTCCCACTTCTGTCCTTCCTGATGTTGCAGGGACTGTGGCTGGGGAGGAGGTTAATGATTCAGTTGCTCTGATAGCCTCTCAAAGTTGAAGATACCCCAGATGTGCCAGAGCTGTCAGCCTGGACACTCACATGAGGATCAAGTGATAAACCCTCTGATGTAGTGTATTCCTTACTCCAAATATTGTATCACAGCTGCTTGTGCTGTGAACGTGTTTGACCAGGTGCCCCAGGATACCTGCTATGGTCCCTGACCTGCCTTTGTTTTCTTCACTGTCAATCTGAACCCGTTGGTGAGCCTGACATACCCAAAAAGTAGAAAGCTATTTGGCTGTCTCCTGTCACCAACATCTTCAGCCCTTTCCTAACATGACTGAGTAACTATGTGGGTATTTTCTAGTCCTCGGGTCACTCTTCTGTGTCCCATAGGCATCTTCTTTCTTGCTGAGAATGAACAACATAGTGAATATAAGGGCCAAATCCTAAATTGCCTGCTCTCTGGCATGCAGAACTTAAGATTTATAACATACTGTCCGGTGGTTCTCATGAGGAGTGAGGGCATCTCAGGGGTTTTCTGAGAACAGAATGCTCTGAGAAAATTTTGGGATTGTTTCAGAGGGGAAGAGAATAGCACTTGGCAATACATGTTTCTCCATTGTCAAGGAGTGCTCCACTACAGAAATTTCCTCCCAGTAGTCCTGTAGTAAGTCTGAGGTGGATCTGGCTCCACTGTCTCTGACTACATCTGATGGGCAGGGGAAGAGGAAGGAAGAGAGAGCAAAACAAGTTGCCAAACTGACAAAGTAGAAGTACTTTTGTGGACTGGTGCTCAGGGAACAGATTCCCTGCCTTGTTGTTTCACTTATGTTGAACTTAAGAAATGTCTGTCTGTTGTGTTCATGACATGTTGTTACATGGAAAATAAATTTCACAGAACAGTTTCTCTAAATCTCCAAGTGTACAAGTGTAGCTTCTGTGTCACAATCTCTGTGACCTTAGAAAATATTTATATGTAATTGTAGTATTTGAAGTCTTATTCTTACTGTTGTGCTTTGCAAGAAGGAAAGTTCAGTAAGTGTTTGCAGAATCATGAAAGAGAATACTGGGATTCAAGATAACTTTGTCTCTCTTAGATGTTTTGGTTTTTGGTGTTCTCTTTTCCTGGCAAGGTATCTAATTTTGTTGGACAAACGCTTTACTAGTATATTTCCCAAAGCAAAGAAGCCTATTCATTTCTTTCGTATACCAGTGGCTTTTTAAATTTTCATCCTTAATTCTGTATTTGTGGAAAATTATAGTTATTTTGTTTGTTTGGCTTTTTTTTCTCTTCTCAGTGTAATGTAGAAATGGACAAATGAAAGATGAACTAGATGACAGAAACACAGAGACAATAAGAAATATTCCTAGTACATGTAATTTATAAGAGCCACAAGCCTCAGAAAATACAATTTTATGAAAAAAAAAAGCTCCAGACATCCTACAGTTAAACATTTATTCAAAGTGAAACTTCAAAGATCCCAAAGGTCTCTCTTGAAAAGTGAACTTTCTTAGCATGACAGTAAAATATTTGTTAAATTTAGAAAGATAAAGGAGCTCCCATTGATTTGCCTGATTGAGACTTAACTGAGTTGATTAAACAGTGCAGAAACACACTTTGGTAGAAGACATGTTTTTTTTGCTAGGTTGTCATTTACTAACAGTCTAGTACGCTTACTGTGAAGGATAATATGACATTGTGACTTTTTCTGTGGGCTTTTTAATGTGACCATCAAAACATAAGTTTTGGTAAATGATAGGAAAGGTAAGCAGAAGATATGATCAGCAGTTGCTTAAATGAAACTACAGAGTCTTCATTTCTGTTGTCTGAATCTCTTTCCATATTTGATATTGGCAAATATATTACAACAGTATGTTTCACAGTTAAAAAACAATCAATCAGACAAAGCCCTTGAGGGCTTATTTATATAGAATTTTGTGATGTGGATTTAGTAGAATAGAAATCCAAGGTCTGTGTAATTTAAATCCTTGTGTAATTTTCCAGTTGTTAAATCACATGTGGTTCTCCCTTGCAACAGTGACCTTGGTTAAGATTTTGATATGGCAATAATTGTAGACATAAAACATAGTAAACTCTGTGCCTCATCATTTCTATAAAATAAAATATTTACAATCTACACTGACTTCCATCATGAACTCATTTTCTCAGTATTTCTTATATTAATAATTCATCAATCAATTCTATTTCCCATATAATCCAATACATTATTATTAACATAAGAAAGTAAATAGCAGAGTAGAAGGCTGGACTTTTTTCAGACCTTTGAGAAGTCCACTTGTGGGTGCCAAATTCTTCTTTGGTTTATGCTCTTTGTTGATGCATATTGAAGGGATTATGAATTCTGTCTGTCATCTGGACAGCTTAACGGGTACTTAGAAATTGTGCAGTCAGATTCTCCTTTCCTAAACGGCTTTTGTATTATTAACGAGAAAGAAAATACAGGATTAACTGATTTCTGAGCCAGTAACCCTCTGCACTTGAAAAGTGTGGTAGCTCCCTCTTCACCTCTCTCTTCAAATGAATAGAGGAGTCAAATTGCAAAAACTCATAAGATGCACTGCTACCAGGGCAGCAAAGGTGCAAGCACTAGAAGTCTTCAGAAAAAGGTACACTGAAGTAGCATTGTCCAGCAATAAAATGTCCACATAGATATACCTAAATCATACTGCCTGAGATCAAGTCCTGCTCCAAAAATACTGTAGAAAGTCAACGTACCAAACCTTGTTGTTCCACAGGTTTGAGCAAGAGAGAGCAAGGAGATATACAGCTTTTCTGCTCCAGGGTGTTATAAGAAGGTTATAGCAGAGAGTACTTCTCAATTTCATCCATAGTTCTCTTCTTATAAGCATACTAAGGTTTTACATCACCTTTGTAACTATTGATCTTGAAGCAGGCATTTTAAGTACCATAAAGACAATGGAAGTATGCCCTCCACCTACAGAATTCCCACAGAGTGTAACAGGTCCAGGATTCCACTCAAGAAGTTGTTTTCACAACACTGAATTACATCCAGATTTATACTTACAGGTTTTTCAACAGATTTCAATGCTAGATATTTGTTGGAGCCTGGTACACATTCTGATTTTTTTTTTTCTGTGGGAATTTACAGCTGTCATATCACTCAAAGGATGGAGAATGTAGTAGTCAGAGATAACCAGTTAGTATATCAAAAGAATAACAAAACTATATTTTGTTTCCTCATTTTGTAAAATGCATTATCTGATACTCTGAATGCTATGGAAGTTTTTTAAATTTGCATTTAACAAGGCCGTTTAAGGCAGAAGTGTTTTTATGTGCTTGTTCTTACTGGCAGTGGTGTGTGAAATAGCTGCTTTTTCTCTGTGTGACTTTTCCAATCTGTACAACTTCAGACATTCCTATTTTTAAAAAGAGAAAAATAGTAAAAAATAGCAAAAAATGGCTATTTTTCAGATGTTTTCTGCCACCCTTTCTTCCCTTGAATGTAACCTTTGGCATAGAACTAAGTAGTGGCAAGTCTGAAACCTCTTTTTAAACATGTCTCACTAAAATTAGCTGTATTTGGAGGGTGCAAATGAGAACAGGATGAAAGCTCCTATTCAGCAGAAAGAGTCATAACAAATGCATCAGAGTATTGTTGGGAGGGAGTACACCAAAGTCTCTCCCAAGCTGTATTAAAAAAAAAAACTATGTTAAGTAGTGCTAAGAATAGAAAATATGCTTCTGTTATTGTTGCTGGATGATACATTGTATAAGACAGCTGCAAGTCTTCATGTCTTTGAACAATCCCACACCCTCCTTGACCCTAAAGTACTCTTTCCCTTTTAATGGAGGATATTATTTCTTGATTAAGAACCTAATTCTGCAATAAACTGAACTCACCTAGACTCAAGGGACTTTAAACAGGAGGTTTAAAGTGGGTCAGCACTTTCCAGGGGGTTTGCAGCACTTTACAAGATTGAAACTTGAATAAAAGGCAACTTTTCTTCTCTCTGAATGGTCTTCAATTAGTAGGTCTATCCCATGTATGCACATTTCCAAGTTGGCAGCTTCAGTATTATGATATGTACAATCTTTCACCACTGTACCTTTTTAATAGCAGGTTTTACCTAATACCTCTTACGGCACGTGCTCAGTGACCAAACCTCATTCTTTAGTCTTCGCATGTTACGAGTTGGAACAGTGAAATTCTCTGTGTACCCTTATGACGTGCGGATGGAGGGATCAGAAGTCAAAACTCTTTTGCTTCTGTTGTCACTCCAGTGCTCTCTTCTTTCTAAAAAGGAAAGAAAATACAACTAACTTGCAGCAATTCATTCCATACCACACTTCCACAACTCCACTTCAGGTCCAGGACTTGAGGGGCATAGTTGGAAAGCTCTGCTAGTACTCAATGCAGGCTGGATGGATCCATTCAGTGCATTTAAATTAGACTGCTGCTCTGACCGCTGCTCTGGAGGAGCCGAGAGAGGAGGACTAGCTAAGTTAGAAGGCTGCAGTTCCACAGTGTGTGTGTCCCGCGTACTGTCCCCTGGAGCTTAAAAGAGGAATAACATCCACCCATCTCTCATGACACTCCTAAATCACACTCCTATGAAAGTATTCTGATAACATGCTAGGCAAGACTCAGCATCAAATTCAGTGGGAAGCTACTCTTGCAAGCTGGAGTGACAGTGACAGTCCGAGCCACTTTTGGATGACCTTCACCACGTTCAGATTTCTGAGAGGAGCTGGCTCCCACAATGCACTGCCAGATCCACTCCCACCCCATATGTGAGCATCTGTCCCTGCGGACAAGAAGACTGACACAGCTTGTAGAGGACAACTATTAATGTGCAGTAACACTTCTGGCTTCTATACTGGGCATGGGAAAGTCCACACTGAATGGACTGATGTGTTGGAAGTGTGCCTAGCAATACATAAGGTCTTAAATTTTTGTTAGCTTTTTTATTCTATTCTATTTTTTATCATTCTTGAATTTTTGGCAAATTTCTATGTACTCTGATGGTAGATTTTTCCCACATAACTGGAGGGCTATAAAAAGTCTAATGAGCAGGAACTGTACCTGGTCTGGTTTTCAAAGGCAGTCAGTTTTCCTCACTAACATCTCAAGACAGTGAATGTGTTAATAGGATTTAAGGGGTGGGGTGTGGGGGTGAGGGGTGAGGAAGGAGTGTGGGGGAGAAAGAGAGAGAAAAGGGTAGAGCTCTGAAAGATCATTTGGTTCTCAGAAGTTTTGGTCACTGTGTAGAGGGAGTGAGAGCCTCACCTGCACAAGCCACAATATGAGCACAACATCTAATAGAGACCAGAGAATCTGCACACAAGAGATGCTATCAACGTTTTACAGCAGAAAAAGCCACACTCCATATTCACAGAACAGGAACTTACAGAAATACAATGATTGTTCATGAGCTACTGTGAACTTAAAGACTTACTGCAAATTTACACCCGGAGAGATGGCTGCTATCCAGATCTCACAAGAGAAGAAAGCAGTGATCTAGTGATGTGAGTAAACAGTTGGCACTTGGCAAGGAAATTTTGCTAAATTCTTGGATGCTAAATTCTTGGCTCTTTTTCTTATAATCAATTTCTGAGAGTATTAGTCCTCATAGGACCAGTGACTTTTCAGACTCTGAAGTACCTGAGGTACACCTTTTCCCAGATATACAATCCTGGAGGATTCAGCATTTATAGTTCAACTATTCAGTGGTACTTAACAGTTAAAGTAGATAAACACAACCTTAAGGATTCCAAAACTAACCTGTCCTTACTTCAGGTAGCATCAGGGATGTGTAGATATTGATCACATCACTGTCTGTATTTCCTGCTTCTCCCTCCTCACCACTGCTGAGCACTCTTTCAACTCCAATAACATTCCTTGGAGCAGTCCAAGATCTCTCCTCCTGAACATAGTTACTTTTCTAAACCAAACTATATGCTTTATCTTTCTTCCTCTGCTGCCACTAGCTTCCTTTCACTTGAGTGGTGCCAAAGTTAAAACTTAATGGCTCCACTATGAAATCCTGTTTCTTTCTCACTTGCCACTACTCAGGCTTTCCATAATGTTTTCCTGCCAGATTTCTGAAGTTCTGTCACATTGAAGGTTCAGTATTAACAGTTCAAAATCTTCTTCCATTATTTTAGTATGGACTCACAATTTCTCCTTTTAAGCAATCTTGTCTGAATCTAGGCTTCAATTATCCCCTTGTCTTAAGCTTCTCCTGACTGAATAAAATACAAAGATTTAATCACTCTCCATTTTTAATACTTCCATGAGCCAGCAGTTTATAATGTATGAGAAATTTTCTGCAAATCTGAAATTGCATGTAAAATCATTAGATCAACTTCCTAAAACTGTAGTTCAGACATAAAAAAGCCAACACCATTGTGTTGTTCCATGTAAAATTATATGTAAAAATATATGAAGTATTCATGTCCTGTACTAGGCCCTGGTGACCTCCTGCATGAAACAGTCTATAATTTTGTTCATCCATATTCAAGAAATAGGAACTCACTTAAGCAAAGGCTACTAGCTTGATCGGGGATACAAAGAACTTATCACTCAAGAGAAGTCTGAAAGCTCTTCGCTTATTGAGCCTGGCAAAATGAAAGTGGAGAGAAGCTATAATTATTTCCTGCAAACATATAAGGAGAAAAGGGAGGGGGAAAGTTATTCAAACTAGAGGATAGTATTGGACTAGAGAATAGTATTGGCACTCAAAAAAAAAAAGAGTATGAATTGTCTGTAGATTCACTTGAGTATGAAACAGGAATATCTCCAAACATCAGTTCAATGAGGTTCTGAAATACCCTTCCAGAGAGGTAACTTGGAGCTTTTTGCTCCAGTGACCAAAAAGCTGCTTATATGAATCTGGTTGCAGAGAGTTGTTGTGTTGCATCATGTAGCCTGAAGTATCTGTCTCAAACACAGCTTCTCAGTTTTGTGAAAGCTGCATAAATTCAGGATTTCTTAGGAAAAGAATAATTGATAAATTACAGGGAGAGAGTTGTACCTTTTCTGGCCTGTACATCTGAAGGCATTTGCTAGGGGTACCACAATAGCTGCATGACTACAAACTGTGCCTTAGCTATTGCTGTTAGCTTCAGCTCTAGAAATCCGATATTTTTAAGCAAACTGGATATCACAAAGCTTGGAACTGGAATGCCTTCAATACCAGGATTAATAGGTCATGCTATGTGAACAGTGATGAATCAAATTACACTGCAAAGAACTGCTTTTAGACCAGTATAGCCCATGTCCAACAGTCACTTCCAAGGGTGCTAAATATGTCTTAAATAGCATTTAGAGCTGAGCTGCTAATCCCAATAGTTATAGTGTTGTTATAACTAGTTTAGTTCTCTTCTGTGTTGGATGTCTTGCTTTTTTGGGTAGTACTAACACAATACCTTTTTCTTGCACTCTTTCTATCGGGAAATAAATCCAATCCATGTGTGCTCATTCTTATAAAAAGCATACATAAAAAATAAAAATACAAATTGTCTCTACATCCTTGTGCTCAGGCCTAATGTTTCCCAGCCAATGTTACAAACATAGACAGTGCTCTCCAAAACTACTTTAGTAATTAAAAATACATTCACCCTTTCAGAAAGACAAAGGAATGAAGGGGACCTTCTGGATCATCATGTTTAGTCCCCAGCTATTGTGAACTATTCCATTATATTATTTTCTTCAAAAATTCAGCTAGCTCCATTTTCAGGCCAGTTACTTTATTTTCCCCCTCTATGTCACTGCTACAAAGAATTAGATAATGACTCATATCTCCCAGACAAAATGTATTCATGGGCTTCTTGTGCCAGCATCTTCTTTTGCCAATCAAAACAGTTCCTCTCTCTCCCCAAAACTTACCCTTTGAAATATATGCTGCAATCATACCTCCCCTCAGCCTTTAATTTGCCAGGATAAAAACTGTTTTGGGGAGCATTTACACTGCAGATTGCAGTACAGCACATGTACATCACAAGGCAGCACTTGATGAGGGCAGTCTTCCTGTGACAGCTGGCAGCTCTCTGCAGTCTCTTTGACTAGATTTCTCTTTGCAGTTTCCACATATTTAGTATGCTTACTATATTGTGGCTTGTGCTCAGCATTTTAACAAATATAAAGATCAGACAAAGATAAGAAATTATAATGCAAACTTAGATATACACAAATGTATAATGCAAATATAAAAATATTTTTGCTTTTCTGTGCAATTATAGTCCGCTAACCAATTAAGCAGGCTAAAAGAGTGCAAGAAGATCTGTATAAAATATTGCAACTAATTTATGTACTAAACCAAGCAAACTTAATTTGAAAGATTAGAAAGTCAGTGTTGAGAAAGTTAACAGTCTCAGCTTTTGTGACCGCAGTGCTGAGAAGGCTTTTCCATACTTACATTTAATGCCAAGATTCAATGCTTTCTCCCCTACAGAGTGTTTATTCCTCCTGCATAAGTGGCTACAGTCATGAATCAGCTCTGAGGAACCCATTCTTCCCCTGAGTTCTACAGAGGTCCTTATGAATGTGAAAACGCATCATTAAAGAATGTACATCTGTTTGTACTGCTGTAGATAGGAAATGTTCCAAATTAAGCCTTTCCCTCTGCTATTTGAATCGCTGGACACATTACCTTTAACATTAGTACAACATAAGTGGCAAAACAAATGTTGTAACATTACCAGGATCACGTTCTCTACCTTTTCAGTGCTTGCAACTATGAACTCAAATGAGCTTCTTCCACTCCCAGTCACAGTTTGCATCCAACAAAACATTTTCCTCAAATAAGATATTTGGTTAAAACAAGCACTCCAAGTTCTCCCTAGAGTCTCAGGTCTTGTATTTGTTTCAGAGGCCAGTAGAAACTTACGAATTCGCCGGAGTTACCAGATTTAAGCCTAGGAGAAGATACAGCTCCTCCAGTTTCTCGGCAGTTTCTCAAATTGATTAAAGAATTTAGTAAGTATTGATTAAAGACAGATTTCCCTCAGCATAAAGAATGACATTAGCTCCCCTCATCCTGAAGGACGATAGTTACACATATGGGTGATTAAAGAGGTTAAAGTACAAGTACTGATGCCATGAGAAAAATTAAGTCTTCCATCACTTGCTCAATTAAGCTCACTGCATTCTAGGTGTCAAAAGAAGAAAAGAATAATAGTATGTGAATCATACTTGTTATTCAAGAAAATGAATAGCAGTGTGAAGAAAGGTAGTGCATACAAATCCGTCATATGAATAATACCCTAGATTTACTACCAGCTTTCTTCTGATGGGTTCAAAGTATTTTGCAGGATATATTTTCAATTATCATGTTGTCTCTTACTGATGAATAGTAACCACAGGAGTGGAACAATACAACTATTCTGTTGGTGCCTGCTATTACATTGTTCAGAACAGTAACTGAACAAAAAGGTCAAAAGCAAAATCCAGCAGCAGTTTTAGGAAGTTATCTAGGTGATATTTTTCCTTGAAGAAACAACATAAAAAGAGTAAATGTTATAAAATATGAAGAGAAAGTATGTGTAATATCCAAAACATGTTGCATTCTTCCATACCACTTAAAAATTTAGCTTGCCTCATCAAAAAATAGCTGCAGACATGTTGTTCTTTTCATCAGCTTCAGAGTACATTTATGTATAATGTATACTTACACATAAAGTATACACACGCAAACCCAGTTGAGCAAAGACATATACAATGTACCTAGTCATAGAATCTGTGGCATCTCTGTAGTCAATTACAAGCCCCAGCTGTAAACATTATTTTCCTTGGGGAATATTTCAGTAATTAATGTGTGCTGTTGTGTGGAGATGGAGCAGTTTCCCCAGTGGTATAACCAGCACTGAATGATTCAGACAGCTTCCTTCCCACCACGCTAGGCAGAGCTGAACTTAAAAATGTGTCAGTATATATTTATATTCCTTCTTTTCCAAGGGCAGAAGGGCTGTTTAAGTCCTCCACATCTGGCTGCTCTCTCCCACCCTTTTCCTGTGGGAAGTTCTCTCACATCTTCAGCAACAGAGAAGGGGAAGAATAGCTGTGTGGGGGACTACACAGCAACCCAAAGGTCAGTGGAATCTTCCTGGGAAAGCTGATTAAAAGTATTGCTTTATTCTGAAAAGTGATTTAGTAAAAATTTCAGTCAGTTCTCTGAGTGACAGAGACTTGCTGAATCACAGGAACTGATTTAGGAAAGCTGGAGGTTCTGGTAAGCAGGAGCTCTAGGATACAGTGTAAAACTGTGCAGAACTAAAATTAATATGACTAGTAAAAGTCAAAGTAATAGATTATAAATTAATTAAGACCAATGCCATTGATGTACATTGCCTTCTGCTTTAAAACAAACTGACTGAAACGTGTGGAACAGCTCATGTTTCTCAATGTGTCTACACTGCACAGCTGTCATATACTGCAGAAGAGTGTGACCAAACTTTAAGAGATCCAAGTTTGCATGTCAGGAAAAATCTAACTGCAGTGACACAAAGCTCTACGTGAATAGTTACCAGAATCCATAATCAAAGACTTATTTGTTAAAAGATAACCTGAGTATCTTTACACAGAAGTTCATTCTCAAGTGAGAACTTTTTTTTCAGGAATCCTGGAAGTTCAGTGAGACAGCATCTGTATCTGGTTATCTGAGCTTTCCTTATAAATCACAGGCAAGATACCTTCTCCTCTAAACTGAAAGTTTGGACTCTTCAAGACAACTAAGTGTCTGAGGACAATAAGTGATACAGCCCATGGGCTCTGTTGATGCTGGGAAAGAAGAAAAGTTTATGGTTCAGAAGCTATTCTTGAGCCTGCAGAACTGATAACAATAATGGTGCCCCACAGCATCGCTTTCACAGGCCTGTATTGAGGAGTTCCAGTTTAAGCCTTAGCATTTCACTTCTGTTCTCTTTTTGCTGCTCCCCATACTAGACAAATCTCCATCAGCAGATGCTACTTTTGTGCAGAACTCCATTGAGTAGTGCATATAATGCACATATGCATAAATAATATATACCATTTCTTTACTCAACAAGCCCCTCTACACAGATCAGACTGCAAAAGTTGCACCTACTTCATGTCTTAGAAAGACTCAAAACCAAAATCACAACCCCATCCTAATTTAAGAGATTACCTCCTCCACTTCTCTGAGACAAATTAAGGTGTCAATTTGATGCACAGCTCATGTGGAAAAGTAGAAGAGATGAAAAGAAGCCAACCCTCACAATCTCATAAGGCACACATTTCATTCTTTAAATGTGCCAAAACTCATGTTGTATTGTTCAGCTTCAGCAAGCCACCTATTATGTCTTACTGATGCAACCCATGTGACTCATTATGGCTAATCAAACCTTAAGTACTCAGGCAAATCCTGACCCCAGAAAAGAATACATTGAGCCTGTGAACAGGGTTTGTGTACAGGAGATTGTAAAGCAGTGGTTAATATGTAAGCAACCTGCCGATAACTGTAACAAAAAGCATGTTTTCTTTGCTGATGAGGCTGGGCAAATTTCTTGGCATGTGTGCCTTCTACTTTTAGAAGTTTCATTGACATGGGCTCGGTTGCTCAACAGCTGAGACTTGCCATAGGTTGCTAGAGGGACTTGTTGGTTACCTCAACATTGTTCACTGGGAAACAGAAGATGATTGCAGCTCTCCTGCCACTCCCCCTTACACTCCCCTTGGTACACCCCCATGAAGTCTCAAATGGCAGGCCTGCTTTATGCAGCTGAAGATCAAGTCCTGCCAGCACTTTTTTCCTACTGTTATGGAAAAGCAATAATTCATTTCTGACTCTACATAGCCAAGATCTCTAAAGAAAATAAACACTTAAACTGTTGGAAAGGATAAAAACTGTCATCCAGTGTTCATGTAAATACACTTTTAAATCTTCCTACCTATTTTTCCTGCAAATGGGTAATGAATTATTTACAGAGATACACTACTTTTCTGTGATTTTTTAAAATGTTCTTTTGTTGTTGTTCAGTCTAATAAAATACAGTGGTTTTTATTTATTAACACAGATTACAAATTCTTCTTGGCTTTTTTTTTTTTTTTTTTTCCCCTTTGCAAACTTTTTTCCCCTCTGTGTTTGTATTTGAAAAGTTTAAAGGACAATCTGTCCTGCATTATAAAAGCCCTTATTTACCTAGTGGCTAAATGTATTCCAGGCAGTCAAAACGTGAAGCTTCTGTTCTGCCAAGTAATTCTGTCATGACCTGATGGGTATTAACCTGTTTGCAAGGAAGAACGCCTTCATTTTTATGGCATTTGCATTCCTCAGAGAATCACTGCCTATGAATAGCGTTGCTGTGAACTAGGTGGAGAAGGGAGGAGAGGCTAGGCTCCAGCCTCCTCCTCCCAAATCACCAGTCAGCACAGCTCACAAGGACATTAAAAGCACCACTAAATACCTTCCTTCAGATAAATTTTTACAGAAAATATTAATAGAATTAATGTACATACCCCCATAGCTAAGTATGCATAAGCTAACTTTATTTTATAAGGTGTGAGACCTTTGTTAGGAATATTGGATTGGTTAGAGAAATGTATTCTTTCCCGCTCTTTTCCCTCTTTGCCACCCTGCCTCTCTGCTTTTTTGAGCCTTTTTGTGTAATGCATTAATGACCTACAAGTCTGGGCTAATATCCTATATTCCGCTATACACATTAGTTACAATCAGTATCATGAACTGGGTCTAAAAGTATGTCAGATTCCAAAAGTTGTTTAAAAGTCATCAGGTTTTTCAATGTCAAATTTTATGTTATTTATCTTCAGAGTCTTGTTTTTTGAGCCTCACTTGGATCAAGATACTTGTTTTTCAGATTTTTCTTTACAATGGAAGAAAAGATTTTCTCCCAAATTTAGACTCAAGGTGTTAAAGAAAGCATTTTAAGATTTACTGAGAGATCATAGAAATTGGTAGTACTGATGTCTATTAATTTGGCACAACTCTCAAAATCTCACCAAAATCTGCAAAGCTGTCTGAAATTCAGAGGAAAAGAGGTGGATATCTCTATATGTACCACCTCCACTATGTGATGGATTTCTTCTCCAGGTTCATTTCCTTTACCACCATAGACATAAGTGACCACCTTATTCATTCCCAGTGACTGGCCATTATGTTTTCATACTTCTATCTAGTTATTTGATTTGGTGAAAGCCATTTAATATCAGACTGACCCACTATGACTGAAAACTGAGAAAATAAGTCTACTTTAAGTGGTTAAATGGAAAATTACATGTTTAAACTTCACTACTTTAAGCTTACTACATGTGTTCATTAGGTATATTAATACTTCTCTCTTCAACATTTCCTCCTGTCAATACATCCCACAGGACAACTAATACTCAGAATAGAAACGATTGAAAGAAAAACCTAGTGGAAAACAGAAAGGTGAAATGAATACATTAACAGGAGAAAAGACTATAATTTACAGAATGAAAACCCAGTCCTACATTTCTACTGCATCACTCAAGTAGAAGACTTGAAGTGGGGAAAGAAATAGGATGAGACATTATTTTTTACCTTGTATTGTACACGTGATAAAAATCTTATTGCTATTATCAGCTAAAGAATAGAGTGGAGAATGGTCATTCTGTATTTGGGCAGTAACAGCACATACAGTGCAGCAATAATAAGCAGAGTAACTGGAAATTTCACAAAACTAATTTTGTGAATCTATTTAGTGAAAACTAATCAGAGATTTGGCAAGACTAACTGTCCTGGTTTCCCAGGAACAGAACCATGGGCCGTGAGTTGCCTCGAAGTCAGCTGGGAGTTTCAGTCAGGGCAGCTGACCCAAACTGACTCACAGGTGTATCCCATACCACTGACATCATGCTTGTTATAAAAGGAGGGAGTTCATGGAGGGTAGGGAAGTTTTTCTTTCTGGGGCTTCTCTTTTTTGTCTTCTTCCTCCTGCTGATCATAAGGATGTGGCTGAGTATAACCTTGTATACTTTATGTTGGTGATTGTACTAGTCTTGTTACTTCATTAAATCCATTTAAATTTCAACCCACAGGGCTTCTCCCTTTTTTCCCTGATTCCCCTTCTCAGCTGGGAAGGGGTCATTGGGTGGTAGAACAACTGCTGCAGTTTAGCCCTGGGTACAGGCTAAACATAGCCAAGTAATTTATTCTGTTGCATTTCATTATTTTAGAATCTGAATTCTGATACGTTATGTAGTATAATCACATAGAAGACTTAGAACAACTATTATGTTTACAAATCCAGTTACTCTAAAAGTACCCTTCAATAGTATTCAGAAGATTGTGTCTCGTACACATCATTTATTGATACGGATTAGAACACTTTGTCAAAACCATTGGCCTGCACACATGGCAAGGGTTAAGAGCAAATAATGTTCTGATTGCCAGTGTTTTGGTTGAATAGCCTTCCTATTATTAACATAACTTCTCTGAATAATTGATGTGCATGGTGAAAAAAATCTTCACTGTACTGCTTACATCAATGATGTAGCTATTTCTTAGTAGGCTGATGACACTCCCTACTATACCTTATATGTCCAGAAAAGGGAAGATGAGAAATTCTACTGAGAATTCAAAAGTAGTTGAACCATATGGGCACACAAATGTTTAAGAGAATCGTCCATGATTTATTCTTCTGCAGATAAATAGAAAATTGTTCATTCCTCTGAGCTATAACTTTGCTTAGTGTTAAGTCCCTAGCCAGTCACTTCCCAAATATGTTTCTGCTCTTACTTCTTCAGGTTGGTCCTCTGCATGATCATATAAAGTAAGAGACTCCCAGTATAAGTGCTGAACTAAAGTTATAGACGCTTGGCTTCTTTCAGACTTGCAGTTCTGAAAGAATTTCCCTGTAGAAGGGGAAAGACAAAACCTAGCCAGGTTAAAGATGGAAATTGATCTACTTTTGAAAGGCGCTATGCAATGTCATAGTCTCAACAAGGACAACAAAGGTACTTTGAGTATTTCCATGTAGCAGTCCAGGCAGTATCTAACAGTGTGGTGATGGCAGCAGGGATCTCACCTGGACAAATTCTTGTATGTTTACCTGTAGTCATGGAGATATGGAGCTTCTTGCTGTCTTGAAACATGCTCAGGAAGCTTTGGTAAGTAAACAAAAAATTCTTGGGCATGTTTGTAGTCAGCACTGAACTCCATGATTCTACTAGTTTCTGATCTAGTTGCAGACTGTAGGAAATATGCATTCCCTGTGAGGCTGCAAAACCAGTAAAGTGGAATAACTGCTATTTGCTTTAATTACATGATACATTAGTACAAACTAAACATTTCAAGTGGAACTGATGCATCTGCAAGTGGCTAGTGATAAATTGAAGGATGACAATCTGAGTCTGAGCCCCCCAAATGGGAACTGTTCACAGAGCAAGCACTTTACCCTGGCTGCACAGTCAGTGGGAAAGGACTTTCTGCTGAAGAAAAGGAAAGCTGCGGCTGTACAGGACTACCAGACCTCCCAGAAACGTGCTTGCTGAGGTTTGTGACACTCTGCTGCTTTTTATAAAAGCAGTTATGGATCTGTCAACATTTCAAAGCCACCACAGTGACTGAGAGAACAAGGAAAGACATTTCAGTTGTTAACAGAGCAATGTAGTATAATTAGGGCTGAGATAATATCTGGCCATTTCTCCCGTTTTAGGTGGCAGCATTTCAAACCCCCATTAATACTGAATGTAAACATTTGAATTCACACTTTATGGGCAGTATTGACAGATGAAGATGGGCACATACACATGACTGCTTCAAGTGGACTCTTCACTAAAGAAAAGTCCTTTGGTCTAACAGCTGAAACCTAAACTATTAAGTATTAGTTTTTTAACTGTAAGAAATATTATTTGTTATGGAAAGAACTATACTTAAGACAGACAAATCCTTGCCCAAAAAGGAAATGTCATTTAGATCAAAAAAATCAAACAGAAGGGGATATATTCAATCTGTAAGACCTCTACCAAAAAAAAGATGGACATCTAGGGTGCTGAAAACAGTCCAGACTTTCTTGGGCTTTGCTTGCATCTTTGACAGAACATGGCATTAGCCTCTTCAGGAAATCATATGGATGTGGAGCAGGTAGAACCACTGTAGGGCTGGTATAAAATCTTTATGGAAATATGTTAGCTTTATTTTTTGTGAAATGTAAGCTACTGGTGATAGTTGGTGATGATATGTGTTTGCTGGTCTTTTTCAAATGTCTGAAGCAAATTTGAAGGCCTGTTCATAGAAATTTACATAAGAGTTTACCCCAGCAGTGAGATGTTAGTTATATGTTATTGACTGATAGGATGAGGTTTGAGTATCATGATAAAAAAATTGTTGGAAAGTTGTGATCTAAGCAAAAGAGTTAAGTTTAAAGATGCCATATAAAAATTCAAAGACAATGAAGACTTTTTTCACAAGTCAGTCCTGGTGTTCATGGAACGACCTCTGTTTTCTTAAGGCCTACAGTAGGGATACATGTATGTGTGTATATGTATACATCACGTATGTATGCACGTATATATGTACATACACACCATACATGGTGAAGGAATATCACAGAAATGAAACGAGCAGATCCACAGCCGAAATTTTTAAAGGTATTCCCGACAATTTGATGTATTCAGATTACAGTATTGAAAGTACTTATGTAAGTAGAATATATGCAGGGAGAAAGAGATGATGACTGCAAGATTTATTCCAGCTATTCTTAATGTTAGTTATTCTTAGCATTAGCTTTTCTTAGCCTAAGACTATTCTTAGCCATAAACTGAGTTAAGATATCTGGCCCAGGGGAACGATTTGCATTATTTAGGCTGAAGGAGGGGGAGGCACAAAAATTCTCCAACCTGTGAACAGATAGAGCTACCAAGTCTCAGGCACCTCAGGCAATTTATTAAACTGATTGGCAACACCTGAATGAAAAGAAGCATCATTGTATACATGTGATGGTCTGGTGCTGTACCGCATCCTGTGGCACTTTTTGCTGCTCTCTGCCAAATTTTTGCCTATGATGTATCCCAAAAGAGACTTGAGATGTGCTCTCTGCTATGACAGCCGCAGCAGCCCTTTCCCCTTTGTTCCCACCACTCCCCGGAGCTTTGCCACGGAATTCCACATGGAATGGCGTGTGACGTGCTGCCCTGCCACACGCTCCTGAAAGCTGCCATGGAACATACACCCAGCAAGTGGTAAAAGGCATCTCGAAGGCGGCCGACTGGAGCAGCCGTTCCTCCCGCCTGTGAACCCACGGCTGGGGTAGGCAGCCCCACACGCGCTCACCCGTGTAAAACCGAGTGGGAAATTGTTCTTGAGGGTGAATCGTGAACCCCCGCAGGTGCTGTGCACCCGCAGAACTTCAAAGCGCTGGGGGCAGAACTAGGTTAGAAGAACACCGATGGCTGTCGGCAATGAGGAATGGGTGTCGCGGGTGGGACGGTAATGGTCGCTCCTCGACTGTTCGGAGGTGCGGGAGGACGTGTAACGGCTCTGAGGCGGGCACCGCCATCCCTTCCCCGGGAGGCGCAGCGGGAAGCACGGCCCGGCCCGCCACGGACGACCCCCGGTCCCCGCCGCGCCACCGCGCTCGGCTGAGGGGGGTGGCCTGGCCCCGGAGGGGAGGGGAGGAGGGCGGGAAGGGGGTCGGCGGGGCGGGGCGGGGTTGGCCGGCCCGGCACGTGTGGGAAGGCCGGGCATGGGGGCTTCCTGAGGGAAGGAGCGCGCCGGCTTTCGCTGCTGAGACAGAGTCGCCGCTGTCGCCGCACCGCCGCGCAGCCCGACCCGCCGCCGCAGGGAGCCGTGCTCGGGCCCCGTAAGTGGCGCCCTTCTCCCGCCTTTCCCTTCCTCGGGACCGGGTGGGCGAGGGGTTTTGGGGCTGCTGGGGTCTCTCGCCCCATATCCGAGACAGGCGAGAGTGTGTCGGCCCCGGTGCGCGGCTGGAGGGGCCCTGACCCTCGGGGGCTATCGGGCGGTACTGCCGGCGCCAGGAGACGCGCGGGGGGGAAGCCAAGGGCTTTGCTGCTGCCTTCCAAAGGCTGCCGTGGGGGAAACGGCGCTGGCTTTTCCGTGCTGACCCCGGCCGCTGTCCCCGCGAGCCGGGCAGGGGGTGAGGGGGCACGGGTGGGTGCCAGGCACAAGGGCAGGGGTGCGGGAGCTGGTCCTGGGGAAGCGTCCGCTGCTGCTGTGGAGGTTTGGAGGCGTGGATGGGTGAAATCGCTCTCCCTGGGTTCCTGACAAGCTCGCTCACGCCCCGACTCTTTCTGGAGGTGCTCTCCGTGCAGGTATTCACTGAGTCAAGCATAGAACCGCCAGGCAACCTGAGCTCTTCAGTGCGTGTTGGGACGCTGGGGAAATCATGCCTCAGCGGGCACTGCGAAGTGGGTGCAGGTCCCTAACCGCTGTAAAGCATGTTTAGGAAACATAAGATCCTTCCCGTCTGCCAGCTTTGCGTGTTTAAATATAGAAATGTGTTTGAAGTGTATGTCATCCAACGTGTAATGCTGCTGGCAGCTGGAGAAAGCTAGTCCAATAAAATAACGTTTAAAATTTAACATATCTAAAGCAGCAGAACAAAATCCTTCATTTTAAAATATTGGTTTTCACTTGAGATTTATGATACCGTTTGGATGATAGTGTGTTGTGGATCTGATGCAAGTCTTGCATCTGGGTGAACTCCGTTAAAACAGCTGAACTAAATTAGTTTTGGAGGAGATGGGATATCGCACCACTTGGTTCTGACAGTGAGTGTAGTTTCTGCTGGTTGTTGTGCCGGTGCTTAACACGGCATTCCAGCAAAAGTAACTTACCAGGGAAAGGGATAGAAGTTTCCTGTAGTTTGGCCCCAAGCTGTGAAAGGAACTGCAAGCCCACCCTCTGCTTCAAGTATATTAATACCTAACATGTATTTATTTTAAAAGCTTTCAAAGAGATTTCTCTTTGTATTCTTCCTAACTAAAACCAAAACAATTATATTGGAAGGCATTCCTGTGTTTGAGATGGGGAATGTAGGACAAGGGATCATGGAGTATAGAACTTGTATACATTGAAAAAAGCTGATGGTAGTTTGTTTATGCTAAAAAGACAAAATAAAACAAATTCTATGAAAAGTTCATGTAGACACTGTGCAGATTCAGTACACAGTGGATCTTGGATTAGAATTTGGATTACATAGTGTAGAAAATGTTTTGAGTTCTGGTTTGTGTTACCTAATGGCATTAAAATGCTGACAGTAAAAATAGGCATAAGGCCTATATAAAAACTAAACTTGTTTTCACTGACATCTACAATGTACTATACAAGTCAGACAGAAGAAGACATGGTGCCTGCCCAGCTCCTGTAAGCAGATGTCCATTGCTGCTGTTGGTTCCATTTGACACTACTCCTTTTCACCCATTTCTTCTAAACCCTGCTGAGTTCTGATACAAGTTGGGACAGGAATAAAACAACCCCACAGAGACATAAGTAACCATAATGATGTCTTTTGAAAGGTGCAGTACAAGTCTTTAGCTTGCTTGAAAATGCACATTGCCTCCACCTTTCAGCTTGCACGCACTGTGAAATAACTGAGAGTAGTTGTGACATGCGTTCATTGCAAAATGGAATATATTGAAAGGTGCCTGTGAAGATTTAGCTCCTCCTTTTGTGCCTTGACAGATTTTTGTTCATTTTGCAGTGGACTTTATGTTTAAGACAGAGGTGAACGAAGGGGAAAAAATGCAAATGATCAAAAAAGAGTTTAAGCTAAATCTCATTCCCTAAGTTGTTATTGAATTTGTAAGATGATAAAGTTTTCTCAGCTTTACTCATAGCTTTTGATCATCTTCACCTGTATTGGATCTGTAGGTATTTTGACATCTGTCTATCATGATACAGGTATCATATGACACAAAAAACCCATGCAACTAAACATGGCATGCTTTCCTGGTTTGCTTGCTGTCCTGTTTTTAATCAGAATTCTCCCCAACTCATAGGATCATGTACTTCAGGGTAGAACCCTATAGAAAATCTTTATTTTACATAGGCAATACTAGATAGGACATTAACTTAAAATACAACATGCATTGTAGGCTGCCAGTTATGTCTTTGACTTACTGTTCTTTTTTGATGCTGGAATGAGCAACTTCCTGCTGTTTCTTTTTCCTTCTTCCCTCACGTATTTCCCAGGCAGGTAGTGATCTATTAACGCCATATTGTCAAAAACATAGAAAATAGTTAGCAATGCCATTTGTATGCATATTTGTGAGATATTCTGTCTCCAAAAGACCCAACTTCATGTATTCACATTAGCCTTTTATATTGTAAGACATTAAAATTTGGTTTATATGCTACTGAAATTATTAAAAAGTATATAAAAGTACTCGGAGTCATGTTTCTGTTTCTAAAAGTTTTCATGTATCTGCAAGTTCCCATGTTCAAGACACCTTTGCCATTTATCGCATTGCCTTTGATCACTCAGTGTCACAATACAATCCTGATCCTCAGTCTTGTCAGTCCTTCGAGCTGTGCATTGTTCAGTTGAGGTGAAAATCATCCTTATTTGGTTGGTTTAGTAGCTAAGCAATTTACTATTGGTAAAGTCAAGTGACAGGGCTGTTGGAAGCAAACAGTTGAGCTTTCAGAAAATGATGAACGTGTCCTCCTCTTTGCTGGGAAAAGCATTTGTGTAAGTGATCTGCCACTACAACTCCAACGAGAGTTACAAAGGTTACTACTAAAAGTGGTTTCTGGCATTCCTAAGTTTAGTCATTGCTGACAGTCATTCAAGATCCACAATATTATCATGGCTGATCTCAAAATTATAATTTATCTGAGTGGACATACTCCAAGTGCATTTTCAGTTTGAAATGCACTGAATGTTGTCATTGTCCTCGCAAGTTCCTGCATAGGATTGCGTATATGTGGAATGAGAGATTTCTGAATCCATGTAGGATACCAATGGGGAAATATATTGCATGTGCTTGACCACAGAATGAGCAGTTGGCTCAGGACATCTTGTTCTACACAGATGATTGTGAGATGATTGTTGCAGATCTCTTAATGTCGAGATATGATCTACAGCAACTTTGTACATGTATATCCATTGCTTCCATCAGTGTCACTTGACCATGAACCCCCAGTGGAAATGAGGGTGGGCAGGCTGTGACAGTCTAAAGAGTCAATAGTCTAATGGCTGTTGTTGGGTCCTGTGGCGTCGTGCCCTATTCCCACAGGGTCCGTGTTTATTGAATGTAACTAGGGGAGAGGTGCTGCTGTAATAAGCATACATAGACAATTGTCTTATCTATGCTTTATTGACTGTGTCCATTCTGTCCTGGACTGCATAGACTCTCATAAATGTTTGGTGGTTGTGTATATATGTACATGGACACCCAACATACGTTACAAAGAATGAAGTGTCAAACTAGAGTAGAATATTAGTAAGGTTAAACTTAATGACAGAGGCCCTCGCAAATAACGTATATCTCCATGGAAATATTGTAGAGTTAATAGAATCCTGAAGGAAGACCTAGCCTCTCAAAATGTAGCCCAGACAGCAATGAACTCATATTTTGAATGGTATGGACTAGCAATGAGTAGGACATCACAGTTCTTTTAACAGCTAAGCTACTCTACTTTGGGTTATGGCTTCTTGAAACAGCATGATGTTATCTAAAAGTAGTTTACATAAGAATCCAGGCCCTAGGTTGACTTCTCCAAAACTGATTTTGGAAGAGCAGAATCTCTTATTAGTGTCTGAATGGCTGCATGCATCTGATAAATAGAAGTAAACCATGCACAGAGGAAAAAAATGGAGGAAACAATCATATACAAACCATCACATTATTGTCATGCTTGTCCACAGACTCTGGTTCTTCTTCCATTTCACTTTCTCAGTTACCTTTTCCTACCACATTCAGTAGATGATGCAGGTGACTGATAAAGACCTCCATGCAGTTGTTAGAGAAAGGTTATGTTTGGTGCCCTCTGTTCCCTATGACAACTCATCAGAAATGCAGCGGAGTGCACACAACAGCTGCTGTTTCTGATAAGGAATCAGAATGGGCAGGATCAGTGTTGGTGATTCAGTGTTACACTGTAGTCTCCTGCATCACTAACGGCAAGGTGGTTTTGCCTCTTTGTGATGGTAACATCAGTTTTTAGAAGTCTTATATGGCTGTTCTCACAAAATTACCTCATTTCTGAAAATTATTTTGTCAGATGTACTACCAGAAAGGGATGGTACTTGATTAGATTCATCCAGTTGCACTGGCTACTAGAATTTTGGCGAGCAGCAGTTTATGTGCTGTAGAAAAGGGACAAAATGTAGAAAGGTGTTAGATGACAAAATTGAAACAAATATATTTTCTTCAAAGATCTTCTGTGGGGAACTTAAGTAGGAATCATTTAGCAGTTGAGATTGGACTGAACAAAAAGGCAAACTGTACCACGTGATTTTGGCAGAATTTACTACGATCTTCTGTATTTGATATACAACTTCATCTATGCTTTTCGCTTTCTGGGATAAAGTGGGTTTTTTTTTGAGAAATGTATGGAATAAATTTATTTTTACTTTAAAGAACATTTGTCTTTATGTGACTTTTTCTGAGGAGAGGGAGTTGGATTCAATACAATCTTGTCTTCCTTTCCTTTACTGGGAAAACAGTGAATGATGTGGATAACCTGTTCTATAGCTGAGTGAATTCATGTAGCTAACCCCTGGTCCCAGCCCATTTTGTTTGAGTTTAGTTTGTTCTTTACCTGCAGTTTGATTGCAGGCTATTTGACAAGATGGCAAAAGCAATTGTGCTTATTTTATTTTGTTTGTGCAGTACCATGTGCATTGTGGTTATAGAATAAATAATAATTGAAATGGAATTTGGAAGGGATTATTTATTGTTCTCTTCTCAGTTTCCTTAGATTGAGAAACATGTCCATATTAGCTAAGGAAAATGTAACATTTGGATATCATGAAGATATCTGATTACTCCCATGAGTACTTAAATTAATTCCACTGAATTCACTGTTTATGAGTGATTTGGTGTAATACGGATTTTATTCTGCCCTTGAATGTTTTTGGACTATCATGCAGTTGAGAGAAAACAATGGGATGTGACTTGCCATGAAATACTTTCAGCACTGTGAATTAGATGAAAAAGCTTGTGAATATATAGAATTAGCATGAATGTGTGATTCTTTTCAAGGTGCGCTGCCTTCAGTGTGCCTTTTAGAAGCAGTAGTTTAGATGACTAGGCAGTGTTTTTGATCCTTGTAATGATAGTCTAACTTGTTTTAGGGTTTAAACAGTATTTGGGTGCTGTCAATAGCAGAATTTAATTGTTTTGTTCTGCTGTAAGGATTTGAAGAGAGGGAGAACTTTTCAGGGTGGTACTGAAGAAGTATGTGTCATAAAACATCAGTTTTGTTTTGTGGACATTGAAGGCCAGCAAAAATTCTTACATGTTTTTGCAGTAATAGGTACATCATCATTTATGTGTTCTGTTGCTGTTTTTCCTCAGCAATATGTTTTTAGAAACTCTGGATGTGTTTCACCTGTGTACTGCTTACCAAATTGTGTCCACTTTCTTTCTTTACATAGACTCGAAGGGCCCAGGGAGATCGGCGATAAGGAGGGGCCATTCTGCAGCTGTAACGAGGTCTCCTGTGTGAAGAGGGAAGTCCTGAGCTGGGGACTTCCTTCAGGCCTGTTTGTAGAAGGTGCCTCTTGCATCTATGAATTAATTGTTCGAAAAATTATTTTTCCATAAGGCATGATTATGCACTAGGTAAATTGCTATGGTGACAAACTAATAAGAGAAAAATGGCAGCTATGTAGAACTAGGTCAATAAAAAGATCCAATATAAAATTAATTGATATTAATTACCAAGAAGTAGACAGTGCTTGGATAGAAATATTATAAAATTTACAATAGTAATATTTACTATCAGATGGGAAAGTTCAGAGAAGTTGAAAATAGTACTTTTTAAAATACCATCTTTGAGGTGACTTCACTGTAGTATCTGATAAGCCTGCTTTGTCTTTTCACTGTCTTACGGTGATAGAAAGAGACTTACAGAGGTGAAGTTTTTTTCCTCAGGTCCATAACTGTGTTCTCCCAGTATTTGTATTTTTCTGCCTTATTGTCCAGAGCCAAATGTATTCTTTTTTTTTGCCAATTTATGTGAGAGATCTAAATTCTGGCAGAAAGTCAACATCTTGATTGTTTTCCAGTATCCAAATTCTTGAAACCAAATCTAGCAGATATAGTCAGACTATTCGTGTGGTTTAAACAACTGAGTGGAATTTCAGCACATTAATGTTATTTAGTTGCCACTTATGTGGCAAAAAGGAATATGAGGTTCTGTGTGGTAGTTTGTTTTCTGTAGCAGTAGTGGCTGAATGTGAGATGCTGCATAGGGAAACAATGGTGATTCACATGGTGTTTGCTCCTGAGAGTTGGAACGGGAGCAAATGAATATTAATATCTTGTTTGAGACATATGGTAGTAGAACCCAGATCACCTGAGAACTTCAGGTTTTCAGTCACATTTTGCATAAATTCTTGTGCTGCATAGAACTTAACTTATGAGCCACATCAGGTTTGCATCATTCCGTGGCTTGCATGAAGACTAAACATGAGATGTAAGTAAAACATTCAATGTTGACTTGTTCACATATTCTCACAACATTAGGAAGAGTATCATACTTTGGTTTTACTGACTTGCTAGCAGAAATTTCCTTGACAATAAAATAAATAGGTTAGAACAATCCCACAGTGGACACCAAAATTATTTAAATACATACTTCTGCAGGAATGAGTTGTTCATAAGTAAATTTTCCCATTTGGAAAGTGTTGTGACTTCACAATTAATGTGTTCTCTGCTTCTTTGTCAAGTGTATTTTATTATATTTTTAAACCCAAATTAATACAGCATTAGAGTGAGATATTGCTTGCCTATTTAGCAACAACAATAATAATTTTATTTTGCTGAAATGTGTGACAGTCACATCAGAGCTTGAGTTCATGGATGTTTTAGGCCAAGATCATCATGAAGACTAATTTGTGATCTTCCACTGCCCTCCCCAAATGCAGACATATTGCCCAAAATCATACATTTGGACTTCAGAGCGTAGTTTTATTGTAGCTCTGCCAGTTGCAATATGATTTTCATACGTAGGACTTTCCTACCAGTCTTGCTTTTTGTCCCACCTCTGTTTAGTTTCCCCTGCTCTTTTCTGAATGTCCAGCCTCTGAAATTGCATAATCTTTTTGTGGGAATTACATCAACCAACTATTGCAGAGAATCCTTTAGATTGATAAGATAATGAGAAGAAGTTTTCAGGAGTTAAAAGCAGATGTTCATATGTCATTTGGAGAAACCTTCTCATTTGCCCCATTAAAAGGCAACTTTCATCATGGTAGTAGAACCTGATATGGAGAAATACCATGTGATAGCAAGTTTTCATTTGCTATGAAGTGTTCTCATAGAATGACTATCTTACAGGTATTCACTGTCTGATTTTTGTATGGTAGAGAAGAAACTGTCTGAGAGGGAAAAATCAGCTGTGTAACATGCTTTCCTCAAATGAAGGAAATCTGTTCTAATTGTTTCAACATTTATTCCTTAGTGGGACACTGCTTCTGGGTATCCAGTCCAGAATTGTTTGCAGTCTCCCATGCAATGTCCAACTATTAGAAATATTTTATTAGACCATTTTAATTTATTACATGCATGTGCCTTATTCTGAGGCAACTAGTTGCAACATCAGACTTAATAACCCCATTTTGTATTTCTAATTGTACCGGATATAAACTTTTATAAACCTTTCTCCAATTTTGTAGTTCTCTGTAAAGCCTTCTATGGTGTTTAATTGCCTATATACTCCACTTCATTAGTTGTCTAAGCAAATAATTTTGGATTTGTATTAAATAAGAGGTTTTTTTTTTTTCTATTTGACTGTTTTTCTGTTCTATGTGGTAACAGATGGGTTGCACTTAGCTCAATGAACCAGATGCAAAAAAGAGCAGAATTTGCAGTAAAATACTGTTGATGTTGCATTTTTATCCACACACAATAAAGTCAGCTTTCAGATTATGTAAAGTGAATGTTTACACTATTTCATTTTAACTAATTAAAAGATATGCACTACGCTCTGGGAAACAAGTAGCTTTCCCAGTCTGGATGGGCTCGTAGGTATAGTTTGTGCATTTCTTATTGAAGCCGTGTCAGCATAAGCAGCTCTTGTGTTGTGCTCCAGGTTGCTATCTCTTGTTCCTGCTTCAATAACCATCCCTTTGTGCCTGCACAGCTGTTTGTGGTACTGTGCAATGAACTGGATTAGGAAACTAGTTCATTTTTTTTTCCCTGGGATACTTGTGATTAAGGATCAGTTCCCTGTTCCAGTTTATCACATGGCCACACACATGGCTGTGCAGGCACAACTAGGGGTTGGACACAGAGGAGAGAATAGAATAAGAACTATGAGCTGCTTAAATTGTACCACTATTGGGAGAAACTATTGAATATGCTCCACATAGCTGTAAAACATTCAGTAATTTCTCTTATCCTCTCTGATTTTTGTCTTTCCTTCCTTTTAGACCATCATATTTATTTATTTTTTTTAGCAGAGAAAGCATTATTTGCAAAAACTTGGTCATAGAAGTGCTTTATCCTTCAAACTTTCAAAGTAAGTTTGGGAATTTAGAATCATATTTTTCCTGCAACATAGGAACTTCTGTAGAGTTCAGTTCTGTGGCGTCATTCCTATATTTTTGATCAAGATGATGTCACTCATCAATTGCATTTCAGCTGCTGCTTTTAAACTTGCTTGGTAAATGCTTTGTATGTGAAACTGTTTTGTTATGAAGTGTTTTGGATAGTTCCTACTTTGCATCTGTTACATCTTTACTACAACTGTAGTTCCATTGCTGTATATTTGACCAGATTCTGAGCTCAGTTTGGCACTGTAAATAGGGAATATTTTCATAGGAACCAGTGAAATTCCTGAAGTTGCAAAACTTCCCTCTTCCCCCACCCTCCAACACTCTCTCAACTGTCATTTACATTTATTAGCAGGCTATTATTAGCTATCAGAGTTCTTCAAAATTATCTTCTTGTGCTTGTTTATGAAAACGTAATATTACAGTAGTTCAAGCAACTGTGTGATGATTAGTGCAAATCACTCCTCCTGTAGAAAATGGTGAGTGGGATAAGTATCTTCCTTTAATCTAAATCAAGGAACAATGAAACCCAGTATTTTAGCATGGTTGAAACCTAGCTAATAAAAGCATGGGTTTCAATGTTCCATATGGTTTCTAAGGATATGATAACAAACACTGCTGATAACACACTGTAAAACAGTGAGTTGATTTAATTGCAACTGTTTGCAGATAGCAGAAAGGCAGCAGAAAGACAGAATGATGTGAATGGTGCTCATAGTGTTCCCCAGAGGGACAGTTTGGGCTTGGAAGTGGTGGCTGAAAAGAAGCCTGGAACTGTAAGCAAAGAAACTCGCTCCTTGTACTTCGACTCTCACTATGTTCAGGGAAACAGTACTCTGGAAACGTACAGAAGGGCACCTGAGGTATGAGATGTTGAATTTCTCCACCTCACTGGAGGAGACTGCAAACCCTTGAAAACAGATCATCTTAGTCAAAAGGGAAAATCAGTAGTTGGTGGAGCATCTGCTTTCTAGGGAGACAGGCTTGAGAGTGCTGTACACAGAATCTTCTTTGATGGTAAATAAACCCCTTGAAAAATTCACCCAAAGACTGGAGGAAGACCTGAAACAGTGGTACATAGCAATATATTCACAGTGCTGCTTCTGTGAAGAGGCATTCTCATAAACAACTAGCATGGCTGCCAGCTTGAAAGCAGAGAACTTTTGTATTTCTCTTAGCAAACTTAGCAAGCAGCATTTCAAGAACAACAACAAAAAAACCTCCACAAAACTCAACCTGGGAAAAAAATCTGCGAATTGGATAGTCTATAGAAGTTGTCTGGATGTGGAACTGGATCAGCCAAGGAATATTTTACTGCAGATTTCTACTCTGGAGGCCTAGGAGGGGAAAGGTTGGATTGCCCCACCAGAAATACTGAAGTCCTTGACATTAGCATTTTTTTTGACTGGTAGAGTTCTGCTGAAATTTATTTGGCTTAGTTCAGTTTTGCTGGTAAATTTGGTAAATTACTGGGCAGAACTGAAATATAACTTTTTGAGCACAGACTCTGAGGTAGGAGCCATTACAAGAAATATGCTTTCTTGCCTCCAGAGACATTGTATCAGCCTTCATGAAATGCAGACATGGGATATGCTTCAGACCAAGAAGAGTGAAACTGTAGCTGTTAAAATCCCACCCAAAATTACAAAATGTGAATCAGTATTTACCGTGCATTTAAACTGATGTTTCAGAATATGATCCCACACCGGGCTGCATAGTGAGAAGCAGCTGGCCTTCTTAAGCAGTGAAGAATTGAAATCACAAAAATGTTGCTCCTGTGTGGGTTGTTTTCCTGGCCTTTGGTATTGATTTGACCATTTAGAGAGGTTCTCTATTTTATTGTCATTAAAGACAATATAAAATGTTTCTATAAATATGTTAGCAACAAAAGGAGGACTAAGGAGAATCTCCACCCTTCATTGGATATGGGGGAAACATAGTGACAAGGGATGATGAAAAGGCTGAGGTAATTAATGACTTCTTTGCCTCAGTCTTTAGCAGTAAGACCAGTTGCTCTCTAGGTACCCAGCCCCCTGAGCTAGAAGGCAGGGACATGGAGCAGAAAGAAGCCCCCATAATGGTCAGAGACATGCTACACCACTTAGACGCACCCAAGTCTATGGGGCTGGATGGGATCCACTCGAGTACTGAGGGAGCTGGTGGAAGTGCTCACCAAGACACTTTCCATCATTTATTAGCAGTCATGGTTAACTGTGTAGGTCCCAGTTGACTGGTGGGGATGAGCTTTCATAACAGTCTCCTCTAGAGATTGAGAAAATAGCTGTGGAAACTGAAGACTGAAACAAATAAGTAAATAAACCCCTACTATACAAATGCAGCCTCTGTAGGTTGCTATCTGTGGCTTTCTCAGCTGCTTTTTCCTACAGTTTGCACTGAAATAAGGGTATTCATACTGAAATAAAGGCACGCTGAAATAGAACTTGGGAAGTATTTTCTTAGAAGTAGAGTAGAACTAATGATGTCTATATTAGTTCTGTAGAAGCCTCATTATACTGTTTGAATTTCAGATCAAGTAACTTGGAGTCAGAGGTTCATTTGGCATTCCTATCAGACAGTGAATGTCACATCAGGGTGCAGGGTGTCACAAAGATGATGAAGGGAGTGGAACATCTCCCTTATGAGGAAAGGCTGAGGGAGCTGGGTCTCTTTAGCTTGGAGAAGAGGAGACTGAGGGGTGACCTCATTAACGTCTATAAATATGTAAAGGGTGAGTGTCATGAGGATGGAGCCAGGATGGGTGCAAGCTGGAACATAGGAGGTTCCACATAAATGTGAGGAAGAATTTCTTCACAGTGAGGGTAACAGAGCACTGGAACAGGCTGTCCAGAGAGGTTGTGGAGTCTCCTTCTCTGGAGGTGTTCAAAACCCGCCTGGACATGTTCCTGTGTGACCTGACCTAGGTGTTCCTGCTCTGGCAGGGGGATTGGACTAGATGATCTTCTGAGGTCCCTTCCAATCCGTAACATTCTGTGATTCTGTGATTCTGTGTGGTGTCAGTATTCAGTTCATTACACAGAACTTGGAGTGGAATAAGACCTATAGTAACTTTTATAACCAATATCCTCTAAATATCTCTATTTAAGAAGCATGTAGATGAAGTGCTGAGGATACACGGTGTAGTGGTGAATTGGCAGTGTTAGGTTAATGGTTGGACTTGATGACCTTAGAGGTCTTTTCCAACCAAAGCTATTCTGTGATTTCCCGAACATTTACCAGTAATGCTCCAAACTGAACAACTGACCTGTCTGAGTTTACTCAAAATGGATTTGCCTTTGCAGGTGTTTCTGCCAGTGAAGTGATCAGATTTGACTCTATATTATGAGTCACCCACTGTTGACAGGGTGTAGTGTTACATTCTAGACTTTAGTCTTGCTAGTCCGGCTGTTGTGGCATTTACAGGTTCTCAGCTTGCCTGACAGCTCTGCATTGCTTGAGAATAAACTGGCCCTTACTCAGAGTTATGGTTGCACCAAAAAGGAGTTTATTTTAAGTCTATTGTTTCACAAATGGCCACCAAAAGAAGCAATGCCACTTGCCTGCAGCAGTTTATCCTTCTTTACATGTCACCCAGTGGTAATGATGGTACAAGAACTTGTGCAGCTCTGTAGTACATTGGATCAGGAAACTAGTCTGGGTCAAAATTGGTGGTTTCTTCGTACCTACTCAATATTGCTGTGGCTCCATTCCCCAGTTTAATTCACTTTGCAGCCACAGTTTACATTGGCCCAAGGGAAGAAAGCAGAAGCGAGCATCTAGTCAGGATACACCACTTATTTTGGTGGAAATGCCAGCTCAAGGTGTTACTCAAATTATGCCATAATTGCTGATGAAGCAGTGGCAGCGCAGAGCTTCACTGTCAAGTAAGCACCTTTGCATTCAGATGGGTTTTCAGACCAGCCTGCAGCCTTCACAACTGAGGATTCACTGTTACCTGTGTGCAGCAGCAGTGACTACTTCAGCAACTGGTGCAGCTCTGCAGGAAAGCTTTTGGTGCTGTGGATTCACTGACCACACCAGCTATGTTTTGGAATGTCCGGGAGGACTTCAGTTTAGCTTTTGTCTGGTCCCATGGATTGAACTAGATGTTAGTGTGCATTAGGTGCTGCTCTGAAAGATGTATTCCAATTTCTTTCATCCCAGAGGATGGTTCAGGATTGCTCTGTGGAGTGAGCCAAAGCACAGTGAATGGTCAGGATGACTGGGAGAATAGTTTTGAAAATATGAATCTGATCTGAACAAAAATGCCAGTGTAAACATACCAAGGGTGACTCGACTCTGCCTGTACATGCTGCAGTCAGATCATTGTGTGGCATCAGTGGGGTTTCTCTTGTACGATTCTGTCGTTCTTTCAGATTGCATTTCAACACTTGTTCTGGTGACAGTTCTGCATGTAGTCCTAAACCAAGCATGTCCCACTGTTGCTGCATTCCCTGTGTGGTCATGGTGATGGTCAGAAAGAGAAAAAAATGAAAATTGAGCTAAGTATGGCACCATGAAGTCTAAGTCAAATAAAAACTCTTTTTACTGGACTGTTCTTGGTGTGCACATGTCCTCTGATGAAATTTAGTACTCAAAGAGGGGATTTCTTATTCCAGACTGACTGTGGATCTTCAGCTAATGGAGCTTTGTCAAAAAGGGGGAAGTGTAGAGACAGTTTTTGAAAGGATTGCATTTGGTGTGTAATGGAAAATATTGGATCTGCATAACCTAAGCAGCACCAAAGAAAGAAACCTGGAAGAATTTAGGCAGGAAACAATCCTATTGGATCCCACAATGTTCTGCAAACAGTTGACCACTGAAAAAGTAATTCTGCAGGAAACAGCCAGGCAAGCTTGAATGGTGAGGTGAAAAAAAAACAATTTCTGGCCTCAATCAACTGAACTGTGTTTGAAAGATGAACTTTACAAACTGTTTCCATTTGTGTTTGAAGTTATTAGCAGCAGTGGCTACACTGGAGCTTCTTGTTGTTTTGACAGAGTCAGAAAAATTGATTGCACATCAGCAGGAAGACAGATCAGCCCACCATCCCACGCACTTTACTTGTATTTGGTTGTTTTACTTCTATTTTTTCTCATACTATTGATTTTTCTTAGATTAAGCTATTGGACAGGCCTTGATTCTGAGCTGGGCGTTACTGCATTATGAATAATTGCAGATATATTTTTTATCTTAGCACGGCTGAAATGTTTTTTTGTTTCACTAACTAGGACTCAAAGCATATTTATGGAAATGATTTTGCCATGTGGCTACAATCTGTAATAAATTCAAATGCTTTTATAACAAAGCCCTTAATTTTGAAGGGATTTCAGTCTTTTTGATTATACATAACTGTTTGAATTTCTGGATCAAGGATAAAGAATTAAGTATTTTCTTTTTCTTTTTTAAAGAAACAAATGCTAACTCTTCCTTCCCCTCCTGTTCTGGAGCTAAAACAGCTTGGCAGCAGTGTTTGAACATGGTTCCAGTTAAACCAGTTTTTGAACATAGTTTGGCAGGCCAGAATGGAGTAAGGCCAAAGTATGTTAGAACTAAGTTTTAAACCCTAATTCTTAGCTAAAATTGTAGCTGTAGTGAGGGAGAGTGATGTAAAACTCAAATACAATGTTTGTCTCTTCCCTTGCCTCCTTTTTCCTTCTTTCTCTGGTTGGTCAGACCATGCTACACTGCTAGAAACTGTGCTCAAACTTCTCATGAATCTTACAGCTCTTCTGCCAGAGCCTCAGTCAAGTGTGGACAGGAAATTACATAGTTAACTATTTCTTTGAGAAGTAGCTAACTTTTTAATCATATTATCATTAAGTAAAATTTCACTTACCTTAAAAATTAAGTTGTGTGGAGCTTGTAGTATTACAGATAACCCATCTTTTTCTTTGCTGTGTCATTTCTTGCAAAACAGTTGAATCAAAGGCTGTTTCCATCTCCCTTGATACCTTCCAGTGTTGTACAAACACAGCTCCTTTCAACTGCTTTAGTTCATCTGCTGTTGACTTTAGAAGTACAGTTTGCAATATGAAAGGATGACTGCAGGATATTATTTTTAAAGTCTGTATAAATGTAATTGTGCATCTTTTTTTCCCACAGTGAAAATGTCTAGACTTTTCTGAACCTTTGTAAAGCTGTTATCCAGACAAATTAGTTCCATGAATTTGAGCCACATCAACCTCAAGAATTATCCAAATAAATGGGGTCACCAAGTCATTTTACTCTTAGCTATAATACAAAACACTGCTTGTAATCTGAAAAGCTGACAGATATGAAAAGAAAATTGCTCATCAGCTACAACCCAACTTTTTTCCCTTTTTTTCTTTTTTTTTTTTTAACAGGAAGGTTTTCGGTTCATCTGGGTGTTAAAAATATTTCCCAGCAGAGTGGGCATTCTGTTGCATAATAATTTGGGCTGTCTCTGGGCATTGATAAGTTGTATTAAGCATAGATGTCATGAGGAATAATTTGTGGCTAACGTCTAATGCCAAGCCTAAGAATAGGAGTCCAAGTATTACCCAGTTATATTTTTAGGGAGATGTTCAATTAATTTAGGGGAGGAGAGGTGTCATACTGCAAATTGTCAGTAGCTTCTCTTTGATCTTTTTTCTGAATTCATACCAATGCCAAAAATTAACTCCTCCATAGCTGTGGCTTCTCATCTGGTTTTGATTGCACTTTTCAAAGAGCCTTTTATCCAGCATGTGCTTGTTGCTTGTGCTTTCTTTGTATGTCATATACTTGGTTTGATAAACTTTGAACAAAGAAATCCTCTGAACAGTACTCATGTTCACTTAGAGTCCATCTCTCTTTTACACAAGCTTCTCCAAAACTGCTTTGTTTTAGTTCTAGGCAGTTAAGGCTGTGAACATTATTTTGTTTGGTCTTTTGTCCTTTGTAGAAGAAAGGGGGAAAAAAAAAAAAAAAGAATAAATTGAGTTAAGCTAAGTTTACAAAGAGACAGACTCATAGATTTAACAGTTTCCCTAGTTGAATGGTACTTTCATATCATTTATGAAAGTTTATGTGTTTTCTTTGAAGAGAACCTGTTAGCAGAACACAACTTTGATTACATGAATTAGCTTTCTGAATGGTTTGGTCTTTTTCAGTGTCTGAATTATAGAGCTTTAGGCAAAGGTAGAATGAAAGACAATATGAAATTAATTCTTGAAGAAGTCATGGCATTGTCATCACATCACTGACCCCAGTGTGTATTTTATAGTGTTAGGCATGAAATGGTAGAGTAGTTGTCTCTGCTTTCTCAGAGGCATTTTCTGCCTGTTTGGATGATTTGTGTCTAGGTCATGACAAAATTTGTAATGTCACTCACACAGCTATCACAGCAGACAGTAAAGTTATATTTAAAAAGAAAAATAATGGTGTCTTTATTCTGAAGGAGTGGCTGTCTTTGATCTGTTTGATCTCTGGATTCAGTAGCTCTACTGCATTTTTCTCATTTTCTTATGTTTTGGCTTAATAACTCTCATCAGTTTCATAGGAAATATTGCGGCCCAGTGCTAAGCCCACTGATGTCCTTCAAGAGTAAACCCATTTTTTCTGCTCTGGACAATTCATCCATTTGCAGTTGTGTGCCCTAAACATCCTTTTAGAATTATTAGAAGTATTCCTCGTTCTTCAAAGTTGTATGCAGTTTGTAGTGGGTTTTGTAAAAAATCTCCTTTTAAGGTTAGTTTTGAAGATAATTAATAATTATTAATAATAATTAATAATTAATAATTTCTAATACTCTGGAGATATTTTTTTGTTTCCATTTCTCTTTATGATTGTAGGCAATTTCAGAGTAAGTTAAATACATTCAACTGTAGCCTTTTGAAGTCTTAGCCTTCCTGCTTAGAACATCGCCTCTCTATATTTGACATGTAGAATAAGTTGCCTTGAAAATTTCAGAAGTACCGATTTATGTTGACTGGCTAAAAGAACTACTTTTCTTTTTCAGACTTTTACTCTCAGGGTTTTCAAAGATTTCTCTCAATTCCATGTCAACAAGAGACTGTAGTCTGTCATCATCCAGCTCATCTTTAAGGATAATCAGAGTGAGTTAGGGTGACTACTAGTGCTACTTGGAGAGTTAGGTAGAACTTCTGCTGTCATTCGGAGGTAAAGTAAATGCAAATGTTTTTGTACACAACAGGCAGTCTTCTATGGCAGGTTTCCATAAGTGTCTGTAGTGCTATAGCAGAGTATCAGGTTTCATTGATTTTTTTCCTCTATTTTCAAGTTTTGTACCTGCAGAGTTTGGAAATAGAGAGGAGGTTAGTCTTTACAGAAATCTCTGCCTAAATCAGAAGATGCCAATTAATTCCAGGTGGGTTATATGGCATAACTTCAAGGTTGATTTTTACCTTTTGTTCTAGCAGGAAATTCTGCCATGTATATAATGATAGACTTTTAAGACTATATTTGGCTAGCACCAAGAAACATGTCTAATTTGTACACCGCCAAAACTTTGCTAGTAAGTACAGAGGCACTCTTAATCCAGAAAGTCCTAAGGAGCTCATTGCTCTTCATATGCTTTCATCATGGCCCAGACTTCCTGCCTTGGATTTCCAAACTTCCGTGCTATTTTGTTACTTTAATTAGCTCTTGTTATTTGTATTTTAAGTATACCAGATTAATAGTAATAACCTCAAAAAATTATGCTGTTATTAATGGATGAAGCATGGACTAGTAATTGTTGCATTTTTCTCCTCTTTTTTCTCTCTCTTTACCAAGATGTGGATGGATAATGTTTTAGGTGGTTCAATACCAGACATTGAACTCTGGATGCTTTGTTTGAGAAGTCTATATAAAGTTTGAGAGACTGGAGGTATTTAGATGCTTTGACCTATCATTTCTAGGCTTTATTGGAGAAATGCTAAGTACAACGGTAATGTTCCTTCTGTTATCATAAAAGTGTTTCTAAATTGTTTTACTTTTGCTCATTAGAATTCTGTTAGATTTTTTTTTTTTTGGACCCAAGACAAAGGATTCTTAGCATAAAACTAGGAGTAATTTAAAATGTTTTAAAGAACATTTTCAGAGTGTAGCAATTACTATATCTCAGTAGTTTCCTGTCTGATGAATTCCCCTACTTTTATTCATCTGGTACAGTCCTCTAGGTTAAAAATAAAAAACAAGAAAAAAACCTCTAAAATTTCTTCTGAGGTGAGTTTTATTTTTGAAACGAACACTTACAACTGATCATTTAAATGTCATGCGTTATCTGATGGCTTTTGATATTCCAATATACTAAGGAAAATATTCACATTTAAAAATTTCTTTACTCCAGCAAATTTTCCAATTTATTAAGATGCTCATGGGATTGTTTTAACCTCTACTAAAACAGATAGAACACTCTACTACTTTTTGAAGAACACTTGTCACATCAGACCAACTTTCTCTTCTGGATTAGTCACAAAATCAGCAGAATTGCAGTTAAACAGGGCAGTCAATAATGATGTGTTCCCTGGCATTTCTCAGTACCTGTTGAAGATCACGTATTGCAAAATTACAGTGACGTTTTGTCTGGGTCTCATATGTGACGCAGCCAGTTCACTTTTCATGTTACAAGATGGACTCTGGTACCAACTGATAATGTGTCTGGGTTACTAGTATCATGTGATAGGGTTTGCACACTACTTCTGGAAAATAAGATTAATATTTAGATGGATATGCATGACATTTCAGTGCTAGAAGAGCTATGTTTTCATGTGAGGCTAGAGTTAAAGGAAAGGACATTTGGATAAAAAGATGTCCAGACCACTCCAGTGGGTCCATAAAAGATTTTAAGATGCAACTCTGTTATTTGCATATAATAATTTAAGAACACAGAAAAGAATGAAAATTTCAACTTAGTATGTATGTGAAATGTGAAAAAAAGGCCAAAATTGAAGGGAAATAAAAGAAAGTAAGTGGACGTTATGGGAGTTTGTGCACAGGGAACATTTGGTTCTGCTTTAGCCTCTTCAACTTCTGGAAACTGGAGTTCTGCATGAGAAATGCATGTGCATTGCTGGGTGCATTTCTAGGGACAGAAATAAAGGAGCAGTAGTTTGACAAAGCAGCAGTAGTTGTATGCCAAAGTGGCATTTTCTGAAGACCAGTAAAGCAATGCATAGGTGAAAAAGGATCATAGCCAAGGTATAAATTGATTGTATTTAAACTAGCCAATAATTTCTTTAGATTAAGCATGCAGGATTTTACACCATTGATCTTAATTTTATGTAATAAGATTCATTCTATGAGTATCTGTTGCTAGTGTAGAACAATTAAAGCTTCATGTTTTAATAGTGCTATTAAAACAGTGCTAATCATAGAAACATAGAGTGCTTTGAGTTGGAAGGGACTTTAAAGATCATCTAGTTCCAACCCCCATGCCATGGGCAGGGACACCTCCCACTAGATTGGGTTGCATTTTAGAAATGGAAGTGATTTCTATGAGATTTTGCCACTCAATATTGTATGCAAAAGGGGTTGTGCATATTCTAGTTACTCTCTTAAACAAGAAGGTATCAGATGTCAGAAGCTTTTTTTAAACAGTTGGTAAAATGAGATGTCTTTCCTGGCTGTAATTTCCCACGGGGTTGCCCTAGATCGTTGCATTTCAACTAGCAGCCTGTTTTCTGGGTTTGGCCCTTGATTTAGGTAATGAAGCTGTCCTGGCCTCTTTTTTCTCCTGGGGCAAGTAAGGAGTGCTTCGTGGCCAGATTCTGCCTCTTCACAGACATGCGCTTTGAACTCCAGCTGCTGCCATTGCCTCCAGAGCTCATGAGAATGAGGGAGCAGGAGAGTTTTATTCCCAAGTTGTGATCCAGCCATAATAACAGTGAAGGCTGGGCCACCCAGAAATAAGCTATCCTTTTGCGTAGTAGACATTGAGAAGCAATCCAAGAAATGCTGTAGTTTGCACTCATGCACACACAGAAACCCACATACACACACAGTATGTGGAAGGATATCTCTTTGGTGATAACTAGTCTAGTTCTTTGCAGTGTCTGGACTTTTGGGGACCTGACTTGTGTATTTGGGGTGGGTTTTTTAAGCAATTATAATTGGCTGGTTTATGGGATTTTTCCCACAACTTACAGCATGACTGGAGATGAGGATGATTTTTTAATTGATTTAGAAAAAGTGGTTGATTTAGGAACAAATAAGGGGAGAAGTGTCTTGTTTCACTTAAATAAGTGGATGATGAAATAGAAGATGTGAACATGTAAATATGGGATAATTTGGTAACTAAATGTGCTGGATGTTCTGTGTTGCCAGTGTTCAATACATATAACAGTTAGAGGAGGATGTTTAAGGGAATTAATAATAACATGTATGACATCCCTTGACCTTGGTTAGAAGTTGTTCATGGCATTCAGGATCATTGGATGTGGCAAGGGAAGAAAGTGACTTAAGGGAGGAGGTGGTATAGAATGTTTATTGAGGTGTTCTGTGTTCCTGAAGATAGAATAAAAAGTTACAAATCTATGGAGCTTTGTTGCCACAACGCAGTGTAGTTGGAAAACTGTATTTCACCCAGTCTTCATGTGGGGGAAGTGGTGGGCTGTCCCAACCACTTTCCAGTTGCTGTGTGATCCAAATTATCCTGAAAACATATTTGCAAGTCATTTATTATAACTAGTTCATTGGTTGGTACTGTGAGTATTTTACTGCAAGTGACATTTATGTGGTTTGTTCCTCTGTGCCATTTGGTAGCCAGTGAAGTAGCTTTGTAGGTACGATAAATGGAATTTAATGCTCAAGTGACTTTTGATTTTTATGAGCAGAACAGCCTCCTGGAAAAACGGTGGAACGGCTAAGCTGCTGGCTTTTCCAATACCCTCCAGACAATTTATATTGAAGATAAAGTTGCAAGTAAAGAGCCATCACGCTATCTGTCTGGGGACTATAGATACACACATACACACACACACGTTGGGCTTTGTCTGGGATGTTTGTGTTATTCCATGTCATTTGTTATTTTCAGAATACTCAGCACTTTATGAACCTATGCTTCTGTTGTCTTACATGGTTTTTTATGCTCTGCTGAAATGACTTGCCTGCTATTGCTAAATTTGTTCTGGATTTATACCAAGAGATCTGGTTTCTTCAGGCAGACTTGCCAATGTTTCAAGCTTTATGCATTAAGTCAGATCTGCATAGATCTGCAAAACAGCAGCCTTCATCATAGTTATGCAACTGTTATGCATAGCTGTGATTTGATTAAGATATAAAAGAATATTTCATTCTTAAGGGAAGTTCACAAAGGGTTTTCTATGTATTTTGAAGTCTTGGTCATGTTTTACCCATGAGATGTTACACACAGTCAAACTATTCATTGGCTTGCTTAAAAAATACCACAAAATTTAAAAACCTTTTCAGCAAGTTACCCTGTTGAAGGTTATAATGTTTCTCAAGCTCTGCTCCTGATGCATTAAATGTAGTGGTGCTATTTAAAGCCAAGAATGAAAAGGGAACTCTCTGGCATTAGTTGCCTCAGCTATAAATAATGTTAGATGTTAGCATTTATAAGATCTTGATATGGACAGTGTGTATATTTAAAAAGGACATGGACCTGTTGGAGAAATTCCAGAGGAGGGCTATGAAGATGATCAGAGAGCTGGAGCACCAGTTGGGGTTGTTCAGCCTGGAGAAGAGATGGCTTCGGAGGGACCTGATAGCTCCTTCCAGTACCTGAAGGGGCCTACAAGAAAGCTGGAGAGGGACTTTTTACAAGAGCATGTAGTGATAGGACAAGGGATAATGGCTTTAAACTGAAAGAGGGTAGACTTAGATTAGATATTAGCAAGAAATTCTTTACTGTGAGGGTGGTGAGACACTGGAACAGGTTGCCCAGGGAAGCTGTGGCTGCCCCCTCCCCAGAAGTGTTCAAGGCCAGGTTGGATGGGGCTTTGAGCAACATGGTCTAGTGGGAGGTGTCCCTGTCCATGGCAGGGCGGTTGGAACTAGATAATCTTTAAGGTCCCTTCCAACTCAAACCTTTCTATGATTCTGTGATTCTATATTCAGAATGTTTGCCTGGAGTGTCTACATTTAATATCAAAGTTAGCTCTGTAACCAGGTTGCTACAGTGACTTGCAGTTACTTGTTATTTTGAGGATTTCATATTTGAAAGAAGTGGTATTTGATTCTGCAGGGTGCATACAGTACTCCCAAGGAATGCAAGGTGGTCTTAACACCACTAACTTCAGAACACAGAATGCTGTTTAACGCTTCTGGGATTAAGCCTTGCAGATGGAGATTATTTATATTGTGTGAACTAACTACTCCTGTTTATGTTGTTTTGTATTGTTCTGGTATATAAGCCTAAAATAAATCACAGCGGTACACTTGGGACACTGATTCTGTCTGGTGTGAGTGATGCCTGCCAGTGGTGTCGAGCATGTCACAGTTCCATTTTCACACAGAAAGAAAGCAAAATACTTCTCTGATTTAATATTTAAAGACCAGTTCAGATCCAGCAATGGGTCCTACTTTAAATACTTCACCATTATTTCAGAGCAATATTTGGTTACAAAGGAGATTTGTTAAAACCTTTATGTAAGTATCTCTGAAATTAATTCTTAACATCTTTGACTTAAGATAAGTGAAATATGGCATATAAACAATGTGTGAATCTAATTCTTGGATTTCTGTAAGCAAGAGAAAGCAGACTTGGCTTTTAAAAACTGTTATAATTGGCAGATAATTAATACATTTTAGATGTTCCATTCTGAGAAAGCACTGACACCTTGATTAGGTGACCTAATTCTTTTTTTTAATAATCCCTTTGAGATGGCATCTTTTCTACATGCCATAAAAAGTCATATAGAAACAAGTAAGATGGGCAGTAGGAATTCCTTCCCTTCCTTGCTCCATGACATTCTTGTAAGCAAAGCTATTTCCAATAGCATCCATGATTTCTTTTAGTCTTAAGTTACATACATTCAGCCTTTGTTGCTCTTCCACTCTCTGTTCTTCCTTCCTTGGCCCCCACAGAAAAAAAGGGGAAAGTCCACTTTTTAAGATAAAACTGAACGATTTTAAATGATTTTCAATAAATTGATACAGAAAATTGCAGTGGCTTTTTTTTAAAAAAAAAAAAAAAAAAAAACAAAACCAAAAAGACCCACTGGAGCCTGTTAGTGTATGGTGTACTAGTCAAACGGGCCAAGAGGTGCTGTGACCTAGGGATGAGACTGGGAAGCCTCAGTGGAGCAAGAATCCCTGATGCTGATACCACTTCTGCCATCAAACCAGCCAGCTGAGGCTGGGAAGGGAGGAGACAAATGAGGTGAATTGTTAGTTCTTTGCTTAATTTTCATTCTTACGCCATGAAATTAGGCTACTTTTTGGGCTGTCAAGCTGTTCCCATTTGTAGTTCCCCCATGGAAGCACACAGGAGCACGCAGCCAAAGCCATTCCAAAAATAGGTAGACTTTATAGACATTTTAGAAGCTATCTCAGGGGTTTAGGCATGTGAAAGGGCTTTCATGATTCTACTGTAAAATCAGTGGCTAAGTCCCTTTTAGAGAATTATCAGCTTTTGTACAAAGCAGTACAAATTTCAGGAGGGAGGGGGTCAGGATTTAATTTTGATCCTGAAGCCATTACTCATATCTTCCTGTTAGCACAGAAAGAAAAAAATCCAGGATTGTATTTGTAAATAGTTCTCTACTAGATTGTCATGGTTTTATTTTTTTATTTCATCTGGTTTTAAAGAGGACAGAATAGATGGAATTGATCTGCTGTAAGCTTGTGAAAGGCTTTTGCTTGTATCTTACACAAGAGGCTGTCATGGAAACTTAGTAACCATGGGGTGAGAGGTAAAGCCCTGTTACTGATTAAAAACAGCTTAAAAAAAAAAAAAAAAAAAAAAGTAAATAAAACCAGCAACCTCTTATCATTTTTGCAGGCATTTTCCAGCATGGAAAATGATTGTTAATGACATACCTCAGGAATGAAGTAGAAATGGAGTTAATAGAAGTTTTCCGGACAAAATTGTTTTTATAGGAAAACTGAGTGTTCATTAGAGATGGTAACTGGAAAGATTTCCCTTTTTTGATACGGGAAAAAAAATAACACTTTTAGCCTTTCCAACAGAAAGATTTTTAAAGAAAAACAAACCCAAAACCCATCAAAAACCTCTCACAAATATCCCTGCAACAATGAAAAATCCAAGTAAACTGAAAAAATAGATTATTTGCCTGGGGGAGGAAAGAGTGAGTTGAAGATTGACAGTCCTATATTATAGGACTGGGAAGTAAATTTTCAGTTGGTTAATTCAGGTAATGAAGAAAGTGATAAATAGAACAAGACAACCTTAAAAAACTATAAGGGAAATACATTCAAAAGAACAAAAAAAGTACTGTCTTTGTAAAGAATGGTATAACTCTTAAAAATAACTAACTCAGAGTCCCATTATTTGGGTAAAAGTTTGGTAAGTTGTTTTTTTTAAAAAAATTGAGATTTAAGTACTATTTTAAAATGGCAGTTGCGTTTATATAGACTAGGATAATTACTATGAAATGTGCCAAATTACCTACCTCAGTTGCCATTAGAAGAAAATATGACCATGAAAATGGTTATATGAAGTATACTAACCATATGAAATTTAAAAATGAAAATATCCTGACCATGTGGTCAGTAATATGTTACCACATATTTGGCTCAAACATGGACTGTTGTCAGAAGTAGAATACATTTTAATTTATTTTTTTTCCCCAAAGTTTGCTTCAGTTGGAGATGTTGTGAGTTCCACCAACATTATGGAAAAGCAGAATAAGATGTTACACAATAGCTTACATCTCAAAAAATGCACAGTGTCTTAACATTTTATTTCTGGTAGGTCTTCTTTGGTCTTATTGAAAGGCTGTTTGTAACTTCATGCCCCTGATAAAGAAGTGTGCTCATGCCTCAACTGGTCTGTGGTACCTTCCTCATGCTCCTTCCCAAGCTGCAGTGTGGAGCTGTGTCTGTTGCTCCTTCCCCAGGTCTCCAGGGAGATGCGAGACCATTTCAGTCTTGGCAAGATGTAGCATGGCACTCTATTATCAATTACAGATCAAGTGTTAGTTTTAACTTTGATTTTCTTGATTCTTCTTTGTATACATTACAGACATTTCTATCTAAATTTCTAATTTATGTTTATCTTGTATTCAAGGTGTGGATTTGGGCAAAAAAAGTACGTGTGGATTTTTTTTTTTCTAGAGAGTATGGCTTTAAATAGTTACGCTTCTTCTCCAAGACTTCTCCAAAACTCTCATTTTAGCCTTGGGGACAGCACTATGAGTCAGCAGTATAAACATTTTCTTTAGACCCTTGGGAATATTTGGAATTCAACAAATGATAGCTAGTAGCTGTTGAGGCATGCTTAATATTAGGTTAAATGACTCATTTCTGAGTCAAAATAACTAGTAGGAATTTGTGTCAATGTAGCTCTTCTTGTTACGTATGAAATGCAGGTTAGCAGATTTATTCTTCATGCCTGTATTAGTCTAATAGTATATCATTATTTTTAATAGGATATATGATTACATTTCTCTTGCAGAAGGTCAGGATTTGAGGTATTTTTCTTTGTAAGTACAAAGTGAAAGAGAATTACTAAAGAGAAGTTGAGAGAATCAGTAAGTGATAATTTTATTTTAATCTATACAACAACATTTTCAGCAATCTGCTTAAACTATGAGAGGCTATCTAAAATAAATATATTTATATTCTAATAAATAGGAAGCTCTTTAAAAAGTGTTGATTGTAATTTATTCTCTTCAGAAATGGTTCTATTATAACATTCTAGAGATAGCCTACATTACTGTTGAGCTTTATAAAGATTATTTTTTTCTCTTACGTGTTTATGATCATTTTATGTAGATTAGCACACAGATTACAGTAATTTTATTTTTTTGTGGTAACCTGCCTTTTATTCTCAGAACTATTAAAATGCTAATTACTCTATTTATCTTGACATAGAAAAGATTCTTGCTGGCACTTGATGAATCCTTTTATGAATACTAGTACATCTTCTCAAATCCCATCAGAGCTGCACAAACTGTACAAACCATGTCATGTTTTTTTTTCTTGTACATGTCAAAAGTTGTGCTTGTTACAGTCATCTGCAAAGTCCTGATTTCCAAGGCAAAGCAGCACACACTGTGCAAGAGCACCGTCGAGTGATTGCAATGGTTCACTAAGGCCCTGGTCCTGCAAGCACTTTTGTTCATGTTTAACTTTTGTGTGGGATGGGTAGTCATATGGGCAAGCACATGGGTATGCTTTTGCAAAGTTAGCACCTCTAGTTATGTAAAATTCCACAGCCCGTAGCTGCAAGCCTGTATCTGTGAGATAAGTCAGAGTCAATAGCAGAGCAACTTTTAATGTTTGTCATTTGGGCTTCTGCAGTATTTTATTTCAGTCTGTGCAAGAGTTTCACAAATTAATGGGGATTCTTTTTTTTATTAAGTTTAAAATTCCCTAAGAATGAATTTCTGCATAACTCCCTGATACTGTGTTCATATTCTTTTGACACAATAAAGGAAAGTCTTAAAGGAGCTTTCCTTAAGAAAATAAATAAAACAGTCTTTCAGTGCATTCCTTCTAATATGGTCAGCTGTTTCATGGCAAGAAGAGAATTTCTGATCAACTTCTTTATGGAAAGAATGTGCTGTGAAAGTCTTTGAGGTATACAAGCCAGAGAACTGTTGGATGAGGCACTTTAGATAATCCAAGTGCGATATAATTACTAAGGAGCAGAAAATAAGTCTCTAAAGCCAGAACCTGAGCTATAATGTTGTTAGTCAAAACACAATTGGATTTGTAACTGGAAATAAACGGGGAGCCAAAGTGGACTACGCAAAGTGGATGTGCCACAGCTCTTTTCTGGAGAGAAACAAGAATTTCCTCTAAGAGAGAAGCTGGCTATGCCATTGCTGGTAGCTGCCTCCAGACAACACTCTGTATGCTCCCTCTTGTCCAAAGTGCCTCTCAGATCTGTCATCCTTCACTGGTACCCCACCAGACCCTGTACCTTCATGAACACCTCTCTGATGCTGCTGTGTCACACACCCCGTGGTATACAAATACACCTTTTGGCTGAATCTATGAAAATGCCACTCCACTGGGTGGCAACATGGTCTTCCTGTAGTTTTGCATATGCATGACTGAAAACACACACAAAACTATGTCTGAGCATCCATAGGACGCTCTGAACCAAACACTCTGTAGTGGGGACACAGTGATCTACCACTCAGTGCTCTAGATCTAGGCATGACAGATGCAAGCTATTTTATTTCACCAGCCAGTGTACTCCCTGCCTCTTGGTTGGGAGCCAGGGACCATTCTAGGTTTGAATGCCTTTAGCAGTGTAGCTGCTGTGTACTCCTGTTCCCAGGATTAAATTTCAGACAGTCAAATGAACCACAGCAGTGCAGCTTTTATCTGTCTTTGTAACGATCCATAAATTTACTGGTGTTATCAGGATTGAATTGTTATCACAGCCAGGTGATAGCTCCAAAGGAACCAGAAAGTGCACTTGGCAAGTGACTTCCCAGCCCCATGGATGTCAGTAGAGTTTATACTGTTAATTTAAAGAATGAGGATGAAATTTGAAACCAGTTTATACAGCCCCTGAAGGATTTGAACTTTAGTGTTTGTAACAAATCTATACCATAATAAGGTCACAAATAAAAATGAAGAGACAGAAAGCAGAGAGGGATCCGGTAAATACTCAAGCTAAGTTACCGTAATCTTGTTTCTAGCATTTTCCATAAAAGGAAGATCCACTTCTGAAGAGGCAATCCCAGAGGAGCTAGTGTCTCACAGTTAGAAATGGTACCGAAGAAAGTTTTGGAGATGCTGCAGTTACATGGATGAATAAATAACTGCTCATTTTCCACTTTTCAGTGAGATGTACTGGAAGTGGATTTTTGCAAACTCTGGAAACCTTATGGTACATTCACTGGATTGTTTTATGCTGTACATTAGATAAAGTAGTTAAATATGGTGATTGTGATGTATGTTATGGCACTTGCAGACAAACTTCAGTCTGACCAGGTTTGTGTATTTAATACCAAGAACTGTTTGTCTTGCTCCGTGAATACAACATGTCGTGGACATCTCTGTGTTGCTTCTGCACAGTGCAAAAGGTTTTGAAATATGTGTACATACAAATGCAAACAATGCATAAAAAATATTTTATAGGTGCTTTATAGATGCTATAGGAAGAACTATGATTATAGAGAATTAATTACAGGAATGCAATTTTGAAATTAAACTTTCTTAAGCTTGTTCTGCCTTCTTGGAAATGCAGCATTCCAATTCTCCTGTTGAAATTTGGGCTCATGCCCCTGTTACAACCACATCTATATGACCAGTGTAGTCTTCAGTTCTATGGTCACATTTAGAAAGTAGATGACAGTAGTTGTCAAGGTTTGCTTTTTTGTTTGGTTTTTCTTTTGAGTGGTTGATTTTGGTTTGTTGGTTTTAATTTTGGTTGGTTTGTTTGTTTGTTTGTTTGCTTTGACTTGCTGAACTGTAATAAAGCCACTTGGGAATTGTATACATATGGTGATACCCCAGACAGTGGTTCCAGCTCAGCAGTGACATGAATTCATAGATCAGCCCAGTACAGTGCATCATCATTAACCTGGCAGGAGTCTACCAGAAAGCAATCAAACCAGAACACCAATGCCAGGCTCGCCTCGCACTCAGCTTTCCAGTGGGGGTACCCTGCCCTGATACTGTGGGGAAGGTATGCCTGAGGAAGGCAAACTTTTAGAATTCAAATAGAAATGGAGTCTCTGTATTCAGCAAATTATGGAGCAATTACAGCTCTACTTTTTTTTTTTTTTAAGTGGGAGGGATGTTTTCCATGATTAAGCAGTAAATCACTTAATTATGCATTAACAACAATTCCTAGTGGATCTATGTGGTTGGAAATGATTCAGAACTGGTCTTGAGGATGTTAACTAAAATTCACACAAGTAAGTCTCAAGTCATTCACGGACTTGCTAGAGAGTGATATTTTGGGAAAAAAACGCCTAAATGTTGTCATGGTTGAGTGTGATCATAGAATCATACAATGGTTTGCATTGGAAGGGAACTTAAGGATCATGCAGTTACAGCCCCCCTGCCACAGGCAGGGACACCTTCCTTAAAAGCAATTTCCATATATTTCCACACAAGAAACCTAACCTGTTTAACAGCTTGCACGTCCAGCATAACTTCTTGTTTCTGTCTTCTGACCGGGCATTAACTGCAAAAAAGAGAAAGTTTATATTTAACAAAGATGAGGTCAGCATGAGGGGAAGAATGAATATCGTCATCATTAGAGCTTCCATGAACAAGACCTCTTCTCTTCACACCTTTTTGCACTTTAGGAAAAGAATTGCCTTGGATAATGTAAGAAATGACATCTGGACTCCTGGTCTTGAAATATGGCCAACCCCTGCAGCGCACAGTCTTCTTGGAGGCATTTCTCTTTGGGTCTGGATAAGTTGAGGAGAGGTTGTCGTCATCTCTTGTGTGTGGCTGCAGGAAGTAGGACTTTTCATGAGGGAAGGAAGAGGAGCATTCTGTGCTCCTGCAGTACTGGCAAACTACACTCAGGGAAAACTAAAAGCTGAGAGCAAGTTGTGGGGGGCTTCCACACAACATGTTTTTTTCTTCATATTTTCTTAGTAAAGACTTTGTAATGATGAGAAGCATAGGGCTTTTCTCTGCAAGACTCATATTTTCAGTGTTCTCTGAACAAAATAAGAGATACTGAAACACAAGTGTTTCAAGGGAAACAATATGCTGTGAATAATGTTGACTGGAAATGCTACTACATGTTTGGGATGGGGTTGTCTGCCATTGGGAGTAATAAAAATGCAGCTGTATATTATCCATTGGGGTTTAGTTTATTCTGGAAGCTAATTTTTAAGAAACTGAGGGTTATTTATTGGTTGTGTCACAGGAATATTTGGACTGTTCTAATGCCAGTCTTCAGCATTTTTACATTTCAAGCCACATAAAGGAGAAAAATATATATGGTTCAACAGAATGGGCTCTAACCAGACTGTAAATATACAGTCTTCTGTGTTGTTTCAAGCCACAGCAATGCTTTTCAAATTATTTATGTTCTTCTAAATTTTACTTGGCAAAAGCAGTTTTCATGCTACGCTGTTGCATTCAGATCTGAAAGTGTTGCAAAGTATCCTTCAATATGCTCCAAAGCCAGTTATTTTTCACAAGGGCAGTGGGAAGACTTTGCTTTTGCAGTGGGAGACCGAGTTTGACATCCACACTTTTGCATTTCCTTCAGGATGTCTAAAAGGAGTCCCTGGGGGGAATGTGTGTGGTGGATATCCTCAGTACAGTGTGCATTCTGTATGCAAGCAAATAGGTGGGTTCAAATGTAGAAAATGGCATTCCAGTTGGATTTTGTGTCACAAAGACAGTGGATGTGATTTATCTGAACAGCAGCAAGACTTTCTCCCTCCCTGCCTTCACTGGGCAAATAGCTGGCCAGCTCGCAGCCCTCCAATCACCGGGCTGCCGAGCCTCCACCCCCCAGCACCAACCGCTCTCACACCACCTACAGCTGGCTTCTAAAGCAAATATTTTAATAAAATCACTTTCAGTCATTACTCTTCCATTTAAGACGGCAGAAGTTTGGGACTGGGTAAGAGGAGCAGAAGTTTGCCCAGCAGAAGTTGCTGTGAATCAGGTTTGTAATGAAGTTTACTGCTGAGAAAAGTAACCTGAAAGCAACGTAGCTTATCATAGGAAACTTTGCCTTTAACATTTGTGCTTTTTGAGTAGCCAAGGCTGTGGTATGCAGCGTTACATTTAGTTTACATTACAGCATTATTGCGTCTCTGACAAAGTGCAAATTACAGTGTTAATATATAGGAGATGCAATTTATGTTTTCCTTCCCAGTCCAACTGGAAGGCGTTTCTGCTTTTGGATGATAAAGCTTTCCTTCTCCATTTTATACATATTAGACTTCTGTTACATGTGCTGCTTTCCAATTTTAGGGCTTTAAGTATTTTTTAAATATACTACTTTAAATATTCCAAGGCATTAGGAGTTTTGTGAAAGTTTTGGGCACAGCATCAACTTTTATGACACTTGCAGTAAAACCATGTATTGTCTGTGTATGTGTGTATGCACACACAGGCAAGTCATGGACAACAGCTAGTTTTCTAGAATTCTAAAATTTCTAGTTTACCTAGAATTCTCTGAATTCTTTTACTTTCCTGTATTATTGTACTAGATCTAATAATGCAATGCTGCAATTTTTAATAAGGCTGAATGTACTTAAGAGCAAACAAAGATTTTCTCATAAATTCTATAGGTGGAAAATACAAAGTATAAATTTCTACCTTTTTTTTTTTTCAGGAAAATGAGGCTGAAGGAAGGCTCTAAATTAATTTGTATATAATCAGTATATATTTATATTTTCCCACTTTCAATATGTTACAAACTTATTTGAGTATTTTTTCCCTAATTGGTATGATGTTTAAAATGTTAAACTACTGCACAAAAAAATGTATAGTATATTATAGTACATAATGTTAGCTCAACAAAAGAGTTTATAAGTAAAGTACCTTTAAGTTACTTTTGCTTCAGGAATCTTTAGACATACATCTCAATAACAGTATTAAAATTTTCAGAGGTTTTATATTGCTTTATAACAGTTGCTTTCCATATAAGATTTTTATCTTTTTTATTAGAAGTTTTAATGGATAATTTTGTAGGAAATGTTGCAACTGCAGCAATACTTTGAGTTTTCCCACCTGTAGCTCGAGTTTGATGTGTACTAACTTAAGCCACTTATTACACATAATTAAATTAAAATGTTGTTTTAATGGAAGAGTTTAGTGATACTTTTTTATGTCAATATCCACCTATTGTTCGTGTTTTGTTTTGGGGTCGAAGGCTGTTAGGTTATTTTTACATGGAAAATACTTTGCAAAAATGGTAGATTTTACATAACTATGAAGCAGTCAAAGCAATTTTAAAGATGAATACAAACTTCGGAGATGGAGACTTTGTCCCTTGCATTGTGTTTGTAGTTAACAGTTTTTTGACACCAAACTTTTCCTGCTAGAAGGGGGCTAACAATAGATGACCATTAAGTGCTCCTGATCATCCATCTGAATGGAAAAGTTGGTATGAATTATAAGGCTGAATTCATCTTCTTGGGTTAGCACTCAGATGCGTGGTGGTCAAGCATTAAATTATCTGGTTTACAACTGGCCAGGAAAGACTGGAATTATAAAGGATCTATCAGCAGCTGCTGTAGAGATATAAAAACAAGATAATAAAGAACAAAAGGGATTGGAGAAGTATCTGTGCTTATTCTGGCACTCTGACAAATACCATGAATGTCCATTAGACATGAGGAAACTTTTGGGGTTTTTTTCCCCCTATGTTAGATAGATCTGTCCAATTCCTTTCCTGTCTAAATGAAGTCTTACTGTCCTGCTTGTCTCTGTTGTATGCAGTTGAAGGGGTAAGACTGTAAACTGCAATGTGGACAGCACTGCAATTCTTTCTAGGAATGTGTTAAAGAAGGAGGAGGATCCAATACGGGCTAAACATTGGTCCTCAAGTCTAAGGCAGTTGAACTGGGGCCTCCCTTTTTTGGAGTGTTCTGGAGGTGTATTCTGTGTTACAGAGTAATCTGTAGCTAAAGAAAAACTTAGTCCAAGAGATACTTCAGGAGTGCAGTGACCCAGTACACACAGAACCAGAGAGCTGCTGCCTCAGTTGTACACAGCAAAAGGAACATGCCAAGGTCAGTGACAAATGGACTCCACAGGTGTTTGCTTGTGACAAATGTCCCTGTTAAGTAGACCTCACTGAAGTGGAGCCTAGCACAGCTTTGAATGCATAGGAGAAGCAAAAGTTTGGGTCTGCTTCTCACCTTAATTAGAAAGAACTGCACACTGTTGATGAGTGTGAGGGCATTTTCCTTTTTGGTTTCTTATCACTAATTTCCTATGCTTAAACACTGTATAAGCTCAGGATTCTATCTTTATTCCATTTAAACTGCATGAACAACAGATCACACCCAACCCCGACTGCCTGCACTTTCAGGCTATGTGCACAATGTCGTTGTTCAAAGGCAGGCAGGTACCCAAATCTGCCCTAAGAAACATAGGACAGGTGCCTCAGAGATGTCTCGGAAGCACTGTGAGCTCTCTCAGCAGCAGAGCATTAAGAGAGCCCACTTCCTTCTGGATTGATGACCCAGTATATTACCCCATTTCCCAAGCTATCAAATGTGCCCCCCAGGAAGGCTCAGAGAAGAGGCAGCACTCATCAGCTGTGCAGGACACTCAGCAGGGACCTGGGCCAGTGCTGGTGGAGCTCATGGCAGCAGAGGTGAAGAGGAAGCAGAGGCCACAATGGTCTGCTAGGACAAGGCAGGCTTAGACTGCAATGGGGAAAGGAGGGAGTAAAAAGGAGCAAGTAGGAAAATGCTGAGACTTGCTAGTCAAAAAGTAGGGGAGAGCATTTTTTTCCCATGTTCACTTACCCTACTTCATGTTCCTCTCTGTCCTAAGGAGCAACAGAAAAGGAATCCATGAGATTTGCCCAATCATGCTGGCACAGGAATTAGACTCTGTAAGAGTGTGTGGTTGCAGCCAGTGTAAGTTTACCTAGGACAATGCTGCCACCAAAAGGCACACCCAGCTGTTACCTTCTTTGCTTCTGTAGGTTGTATTTGAGTGTGAGGCATGCTCAGCCAGAGTGTTATGATAAGCTCCGCTTGTGAGTCAGCACATGTCAGCACCGAGTCAGAGCCTAGTTTATTCTCTTGCAGTGGGCAATGCATTAAAGGATCTGCCTTACAAGGGACACCTCAGGAAAAGGTTACACTTGTCAGTGATTTCTGAAGACACTTTGTCACCACTTACCTATATCATTTGGTCCTGTGTGGAGGCCAAATATCCTCATCAGTTCTTCCTGTTGCTCCTTCCTATCAAGTATGTAGTGATCAGTACTGGAGTCCTGGGATGTCTCAGCCAAATCTGAAAGGGGGCCCTGTCTGAGGTACACCGCTGCACTTGGTACACAGCAGCAGAAGTTGGGAAGCAGTGTTCAGACATTGTTTATTATGCATATGTGTGTGGTTAGTATAGGAAACAGCATAAGACATTCTGATTGTCATAAAAGGATGTGTGTTCATCAAGTCCATGTTAGGATTGATAAAGATAAAAGACATGTTTCTCATGAGTATGAGATTTTTTTATTTTTTTTCTCTACAAACATAAAGTTTGTATCTTGAATTTGTCTTTGGTTGTGCTCTAGTTTTTAAAGGCTAAAGAAGGAAGGGTGGGTTTGAGTCAGAACAGATGTTTCATCTTACTGGCTTGTGGCTAGTGAGAACCAGCCAGCTGTCCTTTCCACAAAAGTCAGAAAAAGCAGAAGCAGAAAAAAAAACCTTCTATTGTGTCACAAGGATTCCTTCTCAGCAGAGAAAACCATAATATTGTCTACCTGGCCACTGCGATAGATGACTTTACAACCTTCAGGACTTCTTGTCCCAAATTGCAAAGGAGCAGAGCAATCTGAGATGCTGTTTGAATAACAGAAGTCTTGGAAACTGTTTAGTGTTCTGAGAACAACATCTGCCAGCATAGTTTTTCCTGTTAATGAAATACCAAATGAACTATCATTTGGAGGGTGGGGGAAATAATTCCTTAAAAAAATGCCGTGTTTCTGCAACATTGAACTTGTTGAGGTGAACGGCACGGAGTCACAAGAGAGTTGCTGCCTGTCACTATGGGCTACAGCCTAATGAGTATATTAATATAACATCCTAGGTGATTGCTACAGCTTCTGAAGTGTCATTATGGAAAAAAAAACATAGTGGCCTTGGGCATACTTGTCAAAGTACGGCACAGGACAGACAAACCTGGCTTTGGGGGGAGTGGAGTGCCTCAGCCTCAGCCCCAAAGACAGACTGCTCTTACCAAAGAGTTCAGGAGCTACATCAGGGGATTTTGCCTGAAGAGTTCAATGTTGATTCCCCTCCAAAAAGCTTACGGATCTCTTCTGTCTGCTGACATGGACGTCATCTGAGTTCTGAAGCTGATATGTGAATTCTTCTTAGTGGATAAAGTCTACCTAGCATGGGCAGATACCTCTGGGAGTCTGGTGATCTGAAATTGCCTAATTGCAGCAGAGCATTGGAGACTTACCTGTCTTACCTCCTTCCACTGTCCTGCCCGGGGCAGCTATCACCTTACTAATGGACCTTAACCATCACTGCCCACAGCTATCCAATTCCACTCACTATCCTTTATCAACTTTGCTTTCCTTGAAAGGGAATGGAGACCATTTTTTTTTAAGAATGCTCTTTGAAGATGGAAGTGTCTTTGTGTCTGAGTGTCTCTGGAGAGCTATTACAGGAACAGGGAGAAAATATTTCTGCACAGAGATCTCTCTCCTTTTCTTTTTCATACCCAAGGGTATTTTTCTCAAGCAATCTCCTATCAGGATGGCAATTCTCCTGCTTCTGACTCTTTGTTCTAGGATCAAACACAACATGTTAAGTGAGCAGTCCATCTTGATGCAAAGTCATTGCTGTTAGTGGATTGAACTATTTTGAGTAGAAATACACTTTACTGGTCTAGGAAACTGATACAGACCGGGGAGGAACCTAGCAACAAAATACTCTCCTCTAAATGAAAAATATTCTCAGTTCCCAGAAGGGTTCCACTTAACAAATCGTGAGCAGAGTATATATATGTATGGTATGAGTTGCAAAGACAAAACTCAGTTTGGGGAAATGGCAGATGGTATCACTTAATTCTTAATAAACTTGTAGACATCAGCAATACAATTCAAATAAATACATAATGCTGCCTCTTTGAGATTATTATTTTCTATGGAATGCCTGTGTCCTGCCTCCCAAGCAAATGCTTTGGACCCTCAGATATCATTTTTTTGAGTTTGGAGGCAGGCTCAGTGCTGTTCTTCCTAGCAGGCACCTGTATCACAGGCCAGAGAAGCACTGCCCACCTCCTAGCCTCCAGGACCCAGCTGGTCACAGCAGATTTTGTGAGCTTGTGTTCAAGAGCTGATCGCACCCCACATGGAACATGCACTCAGAATACTGAAGAACTGCCCTTAGCATGGGATGAGCAGTTATCCCATCAGGTTTTGTTAGATGCTTGTCAGGGAGAGTTGTACAAGTTTTCTTGTAAAGATAATTCATTCTGGGAAATTTCATTGGTGTGGGAGGGAGTAGAAACACTATTTTAATCTGCTTTCAAGGAGTTTTTCCTGAAGCAAATTCTAAATGCAGTAGCCATGTATTTGAAGGCAAAAGGAGATTGCATTGGCTCTGTCAGAATGCTGTATTTTAAAGCTTTTGCTGTCTTTAGCCTTAGTGTTGGAATTTAAGTTCTTAAAAGTCCTTATTTATGTTGGTGTTGATAGTCATAAAGTTTTTATGGTATATGAGAAAACAGACATCTGTTCTGGTTCTGTTTTTGAAATGGTTATGAAGTGGCCATTAGCAGATAAATAGAAACAATTTCTTCTTTTTTACAGCAGTGTAGTAAACTTAAAGCTGATGTATATCTTTCCCTGAGCAAATAAGTGCTAAATATAAAATTAGGAATATTGAACCTCTAATTTGTTTCCTGGGGAAAAAGTACATGCTAGCTTATTTAATGTCTCAGAAGAGTGTAAATTTCTTAATTAGTAGTTGTGATTAAAGTTCTTTATGCAAATACATTTTTTCATTGTTTTTTACCAGTGTCCATGCTACCTTTCATTTACTGGAATGTTTTCTTTCATTTCAGAGCTCCACATCCACCATGTTGCCCTGTGGACCAGCTTTGTCCTTTGTTCGGTGTCTGATGCGGAAGAAGAATGTCAGTGGTGAAAGTGTTGAGGACTCCAAGTTGTGCCGATGCTTATCGACAGTGGACCTTATAGCCCTGGGAGTAGGAAGTACCCTTGGTGCTGGCGTTTATGTCCTTGCTGGAGAAGTAGCTAAATCTGATTCCGGACCTAGCATCGTTGTTTCTTTCCTCATTGCTGCACTGGCATCTGTGATGGCAGGTCTCTGCTACGCTGAGTTTGGTGCTCGTGTTCCCAAGACTGGTTCTGCATATTTGTATACTTATGTAACTGTTGGTGAACTGTGGGCTTTTATCACTGGTTGGAATCTCATTTTATCCTATGTTATAGGTAAGCTTAAAAACCAACACAGGGCTCAAGGGTTTCTGAGTCAGCAGATAAAATACAGATTTGGGTCTGTCTGTCTTTTCTGTCTCTATACTTACCTACTATTGCTTTTTACTCCTGCTGAGATGAAATAACCAAAGAAATTTGATTAGGTTATTTCCTCCTGTGCATCACCATTACAAACAGGTTTTTTTCAAGATGCTGTTGTAAACAGTATGTCTACAGCAGTATGAACTGCATACCTTGTATGAAAATTGTGTGAGACAGTTCAGTGATGATGCACAAAAATAAATGGGATTACATTGCTGTCTTTGGTCAGCAAGAATAATTTCAGTAGGATCAATAAGCATTTTTTTTTTCTGAATATACACAGCAAGGACATTTGCAGGGACCCCATCACTATAGTATCTCACTTCAGAAAAGCCATGATGTTTAAGTACTAACTTGTTCCTATAGCTTCATGCTAATTAAATAGTGTCCTATCAGATAATCCCATACAATACTATACAATATATATTATGTATAATATATGTACATATATCTTGTGTATAAGCACACCTAGCTCTGTATGTATACCTAACTACAGGACTGTTGCCCAAATCACTACAAAAGCAATATGCCCAAGTATTGGATTGAAGTATATTTCATGATAGGAGAGTTGTAAAAATAAGGTTGTATTTAGCCACTTTGCTAGTAATTTATTGCTTTACTTCTAGGTGGATAAACTTTCCTTCATATTCTTTCTTAAACTGCTTCCTTACATTGCTTTATGTTGTTAACATATGCCATATTGTAACTTTAGAAATAAACATCTTCCAGAATGAGATCAGATCTAAATGATACAGAAATAATTTCTGCAATATTTTGGTAATAAATGAGGTACAAATTTATATATTTTAGTTGTAGAACAATGTTACCATTTAACTATGTAGAAAAAATCCAAAACATTGAAATTCATCAGCAAAATAAAATCACTGTTTTAACACAAGCTCTGTTTTTTTAAATGCAAGTAGCAACATGCTTTGTTTTATTTCTTTTTCAGTAGAAGTAACTGTATCCCATTGTACTTATGCAAAACCCTAAACATGCATGTATTTTGTGAAGGTACATCAAGTGTAGCAAGAGCCTGGAGTGGCACCTTTGATGAGCTTCTTGGAAAACAGATTGGTCATTTCTTCAGAACCTACTTCAAAATGAATTACTCTGGGCTAGCAGAGTATCCCGACTTCTTTGCTGTATTCCTTATATTGCTTTTATCAGGTAAGACAATATATAGCTTCATTTATGGTGGCTGTGATGTCAGAGTGTTTCTTACAGACAAAAATGCTAACTTGTAGTTTGTATTTACCAGCAATACCTTAATAATGATTAAGAAGTTCAGATGTGCATGTGTGAATTGACACAATGACTCTGGGAATTAAATGGATATAATCACATTTTCATGTATACTTCCTTCTTTTGTTGAAGCTGAGGCATGAAATAATCACTTGTCAGTACTTTTTTTTTTAATAAAACCCATGATACAGATTGATAATAACAGGAAAATTATATAGTTCTGTGTGGTTTTTATGGCTTTATCACTGGTAAATGCTTTCAGAGGGACCTTGAGGTTAAGCTCTCCTTAAATCACATATTGTGCATGTAATGGGTATTTGTATGGGTTTTTTTTCCCTCTAAATTGTTAACTTATTCAGTATAAAATAACTTTCCCCTTTTTAAGTCTTCAAAAGAATTGTTTAGCCTAGAACTTGTTTGAGCTAAAGGGCACTCCAAGGTACTGGCATGGCCCAACAGACCAGTTTGAAACCTCAGTAAACTTTTCCTGTCTACGCCATTGAGTTCTGTTTCTTTTTTGTATTTACTCATGTATCATGTTTTTAAATCACAAAAATTGACACCAACTGTATGCTTTTTGATGGATTGGAAAGCTCATAAATACTGCAATTTATTTGCATGTTTGCATTTAACAATTGCTTTCCACAAGGAAATGTTCTTGCTGCCACCAGGAGTGAAGGAACCAGTAAGTGTTTTCTCAGGTGTATAGTTTGTTTCCAGCCAATACTAGAAGCATTTCAGTATTCAGTAGAGGTCTTGCCCATGTCTCAAATGTTTGTCATGATCAGTCTCTCTTTAGATCAAACAAAAGCAGGAGCTTTTCTTCTCTGAAAAGTGAAACTAAGTTATATGGGTATAACCTCATGTTCTCTTATTCTGCTGTGAGTGGCTTTTTTGGACTCAGCACTTAGGAAAACATTTCTGTTCAACTCCTAATGTTATAATGAGTGACCAGTGCATCTGAAGCTTTTATTAGGTCTCTGTACATAAAAATATGAGTTCCCAGACTTAAAAAGATCAGGGAGTTTACTAGACAAGGTTTAGTCCAGCATCCTGCCATGTTTGTTGCTCAGAGTTGCCTATGGGACCAGTTCAGATCCTTATGTCTTCAGGAAGGATGGGAATGAATTTGTCATGTAGCAGGAACAGACCTTTCAGTTTCACCTCTTCCAAAGGACAGAGGTAAAAAATAACATTTTGAAAAGCAGAGCACTGAAACTCCACAAACCAAACTAGTATATGCTAGTATAGATGCTGCCACCTTTTGTTTTCTCCATTGCCACTGCTGCTTCCTAACATAAGAAGTAGAGATTCTTGAGAGAAGAGGAAATGTTTCTCCTGTGGTTCACCACTGCTCCTGAGTTTTCATTTGTGTCCTATCTTTTCATCGTCACCATCATTCCTTCTTCACTTCTCTTGTGCTCGTGCTGCAGGTTACCTCTCCAGGTCTCTGTGGTAAGTAGCCAAACCATCAGTGAATGAACTGGGTGGAATTCACCACTGCTGAGAGGAGGGACACTGGGGATGGCTTGGGGCTGTGTAGGCTGAGTGTGATACAGTAATTGGATTCCGAGCTGTGCAAAGCTGAATCATAGGAGTAGCAGATATTTTACAGAAAGTGTTATGTGCTAAGCACAAGGAAAAGTCACAGAAATCTGTTTTGGGGATTTCATTTTCCTACAGAAAAGTCTTTATACAAATGTACATACTGTGTTTCATACTGCATTAGACTGCTTTAGACTCTACCTTCTTGGGAAAAACTGATCTAAAGAAAGCATACACCTACTTCCAATAAAAGTGCCGGTGGGGAAGAAAACTCGTGCAGCACATACGATAACTTCTGTGTTATGATAAGATAGCAAATGTCTCATTAGTGGAGTCAGAAATTTTTTAGACGTTATCTTGAGAGGCTTAAAATGTTCAGGCTTAATCTTTAAGTAATGAGGGAAAGCATGTATATGATATTAGCAGAAATGCTTAGACTGCAAAGAACCTGTGGAGGCTTTCCCTTTGTACTTTTCCTGATCTGCTCACTGCCTGCTGTTCCATTAGACTGTTTGTACACTTACAGTTGTTAAAAATCTAATGACACGATAGGATCCCGATAGAATAACTTTCAGATTGTTTAAATGCACTACTCTGCAACCTAAGGCATGTGTATTTTGTATCAGACTGATTTCTAGAATCTCTATGAATCAGTGTTTATGAGCAGGAGGTGTGCATTTCTTTTAAAGGTTTTATTAATGAGCTAGGAAATAGGACTCCTACTTTGTGATGGATATGCCCTGAAAAACATAGAGTGAACAGATTACATTGTTAAACTAATAATTTTGCATATTTTATTATTCTAATGAGTAACTGTCCTGTAAGGAATAGATTCTACCGATCTGTTTCTGCAAAGCATAGAATTCTTGTACCTATTTTTGATCTATAGCATAAAATAGAGATATGAATTGGAATCTCAGAAAAGCAGCAAGTAACAATTGCTCAAAATACTTTAAAACACTTAAAGAATAAAATTATAGAAGCTTTCTGTTTTGTGGCTTCCAATACATTGGCCTATTGCCATGCTCTCAAAGAGTCTAGTAAATTTGTGCTGCTGCTTTTTAAAAGTATAAAATCTAGTGCTGTTTTTTTTAGTATTATCCACAGTACGTGCATGTGTATCTTCTCTAAAATGCCATTTTATTAGTTTAAAGGACAATCCACATCTCTAAAATATTTTTATTTTACAGGTCTTTTATCTTTTGGAGTAAAAGAATCTGCATGGGTGAATAAAATTTTCACTGCTATTAACATCTTGGTCCTACTCTTCGTTATGATTTCTGGTTTTGTGAAAGGAGATGCTGACAACTGGAAAATAAGTGAAGAATATCTCATAAACCTTTCTGCAGAAATGGAGTAATTATTTTTTAAAATCAATTTACTTGCTCATATTACAAGCAATTTTCTATTATACTTCCTTTAGTGGTACTGCAGGTAATATATCAATTAATAGCTCTGTTGCTGGGAGTGATAGACTTTTTAGTCCCTCAAAGACAACTTTTTATTTTCTTGTTTGGATTTGCCTTTAAAAAATCATCTTATTGCAATACTGTTGTCCGTAGCCATTTAAGAGGTTACTGACTTCTGCTCCTTAAGCCATGTATTAACTGCAGTATGTGAGTATGACAGGAAGAGTTGCCCATACCATTAATCTTTTAATATGTTTTGCCACAAAATGCAAAGCGAGTAAGAGGATAGTTACTTGATTCAGGTATTCTTCCGCTTACTGTTATTTTTGTTTTTCTTACAAGCTTTGACATAAAAATGTCTTCTTGTGCAGTTTTGTAAAGCAAAACTCTGTCTTGATGAGAGCATTTTAACATGTTTTTCCAGAGTTGTAGGGGAGGAGGATGCATGCGTTTGTCCTTCTACTAATAAAATATATGTTATTTTTCTGCTGTATCTTTGTTCTTTATAGGAATTTCTCATCCTTTGAGAATGTGACAAGTGTATATGGGAGTGGTGGCTTTATGCCATATGGTTTCACAGGAACGCTGGCTGGTGCTGCAACCTGTTTTTATGCTTTTGTAGGATTTGACTGCATTGCAACAACTGGTATAGTACTTATGTGTGTGTGTGTGTGTGTATGTATAAGTATGTATATATAAGAAACATGTTTGTTTTTTTTTTTTGTAAAAATACCCTCACACCACCAACATAACAATCTGTCTACTGTTCTTCCTTTGCGTTCTCCTAAACCTCCTTCAGTCTGTGTAGAATGAGTCTGAGTTCATTCCTGAATGTGGCTATTGTTCTGGGAGGAAGGAGGAGATTTTACTTATTTTATTCCTATTCTAAATAAATTAATTGTTGCTTTCTAAGTCTAGGAAGTGCTTAGTATACATTTTTTTCTGCCCAAATCATGTTAATCACCTGCTCATTTTTACAGTTCTCTGAGATGCGGTATCTTTCCTAAAGGCTGGCATGTATGTGGCTAGTAGGGAATGAGTACGTTGAACTTATAAATTATAGGTAAATAACTAGATATGATGGGCTTTGAGTACTCTAAATATAGAATGTACTTTATGTCCTTTAGTTTGCCTCTATTTTTTAATGCTATTTATGGCAACAAAATACTGAGTTTTGTTCTGTGTCACTGATCTTATTTTATACAGATTTTTAAAACTTCTATTACAAATATGATTCCCATGTCTTAGATTAACAAATTATCTGTCTTTGATGTCATCTTTTAAAGATGAAGGTGGAAACGAGTAAGATGTTTTGGTGGGGCTTTTTTTTTTTCCATTTTTCAGGAGAAGAGGTCAAGAATCCTCAGAAAGCCATACCCATAGGAATTGTGGTGTCCTTGCTTGTCTGCTTCATGGCCTATTTTGGGGTTTCAGCTGCACTGACGCTTATGATGCCATACTACCTACTAGATGAGAAAAGTCCTCTGCCAGTAGCATTTGAATATGTTGGATGGGGTCCTGCGAAATATGTTGTAGCAGTGGGATCCCTCTGTGCTTTGTCTACAAGGTAAAGACATTGAAATACTAATTTTATTGGAAAGAGCAGATGGATAATATATGACATTCAAATATATGTTCATGTGTTCATTTTGAAGGCTCAGTTCATGCAAAGGATTAGCAATAAGTAGTATAAGCACGTTTTAGACTTAAGAAAGTCATGATCACAGTAGGTGCATTAAGTTCCTTTTTTTTAAACTGCACTGTTATCGAACTCTATCTTTTTGTCTTATTACCTAAAAGGATTTTTTTATTAAAATATGTATTTTCAGACATATGATTTGCAAGTTATCTTTATTAACTGGTAAAATAAACCTCACCCATTTTGTCCTTTCTTGCTGTCTACCCCCAGTGACTTGCAGCTTTATGGGCTCTGTGTATTTGCAGGCAAAACTGAAGAGATGATTAACTAGCTTTACTCCTCATCTTCATTGTGTGTCTCTGTTTTCCTCCAGTAGCCAGTCTGTCTTCTGACACCGTCCCTTCCTGTGGTTTCTGTGTGGGTATTTGAGATGCAGATTATAGCTGGGAAAATGTTATAATTTATTCCCCCTTGTGAAACTGTGGGTGTAACCTTAACTATGTGTTTGATTAGAAAGATCAGAGAGGGCATTAGATATATTAGTATGTGTTCATATATATTACACCCCAATTGTGATGTGGTGTAAACACTTTCATAGAATAGAAAATTGCTCAATACTTAAATTTAGGGATAGAAAAATCCTGATGCCCATCTTCTGTCTGAGTTTATGTAGGTAAGGGGTCATTTTAGTGAGCTTCAGTGGTAAGAACACTGGCTGCCTTTCCACAAAGGAAAACTATAGTCTTGTTGAAGCACTAATGCTAACAGCACTCCAAGATAAGTTTGTGAGGATTAGCCTGAAGAAGATGAGCACGCTGATGGTGGACAATGGTTTGAAAGAAAGGAATATTGTGATGTAGGAGAAGACAGAGAAAGGAAGAGGACTGTAGAGCTGACTGAAGAATGTCATAGTTACGTAGTTCATTCTGGGATTATAGTTGTTTTCTATCTAGTTGTCGTGGTCCCCTCAATTGGAAGGTTTTGCTGAATTTTTCCTGTATATAGATAAATAGAAAAACTGATATATAAGCAGAAACTAGATTAAAGAAATTAATACTGGAAAACAAAATGAGCTGAGATGGTAAAACATTTTTTTTCAGAGATTTGAAGTGTCAGTATCTTTTTCCAGTGTATTCTGAAGAGTTACATTTAATAACATGGAGAGGTTAATCTTTCAGTCAATTGACTGATGTCAGTTTAGAAAAAAACAAAGGAAATTTGTTTTGTTTAGAGGTATAAGTAAGAAAAAAAGTTGGGATTATTGTTTTTGGTCCATTTGGTCTTATTCTGTTATGTCATGAACTTGTTTCCTAAAGGTAAAGATGTTTGTTAATATTTCTGTTATTTATGTGAATGTACTTAAAGAGTGGGAGGCTAAATACATTTTACAAAGCCGCAACATCACAAAACTTGGCAGTGGATTTTAATAGTATCCTTATTTGAAAAATCAATTGCTACCCTGATTTAGGAAACACTCTTTTTCGAAAGGAACATTCATACATCAAAATCAGTTCATGTGTAATGAAACTTATCTCGTGTGTCTAACCTTAATGCTTGTGTCTCACGAGCGCTACTCGAGGTACTTAGCATCTGTGGTATGTAAAAGCTGTGCCTTCTTTAAGTGATATAGTTGATTTCCTAAAGTAAGAAAGGCAACCATTCACCTGATTAAAAACTAGTGTGCTTGCTGCAGAGGTTATACTGGCTATGATTTTGCCTTTCGTCCTTTCAATGTTTTTGGTTTTCTAATTTACAATTATTTCGCTTTCGAGGGAAAGAAACCACCTAATTTAAGAAGTATGTTTAAAAAGAGCTTCAAGCTATCAACAGTTTAAAAACTTTCTGTGTTCTGCTAATAACAAAATATAATTAATTAGCTTTATTTCTTCAAAAAAAAGAGAAACAATCTTAATGAAGCTTGGCTAGAGGTGCTTTAATCAAAGAAATAATATGCCCAAGTATAACTGTATGGTGCTTACTTGGAATTACTGTCAATCAGCAGCCTCACATGGAAACGTAGAATGTAAGAGATGCTGCTAATGCTTATTGATTTGCTGCTGCTGACTGATAGACTTTCTCCAGGAATACTAAAGCTTAATTGCATAGTTAGCATGACCTGGAACATGTTCCTGGTCTTCTAACACCCAAGAACTACAGTGATGGCAAGAGTTATTTTGCTAATCTGAATTCTCTCTGATGAAGCAATTCCATTACCTAAATTACTCTTTTTCTTTTTAAAAAGAAAGGGCAAACAGCTTTACAGGGAAAAAAAGAAATTACTATGTGTGTCTGATCTGTAGTATCTTGGGCTATGGGGCTTTCCAGTTTTGTCTTACAATCATAAACTTTGTTTCTATACATGCCATTAATTAACATTGTTTATCTTGTCCATGATACAACTCTGCATGAACTGTGTTTGCCAAGTTGCATGTGTTTGCTTTTTACTCAGTCTTCTTGGATCCATTTTCCCAATGCCACGTGTAATCTATGCTATGGCGAAGGATGGGTTGCTTTTCAAATGTCTAGCTCAAATCAGTTCCAAAAGGAAGACCCCACTAGTTGCTACTCTATCATCTGGTGCAGTAGCAGGTGAGACTAAGAGTTGATCCTTGTAAAGAAAGGTGCACTGCTAAACACATTGTGTATATGGGAATAAACCACTGTTGTGCAGCTTTGATTTGCTTTGGACTGAAATGATCAAATCAGATTGTCGCCAGGTGAAGTAGGCTACCAGTAAAACTTTTCTCTACCACAGATTTTGTATTTGTTGGTTAATCTCAAGTGCTTTCAAAGCCTAGGTTCAAAACAAGCAACAACCCAAAACCAAGAACATCAGTCAACCAAAGAAAGAGACAAGAGCAGCAACACAGAGCCTAAACCAAAACTATACCTAAACCCATTAAGTCTTCCAAGCTTTCTTTTTGTGTAGCTGGGTTTACCAGTAAAGCATTGTGCTTTTAATAACCTGTATTTGAACTATACATTTTTCTGTTCTAGTCTTCTCGGCTCTATGTTCCCTTTGCCCCGAATTCTGTTTGCCATGGCACGCGATGGTTTACTCTTTAGTTTTCTTGCCAAAGTGAGTAAGAGGCAGGCACCATTTTCTGCCACCTTGACAGCAGGGGTCATTTCTGGTAAGCTCTCAAAGCCCGTGTTACTTAAAACTGAGATTTAAACACTCTATGCACGTGCATGGTACTTTATATTTTTGAAAAAGGCTGCTTGTTAACTTCCCTTGCATGTACAATGGGAATAAAATCACCAAGTAATCAAAGGGTGTAAGAACTCCAGATCATGGCAATCATGGTGGTGGTGATGTCTTTAATGTCAGAGAATTCAAAATGATCTTTTTTTTTTTTTTTTTTAATATTGGCCTCTTGGGTTTTGTGAATAAGCTTGTTACTTAATCTGGTCCCTTAGGATGATGCTCTGCTTACAGGGTTTCCTTGTCTGATGTATACCTATATATTTATCACATCTATAAGGGCGGAAAATAACTGTCACATTATTTATTATGAGACATGAGAAAAAAATTCTACATTTGCAACAGAATCAACTTTTGGATAAAATACAAGGATTTTTAAATTTTCTCGTAAAGAAAAAGGATTCTGGTTTTGTACAGGCTTTCCCAATTGTGTGTGAGGGGTATATGTGTGTGTTGGAGGGTTATGTGTGTATGCATATATATGCTCACATATATTTTAGCAAAAAAGCATTTTGGGAGCTGTTGCCAACTCTTAATGTTTTACAAAGACAAATTTTTAACATACAACTGTTTCATTTTTGTCTGTACTTCTTGCAGACGTACATGTAGTGGTGCCCAAATTTCATTGTCATTTCAGAGGGATGTCTAATTACCCAGGGAAGCTGGAAGCTGTAGAAGTACTTAACTCAAAGGCAAATTAATAAATCTTAAAAGTTATTCAAATATGAAATACATGCTTTATAACATTTAGAAAGCCTGGCTAAAATTGATACCAAATATGAGGTTGAGAACTGAGACTAAAATATTAGTATTTATAGTCAGGATCACCCTCAGATGCCACAAGACTGGAATGCTCACACTGTGTACTTGACAATAATGTGGGAAGGCACAGACCTTGTCCAGCTAGTTCCTACATGAAGCATTATTATTAGTTCCCTTTTCTTTGATCAGAATACAAATAAATTTCTTAGAATTACTTTTTATTGTTTTGACTATATTATTTGAATTTATGTTATTGACTTTTTTTGCTATAATAATTTGGAAGTGCAGTTATGTAAGATGAAATGGACATATTTATCTGAAATTGCAATAATGATGAGGAGAAAGAAAACCCTGTTACCAGCTGACAAGCTGATATAGTTACACAGCCCTGACCATAGCGATGCAGCAGCCGTCACTTGGACTGGTTTTAGACAGTTTGGGGAATTTGGTGTGTCAATAGCTCACCTGAGGACAGCTTTATCTACTGCTAGAGAAGGAGTAATTTCTTCTTCCATTTTCAAAAAAGATGCCTATTTGGTAACTTGTGGTCATAAGTAATTTGCCAGAACGGTTACAAATGTCTGCAACAGCTTATATTATCTGACTTGCTATTCATTCATAGCATGGGTAGTTTCATAGCTTTGAGAAATGTGAAGGAGATTAGATGTTTGGCCCTTTTAATTAAAGTTATCAGGTGAAGACTACAGCTGAAGCAATTGTCCTGTTATTACTGTGACTTGCCTTTTCATGGTTGGCAATCATGATTGTGAAACTCTGCACGGTGAAATGTTTTGGTGTCAGTCCAAGGTTTCTTCACTATAAATTGATCTACCATTGTTCGTACAGTTGGAGTTGAGTGAAGAGAGGTGGGAAAAGTATTACTGTGTCTTTTTTTCTCTTAGTCAGAAACTTACAGGAATTTTTCAGTTTGGTTCTCGTGTAAAAGAATATCCTGGGCTACAAAGTAGCCTTTCAAAACTAGGTTTAAAAATTAAATATAGCTGCTATACATAAGGTTATAGTAAGTTCTGTTCTTCCTCAGCTTGGCTTACCTATGCTCTTTTGAGCATGCAAAGCAATGAGGTATTCAGAAATCTACCCCGTAAATGGCTTCTTCATTAAAGAAAACAAGATGGTCTTCCTTCCTTCATGGGAAAAGGAGACTCACAAATGAAATAAAACTTCTGTAACACAGCAGGCTTGTTTTCAGAAAACCACATTTTGCTTTTTCCTTCAGCACTGAAAACCAGAGGAATGTGTGTTTGTGTGTAGACATATACACCTGTCTATGAATATATTAACAAACACATAACATAAATTTTATATATAAATATTTGTGAATACAGAAAAATTTGTTTGTGAACATACATACAGTGTATAAAGGCTATGTTTAATAGTTTCTTTTGATCTTGAGATTATGGGTGATTCAAAAGGTGAAATATCTTTAGATTCTTTCTGCATCTCAATAATGTTAACGAAATACAAATATTTTAAGAGGTACTTTGACCACATATATTTAAATTCAATTAGCATTAGCCTTTCATTTAGCGATGGCTTTTGCTAATTTCTTTATGAGCTATGTGTGTCTGTGTGCAAACAGCATCGGCAAAAAAAGACATTCCAGAATCTCCAAAAGAATGTGGCATCAGCTTTTGTAAACACAGACTGCCATAATTACTCTCAGTATCATGGAAGTTTCTAACTCTGATTTTAGTGATCTTAAGAATATCAATTCTTGTGAGATTTTGCTGGCCTTTCCTGAAGACCACTTGAACTTAACTTTTTTTTGGTAAGATAATAAATTTTAGAAACAAAAAAACCAACCACAAAGCTATTTTATTCAAGACAACTCCTAGAAGTCTTCTTTACATAGAACTCTTTCTCAGCTCAGCAGAAATTTTACGTACTGGGTCCAATACAAATTGCTTGATTATGCAGCATGACTGTATGGCTCATCAGTGCATATCTATATGAATGAGACTCCCAACTGTAGGAAATTAGGTTTGGGAATGTTGGCGATGACTTCAAAAATGTGTTTTTAAGGATTACCATGATTTCACTCATATTGCTGTCAGTAAAACAATTCAAAGTTACACTGCAGTCAGAGTTTAAAATCTTAGCTCTTAATATGTTAGCCTCATACAAATTTTACATTTTATTTTCTTTTTTTTTTTAGCTATAATGGCATTCCTATTTGACCTAAAGGCTTTAGTGGACATGATGTCTATTGGTACACTTCTTGCTTATTCACTTGTGGCAACCTGTGTTCTCATTCTTAGGTGAGTCAAAAACATTCTTTCTATTCTACTGTCTTGTATTTTGTGTCGGACAATATATAAACACAAGTGGCATTTACAGTATATGGCTTTTGCTAGATAGCTAAATGTTTAAAAATTAGCTGGATGCATATAAATAATTACTAAGAGGTAGTGACCAATCAAAGAAAGGGAAGTCAAAGCTTCATCTGAAATCTAGACACCTTTTATTTTCCAGAAGACGTATTGGTCAAAGCCTTAGTCCCAAAGGTACTAGATGTAAGCTTGTGTCCAAAATTCAGTGAATGATATTTCGATATGAATACAATCTATGGTGTACATCAGGCTCACTACATTGTGAGGGCTATATGTGAAAGGTATAGATGTTCTAGGTAGTTCACAGGATGAACAAGTTGAAATAAATGCTTTGTATCAACCTAGTCAGATATGTAAGGCCAGACAAGTGTTTCAAATGTGGTAGCCCTAGAAGATAGTACAGGTACTCTCTCTCAGTGAATGAGATTATAAATATTTGTCAGTAAAACTCTGATATCTGTTCTGTTTGTAAAGCTATGGCGTAAAGCTACAGAATAGTATTGATATATTGGTAGCTACAGCTCCTATTATGTATTGCTCTTTTTAAATTAAAAGTCTGTCTTTATTACTTAAAGCTAAATTGGTAACTTTGAAAACTGTAACAGCTTAAATTCAGCTCAAATGCAATGTTGCAATGATTTACACTTTAGAGAAGACTATTTTATCCCACAGTGACTTACTTAACATATGTATGTTTTAAAATACACTTAAATTCTAACAAAGCAGATGTAAAATTTCATTTTCTGCTAGTTAGGACATCTCTTACAGTATAGGAAGCAAGTCAGAATGAACTTGCACTGCTGAAAGAAGCTTCCCTACTCTTTCCCTGCCATAGACTGCCAGATTCTGTCTCCTTTTTTTTGTACAAGACTGGTCATTTATCTGATCCATTGGTGCACTTGCACAGCTTAAAAAACTGCCAAAAAATCCCCAGACAAACCCAGCAAAAAAGTGAGTTGCTATAGTTTGTTCATATATGATAGTGACTAATACTATATATGCCATAGGAGTGCAGTTATAAATTGGAAAATTCCAATCTCTACTCCAAAGAATTTAGTATTTAAATACGTCCCTAGACTCATATTTCTCCGAATCCCAAAGTAAGCTTAATTTTTCTATTATCCGGTTTGTTTCATGCATAGGTACCAACCCAATTTAACCTACAAGCAACCAAAATATTCTACAGAAAAAGCAGCTTTGGCTGCTTCGGAAAGGGAATCTGCAGTAAGTGAATCACAGATAAATATGATACAAGAGAATCACTTCAGTCTTCAGGCCCTGATTAATCCATCCATCTTACCTACAGAGCAGACTGCAACTACCGTTAACTTTTTAGTGGGTCTGTTAGGTAAGTATTCAGCTATCCAATGCATTAATATTAATAATGGCATTTCATTAAAGATACAATTAAAAATCCAGTGATTACATACCTTCTTTCAGTCATCAATGTGTAATTCTAGAGAATGTTTTTATACTTCTTGATAGATTTAATCTGTAGTCTAGTGTATTTTCCTGTAAACATTTGAAGTGCTGGGGTCTGAACCCCAAGCCCTGAATTAAGGTTGACATATGGGTGGTTCCCATGGTCCTTTAAAAGGAGGGGATGAGTTTGCCTTTTGGCTTTCCTCCAAGGTGTGGCCAGCCTTGTAAGGAAAGCCCTTGGGTAAACAAGCCCCAGGTGCCCTGCATTGGGTAAAAGAGTGCCAGGTGTCCTGTTTGGGGATAAAAGCTGGGCCCACTTGCAGGAAGAGTTGGAGAGTCTGTCTGTGAAGTGGATGCACTTCACAGAATTTTCCTGTTGGGGAAGGACCTCCTGGCTCCTCATGCAACTGGATCCCAGTCAGGTCTGGCACCTACAAACACAGGCTTTGTGGGGAGGCAACAAGGGTTTACCTCTATTGTATGTAATCACCCTATTGACTTGGTTGTCTCCCATTTTTTCCATGGGTTACCTTGTATCTTTGCTTATTCCATCTATTACGGGTTGTGCTGTGTCATTCCTGGGGTCACTGGGGTTGATGTCTATTAATTGTGATCTATCTGGCTTGTCTGTACCCCCAGCGATCCTCCATATACTGACCCCTTTACGCGAAATAGAATCCACTTACTGGATTGTTTTTCTGCTGCTGGCTGTGTCCTTTGTACTGGGCCTACTAATTGGCAAAACAAAATTTTAATGATAACATTTCATACTGAAGACCTGCTATTGTTCTTAAAAGCCACCTCCTCTTCCATGCAGAGATTAAATGACCATTTTCCTTTTTCTATCATTCTGTTTTTCATACAGCTTGCTTGGTTTGTGGCTTGAGCATCCTCACTACTTACGGGATTAATTTCATTGCTAACTTGGAGCCCTGGAGTATTGGCCTTCTTGCTGTGTTGGTGGCGTCCTTCATAGTTACCGTTCTCCTCATCCAAAGGCAGCCTCAGAACCAGCAGAAAGTGGCCTTTATGGTGAATAACATATTCTCTATGTTATTGCCTAATGAGAGGTTTGGATGGATTCTAACAAGTGGGAGAGGGGCAGAAGGAGAGAGAGGGGGTGCTTTTCCAGGCACTGTTTCATTACTGCACTGGCACTATTGCAGGGTTTTTGGTGAAGGTAAGGGTAGCGGATGCTCATGGCTGAATCATCAACATGTGCAGTCCAGTCCAGATCTCCTCAGGACTAGAGAAAGGATTTCATTGCCCACAGACTGAAATGTGTGACATGCATAGGAGCATGGCTGCAGAGAATGGCCGTACCACTGATGCTGATGTGAACAGCTGCTATTACAACTCATGGATCTGACAGCACAGATCTTCTAGGTATTCTTTTAGACACACCCCCAAAGTGGACATCGGTGAGACCCAAGTAATTTTAGAATTAATTCATCAGTTTACGTTCAGCACAAACTAGAAAGTTTTTCTTCACAGCTTCAGAGAATATATTTTTTATATAATTTATTTTAAAAATTTAAGATAAGTAGAAACCAGTGGTTAAACTCAGTGAGAAAGAAAATTTCACTGTATTTCAAGAAGAAAATTTTCCTATTCTTGTGAGTAAATGTATCACCTCTAGTTTGTGTTGTAACTGAAGTGTGACATGCAAGAAATGACATTTAAAACCACAGATATATTAAATATTTCCTTTTAGGTTCCACTATTGCCATTTTTGCCATCATTCAGTATCCTGGTAAATATTTACTTGATGGTACAATTAAGTGGAGACACTTGGATCAGATTTAGCTTCTGGATGGCACTTGGTAGGTACTTCTGTTTGTTTCAATCACCTCCTACGTTTGGACCGATGAATGTCATCCTAAAATATGTTATTCTCTTCCTTTAAATCTGTGTTTTAATAAGTCAGCTGATACTTCTGATCAAAACAAGAGCATGCCTCAGAAGGGGTATTTATATGCAGTTGAAATTGTAAATACAGTTTTGAGGTAACAGAAAGAATTAAAGTCAAAGGACTAATAAGCCACAAATTTTTTTCTTAATAAGTATAGCTAAAATTTTGCAGAGACCTTTTTGTAACTGTTTTCTTCGCAGTACATCAGCCATTCTCCTTTAAGATACAGAAAATTGTATTAATTCCATCTAGACATAAATCGGGGATAGTAGTTTCCATGACCTATAAGAACATTCAATTACGCAACAATGATGCATTGTGATTTAGTGCCTGCAGTTTCTGTAGAAATAGGGAAGACCTGAAGCATGAGCTGTAATTCAGATACCTGAAGAAGAAACTTGTTTTGGAAAATATGTTCAGCCATAGAGTAATAACTAACTACTTTTTGATGCACTACCTGCATGAAAACCCTATTAACCTCTCTTTTATTCTTTTGGAAGGCTTCCTCATTTACTTTGCTTATGGCATCAGGCACAGTCTTGAAGGTCATCGTAGCGATGGAGATGATGATTCTTGTTCAGAAAATAGTGGGCTGCAAGAAAAGAACCCTGTGGAAGAAGTGGATGAACCTGCTAATGCAAATGAAAGTGATCAATTTCTCGCACATGAGAGGACAAGTGAATGTTAATATAAGTCCTTTAAACCTTTAATTGACATTTTACTTGCAGACTGAAATTTCAAAAGCTTGCTGCCAACATTGTGCCTCTTCAAAGAGTTTACTACAAGGCCTGGCTGATATTTTGGACAAGCTGCTAATCCATCTTCATCATTTCAGAACTGACAGCATGGAGATTAATATCTGAATCAAAAAACAAACAAGAGAAGTACCCTTTGGCAAGCAAAAATTTGGATGCATTATTTGAACTGTCATCCAAAATCACTGGCAATCACAAAACATAAAGAATTTTAGAACTGGCTGCAAGAATTTTTCAATATTTGACACTGCACTGTGAACACAAGTGCCTTTCATACCTTCTCCTTATCTTTGTTACGTGTTTTGGTCACAATGTAATAGAACTTTTTTCTACAGCAGTAACTCTTATGGGGGATAAATTGCAGACAGACCTGGGAAGTATTTGCAAAATGAATGGTAATTGTACAGATCTGACACTTTGAAAAAAGTACAGGATCATATATTTATATAAAAAGAAATAATTGCTTACCCTTAGTAATCAGTAGTCATGGAGAACTCAAACAGTGAAGACAGGCTTTTAGTCTCTTTCAGTAGTATTCAAGATTTCTACTTATGCGAGTTCCTTTCCTTTCAGAGATGCTGTGTGTATAAAATAATACTCCTAGGAGGAGTTATGTTGTTTTCTGCAAAAGCATCTAGGAAATAATCTGTTGGTCACAGTGCTGACAGTGACATACATCTGTGATTTAGTAAGCATTGTGCTCTTGACTTCAGAAGGGCCAGAATTTTATCCCTGACTACGTAATTTGGAACTTACTTTCTTCTTTATCATGTGCCAGAGCTGATATTTCTGAGATTAGTTGTTACACATTGCTTCTTGTCAGAAAAATGAATGGACAAAATCCCAGCCTTCTTTTCAGATGGAAGGGGAGGTTAAAAGAATGAGAGGCCCAGGCTCTGGAAAAAATCCTCATCAAAATAGTACTTCAGTGCTTCACTTAGCCTTAAACATATGTTAGCACATCAGTTTTTTGTGAGCCAAGCCTACATACACAAATCCATTCATGTGGGTAGGATGTGCAAATTATAATTTATGTAAAGAACAATTATTTTAAAGCTAGTGAAAATGGAAACTATTCTTTCAACATAAAAGTTATGCTACCTGTCAAGGGCACCCAGATATTTTACCACTTTTTCTCAGCAAGTAGTAGGCTCAAGTCCCATGAAGGACTGCACAATATGAAGTTATTTTGCAAGAATGTATTTATAAAAATAACTTCCCCAAAGTAAAAACTGTCATGGACTTTGTCGTGGAGAGCCGCAATCTGTTGCCGATACTAATCAATGACATTAATCTCTGTTGTTAGGTAAAAAAAAAAAATTAGATCCCATGAGAGCTATGTTGGCTGACTGTGAAAAGCACCTTACTTTTTATAATAGCTGGAAGTTCACAAAAAAAAAAAAAAAAAAGAAAAAAAAAAAAAGATACTAGTTAAGCTGCTTTTATCTGTCTCTCTTGTTCTTTTTCACACTTTTAAATCTTAAAACGACTTCTGTCTTTGTAAGAGAGTAGCATGACTAAATATTAAAGGGCAGAAGAAGTGGTTCTTTATCAACAGAGAACCCTGCAATGGGCTGATACTCCGCCGTGGAACAGGTCTGAGGTTTTCAGCCTGATCCTTTCTTTTCAGCTTCATCGGGGAGGGGAGGGTCCTGCGGCGCTGGCAGCAGCGAGCGGATCCATGTGTGCTGTTGCAGCAGTGGCCTCTACCGGCTTACTCAGAATTGGAAGCAGCAATTTGAAAATGTAAGAGGCATGCAATAGGTAAAATATCTACCTCTAAAATGAGGTTCAAGCATATACACCCTCTAACTGCAACTGCTGTTGTCCTAAGGACTATTCTAGTGATCGGTGGTCCTTAAAAATGGCTGGGACACAGAGGATGAGGAGAAACTATAGGGTAGGTACCAGTGGGATACTGTTTTAATAAATCATAATCCATCCAAAATTGATCCTAAGTTATAGCCACTTCTTTCCAAAATTCATCATCATTTACAAGATACCATTAAAGAAAGACTCAAATCTCATATTAGACTAAAACAAGTAGATGATGTGCTAAGTAAATAGCTGGCTGAAAGGAATGGATAGGAATTCTCAGGGCAGTTCCTGGAGCTATTGATAATTTTCAACACCTCTATTCAGTGAATGGAAGATCTGTCTATGACAGTTGGATCTTCTATTTTAATTGTACTTCTCAACTGGGGCCCATTTTTATGCCAAAAATGGCAAAAGAACTGTATGTTCTTGTTTGAAATACTAGAAATTTAAGACTTTCCAGGCTCTTGAAAGAAATCCAACATAACAATCATTAGATATGTCAAAACAATGGTTTTATTTTAAAGTAATCAAAAAATTGAGAAAGTTAATGTATGTTCTGTGGTTTTTAATCCCACAAGTATTTGACATAAAGAAAGTGTTGCTTTTCCTGAAGCACGGCTTCTTCAGTGGTTATACTTTCAGAGGACATTCTTAACCTGTCTTGCCCAGTGCTCTTAAATCCAGAATGCCATTGCTGTGGGAGCAAGTCAGCAGTGCTCAGGCAAAGCCTTTGCATGATGTCTTTACAAGTGTACAGCAAAACACAGCTCTTTAAAAATTCCTCACACATCTGGGCACGTGGGGGGCAGTCTGACTTTTTTCTATAGTTGCTGATGCCGCAGAGCAGGAGAGCCAGGCTCGCAAGATGCAAACTGCTGCTGCTGTTCTGTGATGTCCAAGGAAGATCCCATTCCCTCCCAAGGCCATCATACAGAATGTATGTGTGCATACCTGTATATATGTTTGCATCTGTCTGACATTAGTGATTTTGATGTAATGATTAAAATAATTTCTATACTGCACTGGAATTTTCCTTTGAAGGGATGCTGTCAATATAATAAACTTCTGACTAAAGCAAGTGCTAGTTAAAGCTTCTGGAGATAATTAGAGAAAATAAATTTTGCAACTTATTTACCTAATGGATCAGCACTTTGTGTATTGACAGTTTCCCCTTTCATATCGATGAATATTTCCCCCTCTTGTGTTAGATACATTAGTTATATAAAAATAAAAGAATGTGCCTGTACAAATGTTGCTAAGGAAGACAGGAGCAGCTGCAGCACAGGAACTATCCACTTAACTAATGAGATACAAAGTTAAATTAAAGTCATTGGGTATTCTTGGTTGCTTCAACTGCACAAAGCTTATTTATATGTGTGTATAGTTAAAGTCATTATCAGTCAGTGGCTGAGTAAGAACACGACAAGCCAGAAGTAAGATATTTATGGTAATTTTGATATTCATTTGTATATGTAATCTTGAAATTCCAGATGCCTTAGCGGGACTTTGCAGGAGCAGGCCCTGTGAAGGACACCCATGCTGGTCCTTACATGGGAGCCACGTATGAAACAAATCCTAATTTTGTTCTCGCATTTGCTGTATGTCTGTATTTGCCAAGAGAGCAGCTGAAAGCACAAATCCAGTGGAATTAAATCATCGTTGTTATTTTTTAACATAGTTGTTGATATTGTAAATTGTTTTGTGCAGATAATAATGGTATGTGTTAATACAATATATCTATTACTGGAGGTAGCTGATTGGGGTTTTTTTCCTTTGTGGAAAAAAAATCCTCCAACACATGTATTTGCATTGGTACATTATCAATGTGCCTTTAGATAGAGGAATTATTCTTATCTAGTTGGATTTAAGAAAGCAAGCCAAAGCATATTTAAGGGAGAAAAAATAAATCTTTTTGTTCTGAGGGATAAGAGATAACATTTTGGTATAATTCATGCTAACTAAAGTGATCTTCTTGAGGCATTCCAGTCCTAACTCTGCAAAAGGAAATTTTATGAGGTACCTTAGGCTTCTTTGTCTGTTGATAAAATTATTCTGTTAATAATAGTACGCTTTTTCCTGCACAACAAATGCTGGTTAGATTCCTGAAATGTCTCATTATGTTTATGCCACTGTGTGTTAAAGCCATTTATATTACCTGCTGTTAGAGAATTATCAGTAATAAGTGTCGATAGTAGTGACAGAGGGTTCCTTATGTACTTAGGAATTTAACTATGCCATCAAGAAACTTCAAATGATACAATGAATAGAGAAGCAAAACTTGGTAAAGCTTAAATATATACTGTATTTTATTAGGTGATAAATGTGCAAGTCTAGCCACCTTTCCCCTAAAATTTATGCAAATATATATATCATTTTAAAAAATAAAAGGCATACTGTTTTCATGAAGGTTTTAATAAGTGCCAGTATCAGATGTGCCATAAGCATCCTGAGATACTGAAAGCTGAACAACCTGGGTGAATTCCATGACAGAGCAGGAAATCTGTGTGGGACTGCAGTCATCTTCATCAGGTGCAATGCCTTTGACATTGAGATGCATTTTGTACAGTAGCAATTTAATTCACATGATGGCTGGCATGTGTTACTTGATTGCATGAAAAAGAAAATAAAAGCACCTTTTAAGGCTCTTGAGCCCTAATTCTTCCTAGACTTGCCAGGAAGTTTGTACAAATTGCAGTATGCTAGTTGAAAGCACTGGGATTGCTCGGTGTTAGGCAGAAAAATATTTTACAGAAAAAGCAGGTGGCATTTCACATAGTGCAGGATCTTTGTATTTGTTTTTAATGTCCTGTACCTTTAGTATTTCTTTCTGGTATATGTTTTGAGGACCTCCGAATTTTTTAATAGTTAGACCTTTCCAAAGCTAAACATAATGCCTTTACCATCTCCTGATCTGTTTTCCATTCGATTTTAGAAATCAAACTTCTTAACATTAGCTAAGCTGAAGGATTTCTGTGCTGAGACACACATGACTAGGAACTATGTATATATATCTTTGTTTTTATTGTCAGTTGGACAAATTCTGTTGTCTTTGTATGTTTTCATTGAGCCTTGTGCCAGCTAAACTCCAGCTTCACCAAGTTTAGTTGGAGTCAGGACAAAGGATAAAATGATTTGAATGTTCAGGAGGGCTTTTTTTCTTTTGTGTTACCAGAAAGTAAAACATGAAATATGTGTTAAGTATCTTTAAAAATAGTTATGTGTGCATCATTTTAAAAACCATTAGTGTTCATATCCATTTTAACTTTTCCTTTTGTTCATATGTACATTGTAGTGATTACTTCTGTACCATATGCTGCTGAGCATTTAAAATGTAGATAGAATGATTATGATGCAACTTGACTACAAATTTGTATTTCTTTGAAGTGCTCTAACAAAATGAAAAGTCTTGAATTTTTATGAATGTAAAAATGCTTATATTTAAAAATATGGTGCTTGTTTTTTCACTTTTACAACAGAATTGTAATCAGTGATATTTTTAGTTACCTTAGTTCCAAATTCTGATGGAAATTACATTGCTCTTCATTTATTGTAAAACGTGCTTCATGGAATAACAGTTGTGCATTTGTTCCATATTTTTTAAATACAGTTGAATATCACTTGTATGTACTTCAGAAAACAACTTTAACCACCACTATAGTTATAGTAAACACTAAAATAATATAGTGCCTTGATAACCGTTAGTGTGTCAGATATCTAATGTCATGACATTATTCAAATCATAACTCATTTAAAATAAATAACACAATAGCTTGTATGGATTTTATAGAGCAGAAAAAAACAACCATGTTTAAATCTTTTATTTTTCCTGTGGTCTGGAGATGGGGATAGTAGCAGCATTTGTTTCATACTTGCTTCTAAGCACTCAAGAAATCACCGAAATAGAGAATAACACCCTTTGATTTGGGCTTTTTATCTTACAGTGCCAAACCAGAGATGATGTTAGGTTTGACTTCCAGAGGGAGTGAGTAGCCCTCAGTGTTCGTGGTGCTCAACTTTCTGAAGCACCAAGCCTTGTCCTGGCGGCATCCAACCTCAGAGCTGGATGGATAAACTCACTGTTGTCTCCTTTTTCCCTTTTTTTTTTTTGGGGGGGGGGGGGGGGGGGGGGGAATTTTTTAAAAAATTCCTCAACTTTGAATAGTATTGTGGGTATATCAAGAGAATAAAAGCATGAGTCCAGACAGTGGATAACAATAGCCTTGACACTGAGAACCGCACTCCCAGGGCAAGATTATCATCTGGCACTGCTTTTGAAGACATTTGGGCAGTCATCTTTTTTCACAGATTTAAGAGTAGCTATGACTTTGGATTTTTTTCTGAGGTATACTGCAACTCTTTTATATAATACCTTATAAAGTTTTCAAATGATTAATAATCACCTTATCATACATACAGATTTACTAAGACTGGTCTTGAAAATTTTGGCCCCATGAAGCAGGGGGAAATATAGTTGCTGATTTCAATGAGGACAAGAGTCATTCTGCAAGTATCACATTTAAAACACTGACCTGAAAAAATGTATTCAAGCTATTTAAACTATCAGTTTACTCATATGGAGAATGACTACATGTCTTTACATGTAGGTTTACATTAGTTCTTCTGATGACTATAGATGAAAATGTAACTAGTTTTTCATGCATATCAATTTAAAACTAGGAAATTCAAAATTCATGAAATCACTTTCTTCATTGTATATCTACATGAGGAAAAGGTATGTCAGCTTAAGTAGGTCTTAAAATTAATGCAGTTCACATTTTCAAAAATATACTAGTATTTGAATCTCTGTCAGCATTAGATCTACCTATCCTGTGTATGAAAGGAAAAGGGAAATTTGACCTAGGAAGGTACATGAGAATTGCAACTAGAAGTTTTGCAGATGATAGAAAAAAAACATACTTCATCAGAAGCAGGAGCTGTAAATATTTCAGTGCAAATTTTCAGTTTATATTACACATATTTTCTGAGTTATCTTTGAGATTCATTTCTTTTAAAACAAAGACTGATAACCTTTTCAGAATATAATACTTGGTGGTATTCTAGCCGTTTAAAAGGGTAAATAATCTTGGACTTCTAAAATATCCTGTAGGAATAGAAGTATTATTTTTCTTAATTCGTTACAGGTAATAGAAGAAATGTTTAGGATATGTTGATGTGTACTCAGGTCATTACATAACCCCCCTGAGAAGTTCTGGGCAGAATTCTAATAGGTCTGTAGAATGAAAAAGAGATCATGAAATTTCATCATCTTACTCTGCTTGTGGGCCCCACTGGCTGCTTTACCGCTAATCAGATACACCAAGGTGAAGTATCAGAGCAGGCTCGGGCAAGCAGGTCTCTGAACTCTGCATGTGGATGTACTGATGAGGGCAGAGGAGCATTATGTGTGTTCCTTCTATTATTTTTTTTTTTTTTTTTTATGGAGGCAGATAAAGCCTAGGCTTCCTTTAAGATCTGTAAATGCTCTGCTCTCACATCTGCTATGCCCCTGGAGCATTTGCCATTTTACTCTACCCTGCTTTGCACTGGACTGTGCTCTTGTCTACTATGGGATCTGCCTGTGACTTCTGACAGCCATTTCCCTCCTCCTCGTCCAGCATCTTCACCCTGTCCTGCAGCTGCCTGTGTGACCCCTCCAGTCATGTTTTCTTCTCCTTTCTTCTCCAAGGAAACCTTCAGCTTTCAAGAAACGGCTTTTGACAGCTCAGAGTGGGCATAAATGTACACGTAGCAAATGTCAAGTTTACTTGGCTCAGTTGTGCCATGTTCATCTCTCAGCAGCGAAGCCCCGTCTCGGTGTGCTTCACACAGCCATCAGTCATACACGAAGGCTGTGCCATGGACTGCGGAGCCCCAAACAGCAGCACATAGATACTTCCTCTCCTTTTCCAGCGTCAGGTGGCTTTCCCCAGGCAGGCTTTGGGAATCTCCTTGCTGTGGCAGGCTGGAACGAGTGCAACAGTTTGACTTAAAGATGTCCTTTTGCTGCGCACACGGATCAGTGCCTGGCGTCTGTCCACAGGGTCACCTGTGGTGTACAACCCCCGCGGCCCTCGCACCCTGTGCCGCGCCACCGGCACCTCGGACCCACGCACGGCCACTCGTGGCGAAGGGCAGCTGGCACCGACGAGCCGATTCAAGCAATGAACACCCACGGGTGTCCCCGCGGCCGAGATTATTTGGGATGCAGCTCTGACCCTGTTCTGAACACGAAGTCCTGTGTGAGTGCGCTGGGTCTGCCCTGTCCGGGGCAGCGGTGGCCGGGAAGACCCTGACGCTGTCCTCAACCGGCCGGTGAGGCGCTGCGGGGGAGATGGAGCGGCAGAGGGGGGCGCTCAGGCCGGGCCCAAGAAGCCGAAGGTGCCGCGGCAGGTGCCCGGCCCGGCAGGGCCCGCCGGTGGGCGCCGCGGGACGCTGTCCCCCCAGCGAAGCGCGGGTGGCGTCGGGAGCGGCTCCTGAGCAGCGCAGCCGCGGCGCGCCTTCCCCCGGCGGGCAGCCCCGGGCCGGCAGCCCCGCCGCCCACCGGCTCCTCCCCACGCCGCTGCCCGCCGAGGCGCCGCGCCCGTCCCGCCTCAGCCCAGCGTCCCGGCCGCTCCCGCCATGCGGCTCTGGGTGCTCCTCAGCCTGCTGCTGCTGCAGGGAATGCTGCCGCACGGTGAGCCGCGACCCCCGCCGGGTTCCCCCACTTCGCGAACCGCCTCGGGCTTTCCTGACTGCTGTGCCGCCGCCCTCGCCCTCGGCGCGGCCGCCCCTGCCCCGCGAAGCCGATGCCGGGTGCCCGCAGCCGTCGCCCCAGTCCCCCCGCCGTGGCACCCCCGGGGCAGGGCCGGCAGCCATGTCGGGGCGGCCGTGGCGGTGGCGGGGCTGCCGTCCTGCTGGGCTGGGCGGAGGGAAGGCGGGTCGCTCCCGGTCAGCGCCCAGCGAGCCCCCGAGGCTTCCCGCCGGAGACCGAAAATGTGGTTTCATTCCGTCCCGCGGGTTTGGGGAGCAGCGTTTGCGGCGACACCGGCTGCCCCGGCTTCTCTGTAGGGTCGGTGTAAGGCCGCCGTAGGAGGGTCGGTGCTCGGTGTGGTGCTCAGTTGGAAAAAAGGGAAAAAAAGTGTTTTGCACAGCTATTCGTTTGTAGACAGGAACAAGATTTACTCGTAACTCAGTCTGAGGTTGCAATGAAGTCTTGGTGGGGGAAGAGGCACGTTTGTTCCTGGGAAGGGACATGCATGGCCAGCCCTGGGCGTATGTAGGCTTTAACTAGGCACGAGAGAGGCAGTTTCCCTCTTACCAAACCTTATTCAGAAGAAAGAAAGAAACAAACAAAAATCTTTTATTTTTCACCACAGAAGGGGAACGATGCCTGTGTAGCCGTGGAAGGGTTTGTAGAGAAACTGGAGGCAGGCTTTGAGTTGCACGGTGCACGGCAAAGAGGTGGTTGGCACAAGTGGCCCCGGAGGTCGCAAGGAAAAAAATCTTGTAAGAACATAGAAGAATCCTTCACTCCAAGAGCTGCTAAGCACTGAAAGAAGTTGTTGAGGGAGGCTGTAGAGTCTCTAGCCTTTGAGATAGTCAGACAAAGCTCTGAGCCACTCAGCAGGGATGGACTTCCAGAAGTCTTTCTGGCCCAGTTTTTCTTATGACTGTGTGCGAAGGCATTGCACTCTGGACCAGGGGGATGTGGGGGAGGATTTCTGCTGAAAGATCTGGTCTGTGGGTGTGCACTACCACATCAAGAAAAGCGTTTTCTATTTGAGAAGTAGAGAATAAAACCACAGAATGATAAATAGTTGTAACTTGGGCAAAAGATTCCCCAGGCCTGTGTTTTTCTTAGTTTGTCTAGTTTATACTGAGGTTTGACTGGGTGCTTCATGCTATGTCATCCAAACGTTTAGCTACGGGAGAAAGTAACCTGGCATATTTAGTGATAGTTCCTTGTCTAAAGCTATGGGTGCAAGTCCTAATGTAGACATTGTGATTTTAAAATAACCTTCCTAATTAGCTTATTGTAGTTTATGAACAGTGAAATATGTCCCTCCAGATTGTCCATATGACTGTGGCAACCTGTAGTGTCTGTATGAGTGTTGGTTTGGATGATTAATTTTTCATTTGGATGATTAATTTTTCATTTGAAGTACTACAAATAGAGATGTGTCCAACCTGTGTTGTTATGTTAGTTGTGATCACAGACTCTTCCTTCTCATCTTGGTCGTGGTGGTTAAGAGTTATTCTTTATGGTAATCTCATACTTTATTTATTTTTTTTCAAGGAGGAATTCATCAGTCTCAATGAGAGTTGAAAGTTCTGTGATGCTGCCGAGATGTGCATGTGGATATAGGTGATGTCTCAAGTCAAAACTGAATGCTTTTTAGCATTATGGGAGTAACAGTCATTTGGGGATTGTTGTGTGTGTAACATCTGTGAGAACAAGGGGCAGGGAGACATAAAATGATAGGATGAGATAAATATGTGAAGCAGGAGTAAAAGTGCTGCTGTGCGGTGTATTTCTGTGATGTATCGATGCATAGTCCCTTGCTTTGGCATGATGAGTTAGTAGGGACCCTGAATGTACTGTTGCAGAGGAAGTACAGTGCATCTTAGAACTGACATTAAGAGCTGATCAGAGGTAGGAAGGAGTTTTCTCAATTATTTTTCTAATTAATTTTATTGCTTTTTTAATAGAAATGCTGTTGCTGGATTAGAACAGTGAAGGCTCTGTGAATAAATCTGGTGAGACAGTACAGTATCCCAAATGTGGCATATTCATGTACTTGCATAAATGGGCTAGTTGAGTTTGTTCCTGTCCCTGGAAAGTCTTGCAGTTTGGGTAAGGAAATGGGGGAATCTGTGTAGTGAGTTCTGTGTTCTTGGAGGGATTTGATTGTGCGTCCTCTTTATCTTAGGAGATAGACTGCTGTACCAGTTAATTTAGTTATTTGGCACACCGATACTTGATTCAGCAATGACAGAAGGCAGGGTTGTGTGGTGCAGAAGTGGTGGCATCAGTAGATACCTGGACAGACTTATAGGGAGTGTTGGGGAGGAGCATGGTCACAGCTTGCTTGGAAACTCACCTCTCGGGGAGGTGCAGCAGAGTTAAAACTAGGTTTTCTGTGTAGGCAGATAAAAGATCCTCTGATGGTGTTCCCTGAAATGCCTCTGCTGTCACCTGCAGGGAAATACAAGGTCAGACAGACAAGAGTCTCGCTGTGTAGCTGGGAGTGTGGTACAGGAGGAAAGTGTTCAGGCTCACTGGGAACTGCAGAAATGTAGAACACAGGAAGCTTGTGCAGAGAGGAAAAACTTCATCTAGGGAAAATCAAAACCAGGCTTCTGGCACTTAAAGTTGAAATGCTTTCATAGGGGAGTCTTTAACAGTTTCTTAAAGGTACAGTGTCAGGTGGGGAAGAGCACACAGTTTGGGATGATACATTTCCTTGGGGTGAGGTTGTAAGATCCGTGCCTTCGAACAAGTGTCAGGATTGACGTGGACAGAACATGGTGGAAATGGCAAAGAGTAGTTTGAACAAATAGTCCTATTTCAGTAGGGTTTGGGGTGGGTGGGTGAAGAAAAGGATGGCTGGACAAAGCTTCTGTGATTCTACAGACAAATCTGGAAAGTACAACAGGGAACTTGAATGGCTGATTTGAAATGGAAATGCTTATCCTAAAGGCTTATCAGGCCTGTCAGTGGGCCCTTCTAATACTAGGGCACAAATTACACAGGAAAGATGGAACAGCTCAACCCCAGGGAGAAGTGGCAGTATGTGTTGAAGAAAGCTTTAGTGATAAATCTGATTCCTGGTGGGTTTTGTCAGTAAAAGGAATCTGGACTGAAATACCAGCGCTGTGGGGAACAACCAACCTGGTTACTGACCACCCAGTGTGATGGAGGGAAAGACTGCTCTATTAAGGAAAATCAGAGGGGCAGCAAGGACTAGACAGAAAAGCAAAAGGAAGAATTACCTTTGCTTAGGCTGGATCACACACGTTGGGGTGTGATGCTGAGTGCAATGTTTTAGATGCCACAAATGATGACTTCTTAGAGCCGCTACGCGGAGAACCCCTGAGAAAACCAGCAGTTCTTGACTTGGTCTGGAGCAGTATCAGGTAATTGGATTCAGATGTTGCCACAGAATAGCCAGACTGTAGTTTTAATATTGCAGGAATAATAAAAGCCAAAGAAACGACTGATGCATTTAATTTCGGAAGGGGGAATTACATAAGATGAGGAGGCTCATTAACTCACATGTGGGTTAAATATAAAAACCAGAATAAGGCAGACAAAACGAGTCTGAGAAACAGCTTGCAAAAGGGATAAAACTGGCCATAAATCCTTTATTTCTTCTGATGTCCTGGGGTGGGGCAGGGAGAGACGGCTGCAAAATTTCTAAGGCTGGTAGGAACAGGGTGTAAGAAAGAGCACCTACAGAAACTAAAACTTAAATTAAAAACTTAATTATTTGTGTGCACCCATGTTCACTGTGGAGGTGCTCAAGGATGCTTTAATGGAAAATGATGACATGATATGCATATCAGAAACTTTGAGCGCAGTATCTTACTGAGCACTGTAATAGTAGGCTCCAACACAGAATCATTCTTTATGAGGAGAATCACTAGAGGACATATTTCGTTAATCTGCCAAAAGAATTGGCTTTAGAGAAAATCAACAACATGAAGAGTGTTTAAGTGCTGATACATACCAGAGACTTAAATGAAATTTGAATCTGAAATCGCTGAAGCATTAACTCAGGTGCATAACCTAACACATTACTACTCTTTTTCAGGGAAATGGAAATATGCCAGTATTTTAAGATTTTTTTAGTGAAGTACTGGCACAAAGCCAGATCTCTGTATTCTGTAAATTGAACTCGTGAGTAAGTAGGCATGAATCTCGCAGGGGCAAAAGGGTCCTGGGACAGGTATTAACAGGGCTCATTTGGAGGGCTTTAAACTAGATTCAAAGGGGGATGGGGTTGTAGCTGGCCTTGCACCACTGAGGCTGAGAGGAAGTCCTGAGCTGCCTTTTTTTGTTTGTTTTTGGTTTTTTGCTCCTTCAGAAGTCTGTTTTGTTTTTGTAGATCTGCTGAAGTTCTCTGCAGGACTTTATGAGTGTGGTCCTGGATGAGTTGGTTGATGTACTTGGATTCCCAAAGGCTTTTGATAAGCCTGTGATTAAAGATTCCATGGGAACCAAGGTGCTGTGAGACAAAGGAAGACCTCTCATGGAGTAATAACTAATAGAAAACAGAGAGTAGGAGTTAATCTTCAGGTTTTGCAACATGAGCATAGAATTGTTTTTAACCAGTTGAATTTCATGGGGATCTTGTAAGGCACATACTTTTCAGCATTATTTATAAATCTGCTAAAAGAAAAAAAAAAGTGTCAGTAAGGAGTTAAAGAGGGATCTCTCCATTTTGAAAGACTAGGCAGTGAAAATAGGACTTGAAATTTTGTCTTGATAGATGCAAAGTAACACATGTGATTCTAACTTCATATACACATTGATAGGTTTCTACTTAGGAATTTCTAACCCGTAATTCCTACTTAGGAAAGTGGGCTTGGTGTTACACTTAATTATTCTGGAGTAAGTCAGCTCCTAATACTGCTTTCTTGAAAAGTAGTGGCCCGTTCAGACAGGAAAGAAGACACCACTAAAGTGTACAACTGTGATTTGACTATATATTGAACCTAATGTATGTACAGTCTGCTTGTGTCTTCTTTCCATAATCCAAATGTAATGTAACTGAACTGTTGCAAGATGCATATACTTCACCAGGAACAGTTAAATAGAGTAGGACTTGTCGATCTGCAGAGGAATCGTTTGAAGGATACTTAAGTTCTGTAGAGGTACAAGTGCCACGGGGAAAGTTGTTGGAGAAACAATGGATATTTATTCACAATACAAAAAGCTAGGAGTCATCTGGTATTTATGTTTGATTTGTGTAGTTTTGGAAATTGACCAGGCAAATTAATGAGGGAAAAATCCATGAAGGACAATAAAACAATGGCAACTGTGGTTCATAGATCCCTTGACCTAAAGGTTCATGGAAGCTAGGAGACTAGTATCACAGGAGCAGAGATGGTTGCCCTGTGCCCTGACTAGCATCTGACACTGGATTTTTAATATTTTTTTTTAATTTGAGACACCCCACTTCTCTGTTTCCTTTGCTTTGTTTATAAAGGCAGCTGGGCATCTCTGTTGTCTTTAGCAGGTAATGAAATCTCTTACTGTTTGCCTCTAAATAAGATTCTGGTTTCATCTGGACTATCAAAATAAATGGCTGTTACAGAGACGTGATGAATTAAATACTACCTTCAAGTGTCTTAAGTGCCATCTGTATTTTTACAGTACTTGCTTTAAAAGAAGAAAACTGCATTGCTGACAGTATTTTATAAGTCATTATGAAGCTCCACACTTGCTGGTTTTTCTTCATGTATCTTTTACAGTAACATGGTGTGTGAGAAGGTTATGCAGAATTGATGGGTGTTGTGACATCCTTATGGAGGCAGAGAACTTGTGTAGCAGCACTGCGTACTAAATGACAGTGACGTGAGGCAGAAATGACAAAAGTAACTGGAGATAGGAATGCTGTATTTATTTCCCTTCTCATTTGTAAAGTTCTCATACCTGACATCTTTTTCTGTTTATGTGAATTGTAAGTGTAGATTTTCCACATGTTGTTGAAAGCTGTCTTTTTTGAAAAAAATTTTTCCCTGGGGAAAGGATCATGCCGGAGACTTCAAAAACTTATGAAAATTAACTCTTAAGCATTTTTATGAATCCTTTGTAGGAAGGACCGAACTTTAGTTATTCTCCGTGATAATAAGGAAGATTTTTTTTTTGTGAGAAGACTACATGACCTTTTTCTTATCAGTAACATTGCTTTCTTTTCTTTATTTTACTAGTTTTTGGACAGCCTGCAAAGAGTAAGCGTCCAAAAGAACCGGGGGAAAACAAAATTAAGCCTGTTAACAAAAAACTAAAACCCAAACCCCCCAAAATGAAGGAGAGAGAATCTGCTGACTCCTCTTTGAAGTCCCAGTCCATCCTGACACAGGTGATGGATAAAGGTCGTTTCCAGAAACTAGCTGCCACTTTAAGCCTGTCTGCAGGACAAAGCATAGAACTGCGTTGTAAGGGGAGCAATGTTACTTGGAATTATCCTTCATACTTAGACACTTTTAAAGACTCCAGACTCAGGTAAGCTGTTTTTCATTTTTGAAGGGGGGAAAAAAGATAATCCAGAACTCTTTTTTCCTATCACTTCCAACACTCTTTGTTTGTTTGTTTAAATTTTTGTAATCAAGATGTTCCGTCTAGTGCCTTCTAATGTCAACAAAAAAGGATGAGTATCTTTCAGTCATCACTGGGTACTGCCCTGTGGAATGGTCTTGTAGCATGTGGACTGTATTTCCTTCAGATGAGTCTAAAATAGATTATATGGTCCAACAGGACACCAGTGTGCTCCAGCCACTAACAGAGAACTACATTACAGCTAATCCAAAGGAAAACTCTCAAAAAGTGAGTGTAGATGTCAGGTTCTCACTACCAACTCTGTTGCTCTACAGAGACCTGCTTCTGGTGGACTGTGCTGGTTGCTAATGTAGCTACCACCTGAGACACTAAGATTAATTTCCTGAAGAGGCTCAAACCCGCATCTCTCAACTAGCAAAAAAATACACCAACTGCCATGCTAAGGAGCAAGTAAGAGTAGTCTTTACTTTTTTCAGTCAAAGTTACCTCTGTGTGTAAAAGAAAATTGCAAGGTTTATGATGTGACAGAGTAGTTTGATGTGGAGGATGGTCACCTTGAGTTTAGGAAGGTGTTTTCTTTCATGTGGTGTCGCGAATGGGAGAGTGAAAGGTAGTTTGTTGCAAATAGATTTTTACACAGCTTTGAGGTAGTAACAATTTAGGATTTATTATTAGGTAAATCACAGGTTTAGATTGTATGTAGAGTCTCTTAAATCAAATTACACACACACAAACATGCACACTCACACAAATATAGAGGTTAACCTATGATTTAGATTTTCTTCTTTGTCGATTGTAGTGAATTACTGGTACCAAATGATCTTTAAACTTCATGAAATTCAATTATAGTGAATTACTCACTCTTCTCCTTCGTCAGCACCTACCAGTGGATGATTTGTAAACCTTGCGAAATCTACCCTGAGAGGTGTCCCAGCCCTCTGAGAATCCCAGAGGGCTTAAAGTGTCTCACTTGGGATAGCTATTTATAGGATTGCAAGATTATTGACTTTGGTCAGTACCTTTTTTTCTTTGTTTTGTCCACCTAACAATTCCAGTATTTTCTCATTTGTACAGTTCTGGTATCTACCAGGCTGGGCTACGATCCAGGCAGCAGGAGTTTTGGGTACAGTCAGGGAGTGCCAGATCATCCCAACTCACTGCACTTGTAACCAAAACAAGAACACTATGTTGGCTCATCTTGAGATCGCAAAGTGGCCTGGGGTGGGCTGCACCACCACATCGAGTGACATCTTAATGAGAACTGCATAAATAGTTGTTAGAGCAGGAAGAGGAACTGAGGACTCTTCCCCACGAGGTGTGTATTCTGTTGTTCTAAACATCATCTGCAAACCCCCATACATTTGTCTGCCTTTCCAGTTTTTGAGGATAGTACACATAGCTAAATGTAGATTAATTGTAGTAATTTAGTTCTGTATTTGAAAGAGGGGCATATAACGCGCTTAAGGTTGTCTCCCACAGGCATTTTTTTACCATGAGTAATGTTCGTTGTCACTGTTTTATGTGTCTGTGAAAGACAAGAAGTGAGGAGAGTGTGGAGCACTGTGAATGATGCCCTAAGAGCAAGCTGTAAGGGAGTTTTTATTGGACTGTTAGGTGAGAGGCACAGAGGTATGAGCAAAGGTTATCAACTCCTATTGTCCTTCTGTTCCTACATTAAGTGCAAGTGTGTATGCACTCTGTAAATAACTGAGGTTATCTGAATCTCTGTGATCTATTTCAGTTATTTACAGGTATGATGCTACCTTAAAATCACTCCTACTTAATTATTTTTTCAGATATATTCTTCTCCTTTCCACTTCTCTTTTCAAAGAGGAGTGTTGAAGATTGGTAGTTACACACTGTGATCTCTAGCATAGCCTTCTGAAATTCCGGAGCCAGTTCTCGCTGAGTGTTTATTTACTGGTCCCCTGACAGTAGAGGAGTTTAAGAACTACGCTGGCTGAATAAACCTCTGTTGCTAGTGCAAGGCTTCTGTCAGAGTAAGTTACAGCAGCAAGCCTATTTCTGCAGAGGGGTTATGGCAGCAATATCTCTCAAAAGATCTTGTGGCCGATTTAAACTACTACTGTTTCTGCAAGAAATAATGTTTTATCTGGATTTATTCCAGTAGGTGGCGTTTATCAGCTGCAGTATAGACCTGGCCTTCCAGCAATACAGAGCTGAATGTGCAGAATAATATCAACAGGGAGTGTGTGTGTGTGTGTGTGTGTGTGTGTGTGTGTGCAAATGTGTTGCTGGTATGATTTGGTTCTGTATTAGCATCTGACATTTAAGAAGTTAAGGCAAGTATTCACAGTTTTTGGAGAGGAATCTGAATGCTTCTTCATTACTTGTTTGACTGTCTATTCCTCTCTTGCAATTTTAAGTGCTTTTCTATTGGGGAAAAAGTGATGTGCATTTCCTAATTGTGTAGTTTGGCATTTTGTAGTTTGAGGTAGTTTGGGAGTTTTTTGCCTCAGCAATTTACCTGTCTGTTCTCACTCAAGTTCACAGTGTTTGCAATATTTTAACCATATAACAAAAGTTAATAATGCCACACAAAATAAATGCTATAAATTATTTTGTCTGGGTGTATACAACTTGCATTTTTCTGTTAGAAGTGATTAGGCTTATATGTAAGGTTCTACATTGAAATATGATGATCTTTTGCTTTAGAAAAATTATTTTGAGATTATTGAAGCAGTATTGAAGGCCGAGTTAGACTGAATCAACAACTTTAAATGTAAGCAGAAGATCCTATAATTAACTAGAGAAATTGAAAACATAGGTTAGTAGCACACTTCAGAGTCACAAACTAGTAATAATTTATGGAGACATTGACCTTAGAATCTTGTGCAGTTATATTTTCGTCACACTTTTGCATGACCTTGGTAATTATCTCAAGATCTTTGCTGTAGTGCTAACAGATGCATATGAAACAAAGTCTGCTCTTATAGAGTGTGAAATATGAAATTTATATTTCATGGGTTTAGAAAGCTTTGATTGAATTTAACTGGAAATATTGTAAAGATAATGTGTTACTTAGCTCAGATAGTAGTGTTCGTGAATGAACTGGCAGCAGAAAAGGTTAACAATGTTATCATCTTTCAAGAGGAGCTTAGATCTTCGTCGTGGCATATATACAACCATGCACCAACTGCAGTAGGCAAATTTTAAAATTTTATGAATATATTACAGTCATTATTTTAAAACAAAATGCTGAATATAGGGCAAAGGGGGGAAAATCAGAAAAATTATTAGCAAATAACCTACAGCAAAAAATGGTTTAATCTTCTAGATAGATGTATGTTCTGTATCTTCTAACATTTTTTTGATTGCTTAAAGACCAAATATAAGGTAATCCCTTCATGATCAGTTAGTGAGGTGTGGAGTGAAATCTAATTAACTGGGCTGGGCTTTTTTTATCTTGGATTTCCATGCTGGTCTTGCTGCGATTGGGGCACTGGTGCAAACCAGAGTTGATGGCAGGGGGAAAGTGGCTGGGGTCTGAAGAGGTAATGGAAAGTGAAGAAGGAGCAGGTTGCAGGGCCTGCAGGATAAGTGAGGAGGAGGGGCAATGGTGATGAGGTCCCTGCAATTGTTAGGGACTAATGCCTGTTCATTTGTATGTCCCTACAGCAACAGATGCTCAGGCATCCAGTTCCTGTTTTTTCTTTAAATAATAGGAAGAATGTACAAATTTAACTGGTCTGGTGGGAATTTTAACAATAAGCAAGGTGTTTTACATCTCCTTAGAACTACTAACATCCTCTAACTCTAGCTGCTACAAGAGGGAGGCCTTAAGGACCCTGGCATCTAGCAGAGTTGCAATTATGGGAGGCAGAAGAGACCTTAAGGTTCAGGGTGGTGAGGGCATTTGTAACTTGGATGGTCGGAGGGTTTGTTAACAGCAGAGGTCCAGGGCAGGAGCTGAGGCTGAAGATGTATTCTCACTGTGTTGTGTTTCCTGTCTGTAGTTCTGGGAGAAGAGGGTGTTTCGGTTTGCAACTAGGTAAATTTAGCATACACGTGATGTATTTCCTATGGGTGGTTGCAAAAAGAAGTAAGGATAAAAGCCAGATGTTTTGTCTCCATGCCATGCTTATTGTGTTTTTAACTCACCCATATGGTAAGGAGAATACAGCAGCCTGGAGGACAATATGACTTTTCTAAGCAGGAAGATATTAGGAAAGCTATTTCTGTAGTATTAGTGACTCTGCCTCCTTTGAATTTGCAGGTATACTTTATTACCTGGTAAATAAAATATTTTTGCTTGCTGTAGTAGAGAGTCTCAGTTTTTAATAGGTCTGTAGCTATTAATATATGTTAAAATTATCATGCAGGGGGAGGGAAAGTCACTGAGTGAAAGGAGGAGGGGAAGTCTTTGGCTGTTTATTGTTGAGTTACATGAGAAATTCTCTCTTTCTGCTATCCTAACTGGAGTCAATAACAGTACACACTGAAATGATTTACTTAGCTTTAAAGAAGGTAGCATGCAGTGCAGCTCTGAGGAGAAATGTAAACTTGGCTTCTGGGCCAGGGAGGGCACAGACCAGATCGCTTCAGGACTAACTTATTATCTGTAATGATCTCTTGCCTTGTGCAGCATAAATACACCCTGCAGATAACATTTTGTCTGAAAATTTTGTGTACTGGCTGAACTTGCCAAAAATCTTGGTAATGTTAATGGTCAAAGGTAGCTCGTGCACCCCCAGAACAGTAGGGCTGGAATGCTGTTTTGTAAGACTGTGCATAACAAATTAACAACTGTAGGCTCACCCAGAAACTGGATCTACAATGTATGAGACGGGTCAAAAACTGAGAGGGATGAAAGAAAAATAAGGGCAAGCACATTTTCCCTTTCTTTTGCTTTGCAGCAAAAAGCTGCTCTGTATGAAGGCAGTCTAAGTTCACAGTCTTTGCTCTGCCTGACTTGGGGCATGGGTCTCTCACTAGCCAAAAACTGTCTGTATTTGTCACAGAACTTCATCTGACAAATAAAGTCATGTGAAATGGAACTGCTCCAGTGGAAGAAGCTGGGGCAAAGAGCTGGCCATGCACCACATGCACATTGAGTGTGCCCCGGGGTATATGGAGAGGAGCACTCGCACAAGTATTGAGGAAATTGTCTGTTGTAGAGGGAAAACTAAATGGCTTTCAGTGAACACAGGCCCCTGCTGGCTTAGTGGGCTGTCGGTTGTGCTCATGTATAACTGAATTTAATTTTGCTCTGAAGTCTGAAAGCTAGGGATTTTTTTCTTGTGTTAAACAGTAGGATGTTATGTTCCTCTCCTAGTGAGCTTGTATTTGAGATAAGCGCTCTTTTGTCAGTATGAATGCAGCTGCTTGAGAGGAGTTTGCTAGATGCTCTTTGAGTGCTGCTATGTACACTGTCTTTTTATATTTATTTTTTTTTTTTAGCTTCTAAACTTGGCATGGTTTTTCTGGCAAAGATCTTTTGAACTTTAAATAACTAAAGCTTAATAAGATGAATGTATGGGATAAGATTTTGGCATAGTTTTCTACTTTCTTTAAACAGTCTTGAAATGTTTGCATATAAAACAATTTTACTTTGTGAAAGCAATTTTTGGCTTTTGAGTCAGATTTCCCAGCATCTAAAAAACTAATGAAATAAAAGTTATCCTGCAAATATTGGTCAGTTGCAGGATTTACCATTTATAATTTACTTTATATGGCCTGTTTTGTGTGCTTAATATGGTCATGTCACAAGTTTCGACACTTCTACTCTCAGTTGCCAGGTTTTGTTAGTGCATGTTTGTGGATGGCTACCTTGCTAGGCTGTTTCCATTGATTACTGGATAGCTTGTTCTCAGTTAAGTAGAACACACTATGATAATTAATTAACCCTGACCTTATTTTTCTGTCTGTTGGGATTTCAAGCTATAGTTCAGTGTCTGCATTAATGGTTGGAGGCAAAAATATTCTGGCATAATGGTTTCTCTGTAATGTTGACATTTAGTAATGGATACTTGCAAATGTTTTATGCTGATGTCATGTAGCCTATGAAATATGAGCTGTGAAACTAAATAATAATAATACAGACTAGGACATGTTTTGGATTTCTTTTTCCTTCCTGTTGGGTATGCTACACAACAGGATCTCTTTCATGAATAGGAGGGATCTCTCAAAGCTTATCCAAAAACTGAAGATAATTTATAATGTAAAGCAGTATATATATTAAAAATGAAAATGTTACTACTCCATAATTACATGATTCCAGAAAGTGGAATCAGTTGAAGACAGGTAGGACAAGCACATTAGCAAGTAGGAAACATGATTTGCCTGTTTCCTTAGGCAGGCCTCAAAACTGCCCTGTGGTAGATGAGTGTACTAATGGTGTCTGAGAGCTTTAATGGAAAACTTAATTCTCAGTTAGCCCTGTTTGGGTTGTATATTTGGTGTGGTTTTAATTTCTAAGATATTAGCCTTGGCTGGAGGCCAAATGTTGGTTTACATGAACCGTTGCTCATGATTGCTGGTAGTAGTGCAAACTGCTATCAGGACACCTAGGGAGTCAGAAATTTTGGGAAATGCATGTAGCTGGAAGTAGTGGTCTCTCTATTTAAGCAGTTACTTTGCCTGCAATGGAGACATAAGCAAAACAAAGCATTTAGAGCATACAGTACAGACAGGCATGTCTATAGTACCCCTGTTACACAGTGTCAAGGTGTTTTAGAGGGTAAGAATTTCTTCAAAGCAAGCTAATCCCAGTAATAAATTATTCAGTCAGGCATCTGCCATGCAGAATAACTGTCACATTAAGAAGAAATAGAAGGGTAATAAATATGCAGAGAACCCACAACTGAGTAAGAGCTGTTCAGACTTCATGCAAGCTGCGTGTTTGCCCAGACCCCATTTGAAACACTGAAAAGAAGTTTGCTATCAAGTGCCTAAAACTGGAAAAAATCTCTCCTGACTTGGTTAGAACAGAAATGATATTGTAACTCAATGTCTTGCAAAGGAAAGCGGGAAACCTTTGTGTTCTGGATGTGCTGCCATGTAAAGGCAGGTGGTTGAAAATAACATTTTTGAGGGCGAGAGCAGCAGTGGAGTGCACCCATACTGCCACAGGGCGGTCCTGACAGGGTTCCCCAAGATCTGGTACTGTTGGACCATTGCTTTTGCAATCCATCAAAAGGCAACACAGCAGACTGTCAACTGTAACACCATCTGTCTGCAAGAAAGAGCCAGGAAAGCAAACCTTAAAATAAAAAAGAGCAAGATGAGATTGTAGCTGCTGAATTTCACAGCTAGGACCTATGACCCTTAGAAACATTGCTAGTATCTACATGTATATCTACATATTTGTAAATATTTGCACATTTACAAATGTCAATCCACTGAGAGATCTATCTTGGAAATTCAGGAGAAGAAGAAAAAAGCAAATCATGTCTGAAATAATCACACAGGCTGAATTTTGTGTAGTTTTGCGATGACACTGCCAGTACACCTCCAGCAGTTCTCAGGGTCATGCTCTGAAATAGCCGAGGGGCGATGAGAAAACTCCAGTGAGAGGATGCCAGTGAGGCAGCTTAGGGCAGAGGAGTAGGCAATGCAAAATGACTTACTTGCAGAATAGATCCAAGCTGAGATAAAAGCTTTATGATGGTATTTGCAAGTGGAAACTTGGACCAGTATGTTAAAGATAGGAAAGCGTTCACAGTGAAAGCAGGCATAAATCACCAAACTCTTATTGAAGTACCTGCTACCTGCCACTCCTGAATTATCTTTGTTATATACTCTTTAAGCAGTGCTACAGTTAAGGGTATCAAAAATGGGCTGAGATGCATGTAGGTTGACTTGGAGCATGAAAATACAGGCTATACTTGGACAAACTGAGACAAAACAGATGAACATACTGTCTACAGTAGTTGCGGGCCAGTTTCAAAATGGGGACTAAAAGGAATCCAAGAATGAACAGTACAAGACAAAAGCTTGCAAGCACTTGTGTGTAGTTGAAATCAGTAAAACTATTCATGTAAGCAGGTCTTTGCTGGAGCAAAAGGAAAAGCTGCAATATAGCTCTGAAAGTGAAAGCTGGGTCAGTTGCAGAGTAGTAATAAAAAATTCACAAGTGAGCTGACAGAAATATACGAGGAAATACATCTGCGCTTGTCTGTGGCTTTTGTTTTTCTTCTCCCCAGTATAAAGCAGCTTGACAGGTACGGTCAGCTGATCCTCGAAAACTCCACTGCAGCAGACACAGGTGAATATAGCTGTTGGCTTCAGCTGTGCAATGGTGACAAGTGCAGGAAGGATGAGACTAAAACAGGTTCAACGTACATCTTTTTCACAGGTAATTAACTCACTGGGGGATTATTAACAGAAATGTATTTGCTAGTAAGACAGGAATAAAGCTACATCAGGAATTTCGTTGTCAAGATTTTTCTTCCACAATTTTCATCTTTTTTAGTAGATGTTAAGGAACACAGTGCTTGTGAGCAGAAAATTACTTGCTTAGTGTGATTTATGAGTCCATTCTCCCTGTGGATTATGTGTACCCAAAATAATGCATAATGCAATAGAAAGCAAATACCTTTGAAAATACTAACACATGCTCAGAGGATCTTCTACAAAATGATTTTTAAAATGTTTAATTCTTGAAAATGTGTCTGGATAAATAAAATAAATCTGTGCAGGAGGTTCATTTTGTCATGGCATTCAGATGACTGTGTGGACTCTTCCCACCCTCCATTCCAGTTACCTGCACTTACTTACCTAAAAATTTTAACCTCTTTGATCTTGGTAAGGCCACAATTTCTCCCAAGAATCTATATACCATCTTGAAAGGCAAAACACTCTTAAGTACATATGCTGTCCCACAGAGCTTGAGGTTGACTGTAGCCCTAACACTGCATGGATAACGTCATAGTAGGTAACTGCTCACAGTTTACTGCTACTTGGTACAACAGAGCTGAAATAAAATGGTTAATTTATTCTTCTCATGGAAAACATTCTGAATGGTATAACAACCTTCACTGCCTGATTAGAGCTAAAGCATTCTTAGCTAGCAGATATTTCAGTGCAAAATGCTAAAATAGGATTGTTTTGGAGCTAAATTAGACCATGGCACTGTGCAGAAGCCATTTATCAGAAGTGCTTAATGTTCTGAGGATATATTCCATTAGAAAGGCTGGAAAAAACTTTTCAGTCAAGCTATTATATAAACACTCATGCTAGAAAGAGGAATTTCAGCTCCATATTTCTAAGAAGCGTGCCAAATATGGAAATACTCTTTAACTGTCATTCTAAAAGCACTGAATATTTCAGCTACTTAGAGCAGTTAATAAAACGTTTTTCCTAAAATCATATGTATAAAATGGCTGTAGCTCCAAAGAATATCTCTTTCTAGTAGTGTTTATCTTACCAGTGGTAGTGTTTTTTTATGTGTTACCCTTTAAAAGTGAGCAAGTGAACAGAATTAGATCCAGATGAGTATTTGGAAACTTACTAAAAAGGAATTCCAAAGATTTTCTTAAGATAAAAAAAATCTGATTACAGTGAAGAATACTTTGTTTTTCTTTTTGATTGAATGTTTTTAATGCAAGCTGTGTAAATATATACTCACAGGTTGGAAAAATTGTGGGTTGTTTTTTTTTTTCTTTTGTGTGTGCATATTTAAAGCAAAAAGCTTTAAAGCAAAAAGCTAGGGTAATTTTTAATGCTGCTCATAGCTATTTCCTCTTGTCATTTGTACTTTCTCTTCTTTCTGTTAAACCAAGATGTAAGTATTATTCTAACTATATAAACACCTCTGCACAGATAAAGAAGAACTTTTTGTACCTACTCCCAGTTATTTTGAGATTGTCTACCTGAACCCAGATAAACCTGCAGTCATCCCCTGCCGTGTTACCACTCCTTCAGCAAAAGTAACTCTACACAGGGAGTTTCCAGCAGAAGAAATTGAAACAGATGGAACTGATATTATTTATGATGTGAAGAAGGGTTTTGTCTACCAGCACCCTACTTCTGATCATAAAGGTATTGTCTACTGCAAAGCAGAATCACAGGGAGCACCTCAGATTTCTATCAAGTATCACCTGCTGTATGTGGAAGGTAAGGTGCCGTTTTCTATATGCTGACATTGTTTAGAAAACTTTTTTTTTAAAAAAAAGTAAGGTAATCAGAGTTAAAATCTTGATCAAAAGTATATGTGATAAAACTTTGTAGGTTTAAATTCCAGCAATTTCCCAGTGTAGAGGGGGAAGTTGCAGGTGGACATCACTTACCTGTTGCGTTAAGCAAACTGAGGCAAAAATTGACTCTTCATTTTTATCAGTGTATTTAACTTTAGAAACTAATTTTCTGCTTCCAAACACTGTCTTTCTATCAGTTCCCAAGGGCCCACCCTCAACCACAATTGGGGCATCATCCAAGAGAGCAGAAGTCGGTGACAGTGTTCATGTAATCTGCACAGTCCTTGGGGAGCCAGATGTAGATGTGAACTTCAGGTGGCAGTACCCACGACAAGAGGTAAGAGATGTATGCCCTGGTTGAAATGGTTTGTTCTTCATAAAGGCAATGCTTTGAATGCCAGTCAGTGTCTAGATCGGGGTAAAAATTCTTTCAGATTGTTGTGTCTGCCTCATGCTAGCTCAGGCATGCTTGCAGGAGGAGGCAGTGCATCCCATTTGAACTTCAGCCCATCTCTCCCTGAGAGCCTAGGAGCAGCACAGGAATGAAGGAGGAGAGCTCTACACGTGCTAGGAAAAATCAAGCTCAGCAAAGTTCACTCCTCCCTCAGTTTTCCATTCCAGAGACACTCGGCCTCTGGCAGCATTTACAAAGAAAAGCCTCAGACAGGGTCAAAGCCAGCCAGCGTCAGGAAGCTATTCTAGGGCAAGCCACAAAGCCTCACTGATGCCTTTGCGTTTGATATCCTTTCCATCTCCATGGCTGGGGCACATGAATCATCACAGCGCAGAATCTTTAAGCTTAATTGTTGCCCACATCCAGAAGCACAGAAATCTGCTTCTGCTCAGCCTCATCTGAAAGAATCCACTGGACGCATCCAGTGAATCTTAGAACTTTCTGGGTCCTTTTTCTTCGCAAGATAAAATATATCTGACTAGCGTCATGGGTGGCCCCCTCTCTTCTGCTACTCACCCTGACCTGTTACAGTAGGGACTTGTTTCTTAAACAGCCTCTACTGCTGTTTACCCTAAGCAGGCGAGGAGCAGAGGAAGGACTGCTGGAAGATGGAACCCTTCAGGAGAGAAAAGGGATCCTCTAGGACCTGAGGGTTTGCACTGTATTCCATTTGCCAGACCTCCTGGTGCTGGGTTGTCAAAGGACGATGCAGAGCTTGCTACTGAGGTACTGGTCTCCCTGAGCCAGCATAGATTTAAGTAATTTAACGGCAGAGGTAATGCTTAAGAGAGTGAAGTTCAGTGCTTACTAGGCTTGAGAAAGTTCAAATCTAAAGCCCCAGAAGTTTGCTGTAGCCATTAAGATGCAGACTGTAGCACTCTGCTGTCATGGGAAGGTGTGTTCCTCTTCAGGTTAAAAAGCAATGAAGAGAGTAAGTGAGCACAAAAGGGATTTGAACTGCTGGTGAGGGCACTGGGCATGTAGAACCAGGTTTCTAGCCCTTGCTTAGATGTTAGTTTGTTTTTTCACTTCCTCCTCTAGCGTCCACCTTTTTTTTTTTTTTTTTTTTTTTTTTTTGCTGCTGCTGCTGCTTGTCATAAGTTTTTCTGCTGACGCTATTGAAGTCTGAGACTTTGTGAGCAATTACAAACTTCCCCTCCTTGCCCAGTCCTGTCTGTTAAACAAGGGCAGCCTCAACTGCATTTGGTGAGGGGCTTGGTATTGATAGCATGAATTGGGTGATCAGAAGAGTAGCTACTGGATGAAGCACCAGAAGAGTTTGGCAGGATTCTTGTTTCTGGTGTCCATTTGAATTTAGGAAGGAAAGGGGCAGTGTCTAAAGGAGCAGAGATACTTGCAGCTGTCTGAAGTAAAAGGTAAAATGCTAGTGAAAACTGAAGTGCCTCCAAGTTTGGAGAGCTGCAGAGCAATAATGTTTTTTGAGTTAAATGCCCAGTGTCTCCCTCTGAATTTAGCTCTTAGCATTACTATGAGTAAGATGCATCAAGAAATGGCAGTGTCTCTGTCCTTCAAGGTGGAATTTTAACTCTCTTGGGTGGGGAAGAGAAGAAATGTCCCTGCTGCTCACATTAGGTTTGATTGATTGATATGGTTTTCCATTTTTGTGTGTGTGTGTGTGTTTTGGAGTTGTTTTTTTTTTTAGCTTCCCTTAATATCTTTTTATGGGACTGTAGTAACTGACTATACAAAACCCTATTTTATAACTTATGTAAGACATTAACTAACTGTAATTGCTAAGAACAAACATTGGAGGAATTAAATTCTAGACTCAGCCTGGCCTTCCAAAACTGTGTCTTAGTAGTGTCCACCCCTTGCTACTTTGATGTCTTTCATAGCTGAACGGCAGCCCAAGCCTGGCTGCTGGCTGTTCTTGGCCCAGGTGCTTCTTGTGGTGTTACAGCACCTGGTGCAGTGCTGGCACATGCACTATAGTTACACCTTTCTAGCACTGATTGAATATGAATGGCTATACACGTGCAGATTATCATCTCCCTTGTTTGCTGTGGATACTGTGGCTGCAGCGCAGGGCACATGCCATATCAACAGAGGACTGCAGCCTCTCACTGCACCTGCCTATGGAGCTGAGAGAGACATGTGTGGCCTGCATCTGCCTTGGATAGGGCTGATGCCCTTACCCACTGCAGTAAAGAGTCTCAGCTCCAGCTGTGCCTGGGGATAGGGAGGGAAGAGTTGTGCTTGGATTTCTGCCCCAACAAAATGATTAAGTAAATGTCAGAGCAGAAGTGCTGTATGCTTGTTGGAGACTTAACATTTATTAAGGAAGTATTCACATACTGCAAAGGAAAAAGGTAGGGTGGAGGGAGGAGAGGACCATCAATGATGCTGGTCAGATACACCTTTTTCTGTGCAAGAAAGGGACCGACAAAGTTCTAAGATTCACTGAATGTTTCCATTTGTTGCTGTTGCTTTCAGTGCAGAGATCAGTGGTACTATTTTGTTCCCCTTTATCCCTCCACCTTGCAACTGGGCTGTCATCTACCACCTGAGCAGATGCAACACTTTAGTCACTGCTTGCTCCTAGGTACGTTGCACTGGAAAGACCCTCATCTCTGTAGTCACTAACCTCTCCCTCTTACTTTTTTCACTTAGTTATTTGTGTGGATTTTCACACACACACACACACACACACACACACACAGACACACACACACACAGACACACACACACACAGACACACACACACACACACAGAGACACACACACACAGACACACACACACACAGACACACACACACACAGACACACACACACACAGACACACACACACACAGACACACAGACACACACACACAGACACACACACACACAGAGACACACACACACACACACAGAGACACACACACACACACACACACACAGACACACACACACACAGACACACACACACACACACAGAGACACACACACAGAGACACACACACAGAGACACACACACAGAGACACACACACAGAGACACACACACAGACACAGACACACACACACAGACACACACACACACACACACACACACCCGTTGCCATTCCCTGACAATTGTATTTGCTCATTCACCTGCTGTGAATGCATACTGATGTGTACTGATCCACTCCTTAATATGATTCCCTGAAACTAGCTTCAAAGCAGAAGGCAATTAGTTTGAGAAAAACTGAGCTAGCAGGAGCCCACCCAGGCAACTAGCATCTGCCTTACATGGCCTTTACCTTCACTTTCAGGGAAGTTCCACTTGCTATATTTAAGAACTAACTTAGGCTTGGATTAAGTGTGAAGTAGTACTTGATTGTAGGTAGCACTCAGTTTTTAAGGCTGGGAACAGGAGGCAGTGCTTTGCTAAGTAGAGCTCTGCTAAGTGGCTTCATTCCTTTTAAAGGGTTCAGAGTTTCTAGCTGAGATTACCAGTTTTTCAAGGAAGTTCTTGCTGGCTGTAAATGGCACCTCTAAGGCACTGCCTGACTGCACTGGGACTCAACCCCTAAGCTTCAAGACTGGCAGCTTCTCTGTACTGATAGTTTTGCAAGTGTGAGATTGTAGCTTTAGCCCTAGATAAGTGTCTTAATTTATCCTTTTGCAACTATTAGCTTAAGCCTTGTAGCATTCATCCTGGTAAATGGCTAATCCATCTGTTTAATGAAGCAAGAGGAAATGGTTTCCAAGCAGAAACCTCTGTCTCTCTTGCCAGTTTTGTCCAGGTTATTGGTATAGCACAAGCCAACATGATTAAAGCATCTGACAAGCATGATGGATTTTGGAAGACAAGAGCCTGCCTTGGTCTATCTTTGGGCCAGTTTCTCATATATAGTTTTTTGGAAAACTTCTGAGGTGCCAGGGAATGTGACCTGATAAAGTCCATTAGAGAATTCTCTTACAGAGGAGATAAAAAAAAAAAAAGCCTGTTATAAATATAGCAACCACCTCTAAAAAGCATCTAAGCTTCCTTGTTTATATTTTTGACTTTGAAGTTACATAAACATTTTGAAAAGCCGAATGTGAGGATTAATTTAGAAGCATTTGTGAATTGTTACTGTGTGCTTGTGTTATCTAATACAATGTTTCTGAAACTAGAGGAGGAGGAATTAGTTTGCAACGCATGATTTAAAGCTATTCTATGTGCTAAAAGAGAACTAGGTAAAGTCTGACCAGCTAACTCATGCCCCTGCTGCCTTTCTTTTTGAGACATGCTGAAAGTCTGCAAATAAGTTCACACATCTATCCTGCCGTCTCCCCCACGATACCTCATCTATTTGATCAGGTACCCAACTGCAGCCTCAGTAAGTGGTCCACAACTGCATTTGAGTTCATTCCTGTACTCCAGGCTAAGTCTTTAACAGCCCATCACTAATCTAAAGATATACAGTACCTGCACTTAGAGGGGAGGAGCACATCAATATTTAACATACATATGTTGCTGCAACTGCCAGATACCTTCAGTTTCCTCGCTTAAGGCTGAGTTTTGGATATAGGCTCCTACTATCTGACCTCTCATTTCAGGGTTTGATAGGGTAGTGTCACTAAATGCAGAATCACATAGTTTCTTTAGTGGATGTTTTTGGTTTTTGTTTGTTTTTTTTTTTTCCTCTTCTGAACAGTCTGAGAGGCCTGTGATTATCCAAAACGTCTGGAGACTGATAAACAGAGGAACTGGTCATACTACAAGAATCTCAAAGAGCATTCTTCTTGTGGAGGATTTTGAAGCCAGAGATGCTGGAAACTACATCTGTATAGCTCAGAACCTGCAAGGAGAAACAACAGTGGCTACTAAAGTTGAACTAAATTGATAGGAAAGGCTTGTGGACATAGAATGAACTGTATGTTATTTGACATAATAGCCATTTATTTTCTTTATTAACGTTTAAATGAAGTTTTTTCTATCACTGGCTCTCTTCATCTGTCAGTGCATTCCATGTTCACTAGCTTGACAGGCCAAAGCAAAGTTTCCTGTGCCCAGCAGCAGTCAGTTGTGAGTTAATAAAACTACCACAAAGCATTAAAGCTTAAGCCTGAACATGCATAGGGCTTATTATATATAGGTGCTCTTGAGCTTTCCTTTGCATAAGGTCTTTTTCCTAAAACTCTCTTGTAAGTTTAACCTGCTGTATGGTTTGTGGCTTTTTTGTGTATGTGAGAATTGAGAGGATATTACATATCCTCAGAAATGCACCAAGTAGGTGTATCTCTTCTGGTGCTGTGCAATTTTTAAAGTTTATAGAGTACTGTATATGTTTAAAACAAACAAAAAAGAAAACCAGCAAAAAAAAAAAAAAAAAAAACAACCAAAAAGACTTGTTAGAGAATTAGCTATTAGCAAATGTTTATTTTGCAAGAATAATTAAATTTCTGAACATTACAAAAATGTAAATGTGTGTGTGTGTGCATATATGTATGTGTGTGCATGTTTATTCATTTCATATATGTATAAAGACATGAGCACACAAAATTCTCACTCCTGGGGAAGATTAATACTAAATATGTATTAAGGTGCTAAAGGGTATCTCCAGAGACTTGTAAGTGGTTGGATATGTTGGATTTTCCTTACATTGTTGCATTGTTACAACCTTATACTATGTAGCATAATTAAGAGCTCACTCCTCAATAGATGTATACTGTTATATTTACTAAATTATGTAGCAAGTTATGTTTGCTAAAGGTAAAACTTACATTTATTTATATAGTATCATTTATAGAAGAAAAAAACCCAAATGTAACATTAATATTTGATTATATGGCAGGATCTCTTCTCAGTTTAATAAGTTCAATCCAATTGCATTAATTTTACTCAGGAGAAAAGGAAAGATATTTCATTTACACAGAAGCAACAGCTTCTCTCACCCTAGGTTTAGTTACCAATACAAAGAAAAACTTTCCAGAGAAAAGGTAAGAACTTGGTGATAACACTGTTGGACATTTTGGCAATGTTTTTTTTCTTCCTAGGCTCAAGCACAGAATTGATGTAAGCTAGAACTTCCAATACAAATCTACTCAGTGTAATTGTGTGACAAAAAAATGGTCTTAATTTAAGTCATTTAATTTACAAGGCATGTGGAAAACAGCTTATTTGGAGCATACAAGGAACCAAACCAGAAACGGGTCCCTTGCATGCACACTTCAGTGTGTCTCAGCCTACATTTGACTAGAATTCTTAAAGCTTTCTCCTGGTGAAGGCTTGAGGCAAGCCCTTTGCTCCAGATACTTCAAACCTTTCAGCAGCTGTATACAGCACTGTTTTGAGTAGTGATATCAAGTACTAATGGAAAAAGGGCAGCTTCTCAATCATGTAATTGACCTGATTATTAGTGTAGCTAATGAAAACATTAAGCTTCCTGGAAGTTTTTTCTTCAGCATGCAGGAACCTAAACCAATATAACTGCTATGATAAATACCCATGGTAAAGACTGAAATCGCTCTATGCATGTCTCATGAATTAGGCTTCATGGAGAGTGTTCCCCAGCTGTCTGTAATATCGTGGGCCTCTGGAAATACAGTAGCTACAAAAAACCAACCAACCAAAAGACAAAAAAAAATGAACATAGCAAGCAATAGGACCAACTTTGAAGGCAGAGGAGGCAGTCCCTTGTTAATCTTCTTTCTCATTGCTATTAAAAGTTATCAAGAATGTACCCTGTTACCCAAATAACTAAATAGGTGTTACACAATTTCATAGTAATACCTAAATGAGTTCTTTGTAACTTTTTTTTTTTTTTTTTAGGCAAGACTTCAGTCTGACCAAAGTAACTTTAAGAATCACTGAGCTTCTAGGCTGTGTACTGTGTTCATTCCTTTTTAGTATTTTCATTTATCAGAACAATGTATTTCCCTTTGAACTACAGAAGCTGTGCCAACTTCCTAAATTTCAAAGTGCTTTTGAGCCTTTCATTCAACAATTGATTTCCTTTAAAATATATAGCAAGTGGGAGATAAGGTCACCTGTTCAGACTTGTTCAACAGCGCAGTGGTTCATGCGGTAGCATCACTTCCTTGGCAGGAGAGGAAAAGACGATGTAAATCCATTGCTGCATCTTTTGTGTCATCTCCCTCAGCTTTAATGGTTGTGCGTATGGATCACATGCAGTTCTCATGACTGATTATAACTGCAGCAGCAGTGCCTTTAAGGAAGAATTTTTGGTGGTTGTTTTTGGTTCCCTCTCTCCCCTGCAAACATCCAGTTCTCATCATCTATGAGAATAATTTTACTATATATTTTACATAGTTCTTATTTTACCAGAAGCCTCCTGGGCAGGCTTGATTCTTTTTACATTGATGCAATTACACATTTCCACCTAAATGAACAGGGTAAGAGAATGAAGCCTGGGAAAAAAAATTTAAGCGACTTGTCGAAGTCACATGCCCTAAACCTGCCAGTATTATTATTTCTATTTTCATACCCCAGTGACTGCTCTGCTAAGGCCAGGCAGCAGCAGTGGATAGAAGGTAGTTGTTGCTTCAGGGTTCAATGACTATTCCAACTTTCTGATGACCTTTTCAACTCCAGCTCAGCCCTAAATGATTTCCTGGCTGTCAGGCAAGTACAGTTGTAAAGATTAGTGGTTGGTTACTGTTTAGAAGGAATTTCCTGCCTGAATTGCATGACACCAGTTTACATGCAAGTGTCTTTGGTGTTTGCAATGAGAAAATTCAAGTCTTCAGTTAACATAAGGAAATGATTCACCTCAAATTTTACAGCAAATACAGTGCAGCTTATACAGAGACCTATAGAGAAAAGTATTGAAGGGAGGGGAACTGTGTTATGAATAGTTTTAATGCAATGAACTACTTGGTACAGGTATGTCACTGTAATGTCCTTTAATATTAGTCAGAACTACTAGTTAGGTACTCAACCTTAAAGAAAAGAACTTGTTTAATTGCTTCACTAGAACTAGACCTTCGGCATATATTTTTGATGAGCAGGTTTCTAGCTTTTCCTGAAGGAAACTTTATGCTAAAGAAATTACCAACAAGTACATAAAACTTACTGGATCGAACAAAGCCTTTGCTAACACATCATATTTTAGTTAAAGCTTGAAATATTAATACTCAGGTAAATGGAGAAAAATAATGAAACAGTGCTTACAGATGAACAGAACTATAATTCTTTCAGACCAACAGGACAAACATGGAACAGCTATTTCTGTAGTTTGATTTGTATATACAAGGATCCTTCATTTCATCATAAGAGCATAAAGATTCTACTGGCAAGAAGTTTAGAGGTGAGGAGACTCCTGTATTGTGGAAGGAAATAATTGACAGTTTAACATTATTTGTATTATTTACTATACCATACTTACTTTTCTGTACTGGTAGCCTGGAAAAGCTTTCCCCTGTTACATGAAGGGGTACGCTATATTTGATCTTCAAACATTTGTATGCACTCTTCTTGTGTTTTATTTGAGGCACTAACATTGCAACTAAGATAAAGTTCTTGCTGGTGGGCTAGACAGGAGTTGTGATTGCTCATCTCTGTGTGGCTTTTCTCACACAACTTCCTGAATAAGTTGAGCATTTTAATGAGCCCTGTAGGATGCCTTTACCAGGCATATGTGCATTGGGTCCCTATATTAAGCCAACTGTACTCAAGTATTTTATTATTGCTTAATTCTGTAATGTTATCTACATTCTTGTTTACATTTTTTTTAAAGAGCCATCTCAAACTGAATCGCTAATAATCACAAGCAAGCTCTGTGTAACTTCTGCCTACGTGAGAGTAGCAAGGGTAGAGTTAAAATGTTCTACGGGTCAGCTGAACATCAGTAATTTGTGCAGTGAAGCTTCTCTATTGCTTTTCTGCTGTGCTGAGTTTCTAGTATTTGGAGGAATGTTCCTCCTTAAAGATCACTTGACTAATACAAGCAGGAGAAAAACCTTTCAATCAGTACAAAAAATTTATTTTTGAAGCATTCATCTCAAATACATGTGATCAAATCTCTCTGACCATAGAAAATAAGAATGTTCCAAGATATACTTTAAGCCAAGCGTTAGCCCACAAAGGATTTTCATAGTTAAATCTGAAACCCCTAGGAAACATTTTAAGTACTGACACCACTAATAGGTGGTATGTACAGTGCCCTAAATAGGATTAAAAGACCATAATGTTCCATACAAATGGCACCCTTAATTTTTATATTATGGAAATTTAAGTAAATTTAATGATGAAATGGTCAATCACAAGTTTTAGCATATTACAAGTTTACTTACTGTATGAGCATTGTTAACTCTCTTGTTTATATGTCTGTGTTCCTTGTTACTAGTCCAGATTTTTCTACTCTTGGGTAAAATGGTTTGCAGTGGTTCTCCAGCTGAGCTCCCTAAACACTTTCCACCTCCTTGGTTCCTGTCCCCAGGCTACTTGAAAACACCAGGAAACTCAGCAGATAATAATTTTCCATAACAACTGTATAGCCAGCTAACAGCATGAGCTAAACAGTGGTATAACAATGGTCCTGGAAGCAGCACTGCAAAACCCAAGCTATTGTAACAAAGATAGTGGTTTGTAATACTAACTTGAAGTTGAATCTGTGTTTAGTAGGTACCATGTAGACATCTTAAACAGGTCTGACCAAGGGTGTAGTAAGGCTATGCAATTACCTTGTTGAAGCTGAGCATATGACATTTCCAGAAACATCAACAGCCTCCGCCTCCAGTGCCAGCAGCCAGGACAATTATTTTTCCCTGCTCTATAAAATCTCTTGTACAGGATCTTTTGCCAAATTAACTGGCAAAACACTGATACCCTGCAGTCTAAGAGGGAAGGTATGGCAGAATTAGCAAGATAAATACACAGCTACCACCTCCCTCCTGTTCTGGTGAATTTAGCCAGCCCTGAAGAATGTCAATACAAATGCTAATGCTTAAAAAGGCAGAGTGTGTCACCAAATATATTGGAATTCACAAATTACTTACTTGAGATTCTTCTTGAGAACTGAGTTAAGAATGCACATAATGAGAATTATTGCATTTTTTGCTTTGGCTTTCAAGTCTACATCTAGCTTATCCTCAGCATGTGGCCTCAGCAATGGACATGCTGTTTTGGGGAAATAATTCTTTTTCAGCAGGTAAGATAATAGGTCTTATGTTTCTAAACCTGCAACTCAACTAATAACTTCTGACCTCAAGGGCTACTGTGGTTCTGACTATGACCTTGTTGTCTTGAAAGCCAAAATTCACTGTATCCTGCAAAAAGTATCTCCTCATAAATGGCAGAGTTGTGCATGGCTATTAAACCAAGAATCCATGCAAAATATGGCTGAAATTCAGTTTGTTTATAAAATTAATTCAAAGTTGCATACTCAGGTCAGCCAAGACACTAATGAGTCAGTTGACAAAGCTTTTCACGCCATTTTTTTACTGAACTGAAGCCAGAAAAAATGAAGGAAACTAACCCGTAGTACTAGTGGCAGTTTCTCCTCATTCCTGGGTGAGGGTACTCTTTGCTAAAAGCATGCATACTGACCACCTTACTAAGGAAGTACATGTCAATGTATAGGCTTCAGCTTTTATCCTTTATTACGTACACAGCAAAGAAGGCAGCATTAGACACACGCACAGTGTGTTACATCCATTCCATCCAGAGCACACGCACGCACACACGCAAACACACAGCCTTAAAAAAGTGTCTGTGATAAGGAACATAGTATAAAGGTTGTGATCTTTATCTCTAGGCCCCTGAGCTTCTTCTTATAGTTAGGTGAAAAGGCAATGAACAAGTCTTTCCTTGCTCCGTAAGTGCTTTGTGCAACGATGTCCGTAGAGGTCATAAGTCTTTTAGGGAGGAGCAACATGAATGTCTCACTCCCATATTCTCAGTCTCTTACCGCCGTTTTTGCACCAAAAGGTTTCCAGTTATGTTACGTTGTCACAGTCAGCTAATATAGCTCTTGCTCCTGTGATTAAAGGTAGGATCAGTTCTGCAGATCACAAATGAAGTGCAATCCCCTCTTTCTCTCAAGAGATGTCATCTCGGTGATACTGTGGGACTAGAGAAGTTACCAGAATTTCGTGGGGACTGAAGAGGCATGGATGGAGAACTGGGAGATAGTTTTCTTGGGCTGCACAGGTCACCATTGTGCAACTTCCACAGGAGTTCTTCGTTTTCCATTGACAGACGTTTGTTCACTTTTGATTCTTTCTCTAGCGACTCCTGTAAAACAGCTTGCTCCGTAGAAAGTTGCCTGCCAACATAAGATTTACATCAGGACACACAACCCAGGTTGAAGGCTACAGCACTGAACTTAATTGTTAAAGAAAGGTTTGAAACTGCATAAACCCCTGTTTGGCTCACAACTACATTACTTCCGTAAAATGACGATTTAGCATGTTCTCATCCCTGCTGGATTTGCACTCATAGCTTGCAGAAGGCAGGAGAAAGTCCCAATAAGAATCATTCCTAAAGACCAGAAAAAGCATCTGAAAAGTGAGACTTGTCCTATTTACAGTGGCAGATGCTTTGAAGTGGCCATGCTGGCACCTCTGGCTCTTGCTGCAAGGTCAGCTCTACATAGCAGCTGTATTTCTATATTTTCCTTCAAACTGGAAAGGTTTTCCCATTCATTTAAGCAATTGTTGAAGGCAGGAGAACCTCAGACCCATTTTATTCATGTTAAATATTGCTGTTATTGCTAAATAACACACACTGGTCTTTTCACTGATCTAAACTGGGGACAAAGCACTCAACTGAAGCACTTACAAAGTAAAACCAGGTTTAGCTCACAGTCCAGTAATACTTAAAGAGCCAATCTATAATAAGATATTTCTGCATTGCTTTTTCTTCCCTGAAATGCTGCTTTGCAGCACTGAAAAAACACACTCAGCCTTTACTCTTACAATCTGCTCCTGCTTCTTCTCCTACATAGGAACACACATTTGTAGAAATACAAGTGGGGAAGAAAGGGGCGTGTTCTTTTACGGAGTACTACAAAATCCCAGTCACTAATATGTAAACAGAATTTTCTTTCTTGTCACAGGAACACCTTCCCCTGATTCATAAGAACATCTAGAAGCGAACATATTTTTCACCTTGAAAGCTCCATGTGTTTGTCCATCCGAGCTTTTAATTCTTCATTTTCTTGCTGAACCTTCTTTAATTTATCCATTAAGATTGTGTTGTTTTCCAGCTTAGGGGAAAAAAAAAGTCAGAGTTTAAAATAAAACCCATACATGCACTCATCAAGATACTGGCTGAGCTATCACAGATGTTCATAATCTGGAGTGTGCAGACATTGTTATGGTAAGTGCAAAAACCAGGAGTGATGCGAGACTGACGTGCTATTGTGGCTTACTATTCCGTAATAGTCCAATAGATCCTGCTTACCTTATCCTTGCATAACACTGGCATTTTGCCACTTGGGCTGATTAGATGCCAACAAAGGAGGACTGGATAAGGGATCTACTAGTTAACCAGCACATTCTAGTAACTTCTGCCTGTGACAGGCAGCAGTTTTAGAAGCTGTTGCAGACAGAAGACTGGAAATAACGTGCTCATGTGACAAATTCAAGAGCTCCCCTGTGTAAACACCTCTCCCTGTTGCTCTCCTGATTCCACTTCATCGCTGCAGAGTGTTATCAAAAGTTAAGGAAAAACAGTGATTAAATGGCTGGATGGTCCAAGGGCTTCTGTAGTGTGGCCAATGGCTGCCAGAAAAGATGTTAACTAGTAATTGGGGACTGGGGCAACACATGATGCTGGACAATACCAAACAGCTGACATGGATGTATTCCTTTGTATCCAAACCTATTTCTATACTTCCTCATTAAAAAAATCTTGCTTAAGCAACTATTACAACAGCTTTCAAAGGCCCCACCCAGGATAAGGACCAGGCCCTGCCACAAAAACCATGCTAAGTAATTACAAGGTCTGCCTCCAAAATTGCTTTTTCATGTGGAATTATGCATAGATCAGGAGCAAATCCACACAGTTAAACAAGTACCTTAAAGATAATAGCTAAAATGATTGACCTAAGGTAATCAACTCTAGATGAAAACCTTTACTCCATATTTGATCCCTTCTTGTTTAGTTATGATCATTTCCACATTCATGTTTTCCTGATGGTACAATCTATCTTCCGTAACACTAAGGCAAACGTAGCAGGTAAGGATTTTTACTTTGGGGAATGGGGAAAAAAGAGGAGGAAGAGAAGGGGAAATGTGGAAGAGGCTCCCAGATAAATGTGTACAAACTTGGCAACAGTTTATGCAAACCAGTAATTGTCTTAAGAGGTTAAAAGGTCATTTACAGCATCTGGTGATTCCTTCCCTTTTTTCACATATCTGCTCAATGCAGATAGAATTGTACCTGCAACCTGAGCATGTCCTATCATCGTTTCATGTTTCATTTTAAACAAATACAAAATTAATCCTCCCACGTAAGTCTGACCAGCCTGGGTTCATTATCAGAACACCACTCAAACGCAGTCCAAACCTGCCAGACCTCAAGGAAAACTTACCAGTTTTTCCATCTTCATCAGCTTTATATCCTGCTGGTGGAGTTTCTCATTCTTGATCTCCAGCACAGCTTTCAAACTTTCCAGCTCCTGTTCCAGGTACATAATCTGTGGGTTTTTCTGAAAGATTTTCAGAGTTTGCTTAGTACCCTGAATTTCAGGAACAATTTAAGTGTTTCTCTGCTATTTAGAAAGAGCAAGAGAATAAGTATGGTAATGACAGCTACTTGTTCCAAGTGAAATCAAGCCAGACAGTTCAGAATTTTTTCAAAAATAAAAATCTGCTACCAGTTTCTGCTCTGATTTTGTTTGTCCTTTGGTGTAGGTGGACAGTTGCAGTTTTCCTTAGAAGCTGTTCAGAAAACACTTGTACAATGTGAAAACCCCTTGTGAGTCAAAGGAAGGCACTACAGCTGTCACAGCAAAACTTGTTTTGCAGGAGTGCCCAAAGGCTCCCTTTAAGGCTAGGAGTTCCAAAATTTATTTCCTATTACTCATAACCCATCCCAAGAGGTAATTAGAGTAAACATTTGAACAGTTTTCAGATGTTGGAGCAGTTCAAAAAGCACCAGAAATTTAAAGCTATAAACTTGACTGTAGCTGATTTTCCCTGTTTTGAGCCTGAAAGTAGCTGGTTCATGAGCAGAAATTGAAAGATTTTGGTTTTACATTTTTCTTATAACGCCTAGCAATGCAACTGCACATAAAAATCTTGCACTGCTGTGCATCCATGACTTATCTACAATACAGCAAGTTAGGACTTTTTTATTTTTCCTTTTTTTTGTTGTTTTCTGTGAGGTGGAGGGGAACAGGACAGGGTCAGATCTGTTTTCCTCAAGGACCTCTGTCTTTTCCAGGGTAAGGAACTATTCAAACACTGTGGAGTAAAATGTATTTTCTACATTTCAAAGGCAAAGTCACAGGCAAAGAAGGAGACAAAGGAAGTCTCAGTCCATTTCCAGGTAGTCCATGTGAAACACAAACAGAAATCAATCAATGATTGTGTTGTGTAACTAAGTTTCTCTTTAAAAGCAAACAAAACTTGTTTTAGTGTATTTGGGTAAGAATACTAGTGTGCTGCATTGAGTAACAGCTTCACTGCCACAGCAGAAACCTGAGACTCAGTGGGCGATGCCTGTAGATTTGTGGGGCGCAGTCCCATATGGAGACAGCCAGTACATGTCACAGGTAACAAGAGCCTCATCACCTACACGTCTCATTCTGCTGCTTTTTAAGGACTATGGCATTAGTGAATCTTGTGTAATTTCTACCTTGAACAGAAGCCCATGGGAAGGGGGTGTGTTTGCTGCCTCAAAGGAAGCGGCAGACAATTTGAACTTCATTCCTCCCTTTTGTGGCTTTACACAGAATCTAGGAGCTAGGGAGAAAAATGATCCTGAGAAGTTTAAATGCAGCTTTCAGTATGTTCAAAATTTAAATTTTTTTCTTGCCCTCAGCTGCCCCAGTAAACTTGAGAAAGACATTAAGACAAGTATGAGATCTCACACGAGTTACTCATAGTAGAACAGAGCCAGATAAAAAGACTGAAAGGCCGACATAAGATTTTAACAACAAAAAAAAAAGCTGTCAAATGACACCATCTAAATAATACTGGAAGAGTTGGAAATACACCTTTGTCTTCAAAGGACTAATGGGGATTCTGATAGTGCAGGATTTGTGTTTAATACAGAAGAATATACAGGGTCTAATCAGTATTTTTCCATAGAGAAGCCTCAAGCTTATGATGCTTCTTAAGCTGTCAGGACGCAAAGTGCATTTGCAGCTCTGTAAAGGCACTTGACTATTGCTCCTTAAAATGACATCTGAGCATGCCTATGGAATACAGTGCAAACTCTCAAGTGCCATGTACAATGTGTTCTCTTTGGTATCATCTCTCCCAACCACAGCAGCATATTGTGGTTGCGGACTCTTCTTGTGATAGCTATGTCTTGCCACTAGAATAAGCAGTAAGACAGAAAAAAATAAATAAAATTCCAGTGAAGACCAGGGCAAGCAATACTACTGGTATTCCAGTTATTTCCAGGTATCCACAAAGATAAGCATATTTGTGTCTAACCTTCCCAGTGCTCAAAAAGCCTCTCTGAGCGCTTTTCTAACCCAGGAGCATCACAGGCAACAGCAGCCTTGGGAGGAAAGGCAGGACACAATAAAAGTTTATCTGAAGGATAAATGAGCAACAAGTATGAATCAATGTTTGAAAAAATGCATTAAAGAATGAAGTACGAGAAGGGAGTTTTGTAGCAGTGATACAGGCCCACACTGGTCCTAAGGCCTAATAACCATGGAAGCCCTGTCAGGGTTGATAGCAAATCTTTCATGTTATGCAATAAAACAAACCCAGGCTTACAAGATAATCTCATCTGCATTACTTTTGAAGATCAATACTTACAAGATTGGCTTTTTCTTTGGCTATTTGTTTTTGCTTTTCTAATTCCAACTTCTCCCTCAGAGAATCGTTTTCACATTTTAATTCGTCAGTTTTCTTCTGAAATAAAAAGATATGGCATAATTCGGCCAGGAATTCCATGCACATCTCCAAACTGCCTTTTTAGACTATTGCAATGACCAAGCCTTAACAAACCTCTAGCAATTCCTGCTTCTCTTTAAAGGAATCTTCAAGCAACTTCCTTTCAGATTCATGGGCACTCTTGAGCTCTGCAACAAACCATTTTTGCAGATTTTTACTACCACATAAGACGTGAAAATTCATTTTGAAAAGCAGCAGCCCAAAAAGCCAGCCAATACACACATGCACAGATGCAAAGCCAATGACAACACAGAAAGAACATTTATCATTAACTGATCTAAAGCATGTACGAAGTATCAGATTTATTGCTGCTTCAGATTTGTTGGTTGCCCCCTTGCATATCCATTTCATTAGCTGACAGCGTGTCCATTTTGAAAGCATTCATCTACATGCAACAAATAGATGAATTGAGCACAAGAGCCGCATCTGACAAAAGCTGAGTTTCTGATGGGAAACAGCAAAAATTCAAATTGTGTCTTCAAAAAACTTCTAGAAAAATGTTTCCTTTCCAACTTTGGCGATGCCATGCAGAAGAATTTGCTCTTTGATTGCAGTGGAAGCATCACCCGTTTTAATGACGCAAAAGTACCACTGGAAACTTGGCTATCAAGTGGAGTTGGAGGGAGGATGGAAATCATCATCACTTAAGTCAATTAGTTGCAATGCTGTTTAAAACTGAGCACACTCATCACCCCCTCCCTGAAAAATAAACTTTGTCCCAGTATACTCTAACCAGTGTGTAATATTCCTCAACATTCCCATGTCAGAGGAAAAGCATATAACCCTACTTATCCTCAATTTCAATTTTGAGGTGCTCCGTATGGAAATAGGAGGGGGAGTAACTACTCATTAGCATGAGATTTTGAGGGCAGACTGCAATTCAAATGTCTTTTACTGAAAGAAAAAAGTCATCTCCACTCAAACTGTTTTATAAGTTTCATTTAACTACAGTGGGATCACGGCGATTTCTGTATGTAAAGTGAGACTTGTTCAGTTCCAAAAGAAAGAATTCAGTTAATGTTTTTAAAATAGGTGCCTGCGAAGAACAATGAGATGGACATGCTGATGAAAAAGTGAATGTTTTTGTTTGTGGCTAGCAGTACTATAGCGTATGTACTAAAATACAAAATACTTGCCTGAAATAGAGGATTCATACTCCTTTTTCAGCTCCTCTATTTTTTCTGAGTGTCTGTTTTCAAGTTCCAACTTAAAGTTTTCATGTGTGGTATTTAAATTGTCCACCTGCAATAAGACAACATGATTTTTTCCCCCCTTACGTATGTCACAACCCTCATATATAGTATTGTTCCAATGGCTTTATGCAGTACAGCAAGTATGTTTTAAATAGTCTAGGTGGCACTTAGCAGATGGTCACAGGAAAAGCTAAGCCATACAACACTTGTGAGAATGCTGCCTTACAGTTTACTGCCACCAGCAAGATGATCTGTCGCACACATGGAGTTGTTGCAAAGCAAGGTCACAGGCCAGATGTGTCTATAAAACCTTGAAACTTAAGATGTGTCAATCCAGTGGAGCTCCAGAAGTCATTGAAGCTTGCAGAACACAAGGAGTCTCCACCACGTTTGAACACAAGCTTTAGATCTGGAGAGCTTAGGGTAGCAGGATTTTTATAGTTGTAACAAAGTAACTCCACTATTGTCAAACCTCAGGATTCTCTGAAGGCTCATTTGTAGCAGAAAGCAATTGCTAGGGAACATTCCTACTTCAAATGTCACAGACCTGCTCCTGGAGTTGCGCTTTGTACTTTTCAGCTTCTTCAATGCAGATACTTTGGAGTTTCTCACATTCTGCAGTGTAAAACTGTTTGAGCCTCTCCTCCAGCTCAGCTAAATCATCATGATGTTGCTGGTTTAACTTCTGCAAAAATCCTTCATAAGCAACTTGCAGTTCGTTCCTGTCTCTCTCTAATTTCTCACAAGCTGCAGAAGTGGTTACTGAAGATGTCAAAGAAAAAAGAAAAAAAGTAATTGGATCAAGTTTCATGTTAATTTCACTGTCTTCGTTACAACTATTAAATATAGTGAACACTGCACAGCAACATGGTTATACAAAGACAAATACATTTTATCCATGAAATGAATGCCACCTCCAAGGACACATGAAAAGATCTTTGCAAAAATATCGAATTCGGTGTTTCTTATGCTGAGAATTAATTGCATCTAGTTAAACCAGGAACCCATACAGAAAGCAGAAGCGTGACAGTTTGTCATGACATAGAAGAATGAATGCCTCACGAGAGACACTGGAGTGCTCCAATAAAAAAATTAATTGGATTTGCTGCTTCACCTCATTCGATCCCATTTCAGTAGCATATTTGTCGGAGTACTTTACTTTTTGATATATAAACCACTTAGCTAAATTTGAAAGTCTTAATATTCTGAAGACCATCCCTTCAACATACTACTCACCCTCAGATATGAAGCAGAGGATGAATTCTAGCCTGACATGGACTGCTCGATACAGAGTGACACAGGACCACTAATCTGAAACATACTGCTAATGTGCATGTGCCTGAGATGTTTAAATATGCAAGATACAGAATAGTTTCAGGCAGCAAGTGCAGAGTATTAACAGAAAAAATTCTCTTCACATTAACACAAGTCAGCTAAGATGACTTGCCTAGATGACAAGGTTTGTCATTTGTTGCCTAGATGACAGCCTAGGTTTGTCTCCCCATATTTACAGTTGATTAAAGGTAAAACAAAAGTTTGTCTCTTGCACTTTTGAGCAGAAAATTTAACATTCCCAACTCCAGCCAGCCAGACTTGAATAGGAGTAGTAATTTTCATCCCTGTGAACATGACTGGAGCAAGCACCTTACGCAGTTCCAGCTGCACCCAGAGCCTGGAAGCAAGGTGAAACAGGACCTCTAACGCAAGTGTGTGGTCACTGACCTTCAGCAAAACTGCTTCTGTACAGACTCTAGTGCTTTGGTTTAAAATAATTTAGTCAGGTGAGTGTCTACTTAAGAGAAAAATCAACTAAAATGTTAACTTGAATTAAATACAGAAGTCACGCATACATACACTTCACAGCAGCTTGGCACACTGCCCAAACAGTACAAGTATAAACTCTATGTAAAAGCATGGGAAGATTCAAGGATTTTTGTGCAGGCAGTACAGGAAATTCTCATCATAGCTGAGTGAGCCTCAAGTTATATAAGTTACAGTATCTTCAAGGACTGATTCCCAGAACAGTACTGGGCTCGGCTCTAGGGAAAGCAGCCTGCCTAGCAGAGTGCCTCAACTTACACACGTGTCAGATTCCCTCTTCGCTACGGTTCATCAAGAGCAAGCGAGTAACAAAATGAATGATACTTGCACTTTCTTTTTAGGAAAACTGTAAAGAAGTCTTGGCCTTGCTGCCATCACTTGTAACCTGCAGCTGAACCAGAAAGTGTAAGAGTGAGCTGCACTGCATGGAAATCAATCTGCACATGTGTCTACCTGAATTAGTTTTAACAGCAGGCTTAGCTCTCTGCTAGGTCTGTGTGAAAGATCTGCTGATCAGGACAGATTTAAGCCAAGCTGTTCATTCCGTGACTGGCATCAGTACAACTACAGGCTCAACTGAAACATACCACAACATTCTCTGCAACCCAAGCAGATTTCAGTTTTCTATACTTTCTATACCACCACCCTATCTTTATTCTGCCCCCCAACTTCTAATATAACTGCTCCCTTTGAAAAAAAAGAGATACGGAAAAAAAAATCAGCATTCATACTTGTATCACATTGCATTGGCATAATGTTATTGAACATATATGCTCCCAGTGTCACATTTTTGGTGAAGAGAAAACATCATAGGTAGGGGACATTATTTTATAATGCAAAGAACCAGGCAGGGAGCCAGAGACATTACACAGCCAACTGCATGCAGAATGGATCTGATCATCTATAACAGAGTAAGAGGGCTATAGCTGAGAAGCAGACAACTCACATGCCTTATTTAACTGTAGCAAAATGCTTCAAATGATCCACTTCCTTTAAAACCAACAGAGTAAGAAGCAAGCATCCATGTGCCTCCATTTAGCTAAAAGAATGTGCTATCATTGTCTTATCTTCAAATGTCAGCACACAGAACTTCAGATGATGCAAAACACTTCAGAAAAAAGCAAACAGCAAACCACACCTTTGTCAAAGAAAATAGACACATCAGCTCTTGTTCAGCCAGTCTGTAATTCAGATTTATGAGAAGACTAATGTTACAAAGGCAAACAAAAACTTTTAAAACTTGCATTGGCAGTTGAATGTTGTGTTACCTTGAAGGTAACGTCTGGCCTCCACAAAGCTGGAGGCTGCAATGCTTCCTTGCAGATTGCAAGCCTGACTTGAATCCTTGCCATCCAAACCAGGAGCTGAACCACCGCACCACCTGTGAGCTCCCAGTATCACAGTGGTGCAAAAAAAACCTGTGTGCAAGAGATTTCAGCAAAAGCACTGACTGAAGAACTGTCAATTTGAAACTGTGAGAAGTCCCATAAATAAAAATTTGTCCCCATACTTGAGATTCAAGCATTATAACAGACCACAGACACAGAGCAAAAAAAACAGGAGACAAATGGTCCAACAGAATTTGAGCCATAGATGAAAAGATGTGCTATCCATTTGTCCATTAAATTTGTTTAATCTCATCTGTAACGCTAAACGGTTTTAAGCTTTCAGGATACTTGGCCACCAGAAGCAAGATTTCATAGAATCAAAGAATAGTTTGGGTTGGAAGGGACCTTAAAGATCATCTAGTCCCAACCCCCTGCCATGGGCAGGGACACCTCCCAACTAGACCAGGTTGCTCAAAGCCCCATCCAGCCTGGCCTTGAACACTTCCTTCTTTATTCAAATAGCAAAATCATTAATAATTTTCCCCTACTTGGGTGTCCCAACCTCTCCTCCCAATCATACAACACTGCCTTTCCCCTGTATTATTAAAACAGGGCACAAGATTAATCTGTATTTTTAGACTTAACACCTGTTTAATATAAATGAAGAGCCTGGTGGTTCTGGGCAGAACCACCACCTCTGGTTTCTGAGATTTCTTAACAGCACATCTTCAGATCAGAAATGCTGATTTTTGACACGTAAAATTAATCTGCAGTAGTTAACAATGGCCACTTGCATCCTGTGTATTTCATTGCAAAATTCTGTGTGTGGCAGAACTGTAACACAAGTGCCTACAAAACAGAAGTCCAGAGAACCAGGCATATTGCAATGCCCTGCAACTGTGCAAATGGCAGTAGATCCAAACTACATCAACAGTAGCACCAGCTGAAGGATTGGATTACAAAACTTGCCTTTTTTCTGTATTATCCCCTATAAATCTATTTCATATTTTCCTTAAAAGTACCCAAGAGGTAAGAATTTACAATTGTGCAGTATCTCCTTACAAAATTTGGTTTTCTTACTCTAATTATAAAACAATTTATCATTCAATTCAGTCCTTATGGCTAAAATGCTTACATAACAGCATTTTTCAGTCACTATAACTATAGCCCTGAGAAGGTAAAATGTAATTGATTTTTCTTAAAAAAAAATCCTAAATTAAGTTGTTTGGAAACAGAAGTTATCTTTATAAAATTGTCTAAGTCCCAGACTGGTCTAGTTATGATTTATGAAAAGCCATTAGACTGTCTGACATTTTGAAACAGAGGTCACTAGGGCAGTAAACTGGCAGCATTTTAATAAATATGGGGGATGTAAAAAAGGGGATAATTACCAGAAAGCATCAAGTTTTCAGCATGGTGTTATGTCACGGTGCATAATGCTTTATTTCACATTGCAGGATCTGGAAGTGTTCAAGGCCAGGTTGGATGGGGCTTCGAGCAACCTGGTCTGGTGGGAGGTGTCCCTGCCCATGGCAGGGGGTTGGAACTGGATGATCTTTAAGTCCCTTCCAACCTGAACCATTCTATCATTCTGTGATCTATTGTATATATTCCGTTGAGCATGAAGTCTACTGTAGACACAAAGGCTCATTTTCTTCTCCATATAGTGTTTTTTTTAAAAAGTCTTATTTAATAATTACTGGTTTTGGCAGATTCTCAATATTGGAAATTCTTCTATACAAACATGCTTTCAAGTTTATGACCAAGTTTCCCTTGGTGTTATTTCTATAATGAGGCTAATGGTACAGGATGTTAAGCCACATTTCATATTTTTGTTCTTGGGCAAGTTGAAACAAGGCAGGTACATACGAAAAAAGGATGGTACACTTAAGTGTCTATGGTTCAATACATATGTGAAGCATTCAGATACCTGCCAGGAAGTAAGTTCCTATCCTCTAATGCTGCAAACACTACAGTGTCAACGGGCAGGCAAGCTTAAGGGTCACCAAAACCTGAAAACCAAATCACATTCACTCCATCCATCTGTAAAACACAGTAGTCTTCTTTTATCCCAACCTCCAAAACATTTTAAAGGTCATTTATTAATAAAAAAAAATAGCATGAAGATATTTTGAAGAAAATATTGTTTATCAATTGCAATGAAGCAAATGGAGGGGGGAGAGAGGGGTCAGGGAGTTGGCTGTACAGGGTACATGCAAGCCTCTCCAGCCCACTGAGAAAGGTTCAAGGAACGGCAATTTTCCAAGGGTGAAGACAGGCGCAGGCTGAGCCAGCTTTGCACCTGCTGTTTTGCAGCAAGACTAAGCTGGATCGCATCCAGCACAGTTGCAAAGAGGCTCTGAAACAATTTGGAGCGCAATTAATTTAGAGGAGTAGTTTCATACCTCTGAAGAAATATGCAGCTCTTGCAATTTCTACTTACGTAATTAAACAGGTCACTAGAAATTACGCACTAGCTTGAATCTTATCTTAAAAGGGAAACGGGTGACAAACAGGACATCTGTACCTGCTCCAGCCTCTCAGAACCCAGATGTTTACATTCCAACCACAAAGTCCAGTCTTTGCAGCTGGAGATTTTAAGGAAGCCCAAGTTCAGAACGCAACTTCTAACAAATTTTAACTCCTTTGGAAAAGCCCATCCCCAAACACGCCATTGCTAGTCCTCACACGCCTTTCCAGCTACTGAGAACAGAAAGCAGTGCCCAGTAACCACCCTCCCCACATTCTGTGCAGCCACGCGGTCACTGCCAAAGGCAGGCTGTGGGATCGTAATGCACATTTAAATCATTAAACAAAAGGTATCTTGGTAGAAAGGATCATACAGAATCACCCAGCAAAACGGACAATTTGACAGCAAGCCAATTGGGTATTGCAAGGTAAATCAAGGAGCTTGGGAGCATACACAAACTTTAAAGCAAGAAACTGGGGAGTCCAAACTGTGCAGGGTGCAAGCTGCAGGACACTTCACGTCCCTCTCAAACTCAGCAACACACAGGGCACAGACTACACCGAGCTGGGCACACCTGGCTCCTCTTCCTAGGCCACCTGCTCCCAAACTGCAAACAGGCATTAAGAACACAGCAGCTAGGACTCCACAAAACATGTACATATGTCCACGTGGCCAAGAGTTAAAAACTGTACTTAACTTTGAGTCAATCTGTGCCTAGAACATACTATGAATCAAAATTTGCAGTACTTACATCAAAATAGCCTACGGAAATCTTAAGCTCAGCTATATCCATTTAACAGTGTCAATAGAAAGCTGATAAGAAGGTGTGTATTTAAAACAGATTATTTTTCACTAAAGCTACCATTACAAGAATGCTTTTCTCACACCTTGGCAACACATGAGGCCTGGCTGGCTTCATTTATCTTTTTAACTTTTTTTTTTTTTTTTTAAAAAACCCACATCTTTTAAAAGCTAGATAGTATTGAAGACCTGTGTAGTTTTTCATTTATGTGATTAAATCCACTCCCTTTACATGCTGAGGAGAGAAGCACAGACAGGCAAGATGTGTGACATGGCTGAGACAAAGGAGCTGCATGAAGATAAATGCTTCATTGAAACCATAGTCTGAAAACCTTACAAAGGGGAGCGAGCCCGAGGCTGCCACTTGGATGCTCCTCTGGAGCTGACCCAGTAAGATCAGCTCTGTGAGGGGATCAGCTGAGGACCTCCTCCAGCAACAGGCTGGCCAGCATCCCCGGCTGACTGCTCTGTGCACTCCCATGTCACAGATCCATCAAGCTCTTTGAAGCTTATCAACCTACTGAATGGTATACTCTTGCAACGGGAGTCCCACATATGAGCTCAGCAGGCTGCTAAAGCAGGAAAGTAACAAGTATTTGGGAAGCTCATTTAAGAGTAGGGACCCAAACCACTCCAAGAAGTGGTAATAGGCAAAAGTGCTGTCTAGCTTTAGGTCTTCCCATCTAAGCTGAATTTTCCCTTTCCTGGTAAGTGACAAACATAGTACCTAGGTTGATAAAGGAAAAATAATATTGAAGAAGCAAGCACACGGAAGAACAGACTTTCTTGCTCTGACAGCAATCCTTCTGAAGTCATTTTCACAAGGGAAATAAATGGGTTTGTCCAGAAACTCACATGTATGTACATTAAAAAAAAAGTCACTTATAATATTTATAACACAACTTTGTAGGGATGAAAGAAGCATATTTCCACACTAAGACTCTAGTTTGTTGTTGTCACTTCAGCGTAACAAGTGCTGGCTGCAGCAGATGGGGGACACAACCCTCCACCCTGCTGCTCCCTCCCCTGTCTCTGCTCCAACACCAGTGCTCCCTCGGCCACATGCTGAGCCAGGCCAGGCAGCTTTGGCAAAACAGCACTTCAAGCCACTAGTTTTCAGCTGGCTTAGGTCCCCAGGCAGTCACCACAGGGCTCAGTGCTTGGCTGCTGGGCAGCAGTGCTGGCACAAGGTAGGACAGAGGGACACAAAGGCAAAGGCAAAGCCAGCTCCTACAGAGACAACTGCAAAACTGCAGTCCAGGTGCTTCATCAGTAGGAAGGTTAAAAGGTACAGCTTGGCAGATGTCAAACTGCACCAAGCTCTAGAAAAACCAGATTTTTAGTACTACACTTCCAAGAAAGAAAATGCTGCAGTGTCTTTGGTACTCTTACCTATTTAGGCTGCAAGGCTTCCTCTGCTTCCCCATTCACACATTCAGTTTTCTGCAGCATCAAATAAAGCTTTGAGAAAGCTGCATTTTAACATAACCCTCTAAATTGGACAACTGTAATAGTGACAAGTGGAGAAGCAGCGCTCTGTTGCTTCAGCTGGGGGGGGGACGACGACAGGGAGACCCTTCCCTCCCTCCCCACCATGCTTCCAACTCTGAGTAGCTGCCAAGGAACGCCTGCCTTACTAATCAGCGCTAAAAAATAAATCTGAACATTAAATGTACCACCTGCATGTAACAAGACCTACATTCACACTCAAGTTTGGCTGAGACTATACTCAACTTCCAAAGCATGTGAAAATAAACATTTCCAACTTTTCAATAAGTGATGTGTCTGAAACTGCTCCACACATATTACTTCTGCTTTCAAAGCTCTTTTTTTTTTTTTTCTTTTTTAAAGAGGCTTCATCATAAGAACAGCATGCTTTTATAAAATGCTAGCTTCACTTTCAAGTGTTATCATTTTCAGTCCAATGACTTTTTGCACTCCTCAAGAAGATTCTGCTTTGAGTTCAAATAAATTGTATGAAGTTACCATTAAATGCAGTTAAATCAAGCTTCAAAGTTGGCAAAACCAGCCCCTGCACGTTATAGCTCAATTTCGTGTTACAGCTGTCCACTAGGATGAGTTCAAAGATTTAATCTCATTAGCCTGATAGCATTTCCTGCTGTTAATTTAACACATTCACCTACAAGCCACTCGGGTAAAACGCAGATTTTGCATAGTGTGTTTTACAGGTTTATGCATCTATGCCAGCAAATCTCTAGAAGACTGCGTACAAGTAAGTCAGGGATCAAACAGAAGTGTATATATACTGTCAGCCATCTTCCCATTTTTAAGAAAATTAGTGCTTTGGTTATCAAACACATGTTTTGTGAGGAGGCCCGGCTAGGCACAGTCAGATCAGTGCCAGGAATTCAGTGAACCCAGGGTCAGGCTGTCAGGGCTCCAGAGAAATGCTGCGATTAAAGCATCTGAGCAGAATTCAGTCAGGGAATTAAATGACTGCCATTACAACACCAGGGCATTTGTCTTTCCACAGATCTGTTCTGCTGCATTTCTGTTTTCATGAAGAATACAAAAATAAATTCTTACCTAGTTCTCCTCGAAGGTTAACTAGTTCTTGAGATAACTCTTTACGCTGTTTCAGTGCTTCCTCCCTCTGCAGAGAAAAAAACAAACCCAAACATTTGGTTAATAGTGATCCGAGAAGGGGCACCTCCTAATAATTAACTTACATGTGTCCTGTGGAAAAACAAGAGGCAGAAGCAAGAAGCCAAGATATGAATCATTTAGGATAACAGTTCTGCTGTTACAAAATACACAGATGTTCTTCTGTTGTTAAGGAAATTGTACTTTAAAACAAAGAATAGCTTTTTCCAGGATAACACTGCTATCAAAATCCTACTTTGCAGCAATTAATTATATATTTTATGATGGGTGTAGCAACATGAGCCTCCAGAACAAATCAACTGATAGCTGTCAAGGGCACAAAAGTACAGCATATATGTGAAAGAGGCACGCATTAAATATTTATCTTAAGCTTACTCGAACACAAAACAAAAAAACTTTGCTAAATGCTCAGTCTTTCATGAACGAAAAGCACAGCCCTGTTCAAAGTTGCACACAGCCCACCTCACTGCTCACCATTCTTAACGGTGATGTTTCTTACACCGAGATCACCATAACCAGCCCATGCTCAAAACAAGCAGAAGCACCCATCTCCCTGCTTTGCCCAGGAGCTGCACCTTGGCCAGGGGAAGGTGACCAGCCAGGCCCCTCTGCCCCCAGACCCACAGCCTGGGGAGACGCACAAGCACAGCTCCGCGACCGGCACCTCACACCCACGGCCACGGCACGGAGGTGAGAAGAGCCAGGCTTCCCACTGCCAGGGCACTTGCACCTTGCTCACGGCCAAGCTGCCACCCAGCTCCCTGCTGCTGGAAAAAAGCGCTGCAAAACAAATACCGATTACCCTTGCTGCAGCACACTGGGAGTAGAGGCACAGTTTGCTGCTAGAGCAGCCCATCTTCCAGCTCCGGCAGCCCCCCGGCACTCATAGGCGACGCGCAGGTGGCGGCACCACAGGCCGGTTGACCCGGCCGCGGCCGAGCAGCCGCGCTGGACCTTGCCTGCGCAGGTTATCCGACTGCCGCCGATCGCTGCCGACAGCGGCAGATACTGCAGCTTCTGCAATTGGCACAGGCAGCCAGCGATTACTTAAAGCCACAGCCCTGCTTTTATGAAAGGCGAGCCCCAGACATTAGACGGATCGATCTCCACTTGCTCAAACGGACGCCAGGATTGCAAAGGGAACGCTGCCCTTCCCTGCGGATAATGCAGCTTATTTTTATCCCTTCTGAGCTTGCTATACACCGCTTTCACACTTAATTTGTTGATGCAAAAATAAGCCACGGGAGGCCTGAGCTGAATGAGAGAGCCACAGACACAGCAGCTTTGCTGCTGTCAATGCCCAGGCTTATGTTCATAGTCCCTGCGCAGGGAAAGAGCTTGAAACTCGCTTTGCATGCTTTTCCTTCAGCTAGAATACATTAGAGAAAACACAGTAATAATGCACTGGCCCCAAAATCACTTAGGCTTTTTCCATTAGCTACTACACAACTGACCATGGTAGATGAGTTTGCACACTGGCAGGGCCACACCTGCACCTGGTTTTCCCCAGGGAAAACCTCACCTTTACAGCAGGTTCCCTGTTTGCCCCTGGTACTCCTGCTGGAGCCTGACCCCAGGCTAACATCAGCTCCTGCTCACCAGGCCACCCGGTTAAGAGCACCCTGTCCTGGAAGTGGGGAATACTCACTGCATGCCTGCAGAACAAAAAAAGCAGTAAAATACACCATTCTTAAGAAAAACATAGAGGGAAGGAGCATCCATAAACCTGTTATGTGTTAAGGTCTGACACAAGACTAATAAAAATGAGTGATTGTTATGCTATGCCTCCTCATCTGCTGCAAGTCATAGGATATTATTCTGCTGCTGAAAAGGCTGGTTAGAAGAAAGGGCAAACCCTTGACTACAAATACTTGTATTTTTGACCTTGTATGGGAAACATTCCCTTTCAGTCACTGCAGTTCAAGTAGTCTTAACAGTTATTTGGACACTGACACACTGGTAGGTGTATTAAGTAGCTGTGCTGCAGTTTTACATTAAGCACGATCAAAAACCATGCCTCGCCCTCCACTGTAAATCCTCAGGGGAGCTGTGAGCTCAGCCCTGCTCTTCCCTGCTCAGGAAGGGGAGATGAGTCATCTCACTCCTGCTCAGCACCAGCTCATCCTATGGACACAGCATCCAATGATGAAACCGTGAATACTGCAGTGAGGTATTTGAGCTGCATCCCAGCACGCTGGGACACAGCCACACAGTGGATTTGCAAGCAAGTTAACTACCAAAGTGCTTCTATTTTCACACTGCAGTCTCCTGATGGGATTTTCCAAAGCTTTTACAGTAACCTTGTCCACTACCAATTTAGAGTACAAACACACTCAGGAGATTCCTCTTTATTTTTTTTTAAATGTGCCTTCTTCCCTTGGTTTGCATATTCATTCTTTATTCTAATTCTCACAAAGTCATCCTTGAACCTGATTTCTGCCAGCCCACTCTATTAGTACATCATCTCAAATGTTTTCCCCCTTAGCCTAGTGGCTGGACCATGCTGCAGACCCTTTGGAAATGCTAATGTTTTTGGTTAGTGTTTCCAAAAGGTCTGCTTCATGGTCCACACATTTTGTATTTGCTTTTAGTTAAAGCAATTTGATGAGAAAAGGGCTTATGAGATCAGAATACACTAAGGACTGACAGAGTCTAAGACTAAAACCACAAAATAAAATACAGTAACACGGCCTTACTATTTTATTTCAAATGTTTCTTGCTTTCTGCTGCTCTTAAGTCTTTTTGCTTTCTACTGGTGCTGTTTAACCTTGTGCCTCAACCTCCAGATTGTCCGTTCATAGTTTCACAAATCAAGAAATCCAGACAACAGACTTGTATCATCATCTCCTGTTAAAGAATGTATTCACAAAAAGCTAGCCATAGAGACTGCAGCCTAAAATAATAAGTTGTTTGTATGGTTAAAGCAGCCACATGAAGTAGTCAGACTGACTAGCAGTTAATTTAGTACCCTTTATGTAAGTTCTGAAAGAACTGAAGCTTCAGGTACAGGGGTCTCCCCAAGAAAACATGAAAGTTTCCAAGATAGGAAATCTAAGTGCAGTGAAGTACCAAAGACCACTTGAATAATCCAGTAAGGGCCATCTTCAGTATTTAAAAAGACAAGTATGCACATGCTTTGGGCTGGAATACCAAGCAACCTTCTAGTTTATGCTGTACAAGATTACAGTTTAAAAAATCAATACCAGAAATTGAAAGAGCAGAACCAAGTGGGAGCATATAAGACCGAGCAATTTTGGCATTGCTCATTTACCCAGATAAATCTGGCAAGACTCAAGGAGGGTATTCGTACCAATTTTAAAGCTGTTTCTGCCACAATTTATGAGTTTATGCTAAGATCATGTAAGGATGATTTGGTACCTATTTTTCTTGCTTCAAAATAATCTATTCTTGGTGTGCAAGAAAGTCAGATGAGCTTTAGCAAGAACGATCCCCCTACTATAAACATGGAAGCTGCAGGAAGGAATAAGAGCAGAGTTTGGGGATAAAAGTTTTGCCAGAGGCAGTATCAGGGTGGTGCACCTATGCTATCGGATGCTACAAAAAAAATGTCAGCATAAAGAAGGAGACACGGACATTTCTTGTTCTGTGAAAGATTAGGCAGTCAAAAATCCTTCATGTTTTGAAAATTTAACAAGCAGGTTCGAGGGCATGTGTGCCCCATATCAAGGACTTGGGAAGGTGAGGCATGCCACGCTACAACTGGATGGAAAAAGAAGGGGCCTAAGGTAGTGGGGCTGGAGAACATGGCAGTTCCGAGGTGACAAAAGTTACCGAGTCAGGAATGGAATAAAATTTGTCATTCATATTTGTGTTACTGGCAGTTACACAGCCTTGTTACAGGCTTAAGGGTATTTTTCCTGGCAAACAGCTATTTTTGCTATAGCTTGAGATTCAGACCAGCCTAGGGTCATTTTAGAGACAAACAAGCGTGAAGACGCATTGTCTCAACAGTTTCCATAGCTCTGCTTTAAAAGAAGGAACTCTATAGAGTCCACATCTCAGAATGAACAATAAAGGTTACCAAGCATGGAAGCAAACAACCTTCCTAGCTATGTATCTATACCAAATCTTCAGGTGATAAAGACACAATATACCTCCAAGAACTCAGGTTATGAGTAGTTCTCAAGCTGGAATGGGTGGGTATTCCTCAAGCATCTAACAGCTCCTTTGCAGACCCCAAATCCAGAACCGTGCAGTTTTATGGTGAACTGGCAACTCTTACCTCCTTAAGAGGACATGCAACCAAGCAAACCAACCATTTCAGGCTTCCCAGCACAGTCCTGTTGCTGGCCAGGTGAAGTGGCCCTGGTGTGGAAGCCTCATGCTCTGCTTGCAAGTCAAAGCTTTGAGAGCCACAGATAGGCAGTGCCTGGCCAAAAAGTCCTATTCACCTTTTGCAGGTTTTTCCTCCGTGTTAATAGTTACAAGTCCTTTGACACCTACTTAATGTTAAAGAACAAATAATGGCAGAAATCGTGTTTCAAGTATGCATGTCCAAATAACCTAATACTGACCATCTGGTAGTGATTATCCATACATCACAGTTCACATTTTAAAGCACCACACCACACACGTACTCTTTTGGAGTTGTACTAAAGAAGAATTCACAAGAAGCAATACCAAAAAGTTTGCATTTATGTACCAAAACACGGGGGGGTTGTTTTTATAGTTTCATATAGCTACATCATACCAACATCTATGTGATAAGCTACCTATCACAGTTGCCTAGTCTACCCTAGGCAAGGTATCACCTTCTCCAGGAGCTCTGTGGCATTTCAAATTCTTAGCAAGCTTGTCATTTAACAAAATTCTCACTCAATTTTTGATCCTCAGATTATTTTTCCAGATCTTCCTCAAAATTGTACTCACGTGAAACCTTGTATCTTCTATCCATTAACAGGTTCAGAAGCAGCATTATGCACTGCCTGAACTGAAAGCAGAAAAGCACTAGTACATCGCAACGCAACAGACAACTCACTCCTAGGTCCTGAAACATCCCAGGGAATCAAGTTGTGTTGTGGAACTTTTTCTGTTACACAAACGCACAGCGATCATACTGGAATGTTCCCCTCAATGCTGGGATGCAACATGGTCCCTGCCCAAAGAAGGTGGAGAAAGGCCCAGCCAACACTGGTACCAAGCACTCTGCAGCATGTGGGCAGGCAGCTCTGAGCCACACGTGAAGGACAGCAATCGTACCTGTCACAGGCAGAACTGGCAGGTGGAAACGTCTCTGCTCTGATCAGACTTCTAGGTTTATCAGCAATACACTTAGCAAACAAGTCATTTCCAGAGTCAAAACTTAGAGGCAGAACATGAAGTGTTAAATATAAAAACATTACGGTGCTTTTTTAAAAAGCATTTTATTAGACTAAAAATTTGTTCAGAGCACATAAACCAGAAATTCATCAGCACAGCAAAGAACGGAAGCACTTAAATGTATTTTACTGTCATAAACACGGCCAAATTAATTTTATTCTGGGAAAGGAAAGCCTGATTTCTGAAAGCCATTTGTTGTCAAACCACAAGCACTCACTCCTAAAATCAAACTTTGAGAGAAATACTGAGCATCTTAAAAAATAATCATAAATTATGGTTATTTGCAAGCATTGCTGTAACATGCGTGCTTAGATCTTACAGGAGATTACTTAGTTTGTATGGAAGAAAAGATAATCATTTAGATATTTTTTAATACTGGTGCAGTCTGTTGTCAGACCTCAGTATAGGATGAGTCTGAGTCTCTCATCCAAGGAGATATTCCTCCTATGGTCAAAGCATTAGAAATTGGAGTCTACCCCATCCTTGTGCTGTACCAGTCATGAAAAGGTGTGCATCGTAATGAGCTGCAATACAGAAACTGAGTCACATCTTTGCATAAACTCCAGGCACTCATGTGTCATCAGCTATAGCTTGGAGATAATTCTGAAGGGATAACAAAAGGGCCATTCACATCCGCTTTGCAGTATGACATTTGCTTTAATTTTTTTTGTCCTTATACTACAGTACTTCTACCAGTCTCTACTTCTTCCTTGCTGGCAAAGCCCAATTCTCTAAATAAATCTAATTAAAGTCAGCAATTTTAGAAATTATTTTTGTTTTTAAACTCACCTGCTCCCCATCCCACTTTAACCCTTGAAGTGTCATTTCTTTCACATCACTCAGATGCAAAAGCAAGCTAAAGAAGTGATCCAAGGAAGTGGCACAACAAACCAGACTAATAGCCTGTGCTGCATGTGTATTTTTTAAAGGAGCAGCAAAATATTACTGCACTAAAATGAAAATGTTATTAAACATCTCAAATCAATAAATATACAGGGAAATTAAATTACTCCTTTCATATTACTCTTGGCCTTGTTTGTGTTATGCATTGCCTTCTTACTAAATGAAATAAGCAATCAGTTTTCACCTTGACTTATTACTTCAAACAGAATTCAATTAAGCCTTAGAATACCACACTTAGATGATTAGCTGATAGCAACTCACTGTAATTTCTAATACCTTACTTCTCTTGTTTGCTAGATACACTTAACAGAGAATCAGATATTTAATCCCTGATGTTTAGTGTGTGAAATACTAACGCACAGGAATCCTGTTTGGCTGGTTCTCTGAGTCACTTAACACTGCTCGTATACTTGCGGCCTCTTTATGCTTTTACAAGCTTTACATGGGATCTTATACTCATATGGGATCATTGTTTTCCCATTTAGGTGTGATATCCACCTTCATTCAATAGCTTTACAAAGTTAGGTCCAGATGCAGTAATATGGGCTATATAAATTCATTTCTCTGTAACAGCCTGTTTCTACTCTACAGGGTTTCTGGGCTCCAATACTAGTTTTCACTTGTCACATAGAATGACTCCTTCCTTCCCTGTAAAAATTCTAATCTCAAAAAGAAGTCTACCCTATTTAAACAATTACTTCTCAGTATTATCTTAAGTTTTTGTCTCAGTTCATCTTGGAGTACAACACTGCCTCCATCAGATACCATGCAGCTTTGACCAGTTACACTGTCACAACTACAGTTCTCACATCTATAAAATTACAGTTATCTTTATAAAGTTCCTTGAAACGTTAGAATATGAGATTCTTGAGCATAATATTACAGTATTTTCTTTACACCATTTCATTTTTAAGGCTGTTTAGAATTTCATCTGAAAAGGCAGTACAAAACAAAAGAGGGAAACAAGCAGCAAAGATGTTATTTTCCTTCTTTCACTAACTGCTCTCTTTAATTTTGATTTTGCAGGAGATATAACTAGTTTGCTACTTTCATTAATTCTGCATCTTCTTGGAAAATAAATAAATTAGGAGAAATAACAAGGTAGTCATGAGAATCATCTTCATGGAAAGCAACACTGGTTGCCTTTCAGCCAAAGGTGTCTTTTCCCATGACACCTTTTTCAAGGAGTGCAAACAGGACAGGACTCCTGATTCTCTCCAGCTGTAACCCATTTTGAATACCCAGACATACCCAATAAATTGCTTAACCATGGCATCTTCTAAAAAGTTATTTTCAGCAGAGCCTCGTTTCACAGCAATTAATGGATTAAACTCTTTTTCTTGATGTTAGAGCTCACAAATCTTCACCCTGTTATCAAAATTATTCTTGTCCATCAGCAGCCATGTGTTACAGGGACCCCATGAATCACTTGAAACTTCCTTGCTTTCCAACTGATACCTGTCAGATGCAACTGCTAGAACCCAGGCTTGCTTTACAGGAGAAAGCTACTGAGTTATTACTCAATACTCTCCTTTATGGAACAGAAAATACCTGCATTATGGAACAGAAAATACCTGCATTCCCGAAATTCAAGATACTAACTTTTGACTTCTGTTCTAAGTGATTTTTCTAAAAAAAAAAAAAAAACAAAACAACAAAAACCAAAAAACAAACCACCCTAAAGAAATAGAAAATATAACTAAATTAAATATCCTTATTCTCTCTTGTAAAAAGTTATGTCCATCTTTTGGGAAGCCAGATTTAAAGAGCAGAAGTACACTTTGGATGAAAATTCTAATGAGAATCAGACAAGTTTGATGTTAGGTTCTAGAAAATCAAAACTATAAATTTAACTCAAAGACAGACAACCTAAACAATACATCTGCCAATATATTTTGGACTCATAGGCCAAAGATATGACTATTCCAAAACTCTTCCTTTTACTATAAATGGTTTTGGGTTTAGTGATGCAATGTATACTTCTGCTTCTTAAGCGAGATATGCATTTTTCATTCAATAAATACATTTTCTGCTGAACTTCCACAAAGGCCAGGACAAATTTTTCTAATATGCATGTTCATGTATTCCAAGATGGAAAAAAACCTCTTTAAAGTGTTAGAAGTTCCCAAGAAAACCAGTATCTCAACTCTTACAGCCACCCACATGATAGGAAATGCCAGTTATAGTAGCTCATATACTAATGGTTAATTTCTGTTTCTACCTAGAAATACTGAAGTGTTTCAGCCACACCATTTCTAGCACATTACTTATGTTGCTTCCTGTGTCACATCCACAATTAGTGGTACCCATGTATTATTGTCAAGGCTCTATATCCGCTCAAGTAGCATTTTCCTCTATGAAGGAAACTTCTCGAAGATGTCACCACAGTCATTTCCCCAAGTAAAGTCTGAACTGTAAATACCAGTCTTCCTGTAACCATACCAAGAGAACACAATACAACAGTGAAATTTAGTTTCTGTTCATCTCTGTGACACAAATTTGAAGCTCATTTCTACAGCATAATCTGTTGAGAGCTTTCCAAACACTTGGATTCATTTATTCAACTGGAAGAATACAAATGGATATTTATAAAAATTGAACATTTTACCATCTAAAGTTTAAGAAAATAGCCTGAGTAATTCCGAATGTGGCAACTTATGCATTAGAACGAGACGATGAAAAGATAGTATTTGTCAGTTCACACTTGAACAGTCAAAGCAATTCAAATCACTCCAACAATACATTACATCAGAAAAACAATCCTGAGTTTGGGAATTTCCTTCCCAAGGGAACATCTGGTTCCTACTCACTGCTGCAGACCTCTCCTGCACATGTGCCCACCCCATCTCACGCCAGCAGTGGCGGTTCTTCAGTCCCATTCCTTCCCACAGCGAACCACTGTGCAGAGGCATACCCACAACACTAAGTATGGACAGAGCTATAAAACTTGACCCGTAACAGTGTTTTCTTCTTCCTGACTGGATGCCTGACCTGAGTCCTCAAGGCCAGGCGAGCATCAGCCTGTGTAGACACAAGGGCAAGGGAAGAGAGGGCAGGGCTGCAGGAGCGGTATCCACAGCCTGACTTACCACAGACATGCTAAACCATGTATTTAAAGTCTCTGTGAATGCATCTGTTACTGAAGGGACATGAAATAAATTCAAAATTAATATGCAAAGTGAATACCAGGGGAAGTTAAAAGATTAACTCAAACGCAGTGGTACAAGTTTGAGTTTAATGCAGTGAAAGGCTAACGGAAGACGTCTTTCCTTGGCACTTCATGCACTCATTGTAAATGGCCGATTTCACTCACCATTTCCTCTGTACCGCCACTTTTCCTTTCTCGTCTGAACTTAAAAAACAGGATAATAGTTATGAAGTCACAGGAATTACCAGCAGATCGGGTGGAGCGCAGTAGTCTAGAAAGACTAAACTTGCTTTTGTGATTAGCCTGCAGTTTGACACGTGTTTAACACTGCTAGTGCACATACAGCTGGTCTAACAACAGAAAAACTCGGTACAGCATGGCGTTCTCATCAGCCACACCGCTCAATGCCATCAAGTATGTTGGATGCCAAGAGGGTTTCCACCTGGTATTAACCCAATGCAGCAGTAGCTCCCAACATAGAAATTGAGTTTTTAGGATTGTTAAAACTCAGAAGAGTCTTGGTAAGGGTAGTTAAGCACAGAAATTCCCTGGACAAACCCCAACAGCTCTAGTGTGAGGGTATTATCAGAGCCAGCTGTTAATATTGACAGCTCCAAGATAATGCTTGCAACAAGCAGGTTTGAGCTCAGGCAGAGTTTTTTGAGAGATTCCTGCTGGGCTAGAAACAGCACAGCAGCATTGCTCAGTCTCTTTTAACCCTTCCACAGCAGACACTCAGCTTCACTCCCGATGAGCTGGCTGTATTTTGATAGAAGTCACTGCCAGCAAGTCCCAATTTTTTTCACAGCTAGTCCATTTCAAATGAGCTCGTAAGAAGCAGCTTTAAACTTGTGTGCAGAAACACATTTGGACCTCTTGGGGAAAAAAAGAGAAAGCAAACCCAAACAAGCCTCCCAGTAACCCCAGCTTGCAGAGAAAGTGGGAGAGGTCAGGGCAGGTTTTGCCAAGAGGCTTGGGCTGGGCTGCACAGCCGCAGAGTGACCCAACAGCTCACTCCAGCTCTTTCCTCATTTTGGCCAAACAGCCTGTCCTTGACCCTGTCTCACTCTCACACTGGATCTGACCACACATTAGTATGGTCCACATCACTAATCTGGCCAAGAAATGCTCTGTCTTTGGCTGGGTTAGCTTTCTGGTAGCTGCAAGCCAAATCAGGCTTCTGCAGGGACAGACCAGTACCAGGAGTCCAGAGCAGGACGTTCCTCTGGTTACAGCAAGCTGTTTCATCAGCTTACACTGCATCATGTCACTTCACACTGGCTCTGCTGGGAGGAATGGAAGCACAGCTTTGCTCCTCATGTGATCAGATAAGCATGATTTATTTTATTTTTTTAAAAATACAGAAAAACTAAAGCTACTTTCAGTTGGCTCTGCAGTAGTTATGAGCCCCTGCCTTACCAGCTAAAACCTAACTCCAAGTTTCTCCCTGACTACCCAGAGAGTTTGAAAACTACATCAAAAAACACTTCAGAAAAATAAACGTATGGACAGTTGAGATTAAGTTAGCTATACTAGATTCCACACCTCACCAGAAAGGAAAACACACCAAACCAATGAACAAAACCAAAACAAACCAGAAAACTAAACCAACTTAAACAGTGTTCCCAAAAACACAGAAATCCTACAGCATGTTTCCCCCAGCTAACTACCAGATTCTCAGTATTCCTTACACCACCATGGCAGAAGTCCTTCTCACCCCTAAGTATACAAGAATAAGACAGTCACTCTTCAGCAAGCATTGTCTTATCCTGTGAAAGGACAAAATCAACCTCAGTACCAGTAACTGGTATGAAAGTACATCAATGTCATATTTAGCCCAGGTCTGTATGCTTAGACTTAACTCTCCAGGATTACTATTTTATACAATTTGATAGAAATAAAATTTCTTTTTTCTTTGCCTCTGCAAAATAATGAAGAGGAAGGAGGAGCAAAATTACTAGTTTCTTCCATGCAGTTCTCTCTTCCCTCCATTTTCAACACTACTTTTTATTTTAAAAAACCATTCCCATTATTTAACAACAACAAAAAACCCCCAAAAACCCAAAAAAAACAACCCCACAAAAAAAACCCAAGTATGTTTAGACACTGTCACACATGACACTGATAAAGTATTCCTGAATTTTAAAAAGTTGAAATACAAAACATTTGAGAGAAAAATCTAGGCCAAGACATTTAATTACAAGAGTTACCAAAATCAAGGAGCTTATTATACAGTAATTACATTGCACAGAAGTTTAGCAGTGAGAACTTCACATATAAATTTCACAATTTCATAATAGATGATAGGCATCCAAAAATCCTCTATCAAATTACTTCAAAGATCTTAAAGCAGTTCCTTAGCAGAAAAGTGTGTTCCAATCAAGAGTTTAAAAAAACCAAACCAAACCCATAAAACTGGCTAAGAGCCACTGCTCTTACTGAGTTGAACCACACTTGGACTTAAATGCAGTATTTTTAGATGAAGTGAGAGTGAGCAGATATTATCCCACAAGAAGAGAATGTTATGTTTCTGGCAGCATACTAAGATAACTCAGCACTTCTTTGTATACCAGACTATAAAAACACCACACATCAGAACAGCTGAAATAAAATTGATACCAATCTTGGAACATCAGTTTTAAATTCAAGAGAAACTGCTATTAAAGCCTGAATCCACTGTTGCATAACTATTATAGTTTCCTTCACTTCAGTTTTCTCTTCTCTCCAAAGTTTTCAAAGCAGACCAAAACTTCCTAGTGTAATATCAAACTGATTAGGTCATTATACATGTCAAACAGACTAGAACAAATATTAAACCACATCAGATTAATTCCACTCTCAGTTTCAGGTGCATTTCTAAGTTTTTTTTGTAAATTAAATGTTGATAATTTTAAGACACCAACAATAATGCACGATTCAATTAATACAACCATTATAGCTCACACTATTCTGAATAGCTCAGAAACATATCTACCCTTTATATACTCATATATTCAATGTAAGATAACAAAGCAAGGTCATACAGATTATCTGTTGAAACTAGTCTTTCCTACAAGGGCAAAACTTGAAGTATATACTTGGAAGGGTACTCAACTCTTAAGGACACTCTGACTACAAACATATAAAAACTTATCTAAAAAGGATGTGAAGCTGCAAAGAGGCCATAAAACTCAGTCTCAAGATTTTATTTTTTCTACAGAACTGATGCCAGGAGCAAGTTTACTGCTACCTCCACAGGAAAACAGAAATCATTGGAATGGAAACAGATGTTAAGTATCGGTATATTAATATTTTCAGAAGCCTTTGTTGAGAACAGTTCAAAAAATTAAAGCCAAAATTGATTAGCTGTGATATTTTACCTCAGACTGCAGGTACTGGATCACAATTGTTAATGCTTCAAACTTCTGGTTACCGCTTGTCAGGAATTTTTTCAGCTGCAGGATGATTCCACTTTGGGTCTCACATTTTGTTTTGTACTGTGTCAGCTCAGCTGTTTTTGTGCCAGGCGGGTGCACATCTGTGGCCGCTTGAGTCTTTATGCATGAGCTCTTTGGACTCCGCTGCTTGCCCTTGTCAACTGAAACAACAACAATAACTAATTAATATGCACTTTATGTTGAAGTCTCACCAAAACTTAAGACAGGTGCAAAAGAAAGTAGTCATAAATTCCTATAAACACTTCCTGAAATACTAAGAGAAAAGGTTATTTCAGTAGCACTGCAGATCAGACACTATCATCTGCCAGATTAATTTCTAGCACCATAACCCTGCATGCAATGTTCTGCACTTCATCCTCACCTTTGTGTATTCTGTGGCTTACTTTTCAGCATACACTTAACACTGTACTTTGAATAAATATTTTCATAAAATGCAACATCTCTGTCATCCCACCTATCCAGTAACTTATTTCTAACAAAAGTTGACCACTTCTGTTTGCAGTATGGATTTCATATTTCCTAAACTCTAAGGTATTGAAGAATACAAAACATTTTCCCTAAATTTATCTGGTCTTTTTCTTCCTTTCAAAATTTTCATTGCAAAAATTCCCCTCTCTGCAGCTCAGGTTTGAGCTTTATTAACTAGAGGTCTTACAGCATTTCTTAGTGTCAGCAATTTCAGTCACAAGGATAAGACTTTAAAAAAAAAATGCTCTAAAAATGTAATATATTTCACGTTTGCCCTGCCACTACTCACAGTCCAAGAATTACATTGTTGATTTAATATCCCTAGTGATTTTGCAACCTCAGTCCCTTCACAGTATACAATCATCTCATGTCAGAGGAAACCACATTACATAACCCAGTGCTTAACTCGTAAACACTGCAGAGGTTACAGGTTTTTCTGCTGCCTTCAGACTGGGAAGGGAGTACAGTACTGCTGTGCAGATAGGGCCAGTCTGCCCCGTTTGATCATACAGGGAAAGAGCAAACACTTCTGCAATAAAAGGCTGACGCAATACATACATATCCCTTGGCAATTTAATGGAGACATCTAAGCAGATTACTTTGTACAGTTTCAACTTAACAAGATTTCTTCAAGATAAAGTGAAAAAACCTGAGAGGTGAGATTTGGCAAAGAGAAAAATAGGAACATGTGGAAAAAAAGAGGGACAAATTAACCAGCTAGAAGTAGTTGCTCATGAATCCTTTCTGAAGCCCAAGCACCCAGTTTGAAGGTTGTCAAGTGGCTCTGGAATATTCCCAGTGCAAGGTTCAATCACACAACTGAAGACAGCATTAATAAAAAAAGCTTTGATTCTCAGTTAATGTTAGCCTGACACAAAACTATTGCATTAATACATCAGTCTTGCACAGCCTTCACTTGTTTTCAAAGCATTTGAAGACAAGTTTCCTGTTCAAAATACTGATGTCCTCTGTGCCTCTCTTACCGAGCCAGGTATAAAATGCTTCCTCAGACTATTGATTTTCCAAATAATTCTTCTCTAGGCAAGATTTTCTGTCATCTCTCAGATTTAAGAGAGTTGTCAGCATATTGCTGTATCATGTTCCAATGCTCTTGTATTCTTGGAGATTTCACTACACTTCTGCTCAGAGATGCTGACTGTATCTTCAATCAGAAATATACCATCTTGCAGTTTAATAGTAGAGCTACTAAAAGGTATATCAACATGATAACCAAAATCAAAATACAAATCTGTACGGGAAAGATTGATCAAGCTTGGCTGTTAGTTCTAGTTCGCTTATTTTTACCACTATTTTAACTAACGTGACTTTTTTTTTTTCCTCATAGTGCAGACATAACCATGTCCTTTGAGTAGACCTGTTTAAATGAATGACAGTTCACATTTGAGAGTAACCATGTCAGATTTCAAGCAGTTTTACAGAGAATACTGTGCTTAGGAAAATACTGCTTGCTTTCTGAAGCGCCTTCAAAAAAATCACAAGAGACAATAATCACAGAGAGAGAAAAAAAAAAAAGAGGAGGGACCAGAGAATAAACATGCAGAGTCAGTCCTTCCCTGCCATACTGGCTCATAAACTCCTACTCTCGCATATATTCCACCTCCCTTCCTGAATGCTCTACCTATACCAAATAGAGAACTAGAGCACTCTTCTTGATTTAAGGGTACTGGGCGAATTCACTGATACAGATGCTAATGCTGTCATTTAATTAACTAACTGAAATGACTTCTACATCCATTTGTAACAATCTGACAGAGCTGCATTAAACTTGAACAAGTGTTTGCAGACTATTTGGGGGGAAAAAATTATATCACATACTGTTACCTAATGAAGTTATTTCATTTAAATACAGTGATAAACAGCTAAACACAAATGACAGAAGACTCCAGATACCCACTGTTTCCAGAGTTCAGCCAGCCCTTATCAGTTTGCCAGTTTCACACCAGTGCTTTTATCATGGTACCCAGACTACCAAGTGTTTTCCTAGAAGCATATTCTAACATCCAACCAAGCCATCTTTGGATACTATACTAAAAAAAGCTGAACAAAAAACATGCACTAGAGAAATTCAGTGACATTCCTGTTGGGAATTTTATCATAGATGTGCTATACACAGCCACTTCAAATGTTGAAAAGCATTTCTCTGCTAGCATGAACTCTCTGTAGCATGAACTGCCTCTACAGATTAACACCAGCAACACTCCAATGCTTATTTATGGCCTATGTACCTCTGGGCAATGATAGATTGTTTCCAGATTTGTATAGAAGGCATGCTGTTATGCCAAGACAAAAGCTGTGCTTTCGTTAAAACAAAAGCATCACGAGTCTAGTTACTGATACAACACATCAGTGATTAACTCTAAATTAACAACAGTATTGGTTACCAGCCCAAGTCCACCTCACTTTGGCCTTTTTACTTGCCACCTTTATACAGTCAGATTTGTAAAGCAGAACAATTTCCACCCTTAAGTTAGGTTCTGGACTCCTCTCCAACAGGCTCGAGAACACTGTACCCAATCTGGCTGAAACACTCAACTTGTGAAGACTAGAAATCAGATTCTCAAGTAGCACAGTAACCAGACAGAACCATCTAAGGTCCTATCCTCCTCCATACCGGTAAAACAAAACCCACCAAAGCCCCCAAAATTAGCAGCGATTTTGCAAAGACTAAGTCTTTTGATCACTGAATCATTCACAGACGATTTTATACCTTACCAGTAAAAAGAATATCCCATGACCTTGAAAAAGGTCCAAAACCCCTCCCACTCCCTCTAGTGTTGCTACACAGATAGCAGCAGCCTACTCCAGTTCTTTGAGGAGAATATTAGACCCATCCCATGTTTTTCCATAAAGCAAACTGTTTCCCATACATAGCTTCTCTAGTTAATAGGTGCTCAAATGCAAGAAACACAACTGCCTGTACATCTGGGTGTGTTCTGTGAAGTTACATTTAAGTGCTGGGGTACTGCCCAGTACTTGACATTGTACTTGGCTGGCTATCTCAGAACTTGACTGGTACTGCTGATTTCCTGAGTCTCTCTATCTTGTGCCCTGGTGCTGGATTACCAGATGAAACATCTATCACCCACTTTTTGGTTTGCAGAGCCAAATCAAAGGCTTCCTTTGCATATCATGTACAGGAAGATCTGTGTAGTTAATAAAATAATTTCTGGGTAGCATAGACGTTAAGCGAGAGATTCAATTTCTAAAAAAAAAGTTAGATTTTTGAAAGCATTCCAAATAGCCAAAACAAACTACTTGGCAAGCACAAGCAGGAACAACCTCCCTTCTCTCCCCACACTTCTGCAGTCACCACTGTCTTACCCCTCAGCACCTTCTTTTCACATTCTTCATCCAAATTGTTAGCTTCCACAGGTTTTTCCAAACCCATGTGTGTCTTGTGTAAGCATTTATCAAAGAAAAATCCTTGGTCAACTTTTTCTCTTGTAGAAAGATTCAGGCTGGTAAAAACTTTCTGCCTCTCCTCCATTTTCTGGAAAGCCTTGTCTAAACATGTTAAATTGGTGCTCACTTCTTTGATCAGTAAGACCAGATCAGCCTGAGTATTTAATCGAGCTTCCATTTCTTCTCTTACTCGCTGAATTTCCTCAAGAACAGTTCTTATATCCAAGTGACTGGATTTCACCTCTGCTTTCAGATCTTCTTTCACCTGTTGCTGGCTCCTCTGCAGTGCTAACACTGTTCTGATTTCCTTTTGAGATGTTTCCACATCATGCTTTAGTTCCTTCTGTCCAGCCTGCATCACCTCCTGGCTAGCTTTCACTTCTGCCAACAGAGCAGCGAGGCACTCCATCCTGATCCCACAGCAGTCGCAGGACCTCTTCCAGTGTCACAGCTTCCAAGCTGTCAGGGACATTTGTGAGCTGGTAGCAGATTTCCCAGGATAGCAAGTGAGCTAGCACGTAGCCCTTGGTATGTTATTCTTCCTCAATTTACACATGCTGCAGTGAAGGTACTAGGTAAAAGTCTAGTATAAGGTAAGACAAAGGCACTGAATAAAATACTTCAATAAGCAGAGCTCTAGAGCCAGAGCTCCTTCTCAGGACTCAGCCAGAGCACTAATCAGTTTAATTGGCAGATTATGCCACACCTGCATTTTTTAAGATCTTTTGCTGACATCATTGTACGTGGGACGTCACCCCAAAAAGCCACTCCCAAAAGTCATTTGATCTGTGCATCAATCAAAGTATGCCTGGGCATCAGTAACCAGGTTTGTTGCAATGCAGCCAAACACTGTGTAAGAAGCAGCAGCCCTTCCTTTCCAACACAAAGGCTCAAAAGGAGCCTGAATTGCCTGCAGGAGCTGAAAGCCAAACAGTTCAACAGCACTTAGTTATTTCAATTGTATATTCAACAAGGCGATTATGCACCTGTCCTTCGGCTAATGTTTGCAGCGAGGGTTCAGGAGTACATCTATGAGCACGGACACTGCCCCACTCCCACTGAACATCCTCCTCATTCCCACAGCTAACAATGCTCTTTTAGCAATCTTTAGAAGAACTCAGATCCTGAGGAAGCGCTCTACTCCACAAACAATGAATAGTTACCAGAACAATACAGGAAAACTGACTAATGAGATATTTCTGGCAGGTTAAGAAGTCTAAGCCTTTTAGCTACCAGGTCTGAGAGTGTTAACTTTTCTCTGTAAAAGCTAAGGCTTCTTACTTTTAAGCACAGAACTCATAATAGGTCTAGGCTCCATGTAAAAACAGGTACATTAATGACAACAGGCTGTTAGCTGTTTTGTTACACGTCAATTTAATTACCCAGTCATTGGATTCAGTGTGGAGAAAATGACCAACACAACATAGATCTTGGTCTACAGAAGGCGTCAGTCTCCGCCTTCAAAGAGGTGAGCTGGTATTCAGCACAATACCCAGCAGATCGTGACTTGGAACAGCACACAAGTTGGAGCTCAGGAGAGCTTTTATACCGCACCTTTGGCCATAATACTCCAGGATGCTTTCAGAGACAGCGATGATCCCACAGTCACCCCAGAGCAGAGGACCTATGCTATCCATCTAAACCCACAATAATCTCCCATCAGCACTGTTTTGGGCTGGGAAGCATCACTAAGAACACCAATAGTCCATGTATGCACAGATACAGGATTTCCAACTCACCACAGTGCTGCTGGACAAAGAGTCAACCTGGGGAGTCCTGCTTGTAATGAAAGTTTACTGCTCACTTGCCAGTTCACCTCCTACACTAGTCCAGGCACACTCATGGGACCAGGAAGGTCTCAAAGACACATCCTCCACACAGAGCACCTCACGGTGTGCAGGAATCACAGAATCACAGAATCACAGAATCACAGAATCACAGAATCACAGAATCACAGAATCACAGAATCACAGAATCACAGAATCACAGAATCACAGAATCACAGAATCACAGAATCACAGAATCACAGAATCACAGAATCACAGAATCACAGAATCACAGAATCACAGAATCACAGAATCACAGAATCACAGAATCACAGAATCACAGAATCACAGAATCACAGAATCACAGAATCACAGAATCACAGAATCACAGAATCACAGAATCACAGAATCACAGAATCACAGAATCACAGAATCACAGAATCACAGAATCACAGAATCACAGAATCACAGAATCACAGAATCACAGAATCACAGAATCACAGAATCACAGAATCACAGAATCACAGAATCACAGAATCACAGAATCACAGAATCACAGAATCACAGAATCACAGAATCACAGAATCACAGAATCACAGAATCACAGAATCACAGAATCACAGAATCACAGAATCACAGAATCACAGAATCACAGAATCACAGAATCACAGAATCACAGAATCACAGAATCACAGAATCACAGAATCACAGAATCACAGAATCACAGAATCACAGAATCACAGAATCACAGAATCACAGAATCACAGAATCACAGAATCACAGAATCACAGAATCACAGAATCACAGAATCACAGAATCACAGAATGTTAGGGATTGGAAGGGACCTCAAAAGATCATCTAGTCCAATCCCCCTGCCAGAGCAGGAATACCTAAATAAGGTCACACAGGAACATGTCCAGGCGGGTTTTGAATGTCTCCAGAGAAGGAGACTCCACAACCTCTCTGGGCAGCCTGTTCCAGTGCTCTGTTACCCTCACTGTGAAGAAATTCTTCCTCACATTTATGTGGAACCTCCTATGTTCCAGCTTACACCCATTGCCCCTTGTCCTATCATTGGATGTCACTGAGAAGAGCCTGGCTCCATCCTCATGAATCCCCTGGCTGTCCTGCTATTGCAGTGGTATCACAGCCCCAGTGGGCACAATGCTGATCGTGGAGGTTTTTTCCAAGTCTCTATCACTTGCCAGAAGGACAGACATGGGCTTTCTGATGGGATTTCCCCAGCACAGCTACAGACTCCGGGTGTAGTTTCCTCCCACCTCAGCCCTTTACCCCATTTCTAGCTGGATAGCTATCTTGAGAGCTCCTGGGCGTTATTAGTCACATACAGTCACCACTAAAGACCAGTACACAAAACAGACTACGGAAGCACAATCTGAAGTTTGAATCCAGGTAGCATCTTTGACAAAAGACTTTGGTAGGTGAAGAGAGCCAGGTATGAGCACTAGGAGTACTTCTGCATCCCTAGACCAATTCCTATGGTGATTCAGCTCAGCAGTGTGACTCTTCATTCCAGCCTTCATGATTCCTAAAAGTCTTACGAACAGAGGTGATGCACTTGCAAGGACCTTGTCAGACATCTCCTGGAAGTAATGAGAACCCAGCTGAAATGCTTTCCACTGCTTCAGTTATGATACAGATGGAGAACAGATGTCTCTGTGAGAGGAAGGGTATTCACCAGGCTCGTAGATTAAAGTTATATCTTCCTGACAGCTTTTGGTAGCCAACATGGATCCTGTGTTCATACCTAGAGGAAAAGCTCAAAGCGCCAACCTGCATAAGTTTCATTTTCTAGTGATTTTAAAGGTAAAATTTCATTAAATATGCATCCAGTGATTTCAGCTGGGTTAAAAAAAACCCAATAGGTTTGAGGTAAAAAAAACAAAGGGGATATCCAACTGATACCCCTGGTCCATCTTTAGAGGAACAGGCTCCTCCAGACAGTGACTTGACTTAGAGCAGGAATCTTAACTGGAACATCAAGGATGGCTTGAGGGAACTCTTTCCCTATAAGCTACATTGAAAGCCTAGCTGACAAAGCTCGGTGATTAAACTAGGTGCTGCAATTGTCATTCCTGTCCAACATCACCAACTTCAAAGGCTGCAGCCTCCTTTCAACATGTGTGCACACCCACCCCAATTGCCAAGTGCTCTCTGCTATAATGTGGAGAAAAGTCCTCAGAAACTAGTCTCTTGCTCTATATGGATACACTAATTCCATCCAGAACAAGATCAATAGTTTGAGTGAGGAATGTACCAAACACAGGAGGTTTGATCACTAAGGACTCTTTGGTCATTTGTAAAGATGACCCTCTTCACATAGCTTCCAGGCAGATTTCCTTTACTTTTCTCCACGCTAAGACACTCTTCAAAAACTTACTTGAATTAAATTTGTGGGTAAATACTACAAAGCAAATTGAAAGGCTACAGAGGTTACTGGTACTCTGAATTTTAGAACCAGTCTCTCAACAGGAATACTTGGTAGCTAAGGACACATGTTGAATAGCTTTTACCAATGCACAATAGCTTTCACCAATGCACAAGTTTCCCAACCTAGAATTTGCCATCTCAGAATTACACATTCTTGCTGCTGTGTATCAGCTTCTGCTCCAGCTAAGATGCCTCTAACCCTGAGGCATCTTGAGTATCTTAATGTTTTCTCCTGTTTAAGAAAAAAAGTCCTGATTTCATAGACTAACAAATCACACACTGATGAGAATTTCCTCTCAAGAGTAAACTAATGAGCAAAAATAAAACAAAAAAAGGCTTCTTTAAATAAAATCTAGTCTATTTGGGATCTTTTGGTTTGTTTCCAAAACATTTATTTTGCTTCATGGAAACACAGCAATCTTTTACACAATTAGCTACCAGTAAGCAAAAAACATGCCTATTCCTATAGCTCTAATAAGAAAATCCATGAAGTTAAAACATCTGAGAAAAGCACCATGCACAGTTTTGAAGTCAGCACAGAAACTCACTAAACCACAGCAACAGTTATATTCTACACTGTTAAGTAATGCCACACATTTGAAATATTAAACAGAAGAACCTACACAAAGCTTACAGTCAATCATATAAAAAAACTCCATTACTTTGACCTTCAGGGTGGTTTCATGTTCTGTGAAGCTGACAACTAAGACTGGGGTCTTAAAAAGGCAACCAGATATTTTCACTTCCCCAACACGAAAGAGGAAGCATTAGTTGCATCTATGTGCTGACTTTTCCCTTTTTCAAGAAGTCTGTGTTACATCTAATTAGAACTGATAACTGAACACACTCCCCTACCCAAAAAAACCAAACCAAACCAAAAAACAATACCCAAAAACCCCACTCTTGGACTTTTTGGCATTAGGCTGACAAAGTTTAACAACTAAGGATAAAGTCCGAAGTAAAAATGTAGAAAGAGAGTAAGAACTAGAGAGGGCTACAGAACAGAGTACTTGCCACATATAATAGGGGAGAACACTTGGACAAGAACATACCCTTGCAAACTAGATATATACTCATATTTACAAAATCAGCCAACTTACAACTAAAATATTGTAAGAAAGGTAAGAAAATGCTGCCAACACATCCCACAACGCACACTGAACCAGGTTACGGAAAGCACTACAAAACATATATCCTGTATAATATTAACAGTCATGAAACACAGCTAACTGTTCAGTGGAATTTTGAGCTGGATCGAGTTTCTCCATATAACTGATAAATGCTAAAGTAAACTTGAAGGTCCACTTGTTTTTATCAGACCCTGAAGAACACAGACCTACACTGCTCACCTCTACTCTAGATGCTTTATCTTTTCCTCCTGTAAGCGAGCTAGTCCCATGAGTGCAGTGCTGTGTGACCCATGCATCTGATTCTGGGGTTTTTCCTTCAGGAGCTGTCAAATCTCACTCTCGCATCTGAACCAGCCCATAAGTGAGATCATAATTTTTCCTTGTTTGTTAATCTTTACACAGCTAGTTCTGAAGACTCAAAAAATCCTCTACAATTCTCCCACCATCCTCCCCCACTGCTTTCCCCCTGCTGCAATGCATACAAGTATTCAAGCAATGCAACAGAAAGACTGATCAACCATTTGATCTCACGGCTTTGATTCTCAAGTTTGCCTCATGACAAGCTACAGCACTTCAGAGAAGGAGACTCAAGAACATCCATACAAATAAGGACGCCGTTGGGCTTAATCTGCAGTAGTACATACATTATCTTTGAGAGGACCTGGAAATTTGGCTAGCTGTAAATTACAACTCTATATTCTTTCAAAACTTTTGCTCTAGGCTATAAACCCAGGAAGCAGTTTTGGACAAATATACAGGGAAAGCAGTCACAAAACTACATTAACCGTGTCTGCTGAGGGCTTGACAGGCTAGACTTGGATAGAAGTCTTCCAACCCCCTCAGCCACTCCACAGCTTGGTCAACTGTAATTTTTCCCTGCATCCAGCTTGGCAAGTGGCAAACACACACCTTCCTGCTCTGCCTCTCGGAGTCTAGGCTGGTGACTGCCCAAACACAGACTCCTGAAGAAGTGATGTTCTGTTTCTAAGCTCTGCCCCAGGCTTGTCTGTGTAGGCTGGTGCAGACAGCCCCAGCTTCCACTGTTCACACTTCAAGCATGCCAGTCATGAGCCAGTTCTAGTCCATAGCAAAGCGATTCCATTTTTCAGTTGTGCCAGGATAACTTGCCCAACTGAAATGCTTAAGATGATGCTGCACCTCAGGAACTTATTTAGCTGGTCTTATCTCAGAGCAGCTGAGGGAAAAGAAATGGCACTTCTCATTTTGCATCTCCCCCCACATCAACGTGGTCTGGAAGCCCAAGAAAACAGCTAAATGCATCCTAAAGCAGCATGGCAGCTCTCTCTCCTTCCTTTACGCTTACTGCAACCTCTTGAGTTTCCCTTCTTTAAGGTCAGGCACTAGCCTGCATCCAGGAACAGCAGTTGATTTTAGCTGTCAAATACATTTCAAGTTGTTCTAAGTGAAACAAACAACCACCACCACAGTTTTTAAAAATATTGCAAGAACTGAACAAATTTTAACTGCAGGCAGGTAAAACCTGACCTAGATGCTTAAACTGACTCAGCAGGATTAAAACATACACAGGAGAAATCCCTCTGCCTTTCTTTGCAAGGGTACAAAGGTTTTTCAGCATATATTTTTTAAATGCTGGAGGGAGAGTGCAGAATCATCACATATTATTCCAGATACTCAGTTTTAAGTACTGTTTCTTAAGTCTGTGTCTGTCCTTTCATGCCTTCTGCACAAGAGTTCTTCTGAAGACAGATGCCAGCCTATTCCTTGACAGTTAATCTGACACATACTTTATACTCTTTCAGGCTCCAAAGTAATAACCCACAGAGCCCAGCAATTCCTCTGTCCTGCAGTGTGGTCTAGACTTTTTCTGTTGGGTTATGAGCATGCCCCTGCCATCTTTTTGTGAGGGAGAGCTCACTCTCCCTGCAGTCAGGAGATGCTGGGGGCAACCATCCATCAAAGACAACCAAAATACCAACAATGCAAGTGTGACATTGTATGAAGCCTCCTAGATACACCTCAGTACATCATCTTTCTAGTTCCTACCTCAGACTCTTACCCACATGACAGCCTTTGAACTGGGTTCCCTGTGGGTACATGCCTATTAAAATTAACCATCCATTAAAGCCTCAGTATTTCTCAACCAAAACCATGCCTTCATTCAAGTAAATAACACTGATGTGTCTTTGTTTGGAATATGGCTCTCAAGGTTGTACAACTGCTTTAGGACATTGTCAAATGCACTGCTGATTGCCTGGAACATAGTGCTTTTCGCCCCTAAAGGAAACATGTTAATGAGACATTTTCATTTGCCAGGGATTTGGTATGATCTGCTACTGTACTGATTAAGCATAGAGAATCTCCATGTTGCATTAGGTTTACTCACATTCCTGAAATTCATAATTTATGTTTTAAAACCTAGATTAACCTTATACTAAAGCATTGCAAGGAGCTAGATTATGATATTTATAAAGATAGCTAAACTACGTCTGAGAAAATGCATTACCTTCCAAATTGCTGGTGGTTTCCAAAATAAAAGCACAAAGACAGGTATTAGCTCACTCCTGTCATCACTGCAACTGCTTGATCAACCAGCCTGTGCATTTTTTAAATAACAAGTTTTGAAGGAAAGTCTGGCCATCAAGACTCTCTTGAACTGTGCCCTATACTGTCTTAGTGTTACATGTTCGTCATTTCACCAGTAGCTGGTTTTTTTTTTCCAGTCTCGATGATGACAAAGCTAGTACTGGGTGAGACTATGTCCAACGGCCACACATTTTGTCAACCCTAGTAGTGCCACACTGACAAAATCAGCAATGATGGCATGAAAGAATTTAAAATAGCAACGTCCAGATTTTCTAGCAGATTAGAAGATTGGAAGGGATAATCTTTAAAAGACATGTTTTACAAAGGACTTAAAGGGGTCCCAGACTTGAACATTAAGTGTGTAATTAACGTATCAGACGGCTGTCTGCTCATTAAATGCATAGTACACACGCAAGCCTGACTAATACTATGAAATCTCAGCATTGTGCCCGTAACACTTTTAAATCTTAGGTACCACAGGCCTGTCTTAAAGAAGTACTAGTTGAGTTTTGAACACTTAATATACAAAGTGATTTTGTCTTAATATCGCATTTACAATATATTTAGACAAGTTTACTGGAACTGTAACATCTAAAATTGAATTAATTTTTCATCTAGCCAGAACATATCAAGCATAAATATGAGCCACACATCAACTACAAAGATAAAGATATTAATAAGCCCACTATACATTCCAAGATGACTGCAAACTAAACAAACATATTTGAAATGCTATGCAGTTTACAGAAGACAACTCTAACATGCAACCAGCTAGACTACCAGTAGATCAGGGTTGCTTGGGTTATTTTCTAAATACCCAAGAGCAATGCTGATGCTTGATTTCTTAGCTTATTCTGAACTAGGATAAAGCCTGACACATGCTAGTTCACCATACAGTGCTACATACCACTGTCTGATGGAAAAGGAGAGGGAAGATAGTAGAATTAGTTTATTGTTTTATAGTTTATTGTACTAATAATGCAAAGCCTAGAGTATGAATGTTTTGATGAGCGGGATTGATCATATGTACATACCTGAAAACTCTTCATCCACCCTAAAAAACACACCTCTGCAGCAAGTCACTCATTTTTAAGGACAAATATGACAACAGGATGGAAAGAAATTGCATGAGGATGTGTTACTGTGTGATGATACCTTGGCCAATAACAATCGAGTTAAAGTTTATGAACTATATCTTAATCTATTGTCCTTGGTTTAAGCATTTGAATTTTCCTACATCAGTTCATCAATATATGCCACAGGCAACCTTAAATCTTTGAATTCCCTAGCTTTTCAATGACAAAAAAAAAAACCCAAAACAGCTATATTGGAAGTTAGCAATTACATTTGCTTAAGGAGTTTACGTTTAAGTAAGTTCCTAGTTCAGGTATTGCTCTGAGTAGGCAAAGAGACATTTGAAGCAGTTCTTTTTTTTTCCCCACATACTTTCTTATGGTTGCAGCTGTGCCTTGTCATCCCTGAAACTCACATCTGCCCAAAGAACCAAGCACAGAGGGATGTTGAAGACTGATGTTCCTCACTCCTCTCTGCTCCTATTTCCTCTCCTCTGTCTTTCCACTTCCATCTCCTGTAGAAGTTTCTCCTCCTTGTTGTCTGGTGCCCTCTACTGCTTCATCACAAGTACAGGACGGGGCATATTTTTGCCCTTAGCTCTGCAGCCTCTGTCTACAAAGTCAAGACCCACAGTCAACTGGGACAGGGAATCCCACCAAAATTAGGTCATACCATCTGCAAGTCCTTCCCAGAACCCATTAATTGCCTCCCCAGTGCAAATCCTGATCCTTTCCTTCTTACCTCCACACCCTTCTCGGATGCACTCAGGACTGCTGATTTCCCTGTTTGCACATACTTAGACATGGGGTATGTTCACATCCAGGAAAAGATTTTCAGTGGGGGCACAGTACATGTGTGTGTGGTGTTAAGGAAGAAGCCTGCTGTATGTCCACACATGTAGGAAACCCTCACACAACACAACAGAATGATGTCTCCTTTTCCAGCCTTTCTGAAGATCCCAGCTCTCGCATGCAGTCAGGGGTGAACTGGCTGAAGCACAGCCAGAAAGGAAGAAGCAATCCGAGTTGCAACGCTTGAACTCATTCCTTCCTTAATACTGTAGTCGACCCTACCGTGCCCAGTATCAAAAAGACAGGGCTGGAAGAAACCTCCAGAAATCTTTTACATCACTCCTTGTTGAGGTAAGGTAAACACTACCTAGACACAAAAGGCATTTCACCAGACTGCTCAACTGTTTCACATCTTACCTCAAAACACCCCCCTGCATCTTTTTTCATGGTAGCTTTTCTTCCAGACCAAAGCTGATATGACTTCACGTAGATTAAATCACTGACTACTCTCTCTACAAGCCACATATTTCATGCAGATAATAACAGCCTAGCTAAGAAGTTTTCTCTTCTGTCCTCACCCATGCATGGCAGTCTCCTATGTTCTGGGGAAGTTGGATGTGCAGGCAGCTTAACTGTTTTTCAGCTAATATTTAACATGCATCGTTCCAACAGGGCTGGCAAGCATTATAGGTATTCTAAGGATTAGCATCAAGTAACTGGGAGAGACATTGTTACTTACAAATCCAAGTAAGAGAAGTTAACAGAGTTAAATTTTTGCATCATAAATTTATTCTAGATCTACGTACCAAACTTGGCTCCGACCCCAGGTTTTAACAGCTAATTGTAGGAAGAATTGAAAACAAATCTAAATGGGATTATTGTAGCATATAGAATTAAGCCTTTAAATGTGAAAGTTGCTTTCTTCATATGTACTATGGAAGTCTACTTTGTTGCAATAAAGGCAAAAAAACCCCAACCTCAAACAACCCAGAACTAATGTGGAACTTTAAGTGAGTGGCTGAACTGCATATCAATTATGTCTGCCCCGAATTCAATGAAGCAATTCTTCCTTCACAACCACCACATGATTAGTTAACTGCCAGAACATTTATTAGCTCATCTTAATGTTCGAGTCAAGAATTTGGTATTTCTCTCTAGTTTATCTGAACTATTCAAAAGGCTCAGTAATTTGCACTGAATCACAACCTTTCCTTGAAAACAACTGTACAAAAGAGACTCATAAAATACTTTTTTACCATAAGACTAGCACATTAATATGCAACATAATTTATTGTACAGTATGTGCAGCTATCTTGGATGAAGACAACAGAGTGGCTTTTAGTTTGAACTCAGAAGCTATTAATTCAATCACACTAGTATGAGCTGATGTTACATGACTGTAACAAATGTCACTGGGCTTAAGCATGGGACTGAAATGCTGCCTAAAGGATATTATGGAAGAAAAAGTAGGACAGGCAGTGGGAATTTAAATCCAGAGCCTGGGTTATATTTTATATTATTGCCTTTGTGCCCAAACTGTTTCTGAATGTACCCAGAAACAGCTTCCTGTGTTTATGAAACTCTACATCCATTTGAAGACAAATAAATCCAGATTAAAGAATATCACCAGTGAATTTGAGTTTAAAAAGCAAGGTGATAGCACTTCTAAGCATTCAGGAAGCACTATAATCAGTGCTAAGTTATCCATAATAATCATACATTATCTAACAAAAGATCACTAAGAAGTTCAATTCTAACATTTTCCTCATAAAATAGATGCCTGCAGTTTGCAATTTCAAGTTACAAAATAAATAGGTAACATCTAGGTTCTCCTTTTAGTACAGATTCACTTTTTAGAGAAGTCACAATTTTCTGAGTACAGAATACAGTACAAAAAAAAATTCAGAGACCAAGCTAGGACACGAATTTTGCCCATAGATTAAATAAATTTAAAAAATCAGTGATACTATAGTCATGATTAAAGCTCATAGATTGGAAATGACTAAGTAAAGTTTACAGTAACTGTTTGAACTTCTTAAATCTCTTCAGGAATCAGTCCTAGAACTCTTAGAAGCTATATAGAAAATGCTGAAGCATTTTCAACATTCTTCACTATGGTATCACCCACTGACCTTGTTTCAATTAGTATCTTGATTGGTTTTAATCACAGCCCAAAATGGAAACCTAGCAGACTGCTCCTCACCTGCTACACTGACTTCATTTGATGAGTTTAGGTTCAGTCCCAAATTACGTGTTTTCCCATAAGTAAAAAATAACCAAGCAGTTAATTTGCAAAAAATGTTAATCTGTACCATCATTTCCACATAACAGATCAGAGGCGTACATTGACCCTATTTGCAGAGGACTACCCTGGCATGTCTAGAAGACCACGTAAGGGAAGTTGCATTAAACTTTTTCTATATGTAACTAGAGGATTATCTATGTCTACAACTGTTTCATAGAGGAGTTAAGACTCCGGGTTACTCTACATCAGTACTGTTTTTCTAAGGCACTAGAACTGGTATTCGCACACATCCACCTCCACTGGGTTGGTTCACATAGCACGAGTTATTTTTACTTTTATATAAATTATTATTCAAATTTACAGTTTAAGCACCTGTGTTATTCATCCTTTTGATTACACATCCCAACACAGCTAACAAGAAGTAAAGTCTCTGCAAAATGAAGGAAAATTTAAGTAGCCATCAAAATTAGAGATAAGTTCAAAACTTCAGGAAAATGTATTTTAGGAAGCAGCAGCACAGCGTGTTTTAAGGAATACCAGCATAGTTCCACATGTCTAAAATTAACCTTGAAACAACACTTTAAATCTATGCCAGCAGAGAAACACAATTTTCTGGTCAAAGGAATAAAACAGTATCTTAATAGAACTTCTTCAATTGCTACTGGTTAAAATCACCCATGTGAACTCAATCTTCCACGCTTCGGTGCAAGTGGAAGACAGAAAATATTGCATCTTAAGCATCCCATACCAGCCCTAAGTGCTGCTGGAACATACCCTTTTCAGAAGGCACAAAATGCATTTAAAAAATATTCCTGGCAGTCACCACGTCACAGTTAAGTACCTATTAGTGTATTTCCTGTTACGTTAAATAGTTTTCCTGTTATTAAGCAGCAAAGAGATCTCCCCAGGGACATGCCTAGAACATTGCACACCATTGTTTCAGGAACAGCCCAAGTGCAACCCAATGGAGACCATGTGAAAATGTCTTGCCAAGCTGAAAACAAAACAAGTAACAGGGCAGCCTCCAGCACTTTTATTAGCCACAAGATATAGGTCCCCACCCTTTGACAGGCACACCGTCCTTCCGCTGCTTGCTGACCACTCCTGGAAGTTAAGGGACTGCTCTTCCCAATGAATACTAACCAAACTGCCCAACTAAAGATCACTTGGCAAAGGCTGCCCCAGAGGTGCCAGTGCTCCCCTCAGGGAGTGACTGCTTGCCATGCCTGCTGTGGAGACCAAGCAGTTCCTGGGGAGGAGGTTCAAAACATTCATCACATCATTCTTTGCATTCAATGTTCCCTCAGTTCTCTTCTGTTTAAGCTAACAAACAACTACAAAGACAGCAGACTTATGTTTTTGCTTAATTGGCTGGTGGGAAGGGAGGGAGGGGGGGAAGAAGACTACAGAAGTTTTCTTGAGGAGCCAATACCTCAGGTAATTGTGTTGTTCACTGGGGCATACCCATAACTCACCACAAACACCAAAACTCATATGTGACATTAATCCCTATGAAAGATCTCTAACTACCAACACCTCTACTTGTGCCACCTAACAAATGCAGCAAGAAAACTACTTACTGCACATTACACATGCATCTTGTCTTCCTTGACCTTAAGTCCTAGCTGAGAGGTCCCTCCTGAGACACAGGAATACAGGTTTAGTAGGGTTATGCTGTTCATTTCATATTAGAACTTCTTTTTAAGTGGCAAAAAGTCTTAATCTGATAAGTGAGTTAAGCAGGTGGTAGACTGTACTGTAATATTTGTGGAAATAAAATTGAGCCTTTTTTTTCATATTGGTTATACAGTAAGCAGTCCATGCTTATGGCTAAGAAAACCAAACTTTTCTACCCTTCCGTCTTACTTAAGTAGAATAATTTGCAACTGGCTGTCTAAATAAGTTCACTCACTTTTCTGCTGGAAGCATTTCCAATATTCCTATTTTACTATTTCAAATATATAAAAAGGCTTAGCACAAAGTCTATTCTTGTAATAAGTATAAACATAACTTTTTTAATAATTTAAGTGCTTCTGATATTAACCATATTCACACACAGATAAAAATGAGGGCCACTGAAATACCTGGGAGTCTAAAAATATTATTAAAGAAGTCATTAAGGAGTATTATTTGCAACACTAACTTTTCTACTGAAGGACTGCTAGTTCTCTTTAAGAAAAGGATGAGCTTTCACTAAAAGAATTTCACCACAGATGTTCCCAGCTGTCCTGTTTCCTGCCTAGAAGTATTTCCACAACATCACATCCAAACTGTTTACATGAGCATCTTGAGGGAGAACCTTTACTTGCTATAAATGTATAACCATGACAAGAAGTAGTAAAAATAAATTTAACCAGGAGCTGAACACGGAACCAAGGGTTATTAGCACCCTTGCTATAACCAGCAAACATCAGGAAAGATTATACCAATGCAAAGTTCATAAATAGCAACTGTAAAGAAACACCTCAGCAAGATACACACCAGGTTATTTAAGGTGGGTTATTTTTACATTTGAGTGTGTGGACAACTACATTGAATAGGATTTAAAAAAAAAAAAAAAAAAAAAAAAGATTTAAAGATATAAGTTAACTGCTGATGCATTTATTTTTCAGAATATCAAATACTATTTTCTTATTTCTGTAGGACAGAGAACAGAAACAATACACCATGACCAGAAGAAGATAATAGGGAAGAGCATTGTTGGTGATACTGCTAATTGTAATTTAAATCATCAATTAATAATTCTGCAGCACTAGTTTACTATATTATCATGGTAAAAATAATTGCTTAACCTCCTCTTAAAAGTAAAATTTAATTCAATCAAATCTTTCTGACAACAACACTACTTCATTGGACCACAGACAGCAGATATGTTTGAAACACTGACATTTTTCGTAAAGGCATAATATCTATCAACTTTGGACCTATGTTTTTGCCATGCATCATACCACACAGGAATTAGATTTTTCTTTTTTTAAATAGTACTGCTTCATTACGTTACACTAAATTAACAGCCAATCCATAAACAGAAATTGTCATCTCTTGCCACTGATTGCAATCAGAGTGGTAAGCATGGTCCCAGTCCATTCAGTACTGCCTCCACAGTGCTTAACATATAATTATATTTGATTAATTGAAGATCCAAGAAATGTTTTTTGCCTTCCACATCTGAGTTTTCTGTGCCAATAAAGAAAGAACAGTAACACAAAACAGTGAGCCAACTGGCTGCAAATACTCAAAACATTGTGTTCTAGCACTGAAATTTCGTTATCTTTTTCCTCAAAAGAGCTATTGCTTTATGCCTTAGAAAGTTTAAATTAATAGAACTGAATAGGTTGTAAGGCTTTATTTGTCTGAATGCTGCAAGCCATTTCTACTAGGTAATGGATTCATTTGCACAAGCTGCAAAACTGGTAGAGGAAGCTTTTAAAAGTGTAAATCCAGCTCTACCACACTGGAAATCCCCCAAAGCAATTTAAAAGCTATTCAGGTTTTTAAGTGTAATTGTAGCTGCTTGCTTCTTCCAAACCCCAACCTACTTCTCACCAATAGAAGTTGCAGCCAGACCCTTTTCACCTGTTTGACATATCAAGTGAGAACAAATACACACTTGGAATACGCAATGATATTAGCCGAGGTAATTCGCTAGGTCTTTTATATTCACTCTCCAATTAACTATTCTTCTATGAAGTTGAGCTTGAAGCAGCAATTCTATTTTTCCTATGTTGACGAATACTTGAGACATCTTTCGCATATAGTTAATCTGTTTAAGAATAACAAAATCCAACATCACTCTCTACAGTGGAGCCAGAATAAAAAAGTTGCCATGTATCTGCTTTTCACAGCACTCCTTTCTCCAGAGTTGGTTTGGGTTTTTTTTGAGCACAGCTCCTCGTTTACATTCATTTTTGCTTTATTAAATATATGCGCAGTTTAATACTCATACTCATTTTATACTTATCAGAAATGCATCAATTACGTGAGACTTGCGTAGAGTACAAACTATACTTACAAACTCCAAAGCACAGAGCCCTGCTACCTAAAAATAAGAACCTCCATTTAGTTATCACCTGCATGTCTACTGAAGCTGTGACCTATTAAGACTGAAATCAAGCAAATCAGGCAGGTCATTTAGTATCCAGTCTTGAATAGATTAAGTCAGGAGTCATGTTCAATGGGAACATGATTAAGTCCAAAATCCCCCATGATGAATTGTTTCCAGCTATTCAACTACTTTTGCTGACAACAGATGAGCTGTCTATTTCTGAACTGTATTTTTCCTTGGTAGGTGACATATTTAACATACTGATCCTCTATCAAATCTCTACAGCAGACTTTTAGATTTAGAATACTTAGTAGAGTGTGTTTGGTATCTTTCTACAGTTTTGTATTAAACTGTAGTGTCAGACATGAATCAGTACTTCAGTTATTCTTGGGGGGGGGGGGCGGTGTGGATGCATATGAACAGTTAAGCAACTTGTGACACCTGAGGCTTTCAGAATCCTCTTTTACAAGCACTGCTGTGTGATGTGCAGAAGTAATTTCATAGTTTCCAATGTGATCTGAAGCAGGATTTGGGGAAGAGGTCGTATTTTTGAAAAGGATGTAATCTGCTCAGATAAACAGGTCTGCAATGTTTGCTTGTTGCTAGGAAGGCAGAAAGGAAATCTTTAAAACTGGTATTGCTGTAATTACATCAGTTACTACTTGTCCTCTGAGACACCTCTTATTTCCAAGGTAATAAGACAGTAACCAGGTTTAGTAAGCAACGGAAGTCACCAGAGAGATAAGAGCACCAAGTACAGTTTGCTTAGGGGCAGAAAAGAAGCAAGAAGGGCTGGATGAAAATGTTTTGAGACCAAACAGTTTACCACAAAAGCAACAGTACAGTTCAGTATACAGTCCTTGAAAAACTCGGAACAAAAGGCACAAGCGCTTTGACCTCCATTTGCAAAACTAGTTCCTTGTCTAGAATTTTATCTTTATGCAGAGGAAACACAAGTAATTCAAAATGATTACTTCGAATCATTCATAAAAGAATGTATTTCTCTGGCAGTTTATATGGCATCAGACAGAGATGATGATTTACTCTGTCACACCACTGATGCATGAAGAGTAAACGAGCACTGAGTTACTCTTCTGTAAAAATCCTTAACGGTTTGATAAAGGAAGCAAATGTTATATTTCATCACTGAAAGACACTAGTTCACACTTATATCTATCATGTTCATGCCATTGTGAAGTGCTGACATATTTGCAGCAGCTGCAACAAAAAAGTTTTACAAGTTACAGGATGAGTAAATAAAATATTTCCTGAAGCACTTCAGTGTTTTTGTTTTGCTGAAAAGGACACTCATATGCAGCTTACAATGCAGGTGTAGTACTAGTAGCTGAGAAAAATGACACTTCAATGTCTGCCTGCATTTAAAGGGAGAAGAAACTTCTGGATATGGTGACCTTGCTCTACACTGCTTCATACAGTGATGAACACAGACACAAGGCAACAAGCTGAATGACCTTAAGAAAACACTTCAAATTTTACTGCAAATTTCCTGTGGATTTATTTCATTCCTAGGAAAAAAGAATCTAATTTTATTTGGTTTGTCCTGAACAGGCTGTATACTTACACTGCAAGATATGTGAACTACTCCTGTTACTTTGACATCTCCACATGGAGAAGTAGTAAGCAGTACAAAGGCATTCCAGCTCAAGGATGCATTTCTCTATAAATGCAATCACTAACCTAGGCTAACTTAACTTCAGTTTAAACAACTGTACATCCAGCCATGCTACACACTGTGAAGAAACTGTGTCAGGGTGCTGCAAAATATCCTCAAGTCAGAATGAAATCTCAAGCGTGAGTACCACCTTCTTCCTTTCAATAGTGCTAATATCCTAAATTCACCAAGTTCCTGCATTGCAAACTGTCTGCTAGGACACAGTAACAGAAGAATCCAACTTGACCTGTGCTCTGGACTACTTTAAAACTCTACCTTTCAAAAACTGCCTTTAAGTATCTCAAGGATGCTCTCCAGTCATACAAGGTGGTTGGTCTATGCTGTTATGAAAGGGAGCTAAGGAAGAAATCCATAATACTGCTTATGAAGAGTGCAATCTACACCAAAACTGGAACTGAACGTTGCTTACATAACACTCATACATATTCACGTTCCTGCACAGAACCCAAAATTTTTCCAATTAGTCCTCCCCTTATTTGTTAATATAGTCACTGGTATATTCTATTCCTCACTGCTTATATGACCCTGCAAAGAAACCATGTCATTTTAATCCAGTTAAACCACTACAAGAAAAGATACTCATACTGGCACTGCAAAAAAACAAATATGGCTCCTCCTGGCATTTAACAAAAAAAAAAAAAAAAAAAAAAAGAACCTTTTACACTTGTAATATACATTGTCATCGCCTGATCTGCTGTTGCTGAGTTTTATGAAACCGAAATAATCGCTAACAAGCTTCAATGCATTCCACTGTTTCTAAAGCCACAGTATATCTATACATACTTGCACTCTCCACTACACAATATGACCTGGTTTTCAGATGCCCTACTTTTTTGGTATATTCAGCTCTAGCTAACCACTGGTCAGGTTTCTGCCAAGGCACTGACTTCCTCAACAAGACACACAGACAGCAAAACAGAAAGAGAAGACCATGCAAAAAACTCTCAAAGCTTTCAATGCTGTACCATTAGTGTGTACATACTGCGCATAGAGAAAACACACAGAAGGTCTATTCAGCACTTCTTATTTAGTGAAGTGCTGCTTTACTGGAACACAGGGCTAGCAATCTGTTTTACATGCTGTGTTTAACAGAGGCATCCTGCAGGCAGGTTTTGCTTTCACATCCACTCAAAGTAAAACCACAAATTAATTCTTATCATTGTAAAATTCCCTTGATATGTACACTGACATCTATTTTTATTTTTCAAAATTGTACACATTTCAGCAACAGTTAATGAACATTTGGAAGACTGAACATTATCTCCCCCTCTTCTCTTTTAGGATTTTTGTCCCTGGAAAATATGCTACATGGAAATTTCACATTATTAGTAACATCAAGGGTGTAGGTATACGCACAAAGACTCCTTCACGTAATGATTTTTAGCATCAAGGTATTTTAATCCTAGCTTAAAGCCATGCAAGCAACCTGCAAACAGAAGCCTGTATTACATTTGGCTAGTCTGTCTGTATTATGTTCATAACTGAATTTATCATCCAGGAAGAACTCAGAAACCGGATTTACTTTGCCAGGGGTAAGTAATGACAAGGCGAATGGTTTAAGCTGCTATGTGAAATGCCAGGACAGGAAGGAAAGCTGACTAATAGAACTGAACTCCAAAAAATAAAAGCAGAGGGTGGTGTTCAAGAGAGCAAGGAAATGTCTGAGAGGAAGAGCTTCTGCAAAACTAGTTTATGTAGCTGCCTGCTCCTCCCTAAGTAAAAGGCAAGAAAATTACAAATAGTGCAGTGGAGAAAAAGACTTATGTAATATGCAGACTGCCATAATTTTCTCTGGATGTCACATATCTTAGCTAAACCAAACAACTGCCATCCTCTGCCAAATCAACACATGTATGTCCTGAAGAAAGCTCAGCTTCCATAACCTTGTTTCCATTCCAGATACTTGCTCTATTTGCTTTACCTGCCACTGAATATGAAAATCAGGTCAAATGCAGCTGAGAATTTTGTGGTGTATTGTTTGTTGGTTTGGTCTTCTTTGCTGTTTTGGGGTTTGAGGGTTTTGGTTGAGGCTTTTCTAGGGGGTGGTTTGTGGTTTGTTTTTTTTAAATACATACACTTGTCTTGAATGTCTCTAAAACATACTTTTTAGGTTTGTATCGACCCAAGTAAGCATAAAAGTTTACTCGTTCTACTTGCAAATAAGACATATTTCACCTGACATGTATAATAACCAATATCTACATGTAAATATTAAAATATTTCTCACAGACAGAAAGCCACAGCATGACAACCTGTATTCATTCCACTTCCTTCCCAGTTTCGCCACTCCACGCTCAATCAAGGTATAGAAAAGAGAGGGCTCTCAGCAGATAAACATTAAAATGCTTAGATAAATATTTAATAGCATTGACTTCCTCATTCTATTTTTGGACTCATGGGAAGAACAAGCAAATTCCAGTACACAGAATAACCATCTTCCAAACAAGCAGCTCAGCACAGCTGTACTCACACACACAGAATAAGAAACTACTTTGCTCAAAAGTCAGACGTCTGTATGAAATTAAAAACTTTCATGCCCGGTACAGGTTTTATTTGCTAAAAATAAGCTGCTGTTGAAGTAAGATATTCCTTCAATACATGCTCTAATCATCATATTAAAAAACCCCACAAACCTGTATGAAATATAACAGTGCTCTTCTTGTAGCCAGAAGGTAGACGAATGTTTCTGAGCAACCCCTTTGCTGTCAGCCGTACACGCATGTTGGATAAGGAAAATTTCGGAGACCATAACATGTCTTCAGTGCAATTGGAAAACAAACAAGCAAGAAATAGCCTCCATGTACTGTCACATACTATGTTTTCAAATCAGTACTGGCATAAGTGGAGCAAATTTTGCTAAAGAAAACAGCCTTGAAGAAATAATCAAGTCTCCATTCCTTTGCTCTTATTCCTTATGCACACACAAGCAAAAAAAAAAAATTCAGTAAAAGCAGATATCCACAGTGTAAGTGCTGCTGGCAGCTTCTCCACACCAGATGTTGTGGAAACAAAGCTTGTCCTCAGAATAAAACCGACTCAGTGATTCAGAAAACCAACAGCCTCTGAATTGCATCACAGTGTTGATGCTTAATCTGCTATGGGACTCCGTGGGGCTGGGAGCTAGAAAAGGAGAAATGGGAGGAGGAGGGTGAGGAGGGAGGAGGAGGAGGAGGAGGAAAAAGTGGGTGGTCTCCCAGCTGAATATATATCATCCAGCAAAGTCACAAAACATTTAATTGTTCTTTGGAGACTGTTAGGGAGATTACTGAATATTTCTGGAGGCATATTTCAGCTCTCTCTGAGAATCCTTTCAGGGTGCTTTTTTTTTTTAAAAAAACAGTTTCTTGCAATTGACACGAATTTATCAAAGCAGATTTATCAGCTCATATTTTCTACCAGTTTCATTAAATAGCATGTCAACATTTAAAGTCTTAATAAAACTACAAACTTGTCTGTTCTCTAAGAACAATTCAGTATTTGAGATCTGCTTAAGGGAAATTATTTAGCTTGGCAGCTCAACACTGCAGATGCTTCCATTTATCAGAAGAGGACTAAGGAACCAGGCATCAACTTCACATTAAACCAGATCTCTGCCAACTGGGTTTTAAAGGCACCCAAACATTTTAGCAAACAAGCAGTGTTACAGGAATACCTTCAAAATACATGCTGTCTCCATATTTTAAAAAAATATACTTCTTACTATTTAATAAGCTCAAAAGTTTTGCATATTCCTTGGTCCCTTTCAGCTCCCACTGGCAAAACCAAAATGAAAAATAGAGATCAAAACTAGAAAATAGAGGAGTAACTGCTTTACAGAGATTACAGAGTGTCATGTTTTTCACCTATGACCATGACTACATACACGCTGCTAAGGCACTACAGACTTGCACTGGCCACATTCCTATGTAAAAAGAAACATGTCACTACTTTGCCCTCAGTCAGTAGCTGCCCTGCCAGGCAGCCATAGGCGCAGGGACCACCCAAGTATCTCTCAGTCATTGCAAGAGACAAGACAGTAACAGCTCATCCCTTCTTTTAGGTTGCTCAAAGAGCTGCCCTCCACAGCCTTTGTGTCTTTTTAGAGACACGATTAGGTACATTTCCATTGATTGATTGCTACCATTTCACCAAACCACAGCTAATGCTCTGTAGCACCTATCCATCTTAACAGTTTTTCCCATTCCAGAAACTATTAACCCAGCTTGCTCTGAAGCAGGTATAAGCCAAAGCAAACATCACACCGACAGGTCTCATCCCAGTGGTGCCTTACCTGTCCTCTCCTTACCATAAACCTATTATATTTTAACAGCACATCATGCTTGCTCAAGACATGTAACATTTTAAAGTCTCTAGTGCTTATTTACCACACCAGCTAGAACTAAAAATGGCATTTTGTTGCTTTATCTGTGTCTCCAGGTATCTCAAATATCACACAGGCCAACGGAGTGAGAATAAAACAGCTATTTTTAAGTAGAGCAAGAGAGCTGCAGCCCAGCATCAAGACAGTCAGACCCCTCCAGCCAGCCTTCATAGCGCACTGCAGGAGAAAAACACTGAATGTTTTATGATCATGTAGCAAAAAAATTAATTTCCCAGCACAGTGATGTACCACCAACTCTGAAGTACTACAGCACGTCTTCGGTCTGCACAAAACCATTCAAAGTAAGTACAAAGACAGTAAATTAGCTGTCTTGTTTGGTTCCCAGGGCAGCCTCTGCACAGAGCAGGGCATGCATGTCATTACTGCTATAAAATCCTCATCTAGTCCTTTAGTCTGAAGAGCTTTGGCAACTGCAATGTGTGTTCATCTGTCTTTCCGACAGCCTGCAGATGCAGACCCTTTCCTAATCCAGCACCACTATCAAAGACATGGCCTCCTTTCTGTGCTGGAAGATTATTACACTTGGAAACCACACTCAGTAGTAAGCCAGAAGGCTTCTTACAGCACATTACAGTAACCTTGCATATTAAGTGTAGTTCATTAGCCCATCCCTTCAAATATCAGATCAGCATTTCGAATCCTCTCTTAATGAAGGCATCTTGAGATTTTGACCTGGCCTACAGCCTGCCTTCCATTCAGCACCCAGCCGTAACAGGTTTTACCCTTCTGCCAAGGCACCCACAGCACCTCCCTTCTGTTTGCCTCCCGCCCTCATCAGCTCCCCAAGGGACAGACTGCTCCATGAAGTATATGTTCTCTCACCATCCCAATCTGACGCTCACAAAGATGGAAACAATCAAAAAAAACAGGTTAAAAAAAACCACCACCACACCAAAAACCCCACACCTATCAAGCAACCCACCTCCTCTCCCCACCCTTGCAGAAGGTAAAGAACTTCTGATCAGCCTGTAAAACCAGAGAATTTGAAGTATCCCCAGTAAAACCATAGCTTCCCTCCTAGGAACAGGAGCTAGAACAAAGAATCTCTAGAGGGCAAGAGTGATGTAACGAAACAGTCTGGAGACTCAGGAAGGAATGAATTACCAGGCAAAATACGAGCAGATAAAAGCTCTGTATGGACATGAAAGCCATTGTAGCAGAGGCCAAAACTCCTCTTGCAGAGAATACACAAATAATACTTTCACTGCCTTCTCTTTCCCACCCTTAGCTTGAGTGGAAATAAGCCATGAAGAAACAGATACATCATAGTATAGATTTTTCAAGAAAACTTCCGATTTGAGGAAAATTCCTTTGTAGCCTCTGGGGTTGGAGTCCTGCTAACCCCACAAACCTAAAACAAGTGTGCTTTATGCATAAGTAAGACCTGACAACACTAATAAGAAGCAATAGAGGTATGTCAGTCCCATCTAGCACCCAGTTCTGACAGCAGCCAATGAGAAGACTGTCCATCCATATGTGAATAGCTCCCAGCAGAGATTTAACTCACAGAGAGGTTCCTCCAATGTAGCTTTGCCAGAGATCTGCATTACACCATGGTACACTCCACCACAGTGGTGGCTGTGCATCCACCAGTGTTGTTTCCAAGCACTTCCAAGTCTATGCCTATACTCCTACAACCACCTAGTGCTTCGTGCCAGCAGGGTACAAAGCCAGGATGTAATCCATGGGATCCTAACACAGCATGCCAGGAACTTGCACTTTCTACATTTCATGCATAACATCAGGATCACAGAGAGGCCTTTTTCTATCCTGACATTGGATAAAGGAAATTAAAAACAGCACCAGAAAACAGCAGAATAAAATAGGAAGTGATACAAAGCCCAGAGAGAAGACCAAAGGACTGACATACATTATTTACTAGCACATTACTGCTGGCTTCCCTCCAACTTCAATGGCAAAACTGGCGAACAACATGAAGAAAGGGGCTCTATCCCATTATGACCATGTAATTCAGTCTGGGTTGCTAAACGTATCAATACCTGATGACATGATCAGATTGATGGTGGAGCTAGACCTATTTTAACCCTAGCAGATTTAGCATATCTGCCACTCCCTGGGAACCTTAGCAATATGACAAGAAAGGAGCAAAGGGCACTGGCACCGGTAGGCCCTTAAATGCAGCCTCATGAGGCCAAGTCTGCAGTATCTGTACATGTTCTGCTGTCTCTGTTTTTCTTTCCACATCCCACAATCACTAAGAAAGCTATCAGTAGAGGAAGTGTCTCATTGCAAAGAAATCTAAATCAGAGACTAGATCTTCAGATCTGAGAAGCTCATGTAGAGGACAACTGGCTCCTTGTTATAAGACAGCATGGGCAGTGCACAGCAGATGGATTTTACTGGCACACTTTAATTCCGTAAGAATGGAGTGGTGATTGCTATGCAAAGAAAGGTGTGAGAAGCAAGAACCTACCAAGAGCCAAAGGGTCATCTGTGTCCTCATTTTTGCTGCTGGAAAATGACTGTGCTCTCTCCACTTTCCTGTGACCACCCAGCTCCAACCCAGTGCTCCAGTTTAAAAAGCTAATCTTCCTGCAGGCAACAATACCCACTGCCACGCCAAATGCAGCTTGCACCTTTAGGACTTATTTTAAGCTTCAATCCTCACTTGAAGAAAAAAGCAAACTTCTTCCTACCTCAGAGCAGGCACTAAGAATTCTAAATAATTTAAGTTTCTTCTAGTACACAAAGCTTTTAACCATTATAAATTCATCAGCCTGTCAAACAGAAGGCGATGCTGCAGTGGATTTCCAGGCAAACAGCTACAGGAATCAGGCTGATGTCATACAAGAGTCATGGAATTTGCAGTGTCTGCACTCTTTCAGTATTGAGAATGGTAAAAAAATCCTGCAAGAATACTTTCATTTTAACTTAAGGGGGCAGCAAGTTATTTTCCATGTGTAGGATGTCCCTTCCAAAACGGCATTCTTGTTAGACTGCCTCAGTCAAAATCCTACAGTGCTTCAAAGAAAAAGTGTTACTTGACAACAGTGAATAATGTCACTAATATTAGGACAACATGCCTTAAAATATGTAGCTTCAATGACCTAGCCAGAGGTGTCAAAAAACCCCAACTGTCTCTGTGCTAGGGACTTTTGCTGCTCAGCAACAGGCTAGGTGTTTACATGAGTACTTTTGAGTCCAGGCCCCAAGGAACATAGAAAAAAATAAAAGCTTTACTTAAGGCCACATCTTACAGATCTATTAATTATTTATTCACATGATACTTAATGTGTTGTGCAACTGTTCTCCATCTGTGGCCTCAGAACAACCACCAGTACCCATACAGCCTCTACTGAAAAGCAACATTGCAATTAAGGACAACTTAGGCAAGTACATCCCCTAAGGTTCAACTGAAAAACCCAGGTTTAACTGAAGAGGGAAGGGACAAGAAGATAGTAGAGAGTGAACTAAGTTCCAGGATGGTATTTTCAAGGTGATGACATAATCCAGCACTGCACACAGCAACTCAGTTCAGAAAAACAAAATGAAAACAGTTTGCTACTGGTACATGACCCTGATGGTCCGACAAAGCTCTAGTCTCCTACAAAAATAAAAAATTGTCATCTTAATTACTGAAAAAAATAGTTAAAATTTAGGAGGTTTAAAATTAGTTTAGATGGAATAGTAATAAAAGCACCATCTCTGGCTAATCCCAACAATGAGGTCAAGAATTTCAAGCCATTAGGACAGACTTACATGCCAGAAAAGCCTTGGATTCCAGCTCCCAACATGGAAAAATTTTCTTTAAGCATCCCTTTGAGCTGACACAATCTGTGGATATCCATTTGAGCTGCTCCCTCTACTCATGCAGAGGCTGACCTAGTCAATATTTAGACAACTGTGACAAAAACACAGCTCTGTGTTCTTCTCTTGTGTGGCTTGCTATTATGAAACATCAAAATAAATACCATGGAAGGGAACTACAGACATTACTCCCAACAAAAGAATAAACACCACAGAAGTGGATTACAAACATTCCCTCCATAGAAAGTCTGCATACTTCTGTGTCGCCAAGAGTCTGCAGTATGGCTGTGAGAAGCTGCAGAGCAAGTTTCTTACAGAAGTTTGGAAGTAAATAATAACAAATATCTCTGAAATATCTAAATTCAAATCCAGAAAAATAGGTCCTTCCTTAAAATGATTAACAGAAGAAACAAACCTTGTAGTGTGAAAATCATTTTGGTTATGCTACAAAAGGCCTTAATGAATGATGCTCTGTTGTGTAAGGAAACCAATAGGACCCACATCAAGTTCTCATTGCTGGGGTTGTAATAATAATTCCAACATTTTCAGTCCACCGATTTGAGAAATTCCCAGCAGAATACCATCATTTGAACAGAGCTGCCCATGTGTTACTCCATAGCAAGCCTTGAGCTTTCAAAATACATTGATTTTTGTAAGGATATCTGTTGAAGGCACAGGGAACTGCTGATTTTCAGCATGGAACAAGAGACAACCTTCTCAAAGTATTAATTTTCAAAAGCTCAAGTTTGGAAAGAACACTAAGAACATCCATACAAATACACCGACAATTCCGTGAAGGGACCAATCTGGAATACATTAAGACGGTGTTGTCATGTCTCAGTTTCTTCCATCCTGTTCTCTATATCCTGACAAATATACTACCTCAGGAAAACATCATGTATTTTAAAAAACCCAAAACACTCAGAACAGATGACTGAGTTTAGGGTGGCATTCTCTGAACATTAGCATCAGTTGCTTCACTTCAAAGACTTCTGGAAGATAGCAGTCCCCACCCGTGGGATTAAATCCTTAGGTCCAGCTGCTGTATTATATTTGGTAATGCTGGAGAAAGCTGGACAAGAAAGTAAGAGCTATTGGTTTTCAAATGTTATTCCAGGTTTACAGATATCCCTTTAACTCTTCAAAAGAAAAATTATTGTATCTCCCTAATGAGTCCAGAAGAAACTCAAATTCACATAGATTTAGATTAATTCTGCATTTATTTATATAGAGGTGGCATAACAAAGACCTGCTTTTATAGTCAGTTAACATGTAATAGCTACACCACGTAAGAAGCTTTGCTGTCTGTTTATAAGAACATTACTTATTAGCCTGAAGGCATTCTAAGGCTAGATCCCATGAGACTATTAAATCATCCAGACAGTCCTCATAGTTCACATGGATGAAAAACAATTTTAAAAAAGACCATAGCTGGCTTTATATCACAGCTAGAGAGGCAACAAAGTAGTCCAGTGCACAGTACCAATATATCCAAAGTAAGTGTAAGCTTGATCATTTTGTTGCTTTTCAAGAGATAAAGGAAGAAGATGAATTTAAACTATTTAACTCCTAGAATTTCCAGTCTGTAGAATATTAACTATCTCCATTAAACTAATAATGAATCTAATCTTGTTTCTTCTTTACCTCACAGAGTTTATAAGATTTTTTTTTCAAAATTTCTAGGCGTTCCTTTTGGAGAAATGGATAAAGACAGAAAAATAGACTAACCCAACTTATTTACAAAAGCTGAAGCTCTTCACACAAGAGACCAAGAATTCAGTCTCAACACACATATATCAAAATTCCTGATTAGAACTAGTTAGAGATGCTACTTCTGCAATGTGGAATACCTGAACCAAAATCCTCCCTGCTTCAACAGGCATTCAAGCGCTGCTTTTTCTATGCCTGTAGTGCTTTAAGCACTGCACAAACTACTAGCTGTTAAAAAGCAGAATCTTTCATCTGGTTTTAACTTGACTGCAGAAGATAGCTAGTTTATTCCAGTGCAGAACAGGAAAGAGCTTTAAAACTTTAAAGATATTTACCCATCAAACTGGTTCCTGTATGATTCTTAAGGGAACTTATTTCCCACGAGCTGCAGAGTACAGTATTAGAAAATGCTGAAAGAAAAGCAGAGTTGGTTCAATTATGAGACAAGTTTTACTTCATGGAAAATTTCCACATCTTACCATAGAATGCCTTTTTTTAAATGGATACATGAAACTTAAAATTACTGTTTAGACAAAACAAATTGTTTGAAGACTGCCACGTAGAGCTCTGCAACATGTACTTTATCAGAATTGTTGGGGCAAGTTGAGGATTTTTTGTTTCATTTTTTAAATACAGTTTAAGACATCTGAGGTTTTTTAATATGAATGGACATTCTTCTCAACTGAAGAAAATTAATTTTACACTTAACCTTGCATTTGCAAAGTTGGGTACTAAAGAAAAATAATATCTGTCTATATTATCTAGGAACAATCCTTATAACAACATTTATGCTATACAGTAGGAAAAGTGTATTAAAAGTGAACACTAAGATAAAGTCATCAAAAAAGAATGCTCAAAGTGCCGAGACAGAAGCAGTCCACTCTGTTTTCTGCATGTTGCTAGCACCATAATGTATGCTAGAACGGACACCAAAAGAACTATCTTTCCTGCCTTGTTTTTAACTCAGGTGACTTCCCCAATCCTACCTGCTCTATGACCAACCAGATGAGCACTTATGTTCACCTACGCACGAGAATCTTTCTGAGTCTCCACACAAGAAGTATACTGCTTGAACAGTTTCTTCTACTACTTGCAAAACACTTTTGCAAAAAATGCAACCTCCCAAAAAAAAGAAAAATTTTTTTAAAAAAGAAACTTTTTTGAGCAGATGTGAAAGGAGAAATGGAGCCAATAATCCACTTGACCAGATATCCCTCTTCAGTAGGGTAACTTGCCATACCATGCAGAAGACTTCTGATGGTCAACTAGACAAAAGAATTCACTGAAGACTTAAATATTAGACACTCATAAGGATGTTCATCAGCTCTCAGAATTATATTATTCTCAATTTTTAAAGAACATTTACAAATTTTCATATAGTATCATGACAGATTTTGAAACGTTAGGGACTTTGTTGTTAAAAAAACACAAGCACGGTGAGATGTACGTTAATCCCTTGTTTTCCAGACATTGAAAGCATGTATTTTGAGGGTAACCTATTCTATCAGGGAATCTGCAACATAAAAAAAGATGTTTACCCTCTGTTTCCTCTGATTTTCAACAGTGATGACTGAGGCCATGAAAGAAAGGGTTGTTAACTGAACCTTAAAGTATGCCTCCATAAACATTTGAACCAGAGTATTGTGTTAGTAAAAGCAACCTATCCCAATGTAAGAGTTTGAGTGAGAAGCCAGCAGCCACCTTTAAAAACCTTATTCAAGAGACAGCTTCATGGACTCTTACATTTATATCTTATTTTTCCATTTGAGTTTGATCATCACTACTACTCACTTCTGCAATAATCCACCCAACTGAAGTTACGCCCTCCCCTAGTGTATACATTTTTTAAAACAAGCAGCCTTTTAACCTCTTTAAAAGGCCAAGACAACAGACTACCATCTTCCATGATGGAGTATATGCTGGTTTTGAATGAAGACTCTTATTTTCATGGTTTCTGTAGCCTATAGTAACTGATCCCACTATGTATGTTCCATCATAGTATGAAGAGATATGACATGTCATACTGTTCTTAATACTTTATAGGTATATCCTGCAGTTGCCCTAGTCTTCCTGACAACAGTGCTGTATCACAAGTGTAACTTATCTTCCATAATACACCATATGTCCCTTTCAGGGTCACTGTACAACAGAATAAAGCTTTCCAAGAAATATCTGCATGCTTTATTCCCAAAATGATAGCTTTACTTTTGGAACTGCCAAAAAGGCTATTTGTTTTTGCTTGGCTTACGTAGTACCAGGGATTATTGTCTTTTAACTTATACTTAACCTTCCATCAATAATGGACACATGAGATCCACTGCATATACACACAGCACTGTAATATACTGCACAGGTATCAGAAGTAGGTCACTGTTCCTACAGGGTTGGAAAAACAACTCAAAGAACTTTATGCATTTTTAGAGGCAGTTTTGCATCTAAATCAAAATTCTGCCTTAAGAGGCAACATTTTTAGTCATAGTTACATTAAGACATTACAGTAAGTGCACATTCTTCCTTTAAGTTAGCAAGTTAAGAAGTGTAATAAAACATATTATGCCCAAGAAGGTAATTTTCCCTAAGCAGTAAAGCCAGTGGTGAAGCAATATGCCACAGAACTTGTAGAAATTACTTGATCCATTGGAATATCACTCATCAAAAATACAGAATTCAAAAAACGGCCTTGTGAATACTTAAACACAAACAAAGAATGGACAGCTGCAAATAGATAAGCATCTCCAATTCTACAGGCATACTAACAGTAGTTGTGTCTGGCTTTGCATCATGGCTGTAAATTAATGGAAAATGGAAGAGCACAGTCAGAGAACAGAGATCATATACCAGAAATTCCTGCTATTTTTTCCATCCTTGAAGTAATGTCAAAAGCAACATTAACAACTCAGCTACACAATTAATGCATTAGTATGGTTATCAATTTATTACCAGAGTCCTGCCTCAAGAAACTAGTCCTGACTCTTCAGACATAGCACATGGGCAAGAAACAGAAGTGGGGCTGGACCTCCTCACTGAATGAGGCTGAAAACTGTAGAGTTAAATACAGCACCAAAATAAAAGAACAAAAGCTTTAGCTGTCTAAAAATCACCAGAACAAAGCTTCACTCTAATATGAAGGCCACTTAAAAAAAAAAAAAAGCAAGTCCCATTCTACATGGTACCAGCTGGCATTATTTCAGTTCATTTCAAAATAGATCATTTGTCTTTTCTTAATATGTAAGACATTGTACTCAGAACATCCAAGCAGCCACACAATATTTTATTCTGTTGTAAGAACTATCTGCAACTGTGAAGATGGGAGGGTGCGGGGAAGAAAAATCACCACCAACCTTTCTTAAAAAAGCAAAATACTCCATAAGAAAGCTTTGCATGCATAAACACCGAATTATACTAATGATCTGCATAAGTTAGAAGTGTATTAACTTCAAAGTCTAACATATCATCCACTTCTGGAAGCTGACTCAGTACTGGACAGTTCAGGTTTATTAAGACAAACACGGAAATACAGCTATTCAACTGGCAAAAGTATTATGCTAAAGAGCATTTGCTAAAGAATCACAAAGTATTACAGCCAACTTGGAGTTTATAGCAGTGTTTTTATAGCACTGAATATAATACTTCAAGGCTATGTGGCTATATTCTTTATTAGGTTGGAAAAGATGAATCACAAGAAAAATTACATTAAGCTAGTAAAAAGGGGAGGGAAGACTAATTACTTTTCTGCATGGAAAATACAGAGAGAGTGTCATGCTAAATTTAGGGGAAAATAAAGTTATATTTTAAGACTACCATAAGCAAGTGGAAGAGGAATTTAATTTGCTGTTTCTAGCCCAGAAATGGACTTTGATTAGCTCAGTTGCGGAAGCTCATGATAAGCAACAAAGCATTATGCTGCTAGCTGTATTACCCTCTACAGTTCTATATAAAACGACCACACATGAGCTCATGAAACTCACTGTCAGGCTATACCTAAACTAACATTAGTTCAGCCAATTATCAATAAAACAAACAGAATAAATAATTTGTGCAAAGTCTTAAGCTTGCTGTACAACAGAAGCCCTGACTCTTACCAGGAGATATTAAGCAAGGTACTTGGTTGTGGCATCTAAAGGCCGATGTCTGACAGGCTGTTGTCTTTTTGCCCTATTCCCACACTTGGTCACGATTAATATGCAGACATTTGACACCCCAAGAGAGTAAAAGGCAAGAGCACTAGACTAGCATTATGACTACAGGAAATTAAAAACATGCTGCCACAGTACCAGAGTTACAGGTCAGAACTGATTCACCCAGTAATTCCAGACTCAAACTTATAACATCTGCTTGGCTACAGCACCTCTTTCAGAAAGACATCTGCTATTCACTCAGGGGACAGAGAGCTTTCCAGTGATCTTCACTACCTTTCAACAAGGGCTTTTCAATGAGCAATTAATTACAAGCAGCTTTTAATTCAGCAAATACACACTGATGCTTGGGAAACTAATTTAGACTGCCAACTTCCTTGAAAAGACCTGGAAATCGCTGCAAGTAGAAACACCATCTTAAGACTCTTCTGTCTCCTGGCAGATAGAAACTAGCACCAGGTGTCCTGACTGGCATAAACACAAAAAACAAACCCAATATGAAGTCCTTAGAACTCTGCCAGATTTTGGAACACCATCTGCCACTTAATCAGCTGCCATACTTCCCCTTGCCATACAAGCAGACATACACATCAACACGCTCAGATAATTTCAACTTCTTATTCATCAAGTGTAGTCTGCAGTGATACACAGAGACAGCTGACACCAAAAGGGTATCTACCATGAAACTGCCAGACAAACCTGTTATTCTACACGAGTCTTCTATTTGTTTTTTTTTAATGCCACAACACAAGCTTTAATCATTACTTACCTCACTGTGGCTAAAAGCAAAAAATTCCATTCAAGTTTCATTGCCATACTTTTATTTGGTTACAGTCCAAACCTCCTTATGCTTCACTGGAGACAGAGTATGACAGCTAGTACAGACTGCATATTCTGGCTACCTAGCTGTTACAAGACAGGAAGTAGGAAAAAAAAAAACACAAACCCAAGACTTTTGTCCATATCTCTTGAAATTGAAGTCAGTGACGGTTTACAGAATTACCAGTTACAAAACTGTCCTTCCAAGGAAAGAACCAATATAAAGTATAAACCTAATTCAAGTTGTGCCACCAAAAAAATGTAAAAGTGTGTTCAGAAAACTCACCAGAACCCAAACAAGATAGGCTTTGGTGTCCATTTCTTCCAGGAGTACCTACAATGTACAGAAAAGGAAAAAAATAAAAAAAAAAAATTACACTTCAAGCCAGTAAGGGGCAGCGAGGGTGCCTTTTTTTCAGATTCTTTCCACATAAGCTCCTCTAACTTAACAATTTCAGAGTTTCTTTCCTGCGATGGCTGATAGCCCATTCAACAGCAAGATTTACCATTACCAGATTAAACTATTTGGAAAATGCGTAGTGAATTTCCAATACATTTTTCTTCTATTACAATTATCATATTCCATTTAAACCAGGCAGCACTGTTTCATTTTACTAATTCATAGAGGACCACAGATAATAAAAACTAGTCATCTATGTCACCTACATGCTCCAGTTATTTTATTTGTATAAAGGAGGTATAAATTAAAAGCACTCTCAAATGTGCTACCAATCAAGTTAGACAGAAATGAAAGCACTGAGAATGTTAATCTACCTTTACTATTGTAGAGTCATGTGAAAACTGACCAAAGAACCTCATTATTTCAAAGGATATTAATTAAATGAAAGCAATCTTTCAGACTGCTAGGTGTTAGTGCAGAAGTTTATAAATGGTCTGTTGACAACACCTATCAGCTTTCTTCAAGCTTTTAAATAGCATGTGATCCAATAGCAGGTACTTCAGTAGGAAACAACCTGTTCTGTACTGTTACTGTACTTGTTTCCGTCACCTTAGACATGCACATTGAAATTTGCTCCCAAAGTTAAAGTTTTGTCTTATAGAGCTCACATGAGGATTCAGATCTATTCTTTTTACTCACTCAGGTAAAAATTACTTACTTTAATTGCAAATTAAAAGATAAAATAAGCATCTGCTACAGAAACCTAAAGTGGAGTAAATATTATCCTCAAAAGCCAAAGCTGATCAGCACAGTCTCACAAGAATCTTGCTTAAATTAAACACAAACTTGGGAAATCTTGTCTGGGTTGTGTCTTGCAAGTATACGATCTTATCAGCAGATGACAGAACATCATTTAACAGACATTGTCAAGTATCTTGAGTCCTCATGGGATGCAAGTTTCAAGTAGATCATGGACAATGAATGCCCCGATTTTTTCCCCTCTGATAAAACAAATACATATGGAACACTTTGCAGAGCCAGTCTCCAATACAATGAACTACAAGGAAAAAGAGCAGACCAATGACCTCAATTACTCTGAAGTCATAAGGCATATCTGCTCTTTCTCAAGACAGAGGGATTTAAGAATGTAAGTGAAAAATTCACTGTACCCAACAGCTGATTACCTCTAGCCTCACTGACTTTCCTTGCTGAGTGGAGTGGCCCAGATGATTTTGGTATGCACTGGATCAGTGAAGCAGACCTGGCCTTGGCTCCTAGAAGTACAAGCTTAGATCAGGTTTAAAGTACAACTATGCCAGCAATTAAAGATATGCCTAACATTACATAGTTAAGTGTGAGATGCGTAAATCTACTCAAACAAACCGAAAAAAGAAGCATCTTGTAGAAAATTTAAGCTGTATTTTAAAACTTAGTTTTAAGAGAACTCACATTGGAAGAAATAAAAGGTTAGTTTTATTAAAGCTTCTAAGCAGAAAAAAAACGTTAGCAAAGCACTTTAGCACAATGATCAAATTACTTAAGTCTCAAAACAGAGGCGAATACAATACAGCTACAGAAACATTGGCTGAAAGGGACTCTGAGTGGGAGGCTGGGCAGCATGGCCATCACCAAGACAAGATCAGTTGACCGTGCTTTTGTTTAGCCAGGCCTTGTAAACCTCCACAAAGGGAGGCTCTATCGCCCCACTAGGCAATGCTGCATCTCCCACTCCAGAATTTGCAATTATTTCCCACTGCCACATCATTTGGTACTACTGAGAAGAGTCTGGCACCATCACCTTTATACCTATGCTTTTCAAGTTATTGCAGACTGAGAATATCTCCTCTTACTCTCCTTTATGCCTGACTACACCAGCTCAACTACCTCAACCTCACAGGTCACGTGTTGAGAGACCCTAACCATCATCTTAAGTTTCCAGTTGACCTTTCCAGTTTCAAAACAACCCTTTTGAACTGGGAAAGCCCCAAAACAGTCCAAGTAACACTGAGCTGGGGGAATTATACTAGCATCTTCTGTTCACACTGCTCCAACAGGAGCTGACGGCACACTTATAGCACCCAGGTCACTGAAGATGTCGAGGAATGCATAACTGTGTCACATGTGTTGGACCCCAACAGAAAGCATCAGCTTGTGAGACACCCATATAATTTGTTTCAAAATTCTTTACAGTTTGTGGCAAATTCTGTTTCTTTTCATTGTTTACCATTTTAAAGCATGTCATTATAGCATGACATTTGGCAGGCATCTCTTCTATTTATTCTCAGTTATGTCAGATACCAGCTTAAAACTAAGCCTAAAGCCAAAGCATGGTATTGAATTAGGTTTATCCAATTACAATAACCAGCTCACCACAAAGGTGGTCAGAAACAAGCTGATTATAACTACGATTTAGGAGAGAGACAGCAAGCTTATTTATCTGCTCCCATTATGCCTTTAATTTTGGCCAGAGTCAACTCCTTAGTTGTTAACTGCAGTTTATGGCTTGAGTAGTAAAGCACTGTTGGCTGATAAAGGGGTCCTGGCTTGAACAGGAACCTGAATAGTGTTTAGTACAAAGCCAGAAAGTAAATTTAAATTATGTTTCTTTTTGCACTAAATAATGAAGCACAATTGTCTTGTCTGTTAAAAGTTGGAGCAGACCTCTGCTTCCACTTCAGCCAGTAAGATCAAGAAAAATCAGCATGAAGAGCTAAGCTGTTTCTGGGACTCTTCCCTTGGAAAGATGAAACAATATCATTCATCTACAAAAGAAGATACTTCATCTAATAATACCTTATTCAAAAAAATATCCCCATCCCCCAAGGTCCTTTCTGTCCTGAAAGGGGTGAAGGTAATGCAAGGTCTACATGAGGACAAGGACAACCATACACTCAGGATTAATTCAGGGTATGTCTACCCTGCAGATCACCAGCAGCCACAGAGTCTGTCTCTGAGCTTTTTTTAACAGAACAATCTTCTTATTAAAACAATGTAAATCCCCCACATGATTACACCTGCCACACAGCAAAGTGCATTTAGTCCCTGTGCCATGCAAACCTTAGCACAAACTTGAGCATAGGAGGTTCCATCTAAACATGAGGAGGAACGTCTTTAATTTGAGGGTGGCAGAGAGTGAAGGACATTTTAGCCTTCCTATGGAAGTTAACAAAACTCAAAGCACCACTGATGTGATTTTACTGTCTGGCGGTATTTTTTGAGACCACTGTTTAATAAACACTGCTTCAGTGGGTAGCCACCTGCAAAAGGTATGGTACCAGAACAGTAGTAACTGTAGTTTCACTCTATCTACAAACAGACTCATATACCTTTTGGAGTTGACTTCAACGAGTGTAATCTAGGTCTTGGTACTGCTTTCAAAGGCACAGATCCTGAAGTACCATTCTGACATGCTGGTTTTGAAGGCCGTTCTCCATTCTTGATGATGGCTGTGGCACTTGCAGCTGCAACAAAGAACAACAAAAGAATTTTCTCTAGGCAGCATTTACTTTGGGGAAAAATAAATCCTAAGACAAGCCTGTGTTACCCAATGCTAAAATTAGAGAGAAACATAAGTTGGAATGAAAACGTTATGACCATCTCTGATATCCTGTCAACTCCTCCTGTCCTGGTGGAACACAACAACACATGTGAGCCCACCTGCATTCACCAGCCACCCAGCAGGTTTTAAGAAAGGTTCCTGTAGTCTCCATCCATAATGGTGACCTCCTCAGCAACAGCAGACCTCAGAAGACCATCCCACCCCAAGAAAGAAATGAAGTCACACAGCAAAATACTCCCTGCAAAAACAAATGGACAGACCCAAACTGGGAAAGGCAGGACAATAAGCAATTGCTACCTCATGTCAGAATCAGGTTTTCAATTAACAGGGCAGTTACTATGGAAGATGTTTTGTTCCATTTCAAGGGAATATGATAGAGGTTTGGGCTTGTCACCATGAAAATTTTTCCTTGAAAAAAAAAAGAGAACTGAGATTTGGAGAAAACATTGTCATATTTTCCCAGAAAAAAAAAATATAAAAGTACTTCTAAAGTAAGTATAGATTGAATGCATCTTGGTGCAGGTACTAAAAAAAAAATCACATATACTCAAAGAGTAAGAAATAGACATATTTTTTGCATGTCTCTGGTAAATTCAAAGTCATACTTGAAATAGTTCGCCACACTGTTGCTTTTTTCTCTAGTCATTAAAAAAAAAAAAGGAGGGGGATGGGGGAGAGGATCATATAATATTAGGTTTGCCTCAGATCAGTGTTTTAAAGAGGTTTATTTACTTTTTTTAAAGGTAATGTGAATTGCATATCTAATATTGTTCATTGATAGATGTAACATAGTCTTGGAATTATTTTAGTGTCATTAAATGTACTAGCATAAGCCATGCAAGTTTACTGTTTCAAAAAGATGCTTTTTGGGCCATTAGTCACTCTCATTTTCAACCACAGAAAGAGGGACAGGGCTGCTTTCCCTTTTACTTCAGTTACATATGTTTCTAATCTTTTTTTTTTTTAAATAAAGCTGGAGCAACTCTAAAGGCACAAAAGCTAAATATCTGCAAAAGATATATAGATGAGAAGATCTGCATGACACAACAACACAGGTATTCTGCTGGAATCTGACCCTGACCAACATCAGGTGATTCAAACCAATTTGCTTTAGTAAAGCATGAGTTCTGAAGCAGCCCTTCACTTTCTCTGTAAATCACTAAATTAAGAAATTTTGCTCAGAGTTCATTGCAAGCAGCTGACAACTGCCAACAAACTGCTGGGCTACTTTCTTCTAAATCAGAAGCTTGTCATCGAAGTAACACTTTGGATAAGTGAGCACACTCGCGATGTGGGAATAGTTAGGGCACTGTTTTGTCCTATTAGAAGCTCTGGAGTACGCTAGCCAGGTTGCACGCACAAAAAGTCAAATTTGCAGTTTAGTCACTATATGATTCACAGATGGTTATTCATAGGAGTAGCCACTGCAGTCTTGATGAAAGATGGACAGGTACGAAGTGATCTCACCCCAGTGAAGATCTACTCAACTCATTAAAAGAATTTTAGTGAAGTATTGACAGTAGAGAAACACAGCTCCAGGTCAATTGCTAGGATCAGCTTTTGTTAACTTCTGAAACACTATGTCCTTTACATGCAATTATTCTAATGCAATTCAAATTTGGATTCTTGTTCTTAACCTCAGAGTTTAAACATTTCAGTATGTTCAAATGTTTCAGCTCAGCACTGAAATTGAGAAGATTACTGTTAAAATTGATCTTTCAATGCTCAAACTGACAACTTGCATGCAAAACATGCTTTATTAACAATAGCATTTCAAACTTCCATGATTTTGAAACTTCTCAAATAGCAAGTCTTTTTAAAGAATCCTAAAACTCAAGTGCTCATTAGACAAAAAAACCCAATGCTGCCACAGGGAATTACCAATGCAAGGATATCCCATAACAAGGGGCTGAGCTGACACAGCAGGAGAAATGCTCTTTTGTAATTTTTTTCTCCCCTAACAAAACACAAACTCCTTCAACAAAACAATCCAAGCGACTTTGTCAATTTAATACTGTTGACAGGACCACAATAGTTTGTCATAAGTTTCATGACACTCAAAGCAGAAACCTCCCATCTTGATCTTTGTGTGTCCTACCAATCTAATAAAAACATTTCTGGTTTACAAATACAGATATTTTGTTTCCTGACATTACTGTATAGTGGATTAAAGGAAAGAATAAAAAATAAGAGCACCACTGTACTCTAATATTGAGTACGAAGTAAATTCACTAGTTCTTTCCAATTTAATTTAAAGTCATAAAAATTTCACTTTACTAACATATGAATTGTAACCTAAACTCATTATACTCACAAATCCTGATCATTAGACTTAAATCATTCTCATCAAGTGTAAGAAATTAACTAAAGAAAAATCACCTCACAGAAAATCAGCAAGTCAAAACACTGCACACTTACCAACCTCCACAAAACAAAAGACATGCTTTAAAATAGAAATAAAAAGGAATGCAACCTACTTCTTTTCCCAGTAAACGTGGCTAACAAAGGAATAATACAAAAGCTGTAAGATCCCACTACCAGCAGTGTCAGTAAGGTAATATCATAGTGGCTTCCTGAGTCAGTCGGTGGTGTTAGTGTAGAATTGATGAAAATAATAGGAGAAAAATTAGTTTCCGTGCAACTGCGGAGTCCTCCTGGCATAGTCATTTAAAAAAAAGATCAAAGCAAGCTTAGAGCCAACGAGACCGCAGCCATGTTCAACCTCTCATATTGCTCCTGCTTGCTCGTTGTGAATCGGAGCAGAAAAAATTGTAAGCTTGAAGGCAGTGGACAAAACAGACTAAACCAGCTAGCAAATCAAGCTAAATAAGGAGTCATCTGTTTGGATACGTAATCTGAATACACTTCTTTGTTATGAAGCGATGACCCTTTCCTTTGTTACATGAAGGATTAAACTGAAGAGAGGACAAAGCTGCTTAGGAATTCCAGATACAGTCCTAAACCTGAACAGCAAAAGTCAACATGGCTGTCACGGTAACAGAACCGACCTGATGACACAGGAACATGGACTGCATATTCTATTACACATAATCTTATTCCTTTGAGGAATACGTGAGGTCTTAGTTTTTTAATGAAGGTACTACAGGGAAAAAAAGAACAAGAGAAAATTTAGTTATATATACATATATATATATATGTATGTATGCATATGCGCATACATAAGCTATAGACATATGTTAAATCAAAATTCTCTTTTTCAGTCCATTGAAGACAGACTTAAATGACATCTGGCACAAAGGAAAGGCCTTTGCCCAGTCTCCAAGATATAACAGATGATGTGATAGTAACAGAATACTTGAATGCACTCATTTGAACACATATAGGTGGGAATACTGATACATCTGACAGTCAGTTGTGTGTTATTTCTTTCATATTTTTGCCCCTAGAACTCCTACAGCTGCTAGTACAGACCCTTTGTAGTGCTTCAAATCAAAGCTAGTTCTGTTTTTTTAATCTCTAATCAAGTTGGATTTGTTCCAGATCACACACCAATGCTCACAGTTACCTTAGAAATTATAGAAGTCTACCCATGCAAAGTCTTACCTTTTAAAAGCAGTTTCACTCACCTGCTTCTGATCTGATCTACGCATTTTGTCTTAAAACTCTGACAGCAGATACAATATAGTTCAAAAAGAGCATTTAGTATAAAAAAAATGCTATGACAGGTAATCCACTCACACTGTTCAGACCTATTTCTCATTATACCATATGTAAACCTAAGCAAAGTTTTGCTCAAGAAGACCCTCTGGTTTTGTAATGTTTCAGGACAGAAGAGGAGCTGTACCAAAACCTTTACTCATCAAACCAAAATCCTAGGCTCAAAGCTCCTGCAGTTGGCATGTCTCAACAAGAAAAGTTGTAAGGTAAGGGGCAAAAAAAGTAAGACAGAACTAATACTAAGTAGTGTAAAGAGAATTAACACAACCCTTCGTCAGACAGGACTCCCTTCAGCAGGATTTCTTCAACAAGCCCAGAACCCTGGCAGATACTTACAATTGCTGCTGAAAAGACTTCGCTCGCTCTGAGTGCTGCTGACTGATGAGATGCTAGGTGTTCTTTCAAGCACTGATCTTTTGACAGGCACTTTGGATTTGGCAAGTGATTTACCAGGGCTAGCCCAGGAGGCTGGAGAATTTTTCAGAGAGGCACGCCGCTCCCTTGGCAAAGATCCTATACCTGTCAATTGGGGGGGAAAGGGAGGGAGAGAAAAGAACAAAAGGAGTTGGAAAGAAGCTTAAACAATTGCTTCTTCTACCTATATGCCTACAACTAAGAAATTTACACATTAAAAAAAATATATGTAAAAAGGCTTAATCTACCTCATATTGACATGGCAAAAAACATTGTAACGCAGAAAAAACAGTTCTAAGGATTTAAAGGATCCTGCTTTACCTGCATATGGACCTCAGGAACAAGTCAAGAGCTTTACAGACTGGCCTTCAAGGCAGACTTTTACATGCACAAGAAGTCTTTCTTAGCATTCTCCTACCTCTGTGTATTATGGTTAGCTGTACTGGTGATGCCAGGAAAATATAACCTCTGGCCCAAAGACAATCCAAGAAAGGTTCTTTTGCTTGTCCCCACCCCCAAAACAAAGACTTCTCCTCCCTGCATCTGACAGAGCACTCAAACAATATCCTTGCAGGTACAAACACAGCACAAGAGTATCAAGTTGTGTTGTACTTGCATAATACACTGAAAACTGAAGTTCTGCAGAACTAGTTGAACAGCACTGGAACCTGGAACCAAGTTCTTAATGACCAACTGGTGCAGACACATTTTTGCATTAATTGCTGTTTTCATTTGAGCTTGCTGAATACAAATGCCCAATAGCTAAGTTAATGAAATAGGAAGAGTATCTAAATAGGAGACTGGTATGCCATCTTCAGACAGGAGCTTTACTCTTGTACTACTACCACAGTGGTTCAAAAGAAGTTATGTACACACAGACTTGTCTTGCCAGCACTGAGCTGACTCCTGTCAGCTCTGAGGTCACGATCTTTATACAGTCCTCTGAATAACCACAGGAAAAAAGTTTTCATTTTTGCACAAAACCAAAAATAGAAACATGGAAGATAATATATTTTTTTAAATGTAAGTCTTTGTTATTTATTATAACAAAAGATATTTTTCAGATATATCATAACTTCTGATGTCATTGCCATTTTTAAGTCTGACAGACGTAGTTTAGCCTACTTGAAAGGGACAACTACTGTGCTTCAGACCTGAGTTAGAATAATCAAAGTTTCTATTTAAAGGGAACATCCTCTCTTTATTCTTGTCACTATAAAACACATTTCAATTTTGCTTAGTTTATGCAAGAGACTGTTGAAATATGAAAAAATTAGCTAGCAGTTCCACTTTATTCAACATCAGTTTTGCTATAGGATCTCCACACTTAAATACCAGTAACCGAGGAACCACCAGTATGCACTAAGAACAAGAAAGCACGACATTAAGTGGATTGCATTACAATTTCAGCAAGAAAAACTCTTATGCTCAATGTCTGCTTTTCAACAGTAGGTGGTGTGACAGGCTTAGATAACTTGTCTCAAAATATCCTGTGACGTACACAAAAAAAAAGGAACAGCTCTAATAAAGGAAGGTATGTCTAAGTTATTTGCCTCAGTTCAACTCAAAAAGAAACCCTATATACAACGTACGCTGAACGTGCATTAGGATATTATATAATACTGGTCACTGAATATAACACGCAAGCTTCAATGAGTCATTAAACATGCTTTATGTCAGACTTGTCTTTGAAGGTGTACTTTTACTACTTGTTTGGCACTACACAGAATATGTACATGTATATGGTTTTACTGTACTCTGGTATTAAATCTCCTAGACATATTTTAAGTTACTGCAATGGACACTTGAATATATCCAACTCACTAAAGAGCATCCAACGTTTGTTGTGCCATAAGACGACCACAAACCACAAGCTCACACTTGTTGAAAACACTTCTGAAACAGTACTCCAGGCAACATATCTGAAATAATTTGTGTTTGAACAAAAGGAAAAAAATAATTTCTGTGACATATGAACTTCATACCACAAAACTGACAGCTCTGTAAAGCTTTTCACGTTGTTTTCTAAAAATCTTATTTCATTAATGGCTCAACATACCAGAAAAGTAATCAAACAAGCCCCACTCTCTCAAAAATAGACAAAGGGTTGCTGTACAAACACTGCATGTTTAGTTTGTATGACTTAGCTAAAGCCTGACATTTCAAAAGGCAGGCAGAGGAACAAATGGAGCTGATAAGCTGCATTTTACTGGTTACAGATGAGGGTAGCATGCTTGATTGCTGTTGTGCTAGACTCATTTATCCAGTTCAAAAGGCACAGGAATGAAATCCTGTTTTCTTCATAGTGACTTACATTCAAGAGAGGTCAAGGCAAACAAACATGTGAACACTCAGTCTCTTCTTGTACAGTATGTTCCCTATATATGATTTGCAGCCAGCCTGGCTTCTCTGCAGACACTAGAACATGGCAGTGCTCTAAACACACTGTGAACTCAGACCCCTTCAGCAAGCACAGCAAGCTCTAGGATGTCCAGTTTCCGAAACACATCAGAACAGCTGCTATTTTCTTAATTCTTCTACTGCTCTCTACTTTCCTGTAAGGCTTCTATTAAAGTAATTACTCAATCACTTAGATACATTTTACAAAAGTCCAGCTGGAGGGAAAATTTCTTCTAAGTCATGACACAAGATCATTAAGTAACTACTCTAGGTGTTACTTGAACTAACAACAACGGGCTTACAAGATATTTTTATAAGTACCATTCCCTAGGAAAGGAGTCACACAGAATTAAATGCAAAGGTTTTGAAGACAGAAGCAGGAAGATACAGTATATAAACAAAAGTACTGAAAACAAGCACAAACCCAGCATATTTAGTGAAACATTATTATAAAGAAAACAAGCAATAGCATCAAAGTAACAGGCTTTCATCAGTTATTTAATCTAGTCACTGAAGTGGAATACTAGAAATATCACATTCTTCTACAGTGAAGTAATGAGTTGGCAATTCTTTAGAAAAAGAAGTCTCTATGCAACAACCACATTACTTGAAGTATGTTAAAGTCATTCTTGTATTGGAATGGAAATAAGCAAAGAACTAAGCTCATTTTTCAAGAGGCTATGAAGTCAGATTTCATATCCTTACTCAAATAATCACCCTCTCACATGAATCCCTCATAGGCTGTTATTGTCAAGAATAAATTAAGGCTTCCTTTAAACAGTACTGGAGCCTAAAAATAATCAAATTGAGAGAATAAACATAAGCTAGTAGTGGTGAACTTGGGCATTTGTTGACACCAGGCAGACTGAAGTTGAATATATATTCACCATTTCTGATATTTAATGTCCACTGTTTCACACCATATCGATACATTCCACATCAAGAACTGAGCACAGAGCAACTGGCATTCATGGAGCTATGACACCTGAAAATGAATGGTTGGAAGCCTTTCCTGAACAGAAATTTAGGGCAGACTAAATGCAAAAGGAGTCTTTGGAAGGATGTTTTTGTTGATGCTTTTGTTTAACACTAAAGCTAGCAGCAACAGTTGGTTTGGCCTTTTATTTCCTTATCTCTTGAATATGTTGAATTTTGGATTTTTTTCTTATGCTTTTCTGATTTTTCTTGCAAGTTTAAAAATCCAGAGGGCTCCATTTTAGAAGTGCCTAACTTCTTGGGTTTTTAAAAATATAATTTTAAATATAGTGAGAAAGCCCAGTCTAAGGCTACAGTACAAAGTCTTTATACAACAAGGAGAGTAAACCTTCAAGAAAACATGCTATTTTTTGGCAGCTATTGAAAGGCTCGAGTAAATAATGGAAAAACAAACTGGACTTTGGTATTGTTTCCAGCAGACCAATCTTAACATAGCTGTAAGCACGCTTATGGTTGCTATTTTGTGCACTGTAAAGCAGTAGCAATACTACCAGATTTCTGATGACTGCAAGCTTCCCAGGTTGCCTGGTATTGCTGAATGGCTAATTAGTTATATTATGCTCTACATGTATCAGTGTTTCTTTGAGGAATAAAGAGTGGTTACTGCACGTTTAATAATTCTGCCAAAGATCTACAGATAACCTTTCTCTCCCTTTTAAAGTCTCAAATTACTACCAAAATTACCAAAGAAAAGGCAGGACACAGTTATGTTATGTTGCTAGTAATGTCTGAACTGCTAAACATAAACATGCATAAAGACAGGGAATGTTAAGTTACTGCTGGGTCTTGAAATGTTTACATGAGAGATTTTTTGTTTAGGGGATAACTGCTGGTCAGAGAACAGTTTACATATTAAGGCAAGACTTGACTCCCCATGTGATGCAGACCTCCACAGGATTGTTCCCATTCACCTACAGTCCTTAGGAGAGTGCTCCTGTTTGGCACCGGTTTCTTTGAGAAGGCAAAGATTCCTATTTCTCCCCTCCTTTGCCTCCACCTTGAGAGAATTCAGAACTAACCAGTACAGGTGAAGAGTTATTTGAAGACGCATCAGCATGTCCTTGCAAGTAAATGACTAGGTACCAAGAAATTCCCCTGCAGGGAAGTGGTGCACACCTCACTCCTAAAAGGAGAATATTCTGATAGAGCCATCCACATTTCTAACAGCATTGATCATGGCCTGCTAGCATCAGCCTCTGCAAGTATGATCACGTTTCTTGCTGCAGGTATAACACATTAAAACCCCGATGTGGCTAGTCATAAATCACCTGTAAAAAGTCTGGGAACATTCGTGAAAACTCAGTTCCCCAAGTATGGTCACTGATGGCACCAGAAACAATGCTGACAGGATTAAATGCTCCCCTTCTGGAAACTGGAAGTCAACAGAATAACAGAAATACCATAGACCTTGGAATAAAGACCACTTAAGCTCATCTTCAAAAGTTGCAACACACCCCCCCCACCTTCTTCCTCTACCCCCAAAAAATTCAGAGGACCACACCTAAGGCTACCAAACCAGAGATAAATCAATCAACTTGCTTTGAAATCATTCATTGTAACAGACCCCATATTACCTCACAAACAAAAAACTGCTTTTACTCATTTCTCATGGTCTGTTTGACTCACAAAAATAAATAGTAAATAATTTATTCCAAATGGGTGTTTATGGTGAACTCTTATGTACAGCATGCAAAACATGAGTAGTGTCTATCCCATACTGAGAGCTCCTTGTTAACAAAGTGTAACAAAAGAAAACAGGTGTCCAAATTAAAGGAAGTTTTCAGGCAGCAAAGGCAGGCAAAGCTAAAAACAAATTGAGCGTACTGAGTTCTGATGGCATTACTTCACGGCTCCTTTCTGACTTCAAAATGTGAGTTGACCATTCTGTATCTGAATGACCAATACCTGGGGCAGAAGCTTAGAAATCGACACCCAAAGCAGAAGGCCATACACACTGCTCCAGGCAGCTTCCAGCAAGCCATTCCTGTAGAGGATGGCCAGGAAGCAAGGGCAAAGTGGAGTAGAAACATTATCAGGGAAGTCCAGCTCAAGCAATCAGAGATGTCAAGAGGCAGAAGGAACGACTTGAAAAGTGCCTAATCCCTCACAACTAACACCGATTCCTGAACTCTCACAAACTAATCAGTTGGACAAAAGTCCTTTCAGATACCTAATGTAAGTTATTTCTCACTTTATACTGCAAATTAAAAGAGAACTGGTTATGGAAACAGTCACTACACAGTAGAGCTCTCTGGGTGAAGATGACCAAAGAGGGATGTTAGACAAACTGTATGTCATACCACAGACACATCTTATGCTCCATGGAGACCCATACATAGGTCCTCTCCTTCCCACACCTCTGAAGGCGAACACAGGAGTTTTAAGTCCACTTTTAATATAGGCTTTAATTACTATAATGAAGCACTACACATATATTAAAGGAAGGGGAAAAAAAGATCAAATAATGTGGATTCAGGGACAAATATTATAAGGACAAATAATTATGTTGGATAAACTAGCATATGACAAACTTGCTTTTAGGATTCATTAAAAAAGCTGGATGTTCTGCAAAAGCAAAAAAAAAAAAAAAGCCAACCAAAAAAAGACTGGTTGAAACTAAATTTTAAGCCTTATTTATGGACTCTGATGTGTTTCAGATTTGTTCATGAGAAAGTACGCGGATATCCTTACAAGTGACTCTCCAGTCCAGCATTTTGAGGAAGTCCTGATGGTTTCAGGCCAGAAAACCTGGAAGTTATGTTTAAAATACTTGGTTTCCTCTTGGCAGCATCTTAATCCAACTTTGAAGAGCCACCTGATACATAGCAGGAATGATACAAGCAGAAAAGTGATTTGCAGTAGCCATGTTTGGTTTAGCTCCTGGTTCAGTGTCAGAACACAGACTCAAGATTGTGGGAACGCTTGCTGAAATTGTTTTGGTTCTGCTTCACTAGTATTGTGAAAGGCTACACCAGAGTCCTGAATTACCAAGTTTATGTATGTTTCCAGCTGTACAAAAGCCCACTGAAACAGTTTGGTTTCAAATTTCCATCTGAAAAGCCTTTTTTTGTGCAATAAATAGCAACAACATTGAATACTGAACACTGTTCATCTGTTATGGCCTGTTCTGGTTTTAACTTTGGAAGCTTCTCCGAATTACACATTTAAGATCAAGCCAAAAAGCAGTAAAAGGAATTTAGCAATTATGAATGAACCAGAAAACCAATATTTCAAAGTATTGTTAACATTTTTTTGGTCTAATGCAGCTTAAACATGTTTGCTGTAGCATATGGGGCATTATTTTTCCTGAGCTTCAGTTGGTTGCAATAAAAACCAGGAAAGTCCCTCAATATGATCAAGGAAAAGGTCTCATTTGGACAAAATCTTCAACTAGACAGAGAATTCAGACTGTTGAGTTTCTCTCCACCCAAGCTTTCATTACTCCAGTTAAATGCAATGAAGATACTAGCAAACAGAAGAGCGAGTACCACTGGACTAGACTCATGGAAAAGAATTAAAGCACAAGGCTTTACCTGCTTATCAGTGACCTAAACCCGGGACAAAATGGTACCTAAAATGTCAGAAATAACTGTCAGATGGTGAAAGACATTTTGGTTACAAAGATGATTTACATAGCTTCCATTAATTTCTGGAAGTATTTAACAGTAAGCAGAGGAATAATATTTTTGATGCTTTCATACCCCCAGTTTCAGTTATGCATAGGGCTTGACAGAGCTTTTGTAGCTAAGACATCAACAACAATGTGAAGATTCTTACAGCGGTAAATAATTGAATGCAATGGTATCATTTTAAGGCAGAGATGTAGAAGAAGCATTAGCATATCAAAGATCTTAACTTGCAGGTAAAGCTCCATTCCTTTACATACTTATAGGTAGGCTGTAGTCAGCACTAAGAGAAAAAAAACAGCACTGGTGGGCATTTACATTTTTACATCTAAATTAAATAATTTATGTCCTTATTTGATGCTTTTCAAACACAAATCAATTTCCTGTGGCTCAAACTGCCACAGTGTTTCCATCCAACTGCATGGACAGTAGCATGCAGTTGCTGGGGCAGGCTGACTGTAGAAGAACTTGGTGTGATGTTCCATGGAACCACCAAATCTTCTTGGCTTTTCCAGTTCCCTTCTGCCCCTCCCTTCAAGCAAGAGAAAGATATGACTCTTCCCAAAGCATACTACCTCAACTATTAGCAGGCTATTACTCCTCCACAGTGGTTATGTACATCCAATTAGAAGGCTGTGTGCGTTTGCTGGGAACAAAAACATTAGTTGCTCTCATTTCTGGGCTGGTTCAAAGTCCTGAACCAGGGCTTCAAAATTACATATGCCTTCAAGTAGAAACCATGTAACTCAAACATTTAATTCTGTGTCTTGAATTCTAATAAGTGTTTTCACTGATAGAAAACTAACATAGCAAAAGGCATACTGCCTGCCATCCAGTACTACAGAAATCTGCACACATCACCATGGAAAAATCAGCTCTAGAGAATTAAGATTTTTGTTTGAGAATGAGTATGCGATTGCAGGTCATTCTTTCTTATGGAAAAATGGAGAAAAATACTTACAGAAGTCATTTTGATGTGTCTAGCTTGCAACTGCAACCCGATTTCTAGATTTGCTGCAGAAACGGGGCTTCGCCATTTCACAAACCACTTCAGTACACTGAATCAAGTTGGGCTCACCTTTCAGAGATCCAATTTCTAATTCAGCAAAAACTCCAAGTTCCACCCAAGATATACTAATACTGGTGAACAGCGGTCAGCAACCGTTTTGAAATAAAAGTTTTCTAACTTAATGTGCTCTGCAAATAACTTCACAAAAATATAATGTTCAAGATACAAGTTTTCCTCTACTTCTGCTATCTCCTGCTGGGGAGAGGACCAGGGAACTTCTTTAGTAGACATGCTTCCTTTGGGGTTAGTATGTCACGACTGAAAACTTAAGGTTTACTTTACAAGTGAAAAAAACTACTAAAATCTCAACTCCTGCCAAGTTGCAAAGATCTTATAATTGGTGGGCATTTCTTCTCTTATTTCTTAGTTGTAGGGGAGTTTCCTGCTTCAAACTCAAAATGACAGTCCATGATACAATCCACTGCGCACAAGCTCTTGATTATTCTAGGAATAATACATATGCTAATATATTTTTGACAGATGGACTGCATCTCTCCCTCAACATACGCATGTGAGAGATGAGACTGAGCTATACCATAACTTCTCTTGTTCAGAGTATTTAATGGACTCACTACACTGATTTGTCTCCTGCCCAATGACCCAAGTACAGCCAGCAACTGTTTAAGAACTAGTTGCATTTATGTTAACATCTCAGGAAGCAATGAGGTCATTAGTATTAGGACATTTTTTTAAGACTCTGCTTGACAAATGCCTAAACAACCTAGTCTAAATTCAGTGCTGACCCAGTTATGGTGGCGGAGGCGGGGAGGTAGGGGATGGTGTGGCTGGACTAGATGACCTTCAGAAGTCCTTTCCATCCTGGATTTAGCTAGTCTGTCCGTAGTCTGGAGAAATCCTGACAGCAAACAACTGTACAGCTACTGACTTATTTATCTGTGCTGCTGGAACTATACCAAGGTATGAGTTTAATACTAAAATGCTCAAATGACTTAAACTGGAAGTAGTAGTAACTCCCTACAGGAAGACTTCAGCTAAACAAGGAACTATGTTTCAGTTACAAACTGCCACCTGGCCACAGTAACTGTATGTAGAGCTGTACTTCAAAAAAACTTTACAAACAGATGGGATAAGCAGCAGTGGATAGGGTTCACGTGAAAGGTGTGGTTGAAAACACAGCAGGGCTTTGGTAGCAATACCAAGTAACTCCTACCTTCCCCCATCCTTGCTTCTCGCACCCTGTACACCTATCCTCTGATTTGCCTCAGTACTATGTTTACCAGGGAGCAAGGAACCATGTGTAAGAATTCTCTTGGCAAGGGATGGGAAAGTTAACCTGATATAGTTTAATGCATCAAATCGTACTTTGTAGCACCAAAAAATTTCATAAGCAAAATGGAAGGTAAAATGTGCTAGGAACAGTGGGCACTGGCAAAGAGGCTAAGGAGAAGGCATGAAAAAAAAAAAATTCTTCTCATGGGCAGCACTACAGTTCCAGTCTTGTCAGATCATAGCACAAGTTAGAAATGTTGTGATGCTTCTTCATGCTTTTACCTTAAGCACCTTTTTTGCAGTATGAAAAATTTAGAAGGTATTCTACTGACTACCATAAATTTCCACATACAATGAGTTAAGGAGTGACAGGTTTAGCTAAAGAAACTTGGGGAGTAAAGGTTCTTTTCAACAGATGACTTCTGCATCTGAATATGCATCCGATTTTTTTATGAAAAAGTTAATCCTATAATCCAGCCATGCTTACATTTACTTCGAGGGATGGTGGCATAAATATACTCTTGATTAATAACCCAAGGGACAAATATACATTTCTATCTATATCCACCTCAGTTCTTCTAAGACCAGAATTATGACAGGATAGCTCTAACCTGGCATTTAGAGAGGTGATGAGTCTTCCAAGAAATCGGTGGCTTACAGGTAGGTACCTAGTTCACTGAGCAAGTCCCTCTCATTAGCAAGGATCAAGTCAGAGAAGAGCCTACATCCACTTGTTTTGAGGGACTCATCCCATAAAGGACTACAGATACAGATTTTATCATGCTTCACCACCTGTATATAATTAAGAGGAGTATTTTGGACTGTTTTATAATCTTAGATTGAGTGGGTTAAAAAATCAAAACAAACAGGTTTTACTGGCTTTACCTGGGTGTGCACACTTTCCAAATTACAGTGTATTATAGTGCAGTCCTTTATAGCCAGGCTACCTTTGCCATTAGCTATATTGCCACGCTTTGTTAAAAAAGCACATAACCTACGAGAGCATTTCCGAATCTCTACAATACGGTTACAGAATATAGTTTCCTGTCATCAGATTTGCAGAGTAGCCTACAGACTAAATGTGAGATTCTCCACCCCTCCCTTGGTATTAATCAGTGTGAGCTTAATTAGCAGCTCAAGCAGTAGTCTCTCCTTCACTTATGTTCTCCCCTTTCTAGAAACTATACAGCCGTATGAAAATTAGGTTGAACAAAATATGTTATGTCCTGAAATAAGGGCTCATTCCCACTGGGACAGCATATCAGTGTTTATGATAATGCTTTGCACCCAAGCTCTGTATTTTCTCCTCTTCACTTTTACGTGTTTCAAGTAATTTTAGCTGTAATTCTAAAAAGTACTATTATATAACCAAACTATAAATATTAATATTTAGATATTGTTTCTTCTAATAGAACCACATCTTCCTTAACACATTCCTTACAAGATGAGATTTTACAGTGATGAGGTAACCTGCCTTTTTTTATCCCCCTCCGTAGTAGCCATTTGCAATTTAGACAGAATTACATTTAGCACCAAAAATACATCTCCAGACCATCCTAAAAGTTCTGTCAGAAGGTACATTAAGTATGATATCTTAAGTAACTGGTTAGGTAGTAGTATTCCAATAAAAAATTTTCTTACCAGAGCTTGGTGACAGAACAGCTCCTTTGTGAGAAGGTGCTTTAATTGTACTGAGAGTTTTATTTTCACATCCTCTCTTCAAGGGCAACACAGCTGGCACCATTTTAACCTTGGGAGCTGATACACTTCGGAGTGTGATTGGGCCTTTCTTTGGTATGTTTTTCCCTTGTGTTGTCCCATCTCTCACAGAAGGCATCTGTTTTAAAAACAACATCATCATCTATATACCACCACTGTGAGAAGCTGAAGATCTCCCTTTCCAGCATCTGTAATGAAATACTGACCACACAGGTAAGAGATATGCTTAGCTGTTTGCTGTCAGATTGTCCACATCTGCAGTTCAGAACCTCAAGAATCATCTCCTGAATGGCTTTCAGCAACACAAAACTATTAGTTTAAGCTAATCACTGGTAATGACAAACACCCTAAGGAGGTTACAGAGGTCATTTTACATCAGAATTTCTTCCTCTTCCTCCCCAAACTCTAATTAAGCCATTCAATTACATGACTGCACCTAACCTCAAGATGAATTCTTTACCAAGCAACTACACAAGTTAATGTACTGAGAAGTCAGTTGACCTGTACTACCTGAAACATCACAGACTTACAATAGGTCTCCTGGTCTAGGTCTTGTGTTACAACACAGAAACAGGTTAAAATCTCTCACATTCAGGTGCCATAGATAAATTCAGAAGTGGACCCAGGACAGGTTTAAAATATCTGGTTTATATGTAGCACTCATCTACCATTCATACAGAATTTTTGCTTCAGTTTATATAAGCACTAATTCATGACCACTCATCTTGTAAAGTTAAGCTTATAAAGGTAAACTCGTAATAATGTACAGCGCTTCATATGTTTTTCTGTGACTCAAGCTGGTATGCAGTGATTTTGTCGTATTAATACACTTTCCACTTTTGACTCTAACTCTCATCTTCATTTTCAGAAGTTAATCTGTACTTTTCAGAAGACCACTTATGAAGTTTAGTTCAGATGATTGGTGGTCTACTGCACATTTTATAGATTTTGCTATATGGCTTTTCCAGGTACCAACAGAACAATTAGTATCACAAAGGTTTCCATCTTGGCAACACGGTGGATTAAAAGCATTCTCTCCAAACATCAGCACCAATAGGGAGGAGTGAAGCAAAATCCAAGCTCTGAAAAACTTTAGAATTAAGACAGACCATCCTTGATTTAATATTTTTTTAGGTTTTCAAGTTAAATTATTTATTATAATAAATAAAATTATTTATTAATTTAAAAATTTATGTAACATTTAAAAAATGGGTAGATGCTTCTGTTTTACCTGAAGTAGCTTCCTCCGCATACTGAGCTTTACTGGAGTTTTTTCTGGCAAATCAGGAAAGCCGGACAAAAATTCAGACAAAGCCAATTTTGCCAGTAACAGCTGCTGCCTCAATTTCACCGATTTAATGTAAGCTGTTGAACCCACAGGTGAACAGCAGGAGAGACTCCATATAGCACCAAGACTCCAATTCTACGTTCTTACCATAACTTCTGAGATCTTGGTCAACCCAGCCCTGAAGCTCTGCTCTTCTTTCTCACTGTTCCTTTTCTTTTAATCTTCTTTCAGAGTATTTGAAAGCAGCATGTTTCTCCTGACAGGCAGCTGACTTGTCCGAAAATATTTCCCAAGCAACCAGTGCATGCATACCTCCCGGCCAGGAAGTTTGCACCTTCCAGCTGGCTGACTGCCCAAAACCAGGTATATGCCCTCTGCATGAGAAATATTTCCTGGCTACTTTTAACTATTCTAATGAGTCCCAGAGTTCTACTTCAAATAAACAAACTCCTAAATTATTCAATGCAGACAATTAAATTAAGATGTTAAAAATAAAATGCCTGCCTGAATTCTTAGTCTGAGTTTTGTATGACTTAATATTATTGTCAATATATGCACAACCTTCCTGTAAGTAAATCTAAAGTGTAACTTAGTTCTAAAGCATGTTTTGCAAGAAAATACTGAAAACAGTAATCTATATCCAAGGTCTATTTAAAGTTACAACACCACTAGAAATATCTTGATAAAAGTGCATATTAAAAGCTGTATTAAGAAAAAAGTTACCATTATGCTATGCAATTTTACCAGTTTGACTAAATTAAGGCTTATTTGCTTTTATTAGAAATCTTAGCAAATGTATTGTCTTAAAGACTTTACTAAAAAAAATTTTATACCGTGGAATAAGACGAAGGCTGAAGACACTAAATCACACTTGAGGCCAAGTGCAACCAGCTTGTAAAATGATATTTCTTCGCTTCCTTTATTATGGAGAGACTTCACCTCAGAAATCAACACTACAGTAACATTTGTAGACACAAAACCCATTTCACCTTTTTTCATTCAGCACTGTGCAATACAGAGTTCCCTTTTTCCAAGCGTACAAAACATAATTAAGTACATAAAGAAAAAAGCTTACCAAAGGAACAGAGGGCAGGTCAAAAGTTTCATTTGCCACATCTTTTAACAAGGCTGCTTCCAGAAGAATTTCCATGTTGCTACTTGGCTCTTTTTCACCTCCGGTCGGGTAGATGTTTTGAGCACAAGGCTGCATTACAGAGTTTGACCTTTCCATTGTATCATTCAGCATCTCTTTCGAGTTCTCTACAGACATTGGAAGCGCAGCAGAAACCGAGGAGCATGCTGAGTGGGTAGAGCTTGCTTTGCCGATGTCTTCCGGATTCTGCTTTAACACAGGTGTCTTTGAAGCCTTGTGGGAAGCGTTTCTGGGATGTGCTGTGGCATGTACAACTTGGCTAGTGAAGAGGTGTTTGTTAAGATGTAGCTTATGGGGCTTATTCACAGGCAATTCCACTTTAGTATCTTTAGCTAGATCTATTTTCCTTTTCAGCACTTTTATAGAGGGGGAAAATTGCCTCGGGGAAGCAACTGGTGAAGATGAGGAGACAGTTGATTGTTGGTGGGACTGGGGAGACTGTTTTAACACTGCACTGTCTCTTGACTGTAGCACAGGCCTAGACATAACCTTTGGCTTCACATTTTTGAAATTAGGTTTGGGAAAACTAACGATCTCAGATTTCTTCGCTTTGGTTATTGTTGACACAATAGGAGACCTGCCCACTGGTTTTCCCAGAGTTTGACCTAAACTAGCTTTAAGCAAAGGCCTTCTATTACACCCTCCTACAAATGTCTCATTTGGTCTTGGTTTAGGAGACTTTTCTTCAAGTTCTGCCATAGCTGAAACCGAAAAAGTTGTATTTTTTGATCGCTCTTTAGGGGTTGAAGTACATAGAGCAGCATCGCTTTCATCAGCCATAGGACTGAAGACCATGAAAGTTGCTTCGCATTTCAGGTCAGGAATAACAGTCCTCTTCGGTTTGGGTAGACTGGAAGATATGAAAGAGGCATTGCGCATATCCTGAAGAGCAGCATTTCCAGAGCTACTTTGTTCTTTGGTTAAGGGTTCACTGGTTTTCTTTGATACTTGTTCTCCATCCATTTTATCTGCTGGGAGAAAGTATGTATTATTTACAGGACTATCCATGCATCTTTCAGCATTGGAATCCCAAGGTTCCTCATGGTCAGGGGTATCCTGCAAGGATTTCACTTGGTCATCTTCATTAATATTAATGCATGGTGATAATGCATCTTGCCTATAAGGATCTATACATCCAGCAGCTAGTTTTACAGACTGGGCTTCTGTTTCCTGTGATTCTTTATCAGTCTTGTTAGCGCCTTTTAGATATTGTTCAAAACCTACAGAGGCAGGAGGATATACTTCAAGTTCTGAATAGGCATCTGGGCTTTCCCAAACCACTATCGTAGATGAGAAATTACATGTTCTTTCTGAGCTGGTTCTATGAAACATCTCTCTCATACACAACTCAGAAGTCAGTGTCTCCCTCAGATGTAGGTCATCATTTTGATGACTTCCCAGAGTTTCACCTATAACATTAGTAACATCCAATGTGCTCAGGTGACACTGTGTCCTGTCATTTATCAAGGACTGTATGTTCTGCTCTGCAGCAACATGAGGTAATACAAACTTAGAGTCAGTCTGATTGTAAGGCACAGGTTGTTTGATACTCTGATTTTGCATTGTTGCCATAGCAATGTTACTTTTCAGTAAGTTTGTTTTTTCGTTCAAGTCAGTGTTCAAAGGACACACACAAGTCTGTCCAGTCACAGAAGACTTGCATGCGGCATCTGTATCTCCCAACAGAGCTCCTGTGCAGTTGCATTTACTAGGTGTCTTCTGCAGATGAAGTGCTTCAACACAGTGCTCTTTTAAAAGAATACTTCTGAAGTCACCCTTATTTTTAAGAATGGTATCACCTTCACGCTCAGTCACTATATTTTGGTCAGTTGAATTACAATGTATCTTGGCGGCACAATTCTTTGAGGAAGGTGCAGCTCTGTCACATGCATAGTTATTTCCATTTTCATCCCTTACAAGTAAGGAAGAGTTCAAGCCGTTCTTTGCTTTGTCATCTGACTTTTCAACATTCATTTTAAAGGCTAAATTTTAAACTATTTTCACTTATATTTATTTAAAATCCTAGAGAGTGCAGATTCTTCCAAAGATTGCGGAAAAACACAGCTTTTCCCTGGAACGTGTTAACTGTCCTGAAAGATATTTAAAAAGCAGATCTTTGTTTTCATGTTTCCCAAGATGATTTGAAAGTTCTGGAATTAAAAAGAAATGAAAAACAATTAGCCAAACCAGGATTTTAAGACAGCAACCATTCTTAAGCTATTACTCTTCAAATCAAGTGCAGCCACTTTGACCAACCTTCTTAAGGGAATGAGACTTTTGTAACAACGCCGTCCATGCGTGTTGACCTTCACAAGCCACTTCTGCTTCCCCGACTGCCAAGCAACTTTTGAACCCTTTGGTCAGCTGCAATCAAGTGTGACTCTAGGGCTGCATTCTCATACTCCTTGGCTCGCTTCTACGCAAAGGAACAACCCAAAAGATTTGGCTCGCTTCTACGCAAAGGAACAACCCAAAAGATTTGGCTCGCTTCTACGCAAAGGAACAACCCAAAAGATTTGGCTCAACAGGAAAAAGGTATCTGAGAGACTACATGATAGAATGTACCATCATTTTCCCCTCTTCCAATAGCAGATACTCAACAAAATGGCATGGTTTCACACGCAGTGTGTAGTAAAGCTATGAAGCTTCTTACTGCACAGTGACTGAAAAACAAAAACTTACGCAGGTTCAAAAACAAGCAGGTAAGAGCCATGTAAGAAAAATCCGTCCAAAACTGAACACCAAACTTACTCAAGAAGCTCTCAATCACAAGCTGCAAGCAGCTAGAACTCGAGGGAAGAATCACTACATGCTCATCCTGTTCTTATACTCTTCACTTAGTATTTAGCCCTGGTTACTGCTAGAGATGGGACAAGGCATTGGGTGGATCTTCAGTCTGACCATGTCTGATCACACATATCTTCTCATGTACAAGTTAGCATGAAGACAGAAAATTAAGAGACATCTAAATTGTCAAAATGATGAAATGCTGCTGTGTAAACTCAGGTCTAGAACAGACACCAGAGCAGCAACATCGGAGCAATGCTAAGAATCCCAGTGAAGAAAAACTTCGGTGCTCATCCCTTCATGCACATAGGAAAAAGCAGTAACAACCCCAGACAGCAGTTTTTCTCTGCACTGAATGCCTTTTTCCTGCCTTTTGAGGAAGCAATGCACAGCAGAGGCAGCTTAAGACCTTCAAAGAGTTGTATTAAGACATCGGAGCTGAGATAAAGAGAAGACAGGGAAGTTACACCAGTACACTACCCCAGTGCTGCTGGGGTAGCAAACAGGTAGATGCATTGGGACCCATTCAGAGTCCACGGAGACCAATTCCCTGCATAGCAACAGCCTCCATCTTCTATAAAGATAACATAAGATTAGTCAGAAGAGAAGGAGAAACAATCATTAGGAGAAACAATTCCAGTGTACTCTCCAGCAGAGGAGAATCACATGTCCTCACCCAAAATCCTACAGAAGCAGAAAGGGGGTGGGGGTGGGAGAGATGATGTGGAAGAAATAAAAAATGAAAATTAAAAAAAGAGCCCTTGCAACATATAAGGACAAGTACCTAGCAAACACTAAGACTGCACTGAGATACCAAAACCACAAAGACATGAATGAGAAAGAAGATCCAAACTGTCCAAAGCAGCTGGATGAACTCCATAGCCCAACTCCACATGAAAGGCTCCCAGTACCAAGAATGAGACCAGAGCTAGGAATAATGTCAGGTTTAAAAGATATGGTCACAGTGGGGTGGGGGATCTGGCAGGAAGAAGGGTCACTTTCAGAGCAAGATCAAACTGGGCAGGACAGAGTCCACTGGATCCAACAAGTGAATCTGGCTGAAGATGTATTCATTGACAAAGGTCAGCTTCCCAACTGAAGAACAGGGAAACTGGACAAGCATTGAACAAAATCACACGTCTGGAGTGACAGATTCCACTCCCCAATCAAAGAACAGGAAGAAGGAGGACACTTACCATCAAAAAGTACCAGCTAACAGGTCAGTTGTGTTTAACTAAAAAGCAAGCAGAGTGTGGTGTCCCCAAATGAGGATACTGATATAATGATATATTTGAAATTTGGTGGGAAGAAAGCAGCTGGACATAAACATCAAGATTAATTATATAGGATGGACAGAATAATCCACACTAATATGAGAATTACATTAAAGTCTGAAATTATTTAACTGTAAGTTAACCATGATGAGTAGCAGAATCCTTACAGACTAAAAGCCCAGAGCTAACAGAAAATCAGAGAATATTTGTTCTGCACTATCAACCTTCCCAACTAGGGTGATAATACTGGTTGCAATGCACTGAGACAAGGCAAGGAGGCTACAAGATTAGAAAACATAGTGGAAATCTCTCATTATTACTAGCTCAATGAACAAGAATTCCCTGGTCATATTTTAGTACAGGAATCAATGACTGTTTTGGGAAATAAGTTTTCCATGACAAGAGAAGCAACTCTCGATTTGTTTTCTAACAGAGAAATTTAAATCCTCATGGAAACCATATAAACCATTTTAGAAACCATAGCAGTGGCAAGAAAACAAAACTCTTATCAACAAGTACTTCTGAAAATGTGAAATTAAGCCAGCACACTAAGTAGTGAAAGGTAAGTTACTAAAAGCAAGAATACATAATTCAAAAAGCTGACATTTTTCCTTAAACCTTGTTTTCCTCAACTAGAAACACAGCTTAAATATCTACATTCAAAATAAATTCATTTTCATACCAATAAAAAGCAAAGATTTCCAGACAGGCTGTAGGGCCCATAAACAGTTCTGAGTACAAAAACGGCACTCAAACTAAGACCATTCTAGAATTGTAGAAATTTGCATGCTCACTATGGACCAAACACAGAGTGGCTCCTGGCTCACAACCTTGTCTTTACATGGGACTTTAAAAATCTGTCTTAGACTGAGTGGAAAAAGACCATGGAAAAGGAAACAAGCTCACAAGATCAGATTGCATCCTCTTTCTCCACCTTCCCCCCACAGATGAAATGACTTGACTAGTTTAGTCTCCTGGTTCCTTAAAGCTGATTTAGATCCTTTGCCTATGCAATATTATTCAGTCCCTATAGAAGCATGAACATTTTCAGTATCCTTATTTTCATCTTCCATTAGGAAACAAGACAGATTCAAGAGTTCTTCCAAAAAAGTCTTCCCTGGAGGCAGGGCAAGAACCTGTCCTGAATAATTTTCCATTGAATTAAATCAATCACAAAATCAACTGCTGAAAAATATTTGCAGACTTCTTTCGCTGTTGTTTTGACACATTAAAACTAGTTTCTACTTGTCTGGAGACCAGCCCATAATGCAGCTTTCTCACCTAGTCATGTAACAAAAAGTTAAGGTTCCACTTAGATTCAGCATTAGCTCAGATCCATCCAGCAGTCTTATCTCTTTCAAGAGCTTCTTATTACAGAAAACAAGGAACTCTAATATGCCAAGACTTAGCAAGACTAAGATCCCAGGAGCTTAAAGAATGATACATTAGCTTACGGTACGCATAGCTAATAATGCCAACATTTGAAACAACACAGGCAGCTAAGTAAACCTTGATCCAATCAATGCTGAAAAAGTTTGAGAAAAAATAAAAGCAGTTTTGAGACTGAGTAGACAAATGAGGAGGTGCATTAAAGTTACACATAGGAATGCGTACCTGGTACATATAGAAGTCTGTTCACTCAGTGCTCTGGCCTTTCACATAAGCAGAGAATATACAGAAATAAACCACTGATTCAACTATTTTTAAAGCAAATTTTCACTTTAGTAATTAATACCTTCATGAGCAACTAAATAAGCTTCAAATACAACTTCATCTCCACATTTGTGGTCCTAAAAATAGCCTGCATAAAAGGTGAGGTGCTCCTAAGGATTAATTATAGCATATAAATATCTGCTAATATAAACAGTAGTCCTCCAAAAACCTGACATTCTGTAACTCTGCAGGTACTAATATGTTTATTAGGCTTATGAGAAGCCTTCCTCATGATGTGAAATCCTTCAAATTTAAGACCTCCCATAGAAGGCTAATGAAAAATTAACCTCTGCCAGCATCTCCTCCACAGGAATGGTCAGTAGCAGGTGCCTAGACACAACAGCTGCCCTTCCAGAGAACATTCCTTCCCAAGAATACAGTGTTCCTGGCAACTAGCAACTTAGGGAATTCTCTAAACTAAATACTACTAATAAACTTGCCTTGAGTTTGTCTTACATGAACAAGCATTATGCAAGTCTCCACAATACTCTCCAGAGCAGTACAAAAGAGTTCAGCTGTTCTATGCTTTCAGTAAAGCTCAGCTTGTCAGATTTCAGTTGTACATTTCAGCTGCTTACACACTGAGGCAAGGTGGGGGGAAAGTCTTAGTTACCAGAGCTCTAAGCTTCCCCCTTCCTCAACAGATGTAAATGCTGCGGGCAACAGAGGCATCACTTTGAAAAAAGGGAAAGGAGTTTGGCAAGCAGATTCACCTAAAAGTAGAAGTGATCACCTGCCAGCAGCCCATATCCAAAAACACTCTAAAACATGCAGAACAGTGATCAGAGCAAGATCTTGTCACTCCTAACAACCTACAAGGCACGTCCAGAGGTGTGCTGTGAAAGGGCAGACGGACAGACAGTGACTCGTTCAGTGCTGGGTAAATAGGAATTAAAACCATACAAATTAGTATAGACGATTCAAGCTACATGTTTACGAATTACTACAAGAATGCAAGTCAGTTTGCATTAGTGTCACAACACAGATAGTAATAATTTACACTTTTCCTGGCCCTCCATCTGAAACTCTATTCTTTCACCCACACAATCACACAGCATTTACTCAAACCCATCAGTTATGTTTGTGCAGTCTGTGTAAAGGGAAAAAAGACATCTGAAAGTACAGAGTGTGCCCAGACGTGCAGGAAGGCAGTCTAAAAAGTGCTCTTACTCAACCAAGCATGTTTTGATTCTAGACAAAATCCATCTTCAGCATCGGCATTCAGCAGAAAGCCTTACACAGTCACGATTACCAGTGTCACTGAAGTCAGAAACCATTTAAGGCATTTCATATGTCAATGCATTGCACTACCACCAGTTTACTTGACCACGTTCTGGAACACAACACAATCACATGTCTGACTTTTCCAGCACATACATCTGAAGGCAGAGATCACCTGACTACTCCAAAATATATGACTACTCAAGCTAAGAGGTACGTCTTTCTCCTACTAGTGACTAAACAGTTGTCTAATAGAGGCAGTAAAGCGAGTACTTTCCCCAAGCTCACAGTCCTCAGAGCATTGGTTCAATGGAAAGATTCAACTGCTTTCAGACCCTTCATTTCCTTGCCCATAGTCATAGCTTTCCTAAGATGGAAAGTCCTTATCTATTTAATTGTTCATAAACTCTGGCCATCCTTGTTGGCCCATCTTCAAGGACATTAGGCTGCTGTCCCCATCTTCAAGTTCAGGCTATCATTTGTAAGCATATAATTCACTTGGGTATTTCAATGGATTTATATAGTGTCTTGATAACACAATTTATCTTCCTTTAATAATTGCCAACTTCTCATTTTTATTGTAAGGTAAGTTCTGGGAGAAATCTTAATTCAGAAGTGGAAGACTGGTCCAGTGACTTTTCTCAAAGCAAATTAATCGCAGAACAGCCTTGGTTGGAAGAGATCTCTAAGATCATCAAGTCCAAGCATTAACCTAACACTGCCAGTTCTCCATATCCCTTAGCACTTCATCTACATCTTACTTAAATACTTCCAGGGATAGGGACCCCACCACTGCTCTAGGCAGCCTGTTCCAATGCCTGACAACCCTTTCAGTGATTTTTTTTTTTTCCTAAGACCTAATCTAAACCTCCCTTAGCACAACTTGAGGCCATCACCCCTCGTCTTATCACTAGTTACCCAGGAGAAGAGACCAACCCCTGCCTCGCAACAACCTCCTTTCAGGTAGTTGTAGAGAGCAATGAGGTCTCCCCTCAGCTTCCTCTTCTCCAGACTGAACAAGCCCAGTTCCCTCAGTCACTCCTCATAAGACCTGTGCTCGAGCCCCTTCACCAGCTTCATTGTCATCTTTTACTTAGATAACCAACATACTTGAAAACAGTGTCTAGAAATGGCATCTAGTATTTTAGGGATTTGGAGGCACAAGCTCCAAGACCAGGAAGTTCCATAAATGCACATGCCTTTCCTCCACTCTGTTTTACAGCAACCGACAAGATGAAGCTCACGGAAGTAATAGCGATAAGCATACACAAGCCAGTGACAAATGCTAGCTATTAAGATAGCACAAGTAAGCAAGTGTACTTTATTGTTTGAAATTAAGCGCATGATCAAACAAAACCAAAGCAACCTATTTGAATTGAACACCAACAAGCCTCTTGCCTGGATACTTCAGCACTGTCCATTCTCACCACTTAATTAGGCTCTCATTAAGCTTCATTAAGACAGCATTCATAGCTAAAAGTGGCACAGACTACTCATGGGGTTTTTAAAGTATGATGCAGTACACAACTGTGCACATGGTCATTATATACATAGTTACCATTCATTTATCCATTCCCATCATAAACAAAGGTGGTGCATAGTTTTCCATGAGTTCAATATTCAGCCTGTTACTCTTTAGAAACTTTTAAGAATGATATTAAGTTATTACTTTCTAGTTAAACAAGTCATCAACTTTTCAGGAAGATGCTTTGGTTTGGTGGGGGTTTTTTTCTGTTTTATCATAACTGAAATATTTAGCAGAAGCATATGTTCTTGTACAAGGAAGTATAAACTTTCAGGTCAAAACAGAAGTAAGGAGCTGGGACTTGAAAAAACAAACCAAACAATATTATGGCACTGCCTTGGAAGGTCAAGGTTCAAGTCCTTCTTTTTGAAAGACTTGATTGAATAGCTAAGCACAAACAAGACTGAGACTGTCAGAGCCCTATGTTCAACAATCCTAATCAGCATTCAAGTTCTTTGACTAGATAAGGGTTACAAATATTGCTCACCTTCTCCATTTCCTGGAATTCAGCTAAACTGATCTCTGCTGCTACTATTTAAGGCGTACATTTTGGTATCTTCAAGTTACGAAACAGTGAGCCAGGATTCTTCACAGGAACTTTCCCTCTAAGACTGAAATATTATCAGTGTAGGAAGAAAGGTGGTAATAGATTACGAAGAACAAAAATGCTTTGTGAATTCATGCTGGGTCTGCCCAGACAATCGTGTACAGCAAGGAAGTGCAACTCTGAAGTTGAGCAAATAAGACTTGTGCTCCTCAAGTTTCAAGATAGCCTTCAGATATCTAGTAGCTTTTCTGAATTCTCTCACCACACATTCTTTATCTTAATTTCTCATTTTTTAAGGACACATCAGCCATCAGCACCCTCGCTGCCCATCTTCCTTTGAACAAACTTCAAAGTAGAAGTTGGGCTGACCAGAGGACTAACTAGTCAGTCCTCCCAGCAACCTTTCTACTCTCCATTACATGTTTCTATTTTTTAGAGGGCTATCCATCCTCTTAACTTGCCCCATATTCCTCACTTGCTTCTCATCCTAGCCGAAGTCTATTCTAGTACAGAAGCAAGTACACAGGGAAGCAGTGCAGAACAGCCAACACACCTTGGATTCTCACGACAAATGGAGGGGTTTGGTTGGTTTTGTGCTTTGTTTGGGGTTTTGCTTGGTTGGCTGGGTGGTTTTAAATTTTGTTTTAAAATATGCCCTCCAAGTATCAGGTCTACAGACATTTAATTGAGCAAAAACTTTTTGTCTGCTAGTAATCTCTTGACTGACAAGTACAAGCCTTTCACATAAAAGTCAGTACAAAACCAGAAGTAACACTGCAGGAGCAGCACCATGCTGCAAAAACGGTGGCTAAAATGCCAGTCATAAGTCCAGGAAAAAAATACTTCTCATTTCCTAACGATGAGACACAGCTTAGTCATTTGTTTGGCAAGTCAGAGCAGAGATGGCTTTAACTATTACCACCAAAATAACTCCTGTATTAAATACTTGCCTTTACAACCAAGTTTTAATGTCTAGCAAATATACCACAATGTGCTAGGTAGCATACACTGAGACTACTTATGGTTATATGCTGACTTGAAACTTTTCATGTTCCTGAAATATTTTATGAAGCAGCTGTGCCCTCACTAGTATGAGTTCTACACAACATGTAGCTGACTATCAGTATTCTGGCTAATATAGTGACTGTGGCAATGGAATTGGATAGTTAAGGCCACAGAGAGACTCATCTGCCCCTGTGCATTGTGTGTCCTTTCAGATCTTCACTTAAAACTGAGTTGTTCAGCAACTGGCTATATTTAACACCAACATACGAACTAGTTTACATAGCATTTGGAGTGCTCCCAACATGACCTGTAGTGAAATAATATACAGTAAATACGGCAGTATTATTCAGCTCTAGTGAATTATTCTGTGTAAAAAAACCCTATAACCTGATTAATTTATCTGAAAAAGCAGATCAACACAGTCTCTAATGATTGAAAAAGCAGCATCTGTCATGATATCCTTTTGCTGTACTAATTGAAGAATTAATCAAGATGTTCAGGATTTCTCACACTAACCAGGACAGAAGTTTTTGCAGACTGAAAGATGCTTGCAATGCTGAAGTAGTCATTCATTCAGAAAAGACTACAGCCAATCAAGAACCATTTCCACTGTCTGTACAAGAAATTCTACCACTGAGTTCAAACTGTACTTCTGCACAGCAACAGCATCACTGCAGAACTTAATTCTAAATATGCCATACTTACCAATTAAAGAAAAGCTGTTGCTACACTTTAAAAAATAATAATAATCAAGGCTACTGATTATATATATAGTGAACAAAATCTAATAAAATGGCAATAAACTGGTTCCAGGAAATAATATTTTGGTAGCCAAGCAGGCAACAAGTCCAACTCAATGATTAGAAGTCCTAAAAGGTACACTGGTAGCAGAGGATTTTCAGTAAGTACTGCTGAATAGCAGTTTAAATCCTATCAATCCTAACAGTTTCACCAATATTTCACCTGCTGTGTTGCACAACAGGCATCTGGAGCAATTTGGTAATCCACAACCATCCTACCAAATGTTGTCGTCTCAGGAGAAATAAAACACATTGTTTTTATATTTAAAAAATGTTGTGTTCCCTACAAAAGAAGCTTTCTCACAGTGAAATCAGTCCTGCTACAAGGGTTTATTTTTCTATTTTATTCTTTTTACGTTTTTGTTTGTTTGTCTTTTGCTCCCAGAATACACAAGCCTCAGAATCCAACAGGAACTAGTTCTGCAAAGCTAAACACAGCACTGCATGTCTGCAGCAGACAAAAAGAAAAACACCATGACAGTTTTGCAGAGCTGTTCAGAGAAAACACCTTGATTTATGCAATACTATTAGGTAGTAGGGTACACTTGGAGCTCTCTGGAAAGCATGAGCTCCCCGTGCCACTTGACACAGCTGCTGACAGGCTGCTTGCTGCTCCACAAGGGTTGAAATTCCACCAGGAGATGGTGGGGAAAGGACCTGAAAGAAGTGGGAGCTGGTCACATGTTGCTTGAAGGCCTGTGAGGCTAAGGTTACTGGTCTCACCCTGGTGATCTGTATGGGATCCAGGCATGCAGGCTGCTGGCTGCCTCCCTGCAGTTCCCCCTCGGCTCTGGGGAAGGGGCTCCACTTGAGTCCTCAGCAGCAGCACTCCTGCAAAGGGTTCTGCATCCATGGGGCAACAGTGGGACTTGAAAGCTCCCATCTATAAACTGTCCCATCAGTCCCTCAGACTGCTCAGGAATACTGTAGTCTAGGCAAGGAATTACAAATTTCTTCCTTAAGATACAAGTGGTGCAAATCCATTCTTTTCATACTTCTCGAATCAAGTCACTTAGAGTTAGGCATCAAATCCACATGCTGCTTATTAATTATAGTCTATGTTTTGTCTTACAGTATAGTCAAACCTCTACACCACAGATCTAACCAGAGAGCTGAAAAGTGTTTTAACTTCAAATGCTAGCCTCTCAAACAGTTCTCCCCATTCAACTATTTAGATGACTTGACAGCATCCCACAAGAGTAAAGCACATATATTTCACCAGGTCTTTACAGACACCCTGGAACTACAGCTATATGTTATAGGGGGCCATTAACTTTGATTTCAACTCGACTGACCAAAATCAATGCAAGGGAGAGTGACAGAAGTCACCCAGTGCCACACCCATACCTGATATTCCCAGGTGAACTTCAGTTTCTGTTACACCTCACCTTGAGATGAAGAATGCACACAACTAAAGTTCATCGCATATACCAGGAAAGTACTGTTGCCATGCTACGAAGTAAAAAAGCAGCACCCTGGTTTTATAATCAACTGGATCATAATCTCTGAATAACCAACAACCTAACAGGAACTATGTGATTAACAGGCATGCTCTTCCTTTGGCTGGCTTTTGAGAGAGTTAGCTGTCTTTTTTGCAAGGACTGGTTACACATTAACTTCTACCATACAGTCCCCTTGGTCAGACGATTCACTCACACACATGGACTGGTTCTCTGGAGTCTCTAGGACTTGGTGTCATGTATAAACTACCCAGTCTGTAATACAGCTCACCATACATTTAACCCTTTTTGCTTTGACTTCACCAGCTTTATAAGCCTGATGTAAGAAAGCCTGAATTACATAAAGGCAGTGATAGCAGCATTATGATTTAGAGAACACTGGTCTGATCTGGTACACTTTCAGCAGTCATTCCACAGCCAGACACTCAGTTTGTCAGCATCAATCTATAAAATTCTATTTCTCGTGCAAAACCACATTTAAGACACGCAAGTCAGCAGCAGGAGATAACTGGGAGAACACACAGATAAAGGGGCTTTCAATTACTACCATAAAAAAAAAAAAAAAGTTAGTGGAAAAAGTTACTGGAACTTCTATAAATTCTGCACAGGAACTGGCAATACAAAGATTCAAGTTAAATGATGCCTTTATACTCATACAGTAAAAACTCAAAGCTTCCCCTGCTCAAAAATGTAGATAGCAGCAGGATATACAGCTTCACCTATGCAGAAACTTCTCCAAAGCTGTGCTTTCTGGGTTGTTCCTCCAAGGACATAATACACATCCATCACTAAGACAGCAAGAGAGACAAAACATCATTTCTGAATTTATGTTCATCACAGACCTTCATTATTTAATTCCAGTAAGTATCAATAGCAAATGGCAGCTGCGGGGTCAAACAGTCACTTAACAGTACAGAAAGCCATGAAACTATCACCCATATCAGAAGTGAGTCAGAAACACTAGCATTTCATACAGCAAGAATTTCACCACTCTGCAATGCAGGTGGAAAACTCCTACACAGGACTAACACAAATAAATGTACTTGAGTAACTTCACTCACTTGATGTTAGTTTGGAACATGGATAAGCAACTCTGCCTCCTGTGTTTCAGCTTAAAGAAGCAAGAAAACAATGCTAGCATTTGGGTATGTATTTGGGCTGCACATAGCCTAAATGTTTGGGGTTTTTTTTGTGGGAATGAGGAAGAAACATTGCTTGGGGGGGGGGCCGGGGGGGGGGGTTGGAAATGTTGCTTAGAACTTGCACAACTGAATGCTGTCCTGCAAAAGGTAACCAGCTTTTTAATCAAAGCAATCTCAGTAAGTTTAAATTAGCGTGTCAGAATGATTTGATCAACCAACATCAAGTTCACCAAAGCATGTTAACAATGCCACAGTTTCTAGATTTCCGTCTATAAATCCACCAATTCACAGTGCACAAACAAGGATCCTCATGTCCTGCTCAATCAGGACTCTGAATGCACAGTTTGTTGATACAAGTTCTCCAGTACATGAAATCCAGAATGCTGGAGCAGCCTGAATTGAGAAGGGCTGCCTAGGCAGGGGGAAAAAAAAAAAAACCTAAACCAACAAAACAGGAAAACACCAAACCACAGACACACACCCAGAACTGAGTAATCCAAGAAAATAAATAGGGAGGAAAAGTCACAAAGCTTCTCCTGACAGGAAAGCATACAACCCTAACTGCTGAATGCAAAGGAAAAAGTTGAGCTGAGCAGACCATCCAGGAAGATTCCACAACACATTTCCACCTCCAAGATATCTCATTTCAATGTCTCTAATTTTAAAGAGTATTTATTAGAATTCTCTGTCCTTCCTTCAGCAGTTACTGGGTGATGTTCCTGGAAGAGGGAAGACTGTTTCTACCTTGACGTTCTCCCTTCAAATCCACCACTGGGGTTCTGTTTTCTCCAAGTTAAACATACCACAGGCATTTTCACAAGTCCTTTGGGCAGCACACTGCTCACAAACATCAACTGCAAGCAATTAATGCTGCACAAGGAACTTTCTCCAGAGGAAATTGCCTCATAAGAAGCAGGGGTAGGAGGGACTGGCATCTGGAAACCACTCACTTCAGTCCTCTGGGAAGTCCATCTATACCTAAGCCTTCAGGGTTGCAAAGTAGTATTTGGTGGTTGGACCTAAATTGTTGAAAAGTTTTCTGAAAAAAATATAGAAGAATGGCAGTCCACTAAAATAGACCTAGGGATGTGCTGGGTGTAGTAAACTTCCTTGAGCTGGATTTCTTGTACCTACAAAGAAGCTTGTAGTCAAAAACTAGGTATGCTGAAAGTCAGAATTGGGGACAGTCCCCAGTGACTGGGACACCTCTCATGCAGAAGGCCAAGGTTCAATTTTCCTACATGTGCGAAGTGCTCAAATTAGTTCTGCTCTTCTGATCTTCCAACATGATAGACCAACTCAACTGGTAGCTAGGGCACTTCATGCCTGAAGACTGATAAAGGGTTTTTTTTGGGGGGGTTGTTTTTTTTTTTTAAAAAAAAGAAGCCAAAACTGGATGTGGTCTCTTATTTTTCTTTAAGCTGAAAGAAGAGTGTGTGCTCTCAGCTGATCACATGACAGGTAAATAGCTTCTACTGAGGCACACATATTGGTCTAAAAAATCAAGTTGTGTGTCAGACAATCAAGCCTTCCAAATGAATAAAAGTTGTTAGACTAAGTCCTTTGACCATTTTCTTCACAAATCACTGTATTACAGAGAACAGCAGATGTCAAAAGTAGCAGGAGCAACCACTTTCGTAATATTATACTGTACTAAAGTCTCCTGAATTATTTCATGCAATCTTCCTCTCTTCATCCAAGGTAGAAGCAAGAAGTGTCTGCTTAAGTTCTCAGTTTCTAAGGGTTTTAAGACTTATCAGTTTACCACCCACCCTTGTCTTAGTAGTTGCACAGACTCTGGTTAGTATTTTTCGCTATTGTGTCCCTGAATTCCAAGTTTACATATTAAGACAGAATTTGGGGGGTTCGATTATTCCTGTCTACATTTCAAACTAAAAGTCGGCAACTAAAAAATGTGCTGCAGACAAACTACACCTATTCCTAAAAATTATTTTACGTACACAAACCAGTAATTCCATGTACTACAAGGAGATTATGTTTTCATATATCAGATGGTAATACAAACCAAACCCAAGCAAGCACATGCTATCGCAGAGAAGCAGCATTCAGGATACTATCTGAGAATGCTTATTAACTCCAGTATATTTGAGAGACTCCACTAGAGCCTTACGCCTTGAAAATAAAGTGACATGCACACACCAGCAAGCTGAAGAGTATGTTTTGGTTTAAACAAAGTAATCTTTACTGACAGAGGAACCACTGCAGCAATCAGTGCATTCTCCTGTTCAACTCTAATCTCAGTGCAACAGCTCAGTAGCCTATTTTTACATCTCCATCCTATCACACTACAGCATGTTTCAGTTATTTCGCACAGAATGGACTGTACACAAGATATAGCACCATCCTACTGTACTTACTATAATAACCTTGCTCAGCATTAGCTTTCACATGCAGAAATAAAATGGAATAAACCTCAGTATTCAGGTTTATTTATATGTCAGGTACCTGTATGTTTGCTCATAAGACCACACCACACAATGGGGAAAAAAAAAAAAACATTTTAAAAGCTCTTGAGAAAGCAATCACAAGTCTTATCATAGCCACAGATTTAGTGCAATAACACATCGGAGCTTACTGTTAGGATAACTTGACAAATCAGATGCCTATCTGTGTCTTATTGTGTGATATAAAAGCTAACTCATTTACATTGTACAAGGAGAAAATACCAGGTCTAGTATAGAACTACAAAATACTTATTCTTAAAGTAACATCAAATGTATTTACTAAGATCATTGTTAAGCATCCAACATAAAATATATATGCAAATCAACAGTTAAATCGGTGAATAATTTGGATCCCAAACCAACCACAGGAGAATTGCTTCTGTTCTGAATCAAGCAGTATAATAACAAAGTCAAAGTCAGGTTGTGCTAATTTAAATCAGCACACCAGTAACTGCAAGCATGAACAACTCACTAAGCAAGAGTCCACGTTTGCCTAGACTCACCCCATGGTCTGGAGAGATTAATCTTGCACGTACCCAAAAGGTCAATACATTCAAAATATTCAGTATGGGAGGGGAAACCAAATACCAACTTACAGAACATTCCTGTGGTCTCACCACCAGACCTCTCTCAAATAGAGGCTGCCAAGCTTCATATATCTCATGTTATATGAGCTACAAGAGTTTGACAGCCCTGCCATGCCATGCCACCTCTCTGCTGAGATGCACAGAGTCAGCTGAGGTCCACAAAAGCCAACAGCTCCTCCAGCACAGGAGTAACCACCTCAGCAGCTTCTAACAGCTAAAGAGATACACTGCAACAGTCAGAGCTGCTCACTCAAACAGCAACAACAAAGATTGTATCATCTTTAGGATGGGGAGGACATACCCCAAAACCAGACTCCTGACTGCTAGCTGCCACACATTTTCCTCACAAGAAGAAAAAACCCCAACAAGTTCACATACTTCTTTAGAAAGTTATGGATGCCTGGGGAAAAAAAAAAAAATAATCATCACCATTTTCAGCTCCTATCCAATCCAGCGTGCTAGTTTATACTGTCCTACTGTTGGCTGAAGTCTTACAAAAATGCTAATCAACATAGAAAAAAAATAAAAATAAGATCCCTTCTGAAAAAGAGTGCTGGAATAACAATTCCTCACCCAGAGCAAAACAGTAAAGATAAACTATTTTTCTAGTCAATAACCTAAAAGTTAAGAGTGAGAGTCAGAAGACCACTTTCTGCTTAATACCTACCATATTCAGAAAGAAACAAGATGTCAGCATTGTCACACTTATTTAGAAGTAATATATACAGAGGAATACCAGTCACTAGCTCCTTCTCACAGAAGGTGCTTGCAGACTTCCAGATACTGGTTAAGTGCTTGAGTGGCAACAGCCATTTCCTACACAGAACAAAACTCAGCCACTGTACTGATGCAAATACAAATCACCCGCTTCCACCAACTAAAGCCCCACCAGTAAAGCAGAGAGCCAGGCTGACAGATGAAAGTCATGAAGCCTCAATTGCAAGACACAGGTGGTCACATTTGCTTCTCAAGCACATGAATGCATTGTCACAGTCAGCCTCGTCTAAGGTAGGGTGACCAGGAACAGGACAAGATGTGCAAGGATCATACAATTGCTCCTTTTTCCCTCTATAAATGAAAGCCCATTCCCAGGCAGCAATTGGTACTATGTGATCACTTCAAATCTCATGCTCCCTCAGATCATAGTAGGGAAAACAAAGTTCACGGTCCCCATGGCTGTCTCCTTCACTTCATCTACTGAGGAAAGGACCAGCATTGGAAAGTAATGAAAAGCAGCACATTAAGTGACAAGAGTTTCCTCTTTTCAGTTTGAAAAACATCTGTGCTCACACACAGGCAGGGGTGTCAGTCAGAGCCCACAGCAGCTTTACTGTTCCCATTTTGATAAATGTTTAAGCAGATTCAGCTTAATGCACTTTTCCAGACCTTATGGTTGGAGATGTTAGCCCCCTGTGCTACTGGTTAACCCTGTCTGGCTGTGCAGGACACCTGACACCAGCCACAGCTTCCACTCTGACTATGTAAGTGTATTAGACGCTGTTCCTCACATGCACACACTTCCTCACATGCACTTTGCACCTTTCAGTGGTAATAAGATAAAGACATTTTATTAAGAAAAATCTTAAATTGTTTGGAAAAGTGTTGTTACCAGTCCTACTCTGTGGTAACAAAGAGCCACAGGGAAGACATGACGTAGAGAAATGCAGGCATGAAACTAAAACTAATTCCTCCCTTCCTCCTCTGCCATTTCAGGGTTAGAATAGAGGAACGTTGAAAATAGGTATTATTCTTAAAAGGTTGTTAGACAACCTAAGAAATAGTATCATAAGTTTAAGATATTACCATTGCACTACAGTTCTTCAAAAGTGAGTATGATAAAGTGGTACGGGATACACCTGTGAGTCAGCTGCCTTGATTGGATCTCCCAGCTGCCTCGGGGCTACTCATGGCCTGCCTGCATGGCTGGCCCATGGGTCTGTGCCTGGGAAACCAGGACACTCCTGCATATCTGTTTCAGGAAGAACAGTAAAAATCATGAAAGAGCTAAAAGCTAAGATGAAGCCATGGCTGTTTGCTTGACCCAATCCCCCCAAATCACCAAGAGAGAATGGCATCAAGAGAGAGGCAGCCCACTATCACCTGACCTGCAGCTTTTTAAACAACCACCAATTTGCCTGTCCCTGATGTTGAGCTCAAGAAGCACTGCATGCTTGTTTGTAGGTTAGTTAGTCCTGCCTACAAGTTCAGCTCTATTAAGACAGAGTATTTATTACAATTTAATAATACATTCAAGTGAATAATTGTGTTGGTTTAAATATTTTCCAATATTACATTAATTTCCTATTTTTTCCCATTCTAGGAATAGATCTTCCCCCCTCCCATAAGGGGAAACAGATTAGATTTCCTTTACCACCTTTAGAAGTTTGATTGATCTTTCCTCCTATTTAGAAAATCAAATACCAGTAGCTCCTGTTTCAGGATCTTAACTTAGCTAAAGATAGCAACAGACAAAAAAGCAATGCTCTAGTACACAAAGATTAATGATCAAAGATCACCTCAAATACTGAAAATACCAAAAAAGCCACTAAGTTGAGGCCTTTTATCATTCCCGACTCTCCATTTAAGAACTGCAACTTGATTGTTCTTCCCAAACTTTAATGGAAAACGGCATATTGTACTAGTTTTGCCAGCACATCAACCAGCCTTCCAGGAAATGATGTGTCAGCAACATATGGAAACTACTTGCAGGGGGAGGTTTTGGCATTTCTCTCCCAGCCTGGCATGTTTTTAGCATTAATTGTGGAAGCCACTGATGTTTCTGTTTTAGCTGTTAAATTTAAAACACCAAGGAACATAAAAATCAATGACAGTATGTGGTCATCGTTTGATAGAAGTTACCAAACCTCCCTCACAAAAATTACCAGCTTCTGTGTAATTTTGCAGCTAAAAGGTTTACTCTGGACTACATTTAGACACACAGCTTCATAAAGTGCAAGTAATCTTATTATCCTCTAAGTAGCAAAGAATAAACTCCAAGAGCCACATATAAGAGCATGCTTCTGTATTTATGGAATAAACAACTTACCAAGTAATAGGTTTGGAAAGTTATTTGGAATACAGTAGCATCTCACACTAGGGCATGGGGAAAAGACAGACATACCACAAACTGCTTACCATAGTCAAAGCACAAGCCTTTTAAAAGAGACTAGTCGAGGCTGAGTTACATTAGCCATCAAAAGCTCTCCTCAGTAGCACACATCAGAGCACAAGCAATCAGTAAGATTAAGGCATAAAGAAAAAAACAAAAACATAGAAGCCAAACTATATAGCGTCCTCTCACAAGACTTCAACTTTCAAAGATGAGTTCAGCCACGCAGCAATAAAAGGCTCAGGCTGAAGAATTTTCCTTGGACTCTCTGCCAGCTCTGCATCAAAAGCTCCCTGCATGCTAGCAACACGTCCCAAGACCAGGTTTGACAAGGGCTTCACAGATTTGACAAATGATACTTGCAAAGAGGTATTTTCTGTAATGCTTCAGACCTTCTTTACAGTAAAGGACAAGAGCTCTGTTCAATAAAGTAAGCAAATGGTTTGCCTGGCCAGGTCTGGAGCGAGAGGAGGACAGACTTGTCCAACCCCACTTTCTGTTACTGAGGGACTCGTAAGACTTAAAATGCACAAACTGCTATTTTCATAAAGCTGTGGACTACCACAAATCAAGTATAAAACCAGGCTACAAACTTCCTCCACAGCAGCTACAGTGCCCAGGAGCTTTTGCACAGTGCCACCCATGCTGCCTGCAAGGGGCTCCACAGGGAGCTGGGTGTTCAGAGCTCGCCGTGTGCAGGCGCTGGGGTGGGGAAATACTGCTCCTGCACTCCAAGTCACAAAGAGAAAAGCACAGACATGCAGGTGTCATCCCGTGTCCCTCATTATTGTCACACACCCCACACCCCGCCCCATACTTCCCCGATGCATCACTAATTAAAACAAACTGCTATCCTAGTTGACAATTTTATATTTAAAATTCTGCAGAGCAGCTTGGACAAATTGAATCTAAGCCTACCTCCAGGATAGCCCAAGGAAAGAATAGATGTTTGGAAAAGTCATATTGCAACGTGTCAAACAATTATTCATTTTTGCCCTACAGAACTAACAGTTCTCCCTCACCTTTTTGAAGTGACATAAGCCGCAATCTCTTACTCCTGTCTGCTACAAGCAAGGAAAGATGAATATAGTGCTTCCAAAAAGCTGAACTGGAGACTTCCCTTTACTCAATTAATTTAACCATGTAATAGATTTACCCTAGAAGTGCATAATTTGCTGTTACACCTATTTACTGTCACCTTCTCAATCAATTCAGCATTGCAGGAAAAGTAAAAGAAAAAAAAGGCAAGCTAGGATACACTAGCTATGTAAAACAGTGTTGAGGTTACTTTCACCATCTGAAAGTATTTCTTTCCCCAGGGTATAAAAGAATTGCAATAAATATAAACAAATACATTTTAACAAAGTCAATTTACATGTGAAATTATGACAGCTATAATAAACTCCACTATAACATATTCATCATTCAAATTACGACATTCAAGTGGCATGTGCTCACTGACAGTGTTTTAAACACAGACAAACCACTGGCTTTGGGTACACAAACTTAGAGTTAAAGAGTTAAATGTCTCAGAATAATTTCTTTTCCTCAACAAGGAGCCAAACTTTCTCTCCATTCATTTAATTTATTCAGTTCAATGGCTGGGTTTTCAAGCTGTAAGAAATGAAACCAACTTGAAGTTTCTTAAAAAGTCACAAAATTAAAGAAACTTAAACTCAACTTCTAATAGTTGTGAACCACCTTCCCTCGTCCTCTCCCCTTCAGAACAACAGAGATACAAATTTATCTTCTGTTTGTCCCCTCCACTTATATTTCATCAACTGATTAAACATGCGTGCTTTCTTAGACAGGTTCCTCAAATCACTTGCCTACCACTTTGACTGCTAGAGTCTTTTCCCTTGACTGAGGATGCCAAAGAATGCTGCTGGAGCAAGCAGACTACACATGGCAGCACTGGGCAGACATCACTGTAAGCTTCTGAGAGTTGAGCCAACAGTCTGTATACACTATTATCTTTTATCCAACTCACCACTTGAGAGCTAGAAATGAGCCTTTTTCTTTAGAAGTAAGATTGTAAAATTTCATCTTAAACAGAAGGTGTAGTAAAGCTCCAAGCAAAAGTTTTCTAGCTGAGGTTTTTACTGTCATATTTCTTGGATGAAACAGATTATCATTTAGTTATCCACCTGTGAAGCACTCAAAAGTAAACTCTGATTTCCTCAGTTTGATCTTCCCTTTTCCTCTGAACCACCAGCAGGTGACGTGAAGGAAGAGGCTGGTCAACCAAAAGCACATCTGTCTTCCCTTCCAGAGATGGCAAGTGAAACAGCTATTTAAGTTGAAATTTATTTCATTTATAATGAAATCTTCAAATACATTAAATTATCATAAAATTTTGTCTCCAACTATTGACACGGATGAAAGAGTAAGGAATTCATACTAGTTTTAGAGTCGTAGCACTCCTACTGCCCACAGGAGGATGCTTTTCAGCATTGTGCATATTTCATAGCCATTTACTGATGTACCACCTCTTTAGGCCATATAAATCACATTATAATACATGATGTATTAATTCTGTGCTGGCCATTTGCAGTATCATTCCTTTCCTTAGGATAAGCAAACAAGCTCGAGCAATTAATTGTAATGCTGGCCTAGAGTATTTAACTTCCGTGCTGAAATACAAATACCACACAACTTAATCAGAGTTAAGCAGAATACTAGTTTGTCTGGGAAGTTGTTACAACCTCAAATATCTATTTCAAAGACTTGAAGTTCTGGGATTTATAATTATTTTCATTACTAGTTCTTGAGTGTGAGGTTTCACATGTGCACACATTGAAAAATTCACATACTTAAAGTTGAACATGAGATTTGTGTAGCAAAGCAAGAGGAGGAAAGAAAACTGTCTCCCTCTGCTCAGCCAGGCTTATCTCAGCATGTCTTGTAGACTGCTTCATTCCCTCAACTTAGAGTGCATCCAGTGACCAATGCAGCATGGCTGTGACCTGGCGACGAATATAAAATACTTGGGATACTTGGCAGAAAACCTGGGTTTGCATCATCTGGCACATGAGGTGGGAAGCACTTGCCTGAGAGGGATGCTTTTAGCAGAGTTCTGGGTAAACTTAAAGTCAGAAAAAAAAAGAGATTAGAGATGCAATCCCAGGGTCAAAGCTCCCACTTCTCTTCGAGACACAGGCAACACAGTCCTCCGGATTAAAGTAAAGAGCACCAGGCATCCAAAGAACGACAGTGCAATTGCTCTTGGCTTTCTTCTTTAATTTTTTCCATTTCAAGTCATAAGTATCAAGACTCCCAAATTAAGTTTGAGTTTTACGCTCATCAAACTTTTGCTTAAACTTGGCATTCCAACCCAAACAAACAGAACCAAAAATAAAGTTAACCAGATTTAACAAGTTACCTACTTTTCAAGGACTTTCAAATTCCTACACGCAGATCAGTATCTTTCAGATTATTTTTACCAGAGTCTACATCAGCGTGTTTATACTGGACTTTGACCCACTTAAGAAGTTCTGACACCGTATGTAAAAATTCCCTTCCTCTCAGCTAAATGGGAAAAATCAGATTGATTGTCCTCCTTTAGGATACCTTTGCTCAGGATTAACCTTAAATTACAGTCTTTGAAGCTACCAGCTCACTGTACCATTGAGCAATTTTTTATTTTTTTTTTTTGGCTCCCCAGGGAACTGTTCGAGTCTCAGGGTTAAGCACATGCTGTTCTACTTAAATGGCAATATGCCAAATCTGTTTAAATATTTAAACATTAACCTCAAAGTTACTGGTTCGTAGAAAGGCAGCCGTTAGTCCAGAGAGATGAAATTTGTTCTCCAGGCAATATTGTTGAGTACAAAGGCCATTTTGCCACTTTAAGAAAGTGACTTCTGGAAGAGCTGAAGAGCATGGAAAAGTTATTGGAGTATTCATACTCGCTTCAGTGGCAGACTTTTTCTTTGCAAGTATGGACTCATGCACATTATGTGACATTTTCCCCTTCTGGCACTACACATTCATTTTCCGTGTCTAAAAATGCTACTGCTCTGCATTAGAAAAGTAAAAAAGTTTCAAAGATTTCACAGACAAGTTTTCCTTCAGTTATTCCACGTTAAAACCCAGCTACCAAACAGTAGTAACCAGTATTCATGTTGACAGGTAGAATTCAAAATAAAGAAAACTTTAAATATTTCTCTTTGACAATTTAAAAAAAAAAAAAAAAAAGGAAGTACACAGGCTTAAAAAAAAAAAAAAAAGAGAAAAAACTCCCCCCCCACCCCCCCAAAAAAAAAACCCCAGAACACTGAGCTTGTATCTTCATTTACAAAACAAATACTAGGCAACTAAAAGCAGAATGAACAAGTACAGGCTTGCTACACTCACTCTTTTTAGTAAGTTGTATGACTATCCAGTTATTCAATGTTATTTTGATTAAAAAAAAAAGTTGAATTTGCCATTTAAGATTTCTCTGAAGTTGTGCTTCTCTGAAACAACCAGAAAACAAACCACACACACTGAAAGGCCATTAACAGTCAAGAGATTAAAGGATCTGCACCGTTATAATTGTTCAATCACAACTAAATCGGAAGTGGGATGAATACAAATTTTAAAATTAACTTATTTGGGGAAAGGGGGAGAAGATCAGCCAAAGAGGTTCAGGGAAGGAGCCAGCACTCTACTTTTCCAACTGTAAGCCATCTTCTGCTACCTGGAGACCATGATTAGTCATGTAGATTGAGCAACCTACTCCTCTACAGTATCTGGCTATATTTACATTTGGCAAGCATAAAACCAGTTTTCTATAAAGCCATTGGTTGGCAAAAAAAAACCCAACCACCAAATCACTAAAGAAGCTATCCATCAAGAACACATTGCAACTGAATTTATTTTATTTCCTAGAAACCTTTTTCCACACAATTTTTTAAGAACAAACTTCTAGGCTGCCCCTCTATAGAAAGCTGGCACTCACTGTGTATTTATAAATAAATAAGCAGTTTGTAACAGTAGCTTTACTCTGACACCAATCAGATACAAACTCTAAATATAACTTACATGGATACTATGGAATGACCTCTACAGGGCCATACTCCTTTTATCAATGATATGCATCCCGTTACAGCAGATTAGAGACCAGAAAGATTGATCCCAACGTCCTCCACCCAGCTTTCACTTGGTCTTCAGTAGGAAAGCTAAACAATTAGAAATATCTGAAAGCTTATGATGAAGTGGTCTCGTAGAGGACAAAAGCTTTCCCTCTGACTTTGCACTGAAAATAGCCCCTTAGGAAGGAAGGCTCCCCACCACACAGGATAACTATATTTAGATAACTTACCTACAGGGTACTCCACACCAGAGCAAAGGCTGGAGGTGTGCCCAGATGCCAAGCTGTACCACTAAAATGTCAAGCATTCTGCTAGAAGGGTTGCTCTAACCACTGCAATTTATTACTTCTGCTCTTCTCAGTTTTGGCTACATTATGGTTACTCCTCTCAAGGCTCCACAGCACTTACTTGTCTAAAAAGTGCATTTTTACAAATGCGTGTTTGTGACTGCACACCACCGAGGAGTAAGGCTCGCGTACTGGCACAACAGTGCAGTGACCTGTGGGACGCCAGCAGTTCAGCTTACAGGAGACACTGCTAGAAAGATAGCTGGGCACAGAGGGAAAGAATTACAATAACTGATTGCCACTAGGTTAGGACAGGTGAAAAAAACCTGTATGCTAAAAAAAAAAAAATCAAGACCCCCAACTGATATGGGAGGCATCACTGAAGAAACTGGACAGCTACTAATCAGTTATCACCTTGCAATTAAGCTATTAAATGAACCACCAGCTCAAGCTGGCTGAAATTTGGAAGCAGATGTACTAACATCTTAAGTGCTGAGATGCAGCACTATTAGAGCACAAAAGCATGAATAAATACTACTTATGCCCAATACAACCACTATGAAACCTATGAGAAACCTGGTATTTGACTTTGGAGCCCATTTGCTGAGCAGCAGGACATTTTATGACACGAAATCCATGGCATGCAAACCTAAATAAGTTCAGGGCTAGGAAAGAGGTAATAATGAGTCCTAACCACATACAGAAACTGCTCAGATATCTTGATCTGTGTGTTTGTGTAATAAGGTAGAAGCATACTTTTACCATGGACAGTATACATAATGAAGCAGATGACAAAGAGCCTTTATAATCTCCTGAGAAAACTGTCAAGCTCATAAGGCTTGTACTACATGCTATTAGAATATCAAGGAACTACAAAGGACCAAGAAATCTTAGGTGAAGCAGTGCTTTGCACAACTCCAAATGAGTATCAGAAGAAGCTATTCAATAGATGAGCTGGTGTAGAGCAATAACATTTATTCTGAAACTACAGATTCAAACATATTAAAATAAGTGAGCTTCCTAACTGCTTGGCAAGCCTCTGCCATCCTTCTAGGCAGATACAGAGAGTGCAAATGCCTAAAGGTATCCAGCTGCCCAAGGCCACCAACCTGTACTGATTGCAGAACCAGCCATTAATATCTCCTGGCATCAAGGCTCTGGCTGATTATAATACTATAGTAGGAGACAACACCAAGACAGTTGAGTTTAGTAATGCTCAGCTACAACAATTTCTGAACAGGGCCTATGAGCTGTTTATGAGCACAAAACAAAGCAGAGGAAACACAGATGCACTACAGGGGACATCTGTAGCTTTGAGACACAAGTAAGGACACAAACCAACCAAAATATATGCGAGGAATTCCTTTTATTTAAGGAAAGCTTGAAGGGAAGAACTCCAACAAAAAGCTTGACAAAAATCTTATTACTTGCATCTGAGCAACAAATAAGATGACCCTCCTTGCATCCAAAAAAGCATATGACAAATGTTCTGTTATGTGAGAGAAGAGTACTTCTCAGAAAGACAACGCTGGCAACAAATTCATTAAGTTGAGCCACATATTATGTGACAACACATGCTACTCTATGAACTACCCATCATATCAGCAGCTTTTCTTCCAGTACTTTCACACTGTTGATGGCAGCTGCTGGTAATAGAGACCTGACAAGGATGACATTTCAGACAAAAACAGTCCACCTTCCACAGTGCTTGACAGATAAAAGTGCCCTAAGTCTGTCCTGTATCACTAAATGTGGAGTAAATCAAATACACAAAATAGCATTCTCTTTAGTGGAAATCTGTATTAGAGTTTGGCTCCTGCAAGCTTACACCTGAGATACAACTTAGATGATATGGATACCATATAGGCTGCCCAGTTACTAATAGCTGGTAGAGAACACCCCTGAAATGGGGAGTTGTCCAGATAGCATCCAGAAACGCCAGATTTGCAAAGACATCTCCTAGATAGCTACAATGCAATAAAACTACAGAGTCATCATTAAGGGTGTCTTGCAGTGGTGAAACTGGCAGACAAGCCGTGCAACTAGGTAGCATTGCAACAGTGGAATATTGCAATCAATAGCCTTCTCAGATTAGATAACAGTCAGAAGCACAGAGTAATGGTTTTAGGATCCTTGCCTACTGGTGGGAGGAAAACAATAACTGCACAAACCAAATGAGAGTGCTGCAACAGATGGAGTCTGCTTATGGTGCCAAGAACCGCTAGGCCAGTACATCCAGAAGTGGCCTGCATCAAACAGCCATAAACAAGCAGTATCAAAGGTGAAGTTTACACTGTCATGCCACATTGTTGAGATGGACTGAGTGGAGACAGCATCAGCGTGAAACTCTTCACATCCTTAGACAGTCAGTGTCAACAAAGAAGCCACAGGACCATCAAGAGCTTCAGCTATGAATCAGAAATAATCATGTACACACAGGACTGAATGACTGATATCCAAAAGGTAGAAAAGAGCAGTGACTTTTCCTCTTTTTTCTCCTCCCCAAAGCAATAACTGGGAGCAGAACAAAGAGAAGAGCCAAAAAAGAGCCATACAGAAATGCAGTAATGGCTTGAACATTAGCACATATGCCCAACTGAAAGCTGCCAAGCTTCTCTGAGGGAATCACAAAGTCCACATTCAAACATGGACAAAGCACCACCTAGTTTCAACCAACATATCTACAAAAAACCACAAACAAACAGGACAGGAACACCTGTAAGAAAGTGCACTGAGCCTTACACCAAGAACTGTATACGGCATTAAAGACAACAGGGGAGGCTCTGTCGAGAACACCAAAGACAGTTATCCAATCTCTGCAAAAAAATTTCTAACAAACCAGATTAAATCTCTGAATAACATTATGAGAGGATAATTTCAGTGCTAATTTCTTAGACCATCTGACCAAGCTCACTATTTCAGTCCAATGCACAGATTAGCAGAACTCCAGAAACTTTAGACAAAGCTTGCACAGGTAGACTTCCAAGTTTACACACTGTATATATACACCACTTTTCTGGAACTTAATTATTTATCAAGCTATTTGTACTTTTATCCTTCAAGCAGCCTTTCAATTTCTCACCATTTACCTATATTCCACTAAATAAAGTCAGGTTTCCTGATTATTTCTCCCAGAAGACTTGGAGATTTTTTCCCTCCCCAAGATAAAGGCAATTCTAACAACATCTGACACATCACTGCTTCAACTGGATGAAAGGACAGTTAGTCAAAGGGGAGGCAACTAAACTCTAAGGGAGCATATGAGAATTTCTCCTGGCAGGAGCCAACATTCAAAGAACTGCGCAGCACCGACAGGCAGAACTACAACTTGGAGCTGGAAGAAAGAGCTAGGGCCCTGCACAGCATCAGGATGCACCATCTGATCACAATCAGTGTCATTTTAGAGGCAAGGGGCACCAACAGCTTACTTTAGACCAATATCCTTGAAGGTCTCTTTGCCTTTCATCTGAAAGAGTGCAGTACCAAACCCCAAAACTGGGTACAATTGCCAACTGACTTCTGTAACATCCCCTGCATATAATCCTGTAAACAGCTATCAGCCATTCCAGTTTAAACTCTTTGCTTGAACAAAGTTATTTTCAAGAATATCCAAAACAGGTCACAGAACCTCCATTCACAGAGATATTCAAGGCTCAGCCAGAACCTGCCATGGCTGACCTGACCTAGCACAGGCAAACCTACTCCCCACACCAAATACACTCATCCAAGAGTAGTCACACTCATTCAGGAGCACAATGACTAAAAGCATTTCTTCTTTTGGCCAGTTGTGTAGATTTACAGCTGATCTCACAAAGGAAAAAGGAACACCATTTCACAGGTCACTCCATCCAGACCTCATGGATGACAGCTGATGACATCAAACTCAACTAACAAATGCAAGGCACACTGTGTGGACCTTATACATTGCCAGAAGAACAGAGAGAAAACAGAATTACTTAACATAGCTACAAACATATGTTTTTTATTAATGAAAATTCCTTCTTCAGTAGCCCCATTTTTTCTTGAAAAAGGCCTGTCCACCTTCTTCACTGACATGAATGGGTCAAACACAGCAGGGAAACTGGCTCTGGAATCGAGGTTTTCTTGTTTCTTCCTGTTAGAGACAGCATACAGTAAAAGATGTTAGAGATACTTGTAATACCAGCCATTAGAATAAAGTGCTACACCACACACATCTGGATTATTTTACCCCACCTCTGGGAGTCAGCTGTACTGATGACCAACATCGCTCTGAGCAGAAAAACAACCACCACATACACATTCAGGGGGGTCTGCTGTAGGAACCAGTTCATCAAAACCCAATGTGGGTTACATCATCTTGACTCCAAGTGCTTTGAGTGCATTAGTTTCATTTCCCTATAAAATCACCATATTGCACAGTAACATGTATCCACATTTATATTAAATGCAAAAATAAGCTAGTGTCCATTTTTAATAGATACTTAAGACTGCAAAAAGAAAAATAATTATGAAATCTCTAAATATTTGAAATTGCTGAGTGCACATTGGCAACTTAGCATTTAGATTTCACTAAACTGGAAGAGCTAAAATAAATTTTATAATAAAGTCAAAGTGACAGATGAATGACAACAGAGACTAGAGAGTTGATACAAGCGGGCAATGCACAGATCACATCATAGCCATCCACTAACAGCAGCTTTGGTTCTTCCTGATGCAGAAACTAAACAGAATACCAACTGCAGCGGTTTGAGGTAAGTAACTTAAGAGGAAAAGTGCCAGGATCATTAAAGATAAATGCAATTCATCTAAGGGAAGGAAAAATCAATCAAATAAAACCAGTGTTAATATAGGTGCTGGAACAGGAAAAATAACATCACACTGCTCAGTGGAAAGTTAAGTCCTGATATAACGTTTTTGGTACTAAAAAAAGCCCACTAATGTAGAAAACTAAGACTCATACTTAACATTAGTTTGTCACTCTGAGGACAAATAAAATTATCAAATAGCACTGATTTTTTTTCAAGTAATCAAGTGTACCTCTGCATAGCCAAGGTACTTTGTGGAATCATCTCAGTGACAATGGAGAAAGTAGAAAAGCAGAAATCAACTTGTAGCAGTTGCCCCAGTAGAGCCATGGGGAGTCTAAAAACATCTTCATATATGAATTAAGAACAGGAAGAACATCCACAGTGCAGTACTCCTCAAAAAGGACTAGGCTGTTACCATTCTGACTGTTATGCTTGATTAACAGAAATTGTAAAACAATCAGCTACACTTCACAAACACTGAAGCAGCATGAACTTGTTTCTCTTTCCACAAGAAATCAGGTAAAGCAGAATAAAAAGCATTAACCTTGTCCAGCTTTAACTCCAAACTACTGTACAGTCTGAGCATGCCATGAAATCGTCAGGTAATCCTCTGAATTCATAGGATAAAGGCAACTCAAAAAGGGTTTGGTTTTCCCAATGAAACAGTGAATCAGGATATACTATGAAATTGAATGAAGAGAGGAAAATGACCTCAATAGAGATAGGGGCTTTGCAGCAGGAAAACACTTCAGCAGTTTCTGCTGGATCATACCACAAGCGGCACTTTTGCTCTACATGAGTATCTCTCAACATCACACAGTCATGATACAGCAGTGGCACACTTGAGCATCTCATATGAATATGTAACACACAACATCTGTATTTTTATACAGAATGTATACATGTATAAAACACGTATGTATAAATACATATGGGGTTTTATTTTATATAAAAATCAGTCCCACACTACCAGCTGGCTAATCTGCATTCCACAGTTTCTATTACAAGTCCAAGTAATTATTTTGCTAGATCGCCGAGATCATTAGCCTCTTGACATGCTAGATTTCAGGTCAATAATAAATCCTACAATTTGTTTTTTAAAAAAGCCTCCCAATAGCTGACATTTTTCATAACAACCCACTTTTGTGCAAGAATCTTGGCCGCTCCTAAAAAAGAAACCCGCTTCTTCCATACGTGACTGCAGACAAAATGTTTGAAACCACAAAATGCAAGAGTTGGAAACAGGAGCCCCAAATGCATTTATAGTATCATTACTCTGTCAGTTCTTGACTTTGTCGAGGCCTTTACATTGCATTCTTGCAGACTTAGTCTTACAGCTGAAATCGATACCTCCAAAGTGAGTAAGTAAAACACATGAGACCCAGGAACAGCTATGTATCCAACAGTAAGGCTTGCTATTTAACTGAGTCCAAATTGCTCAAAAAGATACTATGAAGCCCACATTAAGGTGCCAGCTACTGAAACGTTAACATTTGTTCAAATATTTTCAAGTTCTGGAATCTTTGCATGCAGAATCATGTTTACCCTGGATGAAAAATGATGCTAGGTAAAGCTTTAGCATTAGTTATCATATTATTATCACTGTTTTATCCACACTTCTGAGGCAGCCTGATCTCAGCCAGAAATCAGAACTCTGCAATAGTCTAAAAGTGTCTACGTGAATTTTAAATGCAGCCTTGTTACCACACATACAATTAAGCTCCATAAAAACAGAGCTTAAAAAGCAAGCTATTGCTCACCTGCGATAATTAGCATTAGGAGAACTAAGTTAGTGCCAGTGGCTAGTCACACGAGCCAGCCGCTACAACGCATTGCTGTAGTACCATGGTGCAAGGCATAAGGAATAAACAACTGTTAATACCTGGTTTATTTAGGAATCCAGACAGTGAGCTCCATACTGCTCACCACCATCCACTCTGAAAATCTCAGTGATATTAGTCAAGCAGGCTAAAGCTTTTCTGTCCCCACAAAAATAAAGTTTCATTATATGAAAAACTGACCTCTCCTCACTTAGAAGTAGTATTACTGTGCATAGACTTCATTTAGAAAAAGAAGGAAGAAAGTTATTAGCCACAAATATCTATTCAATAGCATAAGTATCATCTGATTTGTCAGACTTCGTATTAACAATATTTTACATTATAGCTCCTTTTAGACTGTTACCAACCTTATAAACCATAAGCAATGGCCAATAATGATTTATTTTACCTGCCTATGTGGCAGATACACGACTTTCACTATGTGAGACTTCACCTTTTAGCTAGCCTCCTGCTGTGGGGTTTAACCAGCTGTACTCTGCTCCACATAACAGGCGTAAAACAAAGAAAAAAACCAAGCAACGCCACCAAAGCACAGCCCTAGTCCTGGTGGCAGACCTGGCTGTGTCTGCAACAAGAACCTATGTTGTACCCCTGCCGGGAAAGGGATGCGCGGCTCTCTGCTCTGATCACAAGCTGGAAACACACGGGGGCAGTGAGGGGCTGGGGCTGGTCTGCGGGGGATGTTTGCTGGGGCTTTTTTTGTTTTGCTGTATTTTAAATATCTGCGCTCTCGCCTTGGCCTTGGAACAATGGTATCAAGTTTAAGCTCAACGTCCTTTCCAAGCGCAGACTCTGCTCTCCTTGCCAACCTTGTGTGGTATAAATAGCACCAGGCAGAGGAGCGAGCATCAAAGATATTCTTTTAAAGTCTCAGGAGCGTTAGCGCTCTCGCTGCAGGACCAGAGCTGTCCGGGTGCACCACAGCAACCTCTGCCAGATTTTAAACATCCCAAACACGGTGTCAGAATGCGACTTAAAAGCTACACCAGCAACACGCAATTTCCACACCTTCAACAGAAAGAAAAACCCGGCGAACACACACGGACCGCCCCGCTGAAGCTGGGATCCTCAGCGCAGGGAGAGGCCCCACCGCGGCGGGCCGCGCTGCACCTGCGCCCCGTGCCCGGGCCGTGTCCCCGCGCCAGGCTGCGGGCGGCGCCGCGCCAGCGCCCCGCCGGGCAGGGAGCAGCAGGGAGGGCAGCGTAGCCGGCGGCCGCCCCGCCCGCCGCGGCCCTGACCCGCTTCCCCGGCCCCGACCCGCTTCCCCGGCCCCCGCCTCGCTGCCCCCGCAGACCCGGCGGCCGCGCTCCGCGCCGCTCCCGGCCCCGTTATCCGGCCGCCCCCGCGCACCGCCGCGGGAAGACCGCGCTGGGGTATGGCAGGGCGGGGGAAGGAAACTTTTTTTTAAAAAAAAGAAGGGGTACTTACGCTGGCGCTCACACGCCGTCCCTCGCTTGTAGCTGCGTTACACAGGGGAAACCACCCCAAGCCGCCGTCCTGCGCTCGCCGCCGCCCCCGCGGAGGCCCCCGCGACGCCTCCCGGGACGCCTCGCCCGGCGAGCACTCAAACGGCCGCAGCAGCCGGCGCGGTGTGCGTGCCTCCCCGTCCCGGGCTGCGCCCCTCCGCCGCCTCGCCACCCGCTCCCCGGGCCGTCCCGAGCGAAGCACGCAACCGCGCTCCGGCCACACCTGCCCCGCAGCGGGCCCCGCTCCCCTCACCTGGCGCCGGGCCGTGCGGGCGGGCCGCCCCTGGGCGGCGCTTTTGTCGGCGGGGCCGCGGGGGCTGCCGCCCACCCCGGGGGGAGCTGGGCGCGCCGAGGGCGGCGCAGGTAGGCGGGCGGGGGAACTGGGTCAGCGGCCGAAGGTACGGCGCGGGAGCGAGGAGAAGGCTCTCGGCGCAGCGCCCAGGGATGCCGTCACCCCCCCGTGCTTGGCGGCGGTGTCGGCGCCTTTCCGGGCGCAGCGGGGCCCGGCGGACGGGGCGGGTGGTCACGGGCAGCCGGTGACCTTGCTCCCTCCAGGTCCCGCGAGGTGCGCGGGTTCACAGCCACAACCGACAGAACCTTCCCTCGTTTCAATTTTTAACCCGCGAGTGGCCCCACAGCCGGCGCACGGGGTGAGAGGTGTCGGGAGCTGCCGTGCCCCGAGGGCCGGGCCCGGGGCCAGTCCCCAGCCGGGGAGCGGCGGGTCAGGACGGGCCGCATTCCCCCGGCAGGCCGCAGGCCCCGGGCCTCCGCGGGAGGTGGCGGGCTCGCCCCGCCGTGCCCACCGCTGCTGTCCCGCAGAGCTGTCCCGGGTCTGAGGTGAGCGCAGTGGCACTCAGCCGCGCCGAGGACACGTCCAGCTTACAAGAAGAAACTCCAGGAGGTTCTGGCTTAATTTTCCTGGTGGCTCGAGCTGAGTAACGCCAGACTTGTGCTAACCTTCGTGTTTATGCAAAACAGCTCACGAATGCCAACCACATAGCACACGTGCAGGCCATTGACTTCAGCAGTGACTGGCCACAGCTTTAACTCTGCCTTTTCGCACCCTGCCCGTGGTATTGCTGCCGCTTGTTTGTGCTGGTGTCCTGGATTCGAGTGGTTCGTGGACCCTTCTCGCTAGGGTCTGTCCTCTCGTGGCAGTCCCCCATGGAGTAGCTGCTGGGGATTTGGCACTGGAGTGGTGTCGCCCCTAACAGCGGGTGGGGAGGGGAAATCTTTTACTCCTCTTTTCAAAGCCCCGAAACTAGGTTTTGCTGATGCGATGTTCAAGGAGGAGGAGCTTTCAAATGCCAGCAAGGTTGGAGATGCTTGCCCTGCGTGTCTGGTGCATGAGGGCACCGCAGCCTTCAGGCTCGCCGTGTGCCCGTGTAGGTGTCTGTACCCAGGACAGATTTGGTGACTCCATAGGAAATGCTTTCTTGACATGAGGCTAATTCCCTGACCTTCCCCTCCACCCCCCGCTACTATATACAGTTGCTGGCTATTTATATATGTGATGAATATGATTCAGAATTAAACATGCCAGGAAGACACTGCATCTTTCAACCTAATAATTAAAAAAGGAATACAGCATGATTGCTTTGTTTCATCACCACATGAGAGAGAACTATTTATTTTTATTGTGGTTAGCTTAGTAGTAACAAACAAAATATTTTATTCCCATCCATGAAAAGCAATCTTGCCCATCTTTATGGGCTTCATCCAAAGCACGCCGGAGTCAGTAGTATTATGCATGGGCTTTCAGTTAGCACGTGACTGCAAATCCAGTGAGCTGGATTAGAGCAAGAGCACTTTCAGGCTACAAGACTGAGCACTGTACAAGACTTGGACACCCTGAGAGTGGATAATGCTGATCTTTAGTGAGGGTCTATATGGTGCTGCAGACCTTCAGTGGCACAGCTGAAGCCCCCTGGCAGCAGCCCGCTGCTGTGGTTGGACGTGTGGAGCGAGGGACATCGTGAGATTTTTGTGGTGTTATTAGATTACTGCTCATGTGAAACTGACTGATAGATGGTTTACATAGCCAGCCTTTTAGCAAAGCTCACAGGCATGGCTCCAACTGTATGTATCGAGGCTAATCTCAATTACAACTTAAAAATGCCTCTGTCTTTGTCACTGTGGGGATGGCCTGGAAAGTATCGACTGACCGCTACAGCTGAAAGCTTGTCATGTTGATCTTTATCCCACCAAAGATCACAGTTCACTCAGCGTTCACAGCAACCATTCCACTTTGACAGCTCTTTCATTTGTCTTGGTTTTGTTGTTTGTCGAGGCCTTTCATATAGCAGTAATCAAGGAAAAAAAAATCTATTTAAAAAACAGAGAGTTGGATTCTTGTAAAATGAGATAATAATGAGGGAATTCAGGAACAGTTGCATTGTCCTTTAAAATCTTCCCACCTGGAAAGACGGTATTCAGGTTGATGGCAATAGTTGAAATCCCTACACAGTGGCAAATTTTGTCAAGTCTCATCAAGGAGGACTTCAAAGTGGCCAAGGACACTCGATGCAAGGAAGGAGAAGGAATTAGAGAGGCCACTGAGGTCTGTATAATTTACAATTTTTTAGCATCATTTGCTTTTGGAAGTCCTTTTCCTGGGACTCTAATAAAAAGCTGTTGGAAAACAGTTGTTCTGATCTAAACCTCATGACAGCCCTTTCTTTTGGTGAGTAGCCATGAAATGACTTTTGCTTCTCTGCCTTTTTTTTCCTCCTCAGCTCTTCTGGTCCATGCATTTTGGGTTTAGTAAATGTAGGAGGAAGACGGCAGTATCATGTCACTTAATGTTGAAAAAGGAGGGACAGAAATGAGAAAGAAGAGGGAAGGAAGGCAAAAAAACTTACATGAGGAAGAGAAATGGAAGACAAAGGATGACGAAGGGGAAAGTAATCGAGACCACAAAGAGGAATAAAGCATGGGAAAGAATTGGAGAGACCAGAGCAAGGGGTGAATATCACAATAGGTGGGAAAGGGAAGAAGTGAAGTAACAGTTTTTTATATTTTTTCCTTATTTCTTGTCAATAGGAGTTAGTCAGGAGTAGGCTCTGCAAATGCTTCTGAAGGGGCTGGAAAGAAAACCTACCCTGGAATGGGTGTATGTCTGTCTTTAAGAAAAGATAGGATTGCAGCAGGTGTAAATAATTTGAAATAGTACCAGGTAACCTGAGTATCAATAGCAGTAAAAATGCAGCCACACAGGATAGCCAAGTCTGTGCCCTGTTGGTATCCGAAGTAATGGAGGGTTTTGAATAGGTTATTAGGGAACTCAATTCACACAGTTTTTGCTCTGGACTCTTACTGGTTGCTTGTGTACTTTAATATTATATGGTAATCGGCTAGAAAAGCAGTCTTATAACAGGAATTGAAATTCAAATTCCCCACTCCCAGCTAGATACCTTAATTGTTGCATTGCAAAGCGATGCCTTGCTTCCCTGGCCCAATGAACATGGATTAGTTTGTTCAGAATGACAGCCTTTCAGGAGGCAGAATGAAAGGCATTCCTCCCAGCTAGCCTCAGGCCTGGTGACGAGGGAATTTCCTGGGAAGTGCCAGACAAGGATTCGGTGTTGTCCTTGGAACTCTCCAGGTCTATGCTTTACCTGTTTAGCTGCTGAGAAGACCTCTCCTTCCTCCTGTCATGCTTTTGAAAGATGCCAAAGTCTAAGTGCAGACCCTGCTCCAATATAACTCAATAATTAAATGCCTTAGATGCCAAGAAGGTTGTAGTTGCAGTGTCAGTAATTGGCAGCTCAGGTGTTTCTCATGCTGGCTGTCAGAGATTCCAGTACAAGGTACCAACACTTCTGGTGTGATGGGAAGTAGGGGACACTGGGCCCATAGGTGGGGGCTCCTGGCTAGGAAACTGGTGGCAGAACTTGGGGGTTGCAGTTTTTAACACTGCAACAGCTTTGCCTGTGGTGGATTTATAGTCTGTGGTAAGTCTTATCTTGGCTGTATTTGGGAAAACACCATGTTGTGGATTTGTTCATGTTACACAGCGATGTTTTCATGGGTAATTCTCAGCATTGCGAGGCTGACTTCTGTCAGATAAAATTCCAGCAGGCCAGAGGTTAATGTACTCTGTTACGATTTTATTTTTTTTTTTGAGGTGGGGAGAGGGCCAGTGGAGACACGCAATGAATGTTGATAACTGCATTTAATTTCTTTGGCAAGTGGTAAGTACTGTTCCCCTTTGTTTGCTTATGCAGACTACATTTAAAGTACACTATAATATAAAGCAAACCTTTCTGGAGGCCAGTGCCAATTTGGTTGAAGAAAAGTATAGCACCACAGTTGAAAGTCTTCATTATCTTCTGAGGCTCAATTACTAATGAATATTCTTTATTTTTTTCTTACCACACACTTCACATTCATATGACTTCTTTTCTGCCCAAGGCCTATTTGAATAAAATTGTATACTTCCTGCTTTGACAACATAGTGATGATGTATGCTGGAGAAAATCATGAGTAGTCCTGCTGAAAATGTTGAAAATGTCTTTGGATTTGGGCTTGATCCTGTAATTTTGCTGGTGATTTTACCTGTAATACTACAAGTAAAATCATTCTAAGAATCCTTGGTATTTCTTCTCCACAGTTCGGAAAAGAATCAGAATGTGGATATCCTCACAAAAAGTATTGGTGAACAGATCATAGATATCTCAGCTAAATTAAGTAATTTTTTTTTTTCATATGCTTTTCACCGAAACAAGGTGCAGTCCTCTACTTATAAGTACCACTGGTGGAGAACTAGAAAATGCTCTTAATGCTTTAATCATTAGAATTGTACTTGACTTGATTCCCTCATGTAATAAAACTCTTCCCTTCGTGGGCCATTATCTGTTAGATAAGCCCCTACATTGTATGTGTTATTAATTATTTATTCCTTCCATTATTCTTAAATGCACATTAAAGAATTGGCTCATGGTTTCTTGCACAATTCATAAGAACAATTCTGTTCAATAATTTTTGGAAGCATTTTCTTATGGCAAATAAGGAAAACAGCGAGTTTCATCTTGTATAGAGTTAAAATATCAGTTTGACCATTTTATTCCTATCAATATTTTGAGAAATCTAGATAAGAGGTTTTTTCCTTCCTGATATTAGTGATTGAGAATTTGTATGTTACTCTTCTAGCCTATTTTAATTACATTTCTACTAGTTAGAAAAAAAAAAAAAAGACTCATTTTCCCCCTTACTACTTTAGCGTCATTTCAATGAGCTTACATACCCATATGCAGAATGACAACTTTACTGTTCCATACCTACAGTTGTTACCCCCTGGTATTTTCCACATATGCAGTTCCCTAAGCAAACATACTTTCACATAAGCGGATTTATACAAAAATACCAATATGGATATTTGTCTATTCTGAGAGGAAAAAAAAAGGAGATTTTATAGTGAACATGCTGGTCCAGCAGTTATCTTTAAAAGAGCATTGTCAATCCATGTGAGAACAATTGACAATTTAATTGCCTTTGTCAAGGCAATTGGGAAAGGACATTACATCAAGGGAGACAGCTAAACCTTGAAAAAGTTGGCTGGGATGATGGCTGCTAGTAAAGGCTAAATTGCAGATCAGGTGAAGAAGATGTTTGAGAGATTCATATATTGCCACAATTTGAAGATTTCCAGTCAAATCTGCTCGCTTTCTAAGAGAATAGTGGTGTTCTTTGTAGATGTCAAGAAAGGACTGAACAGAGAGAAAATTTACAATCCTGATTTTCAGTCATGCTGAACTGGAGCTGATGTTTAAATAACCACAAGGGCACTAACTTGATGAATTACTTGGTTAGAGGAGCGTGAGGAGGAGACCTGTGAAAAAAAGTGCCTAGTGATGCTAGCTGGATCTCTTTGCAGGTGGGACTATTTGATGTGATAAAGAGACAATAGCTGGCAACAAATTTCTGTGATACCCCCTAGCAAATGAAAGGAGAAATTGGAGGAGCTCTCCAAACAAGAAGCTGGTAGATCAGTCAGAGAAGCTGGGAGGAATGGGAGATAATCTCGCTATTAGAGACACTGAACAGGGAATGGAGACTTTTAGTCCTGAGTGCAGGATGAAAAGCAGTCAGCACCACACATTCTTACTTTTTTCTATTACTGATTGTTTCTTTTTCTCTTTTCTTTTTGCCTTTTTCCTTTTCTTTTTCTTTTCTGGAAAACACTTTTATTCTAAAAGTTCCCCTTAAGAGCCTTCTGTTGGAGGAACCATCTGTGGAAAAGTAATGAAGGTGAAGATAAAATTCCAAGAAGACACTTGCACAGACCTATATGAAAGTGTTCCTTGCCAGGAAACAAGTGCTCCTGAGCCTTTAAGGGCTATGTCTCTGCAACAGCTCCAAGATATGCTTGCCTTCAGCTGTATAAACAATGGTTAGCAGAGGTCTGCAGAAGAATTATTAGCACCAAGAGTTATTTAATGGAAACTAATAGAGCAGAAAGGTTATACAACCAGTTTCTTCTACTTTTCACTGGTTTCATCACTAGCTCACTATAGACTTAATGTTTTGAAGAAATAAAATTTTGCTGAAGTAAAACCAAATCCATTCTTATCTGTAGCAGGTCTGCTGTTTAAATGGTGCTGAATATTATTTGCTTCTGTGACTTTTCTGTGATCAAGAAGCAAATCATATTGTTATTGCAGCACCTCCCCAACGTGAGGCTTGGATGTGAGATTAAGTTAGCAGGGTTTAGCAAGTATCATTTGCACAGTGGTAAATATGGACACGGGGATGAATAGGCTGTTAGCCAGCAGCAAGTACACAGTGATGTGACCTGTTCTGACAGGAGAGAAGGCTAAGATGACTTGCACGCAGTTTGCCTATAGCAAATGCAAAGTAATACATGCTGACAATTTCTGCAGACCAGCTGATGCACGCTGGCTTGTTAATAGGTGCTAACCTAATGGTGCTTCTGAGCTCACAAGACAGTGTAGTGTGGTGTGCTACACTGCTCGTTGCTTAGACCCTCTTCTATTAATAATGGGATTTCTCTAGTCTTTCAATAGGCTTCAATATGGGTTTCAGATCTCTATGTATGTGAGTGTGTATCATATTAGACACAGCACCTTAATATTGCAAGTTATGCCAATGTTCATACTGGCTGGAATAGTCTTATTTAGAAGTAGGTATGGTATATGTAATGGGCCAGAAACAACAGAGAAATGAGAGTAACTGTGATAAAGGCGGTGGGTACTAAAGAGAAACTTGCACCAACAAAATAGAGAAGAAAAGCTCAAAACCGTTCCTGTGTGGCAACAAGATGTCCCCATCTGAGCCGTACTGAGACAGGATGGAAACAAAACAACGCTGTGAGGAAGCTGCAATGCAGCAGCCTATGGAAGGATTTAGCACTGACTGCTCAAAGAGTAACTGCTCAAGGTGAAAAGTCAGATAACCAGAGAATGAAAACCTTTCCTCTTCTCTTTCCCCATCCTCTCTAATATGGACAGATGAATTCCAACATTAATGGAGGGACAGCATCTGCTTTTGATTTGGTGATTGAAACTGTTCTGTTCTGTATGCATGAAAGGTTACTGAATGGACAATAAGAGACTGGGGGGAAACAAGTAAAGAAAACACAAAGCAAGCCTTTCCTGCATGTCATTTTTAAGAAATGGTATGCATCCAGTGGGAGCAAGAAAATTAATGTAAATTTAGGATTTTTTCCCTCCCAGGTGGTAACACAAGCCAAAGGGAAGAAGATGAGAAAACACACATGGAATTTAGAGTAAAAATAATCCAATAGGAGATAAAAAATAAAAATTTTCTCATTTGCACTTAATATGTTTTAGTCCATGTTTTCCATTGCAGCGTAGATCACTTAGAAGTCTTACATGAACTCATGTCTGAACTGATCCTTATTTTCCTTAGACTAGCTCCCCCTAATACTTATTCTAACTGACCAAAGAAACTTTGCTGGGGAAAAAACCCCACAACTTAAATGCAAAAGCCTTTAAGACTGTTGTTCTTGGCATAGTTGTAATGGCTGGACAGGCCTTACATAAGAAAAATTAGTCCTGTCTAGGGTTCAGGCCACTTGACTTTACAAATTGGACAAGATTACTGTTGAATCAGGTGCATCTGAAATAAGAACAATTGTTTTGTTGGAGAATTGCAGGTAAACGAGAAAGACCATGCATGTACTATGTGCCTACAGCAGTCTTCACCTGGGATGCAGTAGGATTTATCTACGAAATTATGTGTTGTTGATATTTCATACTGTAAAGACATTGTAAACAAAGTTATTAATAAACCAGAAAAATTTTGAATTAATATTTTAGATGTGTTATTTTGGGTTTTGTGCAGTCTTAAGGATTAATTGGAAATATAATGAACTGTAACAAAAAAGAAAAAGCCCAACACAACAAGTTACAAAATCATTCACATTGTCTGGGCAATCTATTTCATTCTTTGTTTTCACTTCAGTTCCTTTTTTTGATAAGCCAGTAGTCCTGGATAGTAAAAGGTATAGTTAAATTGGAGTAGGAACGAACATGTTAGTTTCTTCATTGCTAGCTACTTTCTTTCTTTTAGGTGAATTTATGGCTAGCATGTAGGTAAGTCACCAAGATGCAATGTTGGAATCTTTTGAAGGCAGAAGTCAGTTTATTTGCACAAGGGATTATAAAAACATGTATGTTTTCTAGTGTGATGAGCTTCTGAGTCAGAGCTGGAATGTGCAGTGGAAGAGTACTCATCCCTGCTGTCCCACATGGCGCCCTCCCTAACCACAATCTCTTGCTCAGCCTTGTATTAGTGGGCATATGTCAGTTTTCCTGATTTTCCACAGTCTGAAATGCAAACTGTAGTAACAAATAGCATTTTCTATGCCCCTATGTATTCCTAGAATTCTCAAAGGAATCCTTATATGCATTACTTTTTTTCCCTATTTCACATGTATCACAGAAAACTTACTGAAATACTATACTGTGCACATTTGACTTGTGCTTCTGGATTTCATTTGCCATTTATGATGAGCAGCTTGCAGTGTATTTAAAATGGCTATAATAGCTAGTGCTCTCATTAAGAGTTACTGATGCTGTCTCTCTTTCTGAATATTGATCTAATAGATGGTGGTGCCAATTAAAGCTGATTACTTCCTGCTTTTCAGTGCTGCTGTCTCTGTGGAAGTTGAAGCTGCAGACTTCCTTAATTAATCATGCCAGTCTAGAAACTGAAGACAATAAGGGCTAAGTATAGTGGAACCTTCTGCTATAGTCAGCACTTTCCTTTAAATACACAGTTTGTATGTAAGTTAGCAAAGGTAATCTTCCAGGGACAACTCTGGACATTTTAAATATACCCTTGAATACTTGTGCAGTACACCTCTCCCAGAGACTGAATTCATCACTGTGGAAAATGCTTCTGAAATGGAACTATTCTGCTATCTTAAACCAGTATGCAGACAGTGTAGAAGAGCCTTAACCTCTCTTCTTGTGTTGTATGTAGTTTAGGAACTGTTGCCAATAAGGTTTTATCCAAGTGAAAAACCTGAAGATCCCTGATTATAGACAGGGATCAGACAGAACTAGTAGCCTAGGCTAGTAACAGAATAAAACCTAATCCTTGAATTATATGTTTCCTGAGGAGGTTTCAAATTGCTCTGTAAAATGGTTAAATCATATTTCTCTCATACATAAGGAGGGTATCAAAGAGTTCACTGACTTGCTACATGATACAGAGAAAATCAGAGGTGATGGGGGAAAACATTCTCACCGTGAATTCTACGTTTCACTTAAATGGAAAATGCATACATTTGGATTTTATTCTTCTTCTTAAGAAAATGAGATCCACAAGTTAGAAAGATTCCAGATTTTCCCTGCCTTTCACAATCTATATGTCCCAGAGAAGGGTTTTTAATTTTGGTCACTTGTTCTCTTCCCACTATAGTTGAATTCCTTGATGGTAAAATAGTCAGTGAAATAAACAACACTGCAGTACTTTTTTCTTTCAGAGAATAATATATGCTATGCTTAAAATATTTATTTTTATCATATAATCAAAGAAATACATTCGTAGCTGAAGATTTATGTCACATTTCCAAGAAGCAGTCTGCAGAAACGCCTTTGTTTTTAATGAGTAAGCGTAAATACAGCCCAGTGAAGGCTTTCTCTGGTATCACATCAGAGTTGCTTGCATTTAAATTAGTGGGTCATCAAGAAAGGAGAAAGGACAGTGGAACCTTTTATTAGCAGCTTACTTCTCTTGGGTCTCATTTTACATTTTTGGTTCCAGCACTATTCAACTGAAAGGAGATACTGTAGGTGAAAAAAAAAAAAAAAAAAAATAGGAAGTGAATAGCAGAGACAAGGCAGCTGCCAGACATCAGCTTCCATTGCATTCTTCAAAAATGTCTGTATCCTCACTGATATTATAAAGAACCATAATATGGAATGTTTCCTTGCAAAGCAGATAGTCTTTTGTATTCTCAAAGTCTACGATACAGAGTTCAGTATTTTTTAAAGCTTAGATGAGGAGACTGCCCATCAAGTAAGAAACAAAGGTAAATACCCATATAAATTATATTTCACCTGCTGAAATCATTATGGTAGTGCTCTTCTCTGAGGAAGTCCATATTTCCCTACTGTCACTTGGTGATGTGCCAGAAAACCTCAAAAGCTAACTTGATAGCATTCTTATTTCTGTCAGGAACGCTTCCTATGTTGAACAGCCTGATGCTTGTTCCTCATCTTTAGTGACGGTGTTCTTTGAAAAGGTGCAGGATGTCTTAATTTCTCTCAGATTTTGGTTTTGAGGGTTAATTAGTGTACAAATGACAGAGACATTGTGAGACCCATATAGAGAGCATATAGCCTGTTATCACATGGATCAACAAGTAAGTGTGAGACATCATAGGCAATCCCTTCCTTGCTTTTTAGCTCTTTCCAGCTCTAGCTGGACATAAGCACAGATATTTTTGTTGTTCTGGTAACACAGGAGAAGGTTGTTGATCATTAGTATATGATGAATTACAGAGCACACACAGACTTACAGGGCTGCACTCCACATAGAATGCTTTATAATGAATATGGCTGATACCTTTTTAATGAGTAAGTAGAATAATAGAAAGGATTTGTTGTAAAGCTGTGTTTTCTTTGGGACACAACGTAAATGATCTGCTTGAGAAGCAGATGACAGGCCTAATTCATCCCCAGTGTAATTTTACTGGACTCAGTTGATTTGCATGAGATTAATTTTTGTTCATTCTTTTGGGGAGGGAAAAACAAAGAGAAGATGAGAATTAGCTGGGTGGGAAGGTGTCCAGTTAGTATCTTACATATGAAACTTTTATGCCAGGTTTAGAGGCTCAAGTGCTTTAGTTTAATGTTGAGAAGTTCGAGAGAAATATAAAGTAGGATTTAAACTTATTGTCATGGATAGCAAATATTAATGACCTTTTTTTTCCCAGTTGTGTAAACATAAAAAGGAAGCTCTTCCCTTCCTTCAATACTCTAGAACTCTTTGCGTAGAAATTTTAGGTTAAGTGACTTGCATTCTTCCAGATGGATGTGATTTTTCTGTACTGAAATCAACTGAGAAGGAATTGTTAGGAAGAATCAGTAAGAGGAATAGATGAGAACTGTGCTGAGATCTTTAATTAAGCATCCTGCATAACAGAGGTAGAGACAATTCAGTAGCAGAACAATTTGAATTAGCATTATTTCACAAACTTTCATGGGATATTTAAAATGCGTCATTCAAAGTTATTAGAAAATGAGAAAGAGGAGATGCATTGCAATAATTAAAATCCCCTTCATCGCAAGATAAAGTGTTTGTACATCTTGCAAGTGTTAATAATTCAAACTTAAGATATTAGCCTATAGAGTGAGACTTGCAAGACTGTAGCAGTTACATGCAGCATGAATTTTACATTTGCTGAGTATTACATGAATAACGCACCGATTTCAGGGAGGGTGCTTTTCCCAGATGGGTGTATGGCATTTTTATACGAGATGGACTTCCTGCTCTTCCTGCAGTGAATTCACTGTGGCACAGGCACTTACTTCATCCTGCTGGTGCCACAAATGTTCACAAAGTCTCAGTTTCCTGATCACAAGGAACATTCAAATGCTTTGTTATTTGTGTTACGATATAAAGATGGGCCTCACTCCAGTAAGTTCCCTTGAATTTCAGGGTGGTTGAGATGTTAAAAAAAATAAAGAGATCACATCAGGGAAGAGCTGTAGAGGAATCATAGCAGGAACCCAGTAGTGCAGATACGTTAGTTTAGGTAGTGTTTGGAACTTGCAGAGTTTTGTTTCTGTTTGCTAATCAGCAGAAGATATGAACTACTGTTGTAATGCAAGGCTTTTAAAATTAAAGATACCACAGTTTAACTGCTGAAATGTGGCATACCTCAAGATAATTAGACGCTGTGAGTTTCCATAGGGTTTGGGTAACCTTAAGAGTTCATATATGACTTCAAAAGTGAGTTAAGGACTAAATTCACTTAAACATTTTCGACTTGTTTCTATTATTTAATAATTAACTTAATCAGGAGATACATTTGTACTAGTTTACAAATGTGGTATGGCCTAAGAAAATACATGTCCAGAGCACCATCTAGTGCAGGATATCACTAACATAAAAGCCTTTCTGGTCGTATGTCACTTGTCTGTGTTTAGCTAATTTAATATGAATTATCATATTGCAGAAACTGCCAGCCCAATGCCTCCTGTGGCAATATAATTTTGCAGTTACATGGGAGACCATGGATTAAAGATTACTTGGGACCTTTGGCAAAGACAACAAAACTGGATGCACTGAAATACAGGTAATCATTTCTGAGAACCATATACTATTAAGAGGAATTTGCTTATCTTCCTGCCCACAGTGTTGGGCGATATACTCTATTAAATAATTCAACCCAATCCAATCTGTTTATAAACTAGGTTGGAGACTGATTCTCACAATAGATTTAGAGACCCAACTTCCACTTTAGGTGCCTTAAATACACCATTTAGCTGCTCACAGCCTTTGCTCAGCTTCTGCAGAACCTCAGAGCTACTCAGGTTCCTTAAGCCAGGCATTCACAGGTATGGAAACCACGACTAACAGGCAAGATTAAAGATCTGACTGTCATTAAGAAGAGAAGAGACAAAGAAAGGAAGGAAGCTTAGACTCTATAGGATACAGGTAAAAGTAACTTAAACACAGCTATTTACAAGTTGCTGAAGAAGGATGGAAAAAACTGAGCTACAAGGGTTTTTTTTTTTGCAAAGGCTGTATTTTGGTTCTTCAGCAAGCAAACAAACATGAATTTGGCCCCAGGGTGTTTAATCAATGTTTGGATATCAACATTATGTTTCTGATGCAATCTGTTTAGCATTAGGGTACGATTAAGAGGAACTGTCTTAGTTAACTGAAGATGTAGCAAAGACAAGCTGGATTTCATCCTGCACTGAACAAAGTTTATGATGGCCCTCAGGTACTTGGAAAAAGATGATTTTTGGATGTGCACTATGTATTCGACAAAAAACTAATTAAGCATCAAAGAGCCACTATCACTGTAACATTTTACATTATCTTTGAACAAGCACTTTAACTAACAAAAAATGATAACTTCTCTCTCTGTGAGAATACATTGCATACAGATTTTGGCTGAATGCTTGAAACTTTGCCAATTTCCCAATTCTCAGACCTACTCTGAGAAAACAGCAAGCATATGCTCATATTAATTTCAAAGTACCTCCTGGTTTTGAATAGCTCCATTTTTTGTTTTCTAAGTTGACATCTTAATAGACAAATTTAAAACAAAACAAAACAAGACAGAATTAAATGGAAATTTTTGAAAACTTAGATACAGAATACTTCTCTGGATACTTTTTCTGCTCTTTCTACCTCTTTTGCAACTGCCAAAGAGAATTTACTACTGAAGAAAAAGCTGCATTTTCATTCTTTTTGAGCTGATGAGGAGTAAACTAAAGGAACACGATAGGAATGTTCACAGACCTGGCAAGATGTGGTTCGATTCCCCTTTCTGGGTGTACCATTTTCCTAGCAGCAAGAAGAAGTAGCTTAGACAGAACAAAATGTTATGCTTACAAAAGTGGTTCAAGAATTGGTGTCAGGAGTAACAGTTTTGGGAGTGGTGGGGAGAGGAAGGTTCTAGCTAGGCAGTACAGCTGAAAAGATGAGTCACCACTGGAAAGCAGTAGGCCAGATTGCAGTACCTCAGCTCTGTCAATGCATACTAGACATCCTAGGGAAAACAAATGTTTTAGCATGCAAGGCTCTTTTACTGCCTGTTTAATTCACCTAGGCTTGTGGTTTCCATTCTTTTAATCTCCAAAATGTTTAACAAATGGAAGAAAACAGAAATAGACAACTGAAATATAAAGGTGTTTCCCTTGAACAAATACTACAAAAAGATGCATTTTGATTATATGTTGCTGGCAGCTATCATTATGTTCTTTATTAAATCATGACTAACAAAACATTTTCCTTGTTATTTCCTTGATTCTTATTCTTCTTCTGTTGGGTTATATGATTTGTATCAAATGGTATGTATTCGTTTTCAGCTATTTGGGAGTTACGTGTTTCACTCTCATGCCTGAACTGGCCTTTGTTCCTCTGTCTTATAAGAATATACACTATCTTAAAATATGTTCATACCCGTTGAGGAGATAAATTAATATCAACAGGCAAGCCAGGCAGAGGAAAGAATTCTCTTCCAAGCTGTACTCTCCCGTCTAGTAGCTATTTAAACTTGACTTTTGAAAATAAAGTGTTTGTTTATTTGAGAACAGATCCATGACCATTTGGAATTACAACACTTCCACATGTTTTTCATGTGGCCAAAAAGATTTATTATACAAAGAAAGGCCATAGAAAGATGGTGGGAATTAAATACTGTATTTGCATATTGCTAGCAATATGCTAGATGCTTTTCAGGCAGCTAGGATATCAAAGTCCTTGTCCTGAAGAGCATTCAGTCCAAATAAACATATAAATACATTGCAAAATGTACAAAGAAAGACTTGATCCTCCTTCATTTTATAATTTCCAGTAGAGAAAGGGAGTCAAATTATACATCACAACATGACAAAAGTACCCTGACTCAGCTGAAAGCTCTCATTAGTGTTCTCATAAGTAAAGAGGATGGATTTATGCTGCAGCAAACAAAAAAATTACTGCAGATTTTATAAGCACAAGCTGTACATGCTAAGAGCCTTTTTTTGTGGGCTTGAGATCCAACTTTGCTGTGCTTAAATCCTCCATGTCTTTGATTTAAATTATGTGGACTATGATCTGTCTTGATACTCTCCAAATGCGTGAGCTGATCTTGCCATTTTCCTGTGAAAAACTAAGGATGTTTTTACAATTTCTACATAATGTTACCCATGTTTTTACAAATAATTAAATCCTTCTCCTCTTAGAGTAGCAAAAGAATTTGAAAATCATGATGGGAAATACTGTACTTAAAATACCTTTTTAAACAACTCCAAAGCTTACATTGTATTAATTGTGACCCATACCTAGAGACCTGCTCATAGGGTTACACAGGAACCCATTTTAAATTCTGCAATAAAATTGGATAAAAAACCATATCAGCTGTTCTGTTTTAATGTTGAATATATATATATCTGTATATAAGTGTGTATATATATATATATATATATATGTATATATATACACACACACATACATAGGCTGGTATGCCTTCCTGTCAGATACAGAATTTAATTTGGTTTAACTGATTAAACAAGGTTCCAAATAAGCAGCTATAGAGCTATCCACTGGTCCTCTTATGCAGAGGTACAGGGATGTGCTAAAAGCTAGAAATCTCTAGCACAGTATTTATCGATAAATCTCAAAAAAAAAAAAAAAAAAAGAAAAAGATTGGATTATCTAGAATAACTGTTATTACCACAAAAAGCACAGACCTCAAAACCTCTATACTGCAGATTTTTATCAGCACCATTTTTACATGATAACCTTCTTTTTAGCTGCCTGAACCCCATTTTTAATCTATTTAATTCCCTTTTTTGTTTAGGTGTAATCTGATTTATCTTATTGAGTGACATCGTTTCATATGAACCTCTCTTTTTCTCCCAGTTATTCTACACATCCTCTCTCCTTTATTCCATGCAATTCTTTCAAGGATTTTTGCCAAACTTTTGGTTTTGGAGGATGGAAATGGAAGGAAAAATGGCCATGCAGGACGTTATCATTCAGCTGACCTGTATTCATATCAGTGTAGTTATAAATTGACTGATAGATTGCCAAGAGATAGTTTCAATTATGTTAAGCTTGATGGAAAGTGGCTGCCAGGTTCAAAAACTGTACCTGGACAGAGGGAGAGCGACTTGCAGTCCAACCACAAAAGCAAATTTATTTTAGGAAAGTAGGGAAATAAAAGTGCCCAAGTTTGGCTCAGATGTGTTTTTTAAAATCTTCATTTGCATCTGCTCAGCAGAAATGGATTACATTTCATGAGAGAGCTTTCTAGTGCATGTTCCTTTCTCTATGGCAGCAAGCACTAACCAGCAATTCTGTTTATTAGTGGCTATTAGAGCCTATTGAGGTGCTAAGTGCAAAAGCCGGGGGTGCGCAGAGTCTCTGTTATGATTTTTCTTGTACATCTGCAGCTTGAGAAGGGAGAAAATGCAGGAAGCCAAGACAAGGGCATAGGAAAAGGTGAAAATAATAGGCTTAGAAGCAGAACCACTTTGACTGAAGAGGGCATTTGGAGAATTTGGAGAATCTGTGGAGACTCATAGATACATAAAGGAAGTAAAGATTTATAGAGTCTAGCACTAAGAACCTCTAAAATGCCAGGTTTTAGTTGCACATGAAATACACTTCTCCATGCATTATGATAGTCTATCTGCAAAGCGTAGCTCACGTTAAAATTAGTTTTAGCCTTTTGGTAAACTCCAAATGTCAATACACTAAAGTCCAGGCTTTGTTACCAAATGTTACCAAAAAAAAAGAAAGGCATAATTGTTACCAAGAAGAAGAAAGGCATAATTAATGACCATCTAAAAATGTTAGATTGAAACGATGTGACCAGCCGTAGGAATGCTTCGGCAACAACAAACAATCCACTTCTGTATGCTGGATTCAATTGATGCTAGCCTGGTAGGATCCCTTCTCTTCCTTCAGTTCCCTGCCTCTTTCTTTATACTTTTAATGTATGCTATGTACACAACACAGGCAACAAATAAATCAGAGGAATTTAGACAACTCATTTCTAAAGCCTTAAATCATTCCAAAGAAAGTACATTCCATCCACTGAGCAAACCAACCTTACACTTGTATTTACAGTTTTTTGGTTGTAATACATACAATTAACTTTTATTTTTGAGACAAAAAAGTTACAATATTGTTTTTTTAAAGAGTAGTCACTGCAGAAGCCAAAAATTCTCCATGTTGATGAAGATGTCCTTATTCCTAGGTGAACACCTGCCTTAAAAAAAAAATCCTGTACACATATGAGCACTAGTATTTGTATCTACAGGTTCATAGGCCAGATTGTCTTCTCATTTACATCTTAAAAAACTACTGGTTGCAGAGGAATTGTTCCAGATTTATATGCATAGATGAGAGGCAAAAATCTGCTCACCTGTTTTAATTTGGATTGATTTGCTACAAGATTAACTAGATAAATTGTCTTAATAAAATACTTAAACGATATTAGGTTCAAAGTCTGCCGGTCTGACCTTCATGACAACGGTTTTCAGAGAATACCACCACCCACGCCAAGTGTACCAAACAATCCCGTTGTCTGTCTTTGCAGTATAGGGGCCTTTGTAGTACAAACCGTTCAAGTTGGCAGAGTGACACCTGGTGGAAAAGTAAAGGAAAACGGAAATAAGGCCTGTTGAAGTAGTTTCTGTGCGAGTCAAAAATTTCACCATGTTGATAACAGCTCAGTTTGATAGCTGCAAAAATGTGCATTTGTGGACTTCAATGCTCCTAAACAATAGCAATTTAATTAGGACACAACTGCAAGTGCCCTTAGCTTCTCTGAAACAGAGGTTCTTTTTGTTCTTTCCATGCTTCTTCTGACGTGACTAGTTCTCTTGAGTTTTACCTGCTAATCTGTTTCAGTGGAGAATTATTCCAGAATTGTTCAGGTCATATCTTGCAGCAGGGCATAAGCCACGCAAAACTCTGGGAAAGAAGTACTGTGCTGCTTTCCGTTGTTCCAGAGTAGCACCTCTTTAAGTTTTGCATTTACCCCACATGGTATTTTATGTGACAAAACCTGAATACAGCGTGCCTATTCAGCTGTGGACTTCCATTTATAAATATATTAAATCTGACATCTTATTAAACATATTTATATCAATTACTGGATCATCAGAGCTGGCATTTCTTTTGATTACATGAAGTACTTTTTTGTTTGTTTCTTTAACATACTGAAGCAGAAATGCTGTTACAGTTTAGTAAATATAGTGGTTAAAACAAACAAACACACAAAATATCCTCTAGTAAAACCCAAAAGGCTTGAATAGGTACCAGCACAACTTTCATACCATTTGGTTTCTACAAGAAAGAAATTTAGATCCTTATGTTACCATATGGAGAGCCAAACGGTTGTTTCTTCTGCAGCACATTATAATGAATCAGATTGATTTATCTGCCAATTCAATATTTGGTTATAAGTGCTGTTAATATCTAAATGCTGAACAGCATGATGGATTTCAAAAGCAGACTTCATTAAATATGCAAACAGAAAACAGTCCAAATGAACCTTATGGATATTATTACTGGCAAATCTTAGTCTCTTTGGCTTTGCTTACATTTAATTAACACCACTTTTTGAGAACTGAAATAAAAACTGTGACAAAAGCCTCATAGGAAAATTCTCATAATCATAAGAATCATAATTGCTAAGAGGTATTCAGATCAACTGAACCCCTTCTTTTACTTCCTTTGACAGAAGCAGGCACACATGATTTTGTCAACAGCAACATGAGCCAGTAGTAACTCTTAAGTAGTGCTGGGAGGCAGTAATAGGAAAAACAGGCAGTATTCTGTAACTGACTGGATGCAGTGTGAAGTAACTGGACATACTAAAGAAACAACCGTTACGTGATTACTGTTATGATATTCTGAAGCAACATTAATTATTCACAAGTCAATAAACACCTTAAAGTTAGCCTGTGTTCCTCCCTTCTTTCTGATAGGCTAATTTTTTAAGTAAAAAACTGCACTGCAATAGTTTCAAAAGTACAGTCAACTCTCAAGTATCCATGGACATGTTACCTGAATTATATTATTATATATTATATATATAATAATAATATATTAATATATATTAACTGTATGACAGATGCGGAGAGATGGGGTTGGTTCCCTGAAGAACTGTTTGAATTCTGTCTGGATTTACTGACTCCAGTACACTGGACTTACTGACTCCAGTACAGCCCCACAAGGATGTAGCTATGCTGTCTCCAGGATGATTACTGAGGCAGGAAGCCTGAGTTAGTGAGACCTGTGGCCCCAAGTTGATGGCTGGCAGATCCACTGTGATCATCCATACGTGTAACTAAAACTGGGAATGCTGGGGAGAGAATAAGCTCATGTCCAACTAGACTTGCTAGCTCTTCTTTTACCAGTTATGAACCTACTGACCTTTGCAATGCTCTGGATGAAGGACAGTTTATGACCTGGGTGTAGTACCAGAGTAAACTCAGCTCTGTGGATTTGCATCCAAGCTGAAAAACTCTTCTAGAGCTTTCCTTAAAGAATGCAGAGAGGCCATTTTTCTGCAGAAGTCCAGGATAACAAGTGCTGAGCTAGAGCAAGAACAGTGGTTTTAAACTAAATCTGAGCTACTTCCATGTGGCCTCACTTGTGTCACATCCCTTGGTATTCATATTATCTGGGCATTTCTGTATTTCATTAGTCCAGCTAGCATAGAGCTGTCTATAAAAAGTTCCTTCATAGCTGGGAGCTCCTCTACAAACCAGCCAAGAGCACTAATTCCTTCTATGTTTGCTAATCTGTGCATGACAAATATGTGTTCTGAGTGCTTTCCTTTTTCTGCCAGTACTGTTCTTTTGGGTAGGATTTAATGATACTGAAATTTTCTAGTATTTTGCAGTATTCAGTTTTATGTTAGGCTTAACGTAAAAAAGTCAGCAGCAAGACAGTAGAATAACACTATTAGTAACTCATTTTCATTATCTAGGTAAGACTGTCACTTTAAGAGCATGAGCTACAGAGCCATAGTAGGAACTAGACTGGTAGGAGTCAGCTATCTTTAGTAGTTATGTAGCACCAACTACAAGGTATTAATAACTGTCAAGTTCTGGCATACCACTGCTTTTGCAAAGGGGTCATTCATGTCCAGACCAATCCAATATATTTATTTATATATATAAAAATGTTTTCAAAAGGAAAAAAATGCATGCAGTTGACTAAAAGTGATTGGTGATTAGTTCTCAATGAACTCCATGGCACAGTATCAGATTTTTATGCTACTTGAAGTCTAGATATTCCTCTAAATCCACAGAAGTTCTGATTTCACAGGAAAAGGATCTCCAACACAGTTGCTTTTCCCTTTCATATCTTGGCTTTCATGAGAACTGCAAAACACCTTTGTCTACATGTGTTTTTTTTCCCTACATCTGAAACATTCTGCTGACCCACTATCCATGCAAATATATTAAAATGTATTAAAATAAGTAATTAATTGTGAAACATTGATGCAGCTATTAAAGCTACATCATGTCAGCTAACGTAGTCACAGAGTACTTATGGAAACAGAATTTGGAACATGATGAGTTAAAAAACAGAAACAAAGGATTACACAACAGAAAGAAACAATGGAGTTGATCCAGCCTGGCAGCTCTTGCCAAGTGAACGGAGATCACAGTGAGAGAGTAGTATGCTTCCCTGAGTTGTATTTTAAACCTCCCTATTACACAGCTAGATTGCATAGTTTCTCTTCATTGCTGTATTTATCTAACTAATTAAGAGAAAGAACATAGCTGCCTATACAGTTAGTGCTAAGTTTTATCCTTTCTTTTTGAATTGGTATTTTGTACATTAGCGGGATTTTAGAACTCTTTTACTAAACCCGATTAAAAAAAGTCCAGCCATGCTGACGGACAGAAACTGGGTGGACACATTCCCATCTTGATAAAGAGAGGAATGAGATGCTCTGAACTGAGGTGAAAAAAATGAGGCTTAATAACCTGGCACTAGCTTAACTTGTCAGATACTCTGCAGTACTGCCACATCTGGTCTAGAGCAACACAGGAGAAATGCAAGAATGAAGTACAACAGGGATACATCTGCAAATTCAACATGACCTGCTTGTGTAAAAACTGGTTACCTTAAAGGGGCAGAATTATCTTCTCCTTACTGTCTGATAACACAGATGACCAAAGCCTATGGCAAATATTATCACAGACCAGCTTGAGCTGTGTGGCAGGTGCTCTCCCTTCTAAGGTGAGTCTCAGTCCTACCAGCACAGAGATCTCTGGTAGGGGTTAAGGGCAGATTGCAAATATAATAAAAAATGACAATCCTGTCTTCTACCATATGTTATTATTGTATGAATATGTACAAAGCAGAATAGTTGACAATACTGATATAAAATCAAATTACCTGTTAAACCACCAGCCAGCCTTTTCCTCTTCAGCACAGTTCCCTTCATAGTTGTCATTATCCCTGTCTCTAGTACTGAATTTCATTCCTCGATGATCAGCCCACCATTTTACTTCAGGATGAAATCCACCAGTAAGGGAATCACCAGCTGTACCGGAGTATTCACCACAGCTCATCTCATAAGAATGCTAACAAAAAATTTGAAGAAAGGGAAAAAAAAAAAAATCCAGTATATCTTTAACCTTTACCATGACAGAGTGAAACCACAAAGAGGAAACTAATCTGTTCAATTTGCTACTATTTTTATGCTCAGAAATGTCATACCACTTAAATACTGTGTACTAGAAATGAAGGGGTGTAAAGATACTTACCAGGGGTAAAATTTGTCAATAACCTTACGTATAAATGACATAATAAAAACAGTATTAGAGTTAGTTTGCAGTACATATTAACAAATCCAAACATCATGTACCATTACGGGTGGTAATAACAAAAAGAGAAAAACTGCATGGCTGCAAAACCAAATGATTCATGCATCTTACAGAAAGTCTGAAATTGATGTATCAACGTAAACCACTATTGTTGCATATTTGAAAATTCCAAGCACTTGTAATAAAGAAAATATGATAACAAGATTCTACACAAACCTTTATGAAAATTAGGGAACTTGTACGTATATTGTCGGTCTACAGAATCCACATTTTCATTAAAACCTCTGATCATTATATAATATTTTATTACCTCTTCACCTGCAACTCTGAATCTTGCATATTGTGCAAAACGCCGTTCTCCTTCAAAATCAGTTAGATCAATTCTTAAAGTGTAGTTCCCTTAAGAAATAACACAAATTATTTTGATTAAACTAGCCTACCTTGCTACTTTTCAGAACAGAGTATTATAATAGAAGATTAAAATATTAACTATGTTTTTATCATGAATCTTATCTCTGTCATCACAGCATATGTTATGGGGTTTTATCTTTTTTTCTTTATGAACATTAAAGCATATCTTGCTATTCTTTGTCTTTATTCACCTGATTCAGTTTAGAAAATTTTAGAATTATTCCAATACAAATTTCCAAGTGTAGACCAAAAAAAAAAAAAATCTTAAAAAAATGGCCTTATGGGCTTTATACTTCAGTAAGGTATTTCAGGTGGTAATGAAAGGATAGTGAGAATCAAACAATAAGCGTATGCTTGAGAAAATTATATTTTTATACTCTGAGGATAAAAGAGTTAAACTAGGACCAAATCCTGGTGGTATTGATTTCCATATGAATTAGCTGGCTGAGTCAATGGGTAAGTTTTGTATATGCGGCATTCTACAGCAAAGCAGAAGTTATCTTAGATTGAGTGACTATTAGAAAGATGGAAATAGCTTTCTAAGACTAGCTTAATCAACAGGACAGGCCTAGATCTACCTTCACGTAGTAGCCTATGCAGCCATATACATCCCTGGCTAAATGAATTGGTACATACTGCCTGACTCTGGACTGTTAGTGATGCTGGCTGTGAAATGGGTAGAGAAAATTATTTTAAGGTATTCTCCTATCTACTGTTCCCTGTTTTGCAGGGGCTCCCTGCACGCTATTAGCCCCACAACAGTTTTAAACCTTCTGTTAGAAAACATATATCCAAATGTGTTTTGTTCTGCAACTTGGAGAAGTCCATGCAGACTAACAACAGAACTCAGGATTTATGCTAATAAAAAATGGCCCAGAGAGAGCAAAGAAACGGAAACAATAGAAGACTATTCTTACAATACAAATCTTACCTTGATTAGTCAAATAATGAAGATTTTTATTTCCAAGCCAATATTCACCATTTGTCAAAACAAAATTTCCAAAGCCTTCTTCATAGTCAGTCCATACTCTGAAAAAACATATAAATTAATAATTTATCAAAAAAGCAAGCTTGCTTGGATTTTTATTTTATCATACAATCATAGATCACAGAATAATTCAAATTGGAAGAAACAACAGGACGTAATCTAGTCCAATGTCCTGCTCAAGACAGGGTCAGCCGTGGGATCACACCAGGTTGCTTAGGGATTGTCCCATTAGGTCTTGAAAACCTCCAAGGATGGAGACTGCACAGTGTCTTTGGGTAACCTGCTGAATGTTCCACGGTGAAAAAGTTTTTCCTTATAACCAGCCTGAACCTCTCTTCTTTCAACTTTGTCTCTCATCCTCCCATCAGGCACCACTGTAAAGAGCCTGTTTACTCAATGAGCTCTCAGACTGCTGTGTTTCCTTAGTGACTTCCTTGTAGGTACAGGCAGGCTACTATCTGGTTCTGCTGAAGCTGTCTCTTCTACAAGCTGAACAAGCCTTAGGCTGTCCTCAAAGGGCAAGAGCTATAGCCCTTTCTCATCTTAGTAGTCCTCTGCTGAACTCTTTGTAGGTTCGTTATATATTGGAACATTAATAAATATTTTAGACTTTGTGATCTTATTTACGTTGTTGATCTTCACAGAATTATTTCTATTTCTCACATGTGAAAGTCTGAATCCCACACTACACTGGTCACTGAATCTGAGCCCAAAGAGTAGTCCTAAAACGTACAATCGAAGTCACTTAAGATTAACAGATTTTAAGACCAGAAGAAAATAGATTAGCTCTGTCCAATCTCTGGTATAGCACAATTTACCCAAAGTGAAAACATTTTTCCTGGTTAAATCCAGGGGATATAAGTGAATGTGTAGGTGTACCACAAGCAGCATTTCTTTATTTTCTGTGATTTGATTAAGCTGTGAAACTCCTGCAGCTGGATATATAATTTTGGAAACTGAGGTATTAGCTAGCTGTTTCCAGCTTTGACTTATTGACTGATTCTAACAATTTTTAAACTCATACTGGTACATAGTTTCAAGAATTAATGTGTATACTGAAAGCATTGAATCTTTTCCCTGTCTACAGTGGCTTTGAAACACCTTCGCAGTGGTTTTGGTTTCATGACATGTTCTAACTGGGACAAAAATATGAACTATTACCTTGATGAGAAGCAACAATACTTCAACCAATGGGTGACAATATTAGGCTGTGGACAGGCAGTTATAAGAGAAAGCAGCCTCTGTGACTTAAGTAGCTGGTAGTCTCTGGCAAGGAAGAAGAATGGGTGATGTGTGGTGGTAACATTTGTGAACTGCTAGATTGCTTCTGCAGCTTGTCTGACCACATTGTATAAAATAAGAATAGAAAAGTTTTCTTGGCTGGATTGCAGTTTTTCATCCTCTCTGGGGATGGCTTCTCTGTTTCATAAGAGTATTTTAAAGTTAGTTACAGTAATTATAAACACAGGTAAGAAACAAATCCACAGAACGATGTAGATATGTGAAAAGCAAATTCAGCAAAGTGTTCTAAAAACCTTCTTGTTGCTTCTAATATCTGTAAATATTTATGGTTTTTTACATCCACATCTCTCAGCTCCAAAAACTTCACTTCTGGACATTTCCCAAAAATACTGGAGTCTTGGCAAAGGAAAGGAGGTTAGACGTCCACAAATCAAGTTCTCACCCACCATATCTTTCCTGGAGGCATTTTACCATGAACTACAAATTACTTTGTGGCGGGTTTCTCTCATACTTGTTTGCTGATGGTATTTCAGTTCAAGCAGATTGCCCAAATGTTTAATTTCTTAGATTTTTACTATTTGAAAAAGACAAGTAGTCTTTATTTGTTCTTGCTCCAGCAATTGTTAATGCATTTAACACTGAATTTTCATTATGTAAAATGCACAAGCTGTCAGAAAAAGACTAGAAGAGATGTCTCCCAGAAAAGAGACAAGAATCAAAAGTGGTATCTCATCTGGAGGCTGTCCCACAGAATAACCACTCCTCCCTTTTATCTGAAATAACAACTTATTCATATAATTCTAAAGTTAAGATTTAACTTAGCTCCAGCTGGTTTAATGTTTCTCCACTTTGTTTTCAATTTTGATGACTAAGTCTAAAACCTACCTATCGAAATTCTGGCTGCCATCAGAACGTCTCTGAAAAACAGTCCAACCACCCCCTTCAGACATGTCACAGAAGGCAAGGAATTCCATAGGACTCTGGATAGGTTTCATCTTATAAAATCCACTTTGCTTATGGCCATCATGGTAGATTTCTGCACAATCTGTTCACAAAAAAAATCATTGGACAGTTTTTTTAGTCCTGTACTTGCTGGCAAAATCAGAAATCAAGTCAATAACAGAAATCAAGCCATGTCATAGAACAGTCACATATGAACCAGGCTAATACAAAGGAAATACCTCTGTAAACACATTTTTATGACTTTTTCACATTTACTTGTATTTGTGTTGCTTTAAAAACTTTATTGAGCTGAAATTATTTTGACATTTCTTTAAAATAATCTTTTTTTCCACCATAAAATACTATCATTTTTGTTTTCATTTGTCTAGTAAAATAATTCCTATAGTTTAAGTGGTGTCACTTTTAATTTACAAAAATATAAATCCACACTAGAATCCTGTTACAATTATATAACTGCTCTACAAATAAAACACACAGTAACCTTCAAAAACAAACATGTGCTTCTATGTCCAGAAAGTCCACAGGAAAACTGCCAAAAACAAGAGTATGGAATCACCAGTTTTAGAAAAGGCAAACAATTGCTGGATCTGATACTCTTGTCCCTTGTACCAACCAGGTGCAAAAATATATAGAAGACTATCTGCAAAAAGTGCAGTGCATGTGTAAAATTATACCACTTCAGCTTGATACCATTTACAGCCTGGTCTCCATTGGTGCTAATGACTAATCAGCATTTAGAGTAATGACAACATTTGGAACTCATGAAAATATAACAGCAATGTAATTGTATAATCTTATCTTTTTTCCTCTAGGAGTCAAGAAATGAAAGGAGTTCTTTGTTTATATGTAATCTACCATCAAGCAGTCATACAGGAAAGATATATAATTTTCAACATTTCTGTTTTTTCTGGCAAAGGTAGAGTTGATTAATTGTAAGATTTTCCCTGAAACATTTATGACCATGTTGGCTGAACTTCCAGACCAGTTTGGAACTTTCTGAACTATTATATTTCTTCTCAGTGAAAGTGTCAGTGAAGAATACATATAGAAAATAAACACGTTATACTGAAAACAAATAGTTATGCCAGGATTTGAATAAACTCTAATAGAAAACATGATTTAAATAACAGCTAAGTTGTCTTTCTAGGGGATGTTTGTTTGGGTTATAGAAAATAGCTCTTCTTGTCCATTATTTTCTTAGGAGGTTAGCAAAACACTTAAGCATATTTTAATTTTTAGCAGGTGTATATAGTGTGGAATTTCTTCCTCACTATCTAACCCCAAATTATCCAGCTCTGTTCACATTAAAGTGCTTTGTTTCAGTTTTTATGAAATACTGCACTATCAACATGGAATATTTTCTAAGCTTTAAGTAAAGTGAAAAAATAATGGAAAAAAAAATCACCAGAAACCAGAACAACTTAGACCTGTTATTTAGAATCACATTTTAAGAAAATAAACGAGGCATATACTAAAAAAGAACAAATGCCTTTCAGCTAAATGTGGTTTTAATAATCTTTTCCAGTAACAAATGAGTCAGCTATAATTATAAGAAAAAAAGTATTTCAGGATGCTGAATACATAAATATACAGATAAAATTTAAAGTCAGGATTTGCAACTTCTTTTAATTTCATTTTAATGGTGCTTTTTTATATTTGCTGCCTTGTTATATGTTGTGATTTCTTCTGGCAGCATAAACACTACAAGTATATTCAAACAAGGCTATTAAAAATTATAGCAGTTTAGACTCTCTAGCACTGGACAATAAGAAACAAACACCATCCAAGAATCAGACCCCCAAAAGGTATTTTCAATCCAACTATTGGTTTGGATGGTGTTCCATTATTTTAAGAGTTTGGGCCTTAATCCAGCTACTATGGGCTAACACACTTAGCCTTCTTCCACTGCAGAAGGACTGGATCACCACCAGAATGCTGCTGAGATTACAAAAACAACTTAAAACCAGTATTTTAGAAGCTGTGATGTCCTGAGATGAACTTGACTCAGTCAAAATAGTGCAACATACAGAATATTATTATAGTGAGATGCAGATGTCATTATGCCAGGCTTACGTGTGTATATGTGGATGTCTCGGGGACTTTACAGATTGGAACAGAGTCAGTGTGTGCTTCTAACCCACGCAACTCTGTGAATGTGAACTGACCCTGAGGGTTAGAACTTTTACAGATCTGTAGATCTGTAACTTTTTATTAACATTTTGTAAATGTCTATATTGGCTATTATCTTTGTAGCGCTGATATTTGTTTTGAATTTATTATTTACTGATTGTTTTTAAATTATGTGCTATTAATAAATCAATAAACTGCTTCAATCCTGATTTAATTTATACCATGTAATACTAACGATTTTTCTCTGCAGCAGCAGGCCTAGGTAAGAGCTGAACACTGTGTTTTAAACAAACAATTTTCTATGAGCTTTTAAAACAATAAGTCAATGGGCCCAATTGTGCTAAAGCTTCTGGGTATCATTACAATGAATGGAAATGAAAAGAATAGCTTCATTTCTAACCTGAATACTGTCTTTTTCCTCCCAAGTCAATGACACTTTTTTCATCTCCTCTGTCACTGTACTGAATCTCTTTCTTCTCTAAATGCTGTATAATTTTTAACTGCTGCTGTTTCACACGATGTTCCAGAAGCATCACCTGGCCCTGAAGTCGTATCTGCTCTTGAAAACAGTTCTGTAGATCCTAGAGAGGAAAATATCTTATTGTAAAATCACCAATTTTTAATTGTGTTTAATATGTGACACGAAAACCCAAACAACCAAACCATAAATAAAATCTAAGAAATGCAGTCCACACTGATATGTTTACAACTTTATTGTGCATTTTTCACATGCTTTTTAATTAGACACTCCTTATGATAAAAATCTTACCATTGCCAACTAAATAAAGTTTAAAGTTCATTTTTGGCAATGCTGAAATAAACAGTCCCTAAGAAGCTGTGAATATGCATGAAAAATAAAAGTTAAAAACTTAAAGTCAATATTATGCTGTGACTTGTACGCTTAATTTTGCCATGCAGAATGGGTGAGAAATGTGGCGATTCCGATATGGTGATACCTAGCACTCATTTCACCCTGGTGCAAATACAGACACATGACAAGAGAAAGGGAATAACTGTTCCAAATTCTGACATGCTGAATGTATGCAGAGCAATAAATAATTGTTTTTAGATTAGTCACTATGGTAAAATAGCCAAAGTGAACAGAACCCTGTTTAGGGAGCTTAAATTAAAACAGTCTGTACAGTTTCAAATAGATATAAAAGAAATATGATTTCAACATGGGGAAAAAAAGCTTTGGGAGTTTTCTGATACATTTTACAAATGTGACATGAGGTTTTGCATAAGTAACATTGTGTCTGCAATTTTATATGAGCAAACAGAGTTCAGTAGCTATGGTGATTGTACGAGAGCACAACTAGCACTGTAAAAGCAAAATCAGAGGACAACCTTTTGGAAATCTGATATGCAAGATCAAATATTCAGTAGTTCTAAATTGGTGCAACCTTATTCACAGGGCAACATTACTTACATGAATTAAGAATGTAGACCTGTAACATTTGCCATCCATATAGAAGAGCTTATATCTTAGAATATTGCCCTGCCACACTGAACTATAGAGAGATCTGAAGTAGCATACTGGTGTGCACCTCCAGTGGCATCCACATACTTTCATGTGTATCAGGCTCAGGCTTCACCTGCTTTCCATGAACACTCCCACCAAAATGTTTCTTGACACTTTCTTGCTGCAGTGCTTATTTTTTTCTTCTATTTGAAGATTTCTACTACAGATTTTCTGTTCTGTAAATTTCTATGCAGCACAAACACGGTTCTGGTTAGACTGAATTCCTTGCAGTCCCATTTACTACAGTTCTCTGGATTCAGGCTGCTCCTGTCAGGTGGCTTTGACCACCAGTGTATCTACAGACTCAAACTGTTTGCCACCAGGTCCTGAGAAGTCATTAAGATGCTTGACCACAAGGAGGAGCTGTAAAGGAAGAGGCACTAACATTTTTAGGACAATAAACAAAGCAGCCAATGACCTAATACCCCTAGAGTCCTATCTTATTTAAGAATAGGCCCTTGAAAATCTTTTTCAGTTGTTGATAGCTCTACAAGATCCCTAGCATACCCTCCTTTTCTTCTAGCAGGAAACAAGAAAAGAAAATACTTAAAATATATGCACATACAGAGACAAACTTGCTACAGTGGCTTAGAGGGATGTTATTTGACCATAAGTGCTGGTTAATGTGTAACATGTTGCATATTACAAAGCAAGGACACACTATTATGCAGTCTTTCCAGGGTGGCTGTTGCGACTTGTATGTGTAGCTTCATATGAACTCTTCACAAAAGAAGTTCTTCTCTGCAAATTCTCAGAGTAGTCCCGAGTGCATGCAGAAAATTATGGAGAACCAGAAAGCTGCATACGTGGGTTGAGAAAGAGTGAAAAAATACTAAGAAAAAATATTTTCAGGCTGAATATGAAAAATATTCATCAGCCTCATTTCAGGCTGATGAACTAATGCTAACTATAGAAATAAAGCTGTCAAAACAAACATGAACAGTCAGAAAAAATATTAATCCTAAACATATTGCTAAGAGTGATAAAGGAGCCGCTATGTCACACTTAACAGTTTTACTGCAGTGTTTGTTTATTTAGATGGTTAGCCTGTATCAGACTTAACTCAGCCCTCGCAACCTTGGAGAACATGGTAAAATATGATAGGAAAGACTTGGGTGATCCTGGAAATGGTGGCCCCTGTCACCAGGCCCTTGCAATTTCATAGGCAAGACTTTGGGTGGGTAGTCTCTCTAACACATGGCAAGGTCTGAGACACAAAAGCTACTTGCAGTTCTGGAGAGAGGACAAGTCTGCATGTTTGAGGAGAGGCAGCTACAAGCAGTGAAGTGTGTTTCTTTAAGGTATAGCAAAAATGCATCTATCAATTCACTTAATCATACTTCTAAAAGCCATCCTCCTACTGTGATTAAATTATATAGCAAAAGTACAAAACTTCTCAGAAAATATTATTGTACTTTAGAAAAACTTGATATCTAAATTCAGCATGACACTACTTCATATACCACCAGAAAAGGTCCTTTCCTTCAAATCAAACACAAGTCTGCAACAGGCTATGTCTCTAAATATTAGTCTTAACTTTGCATTTTAAATTGATTTTTTTTTTTTTTTACTTAAAAATTGTGAATTAACTCATGATAATGAAAAACTAAAACTGAGCTAGTTCTCATCTGCTTTACAGGCAATACACTCATTATGGAGTGAACAGTAATATATCTACATATATCTAGCAGTTTCCTGATGAAAAGGATTTAAGCTCACTGTGCTGGTAAATAGTAAGTGACAATGAAGGAATCACCAGCCATACTGAATAACTGCACCATAGAAAGAAATAACTGAGCAGAAACACAGATCTGAAAGTAATCTACGTATGAAAAGTAGTGGTATCTGATATTTTGCTTTCTCTCCCTGACTCCAGCCTCCTCATTGACGTCGCTTTCTGTCAGCTCTAGACAAACCCCATTACACTTTGCTGCTGGACTGCAAAACCACAATTCTGATATCTGGAATTCCACATCTATTTTTCCCATGGGACAATCACAAATTAGTTATGTAACTTCAAGGTGGATCAATGTGGCTTTTAGATCTGCAGGTTACCAGACTGTTCTTTTAATGTACTACCATGGTTTTTCACAGGATAACCAATGCACAGCTAGAATAACATAGAAGCAAAACATAACCCAGGGTTACCAGAGTCAGCAGCTATAGCATATTGCGATTCCTGCTGTTAGACATGGATGAAAGTTAAACTACTGTAATGTTGAAATACTAAAAAAACGTGAATTTGATTGCTACTGTCTCCAGTGGACAGTAGTGCCCACTGATTGAAACCAGACTGAACATAATCTGTTCTGCCTGTTTCAGTGAAGCAACTGTTTGTACTACACATTGAGAAGCAATTACCTAACAACTGCTGACAGCTCTGCTTTTGGACATGTGGTCTCATATTTAACCAACTGCTGCAATTAATGTGCATTCACAGTCTTTATTCCATTATTGTGTTAATTATTTAGCAGCTAGTGACCTTGCAGTAAAATTGATGCTACAAATTAGACTCAGAATACTTTATGAAAACTATAAAACTACAGGTTTTTTCCTTGAGTTGTTATTTCCTATATTTTTAGAATTTAAAAGAGCTAAAAAAAAAATCTCTATTGAGATGAGTGTTTTAATGAAATTAAAATGTGAAAACTTAGAGATAAATTTCAGAATGTTCCCAGTTTTTAGTCACAGGGTCAGCTAAAGCACATAATAATCCAAATGAAAAAATCAAAAGAAAGGAAATGTATTTCATTGTAATGCCTTTTTCTCAGTAGTCTCCTATAAAAATTAGTAATATTTTTCTCCACTGAGCAGAAGTGATTACAGAGGCAGGTGCTTCCTGTTCTGCCCTCACAGAGCTACTTATCTGAACCATAAGATAATGTAAGCCACAGACAATGATGCTCGCCTAGTTGTAAGTTAAGCAAACACTTTTGCCTAGGTAACTGTGATTCAACAACTAAATTTCCCAGGTCCCTGCTAGTTAGGACCTGAATATCAAACTAGGAAAGACAGCCAAGACAGGCAGTACAGGACTGGTGAGATTAGAAGTATTTCAAGCAGTGGCTTGTGTGCATTAGGATTTTTGTTAGAGAGGCAGAATACATAGCAGAAGAATCTGAGAACTAGAAGTGAAGGAGCTCTGATCATTGTTTCTGAGTGTGAATTATATAACACAGTAACATGGGAACAAGTAAGAATATGAAGCTGTGGATCTTATTTGAGAAAAAGTTGTATGGCAAGTGGACAAGGTAGAAAAGGATAGAAACATTCTTCATCCCAAGTGTCAATGACCCAAAATACTATTTGCTGCAGCCACTGCTTCAGCAGTTCCTGGGTTTTGCCTTTCTGTAAGTATACTGCTCAAAACTAAAGGTGTTATTCTGAGTCAGCATTACCCCTGGGTGGTAGTATAGCTGTATTGTGTGCTTTCTGTACAATATGCCTGTTAATGCATTATGTGATACCATTTTTAGCAAAGATATATTGCCTCCTATTTCAAAATGGATCCTGTAACAAATTGACCGGATTACTTTCTTTAGTGCTACTGCCCAGTCATTTATCTTCCATTGTATATTTATGCATTTGTTTCCCCCTCCTTATCAGTAACTTGCCTCCACTGAACACTATGTGAGGTTATTTCCATAGTCTTTCAGTTTTGTTCTAAATTCTAATCATTTCCATCAAAGGTTCTGCCATCCCATGTAGCTGAGATAAATTGCAAGCACTGTGGAGGACAAAGTATGAAACACTTAGAAGAAACTACAGGCAAATGTAATTACTAGAACTTACAGAGCTGTCAATGGTATCCATTAAGCTAGCTGCAAGGACAAAATCAATCATTATCAAAATCTTCATTCTTTGGAAGCTGTGAAGTAAAGGAACAAATTAAATACTAGTTAAATTAAACACTAAAAATAAATATTTACACTTGACATCTTAAATTTTATTTTAAATATTTAACCTATTATTCTTTTCTTAATATATTGTAAATATAATGTATATGTAGACTTCATTACAAATTTGTAAAATAGTCTGATTAACTACAACTCCAAAACCCAGTAAAATCAGAATTTATCCTTTTAGGCCACTTTTCATCAGAGCTCTCCATGTATTTTAGGACAGCTGTTCAAGATTCAAACCCACACATTTTATTGTGAAACAAGACAAAAGCAAAATAGCATTTTAAAATGTGTTGAAAAGCAGTGCAATATTCTTTGTTGGCCCTTTAAAGTTGGGAGAAAGCTCTGTTATATTCAAGTAATTAAAATTGGAATTGGTCTAGTTGTCCTTGAACTAAAGAAGACTTGTGTAACTTCTGTGTGACAGGAGAGAATGAAGATAATTTTACTGTTACAGAGTAATTTTGTGGGAAAATGCATAATAGTTATCAGCTTTTATTCTAATGGTGACATGGATGACATCTTTCAACTGATAGCTGTGCATATCTTGTACTGTATGACCCACAGCATTTTAAATAACATTATTTCATATAAAAATTATTTTAGAATCATGCCAAAACAATCACCATTATATCTCACTGCCTTGCAAACATTAGCTGATATAACTTCACAATTTTCTGTGAAGTAGATGTGTGCTTTTCAGCTCACAGATGAGAAACCAAGGCCTCCAACTACTAAAATATTTACATAGATTATACACGAACCCATTCTAAGTTGATTAACTGCTTCAAGCTATCAACTGAGAATGTTTCCTTTTTTTTTTAAACTTAAAATGTTTTCATTTAGTATATGCTAACGCCTATTCAACCCAAAATATGTGTCCACTCTGCTTTTTCTACTTATTAAACTAAATCAGCTAAATGTAAAAACATTTGTGGTTAGACAAAGCATGAGACCTATAATAGAGATTAATGATTCAATGTCAATATGTGCTTATTGAAACACCAACTTTATTTAAATTTCCACTCGTGTTTCCAGAGGAGTTAATATAAAACACCAGTGGAACTTTGGCAGATTGTGCTTTTTACTGTACAAAGATAAGCAAGGTGCTTGTGTGAAGTATGTTTTTAGGTTCTTTTAAAATTGGACAAGTCCAACTTCATTCTCACCAGTCTCTGAAAACCTCATGCAAGAGTACAAATTACAGCCCAGCCAACTTTCAGGTTTTCAACACCTACCTATAAAATACTTAGGATGCTTTTTAAAATTACAGCTATCTCATTTCAGTAGGTAACATTTAAAAAAAAAAAAAATTAATTCTGAATTTTCCTGGTTTGAAAGCATCATATTTGAAAGCATGGAATTGTGAGGTGCACATATATCTGTATAAAACTCATTATACCACTTCTTGCACTGGACTGATGCAGACACAAGGTGTTGAGGGTACTCTACACCCCCTGACTCATGTCATAGACAGCTCAGAAGGCTTTTTTAAGCATTTTGAACATAGGCAATGTCTACCATTGAGCTGTAAAGCACTATACTAAGCTGATGTCTATCTCTAAAGATTCCAAAGGAACCCATTAAAAATTACCTTTAAAATGTTTTTTGAGTAGAAAGTGTGTACTGAAAATCTTAGGCTAAGTTATTTCTATGCTGTAAAATTTCTGAATTTTAAGTTGTAAATTGTTCTTCATGCTATCCAAATAAATGGTATATTATTTGAATCAGAAACTTTACTGTAATTCAATGCAACAAGTTCTGCTGCTGTTTGAAGTGATGAATCCTATGAAATTCAGGTTTAAAAAGGGGGAGGGGGCAGAGAAATCTGCAGGAATTGTCTGCATTTAATTCTGTTATTAATTTAGATTTCAGAGGTCTCTGCCATGATAAAACATGCACTTTCACCTTACGACAGTAGTACTTATGCTATTGCAGCCACTACTGTTTTGAAAGCAGCTGTTGCCATCTGCTGCAATGACACTGTGTGAGAAGAGTGACCAAAGAGTACATTAGCTATCTGGACAGTTCACAAACGATCTCTCTCTCTGATAATTGCTATCCCAATTCCACGTATATCTTAAATATGTTTTTTAGGAAAGAAGGGACTATATTTTTTTTACTGGTAGATTCATATTTAACTGTTCCACTTCATTTTCTATTATTTTAATTATAAAAGCACACTGTTCTCCCTCACATTAGTCTTAATATTCAAACTTTTGTATCATGATTCCATTGACTATGAATGCCCAAATACCACGATCAATCTTAAAAGGGCTGCACAGCTCTACAACTACAGTATTGTTTTTGGATTTTCTTAGAAAAACAATCAAGTGAATCTTGCACACTGTTCAGAGAAATTTGTTAGCGAAAAAGAGGAAAAATAAAAAAATAGAAGACTATCGGCATAGTCAAGGCAGATCACATCCCTTACAGCATGCGTGAGCTACAACCAGCAAGCTGCTCAAAAGGAACAACGAGCTGAGGAGTGTAGAGTGTGTGCAGTTGGTTTGGTTTGTCATCTTCAGATGAAGTCACCTTTCTATTTAAAGGGGGCCTCTTTCTCAAGCGTGTTCCTGTTGTGGGGAACTGCATAAAGACTGCACTTGGAGGACAACTTTGCCTGTATCAGCTTTAGCTCTGAACTGAGACATGCTCAAAAGACATACCAAAATATAGGAATAGTCTCATAAATAAAATTCTCAATGTGATGATTTAAATACATTGCTAAAGATATTTTAATCCTGGAGTTTAATTTTTGAGAAAGGAAGTTGGACGGTAAACCCAAGACGGATTATTGATCCTGTAGTGACTCACAATATGGACTCACTATGATTGTAAGAGAATTAAGAGGCATATAAAGAGGGAGCAACTTACAGCTCCATTTGGCAAACCTGTCAATCAGAAACAGGGAAGACACAGAAACAGAGAGGACACAGGACAAAAAAAACACAGAATGGACCTGAAGTAGGAACAAAGGTTGGGTGGACCAAAATGTTTGTACTGTTGTACTCCCAAAAAAGAAGAAAGGTCAAGAAGACTAGGAAGAGACATGAAAACTCAAGCCCTGAAAGGAAATGGCTGACTCCACATTGTTTCTCTGCTTCTGTCACTGCTCAGCAGGGATACTTAGACAAGGTAGAGGACAGTGAGCAGTGCTGATCCTGGAAGGGGCAAGACCTTGTACCTTCGAGCCAATTTCTCAGCAGGTATAAATTCCTGTAGTTTATCTGATCTCACAGTTGCAGTCACATGAGATTCACTGAGCGGTCAACGCTACAGTGATTAAAAAAAGGGGTAAATAGGGTCAAGCCCCATATATGTTCAAAGTGCTTTGCATGCACTAAAAGAATCAACAGGTTCAGTCTTGGAATTAATGTGGGCAACTGTTTACTTAGTTTTCCACATTTCTACAAAAAGTTTCAGAAAAAGGTTGTATTAATACACTTCTCTGAAAGCATACGTCTATGCTCTTTGATAATCTGTAAAGCTACAGTTCTGTTCAAGGGAAGCTTAAAGTCTTGCTCTAGGAAGACTGTTCTGCATGTCAGTTTCCTAAACTAATTTCTTCACTCTTAAATACTTATCCTGGTTGTTCTATAGCTATCTAAAATGCATTATCCAGAAATGCACATGAAGAGTAAAATAATTAAAAATGTAGGGAGGGAATACAACAGCTGCTAACATTCAAACACAATGCAATAAGAACATTCACTCCAAAAAAATGCAAAAAAATTACGGATCTTAATCTGTATCACAGATGAAAACACTTGCATAGATTAGCAAATATTTTTGTTTTGTTGATGCTAGTGAATCCAAAGAGTTAATAAGTGCTGAGAGACTTCCAAGATGTTTATTATAACACCTGTATTGATTTAACAAAAACAAAAAAACCCAAATTTAAGCAGGGGAGATCCCTTTCCAGGCACATCTTCAACTCAGACAGTAGATATGTGGATTAATTATCATATATCATGAAAGAGTGAGAAAGACAGTGTAATAATTTCAAGTTGAAAACACAAGCTCTTAATAGTTTGCTGAAAAAATAATTGCTTTCTGTTTTAATAAAATTGAAGTTTAAGGGCAACTCTTCTGAAACCTTGGAATTTTAGTCATATGAGATTACTCATTTACTATTCAAAGATTACACCCGGAATGTGCACTTGCACAGCTGTGCAGAAAGATTTCTCTAAAGCCATAGAATAAAAATTTTAGAAAGGTAATTTTTTCCTTCTCTGTGCCTGGGCTTTCTTTACAGGCCACTCAATCAATCCTATGTCAAATTTCCCCTAAATCTGATGTTTTCCTAAGTCTTTCAATAACAAGATACTAAATACATTTGATGGCATTAGAGAAACTATGCTAAGAAGATTTTGAACTCTTAGCCTGTTTTCTTGTTCTTGAAATCTGGAGACAGCAAAATAGATGGAATTCAGTTGCCTATTTCTGTTTGTACAATGTCAATAAGAATTTCATTGCTAATAAATACAATAATAATGAGAGGATCTGCCAAAAGGACAGATAATGACTTAAAAAATTTTTGTTTGCTTTCTTAAAATGCAGACTGGTTTTACTGATTAAACTCATGCACAAACTTTGCTTTGTTTTATTTAGGTAGTGTTACAAAAATTGCCCCATTTTCCTCGTCTGAAAAATGGACAATAATTCATGATTTGATCTACTTTTAGGCTTAAAAAGCAGCCTTGTTCATACACCCATACATTATTATAAATTTAGAAACTACAGATTTGACTATCAGGTTTATTAACTAACTAGATATCGTAGCAAAATAGCTAGATCCTACTAAAACATTCATACATCATTAGCAACATTGCACCAGTTATACTGCCTCCAAAAACATATTACTTTTAAACCATAACTATAGCAATTACCCCAAATTCTTCATTCTTCTCTCACAGGTACCTAAAATGTTTACCTTTACCCCCTGGACAGAACTCAAAGTTGTTAAATCTTCTTAAGCTGATGCAAAGAATTCCAGAGCCCTTCCCAGGCTGCGATTGTTTTTGCTATTAAATTCTGTAGAGTTGAGACTTACATCTGCTATGAGTCACTGAGCAGGAATGTTACTGAGAATTTGCAGTTATCAAGACTAAATTGCAACATAAGACGGAGAAGACGGTCATTCTGTGCCTAACACAACACTTCTGAAATAAAAACAGACTAAAAATAACAACGAATCATCCATTCCCTTTCACTGCTCTGATCCAGGAAATGGCTCTCAGCATCATATTCGGCTATATACTCCAGTGCTTTCCTGAATTAGACCCTAAATCTCTTAGGCTTCAGAGGTATATAGAGAGCATAACTGAGTCAACTGATTTAGAAATAAAACATAATCACTCAGACTAGAAGTTACATGTTAGAGGTGATAAAATTAAAAAAAAATAATCTGCTAACAAAACCCAACAAAGTAACAAACATAGTACAGACAAAGCCAAAGGGAACAACAAGGACAAAGAATGTTTTTTGATGTAAGTCATTATTTTTAAGCTAAATTAGAAGGCACTCAGAAGCACATGATCTCAGTGACCTGGTTAGACAAAATTACTTTCTAGATAAGCTTTTTAGAGCCAGAAGAATACATCAAAGAATGTTTTCAAATGCAATTTGTTTTGAGTGCTTGCCTTCGTCGTATGTTGGCTCTTCCCAAAAAGCTCAATAAGTGAGTGTGCTTCAAGGAATGCTTCTGGAAGCAATGAACTCTTAAGAAAATATCGAACAAAAGCAGTAAAAGGAGTTTTACACTCCACAATATAAATATTCACACCATCAGCTTCCTTTTGAAGAATAATACTTGTTGCATACTTGTTGCACACTCTGAATAATTGCTGGTGTATTATTTAGAATCTGTCAGTATTACTAATTACATTACATCAACTAATTAACTTCATATTCTGAATTTCAAATATTTAATAATTGCAATAAATTTCTCATGAGTAGCCTACACTAAGAATCATTCAGAAACTCAAAATCATTCAGCAAGTCATTTTCACTGGAAGTCTTACTATTGCCAATGACTTTTGCAAGGTGGGAGTTACCTGTTCACAGCATGACTCTTAACTGATGGTTACTCACTGGGTGGACTCTGAATTTAGAAAGTGGAAAAAAGGCATCACATTTTAAACTCAGATTTATCACCATTTAAACGATTTATTGAGGGCTACAAGTAAATTCTCCATCACCTGAAGTCTTTAAACAAAGGCTAGATGGCTAAAATGTATGGCTGTGGTTCAGTTAAACAAGAGTTATATACAGTGTCAAGTCAGAGATTTGTGTTACTCAAGAAGTCTATAGGCTACCCATCATCAGAATGATTTTGCAAGAATAAACATATATAGAGGACTCTCAAAGAGTATACAAATGGAAGTCATATAAACACAAAAGGAAGAGAGAAAGGTCTTTCTTAGACATGTTGGAAACACCCAATACTGAAAACTGGCAAATGTCATACACCTTAAATTGGCCAGTAAAGACCTGGCTGTTCATACAAATCTTATTCAGATTTGCTGCTCTTCGGAGAGTTTGCACAGAAGTGAAGCAAAATACGGCAACGATCATTAATTACTCTTATCAGGTTTTGGACAAAAGTATGTATAAAGAATAAAATGCTATCCCTCACTACTACACTAAATCAACATGTTTATTACTTCCTATAAACAAGGTAAACCCCACCAGTTGTATTATAACCATCTTTTGTGTCTTTTGTGTCTGTCTTTGTGGATACTTAAAAGAAATAGCTAGGACAAAAAATCAATGGTCTTTGTTCCAATTGTACTAGCACTTTCAGCTGACTACCTCCCCAGATATTTTGGGCAATCCCAAACACGGATACAGGCTGGGCAATGAGTGGATTGACAGCAGCCCTGTGGAGAAGGACTTGGTGGCTGAAAAACTGGACATGAGCCAACAATGTGCACTCACAGCCCAGAAAGCCAATTGTATTCTGGGCTGCATTGAAAGAAGTGTGGCCAGCAGGTCGAGGGAGGTGATTCTGCCCCTCTACTCTGCTCTTATGAGACCCCACCTGCAGTACTGTGTTCAGCTCTGGGCCCCCCCAACATAAGAAGGACATGGGCCTGTTGGGGTGGGTCCAGAGGAAAGCCACAAAAATTATCAGGGGGGATGGAGCACCTCTGCTATGAGGACAAGCTGAGAGAGTTGGGGCTGTTAAGCCTGGAAAGGAGAAGGCTCTGAGCATGTAGTTATAGGACAAGGGGTAACAGTTTTAAACTGGAAGAGGGTATATTTAGATATTAGGAAGAAATTCTTTCCTGTGAAAGTAGTGAGACACTGGAACCCAGGGAAGTTGTGGCTGTCTCCTCCATGGAAGTGTTCAAGGCCAGGCTGGATGAGGCTTTGAGTAACCTGGTCTAGTGGGAGGTGTCCCTGCCCTTGGCAGGGGGGTTGGAAACAGATGATCTTTAATCCAATCCATTCTATGATTCTAAAATCAGAAAACACAAGATAATGCATTCATAATATCATCCTTTTATCATTCAGACTCAAAAGAAGTTGCAAACATGCAAGAAGCTTTCATAGTAAAAGGAACCACCATTTTTCCCCCCATAAGTCGTAACACAGGTGTTAAGCGCCTTTTATAAAATATAAAGCTTTACTTTTTCTCATGTGTGTGATTTTTATTCAGAAAAGTTTTAAATCACCTTCAGCTGTAACATAGAAATATGGAAGGGTCAAAGCTTGTACAGTCATGACATGGTAACTTTGTCAAAATGTACTTTCATTCCATCTGTTACAAATTAATTTGTTTATGTTTTTCTCTGCAGTGTTTTAGTTTGTGTAATGCTAAGGATAACACAGAAAACATGTAATGGGCTCCATTCTAGGACTGGCTGAAATCACATATTTGAAAATGTGCATTCAGCATTGTATATCCAACATATAAAGTAGTAGCAATGTGTTACTTCCACAATAACATTTTGTTACTGAAACAGAACAGAGCTGATATCAAAGGTAAGCCAATTTCAGCTTTATGACTAAAAATCTCTGTATGTCCATGTTTTTAAAGGTTGCCTCCTTTCCAAAAGTAAGTGTATATTTTTTATAGCCTGACTTAAGAATTGCATGTTATGTTTACAAGAAAATCTGGTTAAGTAGTTTAGGTAATTGACAATGTGCCAGTCACCTTGCCCAGGTGGTCAAGAAGGCAAATGGAATCCTGGCCTGTATCAGAAATAGCGTGGCCAGCAGGGGCAGGGAAGTGATCTTACCCCTGTACTTGGCACTGGTGAGGCCACACCTTGAGTAGTGTTTGGTTTTGGGCCCCTCACTACAAAAAGGACATTGAAATACTTGGCCATGTCCAAAGAAGGGCAACAAAGCTGGTGAAGGATCTGGAGCACAAGTCTGATGAGGAGCAGCTGAGGGAACTGGGGTTGTTCAGTCTGGAGGAGACTGAGGGGAAACCTCATCGCACTCTACAGCTACCTGAAAGGAGGTTGTGGAGAGGTGGGAGAGGTGGGGATGAGTCACTTCAGCCAAATAACAAGCAGTAGGACAAGGGGTAATGGCCTCAGGTTGCATCAGGGGAGGTTCAGACTGGATATTAGGAAGTATTTCTTTACAGAACAGGTTGTCAGACGTTGGAATGGGCTGACAGAGCAGTGGTGGAGTCCTCATCCCTGGAGGTGTTTAAGAGTCGTGTTGACATAGCGCTCAGTGTAGTTGAGGACTGTCAGTGTTAGGCTGATGGTTGGACTCGATGATCTTCAAGGTCTTTTCCAACCTAGATGATTCTGTGATTCTGTGATAATGCTGTGAGTGTTTGCATAGATGACTGACATGTTAAATGGCTTCCAAGACTCCAGGACAGACTACTGATGAAAGTGAGTACCACTCTATCTGCTTGACTGGAGTCACTTTAGATTGTTCGACAGTTCACTTTAACTATATTTACATAAGAGGTGGCCAACATATTGAAGAGAATAAAATGATCAAAAAGCTACACTTGATTTAGTCAACAGTTTGGACTGCTATAAAAAATTATATCCACTAAGCTTTTGAAAGTTAAATATAGTTATTAGCTGTTAATATTTTATGTTTTATATGGAGACATATCAAAAAACAGAGTATGGCATACTTACTTCATCAGTAATAGATTCTCAAGGTTCTTTCTTACTGAAGCAATTTGATATTTCAGGATTCCTTTGGAATAATCTATACCAGTTTAACATGAGTCCTACTTAGTCAAATGACAGCACTCTTTTTTGTGGACTCTCTCACTTATATACAAGAAGCTTGCAGCAAATTATTAAAATAGCTACAAAACAAGATCAAATTTGTGACATGCTCTTGGCAGTACAAATTGCTAAAGTTTGTGAGATGTTGACGATGGACCTCCTTGATACAATTCTGGTTATTCACAGGGAAGCATATGAAGAAGTCCTGTTGTACTGAACACAACAGAAATCAACAAAAGGAAGTGGCATCATTGTGCAGTATTCCAGTGCTCCACTTACTGTTTTTCTGAGGGTTACTGATTTTTTTGTCTTTCTCTAGCACATTGTTGCCTCCTTCCTGTATTTCAGTTTTCTGCTTCTTTCATTCCACTGACATGCACAGTTCCATAATGTAACATCCAGTGTCACCGCAGCAGTCTTCAGGCATGCTACCTTAGCGTACATGATCCACCATAGGCTTCAGTATTTGGAGCAGAGAGTGCCCATTATTGTTCCACTTGCCTGTTCCTTAAAGGAACACTATGCACTAGCTTATGCGTGACAGTTAGTCCTCTCTCTCATAAAATTTATTAGTAATATTTTACTTTTTTATGTTGAGTGACTTAGAGTGCTACAAGCCAATACTTTGCTTACTTTTGGACAAACAAGAAACTTCAGAATATTTTAAAGCTCTTGATTCTTTTAACATGCTGTCTTCAAAACGCTTGCCACAATCCTGACGAAAGCAGTGGTAGAAACAAATTATGCCACAAATACAGGAGTACATAACTTGTGAAGATTTCACCTACTATATAAATATATTACACAAAGCAACCAGGGCCTGTGACTGCAGCCTGATCTCTAAAACTTGCACAATCACATGATGAATGTGAAATGTTAGGGCAAAAAATGTAATTCCTTGAGGTACTTCTAAGTTATTCGTAAATGACAGAATGAATGCACTTTATTTTTTGGTGTATGGACATAATATGCAACAACAAAATCCAGTTTTTAAATAAGAAACAGGTGCATAATTTAGTCATTTCAGTAATTTCATAACCTGTCATTTTAGATATATGACACAGAAATCAGCAACACACCTTCATTATCATGGATGATAAGATCAGCAAATTCAACTTATTTAGACATTATTTTATCACACTCCCAATACGGCAAACCCCCTCAGTTGACATAAGAAATATAAAACAAGGAGTCCCTCCCATCTTTTTCAGCAGATAGTAGCAAAGACAGTACTACTAGCATAGACTGAAAAAATCACAGAAGTTAAAGACCTAACAAACATGTAGATCTATACATATCTCCTTTGCAGAATATAGAAAAGCGGTGGATTCAGTGAAGCCCCAGAATATTTTTTTAAAAAAATATCATTGTAAATTCTGTTGCTGGTGTTTGACCTATTTGTTACCTTAAGATTAAAACAAACATGAACTAAGCTATGTTGTGAGGAAATGTATATGGCAGACAAGTGACTTGCTCAAGATCTCAGTGTGAGAGCCAAGAAGAGAACATAGTCCATAATCTTCTGCCTTACTCATGAGAGCAGCTTACATACCCTGCCTTCTCCTGACTGCCTCCTTTACCCACGAAGCTCCCTGCTGACTCCAGTTTTACTTTTGTTCTCTCCAAAGACATCCTTCTATATTCTACTTTGCAAAAAGTATGTAATCTTTTTGTGAAGATGCACCAGCTGATCCCTCTTCCTTGGTATTTATCAGTTCAGTGTTGTTGGCCATCTGTACCAGCCCTAACGAATAATAAAACCTAAACCACTTAGCATCAAATCTTTACTACCCCTCTTATCATCAGAAAAAAATAAAAATTAACTACAAAAGCAATTTTATTAGAGAAGTGACTAAAAGATTTAGAATACAAAGTTATTTCAAACACTTAGAAGTTACTCTTATTTAAATCCTTGTATATACAGAGAGAGAGCACTTTGTACTTTACTCAGTACTTCTATATTTGCAAAACCTGTATCAGAAAAGCAAATATCTATTTCAAGAACATTATTGACAGAGGATGAAATGCAGTGGATCTTAAAATTAATCAGCCCTGTGTACCTACAGTCAAGCCCCTTATGATAATTTTTTATTAAAAAGTTGACACATAGTAGATTATGAACGTAAAGCCATGTAATTATTTGGAAATACTTATTTTTCTGGATTGGATGTTCACTATTGTCCTGGTTCCCCAGGCACAGACCCATGGGCCAGCCATGCGAGCAGGCCATGAGTAGCCCTGACTCAGCTGGGAGATCCAATCAAGGCAGCTGACTCACAGGTGTATCCCATACCACTTAATCATGCTCATTATAAAAGGAGGGAGCTCAGTAAGGGTGGAATTTTCTCTTCCTGGGGCTTCTCCTTCTGGGCTTTTTGTTCCTGCTGTTGACCTTCAGGACCAGGCTGAGTAGAACTTTGTGTACTTTATGTTGCTTGTTGTACTAGTTTTGTTATTTTCTTAAATCTGTTTCTACTTCAACTTACTGGGCTTTTTCCCTTTTTTTTTCCCAATTCCCCTTATCAGCTGGGGAGGGAGCATTGGGTGGCAGAACAACTGCTACAGCATAGCCCTGGGTACAGGCTAAATGTAGACAACTATCAAACTGCATACTGGCTATACAATGGCCTCCAACTTTGGCAGAATTTTTTCCATTTAAAGAAATATGAACACATATTAAAATAAAAAATTAAGTGGCTTTGAAGAATTCACTGTAGCTTTTATATGCTAATTATTTTAATGCTGGTATGGTTTCAACATAACTGAAGCCATACAGTGTAGAGACAGCACTCAAGTTATGAATATGCAGGAATGACTTCTGTCGCATACATTTTAGTTTCCAGTTACAAAAGAAAGAACTAGAAAGTATTGATAACCTTTTCCTCTTAGAATGAACTCTCAAATAGTTGTGTCTTTCATTCTGTACACAAGGAAAATAAAAAATAAAGATTGATTTATTTAATTGCAAAATGGGGAAAAAAAATCTGGGACTAGGCAGAGAGGCATGAGAATTCTTGGTTCCAAACAGTTCTTTATAATGTGTGGTGGGGTTGCTAATTTCTTTCATACTCTTGTCCTTTGATTCAGTTCAGAGGGAGAAATTTGGGGTATTTCTAAGATATGTGATCACTTTATCTTCCTCCTGCTCACTTTTTTCCCCACCTCCTCAATTTAACACATATTTAGGTTGTGACTCCAGAAATCTAAATAATGTGGAAGTGGCTAGACAATATCATGAAATATAACAGCTATCCAATATATTATGAATTAAAGATTGTTCCTACTCACTTTTCTGAGGAATCTGTGGAAATGTGTTTAATTCAAATCTGTTATTTCAGAACAACTGAACTATTTTGGCTCTTCTTGGATTGCTTTTTTAGCCAAGGAACAAACTCAAGATATCGTTACTGGAGTGGAAATAGGAAAAAAAAAAAAAAAAGAAATAGATGAGACTATGTGAGGACAGTGCATCAAATATGATGTTGAACTAAACAACAAAGAGGGGCATCCAGATTAAGCACTGTATTTGTAGGTTGGTTGTGAAACTAGATCTTAATTGCTTAAGAGTGAAATAGTACTTATGACCTTGGTAACTTCTGTGCTATAGAGACCTCTTTTAAAACAGTTTTCAGAATTGTCTTTAATGGAGCCTGACTTCAAAGGGGACAATGAGAAAAATGTGGTACTAGGGCTCCGAGGCAGGGCAACAGTGGTGCTTCTGATGTGTTTTGGTTGTGTGAAATAAGCATGCTTAAACAAAACTGGTTATGCGTTATGGCTTCATTCCATCATTTTTTAGCACTAGGTTTGATACCAGTCACTAATATTTTACTGGTATCTAAGACCTCGAGTGGTGGGTGTAACAGCAAGTATTACAGACTAACAACAGTATCAAGAGGATTACTTTTCCCACCCCTACAGATGCGGGGGAAGTTTACAACAGGGGTTCTGTCCATTCTTCCGCTGAGATTCAGGTGCTTTTCTGTGAGTCTGACCAGGTTAGCTAATAAGTATCTCCCAATTACTCATTCTTCCTTCATTGCTTCTGATGACTATTATGCTTGAGTGGATCATCAAAAATTGCTTTCCTCTTCACTGGCAGTGAATTGGCTAATCCTTGATCAGCCTAATGCTTGGCTTTGTGGTCTTAAATGCCTGTGTCTCTGCCCTACACCTGCTTAATTTATTATCAGACCCCATAGGGATAAGTGGACACTTTATGTTCCTGTATAAATCAACTCAAAACTTTGTTATTGCCTTAAAACATCTTTCCAATCCAATGTTATGCAAAGAAAGAAAAACTACTTTTAGTATAGTAGCGTGATAGTCACTGTGTAGCCATTTTATGGTAGACTAACCATTTTTGGCCGGTTTCATTTTTGTGGAAAATAGCTTTGTCACACAAAGTGGACAATTACTATTCGAACTGAATGCCCTATTAATTACTGACTTAGTTTCAAGGCCTTTAAAAATCTCTCTCCTCTCCTCTTCCTTGCATCTTTTCCATCTCAGTAAAACTTTAATCCTTTACTTCTTGTCTGTATCTTGTTTTTATTTCCTTTTACTTTAGAATAATAAAGTAAAACTAACAAGATACAGCCAGCAGATTTGCATGGAAAAAATCATCACATGCCTCTGACATAGCTTTCAATCCTAATTAAATGGGCTATCTCAAAGATAAACCATTCAGTTTCTGTGAGGGTGCATTCATTAGCATGTCTGCTGATAGAAGCATTTATAACAGATCTCTGTAGGAGGAATTAGTTACTGTCAGTCTAGAAGCTCATTAGCATTGATATAGAACTTCTCCCAAATATATTTTTAATTTTTTTTTTAATTAACAAAACATTCTTTAAGCCACATTAGTTTTGGCCCACAGTCATTCCCAAATGATGACTTTTTTTTTAATAACAGTAGTGGAGAACCACTTACTGGAAATAATGCTTCTTGCAGTGCAATCCATGATTCCTTAATGCTTATTTCACCTTTTTTCAGTCCCTGTCCCCAGTGAAAAATGGCTTTCATGATCTGATAGTTTTCTTTCTTTGGAGTACTTTTTAATAATAATAATAAAAAAGCCAAACAGATTTGCAGCCAATTCTGGAAGAGGGACAAAAAATAAAAAGAGAAAAATCATCCTGCAAATGTCAAGCAGGAATCAGGAGTAATGATGCTGTAAGCTCCTATGAGAGACCTTCTACCAACATATGACCTGTGGTAAGGAAAATATGCAGTTATGACGTATAGGGGACTACAGTAAAGACATTGTTACTACAGCATACTAAAATCTATTTTTTCCTTCACAGTGTATTATATTTTTGTTAGATTTTTTGTTTTCCCTGCAGGAAACAACAGGAATGAGGAAGCTGTATTTTAAGAATAAACCACGTTAACAAAAATAACGATAGTCATTGTATCAAGGCACTATCTTTTCTTAAATTCTGCCTCCACCTGCTGGGCGGTGGGAGGTATGCCACTGTGACAATATAAAACATTTTGCCAATAGCAGCATTGCTAATATAGTGCTGAATATACAGACAAGGTACCTGAGGCTGGGATAAAAGGACGTAAGTTAAAATTATAATTAAAAAGCTGATAAACGAACTTTATCAGCTGCAGAATTTCAATACAAATTACTAATATATGTTTAGTACATAGCTTCCATCAAGTTGTTGCAGATTCTTTGTGAAGTGATTTCAGTTATGGATATACACCCATGTAGCCCATGGCAGAAATGGGAGAAAAATGCTGCTGTAACAGGCAGTCTTATGCTCACCTCCTTCATGCACTATGTATTGTCCAGAGCTATTCCTTTGATATGAAGGCATCTGCTGGAGAAAAGAATATTTTTATTGAAATGTTTTTATTTTACAGGTTTTTCCAAGCACTTTTTAAAATTACAGATAGATTAATGTGAGATTGAAAAGGATTCCTGTATGATTATTTTTGGGGGGGGGGGCAAAATATGTTAGTGTAAGTACTAATATGGGAGGGAGATAGGGTTGACTGCATTTCCATGTAGTACCAGCAGTTTCTCACCCAGGATGAATTGTGAGGCCTATGTAAATATTTAACGCTTTTACTTTAGAAACTCAGTGTAATGGAAATGCTGGAAATGGTAACCCATTTTTCCTGTTCTGATGAGGGACAATCCCTGCAAATGAGAGAAATATAAATGATATCAGCTTTGCTGAAGCAGCAGCTGAAAATCCTGAGTATATTACACAGGTCCCGCTGCCTGAGGACTAAAAAGAACTTCTACTAAACACAAGTTTATCTGCCTGGAACAACTCGGTGATCGTACTGTAACAGTAAAGCACAGTACAACTATAACCCAGTTTTTTAAAATGCTAAATCCTACTTTTCTCCCCCCAATAATTAATATAAAGGAAAGTTTAAAGAACCCAGCTCTGTAAGCTCCAAGCCCCAAAGCAAGTAGCAAAATACAAATAATGGCACTGCAGAAAAAGAAGGAAAAAATGTGGAGCAGACTAGAATGGTTTCCACCTTTTCACTGCTGCATTTTCGGAGGTGACGTGTTAGAAGAGACCAAATGCTGACAAGCAGGCTCTGCAGGTTGATACAGCCCCAAATGAGGGCAGAATCTGATACTTGTTCACGCTCCGAGTTTTTAAGTGATTTCACTAGTCTTCCACTCAAGAAATGTAAGTTACATGCAGAGTTCATAACCGGTTTCGTAGTTTATTTTACGAGAAAAACGAGTGTGTCTCTTCGCAGCCCGCCGCAGGCGGTGCCCTGAGTGGGAAACTGCCGGCCGCGGGAGGCGGGGTGCCCCGGGCCGGGAGGCGCGAACTGGCTCCTCGCGCGGTGCACGCTGGGAACTGGAGTTTCGGCCGCCTCCGGCTGCCGCGCGGCGGGGCACGCGCGCCTGGAAGCGCGGGAAGGGCCGCCCTGCCGTCACGTGGCCAGGGCGGGCGGCGCTTGCGCGGGGCGGAAGGGCTCTGGCGGGCCGAGGTTACTAGGGAACGGTGTGTATCCGTCCGCTGGGCCCGCCCTGCGCACCCCTGGCCGAGTGGCGGCCAAGATGGCGGCGGCAGGCGTTGAGGCGGAGGTCTGAGTCCCTCCGCCAGCGCTGTTCCGTGGCGTTCTGCGAAGCGAGTCCGTTGCTCTTCGCCGCTGCCGGAAGGCGAAGCGCTCGGCCGGCTAGCCTAGGCCCTGCGGGTGGTGAGCGGCCGTGGAGGAGAAACCAGGCCTGGGTGACCTGCCCTCGGCCGCGGGGTGAGCCGCCCTCCTCCCCCTCGCGCGGCGGGCTGGCAGCGGGGCGCGGGGAGAGAGAGGCGAGGGCCGCCGCTGGTGGGGCAGGGCCACCCGGCCCGGCTTGTGCGCCCCAGCGGTCCCCCGCGGTGGTGGGCACCCGGCCGGCGAGGAGAGGGGAGGAGGGGTCCGGCGGGCCCGGGGTAGCCTTGCAGTGTTAATAACTTGGGCGGGTCGCTCCCCTTCGCCCTGGGGAAGGGCGCGTTACCCGCGCTCCAGGGAGACGGCGGCGGGGCCGTGGCAACGGCCGCGCTTTTGCGTCAGGCGCTGCGAGCAGAGCCCGCCTACCTCCCGCACCCCCCGCCCCCGCTGATGGCGCCGTAGGAGAGCGGGAGCTCCGCGCGCCTCCCCACCGCCTCACGGAGCGGCTCGGCGGGCACAGCCGCCGGACGTCACCTGATCCGCCGGGCCTGGGCTGGCGCCCCGCCGCGTGAGGGAACCAGGTCGGGCCGGCAGCCTGCGGGTGCGGCGAGGGGCTGAGGCGAGCTGCGCGGCCCCGGCGGTGCGTGCTGGTGGTGCCGGGCATCCCGGCCGTGGTCCAGGCGTTTGAGTCGGTAGTTTTCTAGCGCCGTGCTCCCGTGAGGGCTGTCCGGTACAACCGGAGAGGACTTGCTCCGAGGTCTGCTTCTGTTCGCTGATGCTGTATGGTTGGCAGTACTCTAGGCGTTTAGTGAGTTAATGCTAAATTACTGCTCAGTAGGTCTTAAAAAGCTTAAGTTAAATAAGTGTTTGACCCATTGTCAGTGTTTATGGCTCTATGATGGCTTTTTACAACTTCATTTTTTCTATTTAATTTTTCATTTTCAAAAGTTTGTATGTGCAGAATCAAGTGTTTTTCAGAGTTCTCACAGTTCACATGAATGCTATAGGAAAAAAAGTGTCAAAACCAACTCTGCCGTACAAAAAAAAGCCACTTGAAGTATGTATGTTTGATTTGTTAGCATGTTTTGTAGTGATACTTTTGAACAATTTGCATATTGCTGTTACATGTGCCAAATACAGTTTGACTAGTCTTACATGTTTTGACTATAATCTTTCATGTTATTTTCAATTATTATTTCTGTAGAAAATATACTTTAAAGTCTTTTCTCAAGTCCCTAGTAAATGTTGTGAAGCAGTATGCTCATACTTAAATCAAGCTTTTACACATACTCTTGGATGTGCAAGAAGCTGAGATTGCTAATGGGTTGCTAGATGCAAAAATAGCATAATGGGAGGGTACCCCAGAGCTTTTATAAGAGGATTTCTTCTGGACATAGCTGGTAAAATGAAAAGTATGAAAAAATACCAATTAGTGAAGTGTGTGTAGGGAGGTGAAAAACACAGTTTCATATGGGTGAGTTTCATCATTAAGAAAAAAGCTGGCTGAACCTTTTTGTGTTTTTAACCGAGTCAAACAGGTAAAGTATCAACGTTGCTCTGTGTTCTTAAGCTCACTAGAATATAATTCATTTGGAAATATTAAAGGCTGTAATATGAATGTTTAGAGACTTGCTCTCTGGGAAGGACACAGTTCTATTGGAACACTTTAAAATCTGCTTGCTGGAAGTAATCAGGATGTTGTTATTTTTGAGCTGTATTTAGTAGAGTGCATTGGTGTATGCCTAGTGTCCTTGTTAGAATATTCTGAATGAGATTCTCAGTCTGTGGCAATTAATTCACTTCAGAGATAATCAGAGACTCTTGAAGCAAAGATAGTTGAAGATAGTGAAATAAATAGTTATTTATATTACATAAAGATGAATACTGCTGCTTCCTGTTTCTGCAGTGGAAGGTAGAGAAAAACTTCTTTTGCTATGGTTTCAGTAGAATTTTGTAACATGATGCTGAGGAAATGGCTTGTTAATTTGGACTGTAAACCCAGATGGCCTCTAATCTTGTCGAGATAAATTCATTATGCTTAGTGTCATAGGTCAGGGTAGAGTGCTAGTTGAAATATTGAGTCTTGCACATCTACAAAGCTTAACAGTTTATCTGTAAATGAAGAAAGTTCTCATAAAACCTAGCCGTTTTCGAAAAAAAGCTGAACTAGTAAATATGCGTTTGTTTTGAATGCTTGTCAGATTTACCTTGAATTGGCAGGAGAGCTTCCCTGCAAACTTTTCACAGGATGCTTGTGCTTCTACATGAAAACAAAGAAAATGTGAAAGGGCATTGTGGTCTTCTTTTGTAAATAAATCTGGCAGTTAATCTGGGTGAAAGTTGCATAGAAGGTGTGGTTTTACAGTTGATCTGACTGGGTTTCGCTCCTCCTGATGACATGGCTTTTGTTTGCCTTACTTGAGCCTACAGCTAGTTCTTATAAAGTTAGCCAGATCAGGGAGCTTATCCAGTTGAGAACTCATATACTTTTTTTTTTTTTTTTTTTTTAATTTTGGTTTTGTTTGTTGTCTGCTTAGTTTATAGATGTTATCCTCTGATTGTATGGCCTAGTGGACACTGTGTTGGGACAGAGAAGGAAATATGAATGAATGTGCAAGTACAGTAGGGCACAGATCTGCTAGTTCAGTTCCCAAAGTAGCAGGCACTTAATTTTATACCTGTGTTAGGATTCTGGTTGTGAGATGCAGAAGCTGAATTACTCCTAACTGTGTTAGCGTGACTTAGGTTGACACACTGCTGAGTAGAGATGTGGTTATGGTATAATGAGCATACCTGGTAGATCCCATTTCCTTAATGGTATAGTAATAGGCTGCATTTGCATAAAAATACTGCTTTGGGTGAGTGCATCTACTCAGGAAGGCTGTACTTTGTGATTTTGATTGAATACTATACCTAAACAAGGTAAGTGTTCTAGTACAGCTTTTAAACTTAGGTCAGGATTAATATTTTTTTTTTCCCTGAAACTGATTATAAAACCACAAACTTCTTTGATACTTCTTAACCTTAAGTTTTAGGTAATTTTTTCACTTTCACTGTGTGAAAATTAGTAGTAGATAGGTTGCAGTAAAATATTTAAAACTAAGTGGTCCTTTTTCATATTTTTTTCAATTAAAGATCAAGCTAGGATCATGTCTTAACATAACAATTAAAACTAGTTGGAAAAAGTAATTCTCTGTAAGACTGTTTTTCACCTACATCTGTCAGAGAACTTCATAGCTATTTTAAAGAAGAAGTTTGTAGCTTTGTGCAGTGGAACTGTGCCAGCAGCACTAGGGCTACACAGTTTTTGTTGGAGCTTGAGGGTGTGTATGTATATGTACAGTTACTTGTTCTGCACCTTTTGATCAAGCTAATCCAATTTTACTGTTATAATGGAATACTTTGTTTCTGATCTTTCAGATGTAACAATCTCTTTATTACTAACGTCAGAACTAGAAGTGAAAGTGGGAACTTGTAATATATAGATCTCTTCTGCACAGAATGGCACTATTAGAGAGCAGCGAAGCTCTAGGAGACCCATATTATTTTGTTTGGTTTTGCTAGAAACTGTAATGTAAGTGGCACAGCATTCACTGCTTAAAAAACTTAACCTGTAGTAAAGAAAGTAAAAATCCTTTTATGGGTACATATTTTCTGTGTATTGTATCAAGTATCCCCTTCAGTGCTCTGTTGTCAACATCTTAGTATTGACATAAATGTGCAAGTTTGACATACTACATCCCCAGTCACTTACTGTGTTGAATAGACATCACTCTGGACCTGAAAGTGCAGGCTTTATGAGTCAAAGCAGTCTTTCCAAGTGCTGTATGCACAGTGTGTTTTAAAGTGAGAAATATGAGACCCTCCCCCCCTTGCCCTGCCGCCCCCCCCCCCCCCCCCCCCAATTTACTTTCTTTGTTGTCATCTCAGATCATGAATCTGTAAAATATTCTAATATTCTTCTACATGAACTGATTTTAATACAGCACGTTTCTTTCAACTCTTTCTTTTAGATTATTTTTATTGATTGCTTGTCATGGCTACAGGAGGTGGTCCCTTTGAAGAAGGCATGAATGATCAGGACTTGCCTAGCTGGAGCAGTGAGAGCCTCGATGACCGGCTGAACAACACGGTATAATTCATCTTATCTTTCAGTTGCCATTTTATGCTGTACACTAAAATTACCAGGTAGATTCTGTTAGTGGCAGGTAACCATGCAAAACCATAAGCCTTGTCAGTACAGCTTTACAGGTAAGTATCTGCAAAACCAATAAAAAGTAGATGTAAGCAAGCGCTGAGTGTAATTCAGAGGCGGTGAAGTCTGTAGATGTATTTATGGGAAGTGTTTTGGCTAAATTAAGTAGCTAGACACAGAAGCATTGTAGGTGTCATGAAAGTGAAAACACTTATTTTAAAAGTTCTAAACTGCTGAAGAATCTTCAGTAAAGAAGAAAAATAAAATTTTAGCTTCATTTGAAACTAGTTTAATGTATTGTAGGATGAAATGGGTTTACAGTTTCCTGAGAAGCTATTTTTAATTTATGCAGTGGAGAAAATTATATTTTGTAATGGGATATTTGCTCTAGAAAACAGTGCATATTTTGATGTCACCTTTTATTTTTACTTATAAAATAGAATTAAACTGCCTTTCACTGAATTAAAACATTTACTTTTAATCTGTATGGATAATGTGCAACTTTTTTTCTTTCCTCTCCTTCCTCTTAAGGACTGGGGAAGTCAACAGAAAAAAGCAAACAGATCTTCAGAAAAAAACAAGAAAAAGCTTGGTGGGAAAGCTGAAACGAGGCTTACTAATGATATATCTCCAGAATCTTCACCTGGCGTGGGACGACGAAAGACCAGAACTCCTCATAGTTTTCCTCATGCTCGATACATGACTCAGATGTCTGTTCCAGAGCAGGCTGAGCTAGAAAGGCTTAAACAAAGAATAAACTTCAGTGATCTGGATCAGGTTTGTATGAATATTAGCTCCCACTATAAATATGACTACAAAATTTATATTCAGTTGTTCTTCAAAACTTTGACAGATGCATAAGCTTTCATAAGCGATTAAGATTTTAAAAAGCATATAGGCACCATGGGAGCCAAGTCAAAATTCTGGTTTCAAACTTGAGAAAATTGTAAAAAGTTCAGGACCATGGCTTTCCTATGCTTGAGAGTATGCTAGTTGTCTTCACTTTCTTCTTCTCGATCATTAACACGTTCCTCAGATCAGTATTTCTTACTCATCATACTTGTCTGCCACTCGAAAATATCTGTTACCATCTTTTCAAAGTCTGTTTTTGAAGTGCCAGTTTGTGATTCTGAGCATTATTTTCCTAGTGGATTAAGCAGAGAGTAGCACTAAAAACTGCTTCTCAGAAAAATGTAGGGAAATGTATGGCATGAATTCTTGAGCCATAACTGCTTCTTTGGGAATGTGGCACATTCGTCCTTCCCTTGTCCAAAACAATGAAAAGTATGAGGGATTAATTTTTTGGTAACAAGGCATAAATTTGTGCTAACAGTTTCAGAGTAGAGGCTTGTCAAACTTTGCCAGAGTTTCTTGTCAGTTTGTTTGAGTTGTGAAGATTCTTTCAAATGTAATTCATTGCTTTGACTTAGAATATAAAGACTGGGCATAACTTCCTCCCCAAATGTATGTTGTGGCAAGTTGCTATTCAGAAGGTTCTAAAGAAAAGCTGAAGTATGAGGTATCATATTCTGCAAGTGGTTATGCTGCTCTTTTGTTCAGGTACATTTGAAAGAATAATAATAATAATGATACCTTTCACTATAGTAAAGGTGGAGGCCACAGCAACAATGAGGAGCTAAGCTCTGAGGAACTGTAGAACCCTTTTGCTTCTCAGCTGTTGTGGAAGGGTGGGTTTGCTTTCTAAAAATTATATGGCAAGGATCACTGGCACTGTCTTTAGGTAGCTTTTGGCTGGTCAATGACTAATAAGGTAACTTTAAAATCAGTCTAATAATACTGCAGAACTGGTAATACAAGCAGTGAAGCTAATCAGCATTGAGAATATATTGGAGGAAAAAAATAAAGCAATTGTTCTTTTCTTTGTTTGTTTATAGAGAAGCATTGGAAGTGATTCTCAAGGCAGGGCAACGGCTGCTAACAACAAACGTCAACTTAATGAAAACAAAAAACCATTCAACTTCCTGTCACTGCAGATAAACACTAACAAAAGCAAAGATCCTGCCTCAGGTTCCCAAAAAAAGGAAAGTGGGGTATCATTGCAATGTAAAGAGTTGTTTGGAGCTGCTCTAAGCAAGGATTTCTTGCAAAATTGTCAGGTCTCCGCTCAAGAAGAACCAGCTATGGATAGTAGCCAGGTATTTACATAGCCTATAAAGTCTACAGAATATTGACTGTTAGATAGATTTTAATTACCTTGTTACTTTTCAGTGCATCTTTCTAAATTTCGGAAAAGTATCTTTATTGGAAATTCTTATCTTCCTGCTGATCTAAAAGGCAACTTAAGGAAAATGTGAAACCGAACTTAATCATGTACTGTTCTTTAGAAATCTGCTTATTGGTAGCAGAAGCAGTATTAATTTTCATCTTAGAAATTGGTTCTCTTTTATACAGTTCCAGAAAATACTCTCACAGTTTAATATTTTCATATGTTAATGAGCTGAATTCTATTTTAGCCTATGTCAACAAGAAGCTCCGTACTTCAGCCTTGCAACTTCACTCATCTATGCTTATAAAAGCTGTTGACTTTTAACCACTGGCAAAAGCATGCTTATAGGATTGAAAGTATGCCAGCCCTTTAATTACTACTTTGCTGTTGCTGTCACCGTGTCTTGTGCATTACATACGTTAAAGTTGTAGCTGAATGCATTCAGTAACTTCAGTGTCTTTGCAGATTGTGAGCAGACTAGTTCAAATTCGCGACTATATTGCTAAGGCCAGCTCCATGCGGGATGATCTTGTAGAGAAAAATGAAAGATCGGCCAATGTTGAGCGTTTATCACACTTTATAGATCACCTTAAAGAGCAGGAGAAATCCTATCTGAAATTTTTGCAAAAGATGCTTGTAAGTTTGAGAATGTAATATGTTTGTTTCTGCACTGTAAGCTTTTTTAGGAGTTGATGGTTAATGTTTTGATGGTGCTACTGGGGGTGTTGGTTTTGATATGTAGTACCTTCCATAATTCATTTTTACTGCCCCCTTATATAGCTTTTGATTTATGCTAATGAAATATTTCAGGCTAGAGAAAATGAGGAGGAGGATGTTCGGACTATAGATTCAGCTGTGGGATCTGGTTCTGTAGGTGAGAGCACATCGCTAAACATTGATGTGCAGTCTGAGGCTTCAGATACCACGGTAAGCTGCTAGAAATGAAGACTTTGTTTTGGTTTTGTCATGATTGTTATGATAGTGTCATAATCTGCAGTTCAATTGAAAAATAGTAAATCCCCAAACATTCTTTTCAGGAGATATTCATGCATGTATGGATAATTTTTAATTTCATTTTTTTTAAATGGGGAAAAAATGATTCTGTCACGACAACAATATATCTTGATTAGTTTTTTAAAAACCTTTAGTCTTTCTTCAAAGTACAATGAAGGGCTAAATGTGTACTTTGGCAGAACATGCACTGGGTTGATGTAGGAAGGAATAGTTTTCTATATAATTTTTCACCTATAAGCTTGTTTGCTGGTCTTGGGTGAGGAGAGGGTTAGTAACGAGCCATTAGTGGACCATTGCCCAAGCACCATTCTAGTGATGTAATAGAGGTATTGACCTAATGCAGGAGTTTTTCTCCTTTTTTGGAGAGATGAGCACCTTGTAGAAAATGTATTCTGAATTTAGTTCTGAGATATACAGATAATCTTCTATTTATAAAAGCTGTTACATTAATGTGGTAAATCTTAATAGTAGATACAAAAGCATTTTAATAACAAATTATCTTTTACGTCTTCCAATACTGCTATACTGAGGAAACGTACTAGAGAGCTGGTACAGAATGTTAGGGATTGGAAGGGACCTTAAAAGATCATCTAGTCCATCTGGTACTCTTTTGGCCAGTTAGTACACTGAATGCTCTACAGATTAGGTGAATTTAGGTGCTTGGAAGTGAAACGGCAGTTAAAACATTAAGAAGTTTTTGTAATTACTTTTAGCTTTGTAAGAACTCTTTGTATCCCTGTAAAGAAATAAAATGATGGACATAGAAGATGTACTTTTGACTTAAAAATAAAAAATAAAAAAACCCCCACAAAACAGAAAAAGACCAGTACAGTTTTTAAAGTATTCATGTAAACTTGCATTTTTCTTCGTCTTTACAAAATGGATTTTATGTTTGGCTCTTCATTTTGCATCTGATTTATCTTTACATGCAGCTTGAATATATTACATACAGAATGAAAACTTCTAGTCTTAGGAGGTCAATAGCTATATGGAGCCCTATTGTTATGAAAGTTGTAAGAATGACTAAAAATGTCTTTGTTCTTCAGTAGATTTCATTTGATGTTAGTTTTCATTATTTGGCAAGATACAATTGGGTAGGTTTGTAACTTAAAAATGCATGCTGAGTTGGAGCACATGTTCTAAGTCTAACATACTAAACTATTTAATAAAGGAGGTATCTTTTAGTTTGAGCGTTCGGCCCCGCATTGAGGACAAACTAGGGAATTCAGCTTCACAAGAACAGGTTACAGACACTGATGTTACAGCAAGCCCTAAAGGGAAAAGTGGCAGAGCTGCTCTGAATGACAGGGAAATCTGGCCTTGTAGGATTAATAGCCAAGAACATGGATTGCCTTCAAAGGTACACTTCAAAATATTATTTTAGCCTCAAATAGGACTTAAACATGCTCATTTTTTTTTTCTCTTGTTATCTGCTTCAAATGTATTTGTTGCTTACAGTGTATGTTCCCATTTGGCCTGCTTATCTGTATCCAGCAGCCTTTTCATGGAATGTTTCTTTGCCTAGAGTTTTTTTATCTTCAGTTAGAGACGTTTGACAACTTTCTCTTCTGAAGTGTCAGTATTGCCAGAGGAAGTATTACATGTAACTGTACAACAGGTGTTCTGATTTTCCAGTTTTGCTGTTCTCTTTCTGGGAAAACATTGTAAATGTGACTTTAATGTTTACACCAGCAGTCTGCCAATGTAAATTTAAGCTAATATCATGTAGAGAAAAATAATTATAGAAGAGTAGCCTTAGCCTGTTCCACAAATGTTTTTGTATAGCTCTTTATGTAAATATTTGGTTTGAAGGGGGAAGACAAAGGGGCTTTGAGTCTAAAACTTCTTCTGTTATGTCACCAGCTTTTCTATGGCTTTGTCTCTGATTTAACAGGAAAAAAAAAAAGGGAGGGGGGAAAGAGTCTAAGTTCTATTATATTTTTTCCATAAAATAAAAAGTTTAAATGTTTTGCCAAATTTATTAGTCTAAATGTAGAACTAAGCTTGAAAAATTCATGTGATTTTAATGGACTCAAGCAAATCTGGTACTTTAGATAAAGCTTGGATTATTTAATAGGTGAGCGAGGCGGACACACATCCACTTTTTACCTTACTTCCCCTTGTTCCTTCCTGCATTTATTTCATTGTGCACTCTATTTTATCTCTACTCTGCTTTTCATACATAAGGTGAACATTTAACAGGAATGATCAGTGCCAGTTTCAGTACATATTTTAGTGACACTTCGAGAAGTTTAGAATTCTGGATGTGTTCCCCTTTCTCTGTTGGAAAGCTGAGCATTCTCTGGTACCCAAAACTAGTTAATAAGATGCCCGCTTCTATTCTGACATTTGGTGCGTAATTTTTGGACAGAGAGAGTTTTGTACTTCAGGAGCTCAGCACTATGTGGAGAGAAGATGATGCTTTTAAGTTAGTAATGTTCATTTTAGGTACTCTCCAACTCGTAACAAAAAGTAGGCAATTTTTTCCATGGTTTGATCTGCATCATGCGATAATCCAGCTTCAAACAGGATCAGTATCTTAACTGTGGATGTCTCATTACTTAATTTGCTGACAATCCTTGAATAAAAGTTTTGCGGCAAATCTGCAGCTTTTAATTAGGATAGCATGAGGAAAATACCTTAGTTTTAATGTCTTTTAACTGCTCAGCATGCTTTGATTCCTTCAGACCTATTTCCATGTGTTTGAAAATACGATATAGAGGGGGTTCTGTGCATGTTTCTGTTTTGAAATTGATCTACCTAAATCTGATCTTTTCTAGTATCTGTGGCATAAATATAGCATACAAAACTAAACATATTATAAGTTACAGAAGAATAACTGCCCAAAATGTTCTGCTGAGATTTTTAGAGATTCTAGAGTTTTAGGCCAGTAAATCAATCTAGATGTTGTATTTCATGTAGCTCCATGATACTCTGCCATATCTTGCTTAGCTTTACCAGTCTTAGAGCTTAATGCTCTTTCATGATTCAAAAACCACATGAATGCTTGCGTTAGTCTTTAGGACATGTTAGGGCAGCTGACTGGATTTCTAAAGAAAACTTAACCTCCAGAGGTAGTAGGCATGTCTTGGGACAGGCTTCTCCCTACTGGATGTCTAAAATTTTTAGACTGAAAAGGGCTACTAGAAAGGTGAAGTAGTTTCATTTTCACCTTTTTACACTAACCAGGCTGTTTGATTCTATTAAAGTTACGCTTGTTTTGACACTTCTGTGACTAGTACTCAACAAATAAATTGTCATGATTATGGTAATGTTATTCCATATCTTACAGGCCAGAGATCCTCAACAGGAAGCTAAAGAGGAGTTGGAGAACTTGAAGAAACAGCATGATTTATTGAAAAGGATGCTACAACAACAGGAGCAATTGAAGGCTCTTCAAGGAAGACAGGCAGCTCTTCTTGCTTTGCAGCACAAAGCAGAGCAGGCAGTTGCTGTCATGGATGATTCTGGTATGTGGAATGATGGTGTCTTTGATAGCACATTATCATTCTGATTGAATGATTAAAGTTCGAATTGTGGACTACACATTAAAAAGTCATTTTTTTATAATGCGCTTCTAAAAATTTTATCACAAGGCTTCTATTTTTGAAAAAAGTTGACAATGTAACATGGAAAAATGACGTGTCAGTTGAAAACCATGCAGCTGATTTCTATGGTTTACTCATAAAATCATAAAAATATGAGTTTTTCTCCTAAGAATTGGTCTGCCTCATCAGATAAAGAGTCTGACTCTCATCTCAATCATTGTGCCAGGCCTCTGAGGAGAGAATTGGAGTGGGAGATGCAGGCTGTTCTCTCCCTTTCTGCATCCCTCTGGCTCCAGGCAGTTGGTAGTTTACATTTTCTTTGCTTTTTCATGGGATTTTTTTATTGGTTTTTTTTTTGGCAGCTGGTTGCTTGACAGTTTAATGGCCATTGGTAGACTAGTGGTTCATCCAACAAAAGAAATGGCAACATTGCTAAAGCAGTTACATAAGTAAATATGAAATCAGAACTTTGAAATTCTGCATGTAGATTATGGGCATGGTTCTGATAATGGACCACCACCAGTATGTTGTAACCTTCAGTTTAAAAGCATTCTTCTGATGTATTTTCCTGTATTTCCAATTTTTCAAAAATTATTTTTAGGACAGAGACTTCTTTCTGATATCTGCTTAAAGGTGGTCAACAGAGCTTGTTTTCTCAAGAGTTCAGTCTTGAAAGAGATACCATTGTCATTGATTCATGCACTGTTGACAAGCGAATTATCTTTTGTTTGTTGAAAATTCTTCCTGCCCCCCACCCCTCCCTAAATCCTGTTCCATTTTCTTTGGGAAAGGGGTACAGTTATGTGTGCCATCGTAGGGAATGACATTTTTGCACTGAGCAAGTTCAGATTCAGCCTGTGTTACTGTTCCATGATTCTTCCTTGTAAGAGTTGCCATTAGGCTTGATTAGAAGGTATGCGGAATAGCAGTTCCTTATTACAGTTGGGTTTTGTATTTAAAATAGCTTAATTTATAGAATTCATTTGTAGAATTTGTAGAAATATTGGTTTCTACATTTTACAAGAAGTATTTCTTTAAGGTTTCTTTCTCTGGTGAGCTCCTCTTCTGCTTTTTCTCCTGTCCTTGATTTGATAGACTATAGGAAAGAAGGTGGAACTATTTAAGAAAACTTTTAGTGTAGGAAGAGAAGCAGAGAAGTTGTTAGGTAGAGAGCTTTTAGAAAGCTACCACAAGAGCAAGAGAAGCAAGTGCCTTCAAAAGGTGTTTCCTTATTTCTTAAGTGATTTTCAGCAATTGCTTTTCCCATATCTGCTCTGCAGCAGCAGACCTGTGATGGAGTCTGGCTTCTCTTCTTTACTAAAATATGCAAAACTCCATTTTGATGCGGAGTGGGTAGATGAAGTGAATAGAAAATAGGATTACTTATGCTAAATTAGAACTTTTTTTTATTCTTGGGTGGTGTTTTTATTTGTTTTGTGTTTCCGCTTATGTCGCTCTTAATAAGTTTCTTACTGCTCTTTGTGTTGACTTAAAGATGCAGTATATGCCAGAACTGTAGGGTAGGAAATGTAAAGATTCAAATTCAATACAGGGCAAAATAAGTGTTTTAAAATTTGAAAATAATTAAACTTTATTGTGGAGGTAACAAAGCCATGATCTATGGGGAAAATAAATAATTTGTGCTTGATTTTTCTTATGAAGTGTTGGTTCATATTTGGGGAAATAAGACAGAGTTACTTGGATCTCTCAACTGCCAGTTCTGAATCTTAGTGCTGTTTGAATCTGAGCTTTCAGGGAGGGAAAAAAAAGCTTTCTTTTTAATGTATTCATCTCATAAAGCTTTTTGAAGGACAAACCCTCAAGGCTGTTTGCAGCTGTGAAGATTACAATTTACACCAAGATGAAAGCTTAGTGTCCTGTTAATTTGTTGTTTTAAGGAAGTAAAGTTACATGCACTGTTCTTAGTTTGGCTATACTAAGTAATAACAGTTATGTTTCTAACAAGCAAAATATTCCCATCAACCCTAGACAACTTGGTTGTGTTCGTTTTGCTTTGACCTTTTTAGCAAAACAGAACAGAGTTATAAGGTCATTTTGTATTGCTTTGGACGAAGGAGCCGTGAGTTGGCTTGTTAGTATTTCTGTAATGGAAGTAATCTTTAAAGTTGATGGCAAGTGCTGTATTTTAAGAGTGCAGTGTATTGGTGTTTTTGTTAAACTGAACATTTTCATCAGATAGCCTTTATCTCATTGCTTTGGAAGAGTATTTACATTTTTTCCTCCTTTTGCATGCCCAGTTGTAACAGAGACTACAGGTAGTGTTTCAGGAGTGAGCCTTACATCAGAACTAAATGAAGAATTGAATGACTTAATTCAGCGTTTTCACAACCAACTTCATGATTCTCAGGTCAGTCCTTGGTTTGCACTGTATGAGTTTTGCCATTGTCCATTTTTCTTATTCTTCTGAACAGTGCAGTTAAATGTTTGTCTTGCTTATTTGTGTGCATTATTAGTGGAGTAATTAGGGTTTCTGCAAACTTGAAAGCTCAACACCTCTGCATACTTAACAGTTATTAGCTGACTGATGCATGCTTTCTGTCTCAGTTTTCCATGGAACTCCGGAGTAGTTTCTGTATTGCAGTACAATTATATATTAACTCAATATGTATAATAACTGTGATATCATGAGAGAGTTGCAGTATCAGTTTCCCTTTATAATGTTCTGGTGTTGAAGCTAACAAGCCTACAAGAGAGCTTTTTGTTTCTTAGAATTTGTTTTTTTTTCTTAGTACTCTGAATAAAATGAAATTACTCTTTTTAGACACAATCTGTGCCAGACAATAGAAGGCAAGCAGAAAGTCTTTCACTTACCAGAGAGATTTCACAAAGCAGAAACTCCTCAGTGTCCGAACACCTGTCAGATGAGAAGGCACAGCTCTTCAACAAGATGCGAATGTTGCAGGGTAAAAAGCAAAAAATGGACAAACTGTTAGGAGAACTTCATACACTTCGTGACCAACATCTAAATAACTCCTCCTGTAAGTAAATGTTGGCAGAATTGTATCTTTTCAAGAATACAACTTTTTCAGTGTGCATGTTTGTAACTTGGTCTTTCAACTTGCAACTGGTTAATGAAATGCAAGTGATAAAGCTATGCTAGGTCAGTATTATGTAAATGCTTTTTGTTACTGTATAAATTTCTGGCGAGTAATGATGAGTAATTTTGCTAGTAGCACTTTGATTTGTGACGTTATCAAAGTTGACTAATGTGAGGATGTGATGATGGCATTTTTTTTCTTCAAGGCTTGTCTGTGATACGTCTGACCTGTGGAGTGTATCATATGAACTTGAACTTTCTGTATTTTTATCACAGTACATCTGTATTTATGTGCTTGACACTTCAGATGTTAGTAGCTCTGTGGCATTATGGGGTTTGCTTGTCCACTGTCAAAAGATTTCGTGTGCACTAGTCACGGGAGCTTCCATCATAGGCCACATCAGAGGAGCTTAACTGTCTGAATGGACTTTCAGTCTCTTCCTTAGATGGCTTTTTTTTTTTTTTTCCTTAAAGTCTTCATGTGGGCCTACTCGCTGCTTTCGCTTTCTGTTTCTAGAAATATATTTATATTTGGGAAGTCTTTCCTGTAGTTGGAAACTTCTGGAGGGTGATCACAGTGTATTCTGGTTAACATTAGCAAATAAAACACTTAAAGCATGCTCCTGGAGAAGGACAGTCTGATTTAATAGTTACATTACTATACCCCCATCTTTCTACACGTGCTTAATGCATATAATATGAACATATTTGGATACAATTTGGATACTGGAAAAAGTAAACATCATATCTCAAATCTACATTCTACAGCATATGGATGCAAGCGCTTAGCAGGGGAAAAAAACTGATAGGAATTTTCTTTTTGTCATGTTGAAATGTTAAATTTCAAAAAAACCGATTAAGCCATAAATAAATCCTTGAAAAATCTTTCGGCAGATTCACAGCATGTAAGCTTCCACTTCTGAAGTTTGATAAAGCTAAAAGGAACTGGCTGAAGTCTTGTTTGCAAAAGCAACTTATTACTCTGCCTATTGGCATTGCGTGGCATGGAACTTAAGACAAAAACTTTTGTTCTCTAAGAGAAGTTATTAATTGCTTGGTTTTATGTTGGTAATATTTTCTATAGTTATATTTTAGTATAGTTTGGTTAAGCAGGTTCCATTTTTGCAAGTTGTTCTTAGGAGCTGTATTTCTTTTCTGTAGTTTTTCCTGCTTCAGGATCTCCTCAAAGGAGTATTGATCAAAGAAGTACAACTTCAGCTGCTTCTGGTCCTGTAGGCATAGTAACGGTTGTCAATGGCGAATCAAATAGCTTGGCATCTGCTCCCTACCCTCCTGATTGCCTGGTGTCTCAGAATGAGAGTGAAGAGGATGACAATCTAAATCCAACAGAAAAGCTTCAGTAAAAGTTTTTAAATTTTGTTTTTGTAATGTGCTTTAGTGATTTTGAGTGTTACTTTTTTAACTTCTGGGATAAGAAATAATTTAATGTTTTGATCTACTTAATTTAGTATTATAGACCATTTAGTAAATGGTCCAAGACAGTTAAATAATTCAGAGCTTCAAGCAGAAGGTTCTTACAGCTCAGAAAATGGCAGAAAACATGAAGAACTATAAATGATATATACTTTTCAACCCAGCATAGACTTGATTAATATGACAAAATACGTAGCCTATTCTGGTTTTTTTCTCCTCAGGAAGCTAAATGAAGTTCGTAAGAGGCTGAATGAGTTACGCGAGTTAGTTCACTACTATGAGCAAACATCTGACATGATGACAGATGCTGTGAATGAAAACACTAAGGGAGAGGAAGAAACAGAAGAATCGGAAAGTGATTCTGAACATGAGGATCCACAGCCTGTTACAAATATTAGGTATTTTTTGTCATCCTAAATCTTTGTAGCTAAGTTGTTACAGGTTTCCTGAAGCAATATGTTATTTCAGTCAACCTGATGTAACTTAGTTCTGTGATTACATTAACTTTCCAAAATTTTTAATTAGAAGTAGCTTTCTTATACAGGTAATTAATAATTATCTTGTCAACTTATATAGCAAATGTAGATTAGATTGGACATTTAGAAAATTACTGTAAGAGACTTCAAAATCTGTACTTGCTTTAGGTTTAAGTGCGTAATTGTGTGTATGGAATCCCACTAGAAGGTTAACAGGCCTAGACTAGAGAACTGGAATAAAAACAAGCTTCAGTTTAGAGAGGCATTTAGACCCTCTAGCAAGGCAACTGTGTGCATCAAGGATCTTCACTATGCAGAAATGAATAATAATTTAGCAATGAGTCATATAAAGCATTTATATATAGACCTTGAAAGCCTCTTGTTTTATTGTAGATCTAGCAGGAGGTAATTCATAGCTGCTTCTGATTGCTTAAAAAAAATAAATTTTAAAATCTATTGGAGAGATGGATATTGAGAAACAGCAAATGTCTGGACAGATTTTATATGGTGTTGATTTTATTTTTTTAATAAAGGCTCAGGACACATTCCTATAAAAGCCAGTTTATAAAATGGCTGAAGTAAAATTCCATCAGTATCAGTTCTTAAAAAGTTAATGCAAGTAATGTATTTTACCCTAGAAACCCTCAAGGAATCAGTAGTTGGAGTGAAATAAATAGCAACTCAAATGTACAGTGTGGAACTAATAACAGAGATGGAAGACATCTTAATACAGACTGTGAAATAAATAACCGATCTGCTGCTAATATAAGGACTCTAAAAATGTCTTCTACTCTAGGTATGTTCTAAAATCTTATAATAATTTTAAGTCTTGGTGCAAATTATTCTGATAGCTGCACAGAATTTGGGAGAGCCTTGTTTGATGAGCAAAATGTTCAAGAGTCTAGTCATTACGCTGATATTTTTCTAATGTCCAGTAATTACAGTGGACTTCAGAAGTCAATGAAGTGCCATTGGTACTGTTTTGTTTCCTCCTCTCCCCACTTCCAGACTGTCATAATAGGGAGGATGACAAAGATGTCGACCTACCCCAAGGTGAAGATGATGAAGTGGAAGAAGACAGAGTTAGTGAAGATTCCATGTCTAGTCACAGAAGCAGCCTGGGTGATGCTGCTGGAGATGCTGAGTTTGAGCAGAAGATCAATAGGCTTATAGCTGCAAAACAGAAGCTTAGACAGTTACAAAACCTTGCTGCTATGGTGGAGGTATTTTATGAATATAAAACCGTGCACAAAAATGTATCATTCATTATTTCATGTCATGTATAACTTTTAATAGGGAAAAACACGATGCTTAGTTTCACATTTAAAATGCTCATTTTTAGGCTGGGATAAAGAAATACTGTTTGATTTTTCTGAAGTAAAGGGTGATACTTCTGAAGTTCTTATCTGGAATTTTCTTGGGGGATGCTAACTGAACAGATGAATGGTTTTAATACTCAACCTTAACATTGTATTGCAAAATATGAACCAAGAAGTCCAGTATTTTTTTGAATTATATTGATCTACATTTTTAAGCTTATAATGAATATTCATCAGTTCCAGTTTTTGAATCCTAGGTTTTGCAGCGTCATTCAATCAGTGAAGAAAAATTGTTTTCAATTAAAATCTTCAGATGTTGCACCATGTTTGAGTTGAGGTGTCTGGGTTTAAGGGGGGGGAAGTTTGGGGGTTTTTTAGTCCTGAGGGCAGCTATGGGTTGACAGTGTTTTTAATTTAGAATATCTCATGCTAATTTAGTGATGTTTATTAAAAACATATTTTCATGTTTCTAATGTTCCTACAGAATGCTCACATTTGAGCACCATCTAATGTAATGTCTGCGTACTGTATCTGAAATACTTTAGATTTAGCTTTCAAGACTAGTTTTAGTTCTATTTTAGGCTGTTATTAGTAATATTTAAGTTCATTACTACAGTAATTAAGCAGTCTTGTTCACCTCAGTCTCCTCCTATTCCTCTTTTTGCCCCTCCCTTTGTTTCTCGATATGTCTCTGTGTTTCTGTCTGCTCAGTCATAGGCATAAATACAATTCAAGTGGTTTATGCTTCCAGAATGAGACAAGTTATCTTGCATTTACAGTGGAAGTTTCAACAGTGTGAGCTTTATAACTTGAAATTTTCTCATTAACTTAATTTGTCTTTAAGTTGTGATGCCATGAAGATGATGACTTTACAGTTTATGTTCTGAACTAAAGATAAAGCTATTCAGACTGTTTAGTTTTGAAAATTAGTTTGACAGATTAAACTTGTTACGTTTTCTATATCAACTTGCAAATAGTCTTAACTGCCTTTCTGACATGCTTTCAGGATGATGATTCAGAACCTCAGGCAACAATTGTAAATGCATCTAATGTTGGTGAGTTGTTTTTGAGCGAGATGGAAGAAACAAAGCAACAACCAAACAATGTCCGAGCTAGTACCAACAAGTTACAGAAAGATGAAGGACTAAATGAAAAAGCAAGGTATGTCTTTGTCAAAGGATGGTAGAATTATGCTGTAGGCAACTTCTTGCTAATTAATATAAGGATACATTATTTACACAGAGAGAAGTTTTATGAAGCTAAACTTCAGCAGCAGCAACGAGAGCTTAAGCAGTTACAAGAAGAAAGAAGAAAACTGTTCGAAATTCAAGAAAAAATTCAAGTATTAGAGAAAGCTTGTCCTGACCTTCAAGTATGTAGAATGTATTTCTTTGCATTCTTAAGCTGTTGAGCCATGAAAGATAAAATATCTTTCACCCAATTTTGTCAATACAAAAATTGGAAAAAACTTAAAATTTGGCATACTTCTATGCTGTAAGCAGCTGGACTTCTAAGCCTAGAGTGGAGCTCTTGTTATCTCATTCCATTGTAGGTTTTTGCTCAGTGATTGCTGTATCAAGCTCTGAATTTCACCATAGCTTGTCCCCAAAAGCCTTGATTTAAAGTCTTGAAAGTTAGAGAACTTCCTGTCTTATTTTTAGCCTGAAACTTGTCCATCCATACCTGCTAGTCACTGCATCTTCACTCCTCTTAGTAGTCATTTGTATTTTGAAACAGTATTTTGTCTTGTAAACATTATCAATGCTTTGTTGTATTCAAACTTCACTGCGCAGTGCTGTACTGTTTCTCACAGTCTTTGAAGATGAACTTATTTTTCTATGAAGTAAGCAGTAAATTATCAATACTATGCAGCTGTAATCCTATATTACGTGATAATAATTTTTGTTGATTCCTGGCTAAGTTCTGAAATAAGTATTTAGCCTTGATTTGAAAATCCCCTTTCACTAAAGGCTAATTCTCCTATCTCATAAAGCCTGAACTGTGTTGGGTTTTAACAGCAAGTTTTAGAAAGCTACTCTATTTTGCCGGTTTGCTTTCTCTTTCAGTTGTCAGCTGGCCTGGGTAACTGCCCAACAAATAGGCAGATTTCACCACCAACCTCAACTCCAGCTGTGAATGAGTGTAACACAGCTGGCAAGCCTTTACCTGAATTTGATGAATCAGTACCAGTAGGCAATGAGGTATTTCATGCTTCACATTCTGTGACTTAAAGGGTTAAAAAAGAAAAAGAGTTCTAGGTAACTTGGACACTTTTTTAAGTACTTGACACAGGGAGTGGAGAAGTAGCCATTTTAACAAAGTGTGTATAACTTCCTTAATTCATTTCTGGAAAGAAGTAAATCTCAGCCTGAACTGGCAAGAGATCTTTCCCCAAATATAGCAGCTGTTGCCAAATATTAATGTGGAAGCTGAATGAATTTTGAATTTGTACTGTGAACATTTGATAATGTATATCACAGGCAAGTCATCCTTGAATAAAATGATGGCAGTATTTGAAACATGGTTTATCTTCTACGCATCTTCCTGCCCCTTTTCCCTCAAAATTCCTGTTTTAAATAATGATTTGGATATTACTTATTCTTTCTGAAAATTATGCTAGCATTTGTGGGGGTGGAGGGATATGTGATAAAAAAATGTTACCTGGCTAGATCAGATATCAGAAATAAATACTTGAAAAATTACAGTATAATACCAATGTCTGAACAAAAAGATATTGGTGTAGTACCAAATATTGAAATTTTAACATGCTTTAGATTGTATTTATTTTGTTTATATTTTAATGTTATCCATTCTGCTGCAAACAGTTATGGTCTGAGATGAGAAGACATGAAATTTTACGAGAAGAATTACGACAGAGAAGAAAGCAGCTTGAAGCTTTAATGGCTGAACATCAGAGGAGGAGAGAGCTTGCAGAAACTGTATCTACTGTTGCTGCATCTGTTAAAAGCGAAGGATCAGAAGCTCAGCGTACTCCACGGCAGTGCAGGACTGAAAAGTAAGAACACAAGTACTCAGTCAGTGGGTATTTCTGTTTAGTCAGTCTTGGGGCAGTTTGCTGTTTTCATCTGAGCACTGAATGTGATGATATAACAGGGCAATAAATTAATTTCTTGACTCCCAAAGTGACTGTTAGTTGGCAACGTGCCAGTTTTATGGATCTTCCCACTGTATTTAGTCTCCCCTGCTCCATACATGGTGAAAAATCACCTCAAGAGAGGAGAATGTGTGGAAAATGCTCAGATTAATTTTTCTTCATCTGTACTCCATTTATAACAATAGTTAAGTAAAAATTTTGCAGAACAGTAAGTAATTTTATTTAACTGTCCCAGTATCAGAAGATTACTAGTTTCATTTTGCATTGGTGAGATTATGTTTAAATTAATTTTGATGCAACTTGACTGATTGAAGAGGCAGACTTGTAATTGTCAAGAGATTGTTTTAATAACTTGTCATAGACTAGGAAAAAAAAAAAAGTACTCCTCCCTTTCTAAACACCCCTCTTTATTTTTTTTTCCTTTTTGTTCTTTTTTTAATATTATTTTTTTCCTCTAATGTTCACTAGGACAATGGCTACCTGGGGAGGTTCTACCCAGTGTGCACTGGATGAAGAAGATGGAGATGAAGATGGTTATCTCTCTGATGGAGTTGGTCAGGCAGAAGAGGAAGAAGAGGTGTCAAGTTTGAACGACAGTTTCTCTGTTTATCCCAATAACAACATACCAGAAAATGCATATTTTGTTAAAGCAAACAAGGATAGGTTAGTGGCATTATTTGTTGATCTAATGCTCATCAGAGTGTATTTGGAAGGGATGGGAGAAGTATTAACTGCAAAGCATCCTTTTACAGCAAACTGAAATTTCTCCTTGCTAGGGAGCCGTGTGCAGTGATGCTTTCTTCTCTGAGTGTCTGTGGCTGCAATGTGTGTAACTAATTTGATTATTTCTTCTCTTTTTGGTCATATTAAATGTCTGCCATTGAGCTCCTTATGTTACCATGTGTTGCAGTAGCTCCTTATGTTCCCGTGTTGTTTTAATTAGCTTAAGAGATAACCTATATGAAGTTTTTTGCTGTTATAGTGATCAGTCTCTTCAAGAAAAGTAATTCAAGGAATTAACTCTGAAATTTTTGCTTTCAAATTGTTGGCTTTTGCTTTGAAATCTATGTCTTAATAGATATTTTCATTAATGTGAATATTTTTAACTTGAGCTTACCTCATTGATTTTCTTAAGTTTTTTTTGTGAAATGAAAATGCCACGTTAAAAGTAATGTATATTGCTTCAATGGATCTCCTCAGGTTTTGATACCAAAATAATTTTAGTAGATAGTGGCCTTCTAGTCAGGAGCTGGGCCTCTAAATTCTTAATGTATTACGTTGGTGGCTTCTGTTTTCATCTGAGTACATATTATATATCAGTAACAGACGATACTAAAAAAAAGATCCCGAAACATCCTTAGCAATTCTTTTTTGAAAGTGGTTGTCAGTTGCATGGCTGTTATTTTCTATTTGTTTAGGTTAATGTTGGATTGATAAACTTGTATGGGTGATTGCTGAAATGGCCTGTGCCAGGTGACTTGTTGACGTACAACTGAAACATAATTTGAATAATAGAAGTATCATTAGAAGAAGTTGTTTGAAATGTCAGCTTGCGTCCTCATTCTTCCTTTTGTTTTTCCCCCACCCAGGTGGAAAAATTGCCATCCTCATTCAGCAGATGGGAATTACCGTCCATTGTCTAAGGGCAGGCAACAGCAAAACATCAGTATGCGACGTCAGGAAAATACTCGATGGATGTCTGACCTTTCATATGTGGAAGAAAAGGAACAATGGCAAGAACAGATCAACCAGCTGAAGAAACAGTATGAATTTAATGTCAGCATTTGTCAAACTTTGATGCAGGATCAGCAGGTAGATAGGAAGAGCAGTTATTTTGATGTTCTTACTTTGTTGTTTTGTTGTTTGTTGATTGTTTTTTTCCTCTAATCTTTCCAGCAATTGTCTTCTGGTTTTGGTATTTTGGTCATTGTCATGTATTTTCTCTCCACAGACCCTCTCTTGTCTTCTGCAGACTTTGCTTATGTGCCCTTACAATATGATGCCTAATAATGGTGCATCTTCACAAGTACATCTTATTATGCAGCAATTAAACCAGTGTTACACTCAACTGACTTGGCAGCAGAATAACGTCCAAAGGTTTGTTGGCTGTGTTAGTGTTTGACTGTGGAATTTGAAATGCCTCAGTAACAGAAAACATGGTTATGTGATTAAAAGATACAGATGATGGTTAAATATGAGACTATTTAATTTCTGAGTCGATTACAGGCTTTAGAAATTGTATACAGCACTTTTGGTTGTTATTTTCACCAGTGCTTTAATGCCTTTTGAGATGGTTCCTTCTTGAGTAATCTTTAGTGAAGAGAATCAAAAGTTAGCATCTCTTTCAGAAATCTGTTGCCATAGCTTTACTTGGCTTTTTTTGGTTGAGACTTGCTTTCCTTGAATATGCTTTTATGTCTGTAGTCTTTGCTAGACTACCTGACAAGATTCTGGATTCTAGTGGTTATGGAAGCATAGTGGAAAAGCTTTTTATCCTTTCTTAGTGTTGTCTGTCATAATTTATGCTTACTTACACTTACTGCTTTTGGATGTACTACTTTTACTTTCTGAACAATGATCTTTTTTTAAAAAAAGATGTAATAGCCACTTTAATTCATTGCATGAGAGTTTAGGTTCTCCGTCTCTGTTTTGTATGTGGTAAGTGGTATATAGTTACTGACCTCTTATTTAATATTTTAAAGTAGTTTTGATGCTGCTTCTGCAAACATTTTCTATCTTCAGTTGTTTGTTTCCTTTTCAGCCTGTTTATTTTTCTAGTATCTAGTCAATTTTTTGTTGTTCTTGCAAAGATGTTTGTCTTCTGTAAACACAGCCACTAGTACTGAACGGGTGGTTTTAAAACTGTTCCTGTCTGCTCCTCAGGATTTAATACAAGTTGCTTTTTTTATTGAGGCTTTCTTTTTGCTAACTAAACAGATCAGTTCTTTACGTACATTACATAAGGCAGATGAAATATTATGACTTTCAAATTACTTGAATGCTAAGGGAAAGCTCTAAATTTATACTCTTTTTTTTTTCCCCCTCCTTATTTTTCCTTGTTTTCAAGGCTGAAACAAATGTTAAATGATCTTATGCATCAGCAAGAAGAACAATGTCAAGAGAAGTCATCAAGAAAGGAGAGAGGCAATAGTGCACCACCACCTCCATCTCCTGGTTTTTATCCATTCAGCTTTCCTCCTCAACCTGTGAACCTGTTTAATGTACCAGAATTTACTAATTTTTCTTCTTTTCCTCCAGGTGAGTATTACTACAAGTGTGAGAAGTACTAGAATTTCAAAAATTTCCATTCCCTCATTTAATCAAAATATTAATGTGTCCTTGCTGAAACTCTGTGTCTTTTCCTTTATATTGAAATGGTCTTAAACAGCACTTGAATGAGTCTATTATCCTAGCAGAAGTTTGTTAATATTTATTGCTGAATAATTGTATGTTTTGACTTCAGTATGAAAAGCAAGACTTTCTCAAAAAGTTGATTATAGTAGAAAATATCCACTCCATAGTTAACACTTTAAATGTTCTTCATCCACCATGTGAAAAGCGATGTTAGAAGCTTTTACATTCCTTCAGCAATTATTTAATAGCGTTCTAAGTGAGCCCTCTAATTTTATGGTGACACTTGGCAATTATTTCTCTTTTTCTTAGAACTTCCAGCACTCGTTTCTGTTTGACATGTCTTTAAATGGAGCATATTACTAATTTTTGTTCCCATCAGAGCTCTAGAGTTAAGTGTTGACTCGGATACAGTGTTCATAATCTCATTACCAAATCTACTTTTACTGTTGAATTTGGAATAGAATAAAGTAGGTATTTTACTGTATCATTAAAATTTGTAAAAGCTGTCTTAATGATGTATTTCAGCCTTTTGAGGAAACCAGGAAACAGGCATAGATTGAGATTGTAGCTTTCAGATTCTAAAGTCTGTTTTCTATTTCAGAATATATTTTAAATTATACAGAACCTGCACAGAAGTATAGTTATGTTCAGTTTGCCACTATTATAAAGATTCTAAAGTCATAATAAGTATTATGAATTTATGACATCTGTGGCCCTGTGAATAATTGTACCATTGGAATTTTCTTGTCAGTTTGATGGTAGTTCAAGTATTTTTTTATCAAGTATCAAGTATTGATAAAGTCTTCGTGCAGACAGAACTCTGCTCTTTTTGGAACTGATGTCGTTTTTACCTTCACTTGTATGAGCTCTTTATTGGTGTTTCTGCCTCTCTTCACATGTGTGTTTATAGTGGCATGTGTAGTATCCAGTAATGTTTGAAACCTGCATCTAAGTTCTGATTATTGGAGTGCATTCAGGATGAAAACAGTTTTTGCTTACTTCCTCACTATGTTTTTGCTTCATAATTTTATGTTGCCACACAATGTTTCAAATTTGACTTCTATCACACAGATAAGTGAGGTAGTATCTTCTGACTCTCTTGTTTACTTTGTAGGTATTAACTATAATCCAGTGTTCCCTTCTGCTTTTGGAGATCTTGCACACAATATTTCCCCATGCATCGGTGAGCAGCAGCAGGAACAACATCCTCTAGATCATAATGCTTCTGGGAAAACAGAGTATATGGCATTCCCCAACCCTTTTGAGAGTGGTTCCTGTAATGGAGCAGAAAAAAGAAGGTATTCAATATCACAGTGCAACTCTCATTTAATCTTTTTTCCTTCTCTCCTCCCTTTTCTGGGGCTTGTGAGAATTCATCATTCTTTTAGGGAATTTATTGTAATAGAATTACAAGATGAGCTTTACTTACACTGTTTCCACTTGAATTTTTTTACTTTTTTTCAGTAAAGTGTTCTGCTTTTCTGTATATATGGTTTCGTGAGTATTTTAAGATCAAATATAGTTTTGGAGTAGTGTTGTGATACTTGTTTTAAGTTTTAATCTCTATTTTTTTTGAGATTGAGCTGTTTGAATAACTAGAGGATATAATTTCAGTGAATGCTTATTTTTCATGCTACGGTAGATTGTAATTAATGTTGTTTTAAGAAATGTTTTGTCCTATAGTACTAATTGAGCACAGCAATAACTGCATAAGTATATTCAGGTTGAAATCAGTGATAAATGTGAATTTCTTCAGACGTCTTCTGTTTTCCATTTGGAAGGGTTCTCACTAGATCTTTTTTTCTTAATGTGTTGATGACTAAGCAACTAGTGCAGATAACTTGTATCATGGAAAAAGCTATTTGCCTGGTAATATAAGCTGTTTCTGCCTGAGAGACTGGGTTGTGATATATTGTGGTGGTCAGGCTCTCTGTCTTTCTTTCCGACAGAAGGAGTCATAGACAACCTGAAGAGGAAATGGAAAAAAAATCAACTTGGCTTAATGATAGCCAGGAAGTGAAAAAAGGTGATCAGTCTCAGCTGAAATCAGGTTTTGCAGTTTCAGTACAAAACACTGCTTCCAATCATAAAAATCAGTCTGATATGAGCAAGAGAAGAGATTTCGATGAAGAGTCTTTGCAGAGTTTTAGTAGCATGCCTGATCCAGTAGACCCAACTACTGTGACAAAGACATTTAAGTCTAGAAAAGCATCAGCACAAGCAAGCTTGGCATCAAAAGATAAAACACCCAAATTGAAGAATAAGAGGAAGAGTTCTTCTCAGCTAAAAGGCAGAATTAAAAATACTGGTAAGTTGCAAAGTAATCGTAGATACCATGGCAAACTCAACCTGGATTACAATTGTTACATTCCAGAGATTTTACTCTCCGTGAATGGTACCTATAATAATGAAAATAAGTTATTGAAGTTTGAGTTTTTACTTAACTACGTAAAGTTTTTTAGTATTTGAGTAAATGAAAAGTGTAACTGATTAGGACATGGTGATTTGAATAGATAGTGGATGCACATTCACTGAGATTTGGCATAAGCCACCAGGAGAATATTCCTCTTTGTTATGTCTTCATATTCAAACTGGATGACTTGCTGAAAGGTGTGCTTCAGTAAAATAAGGAATGAGAGGGACCATTCTAGCATGTATAGTACTGTTGCAGTCACTGAGGATTTAGTGCTACTGTATGGCTTCGGTGTACGGAGAAGAATTTTTGGTTAGGAAACATCATGGGAGTTTTGCATCTTTGAGATTGCCCTTGAACAAATTTTTAATAAAACATTTTGTGAGCTATTTTTTTATTTCGTACTTTTATTCTCTCCCTTAAGGTTATGAAAGTGCAAGTGCTTCTAGTGTGTGTGAACCCTGCAAGAGCAGTAAAAGCAGACACTCTGAAGAGGTTGTTCATGCAAAAGTGTTCAGCAAAAGGAATCGGGAACAATTGGAGAAGATAATTAAATACAGTAGATCTACAGAAATGTCTTCAGGTATTCTTTTCTGAATGTCAGTAATTATTTTGCGAACTTTTATGAGTAGAGGATCTCCATACTTAGTTGCTAGCCCATTATTTAAAAGTGGTGTATTATGACAAGATGAAAATACTGTATTTTTAGCAGGTGGATTTTGCTTTTTAATTTCTAAGGATGCTGTAAACATAGAAGTGTGTAAAAAGTTGGGTGTTGATTGCTTTTGGGTGTTTTCTGGAGATTAGGTGCTTGATTAAAATAATTGAGAAACAAACCTGTCACTGTAAAACAACAAAAATCCTAGCCAACTGAAACCCTCACCCACTTCTTGGTGTTTTCATGGAAGGTAACCGCACAACAGATGAAACTTGGTTTAGTGTTTAAGGGTTTAAACTACATCCTGTATTGCATACATGTTTTCTTTCTATTCATGATTAAAGGAGCTCTATCAAATATCATTCAAATTCAGTCTTACAACATCACATAAACACTTACTTTTTTGCCATCTGCACTGCTTTTCTTGCATCTAGATCATACAAATATGCTCTTCTGTATCTTTTTAGGTTCTGCTAGTACCTTTGTTTTGTTCGAAAGATGCAGATATTTTAATCATTGTAGCACAATGTATGGCTTTGGCAATGTAGCTGCGTCCACGCTAAGAGCTGTTTATTGGTATACATAATAAACTTTCACCGGTCAAGTTCTCACAATAAGCAGCTTTGGTGTGATTTGGATGACTAAGCAGTCTTCCTCCTGCTGTTTTGTATAGACCCTGTCTTTATTTCTGGTGCGCATTTTTGTGTTTATCACTGTCTATCCCCACTTTCCTACAGCGCATGCTAGGAGAATTCTGCAGCAGTCTAACAGAAATGCATGCATTGAAGTGCCAGGTAATGCATTCACTGCTTAGCTTCAATGTCCTATTACTTTTTTTTTTTTTTTCCTCTTAGCTTTGGTCCTATAACTCAGACTGTTTAGCAGATGTTCAGAATTAGTACTATTGCAGCACCTTCTCTATAAACAAGGCAAGAGAAGTTACTCGTAATTTGCATGAATTGCAGCAGTATGAACTACTTCGAAGTATAATTGTGGAGAACATTTTTATCATGTTCTTGGTTAGCCACATTTTACAAATAGCAAATACACAGGCAGATACTACAACAAAAAAACTAATTTTACAGGGCATTTTTTGTATGTTTAAAAGCTACTATTACCTTTTATTAATGAGGGGGGGAAGTTATTTCTGGTGGCTTTTTAAAGGCTGAAAAAGCTTGCCTCTGTGCTTAAAAATACTGGTAAACTATTTGCAGATAACCAAATTGCATTTGGTGTATTGCTAACAACTTCATTAACTTGAATACTAACAAATATGCATCTGTTAAACTAAGCTGAGTTTTCCAAATAACTTTTTTCCATTCAACACTTGCCAAAATATATGTAATAATTTAACTGTTTTGATGCAAGATAATCCTTAATTTTCAAAGGAATGGGAAACTTACTAGGGAACTGATTGTCTCCTCATATATATATATATGTAACAGGGCTTAAGGCTAAGAGGTTTTATGTGAGCCTCAGAAGTGATATTAGACATGTATGAGAATGTTGGACTTATGCTTGTGTGAGAAGGAATGGCTTTCTTGAATTCAGTCTAGAGCTTTCTTAGTAGTGTTTGTGTTGCAAAAGTGTGGACTACTTGTATTATATAAACTTGAGACCTTTGACTATCTCACTTGAAGTATCTTAAAACTCAATTTTCAATGTGGAATATTTATTCTGAAAGCAACATTGTGTGCAGTATTCTCTTTAATAAAGAATACTTTCTAAAGGTATTGTTCAGAATTGTACAGAAAATTATTCCTATTAATGCTTTATATTTTATTTCATATATAAAGGATTGCATAAGGTATTATTTCAGAATGTTTAAATCTTTGTTGCCCTTCAGGAAATGAATAAGCTTTAAGAAAGCAGCTAAATGATGGAAGCTACAATGACTGAGAGATAATCTGTGTACCTGTAATTTACATACCTAATAGGCAGTGTTCTTTTAACCAGATGCATGTCAAGAACTTAACGAGTTCCTGTTTTTCTACAGAAACTGGTAGTGATCTTTCTATGTTTGAAGCTTTGCGAGACACAATATATTCTGAAGTGGCAACACTTATTTCTCAAAATGAGTCTCGTCCCCACTTTCTTATTGAACTTTTCCATGAGCTTCAGCTGCTAAATACAGATTACCTGAGGCAAAGGGCTCTATATGCTTTGCAGGTATGCACAAAACATTTGATCTTGTATGTGAATCAAACAAATTTTAGATCCTTTTTTACAGTATAGATTTATTATCTTTTTCAGGATATAGTGACCAGACATTTATCTGAGAACAACGAAAAAGAGAAGTGCACAAAATCACTGAATTCTGCAACATGGGAGGCATCAAATTCTGAACTCACTCCCAGTGAAAGCCTTGCTTCTACGGATGATGTAAGCTTTGAAGTTCAGAAGCTAGTTTACTATCAGCTTTTCCAGTCTTTTTAATTTACATGCATGCTTGTTTTCTGAAATACTCATACTAGCAATTGAATTTTTTAAAAATTCATACCAACTTACACAGACTTTTCTCAAGAAAGAAATGCAAGAGAATTTCAAGGCAAAAGTGATTAACTGTGGTAGGATTCTTGATGCTGGACAGGAGTGATGTGTCAGGGAGGAATAGAACATGGAGAGGGGCACAAATCAGAAACTGATACTCAAAAAGATCCAAAATCGTCTTGTGTGTAAGGTCAGGGCAAGTACTGATCACAGAATTCCCAAGGAATTTTTGATTTTGGTGTGTTTAAGAAATCACAGATGTTTAGGTAGAGTTTCTCACTTATTTATAATTGAAGTATTTGAAACAAAAATGGTAGAATCACCTGATGGATTTATATCCTGAAAGTAAGGTTGTTCCCCAGTCAGGCAGCCTGGTGACAGGTCTTGATACGACAGCATGGGGCTGAAAAGAATAGCTGGCTTGTTGACACATCTATGAGAGGATGGTGCATTCCTGCTTTTATTCACTTATTGGGTGGTTTTTAGGAAACTTTTGGCAAGAACCTTTCTACAGAAGCACGTCAAGATGGTGAACAAAATGATGCAGACAATGGGAGTACTGTGTCCACGTCTTCAAATTTTGAACCGTTTGCCGCTGATGACCTTGGTAAGAATGATGTAATTTACAATATTTTAAGTGTTACTCCCTCCCTCCTAAAATGCCTGCAATTGTCTACTCTTAAATAGTATACTATTCTTTCATTTTTGTGTGTAACCACATTTTGTAAAACAACACTTAGAGAAAGTAGTCTCTTGTGGAACACTGATCAAAGTATGTAACAAAATATTGTAACTCAACTACAGTTATATGTAGATTTCAAAACTTGTGCTTTTGAATTCATTTTTATCATTGTTTATTTGTATATCAATTGAAAATTTGTATTTAGATTAAAAGATGTTTTCATTCTAAATATAGGCAACACAGTGATTCACTTAGATCAAGCTTTGGCTAGGATGAGGGAATATGAGCGTATGAAAATTGAAGCTGAAAGTACCCTTGACTCTGAGGGCTGCTCTAGTAATTTTCAGGGTGCTTCTGCTGCTAAATTAGAAGGTATGCACATATATACTTATTTTGCTTAGTTTTAGAAAATGATTATTCTAAATATCAAGAGTCATTTAATTGGCTGACTTGCTTTCCTCTTCATCTGTATTGAAAACTTAGAAAAGTTTCAAAGGATCTTTACATACATAAGTAAATATGATTTATTTTCTAAAAACGGACAATTTAGGGGTTTGAAATTGGTATTTCTTTAATAGTAATGTTAAATGACGTAGATGTTCATTTTTTTATTAGGTCAGAGTACCAGTGAATGTCATCCTGTGCCACAGTCAAGTGAAGATTCTGCTGTTCCGTGTCCTCGTATAGATACTCAGCAGCTTGACCGGCAGATTAAAGCAATTATGAAAGAGGTCATTCCTTTTCTGAAGGTAAGAACTCTTTATCAATAGTGTGTGAATTAGGAGAATAGGAAAAGGGCCTGCATAATTGCATAGAAGAACATTATTTAAAATGGATAACTTGCATCTTAACACATACTTACTAGCAGCTGTTGCTAACTTGCAGACCTTCTTGAGGGTGAGGTAAGGATTAAATTAAGATTCTGTTGAGTTCTTAATAGGAGAAAGAAATGGTAGATTGCATAGGGCTGGTGGACTTGATATCAAGAAGAGGAGAGATTTCTTTGTTTGGAGCTGACCGAATCAAATGGAAATGTTTGAGAATGTACTTCTGGAATATTTGGATATTTTCAGGAATATTTTCTTGAGATATTTTTGAAGACTAGGTCTGAGTTTTTGCATAATTTTCTCGTGTTTACAAATATCTTTGAAGTTCCTGAAAGCTTGTAAACTTCCATGAATACAGAGGAGAAATGTACTACTTTAAAGAAGGAGGAATAGTTACAGTTCATTCTTTGCAAGGGTAAAGAGCAGAGAAGACGTAACTGTAAGATGCTTAAGTAATCACCCTGTTCCCTTTTATAGTATCAGAGAATCATATCATATCATAGAATGTTAGGGGTTGGAAGGGACCTCTAGAGATCAAGTCCAACCCCCCCTGTCAGAGCAGGATCATCTAGAGCAGGCTGCACAGGAATGCATCCAGGTGGGTTTTGAATGTCTCCAGAGAAGGAGACTCCACAACCTCTCCGGGCAGCCTGTGCCAGTGCTCTGTCACCCTTACAGTAAAGTAGTTTTTCCTCATGAGGTGGAACTTCCTATGTTCCAGCTTGCATCCATTATTCCTTGTCCTGTCAGTGAGCACCTCTGTGGGCACCACTGTGAAGAGACTGGCATCCTCCTCTTGACCCCCACACCTCAGGTCAGGTATTTATAGACATTAATAAGATCCCCTCTCAGCCTTCTTTTTTCAAGACTAAACAGCCCCAGTTCTCAGTCTTTCTTCACAGAAGAGATGTTCGAGTCCCTTGATCATGCTCATAGCTCTCCGTTGTACTCTCTCCAGTAGATCCCTGTCTTTTCTGAACTGGGGAGCCCAAAACTGGACACAGTATTCCAGGTGTGGTCTCACCAGGGCAGAGTAGAGGGAGCGGAGGAGGATGCGCAGTATATAAGCTTAGGTTTGTTTAATCAGGTACTTGGTTGGTACTAATTTTAAATACTGTGTATATTGTTGACATGCCACAGTCTCAGTGCGTGGATACTTCTGGTTGGTTTGCAGTTTTCAGGAAGCTTACAACAGTGGATATCTTAATGTAAGCTTCAATACGCTTGCGTACACAACCACAATGTATGAAGATTCTTAGTTTGTCCAAACATTAAAAGATGGCATGTACTAATGTATTGGAAAAGTGAGATGAAGCTTTATGTGTCATGGCAAATCGGTCATTAATGAAGTATGGTATCTGCTGTAACTATGTTCCAGTTAGTTTGTTCGTGGAGTGCTGTTCCTTCAGTGGACAGGTGATATATTTTTTATAAATGAATTTCAGTATCTGAGATGATGGCTAATATATGTATTTTTTAAGTGGTAACTAATCTTACTCTGTGATACTTGTTTAGGAACACATGGATGAAGTATGCTCTTCTCAGTTATTGACATCAGTAAGACGTATGGTCTTGACTCTTACACAACAAAATGATGAAAGTAAAGAATTTGTGAAGTTCTTTCATAAGCAGCTTGGCAGTATACTTCAGGTTAGTAGTTTTTCAGTGTTGTATTGCTGCTTGGATAATGAAAAACAGATAAACCAGCTTCCCTGAAGTTATATTTTACAACTTCAATAGCATAGCTGCTGTTCTCCTTCAGCTTTGATACAGCAATGAGGTGTTACATTGTTTCCTAAAATTAAAGCTTTACCATGCATGGAACTTCTCCATCACTGCTAGATAGTAAGAGGTGTATCTCCTGCCTGTGGCTGACTTCTAGGAGACCTGTGGTGATGCTCTTTGTGGACATTTTGTGTAAATTCCTGAAAATCAATAGGCTACTCCTTTCTTCTTTTCCTTTTTCTACAAGTGTAGATTTTAAATCAGTAACCTGCTAAGTTCTGTGTTATGTGACTAGAGATTCTACTTAAAATTTGTTTAAGCTGCTAAACTATATTTTTACAAGAGTATGAACTGTTATTAGGAATATGACAAATACTTAGTCTTTGAAGTTTGAAAGCCTGTTCCAAAAACTGAAGAATTACTTCTCTTCACAGGATTCACTGGCGAAATTTGCTGGTAGAAAATTGAAAGATTGCGGGGAGGATCTTCTTGTGGAGATCTCTGAAGTGTTATTTAATGAATTAGCCTTTTTTAAACTCATGCAAGACTTGGACAACAACAGTATTTCTGTGAAGCAGAGATGTAAAAGAAAAATAGAAACTACTGAAGTGATACAGTCTTATGCTAAAGAGGTTTGTTTTATTGTATTTTCAAAAAATGTAGCTTTTCTGAGTTTCCTAAATATCTGTATTTTCTAAAATACTTTATCTTATTTAATATGTTGCATATATGTTCTTTTACAAATTAAGGCTGTGTAGTCACAGTATTGATTGTGTAGAAGCATGAACTAGTTTTCCTCACTAAGGGAGATGTCCTTTATTATAAGGTGAGTTGTCTCATACACACACACAGAGTGGTAGGGGTTTGTAGACTGTTGTTGGTAATTCAGAAGAAATGTGTTTTAATGGTTATAGGAAGGAATAGTCAAGTGTTGAACTGGTATTAAAGTCTGAGGCCACTGAGTAGTTGTTGTGGTTTAACCCCAATAGGCAGCTAAGCAGCACACAGCCACTTGCTCACTCTCCCCCAGTGGGATACGGGAGAGAACTGGAAGGGTAGAAATGAGAGAACTCATGGGCTGAGGTAAAGATAGTTTAAGAGGCAAAGCAAAAGCCATGTGCGCCACCAAAGCAAAACAAGGAATTCATTCACTAGTTTCTATTGACAGGGGAAATTCCCATTGGCATATTCAGCCATCTCCTGGAAAACAGGGCTGCACCATGTGTAGTGGTTACTTGGGAAGGCAAACGACACAACTCTGAACGTCCCCCCCCCTCTTCCTTTTTCCTCCTCCACCTTTTTTATTGCCAAGCATGATGTCATATGGTGTGGAACATCTCTTTGGTCAGTTGGGGTCAGCTGTACCAGCTGTGTCCCCTCCCAGCTTCTTGTGCACCTCCAGCCTACTTGCTGGTGGGGTGGTGTGAGGAGCAGAAAAGGCCTTGACTGTCTATGCACTGCTCAGCAATAGCTAAAACATCCCTGTGTTATCCACACTGTTTTCATCACAAGTCCAAAATGCAGCCCCATACAAGCTATTATGAATAAATTTAACTCTATCCGAGCTAATATTTTGACATATGGGGGTCCCACTTCATCATCTTTCCTGTTATGCCTACAGCTTTCTTTGCAGTAACTTAGTTGGGCAGTAACTTAGGAACATAGCTTTTTTTAGTTATATGAACTTTACAAGAGAGTCACTAAAACAGATCATATTCTTATACTTAAATCGGTGAGGAAACTGGTCAGAAACCTGTGTTTCTTCTTGCTCGATTTTGTGGCTTGAGTCCAGTAAGCTGACTGGTTTTAGATTCCTCACTGAAAAGCAGAGTGCTCTGTCTTGACTAGAGCTGCTATATCTAATTCTATATGTGAAATATGATTTAACCACGGGCTGGAGAATTAGCCCATGTAAATGTAATTGTTTCAGTCAATGGCTATCACAGTTTTTTGTATTATTTTGCAACTCTAAAATTTTGAAGACATCTGTGTAAACATCTCTTGTAGTCTAGAAGTCCCTGTGGCTTACTGCCATTTTGAGATGGCAATTCTTGGTAAGACTGGCATTTCAGCCAGCCTTTCATGAAGTCTTAGGTTGGTTCAGTATTTCAAAGTTATTTCAGTTTAGAATTGAAGACAGTTTGTGTTTCTTCTAGGCAAAAAAAGGTCTCCAGGTGGATGTTTGTTCATCTGCTGAAGATGTCGATGAGGACAAAGTATGTTTATGCTTCTCCACTGTCTTTATTCCTCAGATAATTTCACAGATCACTTAGTCTCAATGTTTTCTGTCATATAATCTAGTATTTTTATTTATAAATTTATTAAACATAATGAGTTTTTTATCTCCTTTCTGTTATTTTCACTGATTTACTTTATCAAAGTAACTAAATAAATGATAATATCCCTTTTTTAATTTGAGTTGACGGTCTGGAAAACTACTACCAAAAAATCTGCCTTCATCAATAAGTTTTTGTTATTATATGCATTCAGTAAACATGACTTGGATATCAGTTCCTTGGTTGCTCTTGTTTTTATTCCTGTTTCTACTGCAGAGCCATTGCCAGTGTAAAGACTGTTTGATGCAATCTTGTTACCTTTCAAGAAGTGCACTCAGATCAACAAAGATACTATTAAAGATGCTTTTCTACTTATTGGTGATGACCTTTATGTAGAATGAGCTTTGCTTTAGGACTGACAATTTGAATGTCTAAAAAGAGCAAAGTTTATATTGAATACTATGCAACTGAAATGGAAAAATTTGTGCTATGTGCTGAGCAGCTTTAGGGTAGGATCTTGTAGTATTTTCCTTGTAGTATTCATTTTCTGTATTTTAAGGGAGAAAAAAAACCAACCAAACAAACAAAACTGTTCTGAAGGTGTTCACTGTGGGATTTAGTCTGGAGCTGTTGCCTGTATTCTAAGCTCAGAGCAGCAAGGATGTAGTCATTCCTTGAAGAATTAAGTAACGAGGACAGTAAATAGAGCTGGTGTTGAATTATTTTTAGCAATTAACATTTTATTTTTAAATTACATGGGGTAAGTTGTTTTACTTTTCCTCTTAAGGAGAAGACATGTTCTGAGTTGGGACAAATGGTACTTGAAGTCCTCAGAGTCTAAGTCTGTGCATGCTCTGTTAGGGCCCAAAATTTCTCACTTTTCTCTTTGAGTTTGTTTTGAAAACCACTAAAAAATTCATTGTGTTTGGGGAAAGAGGCTGTAGATGAAGTTTTGTTTTCTGCTGGAGTGTTCAGCTTTTTCCAGACAAGGGAAACATATAGGTAATGTACTAAGTAGAATGTTGAATGCTTTCCTAAGTGGGCATAGGTATATGTGTAGGCATGTATGGGCATAGAGTCAGTGCTTTCTTCTAGGGCTTAGAGCTTCTGTCACACTGCTTTGGAAGTGAAAATCTGAATCTGTGTACCAATTCTTATGGTTGCTGTAGTGTAGAAGAGTCCTTTCAAAATTTGGACCCAAACTCAGGCCTTTACTTGGGGTTTGTATAGATTGAGAAAAATTCTCTCACTCCAGGTTTTTAGCAAATCATTCTGTAGAGAAACTGCTGCTTGGCTATTGCCAAAGAAATGAGAAGCAGCAGTTAGGAATACTCTTAACTCTTACTAGAGGTCTTTTAGGAGAGGCAGGGAAGTCACTAGAAGGCTATAATGCAAGTGTGTATTTCTTCCTTGTGATAATGAAAACAAATTTAAAGAAGTTTGTTTTTTTTAAGCTGACATGCTGGTTAGTGTGAATCTAGTATGCTGATAGGTGTGAACCTTTTCAGATAATGAAATACTCAGTTATGATGTCCTTGATCGCTGTGTCTGAACAGTGTGTGATCTCTTTTAGTAGATTCGGATGCTCTGTTTCAGGAGTAGCTGTGCAGTATTTATTTCAAGGTCTTAAAGATGTCTTAAGCATTAGTTTTTAGTCTGTAGACTTTTGATTTTGAGATAAAGGTGACTCCTTGGTTCAGAAACTGTAACTTAATCTTTGGATAAGCAAACATGAAATTGCACAATATGCCTTGTTTTCCTAGGACAAGGATGAGACTGAAACTGTTAAACCGGTCCAGGATTCGGAAATGTATGATGGTAGTGGAGTTCCTGAAAGTGCTCGCTCTGATGCATCTGATCAAGAGGAAGATGAGGAAAGTGAAAGCTGTCCAGTGGCAATAAGTAAGTGATTTTTATAGCTCATTATTCAATGCTTTCACTTTAGCTTTGGCCAACTGATTTTACGACAGGATTTGTGTGAATTACTGCTGTGTAACACCTTCCCTCACAGATTTTCTAGTTAAGTCTTTGCCAGTGAAAGTTTTCCAGTACTCTATTTACTTGTATTTTGCCAAGGGTTAAATATTCCAATTATTAAATATTCCAATATTCCAATTCCAGCTTTTGTTCTTTGTAATCAGTAGATCTGTAGAAACAGATATTGGCAACAGATTCATTAAGTTACATATCCTGTCTCAGCTAAACTTGAAGTTTCTCAGCCTTTAACCTGAAGGATGTGAAAGCTGCTGAACTTTTTGCAGTTTTGCACTTAAACGTTAATTTTTTTCTTTTTTTTTTGAATACGCTTCTCTTCAAGCTTTGCATATTTTAAATATTTTTTTGTCCTGTTTGTCATCTCAAACTAGCTATGCATGGCTTGGTTTCCCTTACAATTACATTCTTCATACCAACTTGTTTAGTAACTTAGATATTTCACGCCAACACAGTGGTGTTTGGTAATACAGCTTACGTGGAGCATATGGATCTTTGAAAGTAAATAATCACTGTATCATAATTTCAAAGAATGTTTTGAAGTATGGGTTATAACTGATGATTGCAGTAAATTTGCAAGAGGGATTTGGATTTTGCAGCCTGACTTTTACTCTGTTGTGCTCTGTCAATACGTAAATCCAATATGAAGGTGGTTTTACATTGACTTGCTTTCAGGTTTATCAAAAGCAGAAACCCAAGCTCTGACTAACTATGGCAGTGGAGAAGATGAGAATGAAGATGAAGAAATAGAATTTGAGGAAGGACCTGTTGATGTGCAGACGTCACTACAAGCCAGCAGCGAAACAACAACTGAAAATGAACAGGTATCACCAAAGTTGTAAACACAGAACAACCCTAAGCCAGTGTATAGCTTTTCAGACATCTATCTGTATGTAACATTTCATTTTTTCTTGTTGCACTGTTTTCGTACTACCAAAAGTAGAAGAATGATACAAGAAATTACATGAAAGCAATAGCTGCTACTTACAAAATATGTACTGCTCATTCCCCACCTGAATTTATTATTGGTGTAGCAGATGCCAAAATGGATGGATGGATGGACGCTCACAAATCTGCTATCGGAGAGAGGAAAGAAATGTTAAACTGCAGTAGAAAATAGGAACTTTCAAAAAAGCATCAAGTTGTAAACAGTTACCTGGGTCTTCCTCTGTTTGCTGACATCAAGTTCTAATTGGGCTTTTCTTTGCATTCTGACATGTCTTTGATTTGTCTGTCCTCCTCCTCATGTAATACTTTTTTCTAGAACAACAGTGAAATGTTATTGCCTTCTATTTCATTGTTAGTTTCCTTAAAAACATTTGGATGTGTGTGACCTGGTTCTGGAGACTTGTCAATCTTTTACATTTCAGTAAATAAGACTGACTTCTGAGTCTCTTGAAACTGTGGTTTAATCAACAGCTAATAACTTTTAGGGAAGGATGTAACTGGAACATTTTACTTTGAAGGCTATAACAATAGATCTTTTCAGTAGAACTAAGGGGTTTACTTGGGAACTACTATAGTGAAAAGAAAATTAAATGCTTAGATAAAACGCACATACCAGTGTAAACAGTTTCTTGAGGTGTGGTTGACGAGCTGATGAATAGAGAGTAGAGCTTGCTATCTTTATTTCCAAGTAGTTAAAAACATGGAGCAAGTGAACATGTTTTTCTAGTTAGCAAAGAAGAGTAAATTACTGATCAGCTTCATAGCTTATTGGCTAGAATTTGTTTTAACTTGTTTTCACCTTCTGTAACAGACTTCAAACCAAGAACTGAAGAAGACAAAAAGCACTGAGATTTTGTCATCAGAACAAGAATCTGTTAATGGTAAGACCCGTACACAGTAACTGAGAGATTAACACTTCTACATGAATTTGCGTATTGTGAGAATTATCTTGGACAGTGTCTGTGATATATGTATTTAAGAGGAAGAACATCAATTTTGCACAAGTTCACTGGGCTGCTTTTTTTCATGGAACCATATCAGTTAGCTAGATTTGTCTGTGTTGATATAGACACAGCAAACCTTTTCAAGAGGAAACCTGGAATAAACTTAGGTAGGTAGATGTGGTTTTGATGCTTGACAATAGTGCAAATCTGAGTTGATTGTTGCAGCTTTTGGCACACAACTGTAGCAGACTTGGCTGTTACAGTATTTTGATGTTTAGATTTGTTTAGAACTTGTTTTTTCTGCTACTACCATTTACTACCAATTTAAACCACTTTATATTCTAAAGATGTATATCTGTGAGTAATCCTGTGTTGTGACTGATTGAGAACCAAGAAGTCATTTTCTGTCAAAAGACAGCAACACTGCTGGGAGGTATGAGTGTTACTTACAATCTGAGTGTTACCTCCTTTTCTTATGTTTTTTTTTGTTACACATACTGGTTTTATTATTTGTGTTTTTTCATAGACTAAAAGCAGTATTTGAGTAGATCCTGTATTGCCACAAGAATGTGGCAAAATGTTCTGTATTATATCTTCTTATACCTGGAATGAATATTTTACAGTTGGTCATATAGTTCTGCAAGTTGGTTTTTGGTTATTTTGTGAGGTCTGTGTTGGTTTTTTTTTTAAAAGCTGTATCAAGTCAGAAATTTAAGTCATATACTGCGTTGTGATAATTGCTGATACTTCAGTATGAGACTACAAGTAACTGATGTTTTTTTTTCAATCAGACCAGTTAACTTTCATTGTGCATTCGTCACTTTGAATAATAATTTGTAAAAAAATTATAATCTGGGATTTTTGTATGCTCAGAATCTTGTACTATTTCTGCCTAGTTACAATGTAGTTTTGTGGTTTTAGGTGAACAAGATGTGGCTACAATTTTGCCTCGTTACCTCAATGTCATGGAGAATACACCACCTTTAACAGTCAATACCCCGGAATCCTTGGTAACAGCTAGTGTGAAAACAGAAGAATCAAGTTCATCTTTACCAGTAAATGAAACTCAATCACTAGATACAACGTGTGAAGGAAACAAATCGTCTGCTGCAAGTTCTGAAAGCTCCATGGCTGGCAGCCCTGATACGGACTCCCCTGTGCTAGTGAATGAAGATGTGTGTATATTTCACTTAAGATATATCCAGTAGAAAATAGAAGCTTTTTTCTATTTCGGTGTTATTTCTAGTTTCCAGTCCTGTTCAGTTTTCATTTGCAATTTGATATGGGCATTGTTTTTTGATGTACTTTATTGTAATAGTCAGAAATGTAGTTTTGAAGTGAAAATAAAACATAGAAGCACTGTTCTCTTAATTGTCTCTATTTTTATTAACAGGAAGCTGGTTCTGGAAACGTAAGTCAAAAATCTGATGAAGATGACTTTGTGAAAGTTGAAGACTTGCCCCTTAAACTTGCAGTGTATTCAGAGGTATTTTGCTATTGCTTGTGGGGTTGTTGTTTAGAAGTGCACACTCAACATGTCTTAATTATCTAGACAGCAATAAGAATTATCCAGAATTTTGAGTTTTGCTTTTTCTGTTACAAAGGCAGATTTAATAAAGAAAATGGGAACAGAGGCCCAGACCAACAGTTTGTCTGAAGAATTACTGGATGGAGGTGGAGCTCAAGATCAAGAATTAGTAGGAGATGCCCAAACTCTGAAAGAACCTGGTAAAGATTATTTTCTAAATCCTCTACACCTATTGGGAAAACACTCTGGAATGTCCTAGAATTTAAATATGTTATCATTGATTGAAGTAAGCAGTTACTATGGTGCTGAAAGAATATCCTTTTTTGTTATCATGCATTTGAAAAGTGTGTATTGATATCAAGGGATTTTGCCTTCCGTGTCCTTTCTGTATACTTGTTAGATTCTGTGGCTAATAAAGTTATAAAAATTAACTTATTTTAAATGCATGTTATAACTTAATGGTTTTGAAACTTACTAAAATTGAGTAGAATTTTTGTTTCTTGTTACACAAGCTTGGGTTTAATAATTTTGTAAATTCTAATTGCTATTATCTAATTTAATAATGCTCAATATAATTTGCTGACAGACTGCTCAATAGTTTTGTAATAGAAAAGTTCAAGAGACTTCTTAAAATAGTAAAATATCTCTTCAGGGAAAAGAAAGTAGTTTTTTGTATGAAGCATACCATGAGGTAGAAAAAGCTTTCTGGGTATGACAGCAATAAAGTCTTGTCATTTTCATGAAGTAATATTTATGCAGGTACAAAAACTCAATGGTAATGCAGGTCAAAAACTTTTCTTTTTTTAATATAATGCTGATATTGTGACACAAGTTGTGGTATTGGAGGCTTCTGTTCTATTGTTAGGCTTGTAGTTGTTCAGTGGAGGTTATAGTAATATCAATGCATGATCTAGGTATTCTAATGGTGGTAGTTTTCTGCTAGTGTAGCTAGTTCCAGTTCTTCAGACAGTATAAGCTGATAAAATGCTTTTTTTTTAATGCAGCTGTAGTGACAACATAGGATTTTCCAGAATAGATTGTGAAGGAAGATGCATCTCTCCTTCCATTTCATTCACTGCTTATCACCATTCTGCTTGTCAGAGCTGTGGTGGCACAAGTCTGTCATGTCAGTTTGAATACTGATGGCATATGCCTGGCCTGGGAACAGTCTCCCTAAGAATGCCGTGCAACACAAAATTGGTAGCTGGCAACTAAACCATGCTTCATGTGTGTATGGGGGATGGCTGCAGCTGCTCAAGTAAGCCCTGGCTCAAAATGCTTGTGAAAAAAGGGCAAGGAGGAAATATTTCTTCAAAGTGCTTTAGTGGATACTTACAAAGAGTTGAAATGTGGTCAAGAGCTGTGTTTGATGCCTTATAGCTGTTAATAATGAGTATACTCTTTATTTTACAGAAACTTTTGGAGCTCAAAATGCATGAGAACCTGAAGATACCTGCATTTATAAACTCCGTGTACAAAAATGCATATGGAAGATCAGCACTAATTTCCCAGAATTCTGGAGCTGTATAAAAGTGTAAAATTTTTGACACGCTGCCTCTTAGGATAGGTATGCTAACTTCTGCCTGTGGCAGTTTGAACAGCTGGAACTGAATCCTCTTCGGTTTTGCTGCACTCCGTCTTAATCTTTTTTTTATTTTTTTGTGAGTTGTTTAGTAATTTTAAAATTGTTCAAAATGGTAGTTTTAAATAAAGTTTGGACTTGTCTGTTAATTTGTCTTTTGAAAAATTTTCCTCCAACTTACATAATGGCATGCAGAGTTTGTTGTTGGAAGTTAACTGACTTTAAGTGTCGGCATGCTGGTAGCCATTTGTTACTCCTCTCTGGAGAAACACTGCTAATTTTCCTGGGACAAGCGACTCTTGTCCCACTAAGTTTCTCCAGCTTTTAGACATATGAGATGTAGATGCAGGATGTACCTACACGTTGCCTTTGTAGCCTAAGTATAGCAGGTCTGTTAAAAAAAAGTTCCTGTTCATGGCCTGTGGAATTCAGTTCTATCACCACATTTATGTGAGATGAAATAAGTACTCTGGTTTTGTAGTTAAACAGAAAACAAAAATACAGATGGTTTCTGCAGTTGACACTTTCAGTATGCAAAGGGATAAACCTGTTTGAAAATTTTAGTATCCTTTCACATGTAACACTTAAAATTGCTGCAATTGAAAGCCTGTAGAACTTGTTCCTAAAGTATTTGACTTTGTAAAGGCTTTTCATGTAGAAAGGAAGACATTCAGGAAATTGTAATTAAAGTTAATGGTTAAAAAAAACAGTTAAAGTTGCACCTAATGAAGTCTTATGGCAAAGGTGGAATTAGGACTGTAGAAAAGTAGATTAGAAAACTTGAACCAAAACAAAAATTGTTTTCACTTTTTCAAGTCAGAGTTGCTAATTACAGTGAGTCCTAAAATTGAGCTAGAAATAGCTTATTCAGCATCTCTGCTGCATTATAGAGGTCCTGCTTATGTTAAACAAATGCCCGGTTTTCTCTAAGTAGTTAAAAAATGGTCATCCTTAATTCAGGATTGTCTTCCTTTTGAGGTTAGTGTAATGATATGGCTATATGCTCAGAGAGACAGAGTAGTGACAGTGAAGCCTAAATATGCCTGAAGTTTGAATAAAATGAGAGTGATTCTTCTCTGATTTCTTATTTTAGTTTGTTTGGTTTTCTTTTTTTTAGTGTCTCCAGGTGTAATGAGTGAATTTTGAAGTGGCAGATTACAATCACCTGCCTCTCATTTCCAAAGACAAAAGTGTGTCAGAACGTTTGGAGACAGCTTAGTTGCTGTTTGCAGAAAAACCTTTACAATTTTGAGCACAGAGGAAATACATTGTGACACAGGCAAAGCTGCGAAAGTGAAACAAAATTGGTTTTCAGTCACTAACTTGGCACAGAATCATTCAGTAGACCTAAAAGAGGTCATTTTCATAAAGTAGAACAAGGAGATTTGTGCATATTTGAGACAATCTGGTTTATATGGTAAATCATTAAGCTCGAAATAGTACGAGTACACACCATTCCTGAATTCTTGCCCTGAAATGGTATTTCCTCTGGTCATACTTTCTCTCTACCCTTTCTTCACAGGATCACAGAATGGTTGAGGTTGGCAGGGACCTCTGGAGGTCATCTTGTCCACCCCCCTTGCTCAAGCAGGGGCACTCAGAGCTGGTTGCCCAAATGGCTTTTGAGTATCTCCAAGGTGGGAGAATCTACAACCTCTCTGGGCAATCTGTGCCAGTGCTCAGCCACCCTCACTGTAAAGAAGTGTTCCCTAACAGAGGGGATTTCCTGTGTCTTAGTTTGAGCAACAGATAATTAAAATAGGCTACAAGGGCACAAATAGTGGAACTGCTGAAGAAGTTAAGTGCTCTCTTACATTCTGATGGCAGTCCTATACTCATACATAGTTCAGTTCAAGTAGAATCTGTTTTTCCAGTGACAACAGAGGAGTTCTTGCTTAAAAAGATTACAGGGAGAGTGTGCATGAGATGAGAGAAGCAGTCTTCTGCTTGATAGGTTGCTTGCTTTCTTACCAGTCTGGACCAAAATGAATGTTACTGTCTGGTATCCATTGCACAGTTCATCACTTCAGAGACAGTTCTGTGGAGCAATGAGTACAAAGAGTTCAGGTAATTATTTTTAAGATGAACATGAAGAGGCCAGAGCTGGTTTTCTTCTATAGCTAACACCACTTAGTAACACCTCATCCCTTAGAGGAAGAGGTTGCTGTATAACACCTATCTGTTACTGCTGTCTAGGAACTGACCTGACAAGAGAACACACTGGTAGGGAGTGAAACCAAATCATGTTGGACTTTGACTTATTTTCACTACTGGAAGCATCCACTGCTTCTGGGAGGAAGGTGCAATAATTAATTTCTTACTATACATTGCAACATTGCTTCTGAAACTTTATTTTAATGAGATCCCATTGTATCCTGAAATGATTCATGCTCCAAAACTAATATCTAAGCAGTAAGACAACAAAAACCCGTAGTAGCTTTGGGTTGCTTCTGCTGCAGCACTAGTACTTAGACCTGTAGTTACCTACTACAAGATCACTGTCTTGCATAACAGCAAGGAGTTCAAACAAAACTTAACCCTTCACTGGTAAACTTCGAAGAACATCAGTTAAACTATTTAACTGTCTTATTTCAAAAGAATCCTTTACCCATTCTATACAAGTTTGCATATTCATACAGTAGTATTTAGTCAAAGACAGATCGGAACATTTCTTGTCCTACTTTTATGTAAGCTTCTCTCTCTTCATTTGTCATGAGAGACACAAGCTCTGGGTTTTCATTGATTTCGCCATAGGAATGAGGCTGGCCAGCTACCATTAAAATAGGACCTTGTGTTCCCTGTTCCTCTTGTTCAGAGTTGCTGTCTGCTACTTCCATTCCTGCTCTTCTTGAGTGCTTGGTGTCTTCTCCAGACTCACTGGTATCACTGCCTGATTCAGCTAGTTTGCTTTCGACAGCGGGAGCCTGGTCTGTGCTAGACAATGACTTGGATTCGTGGATCAGAAGAGTCTTGATGATTTCATCAGTGACAGTTTCTTTCACACTTTCTTCAGTTTCCTTAGAATCCTTAGAAGCATTTACTCCTAATACACAATACTAAATGTTAGGCATATCAATAGTTTAGAGTTACCACAGTCATCCTACATAAACAATTTTTTCTACTCTTGATCTTTTTTTCCCCACACTTTAGAATTCTCTTAGAAGTGATATTTCCAAGAGCTTTCCACTTTAAAGACTGCCACTAATGTTGCTGCATGGAAATTTCAGGACCTAGTACCTGACCTCTGGCTTTAAGAATACTACTTACTTCAGTCTAAAGACTAGTTTTTATAAACTAAGACCTGATAAGCCACTAGTGCAGAATTGAAGCATTGCTCTATATTCTAAGCCAAGCTCACTACATTTCAGTAGGAAAGCTATCATTAAGTGCAGTAGAGCTGCTGAATTTAGGTGTTTGCTAATGCTTGAAACTTACCAATGCTGTTGTCAGCGGCTGTTGTTGCTCCTTCCACGGTGCTCTGTGACATCCAGATAGGTTGATCTTCAGTTGCTTTTTCTCTTGTTTTCTTCTTGGGCTCAGATTCTTGGACATCAATAACTAAGTTTTGGGTGTACATAATGCCAAAAGAGGAACTTCTGTTGGCCCATTTTACAGGTCGGCTGCAGGGTTCCAGCACACTTGAACCTCCCTTCTGATCAAAGCTGAATGAAATAACACCCATTTTGGACAGGTTAAATACAGCAAGACCCACTCCCACCTCCCATTCCCAGTCAAAAAAAGACAAGAAAAAACCCAAACCATGCTTTGCCAGCAGACTAGCTTTAACAAGTGCTGTATATTAAAACAATTTGCATTCCCTGTTACCTCACCACAGAGGCAAGTGATTCTGAACCATTGTTTTTTTGCATGGTCTCTTCAGTAGTGCATCCCTGGATGAAGCACACTGATACAGAAACATTGCTTTCTCACCAGAAGGACTATGAACACATTGGCCAAAGAAGTAGTCTGTAAAATTACTCCTTAAAACAAAAAGCAGATAGATAGTAAAAATAAAATTATAAATGCATAACCATAATTTAGAATGCCTTGTATACTACAGGCTTGTTCATTAAGCAGGTGACAGTACTGAACTAAGCAAAATAGAGTAGAAAGTAGGCTGCAAGATCAGTGTTTCAAAGATTTTGCAACTAGAAAGTTGTTGGGTTTTGTGTTGATCAGAAGTTCTGGGGGTATGTTTATACCTTCCTGATAACGCTGGTATTTCTGTTGGCGGAGGCTCTAGCAAGTCATACGGCAGAACAATATCTTCCGTCTCACGCAGCAGCACGAAGATGGGCTCAATCTGCTCGTTGAATTTTGCTAGCAAGGTTCGAGCATCACGCTTAGGAAGTGCCGAGGCATCTTCCTCTACCTCAGTGTTGCAGTACGTGCAGCGGAAAGTCTCTGCAATATTATTCAAATTGGAAATTCTCATGTTCATAGGATGCAAAACGTGAGCAGTACCTTGTTCAGAAATCCACAGCCTGGACAACTGCCAAAATTTTCTGACTGCGCTAGGCTATCTATGTGCCCACATGAACATGGGGAACACAAGTTATAAAGGCAAGCCAATTACTTGGTTTTGTTTTTCTGAGGACTGATATTCACACACTTGCTATGCAACAGAGGAATGTCTATACTGGGGGGAAGAATTCAGTTGGCTAGACGTGGAGTACCATCAGATAGGTTTATTTTTTTCTTTGATCTCATCTTTTTCTTAGTTCATAATATAAGAAAAAAAGACATTTGCAAACATAAATAGCATCTGGTTTTAGTTGTTCAGAGTTCTAAAGTTCAAAAAGACTCATTTAGAGTCAAAGCATATGCTAAAATCCTTTATTTGTGTCTTAAGAAAAAAAAAATTAAGGCATATTCTATTAAAATATATCGCCAGCCTCAATGTTTGCCTTTCGGTAACTTGACAAAGTCCCTCCATTTAGAACAAAGGGGTGATTTTTGCTGACTGACGGTACGCTGACTTCACCTCTGACATTTCAAGTTAGTCACATAAAGTGCATTTAGCCTGTGCTTAGAGTAATTTATTGCAATACGATGCCATTTTAACTCATTTGGGGAAAAAAAAAAAAAAAAAAAGAGTACTCTCTATTTAGTTATTTTGATTTTAGAGAAGAGCAACCCGCAAGCTGTGATGCCACTTCTGCTGTGGATGTCATGGTGCCCTGGGAGGAGCCTGAACTTCCCCGTTTCCAGCACAGGAGCGACAGAATACCTCTCTTCTGCTGCTGAGCTCCAGTCCACTTATTACAGTAGGTGACTGCAAACAGCTTTATCCATCTTGTCCAACTCTTCCATCAGAAGAACTGAACACACAAATGGATTAACTAACAAATTCTAAACAGAGAAAAAGGAGTGCTGTATTCTCATCTTCATATGAGGAAGTGGGACTCATGAGACTTGGATGAGTAATCCTAACCCAGGTTAAGCATCTTGTTCCTAGCAAAGCTGAGGCCTGAGATCTGATTCCCAACCCCAGCTCATATATTTAAGATTATTCTTCCTCTTACTTGGCCTGGTCTTGAGAGAAACCTTTTTCTCTTGCCCTCATCTCCCAGGCCCTTGTCCACCAGCAAACAAGAAGTACATCCTAACAAACATGTTTTCATTGCAGAGTTCACACAGGACCTAATTTTGTGCTATCAGTCAGAGTTACTCTTTAAAATAAGAGCAAATAAGCAATATGAGCAGCGTACCTGTAAATACATCAAAGAGCTGATTGACTTCCAGGTCCGTGTAAGTGCTGGAGCAAGATGGACATTTAAAAGAGGACCTGGTAGTTGAATCCCGTTCATTCGCTTCTATTTTCCGGCGGACATGATCCAGTTTGTATTTTATCACATCCACCAGCACCTTGTAATTGATGTAGTAGTAATTGTGCCTCGTGCTCTTCCCATTAGGCCCTGTTTCAACTCGCATACGCAGCTTCACCAACTTGTCTGTCTTGAGCGTGTTGAGGATAGTGCGCAGTTGTTTACGTTCGTACTTGAGCAGCTGTAACAAGTCATCCTCCTTCACACAGGGGTAGCGGATGAGTAGATCAAGGGCCAGGGAGTACTCTGCTCCGTAGAAACCACGCACTATATATTTGGCCAGGCGCTTTAAGGCTGCTGGGATCTCTGTGATAACATTGTGCTCTTCCATCAGGAGCTGAACCACTGTCAGAAAGAAGTGCCATACAGCAAACAGAAGGGAGGTGAGCTGTAGTGAACCTTTCTTAGATCTCACTGGCAGGTATAAAGCAGCTTACTTGCTGTGCTGCCCTTCTGCAAGAGTCTTCACTGAACAGATTAACGTAAAGTCCTTAACCCACACCTGGGGATGAGGAAGGTATTGATAGGTATCAAAGATTACTTAATCTTCAGGTACAATGATTACACCTGAAATATTAATGTCCTCTTGTGTAAAAACCCACAGAAGATACCTAGGCAAATGGGTTACAGAAAGTTCAGAATAATCCTCTTTACAGAAGACAGCACAGTTAACCTGCATGTCTAGGTCTGCTTGAAGTATCTGTTTTCATTCACAGTCAGCCAAGTAAGATCTGAAGTGAACACTATGTGCCTTCAGAAGTAAAGCTCAGGATACAAGCTGGGCAATAAAACTTTAGCTTAATTCTTAACAATACATGAAATAGATGAGACTGCAAAGCCACAAGAGGTGTTTCAGCACCTTCTAGCTTGTTCTTTGTGATTTTTCTGCTGGCTGCTGTGGTCAAACAAAGGCTTAGCAAAGCCAGGGCACAGGATACTCCCATATTGTCTGGTACTGTCCTCGCTCGGCAGAGGGTGTTTGGGGCTGTGCCTGCTTGTTCCACCACACTAAATCACCGGGGAACATTTGTAGCGGAACATTTTCCTCCTTAGGTACTCTTCCTCCCTGTAGAAACAGGGCTTCTGGCAATAACCAGTTCCTAATCCCTTTAACTAGAATGTAACTCATTTTAATCAGTCCATCTGTCCTAACTGTTTCTTATCTGTAAGGAGTGGAGGGAGACGAAAAAAATTGAGGTATGTGTCAATAAAGCCACATCCCAGTTCCTTTCTTTGAGGCATGTTAAAACCCTGCAGTAATATTTGATACCACAGCCTCTGGCCGATTGCTTTGCAGAGCGCCCATGCAACGTGCAGCCAAATAGCGCTGGTGTAGCCACAGGATCAGAAAGTGGGCGGGTAGTGGCATGGCATGGCATGGTACATTGCCAGCACTGGCATCCACTGCTGCGAGGCACCTTGCTCAAGCCCAGGCCATTGCATATTGCTACGCAGAGCTTCCAGGTGACCTCCATCAGAAATCCTAAACAAACAAAACCTGTTTGCAGCAGCCTGGTAGTTGAGCCATAATTAAGTTTGCATCTCACAGCGGAAGCACTACCTTTTGGTTAACTGAAACCAAATGTAAACCTGCTGGTCTGAAGCTCAAAACCCCAAAGACAATAGCAACACACTGACCTAAATTTCCCACAGGAAGTGTGGGGGAACACTGGAAGAGGCTGTGCAGGGAGGAGTTTGAGTCTCTGTACTTCAGCTGGACAGCAGCCCAAGCAGCCTGACCTTGCTTTGAGATTAGTTGTGCCATGAAGAAGGGTTGAACCAGACACTCTCCAAAGGTCCTGTCCAACCTAAATTCTTCTGTTCCAAGAGAGTTAAATTTAACCCTAGTGAGGAGAGAAGCTCTGGGAATGTCGGGCAGTTCCTTGACAGCCTCCTCAGACTGTGAGGAGAGCATTTCTGCGCTTTTTCACTAAAGCCTTGAGGAAGAAGTAATTTCTTTTTTATTATTATTATAGTTTTACTCTCACTTCTCCTTTGCCCACATCCTCAAAAGAGGCTTAACTAAACAGTGCTCCTAACTGTCACGTGTTAGCAGGGCAGCATAGCTCATCGCATGACGGGGCAGACAATATTCCCTTCTGCAGGCGGGAAAGCACAGGACCTTGAGCTTGTGTTCAACCCAGTCTCCCAGAAACTAAATCCTGTTCTTGCTGCCAGTCAAGCCCTAGCAAGGGTATGACACACCATCTGCGTACATGCATGTGGATGTGTGAGACAGGGACATACTCTAGACAAGAGTCAGGAACTCCATCTGCTGAAAAGAGAGAAGTTTAATAACATCTTTTTGACTGTAATCCCATCTCCACCTCTTTCCTTAATGGATGAGCTACCTCAAGTCGCCAGCACATTTTCTGCCAGATAAAACCATACCCAGACCTACTGGATAACAAGTGTATGGTGGTTACCCTTTAGCCCCTCGGCCATATTCGTGCCTCAGCTGTGCTCAGCAGGCAATTTTCCTTTCCCCATCTGCAGCAAGGGCTCTTTGCTCTTAGAGCTGAGTAGGCTTTCTTTTGAAGACAGGATGGAGATGATCTATATATTGAGAACAGCCAAGAAGCTTCATATAGCAGAGGAACTACCAGTGTGCAGGACAGCTTCGATTTACTGCTCTTGACCTGGGGCTGTGGGCTAGATTCCCACATCTACTCTCCAGTGTTTTAACCCCAGGGTCACTTGAACCATAAACCTCAAGATTTCTGGAGCAGAAACAAACGCCAGACTTCTTCCACAGAAAAACATGCTAACTTATGCTAAAGACTTCTTTCTTCCTCTTTCTGTCCTTAGAAATTTGGAATTTGTTTCTGGACAGTGTCCTCAGCCAGCCCCAGCAATCAGGAGCATGGCTTTGAGTCTCCTCAGGCTCCGGAGAGCCTGAGCCTTGTCCTTCTACACTGTGGGCTATTTGCCCACAGAAGGGGGGCACTGAGGCCTCCAGCACAAGCCCAAAGGAAAGCAGCCATCCCATATTTCTGTAACCTGGTCCAGCCCCCCTGAGGAGTGTGAAGTGCAGCCACACCATCTGTGTGGCATATGGTACCAGTCACATGCACTGCTCTGGGCTAGCATCTCGGAAAGGGCCGAGGTGCCCTCTGTGTGGGTTAGCTTTATAGGAATGCCAGTTGGATTGTGGCACTCTGAAAAAAAGAACAAAACCACTTCTGCATCTGGTCCTTGGCTAATGAGGGCAGAAGCCTGACACTTAAGGGACTTGTATTGGGAGCAAGTTTCATGACTGTTTTTCTTACCCTTGACCTAAGTCAAACACAGAATTAAATAATTTCAAAGGGAGTGTGATAAGTAAATAAGATCATTAAGGAAGAAGTAGGACCTGATCTGTAAGGTTGAGCTTGCTGACCTATCAGTTCTCTGTACGACTCCTTATCCAGACTTGCACTGCATACTTGCATCTCTAAAGCAAGCAGTACTCTGAAGTGCTAGGAAGTCTGGGCTGTGCTGAAGTGCTTCTGAGCTCCTCGATGTTAAAAGCTCTTCAGGTCCAGAGCCTTGTAAATTATTCAGGGGAACAAAAACCCAAACAAAATCAAAAACCACCCACAAAAAAACCCATGACACCCACACAACAGAACCCCCCCATACATACACATATAGTGTAAAAATCAAGCTTATATCCTAGGGGAAGAGCGAAAAGCTTTTTCCAACAACAAACCCATAGAACCCACGGTCTATTTGCAGTGAAAATTTAGATATGCAAACCTTTGATTAAATGTAAAAGGAAATGGTTTTCTTTTACAAAGATGGCTGAATTTGCCCTGAATAAAGAACATTCAAAAATACAAACCCCCTGAAAAGTGGTCCTTTAAGCTACAAGCTGTATGTATTTTTTTAGTAAAAACTGCAGAAAATCAAAATCGGGGTGGAAACTTTCTCTACTTTCTTGAAGGTTGTATTTCTCCAGTCCATTTTGAAAAAAATTCTCCATCTTATAATCACCAAATCTGAAGTCTTGCAATTCAGAAAAACTGATTTTTAAAAGCTGTTATGTAGTTTTCAGTTCAGAGGCATCAGTTCTCCTTTAAGAGGAACTTGAGACCACCCTTATCAAGGAAAGGGGAGGAAGAGGAGCAGCTCCTGGAACCTGCTCCGCAGCTGAGCTACAGTCTGTGTTAAGGAGACAGGTATTTTGCTGCTCACATAGGTTTGTTGTTGGGTTTCTTTCTTTCTTTTTTCTAGCAGATAGCATGTATGGACAAGATATCTTACAAAACACAGTCTAGCTTCTACCCGTAGCTCCTTTTAAGGTACTTATTTTTATGAGACTGGAAACTACGTTCTTATTACAATGATTATTTTTAAGATTATTCAGCAACTTCCATGCCTGAGAGGCCCTTCTGCTTGTAGTTAACATGGAACCATTATAGTCTTCATCAAGGAGAAAGGAATGCAACACTTTGTTTTCCCCATAAGCAGGAACTACCTTTAGGATCCTCTTTTTGTTTTGGGAAACCTACAAAGAGTTGCTTGTTGTGTTGGCAGGCAGTTATCAAAAGCAGAATTTCAAGTTAACAGGCAGCATATAGAGCAAGTTCTGCAAGGTTTCTCTGAAGGCAATTGCTTAATTAACATTTTACTTGAGCTGCCTGAGAAGACAACCTACCCATCTCATGCTTTAAAAGACACTAAATAAGAAAGATCTATTAAAGTAGTCTTTTGTCAGACTTCATGTAACCATATCACTTGCAAATAAACTAAAAACCTTATCATTACCTCTCTTGTATAGGCAGAAAAACTTCAGGCTGATATTGTAGAAGAATCATTCCTTTCCTAAGAGCTCAAGGTAACTGCAAAACAAGCTTAAGTATTTCCCAGCCTTTTCCTAGACCTATCTGTGATAAGCCCTAATTATCACCCAGCTGGAGCAAGAGAGTCCCGAAATCACATTTCATTAGCAGCTGAATGAATTCAGCCTTACATACATTGCATCATGATAAAGCTATAAATCTTATTGCTCAATGACAACCACCTACAACAGGCAAGGACTAAAGAAAATGTAAGTGACTAATCTTTGATTAGTGTTTTCATTAGCATGACTTTAGAACTAAAAGTAACATAATAATTAAATCTTTTTGTTGTTGTTGCAACCCAAATATTTAGTACAGGTAACTTACATAATTTGTGTTTAGAAGCTTTCATACCCAAACAAACCTGGAAAGTTGGATATCTTGCAAAGAAAAAAGCTGGATTTTATATGCTTACTAGTTTTTACATTTTTACTTATTCATCTTTTTAGGTAGTTTATGCCTTCAAAAGGAAATAAAAGGCAATTTTTTACTGTATTTCTCTTGAAGATAAAGTTATGGTTTAGACATCTGTGTTTAAAAACAATATTGAAATTGAGTTGCCAGTGTACAATCCAGGGTTAAAATGCTGAATTCAATTAGGGTTGCAATCATGGCATTCCTTCTCAAATCCCTGTGTCTCTTGTGTGGTTTTCTACAGCACAGTGGAGGCTGGTGTTCTGTAGTGATGTGACTTGGGTCTTCTTGGTATGCGCTGCAGCACGTATTGTGATTTTGTTACTGCTGTTTGTTGCTGGAACTCTGACTCTCCAACTTACCTGGTGTGTGGGTCCATGGAGAGTCCCAGAGGCTTGGGAGCTCGTCTGCACAGGACAGCCCCTGGGATTGGCATCTGTAAATGTCGCTACAGAAGGTGGTGCCTCTAAGAATATTCAATACTAGAAAAGAAACCTCATATTTTAGTAGTTGTAGCAAGAATTTAGATTTCAAAATATTTCAAAGGTTTAGAAACTGTAGGAACAGGTGACTATTAAAAAAAAAATCCCTGAGCTTAGCTCTGCTCTTGTTTGTGATTTATAGCGACAGGGATCGGTTTCACGCCTTAGGCTGCAAAAAATCCTGCTACTGCTCTTTTTTTGTTCCATTAATAAACTATATGGCAGATATCAACACCTGAGAAGTATAATTGGCATAAACCTTCAACTGCAAATTTAAAACGTCCACACAGGTAAAATTAAGCAGATATACCTCATTCCATATAGTGGATCTTAAGAATGTTCCTTTGTTGTCGTGTGGCACTAGAAAATGCAAAGGAGCAAGACTACTTGCTGGTACTTGTTGGGTTTAGTCTGTGGGACATGTTTACAATGAATAATACCTGTGGGTTTCCTCGCCCAGTGTTCTGAACAGGGAAAGTGCCGTCTAACCTCAGCGCTGTTATTCATGTGACAGCCCTCAGCCAGCGTGTGGGGGTGTGGAACCAGATCACACAGAAAACACCAAACAGCTTTCTAAATTAAGGAGAGCGATGGTCTGGCTGGTAACACCACTTTCAGACACAGGAAATCACAAGTACTCGTGCAAGCTGCAGCTGACACCACCAGGGTTGTTGGGCAGGGACAGTTACCTCCACGCAGCAGAGGTAAATCTCGGTGTAGCAAAGGTGCTGCTCAGCCCAGCTTTGGTGGCTGGGAGGCAGTTCTGTGCTGGCTCATGCTGTGCTGCCTGTGTCCTGCACACTCAGAGCAAGCCAAAAAAAAAAAGAAAGTACAGTTTGAGCAGGTATTTCTGCCTGCGGGTAGCCCTGGCACTGAGGGCCGTGGGAAGGAGGATTTGTGCCAGTATGTTGTGGTGATGTTGTGTAACAGAGACATTATTGAAGGGGGGAGCTTGAGATGGGGGTAGGCAAAGTCACCTGGCTGTATTTCAGGCCCATTTGGGTGGCTGGGGTGTTTCTCTCTGATGGTACGGGCATGCACTGCGCTCGTGGGCTGCTTGATGAAAAGGAGGTGGATAATCAACTGAGCAGTCGATAGAGCCTGCTCAGAGGCTGAAGAAGAAAATTAGTGGGTTGCTGCTTCAGAGGGCAAAGGTATAATCAGGATCCTCGCAGAGCAAATGCAATGTGTTTTACTCGTTGGCAGAGCAGAGACTGGTGTAGATGACCTGGTGGGAGGTTGTGATGTGCACCTTGGGTAACTGGCAGCTGTTATAAGATGCTTTATTGTTCCCTCCAGGCCCAACAGCTGCTCTTCTGCCCTTCTCCGGACAGGCACGTGGCAGATACGTTCTGCTGTATCCTATATTCTCCACACCAACTGATACCCCACCCTCAGTTTAACAACATCTCTAGCTGTCTAGCTCATACATTCCAGCACTGCAAAACAGGAAAACACCAGGATCACAGTAAGTGCCTCTATGTAACGTGCTGCCCTGTACACGCAAGAGTCTTAATCACACAATCACATCTCTCCTCTTTTTCCCCATGCTGGCCCTTTCACAAAGTCTCTGCCCCAGCCAACACATGGGGTGGTAATGTTCAGCACTCAATGTGTGGCCCTGAGCCCTGATTATTTTGTGAACCATCCAAACCTTGCATTGACATGATTCATTTTCTTACCAGTTTTCCTGTGGTGCTCTCCCTGTATCACCCAGTTCCACGGTCCTTGAAGTCATGCTGGGATTGAGCTGTATCAGCTTTGTTGGAGGGCTTTAGACCTCTTTTCAGATTAGTTTGTTGTAATCTTCTTGATATCTAGAAAGAGAGAAGATATCATGCCAGTGTTACATATGGAGCTCTGAGGTACAGAATTTGAAACCAAGATTGCTGGATAATTTTGAGAACCCGAACCGACTTCTAAAAAACCAGGACAAATTCTATAGTACTTTATGTGCTTGTAGCATAGCTCTCTGTGTCTCGATTGCCATTGTGACCAGACCTTCTGAAATACAACCACTGGTATCACAGACTGCGTACTGGCCAAACAACACAGCCTGCTGGGTTGCCTGTGCAGCACTTTGTAGAAATGGGGAGAGAATTCAGTTGTCCCAGCAGGTACTTACACCTGCCTGGTCTGCAACACCATCCTTTCTCTTGCAAGGCATTATTTATTTACAGTCTTGAAAGCTAGAAGAAAGCAGAAGCCTTTCTCCTTTATTATGCCATCTTCACTCAGCACAAGAAGGCAGCCTGTCCTGTGCAGTGAGTGAAACAAGGGGTCTCTGTCAAAGGACTCTTTGGATCCCATCCAAAGAGGAGGGGAAATGAGTGGCTGTGACGCTTGTTGGCTTCTGGATGCTTCACAGCCTTAGTATACTTGGTTGCTGGGGATGATATGTATTTTTAATTTCAATGTTCTTTTCTTAGAGGATCAGTTTAGATCTACTGCCTCTCAGCATAGTTTGAAAATATGTGGTAACAGCAGTTACTAACCACATAGGCTGCTGCGGGTGGGGTGGCACATTTGGTTGGGGTTTCAGGTGACAGAAAAGGAATGCTTAATTTAGGGAGTAATGGAGTAAGTAGAGGACTATACTGCAGTTGCTAGATTTTCATAGCCTGCCACTCTTGGCTGTCTTCCTGTTCTGTTTTTCTTCTCTTCCCTCTGGCATCTGCTGACACTCTGGCTCCAACACCTCTCTATTTTCTTTTTTTCTCTATTTTCCTCTTTCCATCCAGTCACTTCTAGTTATTTATCCCACCTGGTTCATGCAGAAGATACACATTCTGCAGCTGGACGTGGCTATCTTAACTGTTTCCAGCTCTCAGGGGATGGTGGACGTACACCTCTTGCAGGAATGCAGATGTATCATTTCGGGAACTGAACTGATGCAAATTATATGTAACTACTCAGAGGTTTAAATACTGGTATAATTTAGATGGTGGGTGTAGTCTGAGAAAAGGATATGTCTAATCCCAACACCTCCAGGTATCTGAATTAAAGTTCCGCTTTAAAAACAGGATGGTGTTTCAGCACTTGGCTACAACTCAATGCTTGTGATCTTTTTTTTTTTTTTTTTACTACAGAAAAAAAATAAATTTTATCTTTCTTAATGAGAGTCATTTTTACTGAAATATAAAAAGGGAAAAGTCTAGGGATGAATTTTTTTTCTACATTGGGTATCTGCCTAATAGAGAAAGCTTGGCAAGATTAAAAGGAAGACAAGACTAATAGCAGAAAAGCTTAAGCAAGCCTTATGACTGGAGCTACCTTAAATAAAGAATACCCAACAGAGGCAGTCTCACTACTGGGATTCTTCTACTGCTCATGCATAACCCTTAAGCTAGGACAACAAACTTTGCAAAACAAATTAGACTGAGAGAGGTTGTCCCATATACAATTAATATAATTCAGAGCTGATTCACTGTGGATCAGAAAATGTCCCAAGTACAGTGCTTGTCAGGATGTAAACAGACTAACTCCTTTATAATTATTGTCCTCTCTTCTAAGTAACAAAGCCTGGGAGTAGACTGAGCTACAAAAGACCTTTAAAATCTTTGATACCACAAGTTATGATGCTCTGAAAAACTGGTAGGCAGACTTAGAGGGAACAACTGCAAGGTCTGCTTGCTGCTTGATCACAGTATCTGGCCAAGCGTGTTGTGTTTCCAGACTCTCTCAACAGTCGAAGGCAGCTTCTTTCAAAATGCATAAATATCTGGAGATTTCTTCCCAAGGCAAACTGTGGTTTCCGCCACTGCTTTGAGCATTATTCTTTCTGGCTCATCTTGTTCATCTGGTGCAAAGGATGGGAGGTTTTGATGCTTGGAGAGCTTGGGTGTACCTTTCTCACCACTACTTCTGGTCCTCCAAAAGCAGAAGAATCCAGGTCATTTGCCTGCTGTTGCCACTAAGGTGAAATCCAAGCTTTTGAGCTTTTTGTTCACATTTCTTTTCTCTTCCACCTGTAGCCCAGAGAGCTGGCTGGGTGAAGGGGGGAGAGGTGTTTGTGCGGGAGGGAGGAGCATTTTGTTGTTAGTTGTGGTGCCTGCCTTAAGATCTTACCTGCTCCCTGTCAGTCCACAGTCCACCGTGCCGGCTCGCTCCAGCTCAAGCCTTTTGTTTGCTCTTACTTGCAGATACTTTCAGGATATCTGTAGGCACTGCTCTGCAGCTCTGCTTTGCTTCTAAGCAAAACCTTAACTTGTAACTGACTTCAATGCCAACTCACGTGCCTGTGTGTCCCAAAACTACTGCTTGATTTTGATAGAATCTTTCTGGCAACACCTTATTTAATCAAGCTCAGAATAAACTGAATTAACTTGCTGTATTCACATTAACAGTAAAAATCCACTGGAAGCTGAAATACTGAGGCTGTTCTTCACAGAACTAGACTATGCAGTAATAATAAAAAAAAAGTATGTTTGTCTTGTTGCTTATTTTTTTTTTCCCAACCATTTGATGATTTTTCACAACAGAACTAGGAAAGCTGTGTAAATCTCTTCTTGGGAAAAAACAAATCTAAAAAAAAAAAAAGACCACCCTCTCAGTGTTTGTCAAGTACCTCAGCTATCTGTACAGTAATTGGACATGGAGAAACACACTCATTTTCTCTGTGTCTGTCTCTTTAAAAGGAAAAAAAAAAAAGGCTAGCTATATCCCAAAGTTGCAAGTAGTTGTATGCATTTCATCAGTGAAATGGTCTTGGCTGCCATGACAATGCCTCGGGCAGCAGGAGAGGGGAGGCAGTAAACTGATGTTAAAAATACAAGTGCTTCCAGAGCTGACAGATGCAGGTTAAATCAATAAGCAATTAATCACATTCATCACTTTTTCTCTATTATAAAGGCAGACCCAGTAGGACACAGTTGTTGGGGTTTTTGTTTTTAAATGTCTTTTTTTTTTTTTTTATTTCAGTCAATAGCAGGCACTGGGGCTCTGGACAGACACCCATGGCATTTAGCCAGGCTTTTGCAATTATAAAGCAATTTCCAGTACGGAAACGTGGATTGTCTTGCACAAGGGACATAGCAAAAGCTCATTAGTTAATGACTGTAAATAGTCTATACTGCCTTGCTCCACATATGCTAAAGTGGGACAGTAGTAATTAAGCAGGTAAAGTTACTACTTATTTTTAAATGGCAAAGTAATTTGATTATGGCTGTTCTGGAACTAATTCCAAATAAATCTGAAACAACCGACTACCAGACTAAGGTGCAAACTCAGCAGTATATGATGTGCCCTTCATGGTACAGACTGTAACACATGACTTGGTTTAACCCTTTTATATGAATCAAATGTCCCAGAAGCTGCATGTCACACTATACATGCATTTTTCCCTAATCTAAATCATGAGGCTGTGTTGATTTTGGTTTATATAGGTTCAATATTCATGACTGAGATTAAAAATGAACTCTGGTTCATAGTACAGTCATGCTAACGTGCTTCTGCTTGCATACTTCAGTTCCAAAAAACTTAATCTACAACTAGACTAGCTCTCTTTTTAAGTGTCAGTTTAAACAGTGGGATGCTGGTTTCTGTGTGCTCTCACTGTGTCAGTGCTTTACAGCCCCTTGAATGGCTTCTTGCTGTGCTGTGCTACTACAGGCATTGTTCTAAGGCCTAGAATATATTTCCTTCAACCAGAAGCTATGTTTCTTTATCAGCTGCTGAAGTTATTTGGCAAATAGCATTCCTTTTGTCACTGCTTCTTCCAGTGTTGATGGAGGGAGATCCTCTAATAAGAACAGAATTTGCTGTAAGTTGGTAACCTAGTTACTGTAACAAGGGATGATTAAAGGTGTAGACTAAAGGCATTTTAGTTAGAATGCCTTATGGCAATACTGTCTCTGCAAACGCCAAAGAGACAGCAAACGCTTCCCTTGCACCAGTGGCAACTTTAAATTCATGGCTTAATGGGAATATGCATAGCATCTCTTTCCTAGGGTGGTTAAGAAAAGGTTGCAAGTGAGCCATCATATATACTGGCCCCTAAGCTTACTCTCCAGTGTCTTCTCTTTGTGTGTTATAGAACACAGGAATTAGCACTGGAAACTAGTCTCAGCAATGCAGCCAGTGACATAGATAAAACTACTGCCTTCCATACTGTCTGCTTCCAAGGATATGAGGGTGCCTGTACTTCCCTCTTATTTCTAAAGGATCTTTACTTTCTTAATTTGAATTCTAGCCACTGTTGTAGTCCGATTTGCCTTTCCTCCCCCAAAATCCCTCCAAACAACCCAACTGTTATTAGTAGTTGGCAACTTCCCATTACGATAATAGCTTTAACTGTCGGTTTAAGAAATCAGTTTTTCAGACACTGTAAAATTAGTCTGTTTGGAAATAAATGCCCTTTCTGCCATGTAATATGTAACATGCATGGTGACTTCCACTGAGGCATGAAATCTGTGTGTGCGTGTGTGTAATTTGGTCAAAGAAAGTAGCTCTTAAGAATATTTATTGTATTAGTATTTATTTTTTTTGAGATGACAGAAAAATCCATGTTAAAAAAAAAATTCTTAACAGGCCAAGAAAGAGCTTCAGCAAAAGGTCTATAAATCAGTGAAAAGACACTCTCTGGCTCAGATCTCATTCTAGGTATTTCCCCAAGACCTTGTTCCTGTGACTAGGTATAATACTTGGTAGGTTATTTTATAACAGGGCATCTTAGACATATCCTCATATTGGACCACAACACTAACAACTCATCTCAAGTGCTTAGAAGTGAATAACAGAACTGTACTGTCCCAGATGGCCTTCTTATACCCCATTCTTTTTCCTGCCCGGTAGGTGCCATTTTAACTCATGTATACTTGTATGCTTTAGAAGTATTTTAACCTAAAAAAACCCCAACCAAAAAAACCCCAACCAAACCCACAAACCAAAACCAAATCAAACCAATACTGTCAAGACTGAAGAGATCTAGAGCTAACTGCTGAACTCGTGGCAGAAATGGCTGAAATCAAACCAGATATACATTAGTATATATACGTTTCTTGTCCGCAGAACTGCTGATCAGAAAGCAAGAAAGTCCAGTGTGCGACAGGGTCCTCCATTGTTAGAAGATCATTGACATTTCTATGTAGCCATTAGATTTCTGAGGAAAGGAGTTAGGCTGAGAATCTTTTTCCAGCAGTATTTTTTCTTGGAGGACCTCCAATTCAGACAAGAAGCTTCCAACATAGGAAAGGTACAGGACTACCAAGGACTGCAGGGATCTGGGCATTCCCGCAGGTAAGTCTCTGTATGACCATTATACACCTCCATCAGCGTTGTGCACACAGTCAGCTAATAGACAGGTTGGGAGGAAGAAGGAAAAAAAAAAAAAGAGAAAGTCTCATTACAGCAATCAGTGGAAAAACTGTCTCTAATACTAGCTGAACAATTCAACTAAAACGACCATTTATTTTATTTAGCCAACAAGTATGAACAGCTTGTGTCCTCAGCCAAGAATGCTGCCTTCACTGAATACAGTAACTAAACATTATTATTCAAAAACTCTTCTCACCCCTTTAGTCCTTCCTGCCCCACCCCCCAAACACCAAAAACTCAAGTTCAGACTAAACCACATTCTGCTGCACAGAGAATGTGTCTGTAGTGCAAATGCTGCCTCAAACCAGAGACAGCTGTAACGAAAGGGCTCAGACTACTTGGAGTTTTAAAGCTCTAGGGCCTTTGGGAAACAGCTGTTCCAGCAATTACATTTGGCTTTTACAAAGTAACGTGGAATTTGCTTTGGTTTTACACGCATGTTTTCACCCCTGATCTCCTCCTTAGATGTACAGTAGTTAGTGGTCTGCCCCCCACCTCCCCACGCTAAACTTTCTGCAAAAATAGTGCATTACCTTATTGAGGACAGGCTTTGTGGAAAGAACATCATAAATTGCTGGTAAGGAGATGTTCTGAAAGGAAATAATGTATTGATGTTAATGGACATTAGCCTGTTAGTGTAAGTGCTGAGAACTGTAACTTTTTTACTGCTCAGTTTCGTAAGAGAAAGCTTTAGAAGTACATGATACCCACACATCTTGAGATCGGAAGAACATGGGTTCCAAAAACTTGAGCGGACCAGATCTCAGTACAGCACAGGACACTTGAATGTCAGTGTTTGCTGACTGTGTGTGTTTGAATTTCACTGGTGATAAAACAGCTCAGGAAACAATGAAAATCTCCCTAAAAGCATCTCCAGGTTTATCCCCCTGCATATGCAGCCGCAGAAAATGCTTGCAGGAAACCCACCTAGATGAAGAGAAAGCCTAAAACTAAAAGACAGTCATGTAAAGAGCCACCTGGTACGTTATTACCCAGAAGCACAGACAAATTGTTAGCCACTTCTGCCATTACAGCTGTGCTTGCAAATGCCCTCAGCGCTCCTGGCTGTGTCAAATCAGTACTGTAACGTGGGAGCTTCGAAACAGCAAGATATGGAGTATTCGGAGGATGTTTACCTCTTGCATTGTCTGGTTCAGGCACTTCATTGCAGGTGTTCGACGATTATCCAAGACTAGTGGAGGCTTCCAGCGATCATAGTTTGTCTCTACCACGTACCACGTGCCTTTCTTGATGTCAAGGCTGGAAAAGAGGTATACAGTTATGTTTTGCTTGTCTAACTATATAGTAAGTACTAATACAGCACATACTATATGCAGCCAGATTTTTTTTTTAGGCTTGCTGTGGTATTTTTCAATGATGCTGAAGAGCTAGGTTCTCGCACAACAGAAGCCACAAGAAATATAGGATGTAATTATTGGTGGAACCTGTCCGCTTCTGAAAGGCTGAGTTAGGTGTCAGGTCAGGCATACTCACTCCCAGACATCCAGAGTAGCTGTCCTGGAACGAGTTATCACACATCCTTCTCCAGAATTTTTTCCACCCAGTATAAAGTAAGCTGGAGCCAGCAGTCTTGTTTTTGACAGTTTGTCTTTTGCATCCTGGTAACTGCAGATAACAAAGTAGTGTTGGACTATTGAATGCTATAAATGGTTCGAGTACTGAAGAATGAGTTTCAGAGACCCAGGAAAAGTTTGGGTAGTTACACCTGTCTTCTCGTTTCAGGCACATTTGAGGAGATTGTATCACAATGAAGGAACATATTTAAGAGCTCCTCCACTCACTTTGTACTTAAAAGTATGGTTGTTCAAGAGGTGCTCTTCCCACTTTTTCTACATTTAAAACAGGAATAAAATGATATGCGTGTCATATTCCACCTAATTCATTTACTGCGTGAGAGTTTTGTTTCTGTTTACTTCCCGTAACATAATACTACCTGTTGGGAGTGTTTTGATACAGAATGCTGTTACATATTCAGATAACAACAGGTTCATTAGGAAAAAAAAAAATCTTAGAAAATAATTTGAGGAGTTTTAAGGAGTGCATGTGTGATGCCTCCCCCCCAGCTTGAGTACAAGCAAAATCAACTATTTAATGTTAAGGCTTCTAGGAAGATATCTGTATCATGAGATACTAAGCATACATCTATAGTATGGTGGAGTCCCCATCCCTGGAGGTATTTAAGAGACATGTAGATGTGGTGCTGAGGGACATGGGGTAGTGGTGAATTGGCAGTGCTGGGTTAACGGTTGGACTTGATGATCTTAAAGGTCTTTTCCAACCAAGGCTATTCTTTGATGCTGTTCATGCCAGCTGGAAGCAAAGCAGATTAAAGCAGTAGAATACAAGGGGGGGAAATACCTTGTAGCATTCTCTAATACTGTTCTTGTAAGAAAGCCCATCCACATACCATCTCTTCTACCAAGAAACCATTCGAAGATTCCTGCAAAATATCCCTGGTTAGAATAATTTGTTTTCAGAAGGTTCATTCAGGCTATTCTAATTTTCACAGCTTTTAAAATGAGCTGTGTTTTATCTTACTCATCTGGAATCTTTTCACCATTGGTGTGCCTGTTTATTAAGGTAACTGCTATGTCCAAGGTCTGGAAAACTTGTACAGAAGTAATGAAAGAAACGAGCATTACTCACCAACATAACCACCATCAAGACTGAAACGCTCATTCATTGTCAGAGTGAACAAGTCCTGAAAAGCATTAAACAAGTCAAACTACATCCATTGCCAGCCCATTGATACCAGTAATAAACAAGAGGGAGCACTGCAATTTACATGCCAGTTGAGCTTCTTGTTCTTCAGACTCTTCCCCTTTGAGTAATGGGCTGCAAGATCAAGCTCATTCGGAGAAGAATCTAAATGTTAATTAATAATTTTCTGACCTGGCATAGCAACCTGGCAAACCATGCTTTTATGCTAAGCAAGTCAAAAGCCTGTGGCCATTTTTTCTCTTGGTCCTTGCTGCACGACTGAATTATCAGCTTTCCTTCCCCTGACATATGTAAACCTCCTCAGACCTCTGAATTCTATTCTAGTTTGAAGGCAGATTTTAAGTTCCAGTGCTACTAAGTACACCATGACATGTTATAGCTGTTCGTGTGGGCATACAGCTGTACACAATTCAACCTGTACTACTTGCAACACATAATTCAAACTCAAATCCCATTCTTCTCCAACTAGTGTTTCTTTCAGAGGAAAGTGGAATTCAGCTACACTGGATCATTTTCAGAATGGACTGCTCTACTGGGAAAAGGGCTACCTGTAATAGAGGATAAAGACAGAGCATATAGAAAAGGAGGAGTTGTAGTAAGCTGGAGACCCTAGTATAGTTCTGTACTGCTAGTTTTTAAGGTGTATATAAAACTCAGATTTCGGGTGCCTATTAAAAAGATAATAATAATAAAAAAATCTTGCAATGTAGGACACCTTTTCCAAGAAGGATTGGGAAAAAACCCCTAAAATAGCGCAAGCATGTTGTTTCACCTCTGAGACCACAGCAGTATCTATTTGCCAGCAAGAAACTGCAACCACTTCAGCACTTTGTACTCACTTCTGTTTGCATTCAAAATTCAGCATTGTTTTTAAGAACTGTCCAAACATAAATATTTCATTTAGGCAATCTCCTTTTACAAGGAAGAGTGCAGCACTGTTTTCTTCAAATCACTATTCTGTGTACCAGAACAATTACGAGACCATTTATTAAAAACATCCTAAGGCAAAGGATGAAAACAGGAAAATTTGCATCTTAAAGAAAAGTCTGAAGCATTATTAACAAATTGACGAGCCCCCCTCCCCATACTTACTGGTTTGACTCCAGACACCATGCCTATGTATCCTGCAAAATTTGTAGACTTGAATACTGTTTTGTTGTTTCTCTGGAAGTCCAAGGTTACCACTATAGTCTTCAGTTCCCGAGTTAGAGTCCAGGAATTATTTTTAACATCCCACCTGCAGAAGATGGTACAGCATTTGAAACCTCCCTCCGTAGCTTTTAAAACTTCCCTTCACGCAGATTTCCTGTGTGTGATGCCTGTTCTCTGACCTTATGTCAGCCAACACCACTGCTCAGTAGTTACCTGAGCAGCACAATCAAGGGACAACTAGGAAGTCTAAACATATGGGCAGTCAGGGAAAAGAACCAAGTTTTGTTCAAATCAAGAGCATATACACTACTCGGTATTAAACAGCACCACCATCACAGCTAGTCTGCTTTGAACGCACATATCCTTGGTCTATTCCTGCTAGCAAAGGGATACCTGCTGGCACAGGTACTGCCTGTGACACCAAACCTACTGTATCCTGAAAGCATGTGTAGCTCGTTCTGCAGCAGAATGAGCCAGTTCCCTCAAATTCTTCCTCTTCAAAGGGAGAAAACAAAACCACATACTACTGGATTTGATCTACAGGAAGGGAAGTCCCAATTCTAGTTTGTAAAATAAGCCAGACCTGTTTGTAAGCAAGAGGGTGCTAAAGGACACTTAGCAAACCATTAAATTATCTGGAAACAATCCAGGTTCTGGGAACAGCTTTGAAAAGTCGCCTGTGTTCACAGTATTTCTGGCAAGTGGAAGAAGTTCAACACAAGCCAAACCAAGGGACAGGTGGAGTTACCATTGACAGCATTTGAGTTTTTTATAGGCAGGGAAGAATTTTAATAGAGATGGACATTTAAATTCCATCTGGGCACTGAGAGTCATCTGGATGAGTGACATCACAAAATGTAAGATAATAAAAACAAACACTGAACTACCTGATCATGATGTATGAAATGAGAACTAAAAGAGAATGCAGTGCTGGACAACAGACTGTTTTACAAAGTCATTCCTGACAAGACTGGAGCAGTTTGACATAAGATCATCACAACGATCCTTTTGTTCTTTTTAGCCTTTCTTCACAACAGGCAATACAGAATTACTTGTCACAGTCTTAACGACATCCAATCAATCATTTATACTCAAGGAATGCATGTAAAAATTCAGCTAGCTTTTTCTTTGGGGTTAAAAAAAAAAAAAGGCACAAGTTTAGTTACTCACCCAAGAAAGAGTCCAAAATCCAAGTTTCTGGCATGGTACAGCTTCCCTACAGATAAATAAATAAATAAATAAATACACGCCATTTTCTAAAGAGAGAGACACAAATTTCAGGCTAGAAAACCAGAAAAAGAGTAAGCAAGGAAAATACCATTGTCTAATTGCTCTTTTCACAAGCACAGAAAAACAGTGGAGTTTTTTGGACCAGAGAAGTGTTTTGCCATAATTGAAATCAAATAACCTTGTAAACTGCTACGCATCTCAGCCTGAGATGCTTTCCATATTATCTTAATGCAATGGTGAAACCTTGAGCTTCCTCTAAAAGTGAGACTTTTGTAAGCCCTCTGAGAAAGGTAAGCTGGAACAGGTGCAGACAAAGGCTGCAGAACTGGGTAAGAGAATGAAAGAGCCTCTTTTCTTAAAACAGGCTATCCATTTTCTCTAGCACCACACATATGTGATAGCTAGAAAACGGATGCAAAATGGATTGCACTACAATTCCTCATTGCACTGAGAAAGTATTGGGCTGCTTTTTCTTTTTTCTTCTTTTTTTTTTTTAACCTAGGACACCTGTGATCTCTTAGTCCCTTCTCAAGGAATATCTTTCTATCATCACTGCTTTTAGTCTCTTCTACTAGACCTTGTCTGCAGTTCAGAAGGACTATGTTTGTATAATTGAGGTATTAATGTGTCCCCTCTCCTACATAAGAAAAAACTGTTAACACTATTCTGGGTTGCATTACCTGTTTTATCTTCTGCCACTATTGATGTACACACAGTAAAAATTTCATAAAAGATGTTAAAAATAACAATTTCCCCTAGAACAAAAAGAAACAAAGTTCAGTATTTTGAAATTTTTGTCACGAACAGAAAAAAAAATGATTAGGAAAAAAAAGCATACTGTAAAGTTCAGCACTCTGTAATATTTCTCTTAAGAATATCTGTTTAAATCTCATTTGATCTTTGAAATGACTGGTTCAGCAAAATCAAGAGCTTCCTGAAAGGCAAACAAAAGGATCAGAAACCCTTGGCCTTCTGCCTTACCATACAGAAAGCTGGTAGTCTTTGCTTCCTCCTCTAGAAACTTCAAAACAAGCTGTAAAATTCACTTCAAAGACGAAAGCTGCTATATGGACTACTATTCCCACATAAGAGCTGCTGACTGGCACCAGGTGTACTGCTCCTGTATGAGGGAAGCAGTGGAAGCAGGTCTATGGACCTTCTCTGTCTCAATTTGGGAAGAATTCAGTGTCTACTTCTCACCTGGAATTGCATTCTTTTGCAGGAGGCAGGGAAGGAAGGCAGGAGGTTGTGGCAAGGATCACAAGGGAAGGAAAGCAGAGATTGAAACTGAACCTTGCCTTCTCGGTATGTCAACAGCAGACACACAGCTGAATGGGAAACCATAAAGAATCAAGGATTCCCCCAAATTCTGGTGCACAGGAGCAGAGATTCACTCCAGTTCCCAAAATTCAGAAGTGAGAAGCTACAGCTCTCCAGAGAAGTCCCAGTCTGACAAAAGGCTTATGTGACTTATTGCTGCTCTCCTCTAAAATACTGTTTTCATTTAGTGTGAGATGCAATTTATTGCTTTATCTTCTTAATTAATAACTTGTTAACGTCACAGATGACTATGACTATACTGCAGACTGGTACACATACTAATTTTAAACAAGTCTGGATTACTAGTTTTCCACTACATTAAGAAAGTGTTGGAAACCATTACCTAAAGGAATCCCAGATGAATTTGCAATCCCTTGGAGCTCTTCATTGAAAGGATAAGGAAGCGTGGCGGTCAGATGACCCTGAAAGGAAAGGTTTTTATGTTGTTTGTGTAAAATAAGGCTATTTTGTTATTTACAATAATAGGTAAATAACTCTCCCCAATAGCTACATCCTTCTCACAACTATCACATTGAGCATTTAATTCCTCTGCAGCCTGTAAAACTTGAAGATGTTTGTAGAGTACTGAGCAATGGAGATTAGCACAGTATCTTAATTATCGTTAGCAGCAACAGACAGAACAGAGTGAAGTAAGACTCTTATATGTTAAGAGCTCAACTGGAACTGAGCTTGACGTCAGTGTTCAAGGGAATCCCTAACTTTCATACATTGGTATGACTACTTGTATATGCTGCCTTTATGTCAACCCTACTCAGGCACACAGGGATATGAATGAAGCGTGGCCAGCATGACCTAAGGCTGCTGTAAATAAAGAGGGGAGAGAGACTTAACTTTATGCTGTCTCTAGCACTACACTCTTTTCTCCTGTTCTGATTCAATGCCAAAGCCTATTTTAATCAGAACCAAATTATTTTTAAATTGAAGCCTGGTCACAGTTGCCCCTGTAATTACACATTTATTAGTTTACAAAACCTGATTTTATTCTGCTGTTTAAAACAAATTGAACATACCAAAGAGAATTTCAGTGAATTGCTTTGCTGCAGTGACTGAGTAGCATGTATGTCTAGCATGATGCCCTGGTTTGAATCCCCAAACCTTGACACATGACTAATCCAACCTTGAAAAGATCTTAGAAAAAATGAGAGGAGGAAGAGACACGTGCATTTTAGGTGTGATGATTTCAGAGTAATTCAGAGTAGGCAAGAAGACAAAATTTCACCAAGGCGGCAAAATTTCAGAGTAACTCTTCAAAATAGCATTTTTTTTTCCTGAAAGTGGAAGAATCATCACTTGTAGAGTTCTCAATTGCCAAATTTAGTAGCATTCTAATTCTGGTAGTCAGAGCACACAATAATAAAATAATTAAGCTGAAAATACTTACTATTTTGTGATCCACTATGTCAATAACTTTGCCGCTGGGGAAGAAGGTATTTACTATATCTTTAATATTCTGGACCACAGTCCTCAGCTAAAAAGAACAAGAGCTTTTATTGAATAGATCTAGAGCACAAACTAGAATACTAACAGAACTCGTTCACAGACTTTTCAAAAAAACATCTCATTGAAAAAATATCTACTTAAAGAAAGTGCTAAATGTGGTGTTCTTGGTGAGAAGAACACCCGCAACTCCCCACTGAAGAGTCACTCCAAGCCTTACTCAAATAACTTTCTATATTAGCTCCAACATGTCCTTCTACCAGAGAAAACAAATTACAGGAGAAAGCCATCCTCATCTTCTGCTCCTTTGATCCCATTTTAATACTCTCCATTCTTCTATCTTTAATAATGTTAACTAAAAGCTCTTTGCTTAAGCACTGATGTTCCTGAAGCCAAGACGACTCAATAAATTTCTTATGGAAGTGCACACATTCCATTTGCGACATGTGATTGGCCACAAGTAAGAGTTCCACTCCATGTGATCTAACTCCAAAGCACACGAGAGATAAAACCTTCCAGAATTTAAGGTGCAACCTGAGCCTTCCAATGCTCACTGGCTTAAATGAGACTTATAAAATAAATACTATGGTTTAAGTGGAATTTGTCTGGCTTTCAGAGTTGAAAGGCCAAAGTTAGCAGGGATAGAGTAAAAATCCCTGGCCTTTTTTGAGAAATTGGGCATTACTGAATTGAATTTTCAGCAATCTTCAGAAGTACAGCTGTTCTAAATAGTCTGAAATAGGCTTGAGTATTTTTTAAATTATTTCTCCGTGTAAACTCCAGTGCTGCAACCAGCATCTCTGGAAAGGGCAGGAAGTTCCCCATCTCATGCAGTGTTTTGAGAGAAGCAGGGATGCACAGAGGCGAAGGAATGCTGCCTCAGTTTCATTTCAGCTTACTGAGGCTGTCCCATTGGTGTACTCCTCCCCCTTCATTCTGCAGTCCTTCATGACTAACGAGCTTTGATAAATGACAGCCTGCTTTCTGCCACACTGGTTTTTATTTCTCTACACCCCAAACATCAGTGCCCCTATACTTGATGCTGCTAGCTCAAATGCTGAACAGAAAAAAAATTTTACTCAATCAGTTATTTTAGTCTAGAATCGTATTAAAAAAGGGAACTAGAAATATTATGCCTTTCAGAGAATTTTACCATGGGTATTTCTTTCCAAACCTTCTTTTAAAAATAAAAGGCCACATGCTACTCTTATACCTGCTAAGCTGCAAAGCAAGCTCTGCATTTCGTACCTCAGTCTTTTTGTCGCGCATCAAGTTATCCCATCTTTTGCTGGGAGGTAAATCAAGATTTATGACATATGTGGGTACGTTCCCTTTGAACCTGAAAGATAAGTACCAAAGTTCAAATTTAAAGAAGGTTTTGAAAAACATACGACAAAATAGGTGCTTCCCACCTGTAACCAGCAATTTCTAGAACTGCAATAGGAGCAAGTTACAAAAAAAAACCCTGTTCAGACTTGCAAATCCCAGCTTTTCTGTAATTTGTTAGACAAGTTGAATCTGATTACTTACGTTGGTCCTGACGGAGGGTATGTTTTACTCCTGCACTCTTCTCTATACTGTAAAGACAATGAAACATTACTATTTAGCTTATTTGTTGAAACACTTTATTATTCTATCAAACTTAATTTTGAATCAAACCTTTAGGACTGGTCAGCTAATTCAATTCATGATGATTTCACAATACAGGAAGGGAAAGTCTTGGGACTTTGGGAACGGTGCAGAGGCGAATACAAGAGGCAGGAGACAAACACCAACCTCCCTGTGCTGCCTGACAGACCTTCAGACAACTTGCGTAATATAGTCCAAGGCAATCACAAGTTTATGATAAATACAGACACACAGTTTTACTCAGTGTGACTCAATGAAGAGCACTTCAAAAGCATATTCTTCAGCGAAGTTCAGAAACCTTCCACCTCAGTACAGACCAGTGTGTTCCGTTTGTTCAATTCGTAATCTCATTTTATAGCGTCATTAATAATTATGCTCAGTGTTAAGCTTCATTTTGTAGCTGGGCCAGAGAAAGTACACTGAACTTTAGGCAAATTACTCAGCCGGCGGAACGAGCTACACCATGTGATTTCTCCTTATTTAGTGTGAAAAGTGCTGCTGAACTAGTGCTAAATATTAGGAGAGGCGCATTTCCGGACTATAACTAAAACCTTCGCTCCTGTAAGCATGGCTAGTTACAAAGGAAAGTTTGAGAACTATATTTAGGCGTACTCAAAGTGAATGCAAGGGTGTTTTCCCATCCATTACATAAATCATGTATATACATACATAAACATATGCATATACAGGCCACAATTATAATTGCATGTTTTACCCAGTGAAATACAAACAAATGCCTAGTAGCTGTACTTGTGTTTCAAGCCATTGGTGAGCAGACCAGATTTGGTTCCCGACGTATCTGAGCAGATCAGTAAGCACCTAAGTAGTATGCCTCACTAGGAAAAAGGAAAGGTACACATGCCTTTCCAAGAGTCCATACAGAGGCTACCAAATACTGTTTGGGACACAGAACAGAAATGAAAATATGTAGGGATCCTTCCACCACTTTCCCCTCCGCTACTGATTTCCAATATTTGTTTGGCTGTACTAATTAGATTACTTTATTAGCGTGTCCTTATAATGCATGGTGGCTCCAATAAAAACTGAGACAAGATCTCTACCAGCTACATATCTGGGGCAAACCAGCTAATTAACGTACATGTTCACTTTGGGCTAATCACATTATCTGTTTTTAATGCATTCATCTAGAAAACACAATGTCTTACACAATGCTTTACACAGACTTGCAACATAAGCATAATTTGCTACAACTGGAAACAGGAATTTTAGAGTGGGATCAGTTTCTGCGTGTTATCATGTGCTTGCTTTTTGTATTGTTTTCAGTGGCTGGGAAAAAAGCATGAGATGAATTTTGGTTTTCCTATACACAAGCTGAAGGTATAAGACCAGCAGCTCTGTGTTTCCTTGATTTCCCTGCAGTGCAGTTGCAGCCTCTGCCTAGCTGGAACAAATGGTCAAACACGAGAGGCCGTTTAATTTTCAAAATGAGGAAGTTTCAAAAGAAGCAGGGTAGGGGAGGATATCAGATGACTAATTAGGCAACAAAAGTCAGAAGCTTTGTCCAAAGCCAAGCAAACACTTAACAGTATTAACGCAATTGTCTTGTGAAATTTTCCATCCTGCAATACTAAAAGCAATTAAAAAAAGTGACATTACATATACATCGTCCTGCAGTGCATGCAGAGATTTGTACCTTCAGGAAATATTTGCTGTCAAAATATGCTTCTTGACAGATAAAGCCTATAAGAAAAAATTATCTGAAATGGATGAAAGTTCAGTTGATCTGTCAGTATAGCCTATGTGTACACAGAGGAAACAGTGGTGACCGTGGAAACTGATTTCAGAGGATTTTAAGTGATGTTCCAGGTGCTAAATGTTGTATCACTCCTGATGCTCCCTCCTGAGATTTTAATCTTGTACTTGAAGCTATTTTTATCTTCCCAGCCCTTTGCAACCTAAGAGGTGGGAAAAGCGACAGTTAAAGGAAGAGTTAAGGGAGAGACACAGAGAAGATGTTCCCTCCTTACATGTCAGTAATTTTAGTCTTCTCACCTGTCTGTATAAAGCAAGCTATAGAAACTAATAAACCCCAAAACAACCCATACAACTTCGAAAACTGTTAGCACTGATTGAGATACCTGAAGAAAGCCAAGATTATGAACAGTTTCTTTAGGCAAACTATTATAAGCTGGCACGTAAGCAGTAATTTTAAAAGATGTCAAGACAAACAGAAAACTACAAGTGGGGTTTTTTTTTTTGCTTTTTTTTTTTTTTCCACACCAAGTGCTAACAAGGAACAAAAAAAATGTTACCTTTTGCAGTTGGCTAAAGACTAACTGCAAACTTTTCTGACAAAGTAAAAAGAAAAAACAAGACACCTAAACAATTTTTATACAGAAACAGAAAAACCACCAGGCACTTTGTAGCACCAGAATGAAAGAAGCAGCTATGAAGTTCCTGCTGTGGTCAGTGAGATCCTCCCTTCTGTACCAGCCTGACACTGGAAGAGGAACAATAAATGCTGTCCAAAGAGAAGAGAAGCCGGAGCAGCCTTCCAGCATGAGAGGATCGCCGGGAGTTTCCAACCTGAAAAGCCAGAGGTGTTCTCTCAGAAAGAGCCAGTAGAAGCTGGCTCCAAACAGGAGGCTGTCTCTATAAATTTGCTGTTCAAACATCCATTCAACACCCTAAGAGGAATACAGCTATTCTTGAATGGCCATTAAATGCTCCCTTTTTTAATTACTTTTTTTGTTTAAATATCCTTTTACTAGTAGGTTGCATATTTTGATTATCTGACATACTAATGACTCTCAAATTTGCAGGTACAAAATGGATGTGTGGCAGCATAAGATCAAAACACTAAAAGAAAGAGAACACTGCAAAAGAAAGACAATGTGGTGTGGGGAAAGATAAAAATAGTAAGAAAAAAATGGAATTATCACAGAAGATTTCTATTATGACTGACTGTGTGAAAAAAAGTAGAGCGGAACAGGAACCAGGTAGCTAACAAACTGACAAGAGGAAATGCTACCTGGAAAAAAAAAAAAAAATCAAACAATAACAGTTATTATTCACTGCAGTGAATAAAATTAATGCAGTTTAATGATTGCCGAGCAAGCATTTTAAAACCCAGCCTGACTTCATTAATATGAAATAGGTTGGGTGTAGCTTGTTCTGTCCAAAGAATGCCAGCACTAACACTTTCTTTACTACCCTCAAAAATGTTTTTGATGTGGACCCTCTATAGCATCCTTATATCCATTCAGTGTTTCTCATATTCATATTTAGAAATAAATACTAAATGAAATTTCATAGGTTAAGGACATGGCTTTCAATCTCTTTCAGACAAAATAATCTGTTCTATTGAGCATCTTTCGGTCTATGAACTCTGTGGTCTAACACATTTTTCTCTCTGCTCTCCTTCCCTTGTGGGATGATGCCAATGCAGCACTCAGTTGTGCTGCAGCAGTCCCAACACTGTTCAGGTTTCTGAACATGGAAGTTAGAGTGCTCTGGCAGTGCTGGAGAAATGGGGACTGAGCCAATTTAAATTGCAGTTTGGACAAAAAATTCAGTATGGTTGAGGGGGCCTAACTGGAAGCTGAAGGGACTGACAGTCTGCACCACTGAGATATAATTACAGAATCACAGAATGTTAGAGATTGGAAGGGACCTCAAAAGATCATCTAGTCCAATCCCCCTGCCAGAGCAGAAATACCTAGGTCACACAGGAACATGTCCAGGCAGGTTTTGAATGTCTCCAGAGAAGGAGACTCCACAACCTCTGGGCAGCCTGTTCCAGTGCTCTGCCACCCTCACTGTGAAGAAGTTCTTCCTCACATTTATGCGGAACCTCCTATGTTCCAGCTTGTGTCCGTTGCCCCTTGTCCTATCATTGGATGTCACTGAGAAGAGCCTGGCTCCATCCTCATGACACTCACCCTTCACATATTTATAAACATTAACGAGGTCACCCCTCAGTCTCCTCCAAGCTAAAGAGACCCAGCTCCCTCAGCCTTTTCTTGCAAGAGAGATGTTCCACTCCTTTATTCATATTTGTGGCATTTAGTTTTCATGTTCTTTGTTAATGAAAAGAACATAACCTGCTCTATGTAGGAACACGACAAGCGTCGTTGATTCTTCAGCAAATGATGCATCACAGTATTTGAACTGAAAATAAAATATCCAAGCTTGATACTCGGCTGCAGAGCAGCACAACCTGTAACCTGGACACCCAGTGGATATTGTGCAAGTGCAAAGATTTACCACGTGCAATCAAATGCAAAATCAAGCTCTAATGACAGACTTTGCTGATAGCTGGCATTTTCTCCCCCACTCCACACCCAAGTAAGATTTTGGCTAAAATGCTGAAGGTGTTTTAAGCTGGAGCTGGCTTGTGAAGCTGCTCCTGGGGGGGAGGTGGGGAGAATGAGATTGGGTGCACGTAAGAGGGCCTAATTCTGTGCAGTCAGGATGCTAAGGGAACACGGGCCATCCCGATGCCCACAGTCTTCCAAAGCCTCTCTTGCCATTCTCCCCTCTCCCAAAACCCATACTCCTCCTCCTGAAATAAATATAATTTGCTAAGAAAAGTCTCTGAGCAAACAGAAAAGAATACAGGAAGTAGTGCACTCCCAAAATATTTAAAAATATACCGCAAAGGAGTATTCTGAAATCCAGAGATATTTAAGAACCTGTTCTCTTCACAGAGGATGAGGAGATGCAGAAACTGAAGGGACGAAAGAGTGGTTCACTGCACCAGCAGTAAAATCACATCAGGGAGCAAGGGCAGCCAGCCTGTTCCATGCGACACCCCCCGGCTTCACAGCCCCACCAAAAGCTGAATACTTCACCTATTCATCCGAAAACAAACAAAAAATGATGCCCCGAGCCCACCTGCTCTACACTTCTCCCCTTGGGTGAAGCTACAGTAAGCGGATTTAAAAGCCTAGGTACTTTCAGCAAGCTCACCTTAGTTTTTGCTTTGAAAAACCATTGTTACAGTGAGTAAGGACTTGTAAAACACACCTGACAAACACCCAGGCTGCAACCGCAGCCACGGCTGCCAGAGGAGCCATTTCGAAGTTACGAAGCCCGTGAGGGCTTTAAAAGCTCGCTTGAATTCCCCTGCGTGGCACAGAGCGACAGTGGCCAGTCCCCCATAACCCCTACCCGCCCCGCCGGAGCCTCGCAGCCGTTCGGGGGTCTCACCCCACCGCCTCCTCTGGACAAGGCCATCCGCGCCATCTCCTTCCCCCCTCACATCGCCAAACTCACCGGGTCCGGCGCCCAGACGAGCTGCGCCACAACAAGCAGCGCGGCGGGCGACAGCAGCGCCCGGCCCCAGCCCCTCATCCTCCTTCCCGGCTCGGTTTGGCTCAGCTCGGCGCTTCCCGGTGCGGCGGCCCACATGACACCGCCCCGCCCGTCAGAGGAGGGAGGCGGCGGCGGTAGGGCCGGGGCGGCGGCGGCAGGGCCCTGCCGCCGCCGCCCCGGCCCTACCGCCGCCGCCTAGGCCCTTCTTTTTATTTTTAATAAAGCACAGTAGCAATACAATCTTTAATATCATGGCTTAATTGGCTGTGCAATTAACTCTTATAGAACAAACTGGGGGTGGCGAGGAAAAGCAGGTATGTCCTTGGCAGACGGCTGACTGGAAAGCTGTATGGCACTGCGGAAATTAAGAGGAAAGGATAAAAGAAATGGGTTGTGAAGCGTGAAAGCCTTGGGCGAAGGGAGGGCACGCAGCAGAGTGTAGGAAGGAATTGGCTCAGAACCTAAGCTTGGAATTGCAGAGAGCTGTAGAGACCAAGGCAGAAAAGTGGAAGAAGATACAGAACCAGCCAGGGCATTTAAGAAATGAGGGAAATTACAGCAGAATAGGAGAAACCTCGAGATTTCCATGGGAGTGTCTCTCTCACAAATAGGAAATGAGGCAGTTTCTACAGAACCCAGCCAAGTCTTTTTTCATTGAAAACAAATACCTGTAAGACAATAATTTTATATTTACTTGCAGGTACCTGAATGGCACTATTATGATCTATGGTAAGAAATAGTGAGATTAAGTTGGTACTGTTATTTTCTAAACATCTGCATCACCTTTTGCTCAGATTTAATTTCTGGAGCAGAGAGTTTTTAGATGCTTTACTATCCTGAAGACAATTTTAACAGCTGAAAATAAATGACAACTTTGGAAAATGACAAACTTTCTGAAGGCTCTGAATACAAAATTATGGTATGGTAGACATTCACAACTTATTTTTTTGAAGCCCCTTTGTACTTTGGTCTAGCTCTTTCACCAGTAAAGGAATTCTAAGTTTAAGAAATAGTTAGCATCTTGCAGTACCTGTTTCTCAGCACCTGTGTTCCTATCAGAACGCCTCACCTCCAGGGCCCACACCAGTACTTTAGGTTGTCCATTTTGTTGTCTAGGTTTCTTCGGTCAGTTAAATCTAAGTTAAGTCAGAAGAAAAAAGCTGCTTAAGATGTGCAGTTTACTCATTAACTGTCCTACCTGACCGCTGCTGTCACCAATACTAGTACTTTATGTCCACCCTTCTTGCTCTTACTCATCTATTCAGTATTGTATTTACCACTCACCAGATCTGTTTTTTCTCCAGAACTAGAGGCTGCACAAATTACTTCTTTTCTCTCTGGCTCAGTTAACTTAAAGCTCTTTGTGCTTATACTGTTGCCAGGACATAGTATCACCTGGAAGAATTCATGAATGCATCCAGTGGGAGAATATCCCAATCCTTACAGCACAATCCTTACACACTTACATACACATACCGATTTTCACCATTCTTCCTTTTCTCAATACTAAAATTCCAGTGAATTCCCCAGACTTCTATTTCCGTGTTTTCTCAGAACATGTTTTTTAATAAGAATATCATTAGTCCCAACACAGAGGGTAATCCCTTTGCTACTACAAAATCCTTATTCCACGCAGGGCTGCCAGTCCCTTGCTAAACTCAGTACTTCCTCTTCTACTTACTCTGGCATTTCTGTTTGCTCACTTCTTCCTAGCTCTGTAACAAACATGCCTCTCAGTTCCATTGGCCTTTATCACTTATGGCTGTTTACAGTGCCTACACCTTGCATTCTCTATTCACCTTGATAAATATGAAATGAAAAATTCCTTTCCACAGGTAATTCTCAGGCTCTTCTTCAGATTCTGAGCACTCCTTTCAGCACATATTCCACTAGCAAAGCAGATTTCTGCTTCCAGATGCATCGGTGTTTGAGTAATCATTTTTATGAATTCTACCAGACATGATTTTATTTAAACAATACATGACTTTATTTAAACAATATATCCTTGAAAGGTAAAACAGATGCTGTACCATCAGTCTGCTTATACCATCAGCATTCACTTCAGATGCGTTTAAGAGTCACAGTGGGTTGTGGATCAGTGACACCTGCAATGAACTGCCCAGTAAATAATTACTCTGGCCTGCAGCCTGCTCCTTGTGATGCTGCTATTTCTGGGAGTAGTTTTGGAAGTAGGCCACTTACAGGTCCACGATATTGCAATGGTTGTACACCAGGTTACTTACATTTCTGGGGAGGAAAATGTAGCATGGTACCTACAAGCTGAACTACTTAATGAGCTGTAATCCCCAGTCCTAGATCAAACTGAGGAGCTCTGGGGGAAAAACGAATTACATTTTTTTAATGTGGTGGCATAACCCACAGCTACACTGCATTTTCATCCAAGAATTCCCCAGATTCTGAACAAGAGAATTTGCCAAAAATCAGCTACTTATTTCTAGCTTTTGGCCTTCTCCCCACAAATTCGGCACCCACGCTTCTGTCAGACCTCCTGGGCACACACAGTGCATCTTTTCCAACAATGCAGGAACTCAAACTATGGCCTCTACTCACTGTAGAAAATGCAGCATAGCCCTATTTTTTTTTACAAAAACAGTCACAGAGCATATGGACACACATTGCAATTCAAAAGCCTCTAAGCTACAAATAAAATCAGTTTCATCTGCTTGACCATTTATGCCATTGGCAAAAAGCTAGCCATACACTACACCTTAACTGAGGGGGTGTCTATTTTTAAAAACAATCAGGTTATACATAGAGCTCCCTAGAAAAGCCAGCTATTCTTTCTCAAGAGCACTAAATGCCAGGGAATGTTCTGTCTGAACTAAGTCATTGTACAGTCTGTCTCCCAGGGTTTAAGCTATATGGCTGATACCAAGTACCAATGGTAGGCTACTTCATATACCTTTGATTTTTCTTGGAGCCAATCCTGTAATACAAGCCAAATACTCATGTGATACAGTTAATAATACTTTATACCTGAATTATTGATGTGTGAGGAATTTTTCATGTAATTCTGGAGTTACTTACAAAACTTTACTGTCAAAACTTTAAAATGAAGCTATTGAACTCGATACTGGTAAAAACATCAAGCCTTTGATCAGTTTACATGACCATCTGATACTATAACATTTTGGTTAATAGTATTTCCTGTAATACAATAACTGGGTAAATGATAGGTACGGGGGAAAATACCGTTCTCTGGAAGATCATTTAATGAATCTACCTCATCAGCTACTAAGAGGTCTTTTGTACTGCTGAAAATTGAGGGCAAAATTATCATTTGATAATTTCATTTTACTTTTTCCCCCCCACCATAGACCTTGCTTTTATTTAATTTCTCAGCTTTCTGTTAAAACTTCTAACAGCATTAAAATACAAAATCTTATGGAGCAGCTGGAATAATAGGAATGTTTCCAAGGATTTGTCCATGTAAAGTTAAAAGCACAGCTATCCCAATATAGTTGCACGAACAAGCTCCCCAGAGGGGGCACTTTGATTTCTTATTTAGTATCTCCCTCAACAAAAAAAAGCTGAAGTGGGAAGAAAAGGCACTCATTCCAAAACAGCAATTCATATGAGGAACTAGTGAGTGTATCTACTTTTGTAAAATAGGTATTAAATGAATAGCAGGTTTAACAGGTATAAAACAAATTCTACTGCCTTAGAGGGAAAAGCCCTGTAGCAAAAATCTCTGTACACAGTGGGATTGAGATGAGCATGGAAAGCTTAAAAACACCATCAGAGAAAGGTTTGGATTTTTGTTTGCTTTCTAGAAACAAACAAGTTTCTAGGGATCCCTATGTTACATCATGAATGTGCCCTGCCCATGGAGATTTTCTTCTTTTGGTTCCATAAAATCTGTATGGGCTATATCCATATTTTTCTAAATTATTTGAAAAATAAATGCTTTTATTGCTAACCTCAGTTAGCCTTTCCTAGCCAGCTATAATTTGTTTTCATGGGAAAAGTCGAGGGTTTAAGCAATTATAACACACTTAAATTCTTCATGCTGCTGCTTCAAGACCAACTGTCTATGAAATCAGACCAATACAAATTGCAGTTATTCACTAGACTTTATTGGTCTGTTCTTGTGCTCTTTTTAGACACATCATTATCTTGCATGTGCTTGCAGTTCTGTACTATGTGTGTGGTTCAAACTGACAGGTAGGAGAAGCTCCACAGAAACAATTCAAATTATTACAATAAAAATCCTCAACATTGTTACCAAGTAATCTTTATGAATCAGATTAGAGGAGCTGTGGAGAGAGGAAGCAATTGTTGGGACTGAGGTAGTTCCTGTGGAGATGTTACTGAAAAGCTTCCTGGTAATCAGAACAGACACAGGTAACCATATTTTATGACATACTAGGAATGCATATTATACTATGACCTTAAATAAAGTCTCTGCTATTTTATCAAACAAATTAAAGACCATACCATAGAGAAACCAGCAAGTTTGCAAAATCAAATTTTCCCTCTTGTAAAATAAGTGGCCTGCTAACACAAGAGAGCCATCCCCTTATGAAACACCTGCATTTTCATTTGTAATAGGGTTCTTGTGATTTGTCCACATTTTTTTCAGCATATGGATGATGCCACTTAACAATTTGAACAGTGGGGCTGTTCTGAACATTGTTTTATGAAGCCTGAATATTCTGGCCCAGTCCTCACCTGGTGCAGTATAAAATGGCTCCACAGATGTCCTACTCAGGATCTGGCAGGATGTGTTCTAAGACATGCATTTTCAATTATTTTTTCTTGTTCAATACAGTTACATATTTCTTAATGGTTCAATGTGTTAACCATATTTTACTTTTGAACATCATCTTTGTCTTCTGCCATGTCTCTAAGTTCAGATTCCTTTCATCAGCCTTGGAAGATTCAGTGGGTCAATTTCTTTTCCATTAAATAATTATGTCACTATTTCAATAGCACGTAGTTTTAGAGTAAACTTAATAGTGTTCATTGCTGAAAGATGACATGAGCTTGATGCTTAGTTATAGCTCTCAGGTGATCCTTTAAAAATAACAATAAAAACATCAGCAAAACGCCTTCAATAAAAAATAATTATAAAACATTTAACTCTTGTTTTCAATTTGACCCTGTCATCAAAGATGCAGAAGAAAATGGACCAGCTGGTTGTCACTTGCAGTATCTATCCGCTTTCACTTTTGCTCTCCTGTATGGAAAGAGTAGTGAAACAAGATTTCAATTAAGACCAAATACGATAACACTTTGAGACAGATAAAATACCCAGATGTTAAAGAAGCATTGAAAGCCATTTTTCTTAAACTTTACTTCAAAGCACATATAAAACCCTAACACACTTTGGATTTGTTAATTTTGTTTTCTTAAGGAGCTAAAACTGTAATGTCCAAAATTAACCTTGTCTTTCCCTTCAAATCATCATGAATTGCAGTTTATCGACTCTGAGGAATGCAATTCAGATTCAGTGCAATTTGAAACTGACTCTCAACCTGTGATGGCCATCACTTCCAATTATCAGAAATAGCCTTCTGCATTCCACCCCCCGAATTAACGCAAATATTTATACCGTATACTGATACAAAATGTTTTAAAAATTCAAGACAGTTTCTGTAGTCTCAGCTCAGGGGACAAAAAAAAAAAAAAAAAAAAAAAAAAAGGAATATCCCCACTAGATAATATGAAGACTGTTCTTAATAAATGCTATTTCTCTTAAAAATGCAGCTTTCCCCTCTTCAAAAAGTTCTGGTGCCATAAGTATTGAAAATGTTAAAAATTCGCTTAATTTTTGTGATTAAGAAGATTCATCCCTCAACTCCTTTGTACTAAACAAACTGAACAACCTAGTTCAAGATTTCCAAAAGAATTCATTTCTGGGTAAATTGAAACCTGCAAACTTCAGCTAAAGAAGTGAAAATTCAGGGGAAATAAAAAAAGCCAACCCCAGAACTCAGGCAGAAAACTGACCAGAGAGAAAGTGCTTTACACTCCACCCCCCTGAAATCTAGCTGTCTTTTGTACCCCTGATTTACTGCAATTCCATCTCCCAGAAGTTTTTAAATCAGAACATTATTTCTTGTACGTTAAAGTACCTGTCAAGAAGCATTTCATGAAAAGTGCCTTCTTTCCTGGCTTTTCTGAGGGCTTTTGTATCTTCTTTGCTTATTTTAAGCTTTTTGTCTTGAAAACTTTGGAATTTCTTTCTGTAAGGGGGAGAAAAAAACAACGTAAAAAGCGTAACCTCTTTAAAGTTTTGTGTTTCAGTAAAACAACAGCTGTGATAAGAATCTTAACTTCTATTACACAGTAGACAACTGGCCTAATAAAATCCAGCAAACCACCACAGTATCAAATATTGCACTAGGACTTCGGTAGGTGAAAACTATTCAGGGTTTTTTTTGGCAGCCCAAGTGAGAATGAGCCCCTACATGATTAGCACGATGTGCTGGTAGTGGGGGAGCTGCAGGGCTGGCCTCTATGAGAAGAGGCCAGGGGCTGCCCCATGCTGTACATAGCTGGCTCCACCACAGAACCACTGCAGGACTCATCTGAGTCCATCAGCAAAGCTGGTGGCACCTCTATGAAAACATATTTAAGAAAGGGGAAAAAAGCCACACAGGCAGAGGAGAAAACAAAGTGCAAAATGGCAGTGTGAACAGCAAGGACAGGAGGAGAGCGAGGAGATGCTTCAGGCACTGGAACAGATATTCCCCTCGAGCCCCTGGAGAGGACCACTCCAGAGCAGGGGAAAAGTGGAAAAGAAGTGGCAGAGAGAAATCACTATGTACTGATCCATACCCTCATCCTGCTTGGGGGAACAGGTAGAGGAGTCTGGAGAGAAGTTGAACTTGGGAGATGGGAGAAGGCAAGGCGTTCTTTTTAATTTTTGTCTTTGTTTCTCAATACACAATCTACTGTAATGGGCAATAAATGCAATTAATTTTCCACAAGTTAAGTCTGATTTGCCTATGATGATAACTGCTATGGAGTCTCCCTGTCTTTTATCTTGACACATGAGCTTTCCCATCCTGTTTTCTTTACTTTCCCCTCAGCAGGACAAGGAAGTGAAAGGCTGGGTGGAAGTTTGGCCTTTCCACCACAGGCAGCCCCAAAAGAGAAGCAAAAGAAGGTACTTGAGCCTCTTAACAGCTCTAAACTACGTACACGTAATTGATTTCACACTGTTTAACATTTCCTTTGTCTTCCTGTGGAACATCATCTTTCTTCTTAGCTTCTCTTTCAGCACAAGTACGAATCTAGTCATTGAGAGAAAACAAAATGCACATTGGGGTTTTTTTTAAACCAGAAGTTACAGGTTAAAGATGACAATATGCCCTTCATAACTGACTAAGAGTCATGGTGACTTTTTAAGTTCACAGCTGTCAAATTGGTTAATTTGCAACTGGAAACAAATGCAATAAAAGCAATAGCTTTCTGAAGTATAAGAAATATTAAGTGTAATCCTTGTGATACTTCTGTAAGATATAACTGCCTTCATCTCAAAGAAGCACCAGTACAGTTCTTAGTTTCAGCAGGGGTAAAATGCCTTTTTCAGAGACTCACTTCAAAATATTATGGCTCTGACTAGTACACACCTGTCTCTATTTGGAAGCACATATGTATTTTACACATCCAGATGAAGTCAAGATAATCTTTTTGCATTCTCTTACTTAAACTGTCTCGCCTTCTGCATCATTCTGGTAAACCCTTCTCTGTCCCTGCTTCAGTCATAATTCATCTCTCCTGTACCAAGCTGTTCAGAACTATCTAGAATATCACACAGACTGTCTTGCCCTCCATCTCACCCACCTGTAGTGGTAAAATAACTTCCTTTCTCTACTGGAAGTATCTCAGCTTATGCAGATCTAGAGGTCATTTTCCTTTCTTGTGGCCAAAACACTTGACAGCTTACAGAAAACAATTATAACTGTATTAACAGTAACTTGTAGCACACGGACACTTGATTGTTTGAAACCAATCCTATATTAATTGTACAAGTTCTAGATTACCTTTATCATTTCTTCTTCCCCTGCAGTTTTACTTTTGGCTTCTATGTCTCCCTCTTCATTACACCTAATAAAACGGCTATTTGCTGCTAGCAATGCCATTTTCTTCTGCAGAAATAATATGACATATTGTTAGTATAAAGAGTTTGTATATAATCCTTGATTCATAAAATTTCTCTTCTACAATACACCAAAAAACTCTCTTAAGTGCGTTTTATTCTTTTATATATTGACAATTAAATAGCTAGCCAGCAGACTTGCTGGCTGCTTCATTCTTAAGGTGGTTATAGCTACCAAAGTGCAGCAGCTGGGAAAACAAGATTAAAAGCTACAATATGGAAGAGATTGCAAAAGGCTTTTACTGCACAAAGAACATCAATATAGATTAACTCAAAACACAGTCAAATGCTAGGAACTTCAAATGAATCATTCCAAGCAGCTTACATCTTGGAAGACAGGTTCCCATTGCTCTCTTGATCCTATTGCATCTGAGCGTCCAACAACAAGTCCATCTGAATTTATACCAAGGTATTTGCCATAGCCAGACTTCAGAGCAATCCTCAAAGTGCAGGAAAACAATAAAGAACGTTTTTAATTCAAGCAATTCATGATATCCAACATATCACAAATACATTATTAGTAGACAATGTATTTCAAGAGAATATTAAAGTACGTATAATCAAAGATAACAAGTATCAAAACTTGTAACATTTTGTTACAGTAATTACCTTGTATCAGACAACTTTACTGCTGTAAACTGTTCCGGAGGACTAGGCCCTTCATCATCTGAGGAATGATTTTTCCATTAGTTAGGTATGAAGTATTAAACATACAATATTTTACCCCGTTAATACAGCAATTTCAAAAAGAATTAAACACCACCATTCCTAAATATTGTAGAAACTTTATTTCTTTAAAAATTGCTTTTTTGAATATTCACTTTTTAAAAAAGCAATCCAGGTGCTCACTTATGTTCATATATTTAAGAGTGCTTAAAACAAGACACAAAGTAAAGAAAATCCCTGTGTCAAGAAATTTACAGTTGAGAAAGTTTTGTAATTCTCCAGCTGGCTTTGAAAACCTTGATTTCCTTTTAGTGTTATTTTTTCCATAACAAAACATATTACAGTTCAACTATGGTAACACAACTCAGTATCCTAAAAGCTACTAGCCTCTCCATCCCTCAAAACCAAAATGAGATAATATGGCCATTGTTCCTTTGATCTCAGCCTGCAGATGAAACACACTGCCAGGGTGCTGGAACAGTCCTTGTCTGACTGATCTCTCTCAAATTCAAAGCAAAGACTAGCTAATTTTCCCACCACTTTAGTATCCCACTTGTGCAGCAACAGAACAAGTATATTAAGATGAGGATGCAGCAATAGGCCTTGAAACTCATCTGCATTGAGTTTCACTCTTCAACTGACACTATAAAGATTTTGTAGAATTTAATAAAAGTTATACTGCTTTTTATCCAGTAAGTGGTACAGCCTTTAACAGGTGATCATCTCCAAGGCAGTTCAATTTATTGTACACATAAACCAGCAAGAAGCTATGTAAGTGAAACTGATTGGAAGTCATTAGGTTTAAGTCACCTGCATGTTATGGCTAGGATTACTGTGTTATTTGTAATAAACTGCTTTTAGCTGTAAAATTGCTTGCTACTTTTATGCTTTTATGCCTTTCATTACTAAAACAGCTTATTTCCAAATTTCCTGAAACAAACCTTTATGTGGTGCTCCAAGTGTAAACAAGCCGTTGTCAAGGGCATGGATGTAAGCTCCTTTATCCATTTCTATAGCTATAGTTCCTGTAATTTCACCGAAATTACTGACAGCCCACCAGTTTCCTAAGATACAAAACCATGACAGTTAACAAGAGTAATAACAAATTTTGATTACAAGAGTTCAAAATGTTATTTCTGTGTCTTCTCTGAGATTTGAAAGTCTAAAGATACAATTGCTATCTCAAGATCTTTTTACATTATTTTTAACTACAGAGCCAATTTAATGGTGTTGCTACTGAAACAAAGTCCTGCTGTTCTACACACTCTGCCATCCCTAGTCACAGGCTCCTGCGCTCCATCCCTTCTTTGTGTTAGTCCATAGAGCAACTTGATCCATTCAGCTGATCGAGGAAAGACACACCTTTCAAGGACTGGTCCTTTCCTCTGGACCAGTCTCCTGCAGTTTTGGGGTCATATCCAATTATTAGGTTCTCCAACATGACAGAAACAGATGAACTATTTTATTCTGCTGTTAAATTACTTCATGTGAACTGTAATCCTTAGACTTCAGTTGTTCAAGTCAATCGGCGTTTGAAGGTTTGAGCCTCACAGAATTCTACCAAAGTTACAGGCAGCCCTACCCACACACATGAATTGGAATGATGACGTTTACGTTTTTTAAACAGTAAAATTTTCTCCTGCTATACTGTCTTACAAATATTTTCTACCCGATTAAGATAATAACTATTTTGAATTAATCTTGAATTAATTTTGAATATGATGTCTTTTTTCCACACGATAGATTTGGCAAGTCAATCTGCCTTGAGCAGAAATAATCTTCCCCTATATTTATACAACATACGGAGCTAATTGTCTTGCCCTATACAGTCAGGGCTAGCAGATCAACGTATGAATTTTCCAAATCTCTCCCACTTTTTTGAAATCTGGCTAAACTAAAGAATGTACAACATCTGTAACAGTTTTCTAGTGCAACATACTGCAGCCCATTTTCTCATATATCATAATTGATTTTAACACAGGAACAAGGATGACTTCTGCTTGCACTGCTATAGCTTATGCTTATATACACATAATAGAAAATGACATTTATCCTGTAATGTGCACTGTGCTACAGTATACATCTGCATCTCTCATGACTTTGTGGTTATTTTTTAGTTGCTTTTTTTGTTTGTTAAGTGAACTAGGATAAATTAAGAACATGACAGTGCTGAAGGGCAACAGTCTGTCAAGTTACTGCTCGTGACCCTACATACTTTGACCCTTCTATTTTATGAAGAAGGAAAAAGTGAACTTATATTTTGTTATGAGTTAATGCATCTTCATTTTCAATTAACAGTAGCAAACTTATAACATGAACACATCACAGCAGTCAAGCAAGTAAGCTAAATTAAAAACAAATAAACAAACTAACCAAGACTCTTTTTCTTTTGAAAGGACTGAAAATTTGAGTGAACTAAAGAATCCAGAAAGTAACTAGTGGCAGAGTAAGAACGGAAAGCACAGGTGATCCAACCACTAATTTTCAAAGTAACAGAAGATGCAAGTATTTACATAGAAATGCACTCCTTAAATAACAACATGACAGTGCTAAAAAAAGTCTCTCATCCTGAAGCAAATACCATTGGAGGGGTGAAGAGAGATCCAAGCTGATAAGTACCTTGAGATGATATAAGACTATACTTCAGCTAAAAAGGTAAGTGGAAAATCTATGTCATTGGTTCCATTTGGAGCCTAGGAAGATCCCAATATACAAATAACATGTTGTGATAAATAGACACAAATCTCTGCAGGGACTGCCCTTAGTTTACAAAGCCCTATAATAATCTCTTCAGCTTCTGCTATCCCCTGCGGTTTCCACAGTCACAGAATTCCTGGAAAGCAGCTCACCAACAACATCAAGTTGCTCTGCCGCATCCTCTTCCCTTTTTCTTTTTTTCTCCTTGTGCTTTTTCTTGCTGCAAAGGGAGATGCGAAGAAATAAGGACATGCTCGCGACACGGCTCCCCCCGCCCGCAGGGAACTCTCTCATACGGCCTTGGCCCCAGGCCCTACAGCAGGGGGTCACCGACACCAGCCGGGAGCAAGGGACTGACCACCCAGAAACCCCTACCCTGGCCGGCGTGCCCAGGCATACCCGCAGCCGGAGGGACGGGACGGCCTGGCCTCACCCCAGTCCTGCTTCCGACACCAACCCAACGCAGCAGGGGGAGCCCAGCTGAGGGGCTCGGCCCGAGGCGCGGCCGAGCTGGCGGCACAGCGGCGGCCGCAGCGGAGAGGCAGGGGCGGTGGCGGCGGGCTGCCCGCACCTCACCTTTTCTCTTTCGCCCCTTTGAAGACGAGCTTGGTGGATTTAACGCAGGAATATTCCGCCATGTCGGGCTACGGCAAGCACGGAAGGACACACACAGCCACACACTACCGCTCGGACGGAAGCCCCGCAGCGCCAACCTTCGGCCGCCCTCGTTCCGCTACCTCCTGGGGGCGTGCCCACGGCCGCCCGCGGGGTGCGGAGCCGCAGCGCTAGCGCATGCGCAGGAGCTGGGGACTCACGTCGCGCGCCTTGGACACAGAATTTGAGGGGAAAAATAAACTAAGGAAAGTTGAAGATTACGTTTAAGATTATGTCCCCCAGCACCTTCTGCTTCTAACTCTGGCTTGGCACCGCCGGTTGCTCTAGCACTTTGCAGGACTGCACACCCTTAGTGCTAAGGAATGAAGAGCCTGGTGTGTGGTACCAACCTGCTCACGTGTGATGTAAAAGCATGTCTAATGGACACACGCAGAGCCCTTGGGCCTGTCCCCTCTGCCAAGGGCAGCGTGCCTGACCTGCGTGGCGCGGTGGTGGTGGTGATGGCGAGTGTGGCATTACACGAGGGCCAGGCACCAGGCCATGCTGATGCAGGAGCAAACACTTGGAGGGAAGCCCATGAAGGCAAGCTCGGGAAATGAAGCTTGTAAGACACCAAAGCTCGTAAGTGCACCAAACAAGGTGAAAAATGAGCTTTCTGACATTTTTTTCCATCCTGTTAGCTGCTTGGTATTCCACAAAGTAAAATCTACCTCAGGCTTTCCCCTAGGGGTGTAACCACCATTCTCTCACATAGTTAACTTACCACCTTCTCAACAGGTACTGCTACTGCTCCTTTGGGGAACGCCCTTACTAGTATAGGAGTGGTTAGGCTCCCAGTTAGAGCAGTCATTTGTAATTTGTGTTTAGTCTTTGAATCTTTTGTTTCTACTTCACACTGATGGAAGGGGTTTTGTGCCCAAAAGGTTGTCTACTGATTATATAAGCTGGTCAAATGAAAGATACCATCCCCATCAAATCTTGTCTTACATGTACACATACAGAGATGCTTGCATTCAATAACTTCCTTTCGGTTTCTGATTTCATTACCTAACTATGCTTACAAGTTCTTAACACCTCAAAGGTATCTTCTTGTTGTGGTTTAATCCCAGCTAGTAACTAAGCACCACACAGCTGCTTGCTCAGAATCGAAAAAAAAGTAAAATTTATGGGTAGAGATAAGAACAGTTTAATAATTGATATAAAATAATGCTACTACTACTAATAATTGTATAAAAAAAGAAGATAACAAAAAGAGAAATAAACCCCAAGAGTGCCAAGTGATGCACAATGCAGTTGCTCACCACTCGCTGATTGATTCCCAGCCAGTCCCCGAGAAGTAATCTGCCCCTCCTGGCTAATTCCTCTCAGTTTATATACTGAGCATGATGTCCTATGTTATAGAATATCCCTTTGGCTAGTTTGGGTCAGCTGTCCTGGCCATGCTCCCTCCCAGCTACTTGTGCGCCTGCTCACTTGCAGCCCGTGAGAAACTGAAAAACCCTTGATTTAGAATAAGCACATTTAGAATAATCTTTCAATTTCTATCTACATGCCTAACATGACTAACCCAATATTTCTATCTATGAAATCAGAGTGATTACACCTGCCATGTAAAACGAAAGCAGCAGTAATGTGGACTTTCAGGAGTTTTTGCCATGTCCCCTGTTTTGGAGCTTTGGGGAGAAGGTGGTTGGGAGGAGGCATGGGCTTGTCAGCAAAAGCAGTTATTGAATCAAACTGCTGGTGTACGTAAATTTGGAATACATTTTTTTGTGTCTCTGACATGCTACTTTCCTGCTGGTGTCATCTCTTGCAGTTTGTCAGTGAAAGACAATTGTCTCCTTGATCAGTGTTTGGGAAGCAGATAACTTGAAGCAGCGTGTTGTTGTAGTGGATAGTATGTGACTTTATTGATTTATGGATTTACCAGTCCCAGGAACTTGCATCTTGTATTAGTTCTTCCAGTAAAAGCTGAAAAAATAGGGAGGACAGAAAGCTGCAGGCAATGATGGACAGCTTGCTGACCACTTGTGGTCTCTGTATGGAGCTGCAATTAGGAAGGTATTGCTTTAGCCAAGTCTTGTTTCCAGTCAGGTTGTGAAGGTCCTGCACATCTTACTGTATGTGAAGGACCAGAGAAGATCCAGTTTTCCAAATACAAGGTCAGATACCCAGCCGGACTACCAGCAATCTATCTGCTGATTTCAGCCTCAGCCTCAAGTACATTCTGTTTCCTGTTCTCACTTTTCTAGAGATTATTGCCTGACTTCTAGAAACCTTTTGATACTATCTTAGAATTTTACAACCAATAATAGAATGGTTGTTCCTTAGTTTGCTTCCTTGTTTTTGGTGGTAGATACAATGGCTTGTTCACTGTTGAAACATTTTAGTCAATAGATTCATATTTTGTACTACATTGTCATGTCTCTACCCCTTTGGAAATTAATTCAAGATAACCTCAGCATCAAGCAATTTTAGGAAATATAGTTACAATTGTATTTGACTCTCATTTTATCACTAAATACTTTTTTTTCTGTTTCTAAACACATATGCCTATAAGGCAGAAATTTTTAGTAAAGGGAATATGAAAAATGAGAGAACAGTTACATAGGAATTAGAAGAAAGCAGAGAGGAAATGAGTGAAGCAAAAAGAACGCCTCTCAGCATGCTGATCAGCTTCACCCTTGCATGCTAACTTGTTCTTCAGTCTTTTGGTTATTTTTGGGTTTTATTTTGAGTTCTTTTCAGGCTTTGATTCTGTGGAGAGCAAATCTGGTGGCATTCTTTATTGTTTTCTTAACTCTAACTTTAGAACTTTAATTGTGATCTTATTTTTTGACTGCTGAACTGTGCAACCTTAGCATTTGTGGAGTATTTATATATTCTTGTCAAAGTGGGCCAGTATACGTTGATACATCATGATCAGCACTTCAACGTATACTTGCACTTCCCTGAGAGATAAAATGGGAGAGGAAAATGCAGTGTTTTAGTGTGTTACGAAACAATGATGCCTTGACCACTTTTGGTTAAGAATATAAAGCATTTTATAAGTGATATAATAACTTTAAAGTTATTAAGAATTATCTAAGTTAAATTGTTTTTTCTTATTAATTCTTAAAAAAACAAAGGCAAGTAAAAACAGTTTGTAATTTGAAATGCATATATTTGTATCATATGATGGAAGTGCACGGGATTTATATTTTTCTATTTGTCCACCAGATGGTGCTATAGCCACAAAAATAAATGCAGATTAAGACATTTTAGAAAAAAAAAAAAAAGGGTGGTTTTATTTTCATTACAGATCACCCTTACATATCCTAATCCTGGAAAAAATGACATATATGCTTACATTTTTGCATTGGGAATAGTCCCAGTGAATTGAATTAAGCAACTCGTTCTGCGTAAAGTTAAGCATGTTTATCAGCTTTCTTAGGATGGGGCTCTATTAATTATGCTTGCTATTTTCTTTATTTGCTATTCAGTTTTCTCCATTATGAAGAGAAAGAGGGAAAGACAGAAGGACAGGGACCATGGATTTCTATTTTTAAAGGAAATTTAGATTTTTTTTCAGGCTCCCAAAATGTAAAATATATCTTCTTGTTAATGAATATAATTTTACTTAAAATTCACGTAGTGTACATTTCTTCTTTAAATTAGTGACTTCAGCAACAAACAGGCATCAGTACAGAAGACAGTAAAACCTTTTCCTGCAGGGCAAAGTGATGCCATCAATCAGAACACTGTATCTAAAATGGTACCGCTTTAGAAAAGCTATTTAAACTCTAATTTGCTAGTTAGTATTTTTGAAATTAAGACATTTCCAAAATGTGCTGGCTCTGATTGTTTAAAAAAAATATAACAGTTCATTTTCTTTATGGCAGTGGAAATAAATAGAGCCTTTGTGTTTGCAAATGTAGAAAACAAATCACTTTTTTAATGTCTGGATTTTCCTGCCAGCTTGGAATTTGCTGCATGTGCATTTTATTTTGAATGCCTAAAGAGTGAAATCATTTGCCATCTCTCATGCAGATGGGGCAGATTGGCTGAGATGTCATTTGTAAAATGTGCACTTTCATCATTCAAGTTTGAAGGGAATCATTACAAACAGTGCTCCCTATAGACACTCAGGATTGGTGGAAGTGGAGAGCTGGAGACCGAGTGTCCAGGAATATAGCCTAGTATCGTAAGAGCCTCAACCATAACTTGGGTGCTTTGGAGTTTTCTTCTGTCTTGTTTATTTACGGTAGGAAATATAAAATTACCTCCGCCAACCAGAGAAACTTGAATTAGCTCTCTTGATAGCAGAGCTGACAGATAGTTTATATGCTTTTTTTTTTTTTTCTTTCATTTATAAGTATGGGGCCCTTTTGAAATATCCAAGCTGCTGACTGATGTAACAGCCAAGATTGATGCAGTTTTGTTTACTCATTTACAGAAGGAGTAAAATCTGATGTGAGTTAGAACCAGAGTAGCTATATTTTAATTTTTCTCCAGTGGTACAAAGTGCATACACTGGAATGTTGTGGTGGTTTCTCATAATGTTCAACAGCAGTTTGTGTGAGAGTGTTGAAGCATCCCCGGGACATGGTGGTGCATACCACAGTGACATGACAGATGTAAATAAAAAGCTAATTTGATTCTTGGCGTTTTTAATACTGTATGCTGAAAATGCTTTTATTATAGCTTCTAAATTTTGAAAGTGACCTGAAATTACCTTTTTAAAACCTAAAATGTTAGTGTTAGATTTTTAGCACAGGTAAGTAAATATTCTCAAAATGACATTTCTACCTCTCAGCTTATGGTATAGTAGTTAGAGTATTTGGAAAACAGGAAAGGTTTCTCAGCCTGACAGGGGGAGGATGGAGCCCCAGCTTAGACCTCCCCAGTCCTCAGCATCCCTGGTTCAGAGGCCCTGTGTTGCTTGTGACTTCTCAGCAGCTTCTGCCTTGCCTGATCACTCCCGCACTTTCCTCTGCTGTAAAGTCTTGTGGCTAAGTTTTTGTAGCTGGCCAGACCTTTACAATATCTGCCTTTCCATATAGCAAGATCCTGCTCTACATTTTGGCAGTACTGGACAGAGCACTTACCCAAATCCCTTTCTGTTGGACACTGAGGGAATGCAAAAGAGAAATGCGAAGGCAGCCGTGCATATCTGGCGGTCTTATGCAGGTGCCAACTTTGTATGGTGTTTACTTGGGCTCAGGCCTTCTGGTTTCTCTTTGCCATCCCAAATGCTTTATCATGTGTACTTTTTTGAATTCTGTTATCCTTTTCTACTAATTGATCTTATTTTTATACTGATGTGTATATGTATGAACATGTTTGTGTCTCTGCTTATTAGTCTATGTTTCTTTATCAATATTTTTTATCTGGCCAGTTTTGTTCCAGTTTAACAGATAGGTGAAGGTCACAACAATAATTGAACTTTAGTGAGTTCTGAAACTTTTTTTTAGCTAAGTAGGAAAAAGACCTATAACTTCACTGGCAGAGGGAAGGGTTGCAATATGAATTCCCATCTTACTAGAGATGGGAGAGAACCCTCATGCAGAAAGGAGTCTGTGAGGAATAACTGCTAGTAAATCATAGGATACTAATGAGTAAAAAAATCAAACTGCATTACTTCCAGTGCTTAAGAAGTAACTTATTGCTATATAATATAATTTAGGTTTTTATGGGATGGAAATTTGAGTCTGTAAATTGGGTGTATTTGATGTTTTTTGACGTTTCCTGAAAAATAGCTAGCATGTTTGATGCAAATGTAGCTGAAAACCCCTTCCCTTATTCACTGGTACTGTATAGCAAATGTGGACTCAACTATAAATTAAACATGACAGGATTTTTGTGGCAAGTTACCTGGTTTGTGCTGTGTGTTCATATGCAGATGTTTCCCTCTTGGGGCACACTATTTTTCTGTCTCCAATGAGCCTCATTTCCCTTGTTGTATGTGGTTGAGTTTATTTATCTCATTAGGAAAGCCTCAGGATCCATGGGGAAAGATTTGCCATTTCATGTGTATGTAGCACTGTTGCGATTGTTTTTTGTTAGCCTATAATCAAGTTTAATTTAAATATGGTTTCTAACTAGTGCTTTTTAAAATTTTTTTAATTGAGTGTTTCAAAAAAGGTTTCTTCCTTTTTGTATTTCTTCTGTGACTTAGTAAGAAATAAACAGGTGGTTTTACATGGTCTACGAAGGGTGTACTCACCTTCACAGCATTCCTTCCGAGAAGTGGCTTAGCATGGGTAAGCCCCCCCACCCCTCTGAAAAAGTATGTGACTTCCCTTTGGAATATATGCTTTTCTTACTCCATATCCTCTGAGACTACATGGGTGTCCTTTATACTTTCAGTGGAGATATGAATTGGCAGGACTTAAAAGGAGAATGAATCCATGGCAGAGAGTTCTTTTTCAGTGCTGCTGTCCTCCTGGCCATAAAACTGTACACTTTTTATTTGTGAATTATGTTTCCTCTCCCCCAGGATTGCCATATAATTTCTTTCTGCTTTTTTTTTTTTTTTTTTTTTTTTAACAGGACTGAAGCATTTAGCTGCTATGATTGTTTTCATTGCCCATTTGAATTTGAAGAGCTATTCTAAGTGATTTTCCTCTCTTATCCTCCATAGCTCCTGATTCTGTATAATTTGTCCTGAATGCAGATGCTCTCCCACAAAAAGGCAATTTTTCTAATGCAGTGGCAGTGAATGTCTTATAAAAAATGCTTTTGTATGGGCTTAGCAATTGTGGAGGTAGAAGGGAGACCTGTAGACTATTGCATATAGAATTAGTGTAATCTAGGCCAGGATAGGGAATTCTGAGCTGTTCATTATCGCTGTTCACTCACTTCCTTGCAGATGTATAAAATGTAAGTGCCGGTGGTTCCACTTGCAGTTTGTTGGGTTTTTTTCCCTTCTTGGGCCAAATATAAAAGAGAAATAAACACACTTAACTCCTGCTCATTTGTGAGGGACTGACTCAAACTGTCCTACTTGTTTTTTCATCCAGAGAGCCTCCAAATGACAATACGTATTAGATTTTGAGGCAGTTAAAGAGACGACAGGCAAATGTAGAACTTGATGTTTGCCTTAATCAGGACCATCATCAGTATCTTCTTGTACTTCTGTTTTTAATTTTGCACACCTCATATCTAGTAAGTCTGGTTTGCATAGCTTTTTGTGTTATGCTTTCTAAAAGTAGCACAAGCGGAACAAAACAGGTTCTGAGTTTACAGTCATCCCCTCCTTCTTGATCTTAGGAAATAAAGTTTCTTAGGAAACAGGAAATAAAGTTTTTAAGCCGTAGCACAGTATATGGAAACTGTTGTGAAATATGGCAGCCAGAGATGGCAGCATTCACCGTCTTAATGCAGCTTGACTTTTTTTTAAAGCTTCAGTAACTTGAGTGAATGAATGATGTCAGATTTTTAGCTTCCACTAAAAAAATAAAATGCAATTTAGAATTCATGCCCCTCATGGTTATGAAGAAGAGACATGAAACCTGATTGTAAGGGTTTAAAAATCTGAAAGGCAGAAGAAAAGAAGACGATGTCTATTGTATTTTAAAATACTGCTTTTAAAGCCATTCTTGTGAGTTTTTTAGCCTGCCTAATGATTGCTGAGTGCTTTGAGTTGGTAACATCTGTTGGCTTGTGTCCTGTCACAGCAGGTAAGTGAGTGGGAGTTGAAACTGCTGATCTTCCCGTATTCTGATCCTGAGAGAAAAGGAGAGGGAACATTTCAGTATGCGTCATCTGCTTTCGAGCTGTTTTCCCCACAACATACCCTCAGTGTACGCATGTCAGTGCTTTTCTTACAGTCTAGGTGCAGCACAAAATATTTTTTCCCAATTAAGCTTTATTTTGCTGAAGGGGTCTCTTCTGCTTCTGAAAATCCCAGATCTAATTTACCAAAGATAAAAATAGTCTTTTTGCTGTCACAGCTTCATGAAACTCTTGTGGCAAGGCATGATTTGGTTTAGATCTTAAAAGGTGAAGTCTGTGAGACTGGCTAAGGTGTTTCAGTGCATCCCAGAGTACTGGCTGTCTGAAGCAGAGTCCTAGGAAATAATCCTGGCAGAATTTCTGGCATGTGCAATAGCTGGGGTGCAATTTATACAATTAACTTCTTAAAGGAGTGCTGAGCCATATCCATACTGTTCTTTGGCCTGTTTGGCAGGTGAAGTCCCTAAGGGTGTGTGTGAGGATCTGCTGTAACCAGTCCAGCGCACCAGACCTGGAATTCTCCCAGACCTGCTTCAGGTGTTTAGTTCTGTGGTGGGTAGGGATCAGTCTTGGATGTGGTAACACTGGGCTCCAGGGGAATAATTCAGCATTGGTAAGGTCCATTGTTGCTGTTGTCTTTGTTGCAGGTGACTAAGATCCAGCTTAGGTTTCATCACTGCCTGGTGTGTCCAGAATTGCCATATCCTGGTGTGTCCAGAATTGCCATATCTAGGAGGTACAAAATGTCTAGCTCAGCTAGATTCGTTAATAGGACATGCATTTTTCTCCAGTATCCAGTGGAAAGCCACAAGTAGTCTAGTTAAATACCATATTGCCCAGGGCCTCAGCAGTAGCACCGGGCAATCTGTGCATCTGTGGTCAGATATGTAGGCTGTGCACACTATAGCCATGCACCTCATTTTACCTCAGAGACAGGGAGATTCCCTCTGTTCTGAACAAGGCAAACGGTCTGTCCCAGCGTGTGCAGAAGCCCTCTCACCCAGTGAGAGGGCATGAGAGGATGGCAATTGCAGCTGGCTGAAATTAGAGTGAAAAAAGAAAAGAACAGTGGTTCATTTCCCCACCACCCCCCACAATGGCATGAAATTCAGGGAACACAGTCATGTTTAAGTAGAGCAGGTTTTTTAGTGTAAAAATGATGTTGGTAGTCTTGTGGTATGAGGCAAGAAGTGAGCCCTTAGTCCTTCAGTGCTCCTCTGCTCTGCTGGGACATTAGAAAGGAGAGAGCAAGTTTATGAATAGGTCAGGCTTCTTCTCAGGGGCTGACGGAGTGTATAAAGGACAGCCCTTCTTGGTAGCAGTGTATGATAGTCAAAGTTCACAACCACATAATATCTTCAAATACTGTTTGAAACACTATCTGTGGTAGTTTACTGCAGCAGTCTGGAAAGCTTCAGCATCAGTTCAGGCTTACTGTACTCCTATGTCACGCTTGGGTTATGGCCTGAGATGGATTACTCACAGGAAGACAACAAACATAAACACTGACCACATTGTGACCTGACTGTTAAAGGCAATGAGAAACAAAAGCACCCTGTGGAATCATGGAGTCCAAGACAACACAGTTATTAAAAATCAAGAATTTGTAGCAGTGTAAGGCCCAGTTTACCCATACGCTCCTGGATGCTGTGTGAAACTCCCTTTCTTGCTTTACCTAGTAACTATCTCACCCTTCTGACCTAAAAGTGCCAGGTCTTCTCTCCCTCTGCTTCTTGGAGTGTGGGTGCTGAAAAGAGATAAGAATATTTGCAGGTGCCACCTCTTGTTTCCTCTCCTGTGTGTGGAGGCATTTGACAAGACTCCCTAGACTTGGTGCCAACGATGTGTGTTTTTGAAAGAACATCTAAAAAGCAGTTACAGCTTCAAATGTGATGCTAGATTGAGAAGCAGTCATCCACTTGATCAGTTCTGCTCTCTCCAGCAGGTAGATACATATTAAGACTGGATATCAAATTTACATTGTTTGATCCTGGGTTTGTCCATATCAGACTTACTGCTGTGACGACAACTTCTAACAGGTTGACTGCCTGAGTATTTACCTGCTTTTGCACCTTACTCTGCTTTCCTCTGAAGTTGGTGAACTTCAGAGTAAGTTAAGTTTAAGCTTTGGTAGAAGTGATACCTTCACAGAGGGGCATGTCCGTATGGGAGTGTGATTCAGGTGAAAGTCATCTGGAGGTGATGTGCTTTCCTAACGGTTACCTGCGAGTCCCTTGCTAGTGGAAAGAGGAAGAGCAGCTGGAAGCAGCTGTTTTTTCAAATGTCTCCTTCGATGTTGGTGACAGAGTGCTTATTTTATCTGGATGCATAATACTGTCATGCCTCCATGAAGCGTCTCCCTGCAGAGGCTAGGGATTATCCTGGCTGGACTGGTGACATGGTTTTGGCTACTGCTGCGGTCTGCTCTTGGAATGAGAAATGCAATGCAGTCGTCCTCTTGGGTGATATCTGAAGGGTCAGATCTGTGGGGTCTCCTGTTTCTTCCTCCTCCTGAAGGGTAGTAAGATTCCCTATGCAACCTGCATGCTATGTGGTGCTTTCATTCATCCCTGAAACATCGTCAACCCACAGAAGTTTTGCCTTTTATCTCTTTGCATCTCCCATACAAGAGCTATAGGTGTTTCTCTTTTTTTTTTTTTTTTTGACATTACTTTGGCATAGCTTTTAAATCTGTTACAATCTTGAGAAGTGAATCAGGCAGTTTTCTCAATTGTGTGCCAGTTTTTGGAGACTACAACGTGTCCATCTGTCTGAGAGACAGATCCCTAGTGCTGGAATCATGCAGTGCCTCAGGCTATTGTCTTCTAACTGTTAAATGGTATTGTGAGTTTCTTTTTGAGAAGTTGTGTATTTGTGTGTACCATAGGATGTGATGGACAGGTAGGAATGGAGACAACGTGTCAAAGTGAATACACACCCAGGTCCATTTTGTGGGGGAATTATTGTCAGACTTTAAATGCTAAAGCCATTGAGCAGGTGTAGAAAGGGGTCCAGAGAATACTAATGAAGGTACATTTATGGGACTGTTTAGGTTCCATTGAAATACCAGTAATTTAACTAGAACATTACATGGAGAGGATTCAGCCCTTTAGTCATACCAGCAAAAATGACATGGATCTCAAGGCAAAACTTTTCAACCTAAAATAGAAACAGGGAAAAGAACAGTAGGTGATTGGGTTAGTATTGCTCATATTTATAAGTTGCAGCTAGCAGCAGAGAAGTCCTCATGTAGATTTGTATTTTCTCTTAAAGAAAAGTTGTAAAGGCAAAGAAGTGTTTCCTGAAGTGTTTTGAAAGTTCATGCAGGAGATTTGTTCACCTACTGTGCAGGCTCTGTAATTTCTAGCTTTGTAATTTTATGCATCACATCATGATTAAACAGGCTAATGCAGACCTATGGATCAGCCCTATTTGTCTTTTCCTTTATTTCATTGACTGCACAGAGGGGGTATGTATTCTGGAAAGTTCAGATCAAAAAACTATTCTGTAGCCTAGCTCGAACCCAGCCCTCTGGTAAGCACTCTGTATTTTGCCACAGGTGGTGCACGCTGCTGATAGTGGGCTGGGCGGTTTGTAGTTCATAGCATCTTCTGTTACCTCTCTTAGAAGACCAATATGAGCATTATTCTGTTTTTGCAGTGTTGTGCAAAACAAACCAATGAATGTTGAGTCAATAAAATAACTCATGGTTTAACTGCTTTAATGCAAAAAAACCAATTTAAACCTATACGTTATTTTTCTTAAAGCACTTTAGTGGCGTCATCTTTTTGTGTTTTACTTAAAGTACCATTTGGATCCCCTTTATGTGAAATGCTTTATTTGAAGCTTTTTTCAGACTGTTAAATTAATAGATTAGTTTTAGTAGTGAGCCAGTTGGAGTTAATCAATTGAGAACAACTGTACAGAGGTTCTCTAAGCTAGGATGGATTTGAAGGGTTTAATTTTAATCATAGTCTGAGAGCTACAGCTGCTTCATGTTTGTTTAGTAATAGAGTTGATGAGCAGCTAATTTGAAAGGAAAGCTCAGGCACAGGTGTGAAATTCCTCACGAGTATAAGAGAACTGGCCCCAAATGTAGGAAGACAGTGCTGAACATATTGCTCTACAGCAAGCCAAAGAGGTGGTTGTTTTTTTTTTAATATTTCTAAACTAGCCCACTTGACATAAATCCCTTGACCCAAACATCCTTCACCTTTTTATCATACCACTGAAGTGATCATCCAGTATGTCAGAGACCAGGATTTGATAGCCTGCTCTGTCTGGTTTGAATCCATATCTCCTGGTTCTAGGATTTGAAGCCTAGAGACAACAGTGCTGAGTAGGGCTTTCATTTTTTCAATATGATGAGAGACATACTTTTTCCATTATAAGAACCTGAGTTGCTGCTGCTGCTAATTGATTTGGTTAAAAAATAAATGCCTGCTCTGTAAGAGCAGCTTCTGTGATTTGAAACAACATGTTTAGTTACTTTTCTAGCTGTGGGTTAACAAGGTGAATCATGGATTCCACAGTGCCTTCAAATTGTCCAGTACTAATAGAAGAGGAAAAAAATAATTGTTTTTTTTCTCCAGCTCTCTTGATATTTCTGGTTGTTATGGCTATTGTGCTGGCACAGAACTGATTTAATTTCACAGAATTTTTGTCATTTTACAAAAATGGAGAAACTGATTTTGCTGACATTTTAGTTTCACAATGCCTGCCTTTCTTAGAGAAAACCACTGTGTTGTGAAAGGCATTGGATGCAGTAGTAAGAATAACATCCTCTGCCTGGAAGGCATTGTGAGCCACCGGAATCAATCCAAGAACCTCATCACGTACAAGTAAACAATAAAATGAAACCCGTTTATCTGAACCAGCAGTACAAATGGAGTGCTCACTTAACCCTGTCAAAGCCAGCAGAGCTGCAGGAGAAACTTTTGGATTTCTTCCCTCCCAGTTTCTCTTGTATTCTGTATGATGCTAGGCTTGTGGGAAGGGAAGGAGTGTGCGCATGTGTGTATCTCTATGCACAGACACACATGTAGTTGAACATACAAACCATCTTCTGTTTCAAATAGAAATATCACAGCTTTATATTTAATTAAGGTTTAGAGACCTAATGCACCAACACACACACACAAAAGGTTGTTTTTCACATGATTTCTGACTACTAGTATAAAAATCAAAACACAGTCTTTGATGCTGTCTTAACACTGGCTGTATGACTTGCTTTACAATAAGAAAGACTAGATGGAGTCTGTGTATTTTTTAAAGAATACCTAAAAAGCAGCTATAGCTTCAAATGTGATGCTTGCTTGAGAAGCAGTCTAATCAGTTTTGATCAATTTGATCAGTTCTGATTTGATCAGAAGCAATTAGATCAGTTCTGCTCTCTCCAGCAGGTAGATACATATTAAGGCTGGATATCAAATTTACATTTTGTGTATTTACCTGCTTTTGCACCTTACTCTGCTTGCCTCTGTTGCTGAACTTGAGGGTAAATTAATTTTGTTAATTTGGATATGACTTGCAGTGACTGCGCTTTTACAAAGTCCCAAACATACTGATAGGTTTTTAGATACAGTGCAAGATGCTATTCACTATGCTGTAGGTAGAGTAGCTGTTTGGCTAGAGATTCAGGGGTCTGGGCATTTTTAAAGCTATGACTAATACTAGTAAACAATGTTAATAGAAGTGAGGTGTAGAGCATCTTTTATTGATGCTTGCATTCCAGGATGCTTTTGCTGCCTGATGGTACTGAAACAATAAGTCATTGTGTTAATTTAACTTACTTTCATTGAGTAAGAGGGCATTGTGGTCCTGGGCAAGCTGCCCTGGTTGTGTGGGTTTAACTCAAGGGGCTGGATCTCAAGAGATCCCTTCTGACCTAAACGCTTCTGTGACTCTTAAACAGGAAGTCAGAGAAAGTGACTATGGATTAAGTTACTATGGATCATTAGTAAATTAGTTTAAATTCAATGGAAGAATAATAGTGGGGTTTTCAATTTCAAACAGAAAATACTTAGTACGTTCTGCTATAGAATCATAGAATCATTTAGATTGGAAAAGACCCTTAAAATCATCAAGTCCATCTGTTAATCTGACACTGCCAAGTCCATCACTAAACCATGTCCCTAAGCACGACTTTTAAATACCTCCAGGGATGGGGACTCCACCACTTTCCCGGGCAGCCTGTTCCAGTGCTTGATAACCCTTTCAGTGAAAAATTTTTTCCTATTATCCAATGTAAACCTCCCCTGGTGCAACTTGAAACCATTTCCTCTCATCCTATCACTTGTTACTTGGGAGAAGAGACTGATACCCCCCTTGCTACATCCTTCTTTTGGGTAGTTGTAGTGAGCAATAAGGTGTCCCCTCAGCCTCCTTTTCTCCAGACTGAACAACCCCAGAGCTCAGGAACGTGATTATGGAGAACACTTGTAAATTGCTAGTTGTATTGGGAAAATTTATGCCAACTAAGAGGAGAAAAACTTAGACGTCTAGCTGGATGAATAAGCACCTTGGAGAGAATTAAGAAATTAAGGTGAAGAAGATGAAGACTTATATGGGTGAAGATAAAGGATACTGTAGGTCTAGCACCCCAGAACTAACTGCATGTTTTCTCAGTAAAAATAGTGACATTGAGGTGAGAAGGATAATGGACGGAGAACATGTAAATTGCAGTGCCTGTAAACAGGCTAGAAATTCAAGTGGTTAGTACAGTCAAGTGGGATTGGTGACATAATTTCCATCTCGGAATACTTGGAGCTGTTGCAGCTTCAGTAGCAAATATTTTAAACAAAGCAAAGAGGCGTTCAAGAGGCCAGCAGAGTTAAAAATGAAGAAGTATTTTGAGAAGCAGGCAAAAGTCATAATGAATACTGCAGGTCAATAAAACTGTTCACAATTGCCTTCAAGCCTACAGACATAAATGCAATTTAAAGACATGAATTAAAATGAAATTAAAATGCTACAGTGGTTTTTGAAGGGTAGATTGCACAAAATTAATGTTACTGCTTTCTTTGATTTGGTACTAGATTTTCTAAGTGAAGGTGATGTATCAGATCTCATCTATTTGGATTTCATTACAGAATCTGCTATACCAACAGCTAATAAATGATGGCTTAAATTAGAGAAGGGAGAGATTAACTTGAAAAGTGTTGCTAATGTAAAAAAGGAAAGAAAGAAAGAAAAGGAAAGGAAGGAAGGAAGAAAGAAAGAGATAAATTCCCAGCCTATCAATCAAATATATCCAGGAAAGATAGGAAAGGATGAATATCACTGTGGGGTTCCTGAAACACTATGTGTAGTTCTGGTCACTTGTAGTCATTAAAGAAAGAATGAAAATTGAACAAATGCAAAGAATTTCTATTAGCAAAATGGAGGAAATATAAGAAGAACGCAAGAGGCTTGGCTTGTGGCTTGTTTAGCTTAGCAAAATGAAGGCTGAAAGGGAGATTTTACAGTTTTCTATGAATATATCAGGTAGCAAGCAGAAAAAAAGAATTATGTAATGATGATAATGATGATAATAGGTGGTGACCAGGTGGACAGTGATAGATGTAAGTGGAAATTAGAAGAACAATTAGCTGCTTTTAGAATGGAGTTTGGCAAGTTTCTGAAAGGCATTCCTGGGTGGGAACCCCATGATATCAAGGCAATGAACTTAATAACCCTGGGTAAGTCTTTCTGCATGTGTGTTCACATATATGATTCTGATGAGAATTTTGACAGAGAAATATCTCATTTTGTTTTCCATATCAGTAGCAGAAGACAGGTGGGCTGTTGGGCATTTCAGGTTTGTTCTATCATTGTCACAGTTTAATCAGCAATATATAATTTTGATCTGGTAGCATCTACATGTATGATTTTTAATATGCTGTAACACTTGATGTTTTCAGAAAGCAAAATAGATATAGCAGAAGTTTAACTGTCCCAGCTCTAGTAGTTATTATTTAAAATGACATCTCTTACTGTGTAATAAATTTTGAATAGACAATGGTAAGATGAGATTTTCTAGTTTTGTTTCTTGGTTATAACCAAGTCATAAATGGGTCCTTTGTATTTAAGTTTGCCACCTGTTCCTAGTTTCTGTACTGACAATGAAGCTACAGTACCTGCACTTGGGAATGCTATGGTAGAAAAGAATTTGGCATAAATTGAAGCAGTCCCATTAACATCAAAGAAAACATGCTACATTAGAGTAGCTCTAGAAAAAGGTGTTAAAAAGGCAATATACCAGATTACTGAACATTATTAAAGAAGTAAGAAAATGAAATACTTTCCCTGTTTTTTATTTCTATAAACAATTTTTGGCCTTAATCAGTCTCCATTCTTTTCATTCCTGGCAAAAATTGTAGGTGATTTTTGTTTGTTTGTTTGTACACAGGAGGAGTTGTGATGAGCTATTTTGTGTAACATTGTCAGAAATTTCTTCACAATTTTTAGTCTCCTCGAGTCTGGGATTTTCTCTCTTTATGTTGCCATTACACTTGTGTGGCACTAAAACATACAGCAGTAGTAATAAAATTAAGGGCTTGAGTTCTCTTAATTTGAAAGCTATTGCTTTGCAAATGAAGTTCCATTCCCCTCCTGGTAACTTGTTTTGTAGATGGGGAACAGCTGAAAAGGTTGCAAAGATGCACACAAACTCAGTATGGAATATGTATTTTCCCAAACATATTGCAGATTGAGAGAAATTTTATTTTTGTCCTTTTGGTAATACGTGACTTGAAGACAGTTGGTATTGGAAGGCACTTAAAACTAATACAAGGCAAACAGTGAGGATTTCACACTGTCATTTGGATGAGATCAGTTTGGCAAGTCAGTTGTCAAACTTATGAGCCCTAACAGTTTGAAACACATGGCTTTGGTCTCTTATCTACTTTGAGTAAACTCTAGTTTAAAAATTGCTTTGCATGTGGCAGTACTAAGTATACAAACTCGGAGTTAAAGGGAATGGTTGGTATTCTCAGGAGGATTACCCCCAAAAGCTCTTCAAGCTCTGCTATTTTATGACACATCTGTTTTTTCAGTTGTAGGAATAAACTGAAATGTTTGGGCAACAGTTTACTTTTCAGAATGATTTGTGAACCTGAGCCATAAAGTCCCAGTATCATTTTTATCTTACAGGCTTTTCTTGTGCTTAACTACCAAACTGACAAAAATCACTGGTTACTTCTCTCTCTGATCTTCAGATGAAATAACTGAATACCTACATAGATGTATTAAGAGGCTTTTAACAGATGTTTTAAAACATTATTGTGCAGATTTTTTTCCCTTATCAAGTCAGTTTTCCCCAAGTTGAATGGTTGAGACAAAGGTATTTCCTTTGCTCTTCTATCAAGGTAGGTGGAAGTGATTAGAGCAAATTCTGTCATCAGTTCCTAGTATTCTACTTTTATCTTCAGTCCCTAATAGTTTGGTCGTGTCAGCACACACTCTGGGTCAGCCTTTGATCTCTTCAGGCAGCCGTAGGCCACCCATGTGCTCAGAGAGATGAGATGAGGTAGAAGGGTTTTTTCAGACTGACACAGCATTTCTAACTCTTACTGTGTCTGGTATTTTTCCTAACTTTCCAGCTTTCGGAATCGTTACAATCAACTTTTTTAAAAAAAAAAATATTAAAAATTGTGTTTTCTGGAAGTTGATCCCAAATGAATTCCATGTTTTGAGACTACTACTGGCTGTACCAGAGGACCACAGTCCTCTCTGACAGCTGGGACACACCTTTTCAAAGGTAGAGAATTTGCCATGTCTTCTATCTAAAACTGTAGCTCTCAGAGAAGAAAGGGTTTCTGTCATGCTCCAGGGGATTCCTGGGGGAAAAAAACCCAACACATATATATATATGCACATGTATATTTTATATCCTCTTTTCTTAGAATTTCTGTATTAACTCGAAATGACTTACTTAACAGGCTGCTCATTTGGGATTGTATTCTGAGACATCTAACATTCTCCTTGTGTTGTATGGGCAACCTAGCAAACAACCAATGAAGAAATTTATTTATGTAACTCCCATTTAAATGAAGGGAAGACAGGCACTCCTTTAGTTCAGATTTCCGCATGGAGAACGCAGTGACAAATACTGCTGCACTGAAGTTCCTTTCTGATATCACTCTTTTAGGAAGCCAGTTTAATAGGGGCTTTATCATTAGCTCGTATCAACTCATTATTGCTATATGTGTGTGTTGAATATGAAGTTTTGAGGCTACCCTGAAACATGGCTTAGACATTTGCTGAAGGTGAAGATTTTGTTAGAGGGGAAAGGGCTTTTTTGATGGAATTGAAATATCCAGGTGAAATAAGAGGTGCGTTAAGTACTAATTACTGCATACAATTGTTTCATACTTTTAAAAACGTATTCCAAAAATGATTGCAGGTAATTAGAAATGTCTGAAAAATACTAGTTTTAGAACTCTGATTTTAGTATGGAAAACTTAGCAGATCTGGGAACAGATTAGGCATTGACTTAAACTGATGATTGTAGAATGCACGTCACTGTTGCAGCAAGTGCAAGAAGTGAAGTTCACATGTCACCACTTGGGTTAGCAAAGGCATTAATGTGTGTGAAAAATTAGTAACTAAGGAACCTGATATTTGCTCCTTTTTGGTGCAAAGTTTGCAGTTTTGCCTAAAAGTTGTGGAAATACATGTTGTGAGATGTATCATAGAAATAATTTAAAAAAGGAACTTTCATAGTTTGGTGTAGTTCGTTTATCATATTAGATCCCAGTTATATATAGCCATGTGTGCATATACATGCACACACAAATTTCTACCATACGAGGTAAATGAAAATGATACCAGTGATGCTAATGCCATCAGATATTATTGGTACCCTCAGACAAGATAACTCATGACATACATACATGTTCCATTTTGGCAAATATTTCTGCAGTTGTCATTACTAGGCTGATGTACCTGATGACAGTTAGAAAAAGAGGTGAAACACTGTTTACCTTAATCTAAATGTGTTTATAATTTATTCCATGTTATTTAACCTTCTTCAGCTTAGTGATCTCCAAATGTAGGTGTGATTGTATTTGTGAAGAGAAATGCGTGTGAATTACTTACTGAGCTAATTTTGGAAATATGTCTGATATCTGCACTGGAGATTCAAAGTAAACAAGCATTATAGCTTTTTGGAGCATGTTAGGAGTATGCCAGAATTGATTAAAACAGTTATGCAGAAGGAGCAGAAATAGTAAGGAGGCCAAGCCAGAAGAATTGTAATTTGTTCAATTGCTTTGAAAGTTCAGTGTGCGTATTATAAAAAGAATATTTGTGAGTTCTTGGGCAATTCTCAACTTATCTATATGGTTTTACAGTTGACTTGCCAGCAGAGATATCTTGCAGCTACTCAGCAGTATACTAGTGGGTTTTGTCACTCCAAGGAAAGGGCTCGGCACTGTGCTACTTCATCTGTAGAAGAAACAAGAAAGAAGCTTAGGTGGAAACTGACTTAAGTCTTCAAATTTATAATTTGAATAACTTCACTGATAAAATCAAACCTTTTAAAGTGGTTTTAATCAAAACACTGTATTTCACTTAGCCTGAAAAAATTATCTTTTGGATTTTCAGTTGAATAAATTTTTGCATTTAAAAAAAAATCCATTGAGATTCAGGAATGATGATAAAGCTGACATCCTCAAAACCTTGAGAGAATAGGAAAGCCATTTCACACTGTGTTTCTAGTAACTGAATAGTTGTTTTCACTTTTAAGAAGAGAAAATGTAGTTCTTCTAGTGTTGCTAGCAAAAACTTTAAGCTGTTGGGAAAGGCGCATAGCTCCTCTTTTGTTAGGAGGCAACTTGTGGAACTTAACAGGAAAATGATGGGAGTTTGCCTCCTAATTACACTGGGAGGTGGGAAGGCTTGAACAAAGCTTCTAATTTCAGAACAGAAGTTCCTTCAGTTTTGGAGGTAAGAAGATAAATTGAGAGTTTGGATATAGTAACTGAGAGTAGTTAATGACAAATAGGATGCTGTACACACTGCAGAGAAACATGTAGACACAAGAACAGTTAAAGATAGGGATTACTGTTATGAATAGATTAACCAGGACATTAAAGTTGGAAAGAAATGTAGCTAGAAGTGATGAAATTTGGAAAAGGAAGCTACTGCAGCTGAGAAGTGTAAAAACAGGGTACGATTTGTGAAGACTGTGCTTTGGTCTCATGCAAGATCAACTAGAAATACAGATGTGCCTTACAGCTGTACATAGTCACATGATGATTCCTGAGCAGGAGTCCTGGACTAGACAAGGTGCATTATGTGCATTTATTGCAAATTTTTCCTTCAATGGCCACTAAATCTTGAATATAAATTGAGAGAAATTCATTATGTTGGAATATTGCTGAAAGCAATTCATGACAAGAAAATAAAATGTTAGAAAAGAATGGAAAGGAAGCTTGTGCAAAAGACTTGTCTTTGAATTTGCATTTACAGTAAAAATCCTTTAGCTCAGTATTCTGCAGCTGACTACTCCAGCTTTACTTTTCTATTAACCTACAGGCAGCTTCTGTCAGAAAATTAAATGAGGAAGAATGAGTGTTTAGAAAAAAATCAATTTCAAAGATTGAATGTTTGTACTCATCAGAAGTTAAATAAATAGACCATCCATTTCTAAGTCAGTCTTCTGGGGACTTGCATTTAGGTAAACATTAGTTACAGGTTATTGTTATTAATAGTTGAAAGTCAACACTGTACAATGTGCTTTAGCAACAAGGACAAAAAAGTTTTTTGAAATGCTTACTGTGTAGTTAGACAGTATAGAGTGAGAAGATGAATGAGTTACACTGAGCAGCATTGTAAATGAAATTGAGCGGATATTGCTTTAGAATTTTATGATTTACTTTAGATTTTTATGTCTTTTTTAGTGTTGGTGGCTTTCATTTGTCTGCTGCTTCAATCTTAACTTTCTTCTGTTCTAGAGTGTTATAAGGTGCAGAAAAGAGGGCAGGTGTTTATGTGAGCTTGTGAAAGATAAATATAAAGGAAGAGGTTTTATTTGTTGGGATTTTTGTTCATAACTTTCATCTGGTTGCAGCCCACTTTGTCAAATATACATAAATTTGCTACACTTCAGCATTCCTGCACCAATTTCAGCAAATCTGTTATAGGAGGCAATTTAAACAAATGGAGACAAGCAAACTACAGTAAACATGATATAGATTCAGCTTCTCTTCCAAGTTCCTGATTTACTACCAGTACCAGCAGATACTTAGGTGATAAAGGGAGGAAGGTTCAGTCTTTAATAAAAGTGATCCAGGACTCTGGTTGGAAGGAGATTTCCTTTAAAGATTAAATATTTCAGTTCAGAGCTAATTCTTGCAATGAATCTGGGAAATTGTCAATGTTGATTTCTGTTTGATAAGGATTTCTCTTTTGGCAATGAATCATCCTCAGAACAACCTTCTTCTAGTGCTGTAGCTATCCTTGGGAGTACAGTTAGAGCTTCAAAAATAAACAAATGTGGAATTTCTAAATCTTTGGTTACTTAAACACTGACACTTTATTTTCTGTCAGGGATTTGGACAGTCCCATAGCATATGTAACAGAGCATCCCTGTCAGAGTTAAACATTGCCAACATTTGGTCATGCTGGCAATCCCAGCTGTGTGCTTTCAAAATGGAGCACACTGTGGGCCAAATCCTGATTGCTTTGTTTGACTGTCAGCTCTGGGCCAACAGACAGGAATTGATAAAAGACTTTTTAGAGTTGAACACATGAACTGCTGCATCTGGATCACCAAGCTACAATTCTGCTACTGGGCCTGTATCAGCTCGTCTTTGGATATGACTGATGTGAATCAGGCACAAAAAGGCCTGGAAAACACACTCTCAGCACTCATTCAGTAACAAGTATTCTAAACTGTTTGAGTAATACAAACAAGATTTTGTCCGTTGTTTACTTTTGTAGAACATCTTGAGTTAATTGATGATAAATCTCCCAAGGGTACATAATTAAACCATGTGAGGAAGCTGCCTAGGCTATGCAATAGGCCACAAGAGAGCTGTGGACTATGTGCTTCCCCAACTGAGTGTCTCTGAAAACAAACAAGAAAAATGTAAGTGTAGGCACACAGACAAGCTGTTACGATTGTAGCTTGAAGCTTGTGTAAGGCAACTTTATTTTGTCACTAGGAGATCAGCTGTATAGCATGGATCTTGGGATATGACTGCGTTAATAATGGACAGATACTGTGTAGCTGCTGTTGCCCACTTTAAGTTTGCATACTGTTGTGGTAATTAGAGCATGAGCAGTACCTATATAAAGGGTAATAGTATGGATCATAGCCTGATAACAACTAGCTCTGTGGAGGCCTTCTCCCCTTTATTCCAATTGTTCCACACCTCTTTTTGGTACATTGAAGAATTTCTGTTATTTAAGCTTTGTACAAAGTAGACTGAGCTTCATCCCCTGTGATCAGAGAAAGGCTATTCAGTCTATCCAAATCTCTCAAAGATCACTTAAAAAGCAGCACTTGCGAAACCAAGCTAAAGCAGTGATTGCTTCTGATTTATTCATTTTCACAGCAGCCTACTGCTACACCCCGTTATTTTTTTCTTAGTCATAATTTGCTATTTGACTCAGGAAGCAAACGAAAGACAAGTTCTTTCATTTAGCTTGAAGCACTGCTTTTACATGTATAGTGCAGCAATGTGCATGAGCCTGTAAGGTGCATGCATATATTCTCATCTTGTAAGTTTGTACAGGGGATGGTTTAATGCAAACTCTTTACCACTTTAAGATTGCACAAGAGAAACATGGAGGGGGAGACAGTTTAATTTAATTATTTATGTAAGGTCCTTTTCCTGGCGTAGCTCCTTTACAAACTGTGTTTGACTTAGAAAAGTAAAAGCTGCAGAGGTAGCTCAATGGAAAAGGGGGAAAAGCAGGATAAGATCTGCTCCTTGAATAGAGTAGACTAGAATAGTTCAGTTGGAAGGGACCTAAAATGATCATCTAATCCAACTGCCTGACCGCTTCAGGGCTGACCAAAAGTTAAAGCATATTATTAAAGGCATTGTCTAAATGAGTCTTAAACGCTAACAGGCTAGGGCATCGACTACCTCTCTAGGGAGCCTGTTCCAGTAATTGACACCCTCTCAGTAAAGAAGTGTTTCCCAACATACGAAGATGTTCCTTCCTCACATTTGGAGATATGTTTCCAATATGAAGATACAGGGAGACAATGACTGGATACCCAGTGCTTCCACTGGGTGTTTTTATAGAAGTGGAAATTGTCAGGGAAGCTGGTGTGGCTGCTGCTTCCAACTGGAGCCCTTAGAGAGCTTTTTATTCTGTGAACACTTGAATAATAGCTAGAGTTTAAATGAGCATAAGTTAGCGTGTGGAGAGGAGGTGAAGCAGTCGCTATAATCATATTTATCACACTGAAAACATGTCCAAGTACTTCTTCAAGAAGTAAGAACACTCTGCAACACCAAAATCCTGCACTTGTGTTCGCCTAAACAGCTTTGTTTTGTTTTTCTGTTTCTGTGTTGTTGTTTTTTTTTTCCTGTGAAAATTTGGTTCAAACAAATTCTCAATTTAAAAAAAGATTGGAAAGGAGATCTGTTCATATAATCCCTAAGCATTTTTGCTGGAAAGCTTCTGGGAAGAAAGTGCGTTGAGGTTAGTATTAACATAGGAGAGGATAGGTGGTTCTAGTACTCCAATAGTAAAAACGCAAGATGGAGAAGGTTCTGAGTAATAATGTGTGTGTGAGTATTGCACATACCATATCAGCACATACAATTACACTTAATAATTACCCAAATATTTTCCTATTAACACTTGTTAAAAAATTACACTGCTGTAGGGATATTTGTACTTATAGCATAGCATGTATCAACATTCACATGTAGAAACGACTTGTATATGTGTGACTCTCTGTTGCGATGTGTTTTATATAGTTGTGAGGCACTGTTGCGTTCCCAAGTATGAGTACTGTCTTACAGGAATAAGAGCTTTCTCAGCCATGCATGTTCTGTTTTAGTAGGGTGGTGATGTGTGTGAAATAGGCCATACCATGGCAATGAAGCTTGTTTCCTTAATTTGTACAAGTCCTTAAGTGTTCAGCCCTGCTTGTGCTAGCTATATTACATTCTTTTACATTTCCCCTGGATTAGGAATGTTTTTCATATTAATGCATATTTCGACTTTTTTGTGTGTGTGTGTGTGTCAAATACAACATCACTAGACTTTCTGAATCTACATGAATAGCTGAGGCTTGAAAACTGAAAGCATTGGAAATGGAGATCACCTGTTTATGTACAGGTCTAATATGAGGGAAAGCTGCTTAAATGTCACAGTGGCTTTGTAATTTTGACCATAATTTAAAGCTTCATTCTTTTTAACATTGAGAAAGCTGTTCAGTTCCAAAGGGGCCTCCTATTTAGCTGTGCTGTACAGAAACTTATGTAATTGTTTCTGAGATACTTTTTTTTTTTTCTGTAATGATAGATGATGAAATCCATTTTAGTTTGCTCTATAGATGGCACATATCAGAAAGATAATGAGAATGTACTCAGTGAGCAATGTGTGTTATAAGTAGAGAAATCTGGTGGTAAAGTGCAGTGATGTAGTAAATTAGATAAAAATATAACACAGGATCTGCTTTCAATAGAGGATATTGGGATATTGCAAAAGGAAAAAAAAATCCAAAAAGAACTTCTCTTTCCCTGTAGTATTCCTAGTTTTCAAAGCAATTTTTACCCTTGGTTTCTTAGCTCCTCCCTGACTGATTTGTATTGTGTCCCATGCTTTGTTACTCTTCGCACCCGTTTCCTACTCCTTTATGGGTGCATAAGGACTGACAATATACAAGAGGGTGAATAACAGTACCAATGCAGCAGCAACCTGCAGGACGAAAAAAAACCAGACGTGAATTGTGAGCAAGCTCAGCTTTTTCTTGTTCACTTCCCTGTTCTGAATCTTCAGTCCGTCTAAACAAGGATAGAGGCAGTATTCCTCTTACATTCAACAATTCAGTATTCATCATTATTTTTGCTTTATAGTCAGTTTTTTTTATGTGGTGAATATACCAGCAATCACACAGCTTCACAAGCCCCTCTGATCTTTAAAAGTGGCAGGGTAATGCCACTATGAATCAAAGCAATCTGTCTTTTAACTGCAGAGTTTAGTTTCATATGTCAGGGACACTTAAACACTTCTCTTTACTGTTTTTCTCTTCCTCAGAACAATGCAAACATCTAGATTTCTCATCTATGGTACTTTAAACAAGTCCAAAGCTGTTAACTGACAACCCTTGTTGACAAGACCAATTACTCCCACTGTTACTATCTCTCCTTGTTTTCCTTTGGCAAAAGATAATTTCAGTGGGGAAAGGCATTTATCTCTCCTCTCCTCTCCCTCTCCCTCTCCCTCTCCCTCTCCCTCTCCCTCTCCCTCTCCCTCTCCCTCTCCCTCTCCCTCTCCCTCTCCCTCTCCCTCTCCCTCTCCCTCTCCCTCTCCCTCTTCTCCCCTTTTCCTTTTTGCAGCACTTTTCCTTATCCCCTGCTTTTCTCCTCTGTTTTCTCAAACCACAGATAGGTCTGGGAGTAGAAGTAGAATGGGATGTTTGTATTTCTGTTGACGTTTACGGCTTGGATTTGGATGGGAGCTGATAGAAATGGGCTCAGTGCAATTTTTGGTAACAGATTCAGTAGCTGGTATGCAGAGATTATCCTACACCATGTGCCTGGACAGATGGGCTATAACTTTCTCTACGATGATGCTAATTTGTTGGGAATTGGGGACAAGTTTATTTATGAAATCACCTGTATAGATAAAACGCAAATGCCAAAGTAGATTCTAAGACTGAAATAGAGATAGTGAAGAAAGTTTCAGGTTTAGGTTAATCTTTCATTCTGTGTGTTGATATGTATGCTTATATGTACAAGATTCTTGTCATTGTACTTTTGATAACTGTGGTTAATCTTATTCCTCAGCAAGTATTTTGAGGTATTACCAGCAGCTATGAGTTCCTGCTTGCTTTCTTCCCTGACAAGTATCAGAGCAACATAAACCAGAAAGCAGTAGCTGCTTTTGGCATTAGATCTGTATTGTAGGCAGCTCATCCAGTAATGCCAGAAAATGATTTAAGGATGTTTAGGAGCTCAGTATCTAATTTCACTCCGAGTGGTCCCATGTCAACACTGTACCGGTGTAGATCCATAAGCAGAGGCAGAGATGACAAACAGATGTTTGGTGAGGAAAATAACAGCTCAACCCAATGAAATAAAACCACAGGAGCGTAAGTAGCATAGTGTCACTGTGAACCATCTTTTCACCTTTGCCCTGGATTGGTGTGTTTGGTTCCAGTTAGCATGTTGCTCAGCACAGTTGGATGTTTTAGCTCAGTGCGAGATGATGAGGCTATCAAAGGTCTGGCTGTCTACTCCCACTGCTTCAGTAGCATTCCTTTGTAGTTTGCTCAGCATCTGTTGTGTGCACTGTATCTAATTGCAGGTTCTCCTGCTTCTTCCTCCTCCTTCTCCCATGGATAAATATTGATGCTTGGTATTGTAGCATTCTCAGGGAGACAGAGAAAAACTTTTCTCATGCAGAGATAAGTCGGCTTCACTTGCATTTCTTCACTGTTTTACAGTCTAATTCCAGCTGCAGTAAGAAGCTATGTGTCATCTTGGAGCTCAGAGTCTCTAAACCCCTTGCCATCAATGCAGTCTTTAAGAAACAGCAATTTGAAATGAGAGAACACGTCTGCCTTCTCAGTTGTGATGAAAATAACTTTACAATATTAATTGTACTGGCAAATAGTTCCATACAGGATGCAGAAAATAATAATAAGATATACACATTAAGTTGCAGGAAAGACTAGTTTCTCTGGGTTAGGTGTTATGACATCTGCACTCTAAAATGCTCTCTGAGATGGGTTTTGAAATGCTTTGGTCATTTTTTTAAGGCAGATGACAATTTTCTTTTCCATGGGAGAGACTACTTCATTGTGCTTGTTTTTTCTGTTCTGTGGTGATGGGCACACACAAATCTGTACTTTTGGCCCTTTGGCCTCTACATAATGAAAGATAGATTATATATATGTAAGGAACATAATATAACAAATGGTGGATTTATTAGGTAGCTTTCTACAACAATGTCTTTTAAATTTCCAAACAAAGGAAACAGCAGAATGATGTAGAAACACTCCGCTCCCCTCACCTACAGCAAGCTTTATTCTCCACAGCATGCTAGGAGGAGCTTTGAAGTCCTGGGAAAGATTATCATGCCAACAGCAGAAAGAGAATGGTATTAACCTCCTGCAGAGATGTAATTCTTTAGGTACTAATGAACTGCTTTTGTATTATAATGCAAGTAACATACAGAAGGTCTGTCCTTTTGTAAGATCTATTTTAAGGTCTTCAACCATTATAGTCAGATAAAACCTATTATGAACAATCTTCTGTATGTATTGAAAAATAAGCCTCTCTCTACAAAAATTACTTATTAATAAACACATGCTATGTAGTTGCCTTTCCAATATTTTGTGAAAATTTGAAACATTAGAAGCTGATGGAGTAGAGTGGAGGGTCTAGTGCCCGTAGTGGAAACAACAGATGAAAGAACTTGCTTTTTGAGCAAGAGGCAATTGGAGATTCCATGTACATTAATTTTGGACTTGGCCTGGCAAGCCATGCTGTAACTGGAGTGATGTCTCAGTGAGACTACTTGCTAATTCACTGACCCATATCCTGTTCATCAGACATGATGCTTAAATGATTTTCTAGATGAGGATTTTTAATGAGTTCCTGGGAGCTTGGCATTATTAGCAAAAGAAGAGTAAGTACTGCTGATTGTTGACACAGTTGTAGTTGTAATATCTAATTAATACTTTAAAAATGCTTTGGTCTTGGATTTGCCTCATGTCAAAAAAATAGCTAGCCAGGCAAAATACTGTTCATGTCTGATAGCAAGTGTGAAAAAAGCAGAAAGGCCAGACAAATGCTATCTGAACCTTCCAATGGTTTATATGCAATTTAGTAGTTGCAAGGTTTCTTCTGTAAACAAAAATGCTGAGATAAGTAAAATATAGTAACATTTAAATACAACAAGATCTAAAAATGTGTGGAAATGCATATCATAAGGCTGTTAATATACATAATACTCTCCAGCAAAATGCACAGGGGAGTTACAGGTACAAGGATGGGGACATGATTCAAGGGTGTAAGCAGAAGATTAAGACAAAGGATCTTCTGGGAATTAATGTGTATTCTGAAATTGAGCCCCTTTGTGTTCCAGGCAAAAGTAGTGATTTTTCTATCATAAAACTCTCCAGAATACAGACCTTACTGAACAGGTACATGGAAGCAGATTCTGTTCTTTATAGAACGTCTGGAACAAAAATGTTTTATGGGAACCATAAGAATGGATGCTTCTTGCATGAGCTTTTTGCCCCTTCTGCATTTGACTCTTTTTTTTTTTTTTTCTTTTTTTCCCTGTGTGGGTATCCCCTGTACCTATTTTCTTCATTCCTTCTTTGCAATTCCACCATCTTTGATCTTGGTTGTCATTTTCCAGGGAAGGGTCTACTTCTGTCCCTTCCTCTGCCTTGCACCGTTCTTAGTACTAATAATACAGAGGGTTTTGGCAGATGTATATTGGAACTGGTAGTGTGTAAGGTAGTAAGCTCACACCTCGCTCTCTTTACCACCTTAGATAGATTGTGCTCTACATACAATATCTCTCTAATAGAGATATTGTAGAGAGAATACAATGGCAGATGACTTGTATGTATTCTTCACTACCTACTCAGTCTTTCGCTATGTATGTGTGTACAAACATTGGGTAATAGAAACTATGAGACAAAGCTTTGCTTCTCTCAATACTGAGAGACAATGACTAGCAGAGAATTAATTAAATCTGGTGAAGGCTGTGATAATTACCACTGACTCTTTTTAAAACAATAACTAAAAGCTTCATGCTCACATGGCTAGGAATTGGGCTCTGTTGCATGCGTATCAATACTATTATTATTATGGTCTGTTATCTCAAACACCGCTAAGGATGTGCTAAGTAAAGAAATAAACTAATTTAGGAAATATGAATTTCGGTGCTTTAAGAGTGTTGTTAATGCTGCATAAAGCTTGTAGTAATGCAGTACATTTGTACACAAATTTGGGGTGCATAAGATCTAGCAGATCTTTTCCTACTTTTGAGGAACATGTTCAGGTACCACAGCGGTGATGCACGTTAGTATATAACGTAGACAAAAAATATCTTTAGTTAAATTTTAAAAGATACTGTACTTTTAAAGACAACAAAGATCTGTTGCACTCACTCACTACAAATGAATGATCTTCATCACTGATACTGAAAGAATGAAGTGTTTGGGGTGATTGTTTCTCTTTCTCCTGTGGTAGTTTGCAGTCGGTCTGTAAAAGTGCTTCTCTCTCCAAAAAGAGTCATTAAGGTTGTAAACTAACCTGTGAGAGAAGCTGAAAACGATACTTTTTTCCATGATTTCCATGTTGTGAATACTTCTAACCTCAACTTTCGTAGACATTTCTCAGTTTCCATCTGGACCTGCACAGCTGTATAAATTAGTATAACTTGATTTAATTGAGCTATGTATGCTAACAGGGCTTTCCACCAGCATCATATGTACCTCTGTACAGTATGTTATTGTCACAGGTGTACTAAAAATGACAGGAACCTGATGGAATCACATCAATCAAATCTGACATTAATACTCTATTTTTAGAAGTACATAAGCATGTGATTTTGCAAACTAGAATGCTCATTCCTGTGTTAACCTAACCAGTACTGCCACAGGAATACTGTCATGATTTAATGCCAGTATATGTGACCCTGTGCTAAGCCAGAGGGACATACATACACCCAATGCCCACTGGTAGTTGCTGTGCTCTGTAATTCAACTCTAATTCAGTAATGTTTAAAAAACAACTAAATAGTTACCACATGGTGGAAAATTAGCAATAGGGGACTCAAATTTTTGTGCAGTATTAAATCTGCACATGGAAAAAGTTAAATATCGTCCTCAATGCTATCCATGTGTTTAGTCACATTGAATGAAATGCTTATAAAGCATGACATTATTTAATTTTTATAAGGTTTCCCACATCCAGTTAAATTTATTGCAGTTGCTTTGAAAAGCTTTGTGCAGGTGTCTTTTGAGCTGAGCTCACTCAAGTCAGAACATCACACACACTATGTACAGTTAGTCACTGGATACATAGTATGGTATTTAAGTAATCCCATAGTAAATTGGTTTTTAGTAATCCAATAGTTTGGTGGGATTGTGTGTATATAATTCATATGCAGAAATATTGAAATACAATCTTTTAAAAAGTGTGACATGAGACTTTGCCATGGTGAAGAGTCTTTTGACATTGTGCAAGGGGGTCTGTGGTTCTCTGTAGGAGTCGTATCATTACCTTATTTCTTTTCTCATCTCGTAGTGCAGGGAAATAACTTCTGGTATACCAACATCTGCACAGGAAGGATACAGACATTTGCTGATCTGGGTTCAGCTCTATACTGTTAAGTGCTGGTATCGATACCTCAGGAATATTCATATTGGGAGTTAAGAAGGAATCACGTTTTCTCTGTTGGTTTTGAGAAAGTATTTGAACTTTCCTTTTCTCTCAGTTAAAACTATTTGGTAAATTGAAGTAGCATAGTAAACTGCTGAGTATCCAGTGCTGGGATGGCGTGTTAATCTGAATCTTGAATTCAGTTTGTCATTCCTTGCATGTGATATACATGACTTCCTTAAGTTAGAATTAAAGTAAGATTCCAGACTTTTCCTGTCACTATGTGATTCATCGTCACATAAAATACAATTATCTATCCTGTATTCCTGGTACATAGGTGATATTTGGGAACTTCTTCCTGATTTTCAGGGACTGTATGCCTATATGAGAGGGTAGTTTAAATTATTTTGTTCACAAACAGTTTGGATTTGTTCCCAAACATGAGCCTGTGTGAACCTCATGAGATTCAACAAGGCCAAGTGCAAGGTCATACACCTGGGTCAGGGCAGTCCTAGGTACCAATACAAGCTGGGAGATGATATGATTGAGAGCAGCCCTGTGGAGAAGGACTTGGGAGTACTGATGGATGAAAAGCTGGACATGAGACAATGAAGTGCACTTCCAGCCCAGAAGGCCAACTGTATCCTGGGCTGCATCGAAAGAACTGTGACCAGCAGGTCGAGGGAGGTGATTCTACTGCTCTACTCCACTCTGGTAAGACCTCACTTTGAGTATTGTGTCTAGCTCTGGAGCCCTCAACACAAGAAGGATGTGGAACTGTTGGAATGGGTCCAGAGGAGGGCAACAAAAATGATCTGAGGGCTGGAGCACCTCTCCTATGAAGACAGGCTGAGAGAGCTGGAGTTGTTCAACCTGGAGAAGAGAAGGCTGTGGGGAGACCTCACTGCGGCCTTTCAATACCTGAAGGGGGCCTAGAAAAGATGCGGTCAATCTTTTTAGCAAGACCTGTAGTGACATGACAAGGAGTAATGGTTTTAAACTAAGGGAGAGTAGATTTAGATTGCATATAAGGAGAAAATTTTTTATGATGAGGGTGTGAAGAGCTGGCACAGGTTGCCCAGAGAGGTTGTGGAGGCCTGGAAACATTCAAGATTAGTTTGTGTGGGGCTCTGAGCAACCTTGTCTACTTAAAGATGTCCCTGCTCACTGCAGGGAGGTTAGACTAGATGACCTCTAAAAGTCCCTTCCAACCCAAAGCATTCTATGATTCTATGATTAAGTAAGGAAGCCTCAAAATCAGTTCCACTGGGATTCATATCTGTGACACTCTTTATCTCCCTCTGAGCAAAAATAAGTAATGGTACCTGCTAAAGCTGATTCTGAAGGTTATTTGCCCCTCTACAGCTGAATCCATGGGAGGACACTATGTAAAACTGTCCATAAGGAGGGAAGTGAGGTTCTTCTCTAGCTGCTGGCTGACCAAACTTGCCTGTCTGCTGTTTAGTTCATACTCAATATTCCAAGCTAGGCTTTTGGTGAGGAAGAGGGGAAAAAAGCACCTTGAGATAACAGTTTGAAGGCAAGTGAGAGTCAGAACTGACTATGTGAAAGAATCTTATGCTTCTCTCAGTCAATGTATTTTGCCCCTAACTACTGTAATGCTGTTTTTCATGAGAATGTCTAGCCTGGTTAAGTCAGAAGTCCCATGGCATCTATTGGCATCTTGTTAGAATTCTCTGCTTTGTTTGTGATAGTGAGGGCAGACAATATGTTGGCAAGGAATGGTATGGCTATTTAAATAGATTAATGTATGGCAGACTAGGTGTGAGTTTGCAGCATATCTTTTGTATCATGACAAGTGTCTATATACCTTTCTTAGATACCAGAAGTGAATGTAAATTGCTTATAATTGGAGCACAGGCAAGTTATTTTACATTTGCTATAGGGAGCAAATACTTTCTCCTGGGGCAATTAGTGCATAATAGCTGATGAGATCCCAATTCATGCTCTAGCTGACATTTCAGTAATTTGTTTATTTATTCATCCCCTGAACCCTGACCCATCCCCTAGTCTCATCTTTGCCCATGGATGTTAGAGCTTGATCAGTCTTTCCATTGACACCAGCATGCTTTGGATCAGGATTTTTTTTTACCCTTTTATCTGTGTTAGTTTGAGCCCTTGTTGCTCTGAAAATTAAGTCTGATGATCACTGTCCATCAGGTTTTAGTAGCTCTATATCTTTGTAGATATTCAGCTGCTTGTAGTAACTGGTTTAATTTTTTTCTAATGCTTTCTTGAGTATTTACTTGTAATTGTTTTTCTCTTACATCTAAAATCTTGGAAATCCTAGTATTAAAAAAAAATTCTATGTTGGCTAAAAGTCATTAAAAACAATGAAAACAGATTTTTGTGGTTGTCTGTGTATTGAGGAAGAAAATCCGTAGTCTCAGAGGTACAGTTCAATGTACTGCATTATGATCAATATCCCTTGCTACTCTTGTAGTGATAATATCTTCTTCCCAGGAACTGCTTTTGGCTAGGAGTGTTTAACCATATATCAACTTCAGGCAGGTGGCAGGTGATCAAAGCCTTGAAAAGCTGCTAAATGTAACTACCTGAGTGTCAGTGGTTTGGATTTTTTTTTTTCCCCAAACCACGGCACTTTTTTATTCTGTGTTTCTTTAATGTAAATATAGAGCCAGAGCAGGAATTGTCAGAAAGCTGCACAGTGCAGTGACTGCACTTTTGAAGCTGGTTCTAAGATTTTTGTATTGCGTCTTGAAAGTCAAGCAACCAGAGATGACTTCACAAGCTAGGCTATGACAGCTGTTCTTCACAAGTAGTATTTCTGCACTGTACTGACCTTTTCACTCATTGTAGGCACACATAAATGAGGAGGTTATTTGCAGGGGAGTCTGAAAAGACAAGTGGAGATTTAGTGACAATATTTTTTAGACACTAGAGCACTTTTTCAGTGCTTGTTTATTGTGAAAGACTTCCCAGCTTAGAATTTCCCACTGAAAAAAACACAGAATCACAGAGTGTTAGGGATTGGAAGGGACCTCAAAAGATCATCTAGTCCAGTCCCCGGGCCAGAGCAGGAATACCTAATATGCAGGTTAGATGTAAAAACTGTATAAAAAAGAACACAGTAGGATATGCAATCTATCCTGCCCACCCACAACCCTTTACTGAAAATAATAGAACTCAGAGACTGTAATTTTTATTTTATTTTTTTTAAAATCTAGAGGTCATTCATGCCCTGGCAGAACAGGAAAAGGTGAGCTTAGGAAATCAATACACACAATGCACGTAGAGAGAGAGATGGCAACATTTGTTAACTGCAGTTCCTTGTTGTTACAACAATAAGTTTACTTGTACTGTGCATCCTTATTATGGAAATAATTGAATTCAAATAACTTTTGAAGTCCATCTCAGGGGCCAAAGCATTAAAGAAAATTAAAGACCTGTAAAGTACACAGTATTGGTTTTACAATTACATGACAAAGGTTTTTTTTAAAGAGTAAGGACCTGCAAAAATTGTAGCATTTCAATATCCCTAAAAATCTTGTGAAGGAAACACAGAGGCGGCAATAATCCAATTTCTGGGCAAGTATTCTGTTGGACTAGTTACCACCATACTCACATTCATACTAACTGTTACAGTTTGGATTTAAGCCCTGAAGCATATTAATTCTTTTGAAGAGACAGCCTTGTCATACTGGATTTTTTTGATTGGAGTTCCACTAATGTAGCCTTTGATTGAAACAAATGAAAATTAAAAAGTTTGTATGACAGACTGAACACTTTCATGCCTGTCCAGAACTTTGTGCTGGGAGGTTTCCTGTGAGAGCCCCACGACCAGCATTGTTTTCAGTTGAACACTCCTTTCCCACTGGAGTACTGGCTCAGAATTATCCTCCATTCCTAGCTAGTGGTAGAAGAGGGGTGCCTGTGGTGCACAGAGAGAGCATTGACTGCTGAGGAGGAGGCCGGAACAGGTCTGATCTTTTTCACACCTCTGTCCTTATTAATGTTTCTGAATTGCATATGCTGTGGAGGTTCACCGAATATCCATTTCCTTTCTTCCTTCACCCTCACACCCCTGTGGGTACTTGACTAAATGATGATTATGGTCTTGATGCAAGAATTTGGCTGAAAAGCTCCATGGCAAGTGTTATGGAGGAAGGTGGACAGGCTGGAGCTTTATAAACTCCATGTGAAACTTTGTCTTCACTGAAATCAGTGGACACAATGATCACATGGTGGGACTGGAATTTCAACTTGTGCATCTGGACTTTTTGGATATTAATTTTCATCATAGAATACTTTTATATGTGAAAAAAAAATGTTCTGTGAACCAGCAGACAGATCTTCCTTTGTGATTGAGCACAATTAAAACTTGACCCTCCCACCCACACAACTATTTTTAATTGAGGGGGAAAAATAGGAGCGTATTTCAAGTGGTGATCATAATTCCCTATTTCTTTAAGCCATATCTGCTAGGAGGTTATTTTTTGTAAGTGTGGCTCTTCACTGACATATAACATACCCAGATAAATACATGGGGAAAGAGTTAATCTTAAAAGATTTTATTTTTTCAGGAAGTTGCCAGTAACACTGAAAAAACAACACAGGCTGTGCCAAGATTGTGCCTATACTGCCTACTGCAATTGCTCTAAAGTGAAGTAGTTGTCTTGTCTCTATGGTTCATTTTCTCTCAGCACCTACAGGAATATTTTACAATGAGACACCTGTTTTGTATAAAAGTAATACAAAATTGATAACATTTCATTGCAGTTGTGCCCACTGAAATCTCCACTGAGGTCCAGGGAGATTCCACTTCTTTTAATGGCTGCTTGGAGCTATAAAGCCATATGCCTTTAGTATTGCATGACTGGCTTTGAACAGAACCTGGTACTATAAAAAATTGAAGTGATCATTTAGACAAGACATAATTAAGTGAACAGAACTAATGAAACACTGTGGGAGTACCATCAAATATGAAATTCCAAATGCCCCCCAACGGGCACTGGCTCGATGAATGACTACCCAAAAGCACTGGCCCCGTCTTTTGAGAACATGTATTCATTTATTTTATACTTCTTTGAATAACGGGGCATCCATGATACCTTTATATATTTCATTAGCATACATTTCAAGCATAGGGCTGTTCACTAAGGAATCAAAAGTGGAGTACAGACATGATTTGTTCAGTTACTGGAAATCTACTCTGCTATTGTGGGGTATTGTAAAAGCTCTATTTCTGAGGATGTAGCTGAGCTCCTTTTGTACATGTCATTCTACAGGAAAAAATTATTGTCATGCACTGTTAGTAGCTGACTAATCCTCATGATCTGGAAAAGGACCACTTGAAAGTACTCACCTCACCTATGCTTCTTGTGTCTTTACTGGTATGCTATGGCTCTGTTTCTGAGGAGACCTGGGAACAAGTAATGTTTAGATTATTCTAGGCTTTGCTCCACTTACATGAACTGCACCATGTCACAGTCAAGGTCTGTTGAGTTACATTAGAATAACTATGGCCCAGCACTGGAGTATAGCTGGGGAATAAATTTTTTGATATTATTGTGACGGCTAAGTTTTCTAGGGGTTTTGCTTAAAGATTTTATGCTAATTTACCCAAAAAACTAAAAAGCAAACTCAAAAGGGGAACAAATGCAAACCTAAGCAAGTTTCAGCTCATACGAGCTCCTTCATAACACTGTGATTATTTCACTCAGACATTCATCTTTGGTAAAGCTGCTGCTATACTTCTACTTCATTCATTTTACTTGATTCATTTCTAGCAGGCAAAGAATTGTTTTAAAAACAAAAAAACAAAAAAACTTTTGTGAGTCATTTTGATCGCATGCTCTACCTGTCAATCGGAATGTACAAAAGCTTGGCACAGCATAGAACAAGCTGTGTTTGTGGACTGACACTTGGCATTTTTACTCGTGAAGAGAAATGCAAGGGATAAATTTGTGAAAATGACCCAATTCATTTCACTCACCTGTATCTATGAATACAACTATTCCAAGAGAGGGCAACAGAATACCTCATGGCTGGGGCCTCTTAGGACCTTTTGTTTCCTGAGTGATAGATCACAAGAGAAAGTAAAGGTCATAACAGAAACCAGTAATCAACTATTCCATCTATAAGCATGCTGTATATTTTTAAATGTTCATCTTATAGACACTGCAGCGGTCTATATGAGGAAATAATGTTAAAAAGAACAACGGGAGCTGCATAAATTTTGCAGCATAGAAAGTAAGCCACGTCTCAGTGGTTTGTAGTATAGTAGCATCAAAAGTGGGGAAATAAAGTGTGCTTTAGTAGATGGGGAGCATTCTGTGGAGATGACTTTAGTTTTAAGATACATCTCTTGAGTGCTGATTGATGGTAATTTTTACACTCTCTTGATGCAGTTGGAACTACTCTGAATTCTGTATTCAAGCAGAACCAATGTTTTTGTGATGCAGAAATTTACTAACTGAAGGACATAGAATTCAGAAACAGGCCTTTAAAAATCTGATCAGTAGAATTTAGCTGAGAAGTATCAAAAGCTGTATTTGCATTTAAAACTAGCTTTTTGTTTCTGAGTAAGTTCTCTTTCTCAGAGCAACATGTTTAAGAAGATTAGTGAGAAATCTGTGTTCTTAACTTGATGCCATTTGCAAAACCACAGATAGAAAATAAGTCTGTGACATTTTTTGCATATACGCACACATATATACATGAAGAGTATATTTTAAATATAAAGTTTTCAGAAGTAGCTACTGATCAGAGATGCCTCAATATCTGCATGCTCGTGTGTTTGTTTTTTTATTTTAAGTCTTGATTTTAAAGAGAGGTGTTAGTCTGCTTTCTCTAGGAGATTTCAGGTTGGTTTTGGAAGCCCGGCACTGTGTGTGTGATACTTTGCACCACTCAATAGCATCATACAAATACAGAAACCTCTGGTATTAAGTCCTTCTGAAACATCTAGATTTACAAATCCTTCCAAATAGCAGGGCTTTGTATCCCAAATATGAAGTGATGCATGAGTTTTAGTTGTTTGGCCACCAGCCTGTGTTTGCTCTTGAAAACAGAGGGATTAAGTGTAATCGGCAGTATTTTTGTCTTCTGAAAGACTGGAGAGTCCTCTTCAACACCGCTTTGATGCAAGTGAATTGTTAGTAACACAGTTGACTCAGGGTTCTTATTTATTCACACTTTGACTGCAGTGATCAATCTGCATGTTTTGTCTCGCCTCAAATGTCCATTTAAAAATTCTCCTTCATATGCTTGTGTGTCATTGTATATATCTTGAAGATGCCCGCAGTATTTCTATGAGTACAGAGATATGCAAAACTGTGAAGAGGTGGTGAGCATTTCTGTTGGCAACCTAGGAATCTTTAGAAAAATATTGCATCTGATTCAAGCAGAGAATCTTTCTTTTCTTTTGCCAGGCTTTACCCCTCTGTTACGTGTGACAGAATCATGAATGCACCTAGATTTGACCCAGCAGTGAAAGTTTCCTTTTTTAATGTTGTGGGGCTTTTTTGTTTGTTTTGTTTTGTTTGTTTGTTTGTTTGTTTTTTTCAGAAAAAAAGGAAGGGTGTAGATGTGCTAAGGGCCGTTATATCTTTTTTGCCTCCCTTCCCCCTTGTGTTTTAGGAGTCAAATCCATAGCTAAAAACTATGTATGAAATCAGTTTTGCAGATACCAATGGGAATTTGCATCTAATAGATAAAAAAATAAAAGTATTTATATGAATAAAACCTCCTGTGTCATTTGGAAATCTCACCTTAGCCTTTTAAGGATGTTTGATATTTCTGTCTGTGTTTACATTGGACTTCTTTTGCTATGTTGCACATACATACAGACATATTTCAGTGGATTATCTTTTTACTGGGTTTCTGGGCACAAAATGTATATAACTGAGAATAGTTCTGTCCCCTGCAAAGCAGGAAGCCAATGTGCAATGTAGAAACTCTATTAGTAGTGCGTCTTCAGGCTAGTCAGGTGTCAAGAAATAGATAGTTTACTTTTATTCTGAGTTAAAGATAATGGAAAGGCTGGCTGGTCCATTGTATATGAAGAGTGATATGATGTCTCTAAAATCATGCAGGATATTGATTTAAAAAGTCAAGCAATACAGTTATTAGTCCAGATGCTGGATTTTGCTTGTCCTAAAGGAATGTGACTCTTTTCCTGCTGAACACAAGCCTCTTGGTCCCTTCATAGAAATAAAAGTAATGTAGTGAGAAAGTTAATTGATTGCCTATTTTCTAGTTAATTATTACTGACATCAGTTGGCATTTCCTTTAGGAAACTCAGAGAAAGATCTCTCTTCCAAAGAAGCTTAGAGACCAAATAAGATAAGATGTGAAGTTGACTTAGGTAGCACTAATAATGATTTTCCTTTTATTTAAGTCTAGAGATGCATGAATACCTAAATTTAATGTAGACAATAAGACAAAGATGGACCTCAAGATATGAATGAGTTGGGAGTATTGTGTATCTTAAATTCTATCCAGACATGCAGGAAACGGAGAGAGTGTAAGAGTGAAAACAGAGCCTCAATCATTTTAGCACTGGATGTAGCTGAAGAGGAGAGAAATTTTTCTTAGCGTGTTTTTGCCTGCGTGGCAGCAGGAAACGCTAGTGTTCTTTGGGGAAAAGGCAGATGGGTTTTGCAAGAGATTAGTCTAGAACAGTGCTTGCCAGAAATGTCACTTACAGCAGCAGAAGGGAGCAGCAAAAGAGGATTCGACACCAGCAAATGAACAGACGTTTCTGTCTTAGGATGTTGGAGTGTTGTAGAATGTCTTGCGTGACATCAGCCTAACGGGCTGAATGATTGGAATAGCCAGATCAATTAAAATGTGAACAAGTTAGAGTGCTTCCTTCCCAGTCTTTGATCTTGGGTCTGAATCCTTTCCTAGATTATATGTGTTATATCCCCTGCTTTATTTTAGAATATAGATTTGCATTTTCAGGAGACTCAAAGTATATAAGTAAGAAGTAACAAAAGTAATGAGTGCTGTTCCTGTCCTTTAGAGTATCACGTGTGTAGATGTACACCAATTGAATGTCTCCCAGTACTGGAAAACTTCTCTACTGTAAAGAGTCTGTGACAAAAAGAGATTAGTTTTGGTCTTCCCCAAATGCAAATCAAACTGTCTAAAATGCGTATTTGTCAATGTGCATCTGCATCAGGCTCATTTGTCAGCCAGGAGCTAGCTGGACTTACAGAAAGAGATTTCTGCAAGTTAAATGAAGAAACTGGAATGCAGGCAGCATGAGATTCCAGAGATAGCTCTGGGAATTGCCATGTGTGAACAGAATAGTTTGTCTTGCTAGTGGAGCCGTAAGGAAAGGTTGCGGAAAAAATCAGATGGTTAGAGTGACCATTTGATCAAAGAAATACAATGGCCCTGAGAAGACAGTCCTTGGAAAAGATGGTGAATAATGATTCCAAAGCAGTGGGCAATCAGTCACATTTGAGCCAAGGACTATTATTTAAGCCATCAGAAGAGTGCAGTAAGGCATATCTAGTAAGTAGAGGAAGGAGTTCCCACTGACATTTAGCTTAGCAGGAAAAAGCAGCAGTGAAAAGCGAAGAGGTGTGAGGTGTTAGGAGAGATTTGTTAAAGTCAAAGTATGGAAAATTTTCTTTTTTATTCTCTCCAAAAACAGAATTGAAGAAGAAGAGACAGAAGTGTGAAAAGGAAAGGCAGTATGGGAGAGGGGCCTAGGAATGTCAGCGGATTAGAGGAGGCGGTAATGTCTTCAATGTGTTTTCCCATCTTAAAAATGAGGTGTCTACAAGTGTCAAGCTTAACCTTTTGCACAAAACAGCTGTGACTTATAAAAACGGTAAAGAATCCCTGTTACAGTGATGATTCCACAGTGGTTCGTGATATTAACAAAGAGTGCTGTAGAAATGAAAAAGTATAGGTATTAGCTGTTTGTGTGCCAAACCCAGTGTTACTGACTTTAAATGTTCTTCATAAGGCAAAGAGAAACACTAATCTCTTTTTCTTTTCAAGGGGTGTGACCAATAGTGCAATGATTGTAGTTAAAAGCTTACCAACAATGTCATTGCTACCAGAGTGGAAGAAATTCTTCCTTCATCACATTAAGGAAACTGTATTTTATACTTTGGACTGCACATGAGGTCCAAAAAGAATAAATTATATAGCTTACATTTGCATAATGGAAAGTTTGTTGGCAATAAAGGGTAACTTATGCTTGAAGAATTTCTGTGCATACAACATTTGTTTCTGTTGCATTTGTGATTTCAGTTGTAAATATTGCCATCATAGTAAGGCTAGGTTCCCAGTAATGACAGGGATACCAGCGGAGGAGGTGACAAGAGCAAACAAGTAGAAAGCAACTACTTGTCCTCAAGATTTAGGACCAACTAAAGAATTTAGACTTTGAACACTGTCTTGTCAAATCTGCTAATAAATGCATTTGAAGCTAGATCAGGTATCTCTACATATCACTGTGTAGGTGAGGCCCTAGAAAGAGGGAAGTCTTAAAATTTAAAGCTTTGAGCTTGTGACATGTTTATGTGTGTGTCAACAAGGAGTTATGGGCCACCATGAAAGTATGTCTGTCTGCTTCTGAAAACAATTCCTCTTCTTCATTACATGTGCTAGTATCAGCCATTTAGCAAACCAGTAATGTCAATAACCTTTATAGAGTTGTTAAAGATAGATTAATGGCTTTGAATTCTGCATCAGACAGAGTAAAGCGACAGCCATATGCGATGTTAAGAACATGACAATCTGATTTTTTTATATGGTGCTCATCAAAATAGTATCTGAATATTTCACAGTTTTGAACTGACACATAGCATTTTTTTGGGACTCTTTTCCTGTATTACCTGCTGAAAAAAACCCTAAACTTTTCTTTGCATGTCAGAGATTTTCCTGCTTGGGAAGTTTTCCTTTGTGCTCACTTAGTTTGTTTTATGAAGTGGTATTATTCCTTCTACTCTTCTCTCAATGCCAAATTTCCCGATTAGTATAGCTCCAAGTGCCAAGAAGAAAAACCTTCTGGGGCCTCATGTGGTTGGACAGGATCTCAAAAGTTGTGTGTCAGTGTGGCTTCACAGTAGCCCTTTGGATTCAGGAAAGAAGAGGACATTACGGCAAGGTGCTGTAGGAGGACATTGGCCATTACAGAGACCCCCACATTCTGGCAGTTGTCCTGCAGCCCTAAGACTTGCAATTATAGTTTGGGGATGGGTCTGAAAGGAAACTCTGTTCTCAGGGAACATTTGCCTTATCCATGTGCCAAGCCTGAAGTTTGGTGTGGAGAATAGGATTTGCCTGTCAGTGTTCTATTTAGACTTGTAAGTAAACAAAACACTGTCTCAAAAGAAGGCTTATCAAAGCCTGCATTTTGATACTAAAGAAATACTTTGTGACTGATGCACAATTTCGCCCTGACCTATTCTTCTTCATTTTGGAAAAAATTCTGAGAAAAGTACAGAGTTTTAAAAACATATTTAGCAATATTTATATGAATTTCTTTACCTTCAGCCAAAGCTAATGACTGTGTAGGCTTGTGGTGAAAGGGATTAAAAGTGAATGATTTTTGGCTTGGTATTTGATATGAACTTCTCTTTGTTTCTTCTTAAACCAAGACTGATTGTGTGAAATGATACCAATGATAAATTACACAGTATTTGTTGGAAAGGGAGTATAACTTTTCCAATCTTCAGGATCTCATAATTTTGATTGTAAAGTCTTTCAACACATGAGGTCTAGCACTTTCTACAATCAAAGTATACTAAAGCATTCATAATTTTCTGTGTACAACATGTTCACATTGCAATTAGTAACATTGCAGAAGCATCAAGTAATATGGTGATTAGTGATCTACTGCAATACTCGGTGCCAAAGATGTTATCGTATTGACCTCTGCATGCTTAAATTACAGAATATAGTGTTTCTTCCTGAGCATGTAGATTCTCAGCTAGAATAAATTACAGCCAAATGCAAAATTACTCTCAGTCTGAGTGTCTGCTAAATTAGTCACTGGAAAGAAAAAAACCACGAACAACAAATAAGCTTCAAAGACATGGCAACTCTTGGATCTGTTGAAATTAGGAAATTGGGACAGCTTGATAGAAACAAAAGAGATGGAAGTTGCTTTGACCCATTTCAGGTCAACTGTTGGAAAACTTTGGAAAGAAATCAAACTCTCTCTTCTAGCCTAATCAGATCAAATAAGGTCCTATTTGTATCTCTGTCTGGCACGTGTTGAAGACTGAATTAAAATAGCAAAAGAGAAATGCAGTGACTATAAAATATGTATAAACACATGGACATGTGGTAATACCCATCGTGGATGATAAATTCTTTTCTGTAAGTAGCCACATGATAAGCTAGCAAACATAATAAGACACTATTATTTTTTTGTTCTTAACTGATTCAGTCTCATCTGCTGATTTTCTTCCTCAGTCACTATATTTGATGTACCAAAGTGATGAACATGCTTAAAGAACAAGTATAAAAAAATATATGATTTGAGGAGCCTGACTGCCTGTAATTATTTGTACAACCTGTCTTTGATGGAAATACGAAAGCAATTATATTTTAATCCACTTTAGTCAGTCAGAGGGTCATAGGGCTTGGTTCAATAAGGAACCAAAGCATGTGCTTAACTTTAAGCACGTGATTAATCCTGCTTATATGCTTAAAGTTAAATGCTTTGCAGGTTAGGGTCTAAAGTAACCAGGCTACATAGACAGAAATACTGGAAAACACAAACAAAATAATGAAGGAACTATGTGCTTGTTTGTTTTTATCCAAATACCTTTATCTAAATCCCCCCTTTTTATGACCTCTTAACCCTTTTCTCCTCCAAATAGTGACAGGAAAAAGGCCAACTTTCATAAGAACGCGCCATAATCAAAAACCAAGGTCATGTGTAACACAATTCAAATCCTTGCCACACTTGTGGCCTTACTACTTACGATCAAATACACACCTATTCAGGGTTTATGCCAAGAGCACAATTATATTTATGATTATTAGAAGAGCATCTGTTATGTATGCTATTTCCATATTATGTATATATTAGAAAACAGTATGATAATATGTGATATTTTACATGTGCATTTCATACCTCGTACTCAAAAAATTCAAGGGAGCAAGTCCATTTTATACCGAACAAATCTTCCTCCAGATTACTGACTTCAGAAGGAGCAGGCTCAGACTCTATGTGCTGAGACTGATCAATGCAACAAGGACAACATTTTTAAAAGACAGAGAAGAGTAGTATAAAGGATAACAACAGAGGGGCAGGGAAGAATAAGGAAGATGGATATGTTGGAAAAGAGATTTAGTAAGGTGGAAAGAAAAGTAAATCATAAAAGAAACTAATGCTGTGAGCCCAAACTACTGGCAAAAAGCCAGAATAAACGTGGGGTGAATTAAGGAAAGATGAACAGAAAAGATATGACATGCTGCTTACAATAGGAAACTTGGTGCCAGAATACTGTGATGGCATTTGGAGTGTGAATTAGGTCTCAGGAGATGTGACTGTGTTAGTGGAGGCTGGTCATCTTGAATTCAATGGACAAGTCTCATAGGATTTTGCTCTAGGTATTATGATAGTGACAAAGTCTTTATGCACAAGACATAGTTTATTGTTCATTTTTATATGGCTGATGTTGGGATTTTAATATCAAATTCTGAAATACCACAGAAAAGTAAAAACTCTAATGATTTTCAAGAAAATGAGTAAGAATAATCCTGGCATTTGAAATATTACAAATCTCAGAATACCTATTTTTTATGAAACTGGGTGAATTGATGCTTCAGAAATTAGTTCCAAGTCAAGAGTAGTTTGCTATCTTTGTCAATGCACTGGATTAGGGAATAAGCAATACTTCAAGAAATATAAAATGACCCACATTCAGAAAAAATTATGAGTATTAATTAGAACTTAAACCAAAGAAGTAGAGGGACTTAAGCTGTGGAAAAATAGTATATGGAAGTTTTTGTTTGGAAAAGGAAATTATGCTACAAGTTTAAAATTAATATGCAATGTAAGCTTTGTAAGAGGTGAAAAATGATACCTCTACTAAATGATTGATTCCAGCTTTCTAACCTTTACAAACACTGTAAATTATCAAACAGCTGTTTGATATGAATGCTACCAGGTTTCTGCTGTTCTGAAAAAGCTTAGGAACTTGTTTTACTGTGGATCTCTCAATTACTTGCAACTGTGACAGCTTCATATATTGTATTTCCTAATGAAGCTATCAAAAGGTTTTTTGATTTTCATACATCCGTAGATTCACACTCCTTTATCAGCCAAAATCAAACAGCTTCTTTTAGGCATGATGCACAGATTAGACAAAATGTTTCAACACAACTCTGAGGAGCTGCTGCATTGGACTATGTTGTTTAACAAACCCAAAATTAATACAGCCTGAAGAGGGCAGTAAAGATAAAGCTTTATTTTTCTTGCCCTTTCACTGTTTTCATTGTACATTGTGTTCTGAAGTTACTGTATTCTGAAATTCTGCATTCCTAGCCAGCACATATTTACAGTCATTAAACATTTCTAGACCTGTGCTGCATAAAATATACTGTCAGGCCAATGAAATCCTTTGTTGGGATTTATCTGAGGATCCAACTCCTTCACATGACAGTGCAGAGGTGGAAGACGTGTCCATCACGCCTGAAAGTAGCTTGCAGATAATGAATTGCATGAGCCAGCCTTGCTTCAGCTAGGGCATCCCCCTAGAATCAAACAACACTGAGTTCTGCAAGTGGGTTAAACGAATAATAATCTTGCAGGTTGCCAAAAAATGAGATGTTGTTTTCATATTTTGTCTTAACCATTTTGGAGAGGCCAAGTTCCCTTCAGAAATGGACCAGTGAGATTTTATAAGAGGAAAAGAGGTTTATGCTTTTTCCATTCATTTATCTTGGGAGCTTCCTGACAGCCAGGCTTATATTGAAACTTACGTAATTTTCCTGGTGTTAAGGGGCAGTGAATTTTATATGGTAAAGAATGATGCGTATGTTGGGAGGAAACTGCAATTGTAGAACAGCAGATATCTAAATTGCTCTGAATATTCAGTATGTAGCCTGGTATTTGCTTTAAGCTCAGGAAATGACAAACCTTTTTAAAGCTGAAAGAACTGTATGTATTTGCATATTTTGTTTGTATGGATACGTACATACACATATGGACACCATTATGGAACTTATTTTTAAAGATATTTTGTATGTACACATACTACATACAGTAGGGGACTTGTGTGTGCATGTATATATCCATACAGATAGAGTATACTACCCATACACATGTTAGGGATGAAAGTAAGATTCCTAACGTTTGCTGACAATATCCCAAACGAATCTTGCACCTCCTCCAAAAAGTAACAGCTCAGATTTTCCTCAAATTCCTTCTCGAGACAGCAGTACAAGGACTGCCAGGTACTCTGGCCATAACTGAGTAGAACTGTGTCAGTGATGCAGAGGTCCTTTGGAGCCATGGTAGAGAAATAAAAGAAGGAAAATATATGGTGAGGGGACAGTACCGAGAGCTGAGAAATAAATAATTTTCCTGCTTGGCAGAGAATTCTGATTTTTCCCTTCAAAACCAGCAAGCCTAAAGTTTAACACTGAAATCCTTTAGTTTATGAGAAATTAAATATTTTCTGTTCATGCCAGTCTCTTAAAAGTTGTAAATAACTGAATTATTTTTTGTTAAAAATTCAAATATTATTTTCTGAAATTACACAAAATGAAACCATTTTGTTTTCAGGAGAGACAGCATTATCACTAATATGCTCTTTTGACCAAAACTCCCTATACTGTAGGGTATTTCCCTATGAAATGTAGCTCTGTCTTGTTCAAATACCTCAACAGATTTTTATTTTCTAGACTTTATTAAGTAAGAATCTTTCTAATCAGTCAGATGTTGAGGCAGGAACTGGTCTGGTATGAACTGGAGTGGCTCCATTGAAACACAAGCATCATATGGCTGAGGAAAGAGACCAGTACAGTTAAGCACATTTAGTTATTTGGAATGGCTTCATTGTACTTGAGCTTTAGCATTGGAAAAATCATAAGGCAGAAGCTGAAAATAGTCTTTTCTAGGCCACAGTTCAGTGAAACATTTAACCACACGCTTCAGTTCATCCCTATTTAATAATGTACCTAAGTAATAAATTTAACTTTAGTCACATGCTGAAGTCCATTGCTTTCCAGGGCTTTTAGACAGAGCTTTCACTTTTACCCATATTAAAATGACAGAGTTGTCCACTTGCCAAGATGTAACTGAATGATATTTCTATTTTTAAAATGAAGTACAAAGACACAGGAACCACTCACCCTCTTCTGAGGAAGCAGAAAATAACACTGGAATAATTTCTTCACAACGCAGTTTCCATTTACTGTATTTATTGGCTGAATGTTTTGGGTGCCAATAAATAGAAACAAGTGCAGATTTGCTTATAGTATTTATAACATACATGTGCACCCTAGTAACAAGATAAACTTGTGTGACAGAATGGTGTTTTTTCCAATGACTGAGTGTTAAGATGTGCTTTGGCGTATAGTCAAAAAAGAGAGCACATGTTAAGCCACTGGAAATGGACTGTACCTGTGAATAAGTTGACAGGCAAATTTTTCCTGAGTAGTTTAACCTGGATGTTGCAATTGGCCTTCTTGAGGTTCTTTCCTCTTTTCAGAAATCACAGATACCACTTTTGGGATGAAGAGGTGCCCAGAAGCAGTGATGATGGCAACACAACTCCTATGTAACTGAGTGTGATAACCCTAGGCACATTGTGAAATTAACCAATATCCAATTAATCAAGATAACAGCTTTTTGTCCTATGTGATACTAGCCTGTTGACAATTTCTGTCTTTCAGTTATGCTGTGCATAGCCCATAGCCCTATATCCTTCTGGTTGACATCTGCTATATCCTGGATTATTGCCAGGTGGTTACTTTTCTTTTCAGCTATAGTTATCTGCTGTTGATTATACGTGACCTCAGCAAACATTGATTGTGGCACTCTTATGCTTACGGTATATCTGGTCACAAAGCACATCCCAATTTGGCTATTTAGAGAGAAAATGCACTTATTTGAATCACAGAAAAAAGTATATGGACAGTCAGTGATGTACTGTATACACCTACAGTTTGCTCTATGATGCCATGCTTTCATCATTTTGAGCTGAAGTAATCTTCATTCACCATTTGCACAGACAATGATTTTGAAATATTGTTATATATCTTTATGCAGTTTTCATCTAGAATCTAGGCTTTTGTACACACTTTGTTAGTCATATTAACAATAATAGAAACTGATATTTTATTAAAGACTTTTCTACATCTGGACAAGGTTGTTTGCAGATGTTAGGGCAAAGACATCCTAAAAAATTCAGAGTGACTATTCTGTGTCATACATTTCAGGAGCTTAATAGCACTATTTTTTTGGTTCTCGATGGTATAGACTATACTGCTGTAAACCAAATTGGTCTCTGATGCAGTCTTCTGTCCCTTTTTGCATTGTTTCCTGGAAGACCAGACTTAGGTAGGGTTCAGCTGCTGAGTGGATACAATATTAGCAAGTGTGGACTTTCGTGCCCTGCTAAGATATTTTAAAATAGGACAGCAGGCATTCCTGTGATATGGAAAGCCATACCAGACTTCAGAGAAGCTTATTTTAAGATTAAAAAATTATGAATTTTTTTAAGCTCTCCTATTAGGAATGTGATATGTATTTATAGTACCCTCAGGTTCTGCACAATAAAACTGCTTAAACCTTTAGTCCTTTTAGTAGTTCACAGTTTTATTACAGAAGTTATTTTGTAGATTTTATGCTTAGAGCAAGGTCAGTGTATTGCACTGTATAAATTATTCTAAGTAATTGCTCAGTTATTTTATAGCTTAGTCACAGGATTTTTTTATTATTAAACATAGCCTTTTCTTTAAGGCCGGGAAGAGAAGGGCACTATAAATCACATGGCAGCTTGCCATTTGGGGTTTCAGCTTTACCTGTGATAAGGATTTAATAACAATCTGGCCCAGACACCAGTTCCCTCTCAATTACCTTTCCACATGGGCATTAGTTCACACTGTTTATTAAAAACTCCCCTTGTAGTTGTTTTAATGGAGTGTTTCAGATTAATGGCCCCTGTGGAGTTTAACTTCATTGCACTTCATTAAAGCTAGATTGTACAAAAGGTTACTTCAATTAAATCCAGAACTCGACCTTAAATCTGTATGGATTTTTTAGAAAATGTGGTAAAATTGCTATGCCAATCCTTTGAGATTAACAGGGCAACATCCTTCTTGGTGACTGAAGTTCAAAATATGTTATATCTGTTCTGAATTTGCTTGCAGATTAATATTCCAATTTCAGGAGATTAGAAGATGAAAGCAACTGAATGGTGTATGATCTATAAATGACTTGGCTAAGCAGTTTTGTTAGATATAGGGCAGTTTAGGGAAACTTGCTGTAAAAGCATTTGTTGGATGTTTCACAAAACTTCTGTGAAGAAATAACCATTTATCCGCACTGCAGGAGAAAGTACTTCTATAAACAAGCCCCTCATATTTTCTAAGCACAAACCCCACAAATGACTGCCTAACACACTACCTCTCGTAAGTCTTTCAGTGCGAAAATCTTTTGTGTTCTCAATTGCCCATTTTCTTGCCAAATGTCTTTGAAACAGCAAGTGTTGGGAGATGTGTCCTGTAGTGAGGTGGACAGAAAGGTAGATGCAGAACTTTCCTGGGCGTGAGGTCAATTGGTTTTGCAGGGGGAGAAGGAACAGTGGAGTGATGCTGAGGTTTTCCTAATGAAGCAGAGAAGCTCTCTAGTCTTCCTGGAAAAGACAATGCTTTTGATGTCCTGGGAAACAGGGTAGAGATACTGAATTTTGTTAAGGATTATGCAAACTGTGAAATGATGTGAAATTAGCTTTACATAGTTTGCAGAGTAGTTGAAGATGGTGTGCAACACATGTAAGTGGCAGGGAAGTTGTGTGTAGAATGTTTCTAATTAGTACTGGTGGCCTAGCTCTTGTAAACAATTGGTCATGTTGGGCAATGGATATGGGCTCCTAGTAAACTGGGATAGACTTGATCCCAAGATCCACTGGGAGGTAAATTAATTTATAAACTTTAAGGCAATCTCTTGGTTAAAGTTGCCTGATAAAGATTTCTTTTCTAAAAAGTCACTTGGCTTAACCAGCTAGCCAGTGTATATTACAGTAAAATGTCTGTCCTCTAGTGAGATAAATCTGGAAGTCCAGTCTATAGTATTTCTATGTATAAAATGAGGTTTATTTTTCATCATCTAATTTTTTAATATACCCATGATCAGTCTGGATTTTCTTGAGTATTCGGAAGTTTCAGTGTTGCTATTATTGCCAGTTTTCCCTCTGAAAAACTGTTCAGTTCATGTCAATAAGTTGTACAATAAATCTCTAATTTAGCATTATAGATTATTTTTGTAGTGAGAAACTTTGTAGCAATCTCTTGTTAAAGGAAATAAAAAAGACGGGGAAAAGTAACAATTCAAACTTCTATCATGATCTAGATGGAAAAATATGATAAAGTCTTGATATTTGTTTCTGTGTATGTACAGAAACAGAGAGCCAAGGCCTATGGCCTTCCACAGAGTCATGCATGCCTCCTGAAATTACTGAGATCAAACACAGATCTGAATTTTTAGCATTAGGCATTCTGAATTTATTTTTAGATCTCACTCATCATAGCAGTTATTAAATGTTATACTTAAAGATATTTCTTCAGGCAAATTTTATACATTTTTAAAGCAACGTCTTCTGTGATGATCTTTGCGAGCTAGAATCGTAAGTTATTTGGTAAGGGGAAGTGTATTTCAGCTGCAAATGATTATTAGACACGGACCTTAAATGTATCACAATTTCAAGACATAATATTGCCCAGCCTGCATCTGGGCACAAGAGAGCTGGTACAATCACATATTTCAAGCTTTCTATTTCAAGATCATTAGTATTTAGGATGATCTTTCCAACTAGTCACACCAAACACCTTTTCTCCTTATACTTTTGAGTAAGTTCATGGTACTAAACAGAAATGCTTTTGGCATTAAGTCCTAAAAGCATTGAGAGATCTCTGGGTCAAGACTCACAGTCTGGGGACATGCTATCCTGGTTAGCATTGTGAATTTTTCCCTGCAATATTAAAAGAAAGAAATCTAATAAATCAACCAACCAGCCTCCACACCCCTGCCTACCAAGTCATCTCTAAGCCATCAAACACTGTGTCATCACTTAAAATAGCTGGTTGAATAAATACATAATATTTTAACTCAGATAATGTAAAGAACTGTTCATAAAACCCCTAGTACTACCTATATTCTGATGCTTTCACCTTCTAAATGAGCCAGATGGGATGAAGGGTGAGCTGGGAGGACAATATGTTAATGTAAAATCATAAATGGTACAGACACGGGAAAGTCAATAAGGGAAAAAAAAAACAAAACAGCTTCTCTCGGTATAGGAAGTAGAGAACATTCCATTTACAATATCAAAGGGCAGACTTGAAACAAATGAAAATAAGATTTTTTTTTTTCACATGATTCATAGTTTTGAAGTACACTAGAACAGGACATTTTGAAGAATAAATGGGTTTAAAAGGAAATTATACAAGTTCATGGAAGAAAGATTTCTGAAACAGTGGTTGGATGAAGCCTTCAACTCATAAAATCTTCATACTGTGATTGCTGGGAGGTAGGATTGCACAATGGGGAAAGTTTGTTCTTTACTTCCGCTTTTTATTCTCTTCCCCATGGCTTTTGCTGCTGGCCTCTGTCCAAGACAAGCTGCTGCACTAGTTACACTTGTGGCTCTCAAGTTCACTTTGAACACTTTGAAGTCAGGACTTGGCTGTGGTCATGGAATGGTGTTAAGATAATTTAAAAAAAAAAAAAAATTAATTTCATTTATTTATTTAAATTTTGTTTTGTTTTGTTTTTTTCTTTTTATCCTTGGTATCTCCGTGTGCTTGCTACCTTTACTGTGGTATTGCTTCTCTCCTTATGCTTTGTTGTGATTACATAAAATGCTGAAGCTGGAGCTGTCATCACATGTAGGTGGTGAAGTGACTGGTGTAGCAGCTGTCTTTTCGGCAGGACTACAGTTTTACGTCTTACTTGCTTCTGCCAACTCTGTGGCTTCCTGCTGATCTCTGTCTGCGTGAAAGACATCTGCCTTCAGCTGAACACAGAGTGCTAGTAAAAACAGGGTCCAGTATGTCCTCTGCAAAATTAATCTATTCCTGTCTGTCAAACTGCTCTGCAAACTAGGAAATTAATCTTTTAGTCTCAAACCGCTACACACATTGCTCATGACAGAATGAGAAAGACATTTGTTTCACCTACAACTGATTAGAAATTGTTTATCAAATATGAAATCTATCCTCACTCCCTCTGCCTGCTTGCATCTGCAAAAATGCTGGATACTGTGCCAATCCAGCAAAGCTTTTAAGCATATGCATACCTCCAAGCAAAACTTAGGCCATTGGTGCTAATAGTACCGTTTATATGCTTATATTAGAAAGTGAGTAAATACTTTATGACAGTCTGAACTGGAGTACTTTGGCACTATGCAAGCTCTTCTCTGTGAGTCTGTATCTCTGACGAGGATTTTCAAGTATTTCAGAATGTAACATCCTGCTTCTTTTGAGGTGCCAGCCCATTAAGGCACATCATATTGATACACTCCTCACGATTCTGACTTGTCACAGGATGCTACGTTAAATTCAAGGTCATGGTGTTAATCTTCAAAGTCCTTCACAGAATTGGTACACGCCACCTCAGAGAATCTCTCTTTGTGACTACAACCTCTCCTGACAGCTGTATTCCTCAGGAATTATGAAGCTGTCAACCTCCCAGGTGAAGACTGAGAGGGCAGAAGACAAGGCCTCCTCAGCAACACAGCCAAAGCTTTGGAAATCATTATCAGAGTAGATATGAATGACCACAAATCTCTCTGTCCTCTAGGCAAAGTATAAAACTCACTACAACTTAGCTCCCATGGGTACAACTAAAGACAATAAAGATAGAGGGTGAAAAAAGTTAACAGTAAAAAAAAGAAGAGTAAGATGGGAGGAGAAAAACTGCTCTCGCATTGCCTTCTCAAAATAAAAGCCTTACTTCTGATTTTGGGACACATAATGGGAGTATTTCAGATAATACAGAGAAAGGATTTATATTTGTTCATTAGACATGATATTTTACTTTAAATTTTAGTATATAAGTATCCATTTGTGTGCTCCTAAGATTATCTCAGTTTCCTTTTAATGTAATATTAATACATAGTTGATATCTATTAGTAATAGAGTACATGCCAGAACACCTATTTAACACCAATAAAATGACAAGTAGTTGTGCTTTTTTTGGCAAACTGTATAAGAATAGGTCGGGTTCCACTAGCTGTCTTACAGTGCATAAAAGGTCACAAACTGATTCATCAGGATGCGAACGTTTTATGTCCTTGTAGGTAAGAAAAATATCAAACCCACTAAGGTCTGCAGCCATTACAAGTGACTGTCCCTTTTTCTTTTCTTTGTGTTTGCCTGGGACTGTCTGCCTTTGACTTTAATCAATATGCATGGCTCTTGTTACTATGAATTAAAGGTGAATATTTTTTGTCCCTCATGTTAGAGTATTTCTAATTTAAAAACGTATAAAGATCATGTTTTGTTTTCAAACCTGTTAATTACTTAAATAAGTACAGTGAACAGGCTATGTCTCTCCTTGCCATACAGGCACACAGGTTAAATGGAGATGATTGTTGATTAAAGTGCCCTAATCCTGCTACAGTTGACAAAGGTATTTGTTACTCAGAAAGCTCAGGCTTGTGCTTTTCCCTTCAACATGGGCTCTCATGTTGTTAGGGTGAAAAAAAGAACTGTAAAATTATATGCTTCTGGTTTAATTATAGTGACGTTAAATACAGAATTTAAACCTTTGGAATTGCTGCTTGGAGATAAGTTTTATCACACTAGAAAAAGAGGAAGGAGAAAGGTCAGTCCACAGACATTACTGGTGGAACTTCTGGCTGCTGTCCTGAGGATGGGACATTGTGCAGGTACATCTGCACCCTTGCCATTAGTTTAGAGGGGTATAATTCATTCTTCTTTGTATTATAACTCTCCAAATGTTGGAAGCTAACAGAGTTCTTCAGTTTAGAGCTCTTCTCTAAGCTGAAAGGTATAAGAAGCTTTGTTCTTGCTACCTAGATAGCCAGTATAAGTACTTCTAAGATGATAGGCTGTTGCTGGGACTTAGCTCATACCAAACCTATGTTTCTGGTGACTATTCCCTGTCCTTAAGCATTCTTTTACTGAGATAAAGATATGTAGAATGTCTCTTACTGCTCTAGTCCAGCATTTTTCCATCACTGCTGCTTTGGAGCTGCAGGTCATGCTTCTGGTTAGCAGCAGTGGCAGCGCTATCTCTTGTGGTTCAAGGATACTTGCACCCGTTTGGCATCCCCTCAAAGGCTGTGCTGTACCCTACTGTCTTGAATGAGAATGCTGTCTCTGACAGTATTAGTTATTGGCTCTTATTAGTATTACTATATTGGCTCTTAGTTAATGCTGAATTTGATTCATTATTAAGGAATAAAAAGGATAGTATTGTAAATTTAAATACCTCTTTATGAGCACAGAGTAATGCAAGTTCCTTGCCTGTTATGATAAAATATAACAGATTCAATAAACTTCATACATTTTTTCCTAAAATAGTTTTACTGTTGGCATTATAGCTTCTGGAGAAACTGACTGCTATCTACTTTCATCTGCAGGCAAAACACCTGCTACTTGTAAACAATTGTTAGTTACATCACTTAAAAGATTGACATTTCTCTTAAATGGCGATTAAGCTATTGCATTAAGTCATATTTTTTTCTACTGTACTAAAAGTTCAATAATCTAGTGTACCTTGATATGTACCACATCTCATAGTTGCAAGCTACAGGTCAAATGTAAAGACACTGTAATAACAGGTAATAAAATACAGAAATAGCCTGGTCTGTCAAGGCCTAGACATGCTAAGCAACGCAGGACTGCTGGGCTTGCGGCTCTTGCATTTCTGTCAGTGCATTTCTGCCTCTTAGCTGTAGGTATTCAAGGCAGAGCTGGCTGAATAGAGAAACATATTTGTGACATGTTCTCCATTTGGCAGAAAGAAAAAAAGTTTCTGAGTATTTAGTATAATGACTATTTTTAACTGCTTTCAAAGTTGATTAACACAAGAAAATGTACTTCTGAATAAATAGCTTAGCCAGTCATAGGAAAAATTAGTTGAACTATTCACAAATAATGTTAAACCATGTCAAATTTGAACTGCTACAACCACTGAAGCAGTACATTTTAGCCAAGAAGGGAAAGTGGCCTTTATTAGGATCACAGCTCCATATATACTCTCTCATTTTCTACACCTTTCGAAAAGTAACACATCTTGTCCTGTAAAAATGCAAGACTGCAGCTTTCCCAAAATATATTGCACATCTCAAAGGCTTATGGTGTGAATTCCTTGATGTCAGAGACAGTGAGTGGTACAGAAAGAGTTAAGAAGTGAAGATGAGAATACAGATTATTATGATGCAGGCATCTATCACAGCACTGGGTGAAATAAATAAAGTTCAGGAAACAGACATTGCTTCCAACAGAAAACCAATCAATTTTGGATCTATATATAACACAGCATATATATTACTGCACTAAAAAGCATCTCTTCCAGTCAATACTTTTATAAAAAAATACGTGATAGAAAAGAGGAGATAGTTTGTGAAGTGCACTGTTGACACTGGTCAGGGGTCCAAAGTGTTTGTAAAATGCAGTTGGTGTTTTAGATGTACTCGTTTTGATCGAAGAGGTTTTGGGATTGACTCACCGTGCGGACACACATCTGTTAAATGTCAGACATTAGGTAGTAGTACCTAATAACTCTCGAAAGAATCGTTTTACGTTCCCCACAAGTCACAACTCGCATCATATTTAACTTTCTGTTGCGTAAGGATTTGTTCCTAGCAGGTTGTATATTTATGTGTGACAGCAGGGGCAAGAATGATTATGATGAGTGTTGCTGTCAAATCATTATTACACTTACTACCATAAATAGAGGCATACAGATCTAGCACCTGCTTGCTTCTTTCCTGTAAACAGCTGGGATCAATTGAAATACATTCTGACAACATGACCTAGATCAATAATTACTCTTGTTATAAATGCAGAGTTGTGGCTTGCTTGTCTTTTTGAATGTGGTGCAGTAGTGCAAAACTCTATGTGGGCTAGCAGAATTATTGTATACAGAGAAAAAAAGCCCAGCAGATAAAAATTGTTTTTTCTGAGATTGAAACAACATTGAACGAACATTCTAGCAGCTGAGGCTTTCAGGGAGTAGCAAACATTGTTGATTAATTGGCCATTATTTCTCTGTCACAAAGATTAAATCAAATAAGATTAATGAGATACCTCATTCCGGATTACTGACTCTGTGAGAGGTGCAGGTTTGGTGGCTTTTTTCATGTGTTTGCAGGTGAAATACTCTGGATTTTGTGTAAAGGCTTGTGTATTCAGGCTGTACTGATAAGGAGCATGCTAGTTGTAAAGGTGTATCCTTTTTCATGGTATTGGATCCATTGAGTAGCAATAAAACAGTGGTGAAAATTCTATATCCCTGTTTTATTAAAGTTGTAGTTCTTTACATTTTGTTGTGTGGTGTCAGACCAAAGGCTTTTATAAACTTAATTGCAAAAATGAAAGGGAAAAAAGAGACTGGGGAAAAGGGACAGAGACAGGTTGTAATTGAGTCTTTTTTCCTCTGCTCAGTTTGACAGAGGCAGTTTCTTGTCATGAGTCTGCTTATCAGTCTGTGTTTTCCTGCTCTGATCAATCTGCTTTCTCCTATATTTTTTTTTAAGAGAATTTTGTCTTCATTCAAATACTATAATGAATTCCCAATGTTCTGTTTTTCTGCCTGAATCTATGGTAAGCCAAAAAACTTGGCTACTGCTGAAATAAAAAGTGATGCCCATACTAGTCACTAGTAAATATGCAGGCACTGCAGTGGGAAACAGCATGTTCGCTATAGGGCAGCCTGTGTACACCGTGGTTAACTGGAACCTTTCATTTCCTCAAATTATCCTTTAACATAACATTTTAAAGCTATCCTTTCACATAATTTCTGCTTCTGCTTAGAGACATGTCATTTTCTTTTTAAGATCTCTTTTTCTTTCTCTTTCTCTTTTTAAGATCTACTGCATTTGTTACATGAAAGACATTTGTGATAGTCTTTTGTGTAGATTTGCTTTGATTTTTTTTTCTGTTAATAAAATAATTGACCAAAAATCATAGTTACTGTTTTTTCCAGGGGAAATCACAAGAATACACTTTGGCAAGCATTTCTGCAGGAAGTAAAGATTTTCTGTTATCGTTCAGGGTTAGAACTCTGAATTTGTTCTTCCGTATGGTGAATGTCTTCCATGCCACCTATGATGACTCATGCCAGACTCTATCAGGGTCACAGTTTTATTATTTTTTGGGTTCTGGGAACTTGTGGAGTCCATATGTTAGTCCAATCAAGAAATGTAGTGTTTTTATAGAGTCAGATAATTACCTCCTACAGTTCTATTTTTACTGGCAGAAAGTAATTTTTGAACAACATTACCTGACCCCCCCCTCAGTTCTGGTAGTTTTTAGGTTTTCCATCAAAACCAGTCTGTTCCCAATCCCTTCTGCATGTAGTTAATTCCTTGGTTCTAATGACCCTCATCTGTCATGGTGAATGTGACAGTAATTCAGAAGTGTTATAAGGGGCAGGAGTCACAACTCACTGAAGCTAAAGGAAATGTTTCTGAAATTAGATCAATTACTTCGGTATTTAAGTGTCGGTAGCTTTATGTGGAAAATCTTGCTTTTTAACCCTTTAAAATGAAAACTTTTTTAACATTAAAAATTGCACACGGGGAAATTTTCCTTAGGAATGGAAGGAACATTTCCTCTGACAGAAACAAGGAAGTGTTGGTGGTAGAAGAAACATGAAAAAGATACCCTTGCTCACTGACCTTTCCCTTTTAAGCTGTATTAAGTTTAGATGGAGTACCTGCTGTCACTTCTTTATAGAACCTTATAAGTAACAGAAGTTAGGAAACCACTGAACTATTGGATAGGAGAAACAGAGGCTTGAGCAACATAGAAAAGATGGATTGAATTTCTGTCCGAAGACATATTAAGCTTCATAGTCATTATTGAGAGATTTTCAGTTATAGATGTATATTGATTTGAGTAACAAATACCACTTAGAATACCCATAAGTCCTCTCGTCTCCCGAGGTATAGCCTTAGCATATTGCTGTGGATTTTTGGAACACAGGAGGTTCTGCATAAATACGAGGAAGAATTTCTTCACAGTGAGGGTAACAGAACACTGGCACAGGCTGCCCAGAGAGGTTGTGGAGGCTCCTTCTCTGGAGACATTCAAAACTTGCCTGGATGCATTCCTGTGTGACCTGACCTAGGTGTTCCTGCTCTGGCAGGGGGATTGACTAGATGATCTTTTGAGGTCCCTTCCAATCCCTAGCATTCTGTGATTCTGTGATTCTGTGATTTTTGACAGCGTGACACTGAAGTCTGAAATGCTTAATTCTCCTCTTGCACTGATGCTACTGTATTATTCTAGAAGATACCACTTCTGATTCAAATCAGTTTAAGGTATAAGTGAGAGGATAATAAGGCTCAGTGACATCAATAAAAGTTCACAGGCAAGAGTACTGTGGTATTGAGTTCAGCCCAGGATTTCTGCATAGGTCAGTGAGTACTGTCATCGCTTATGTCACTTCAAGCAAGGAAAGTTAAAGTGCAAATGCGATAATGTTAATTATCATTCAGTGGGATCTTATTAGATTGCGCAGGCTGTTAACTCTCCTTGCCAGAGAGCATTGCCATTCTTTTCTCTCATTCTAGGAAAATAGGAAAGCTGTGAGGGCAGAAGCCTAATTTCTTCCCAGCAGGTAAAACATCTCTTTAAAATATTTTAACAGGAAGTGATTGTCAAGGGGTGAGATGAAGGTGATGGGGAAAAAAATGTAGTATGGAACATATTCCTTCTTCATTAAGAAATTCTAGTCTCAGTGCTCATTTAGGCAAACGGTATCCCTTCTATAGCAATTTACTCCAGTGTCTGCAAACCTTACTTTTATATTTGGAATGAAAGGAAAAAAAACCCCACCAATCCCTTACCACTTAGCGGATATTAGGTTTACTGGACACTAGATTTGTCTTTTTCATGTTATTATCTGTCTTACCAAACTTGCCTTTTATGTTAGATCCTGACCTGCTGTAAACGAACAGTATTAATAGAGCACTGTCAGCATACACAAGATCCAGGTTTGTCTCACTCTTCTCCCAAGTACATCAGTAATTTTTATATATTCTACTAGTAAATTTGTTCATACGTTTGCTGAAGTCTTAAATTCTTGTTGATAACGACACTATTTTATCCATTCTCTCAATGGATGGATGAGACTGTAGAAAATAGGGATGATGTACTATCATTTTGAAAAACATGGCAGTTTTTCAAACTCAAGCTCATAATGTTGAAGTTCATTAGACTGTATAAACAACTTGGACTGTATATTTACAGAAGATATCAAACACCCAAATCCCACCTCTTTGTGCTTCAGGGGCTAATTCAAAGTTTCATCGCAAAACCTCTGCTCATCTTTCTTATCTAATCATGGACAAAGGTGCACTGACTATGTTTTTGCATTAAAATTTCCCAGGAGTCTGAATTTTTGCTCATTATCCTGTCCAGTAACAGCCTGTACCGCTTTGGTCCCTGGAAGAAGCTTTTTTCTTCTCTATGGTATCTGCTGTGATTGTGCTCTACTAATTAGGATTGCTAGAAGACAGTGAATGTTTGCAACATCCTCCTTCCTTCACACAGTAGCTCAGTGTTTAGAGCTCTTATTGATTAGATCCTGTCTGACAAGGATTGATTCCTTCCTCTGCCTTGAAAGGGTGAAGAAAATTCAGGTACCTCTCATGTCCCAGAAATATTCCTTAGCATCTGAGCTTAATCTTTTTTTCAACTGGAAACAATATCTTCTTCTTCTTATGAGTGAACATAGAGAACAGTTGACTGCCATTTATTTTACAACACCCTTCTAAGTATTTAAAACTTCTAATTTTCATTTTTCTTTTTCTAGAAGAAATCAAAGAAGTTCAATCTCTTTCAAGCTTTAATCTCAACTAAAAGATTTTCTAGATTGGTTTGTATTTTTATTGGTCTCCTTTTGGACTCTTTCAAAGTGCTGTATGTCCTTGTTAAAGTCATTATCCAAGACAGGGCACATTCTTTTTATCTGAAAGCAGCAAGTACGCTGGAATAATTACCCCCATATTACAGATAAAATTACAGTTATATGCTTGAAGCCAAATTTCACTATTTTACAGTGCGTTTTCCATTGTTAACTCCTTACTGAGTTTATGGTTGATTTACTTCTTCTGCATTAGTACCTAACTCACGCAGATCTACCCAATTTCATATTTGGACATTGGATTTCTTCACCATAAGTGCAGTGTTATCCCTGTCTTAATGAATTTGATCTTCTGATTTTGAATAATTTCTGCAAACATTCAGAATTATCCTGAAAACACAGGAAAATTTGAAGTGCTCGCAACACTTTCAAGCTTTGTTATCTGCAAATTTTCTGTTTTCTCTATTTTTCATGTTCTGTGTTGCCTGTTGTTCAGATCATCAATGAAAATATTGACTAGAAATATTTTGTTGTTGTTGTTGTTGTGTGTTTTAAATGCTCTCTCAGTTTGACATGGAACTGCTGAAAACTATACTTGAGAGTTTTTTCAAGCAGTTGTTCTCCCATGTTATAGGGAATTAATCCAGACCAGATTTTCCTAGCATTCTTATGAGACTGCCATAGAGAATATTACAAAAAAAAAAAAAAAGTTAAAAAGTAATGTTCATGTTTATCACATCTATTGCTTCCCTGTTATCCATTAGCTCACAACTCTGTCAAAGAAATAAATTATGCTGGCTTGATACAATTTTTTTTCTTGACAAATCCATGTCAGATGTTTTTTATCATCTTATTATTCTTGAGGTGCTTATAAATTGCTCAATAATGTGTTCCAGAATATTTTCAGGAATCAGTTAGACTGTCTACAATTCCCCAGTCCCTTCTTTCTTTCCTTCTTAAAGATGGTACCATGATTATCCTTCTCCAGTTCCCCGACACTTTGCAGTCCACTGTGAATTTTAGAAAAACTCATTAAAGTTTGAGAGAGTTTCAGCTGGTTCACTGGGTCCTCAAGATTGAATTTAATCAAGCCTTACAAACTAGCATACATGTAATTTGTCTAAATATTCCTTAACCTGTTTCACTAAGTTGACCAACATTCCTGTTCACTTTTTAAATATCTCGTTAAAATTCACTTTGTTTGTAAAGAATAAAACTACTTGATATGTCAACCTTTCCTTATCATCAACCCATGTGCCTTCCCTGTGAAACAATCAACCTGTATTTTCCTCTGTTTTTGTCTTTTAGTGAGTTTATAGGATCTTTTCCTGATGCTTTGTTAGTTGATTGGTATCTCAGCCTTTTTATTTCTGCCCTGTGTGCTTGTGCTTTATATTCACAGTACATCTTTTATAGCTTATTTTGACTTTCAAAGTTCTTAAAGAGGTATTGAAGTAATCATTAAAGTCTTAATATTTTTTCTGCTTATTGAATTAGTTGGAAAATATGATTTTAATATAGTGTCTTTCGGAGATTTCCATTGCTGTCAGTATAGTGGATGCAGTCTTTGTGAAGGAACGAACGCAGTTTTTACTTTAAATTTTGCTGTGGAGAAATGTTATTTAATTGCATTTGTCAACTTAAAGCCATGAGCTCTGTTATGAAGCGATCGATTCAAACTGTCTTCCACTTTCTCCCATCAAAAACCTGAAATTAAGTTTTGATTAGGTATGGGCCATTTTTTCTTCCTTTGCATTCTGTATGCAATTTCTAGATAAAAAAATCTTGGGTTGAAGTAATGATTTGTGTGGCTCTGTCAGCATTCAGGACCATAAGAACATATATTTTCCTCAGACTGTATAAGATGAATCAACTTATTTACTTGGACTTTACAGACTATCCATGATTCACCTAAATTCCCAGCTTGTGCTGAATCATCCAGTATTGATGGATAGTTTTTTTGTGGTTTGGGTTGTCTGTTATTACTTTTAGATCTACTGCAGAGCGCATTCAAGGCTTCTTAACAAGATAATCAAATTGAAATGTGCTGTCTCCAAAGGTGAAGGTTTTGATTGGGACAATTCCTACTTGGGAAGTGGAGAAAGTGAGAAGTGGTAGTAGGATAGGCTTCTGTTTGAAAAGCCCTGAAAATGGTGTCCTTGTCTTTCCTGCTGCCAAGGAATTCACTTTTTATAGGGAATACAAAGAATGGAGGGGGTTCCTCATTGGTTACAGATGCAAGGAATTAGTTCAAACACTTTCCTTGCAAGTAGTATCTAGTACCCTACCTCCTGGGGCAGAAAGGGCTCTATAAAAAGGGCTCTAGACAAATAAGCAGAAGGGCATAATTTTGCTTCCTTCTGGGAACTGATTGTTTTAGGTAGTGTTCAGCTTGGCATCTGCCTAGTGTGGATTCAGCTTTGTCAGAAATATGTAGGTTATTTTCTTGTTACTTTAGATGTGCTGCAATAGATTTCTCTGCAGAAATAATGATGGCCTGTAGTCAGCCAAGTGTATGAACATGAGTGTGATGATTGTTTACTATAAATAGGTGCTTTTTGGAAATTGGAGCCTGAATTTTGGAAATTGGAGCCTGAATTTGTGTGCTTGCCTTTTGCAAACTGAGTCCATACCAATGACCACTGTAAATGGGGTGAATCATGAATTTTCTTATATTTATACTTGCTACCATTGTCTAAACCAAATAACCCAACACTTCTCTTATTCTCACATTTCGTTATAAGGTTGGCATTGTACACTACAGTTGAATATTTATTTTTTTTACACATCTTTAAAAGTGTCCTGAGATTTCTTGCCCTGATAAAGTGCTGTACATCTTGAACTTGTTGTTGGGAAAACTTTGTGCCATAAAATTGATGTAGGGGTCAACTGTTTCTAAAGATTTAATAGCAAGGGATTTTTTTGAAAGATCAGGATAGTATTAATACACTAGGTTATGTTTTTTGAGATTCAGCAACCATTAGTATGGTTAAATTTTCTTGGACATGATGAATAGATTTATTAAAGCACCTTTACAGGGATTTCTCTTGCCTGCATTAAATCTAAATTTTAAACATTCTGTTTGGGAAGAATAGGTAACTGTACTCAGTTCCTTTTCACTACTGGGTGGAAAATTGCTGTGTTCATCCATTTTGTAGCTAAAGTCAAAAAACAGTAGGGAAATTGATAACTTTCTGATTAAGTAATTCTGTCTTGCACATTTAAAAATTAAAAAAATTGACAAGATCCTTTTCTAAAATACTTTATTTGATATAGTGTAAGATGAAATAGTCCTCATGGATAGATAACCAACTAAACAAGACAATGCCCTTTCCTGAGGATTCTTCTCCTACTTTTACCAGTGGACACTGAATGATAAAAACCCCCAAATATTCCAGTATAAAAGTACTGAGAAAAATTTTCTAGTTCTTGTCTAAGGCTATTTATACAGTTTTATTTGGGTCCTTACCTAGTAAAGACAAATATGTCAGAAATAAGAAATGTACTTCAGAAAAAGTATCCAGCAACGCAGCTGGAGAACTGAGACCACAGTGAGCAGCAGGATCTCCCAGCAGTATCAACAGGTATTGTACTCATGTCAGCAATGCTATGCGTGTCCGGTTTTGATGGGTTTTGCTCTTGCCATTCCTACCATCAATAGAGGTTGTTGTCTTATGGGAGAAAATTAAATTTCTTTGTACAACTGTCAGCCCAACTTCCTGACACATCTATGATTTGCTTGTACCGAAGTATTTGAGGCTTTAACATGTTACATGTTGATATGCACTTTGTCATTGTGCTTAGAATCTGGCAATTAACTGTCAGTTTGCAGCATCTTCATTTTTGCATTTTAAACTGAAGGGAAGAGCAAAAGGAAAGACACTGTTAATACAATAACTAAATGAATTAGATGTAGGGAAAGCATAGGCAAAAAGGGGGCAAGAGGCATTAAATATTTATGAGGTTTTGCTTTATACTGCTTATTTTGAGGTGAGTTCTTTCTTCTACATCAGTAGGCCGCATACCATCTAAAGGATTTCACTTACACTGCTAGGTTTTGGTTTCTTTTACAGGCTTTTTTTTAAAAAAAAAACAACTGGGCCGTGTAATTTTTATACATCTAGGAGAGTGTGTAGTATGAATGGTCCTTTTTTTGAAAGAAACTTACAGTAGTAAAAGCAGGTGCAGATGTGATATGCAGAATATTTGAACCATTTGTCTTATCCTGATTAATAAAAGAGTACTATCTGTCACTTTACCAAACTTCAGATTTTATTTCTGTGGTGCATAGCTTTTGAGCTATTTTTCTACTTTGCTTAGATGCTAAGTGAGCTAAACTTGCACCTTCTTCAATGAGACCTGCAGGATAAGCTTTCAACCTGAAGTTGTCCTTTGCTTATCCTGGTAACAACTTGAAGTCCATTTGTCCAACACAAAATGTGAAGAGCAGATAAACAGATAGTTATATAGGCTTTTGTTCCCCACAGCTCATTGTAGATGCAGTTTTTATCAGGTAAATATTCTGCTTCATAGTACCTAATGAAAAGTCTGTATCCCATTGGGTAGAGATATAATCATTAACTCCATCAGCAGCTTATAACTGCAATGAATCTTTAATATACCAAAGGTAAGTTAACAAACTTCAGAGGAGAGACTTTTAGAGCAAGATATGTATGTCTCTCACTTAGGATGCCACCTAACTTATCTGATTATTGGACAAGCCTCTTGAGTTATTTAGCTGCTGCATTTCAGCTAAAGCCTGTAAGATTGGATAAGGAATTTTTTGAGTGCTTAATTGCAGACACTATATTGCGTGGCTCACTGCCTAGTGTAACTGTCATGGCTGAGACTGACTTTGCCCTCATTTTATGTCCCTTCTCATCATCATTCCAGGTCTCGCAGCCTTCTAACCACCTCCTCTTTATTCCTACCCTTTCCATTGTTTTCATTGCGTTAAGCTTTGAAAAAAAAAAAAATAAAATTAACAGTGACGTATTGGTAGCCATAGCATCTGTGTAGTGTTGCAGTATGGCAATGAAAGACCAATATTTAGCTACTGCTCCGGGAATTTCTTTTTCAGCAGAACCCCTTTGAGTAGAAGAATTTCCTGGGAGGCAGAGCCCAAGCACTGCTGAAGCGTTGCACCTAATCTGCTCAGAGCTTCCACCACACCCAGTGCAGGGCATGTCTAGAGAGGAGCATCAGCACTACCCTGTCAATGCTTAAAAATCTGGCCATTGTAGGATTACAGGAAGAAGAGATGGAAAGAAGAGCTTAGGTATGACTCAAATCAAGAAATCTGTAGTTACTAACTTCATCTTCAGACTGTATCCTGAAATCCCCTTCCTTACTAGAATTTCACAACCTATTGTTAAAGTAAATGTAACTTGTCTATAGTCAGACCTAATAGTACAAAAAATAAACTGATCTTCCGTTTCACCTGAGGGTGGAGAGGAGCAGTTGAGCTCCCCTCGACAGGTTCCCACTTAACATGCATTTGGTTAGTGCTGGGTTAACACATCCCATCATGGCACTTGTAGTACTGGGCGGAATTAATAGTATTAACCCATTGTATCTTTCTGAGCATTAGTTTGCCTTATGTTAAAAAGACGTTGGATGGCTTATAAATATTTTGACTTCAGAGAGAATATTTCAGGGAGCTGAGACTATAAAGAGAACTGGAATTCCATTTTGAAAGAAAGAATAGACAATTCTGTCAATTAGTTAATCAAGAGCAACATAAAAAATATGTAGGTGGATAGAAGCATATTATCCAGTAGTATGCTGGGAAAAATGGCATACCTTTCTCCATCAAAACAGAAATTATTTCAGTAGAAGAAAGTTAGAATATTTGGCTTTTTTTCCCTCCACTACTTTTTGGTAAACAGAATAAGATGGCCTGAATGGGAAAAAACCCCACACCCATAACACAATAAAAAAAAAATCATAAAAATATTTTCAGTAAAAATACCTTGACTCGGAAGGTAGGTATGATCTTTGTTTTTTATCTAGCTCTACTTTCATATTTAGAGGTCCCAACCTCTTCTGCTTAACACTTGCTGTAGCTCTTTTCAGTTCCATTCACCCTTGTGTCTTGGTCTCTGTTCCTCGGATGCCTGAATTTTTTTGATGTCTCTGATCTCTTTCAGATCATCACTTCCAGGGCCACAGGTCTTTTAACTATATACCTTTACAGCATACATTTACTACTTTTCCAAGTGGAAGAGGTTGTTGCTAAGCGGGAATATAATGCAGTTGGTCAATTTTCAGTAGGTATCTTGGGAAATCTTTTTTTTGCTCTGTAGATAATCTCTATCTGTTTAAACAATAGTCTCCACCAGTGAAGCCTGTCTTCCACCTGATAATTCACTTCAAGGAGAACTGGATGTTCTGAGTGGAATGCGATAGCACGTATCAGGCTTTTAAGTCTGCTACCACAGATGCTAGAGCAAGTAATAAAAACAGCAAGATAGAATTAGGTCAGGATAAGTCCCATACTTCTCAGAATTTTTTGTATATTTTGGGTTGATCTAATGGTGACAAAATTTTTCAAATAAAGAGCAATCTGCTGTGAAACTAAAACACATGATTTTCCTGAATGTGACAATACCTTGTAAAAATGAATGCTGTGGAATTAAGTTGGTGTCAGAACTTCTTAGGCATCATTTTTTTCAACATACAGAGAACCTGCACTTGCCTCGTGTTTAACAAGTGGGATTTTAGATGGACAAGAGCTGTCATGCATGTTCTAAGGGTTAAAGAAAAATCTTTCAAAGGGGAAGGAAAAAAGCATTTTTAAGATCTCCCTGGGAACAGCAATTTTAAAATCCTCCTTAGAATAACTAACAGCACCATCTCCTTTTCCTTTTCTTGAAACCTTTTAGAGCTCCCTTCAGGGGATAAATCTCCTGCTGAGATTCCCAGTGTTCCTGGGCTGTGGCAGAGTCAGAAGCCTGGCTGCACATCAGTGTTAACTCAGCTGGGAACATGGATGCTCATGGAGGCTTGCTGTGGTCTCATTGGAGGGGTGAATGGGGCATCAGAAAACCATATAGATGGAGTGGGTTTGAAAAAACTACGTATTTCTCTAAAGAAATTTTCAACTGGAAAGCTTTTTACTACCTTTACATATGTGGGAATAGTATTGTCCCCCTACTCTAAAACAGTTGGATCAGATGTTACCAGATGTGCTCAGCTGGCACAAATGGCTGTCACTCTGACTGATTTCAGAGTAAATGACTATGTTCCTCACTGCTAATGTGTCTTTTCTCTTAAATTTTCCCTAAAAGTTGTAGCCCCAGTTTTACCACCTGCTATCCTTGCTCAGCTGTAATTACACTATATGCTGAGGAAATGCAAAAGAAGAGAGTGTGTCCTACTTTAATGAATGGCAAGATTAAGTTCTAATTTTACATTGCTTTCTTCAACCCTCTTTCAGGGACCAAATCCCTCTACTTTTGGATTATGAGTGCCCCTGTTTTGTACCTCACATTCAATAGTTTTGCATCTGTATTAACATAGAGTGAGAGTGGGATGAGTTTGAGTGTCCCAGGTTATAATTAATTTACTAATCTGTCAAATTAATAACTTTTTCGTGCTGGTGGGTAGCTTTAGTTCAATACCCTTTATAGTTTAAAGTTTGCTCTGTATTCTTTGTGTTGGATGTACATACTGGCAACTGCTCAAGCAAAGACAGATGAAGGAGATTTTAGTTACCCTGAGGAAGTTAAGATTGCTTTTTCAAACATAATAGACTATCACTTAAACTGGATTATTACCATTTCCATTTTATTTTTCAGAAGTATCAGCCGTGCTTTTTAGAGGATATTCAGTTCTATATTATTCCATTATTATCCGGATTTATATTCTGGGGTTTGCATTCTGTCTTTAAATTTTGGCAGCTGTTTTAGATTTTAAAAATTATTATTTTTTTACTACTTGATATTGCTGAACTTGATATTTTCTAACAGCTTTTTTTGAATACAGAAGGTAATGTCTTTCAGCTCTTTATTATTAACAGGTTTTCTTTATTTTTTTTCCACATTCACATTGTGCAGTCTGGTATTTCTTCCAGTGTTGGTGTCCAGGCTGAGATCAGTGAGACCATAAACAAACACCAATTTTCTTCTCTCCTCCATGCCTCTTTTTTTGCAGGTGGGTGTGTGGAAGAAGAACAATTTTCCTGGCAGTACTATTGTATATGACAGCAGGAAAAACAAAGATAAAATAATACTCACACCTCAGATATTTGAACAATACAAGCAGAGAAACAATGAGTTTCTTTTAGCCACCAGGGAGCAATGAATTTGTGTGATTTGACTGCAGGTAATATTTCTGATGTAGTCTTGGTTTGAAGAAAAAATTCAAACTCGATTTATATGCTCAGAGTTTGAGGGTTTGTGTCTTTCCCACTCAAATCAGCGTAACCTTTTCTTGGATCAAACAGTGCTAACCGTAGACAGTTACAAACATGTTTGGAATAAATTAGCTCATAAACATTTTATTCTCATCCCTTAATGGGGAATGTTTCACAATGCTCTGTCAAATATGATGAGATTTCTCATTTTATGGCTCACTTTATCTACAGTCTAGTAATTGCACTTTCAATGGCACAGTGTTTGTATGGAGCAATGGTGACATTCAGTGCCCAGTTAGACTACAACATGATTAATCCTCTGCATACATTGCTTAAGGGTCTTATAATTCATATTCTCTTGTTTTACAATGGCAGGTATGAATTCAAGAGAGATTCTGAATATGCAATAAGTTAATCTACATCAAATATCAAGTTGCTTGAAATACTGAATATATTTTCCAGAGAACTGACTGCATAAGAATGATCTGCAAATAGTTTTCCACCTAGCAGTGCTGAGTACTGCACCTGAGGATATGGGAGTTTATACTGGTTTTGGAAAAAACCTGGAAATGAACTGCATTGTGTAATATGCAGACTCTTTATAAGCTTTTCTTGGTGAAGGGTTAATTGCAAAAAGCTGCATTGTTGAGCACTTGAGAGCTATCTCATCCGTCTAGAGTCACATATGATAGTTATGAGTGGATTGTATGTTAAACACTATTATACAAAGCTTTTAAAGAAAGCTATACTTTAGCTGGGGAATCCAGTTCTGCTTAAGTGAAACAGAGAAAACAGTTCAACTCCTCTTCCCTCTTGAATTAGCCTACTTAATTCCTTGAAATTAGGAAAGAAAGATGTGCATCACTTAGGCCTTCGTTGTGGATCTGGCATGCGGTAGTCTTCTAATACTTAAGTTCCTCAATGTTCCAGGTAAATCTAACATACTTTGAAATGACTATACACTTACAAAACATAGCTATGTGTGCTGCCTTTATGAAATGCAACTATTGGGTGAGGTTGTGTATAATATCCTCTTGGTTAGGATATTTGCTCAATATGTGGGAGATCAAAGCTCAGTACTTCATAGGCCCGAAGATATGAAAATCCCAATTTCTTACTTACTAATGTAGAACCTTTGTCTCAGATTGTATAATGGATGGAGAAGGGAAAACACTTCTTACTATGCCAGTGTGCAAAATGTCTACTGGGCAGGAAAACAAAACAAAGAACATAACTTCAAAAACCAAGTTTAAAGCACTGACCTGTGCTTCAGTGCAGCTTGAGTACAAGAAAGGGCTTTGAGGATGCTGTTTACCAATTTATTATCACAAAAATAGAAAGAGATTTTGATTTCTAGCTGTGAGATATCTCTCAAATGGTGTTTTACACCTGAGTTACTCTCCATTCATTAAAATGCCTTTGCACCCTTCAGTCTTTGCTTACTAGAACATATTCAAGATTGTGTACTCAGCAGGGCAGCAGCAAAGCTAGAATATGTTTAACTCATTAAGACTCTTCTATCAGGCTTCCCCATACCTCCCCCCTGGCAACAGTTCTTGGCATGTATTGTACTTTTGTCACACTGCTTTTCAGTTTTACAGGGTAGGTTGCTTTGTTTCTGCTTTCTTTGCTAACTGGGCACTTTGTCTTAAAGTCATGGTTTGGTCTGTATACTTAGATGCAAACATTGACAGCCTATTAATCCCAGGTGTAAATCAATTGAAATCAGTGGAGGTAGACTGGTTTAAGTTTAGCTTGTAATACGTATTATTGGAATGAATTATTCTTTCTTTTACAACTGAGCAGCCCTGCTGATTTCTGTTAGGCAACAGAGGGCAGAATTTATTTCCTGAAGTCTATTGGAGAGAGATGCAGCTACCAACACCAGGCTGCAAGTAGTGCACTGAGCTTACTTGTGGTGCGATAGCTGTAAGAAGATGGGTCAGCTTCAATATTGCTGTGTGGCTGATAGTTTAGTCTGGTCACAGAGGGCTCTCTTGCTGCTTAGTTCAGTTCTTGCAGTTGCAATAGGCTTGTGCCAGTCACTACCACTTTTCACTGCCAGTTCATAATCACCTGAGTTGCCCGTGTCTCACTGTTCAGCCCCCTCCCTCTTATGTAGTCTAATATTCAGTGTAGTTACTGTTTTTGTCTCCCCGGACAAACACACTGACCTCTTACTGCTGCCTCCACAGCCTAATATCTAAATGCTAGTCCAGCCATGTACCCCGTTGCTGGGTCCATACACAGCCTACAGTGCTGGTTGCATGGCGCTTTTCTCAGTTTTCTTTGAACTGATGTTTTACTTCCAACATTTGTTTAATATCAGATTAATTTACTTTAATAGCATGTATTAGGATATGTTGCTGACCTGTGGCTGCTGTTGTGTTTGCCTTACTCTTTTAAATAGGAATGTTGGGTTAGGGAATGGAAACTTATTGAAGTCTGTGGAACACTATCAGCTTCCTTGTAATTTATGACATGTTAGTGAGAGAGGTTAATTTTGATGGGAATTGATTTATATCAAACATAAATAACAACCAAACAGTGTTTGTATTTTAGTGTGAACTGCCATGATTCAATGGTAGCAATTAGCTTAACTGACAATTAATATAAACAAATTTTAACAGTGAAAACATGAACAAAAACCACTCAACCTCTCTGGTTTATTTAATATAATAAAAACATACTGACTTAATTGATATTTATCTGATGTAAGTAAAAACTAATGACATGAAATGGAGTTTAGATATTGGCTTCAGGGAATGATATTTTCTCATGTAATAAAATACAGGGAGCTGTACATAAGAAAATACTTTATGTTCACTGTTAAATGATATTGTGTGGCACCTAGATAAATTCAGTAACTATTCACACTCACAGTTCAAACACAAGTTGCTGTCAGAAAGAAACTGAGGAAAAAAAATCCTCTCATTTTTGTGGCTTGTAACAAGCAAGTTAAAATTAAACCCAAACATATCATTAAATTAAAATCACTTCCTTTTTAATTAAACTAACAAGAAATGTAAGTATTTTGACTATTAATCAGATTCACAATTAAAATTAAATAAATGAACCAATGAACAGCAATGATATTAGGTTGAATCATCAGGTGGGCAATTTTACTCACTCAATATTGTGGCTAACCACGCTGTGTGGTAATGACAAGAGATCCTTTTCTAAACTGAAAGCTAACTTGTTTCCCTGTAGTCTAACATGCCAGAAGAGTATGGCCATTAATGGCACTTAGTATATCTGTCTTTGGTGAATTTATTTAGTTGTTTTTTGAAACCCTTTTTATTTAATTTTCTCTGTAATACCCTGAGGCAATTAGTTTCATAGTTTAGTTATGCATTGTGTTATAATTTGATTGATTTTATTTTTTTTTTCCCTTGCAGAACCAGGTGAGCTGATGCGAAGACTCAAAGCTGCTTGGAATCTCCTTGATGTTAGAACACCATCATACCTAATGACTAAAGTTTATATTTACTCTTTAAAAGGTAATATTCATTGGTTTTGTTTTAACTGGGATTGGTATAGCAGAATTGTTACAAGAATGGTTACTCTTCCAGTTTCTTCAAGTCTCATCTCTCTGTCATAACACACACCTCTTTTGTATTGAAAGTAGTGCCAGCTTAGTTGGCAGTTTGATTTTCCACTTTACATGTCTGCAAATGCTAATATTTGTCTCTTAGGACAGCAGTTCTGCTGTACCTCCTGTTGTTTTGTTAGGTTATTTGCCAAAGATCAGCCAAGAATTTTAGGAATAAGAAGATCTTCCTTCTGCAGCCAGAATGTCTTTCATGTAATAGACTTCACTGATTGGTATAAATCTCAAAAGGAATCTTCTATCACAAAAGTGTTTGGAGTAACACTAACACAAGATACTTGCATATATTTTTTTTACATTTTTTTTGTTGTGCATATAGATGTAATTTACCTCATCTGCAAGTTCTCCTGAGCATATCTCCATACATTGCTGAAAGGAAGTGTATGGATTTATGTATTTGAATGGGCTTCCTCCTTAATTTGGGCTCCACAAAAAGTTCTCATTCTCGTGTTCTTTTTGAAGAGCAATATGGGTCCCGTGCATACATTTAAACCAGACTTCAAGGCAAAATAGAGGTGGTCAGAGGTAGACTAAACAGCTCAGAGTGGATCTAAGTCACCTTAGATTCAGTGTAACATCAACAACCCAAGTGAATGTCCAATTAGCAGGCTCTTGGCTTTTTATTCAAGGATTCTTTCAAACTGGTTGGTTGGAACTGCTCCACTATATGTAAATTATATATGTGTTGAAGTTACTACTCTTATTTCTCACGTGTCTTTATAATCAGTCTCCTTTGTTCTGGTCCAAGGAGCATCGAATTAAACTGTACAAAGTGGAAGAGCTCCAGCTCTCCACTCCAGTGAAGAGTGACTTTAGAGGCTGATGGGAAAACATTCATGCAGTTTAATGACAAAGCAGAGACTTGAGATTTTAGCAGAGAGTAGGAAGAACATTTCTGTACAGGATTACTCCTGTAGAAAAGTACAAGCATTGGTCAAGTATTCTCGTTTGTCCATGCAATACCACAGGAACAGTCAAAATGTCATCAAAATCTTAATTGAAACAGGAGCAAATGATGTGGCTTTCAATAATAGCTTATAAAAAATCTCCTGTTTATAGTAGTTCTTTGATTTTTTCAGAGAATGTCTCTTAGTAATTATTACTGTGACATTGACTCCACACACTTGGAGGCCAATGCTCTGTAAGTTGGGAATTGTATAACTGTAACTGGGAATTTTAAATTGGGAATTCTATTATGCAGTTTCCTTTTCAGGGAGTGCTAAGCTTTACCCTAGCTATTGCATGGACACTTGATAGTTGTATGCAGGACATTCCTAGTAAATTGAAAGTAGTGCATTTAGTTTCCTCTGTGCTATCTTGTGATTTTCCTGACAGCACCCTTACTGATAGTTTCACTGAACTGTGCCTCACGCAGTGGTTACATAAAATTCTGTTAGTTGCCATAGTATGTGTTCCCTTCCCCAGGTGAGATTCTTTCTCCACCTTTTCACTCACAGTGGTGTGTAGCTGCTCAAATCAGATCATATTTGAAGCCTGAGCTCCTTTTGAGCACATCTCTATCAGTGTATATTGTCATTTGTAATTGTGTCAGCAATCAATGGAGGCATTTTTTTATTATTATTTAACTAGAATGAAATCTCAAGTTAGAATCAGCTTACCTGAAACAGTCCTTTCTTTTTCAGATTAAATCTTAGTGTTGTAGCTCTTGTGCTGCTATTAATAGCTCAAAATAAAGTTTGATTTTTGTCAGTTGTGTTAGCAAGACCTTAAATACTCTCTAGTTTTGGCAGGCTTTGATCAGTGTTTTCCCTACAAATAAGCTGGAGTCTCACTCCTGGGCAAACGTCCATGTTTTGCTTATTTCTGTTTCAGTGTACCCTTTTGAAAGCAAATTTCCATTTGATAAGCCAAGCTGCTTAGAGCTTATCCACTTCTTTCTTAGGAAGTTGCCAGTTTGCCTCTTATTTGAAAGTCCTTCTTTGAAATTGGTTCTGCTTTTCTGGAATAAGATAGCAGATTTTCCACAGGAGTTTGTTTTTTAATCCCTTCCCTGTTTTCTAGCAAGCATATTTCAGTAGCTTTAATTTGTCAGTAACCTGCTTCTGACTCAGCTCTGCTTTATTTGCTTAAGTTTTCTATTCTTTTACTCTAGCATGAAGATGTAGGCTCTCCCTTTAATTATAATAAAGTAGATAATTCTCAATCTGCCAACTCTTTGCTTTTCAGTATCAAAAGAATTTCTGAAAAGGGGTTGATTTAAATGCAGCTTTTTGTTGCAATTTAATTGTGACTTTTCACATAATGATTATTAAAAAAGTTTATCATCTTCTATTACATTCTGCCTCCTGCCATATATGGGCCCTCTTGAGAGTGTTTTCATCTCTGTATCTCCATGGAGGTGGCAGGTGGGAGTGAGTTTATTGCAGTCATGTGCTGTGAGTCAGCTCAATCTGAGAGACAGAAATTTCTTTTAGCACGGCACTGGGCCTGAGCTAATAAGCTTTGCTGGGTGCAGGATATGTTAGTTTGGGCCCAACATCCTGCTAACATCACTAAGTAGCTTCTGGACTGTGTCATCTCAGGGTCCAGGTGAAGAGAACCTCCATCGAAGTGCAATGAGTGCAACTACTTGCACCTGTCTTTGGAAATGCACGCTAATTCTTTCACTGATAGTATTGGTAGACCACAAAGTCTTCCTTTCCAGCTTTTCCCAGAAAAATCTGAGTAATTTCTAGGTTATTCTGTTAGAGTCCAAATCTTTGAAATTGAGCCAGTCCTGGCTGGCTTGACAAAATTTGCTCAGACCAGGATAACTTTAAAATTGGAATTTCATCAAACTTTATATCAAAACTCAATCATAAGACTTCTGCTTTGGATTCCTCTTCAGGGTATGAGAAATACTGTGAATGCAGCACACCCCACTCTCACACCTGTCTCCTTTGAACCTCCTTGCTAGGCCTTTTACCTTTACAGAAGCAAGACTAAGCTGAATATGAACTTGAGTGTTCTGTTTTTTAAATTCTGCAAGTATATTTAGCCAGCCCATAACAATCTCTTACACTTGATAAGAATATTGGGGAAGTCACCAATTTTGAATTAAAAGCTATAGTATATGGTCCCTTTTCCTCAAGAATCAAAATAATATTTTGCATTTTAGCAGCACAACCATCGTTTTACAAGTAAATCAGTGCATTTTTTTCCAGGTTTTGGAAATCTGGCCTTTAATGGCTTTAGCAGACTCCTGACTCAGTGGAAATAATCCCATCAATTTTAATTAGAATTGATCCCAACAGATTACTGAATTAACAAATTGGGAGAATGGGACAAAACTTTTTTCCACCTTCTTGTAAGTAAGAACGTTACATATTAACACTTGATAAAGTAAGTATGAAGTTTTTGGTCAGTAATGGAGTTGTTCAGTTTGAGAGGGTTGAATATCAGATATGAGTATCATATCTGAGATATGAATATGAGAATGCTATTGGGGTCTGCCTTCAGATTTGCAATTTGTTAAGAACCTTGGGGCAAATGTTTTGAATATATCAGCTAGATTGTCAATGCATTACCCCAATCTATTTTCTGTAACACCTGGAAGGAGAGACAATGAAAATTTTATAACCTTGATATAGCAGGACCTTAGCTCAGGTTCCTGTCAACCCTGCCCAATAAGGATGACTGCAGGTTCATGGAACTGGGCTGGAAGAAATCCAGTGGCTGATGTTTGCCTGCTAAAAAAGTCTCCTGACAGTTCTGTACACTGATTATGATAGTTACAGTTACCAATATACATGGTATAACATTGCAGCAAGGCTGTGATATATATATATATATATATAAAGATATGATTTACCTATTAAAATCATATTATGAATTCAAATGTTGAAGAATCAATGTTTTTGTAGCATCCTGATCTCCAAAATTAGCCTTTCCTGTATTAAGAACTTGTAGTGGAGGTTATTCTGTGGTTTGCTCAGCACTCACTAGGCTCCTTGTGAGAGGATTGAGGCTGTCTTGCAATGAGGGAGAGTATTTCCACAGATACTAGAAATGTTTTAAACTGTGTATGCTGACTCCACACCCATGGCATGTGTTTCAGTTTTCTTTCCACTTCCCTGAATGGGCATTATTTAGCTAACTGATGGAAGAAAAGGTTGGTTTTTTACTGTGTTGGTGCCAGGAAGTTGGAAGATTTGGGTGTTATCGCTGAAGTCTTTCATAATACCTTTGTGATCTCTTTTAGCTGATTTTTCTGATTGTTTGTTTTTCCTTTTGTAAGTCGGAAATACATTTGTAGTTGATTCCAGGCTAAATTAATCCATGTCTTTAAATTGCTTTGAGATCTTTCAGTAGGAAGCATCCTAGAACTACAGTGCTCTCTTCTCAATAATTTAGTTTTTATGGTTAATTTTCAGAAGCAAATCACAACATTGCTTTTACAACATTTTTCTCTATAGTGCTAACAAGAGTAACTAAGGAGAAAGGCCTCCATATTTAATCACAGTTTCAGGATTTTTCTTTTTTTGAAAGGCGCTTAACAGCTGAAATTCATCAGTCTTTACAAGTGTCTTAGAGCAATTCAGGTTCTCTGAGTGACATATCTCTAAGGCAAGCTTTTCAGTATGAGTCTGCAGATTTCACGAAGTCTTTTGTTGTTCTAGTGTTAAGGTCATGCAGCCTTCCTAACTGACATGTAAGGAAATTCTGGCACATACAAAATCAACATAATAGTTGTCTTTGACGCCTTTAGACAGTAGTAGTAGTGAGGTGTAATTTTACATAGCTGACAATCATTCCATTGTGAAGTCTGAGAAGAAAGACTTTCTTCAGTGCTTCTTCTTTCATCTTGCAATTATTGTTTTAGTCTTGTATTATTGTAGATCGACCTTCTTTTTTACTTCGCATAATTGTTCTGTTGACTATTAATATTGAAAAGCAATCGATATTAGTACTGAATGGTAGCTTCTACTTTGTCTTATATGCTCAGGAAGAGCAAATAGTTTTGGACTGTCACTGTATATTCATGGTTGCATCTTTTTTTTCTGAACTATAACCAATCAGGGAAAAAAAAATTCTTCTTAGTTGCTGCCAGTGTTAATCCATTCACTAGCTGGCAAAGCTGATGAATGAGTGGCCTCTAGAAGACGAGCCCACTACCTCCCCAGTGTAGACAGGTTGACCTGGTTATAACCTGTGTGATTTGAGTGATGGTTCAGCTTGCTGCTGTAGTTCTAGAGTTGGATCAATGCTAATAAAGGACGGAATGAAGGTTATGGATGCAATAATGATCTCAACGAGAGCTTTCAGGGAGTGAAGAAAAGCACAGTTTCACTTTCATCACTTCTCACATATTAAACTGACAGCTGAGTCACTTTTTCTTTAAACTGAGAATAAACAGTCTCTGTAAGTGCACTATGTACCTTGTCAGATTTACAGTTCTAGCCTTAGTCACTTAAAGACCAACTCTTAAAAAAACCAACTAATCCAGCAGTAATCCTCCGAAGTGTTAGCTTTGTAATGTCTCAATAGGACACATCTTATGTACAATTAATACCCTAAAGTCAAGGCTATGCTTTACAAGATAAGAGCACTTATGCCAAGTACATGTGTGACTTGCTATCAAGAATGCTCAGGGGATGATACATTTGTGCCCTGAAATGTAGGTAGGTTTATAATAAATTGTTATTGCCAGATTCAGGAATCCTTACATGTAAACTGGTTTGAATGCAATTATTCTTACAACACATGCAGGAAAGAAAAATAAGGGCTATTGTTACATATCTATTCCATGATTAACAGACTCAATCTAGTTAGGTAATATTTTAGGGGTTTTCTGTGCTATTCAAATTTGGTAACAGCTGTTTCCAGGCTGTTATTTCTCCTTGTTGTCAAAACATTTCTATTAATGTGGTTAGAATGAGCTGCTGAGATAATACTTTCAGCAGAAAGAGTATGATGGTACCATAGTTGGTCTTAATTGCCTGCAGTAGATAATTTCCAGTATGAAAAAAGAAAAACATCAGTTGGCACAGGCTCTAGTAAAAACAGATATATGCCATTTCAGTAATTGTTCCAATTTGTAGAGCTTTATATGGATATATTTATTGTGTGACATTCACATCTATTTCATGTTTGAAGTTTAAAAATAAATAGAATCCAATACAATACCCTATTATAAGCACCCTGATGAATTTAAATAAAAAGGCAAAAATAGTTTCCATCATAATTACATTGAGTGCCATGGTATTATACTGGAAATGCTCTGTAGAGTTTGAAGCATATAGAAGGAAATATGCCAAAAGAACAATAATTATGCAATAAATTTCTTAAAATCATCTATGTTATTGGTGCTGAGAAGAAAAAAAAAAAAAATCTAATTGCTCTGGCACTGCGAGGTGCAGAAATAATGGCTAGTTAAGTTTTCTTTAAGGCTGCTTGCACAAGAATTGGGAATTAAGGCACTGGTTTATTGTAGTATTTTATCACTGATGCTTTTTTCCACTTTTTTATTCCTTAGAGATAGGAAAGTAGCAACTTCTTTGAGTGAATGACAAAACATAGGACATTGTCTGTTCTATATATTCCACAGAAATGTAAAACACATGATACTGTATTTGTAAAGGTAGTAGGACATGACATTTTATATATAAAGGAACATACTGAAGAAATCCCCAATTGAGACAAAGATATAAGAAAAATAGTTTGCGTTTGTGTAATTAAGGATCATTTATAAGAGGAACTGAAATGAGACTGAATTTAGATTGCCTTGACAAGCTTTCTCCTCACATGTCTTAGCTTCTGATAGCTGTGTTTTGTACATGTCTCTGTGATCAAAAACCAAGCTACAGGAACCCCCTGAAATTCTGGTGTGTGGAACTAAATGGCACATCAGCATGAGAGAATTTCTGGACCCAGCAGCTTCGGGGACTACCAGTGTCCTTTTTGGGTCAGACTCTCTAAAGTAAGAATAATAGGCACACACTTTCCTGGGAATTTCACAGGTATTTGCTGAGAGCGAGGAAAACTTGCAAGGAAACTTGCATTATGTTCCAGGACTCAGGAAAATTGGGGTATATGAATTATCTAATCTTTGTCCATTTCTTTAAAACTGATCTCGTCTGCCTGTGTCTTCTCCTCGCTGTCATGTGGATTCCCCTTCGACTTCTCTTCTGTCTGCTTCTGTCTGCATTTCTCCCTGTTCCACCTCTCTAGGTACTGCCAGCAAGAACACCAACAATACAAATCTCAGGCCTAGCAAGCCATTGCTGTGGACAGTGGACCTATGCTTTTCAGGCATACTAAGTACAAGATCTCATTCAGTCTTTCAAGTTCCAGCATGAGCATGTCTGGTAGTGTGGGAGGTCTCAAAAAACAGAGAATGTAGAATTGTGATATAATAATTTGAGGGGCATCCAGTTACCAGCAAACTACTGTCCTTTTCATTTCTAAAATCCATCCCCAGTATAACCAAGGCTTTCTGCAGTGTACTTTTTCTCTACTTTCTCCAACAATTAATTCATTATAGGTTTAAAAGGAATGAAAATAGCATTAATTAATTAGTGTACCAAGCCCTAAACTGAAACTTTAAATCTCTTTTAGTGTGTTAAGGTTGTCTCTGTTTTATAGCTCAACAGAATTTGAAAGCATTGGTTAGAACAATGCAAAACACATAAAAGTTAGTTATAAAAAGACTTAACAGTTTGTTTTCACCTTTACATTTAGAAAGGCAATAGAATAAAATTGTCACCTGTAATTACTGAAGTCTAAATTTGTTTACCAGTTAGATCATTTTCAGATCATACTACTCATCAGAAAAGAGAAAAGTGGAAGAAGTAAGAAGTATTTTAACAATCAAATTTTATTTGAATGTCTATTGAAACAACGTTGTGAATATTTGAATGCCCTCAGGATATATAATGAACTTCATGAGACATTGCAGCGTTTAGTATTAGTGTTGGATTTATAGGCCATAGAGCAAAGAGAACAGTGGTTCATTGTTAAGCATGAAAAATACTATTGTGCCACATTTTCCACATTTTTTGTGTACCTTTTTCTCCACCATCTTCTACCTTAAAAAAAATCAATTACAGGCAAAAATTACAGTTACATAACAAAAACTATGATAAAACTGATAAGATTAATCAGATTCAGAAATTTAATGCACTAATGTGATAATCTTAAAAATCAGCTAACCTTGATTTCTTGAATTTTCAAACCTAATGCAGTGCAATTTGGTCATCATCCAGGTTTGAGCTTTCCATATGTACAGTGATATGACCTGAAAATCTTAAATTAGAATATCCTCTACCAGAAGAAAAAAAAAAAAAAGATAAATCTTGGGAACCTGAACTTTGCCACTCATCTGCTTGAATCTGGATTTAATTGCAATTCAAAGAAGTTTTGATGGTAAATACTAACAGGCGTTTATTACTAAACAACAGGCAGTTAAGTGTTGGACAGCACTTTTTGTCCCAAAGTCAGAAATAGTTGCCAAAACTGAATTAGTGAAGTTGTCATGCTTCAGCAGAGCAAGAGGAAGTTCTTTTTAATGTCCTGTCTGCAACTGTTTACCTCTCACACAAATAGAGTATTAGGTACACTTTAACTTTTGCAAGTACCATCATCATTCATTAGCCATAATTGAGTCAGATATCAAGCAATATAACTCAAACATACTTCTCATCAGGTTGTGGAATTCTGAAGGAGAGAATACATTGTGCTATCTAGAACATTCTGCTTCCCTGAGACTTCAGACCTATTCATTTCAAAAGCAATGAAATTGATGCCTCTGCTTTTCTCCCACCTGTCCACCCAATAGGTTTTGGAGTGAATACCATGAAGCCTGGGTAATTACCTGAAAGACCTCAGCAACCAATTAGTTGTTACTATGTGTATTTTCTGTGGTGTTTTAAAGATTCCTCTTTTCTGGTGTGTGTGGTGCCATGCTCACTGAGGTATTTGGGGATATACTGGTATGTGCTAGGTATTGTTTAATAATGAATGAATATGACTGTTTCACACACACAAGTCTCACATATGTTACCAGTAAGAACAGAATTTGATTTGTAGAATGAACATAAAAATCTAATGCAGATTTTACTGTTTTTGTGAATGCTTTTCTCACTTATTGGTGAAAGGAATAGCAAGGAAAGAATGAGTATCTTGGGTAAGAAGACTGGATTTTGTTTGGATTCCAATTTAGAATATAAATTTTACAGAGTCAAGAGCCTGGGCATTTGTTCGTGCCATGGGACAAATCTGAATTGAGGCAAAATTATTAACCACTGTTGCATTTACTGTGCTTTTGTGATAAACTTTTAAAAAGTGTCTGAAATACAGATCCTTTTAAATTAGAACACGTACTGGTAACCATCTGAAGTCTAGAGGAGATTAAGCAGAGTACATGGTACACTTATAAGCCCATCTTGTTCTCACTCTGTACCAAATATGGTTCATGGTTGCATAGTACATAGTCCAAATGTGCTAGAAATTTGTCCTAGATTCACTTTAATGATAGTTTAAACAGCAAAACAGTAAAACTCATTCTAAGCGCTTCATTGTCATGCAGCTTAGCATTTAACTAACAGATTTTCTCTACAACACCTCCTGTTTCTTCTGTCTCAACTGCATCTTTATACTCTAGCTGGTGTTAGTAAGCTATAATGCTAATTTGAGGATAGAATAGCTAACATGAATGAGTGGCTTGCCAGAGAAGCTGTACTGTTCTTCATGAAGCCCTATAAATTCAGTGACTCCTGATGCCCTGATCCACGTTTTAAAATGCATGTATGCACCTAAAAATTACATGTTACACTAGAGTTCTTTCTAGTCTGGCATACAGGCTCCCTGTACTGCACTTGCTGCTGTGTTCTGTCAATGTAAGTCTGGTGCTTCTGTCCCGTATTCTTTAGATTTCTTGGGGTACAAAGAAGAAGCAACCATTTTTAAAGGGTAGAGGCTTAAAGGATTTACCTGCTATGCCTTATACATGCTCCTATTTAAATATTTTGGCTAAAGCTGTTATTGTTCTTTGTTAGTGTTTAAAATAATAAAAAATCTGTTGCTTTCATGGAAATGAAAGTTTCATTGCAATTCTCGCTCCAACTGGAGGCATGCCAACTCTTTATGCCTGAATTCTTGCTTTTGAAATATAAGTACTCTTCCATCTTTTTCCCCTCTCCAAATAAATTACGCTGACTATAGTGGTGTTTGTTCATCAGTTTTAAATTGTACTGGCACTGTGTCTTGTGAAACCCTGGCTGCAGATTCTTGTGCTGATACACTGGCAGCAAGAAAGCTGACAGCTGGCCTTTTGTCAGGAAAATATAGTCACGTTTTCTGATCACTTGCTCCTATGGCTCTCTTTCTACGCGTAAACAAAGGGACAGACTAAAGTCTCAGCTATACCATTATAAATATGAGACTATCAGTGGGCATCAAAGGAATTCCTTTGAACTCAGAAGTATGAATCCGTGCACATTCTGGTCATACAGTTAGTTATAACTTAAGTGGAACAGTTGGAAAAATTGTGCTTTTATTGAAATAATCCTACAATGGTTTTATATTATTTCAGACATAAATGGATGCTTTATCAGATATTTCATGCTTGGAACTGGGATTGAATATTTGATGCAGATTTTCAAGTTTAGTGAGAGTTCCAATATGGGAGGAAAAAAAGTTTATTAGAAACTATTCATTTGTACATTCATTCATGCATTATCTTTGCATTAATGTGTAATACCCAGTTGGATGACATACGATAACATGGTGCAAAGTAATTTTAAAAAGTGGCTGTATGAATCTTCAGTATTTTAGTGTTTATTTCATTTTTAGTGAATGGCAGAAATGCAACTTTTAAAAGAAGGTCAGAACAGGTTGAGTTCATTAAATGGGGCACTGACAGTGACATGAACCACTCTTTGCTTCGTATGGATTTAATCCCTACTTACAGGAGAGTTCTTATTTTTTATTTACATTCCAGAAGCCTGCAACAAAGATGTGTGTTGCATATTCTGTATTCATTCTGCATACAGAATTTGCATATGATATCAAAACCTGGATCATATAATATATGTAATAAATAGCAGTGCAAAACAGTTATGAGAATGCGAACCTCAGAGCTGGTTTTGGGGCACATAATTTATTTTAGCGCCTTATCTAAGTGCCTAAATAAATACTTGAATTTTCAGAGGTTCTGAGCAGAACTAATCTGCTTTGAAGTCATGTGAAACTGCAGAATGGTCTTAGCACAAAGAAATTGGTAAAGCTGAGTACATAACTAACTTTATTTCCTGGCTTAATTCAATTCTTCAGCCACGGGACTATCCTTTTGTTTGTACTATCACACAATCAGAACCAAACGTATTAGGTGGAAGTGTTACATCTGATTAAATAAAAAATGAAAGGTGTTTCACAATTCTGTTATTTGTGACGTGGCCTGCTGTATGTTTTTGTACTTCGCCGTAATTTGCTTGCTTACCAGGCTGGTCTGTGACAGCCTTCGTCATACGAATGTCAATTTTTCTGCAAGAAGTCCCATTGATTTGTAAAGAAAGAATGGACAGTGTGGGTTTTGCCAGTTTAAAATAAGCAGTATCATAGGATACAGGCATTAGAGAAGATAGAGGTGAGAGATTTACAGCTAATTCATTGATCCACTAAATGTAGTATAGAATACTTTCAGTACTTTATGGAGAGTAGCTGCACATGGCTTTTTTATGAAAAGATCTCCATCATTTTCTGTGGAATATATCTCACTTAGTGGTAATCTTATAGGCAGAAATAGATTACAGTCTGTTGAAATAAGGAAATGAGCAAGAGGCATCAAAGTAATTTTTTTAAATGGAGACTTAGAGAGGGGATGAAAAAGCACTGATGATAACCAAATGCTGTTGCAAAATCTGTCTGTGTGAGTGGAATAGTGACCCAGGATTGGCATTATCAAAATGCTACTTACTGTTCAAGAGTGCCTTCATGAATTGAAAGAAAAAAGAACTGCTGTTTTGTTGTCTTTGTGGTTTCTATCTATGGCACTTGGTAGTTTAGGGTTAGATGAATTTTGTGCTTTTAATCAGACATTCAATCTTATGCCTACTATAGAGCAGAAGTTTATATTGATACAAATAACAAAGATAAATCAGCTTTTTCTCCATGTGGGTTACAAAACACCTGCATTAAAGGAATTGTATTAAGACTGTGAAGTCCACATCTAAAAAGTTAGGAAATGCCAAAGTAAAAACTGCAGATGCACGTATGTGCATTATCTCTTCCTTAGGTCATGCTTCCTACTTACTAGCCAGAATGCATATTGTGCATAACCATGTAGTGCTAGGTCCAGCTCTCCCAAACTCTGACCGTAAACTGAGATTTAGGCACTTGAATGCTACTAAATCCTACAGACCAATCACGCTGTCTCCATGCTAGCACTACTTAATCCAAAGTCAGGATTGGCCTCAAGATTTGTTGTTGGTTAAGCAATTAAAATGCTCAGAAGCACCTTGTTGGGAAAGAAATGTGACTATTCTGTGCTGGCGTTCCATTGCCATCTAGACTTACAGGGAGAGTTGCCTAAATTCAGGTAATGGAGTGGCTTTTGAAGATGGAAGTTAAGCTTAGAAAAAGGGGTTTGGGTATTTGTAGCTTGAGGAAGTTGGGACCTATAGGTGTCTCTGAAATGTGGTAATTCTAGAATGTAACTTTGCAATGAAAACAGAAGAAATATTGTGGTACCATGTGATATAAAAATGCTAGGATGAATGATTTGTGACGTGGACTACAATTTAAAGAGCCCCCAAAAACCAGTCTATCATACATATCTATTTTGAAATTGGAGTTTAAAAATCTACAGCTGATTACATAGCTGTGTACATTTCAGGTAAAGCATTTTTTCTGAGTTTAAAACATAAGTAAACCAGCATGAAGCTGTGTGACTGAAACTAATCGCATTTTTGTTCATTCCATGATTTCTATGACAGTCTGTGTTATTTAGACTAAAACAGACTATGAAATAATATCCAGCATAGAGTTTCAAGCAGATCTACATTAAAAAAAATATTGCATGCTTGTGCATCTAATGTATCAAAGTATACTTCTCCATGATGTCTTAAACTGAACATCCAGAAATTTGAGTTCCGCTTACTGAAATCTGGATTATTCTTTTTCTTCCCTTTCATTTCATTTTATCATAAATCCTAAAATAAGCATTGCTAAAATAGAAGCTTGGGGTTTGTTTCTAGTTTCTTCATATATATATTTGTTCTTACCAGTGAATTATTTTTATTATCCTGTCTGTTGTTTTCATTCTCTTTCAAGTTCATGCCTTGCTGGTATGATTTTCTTTTAATTTTCTGCCCTGCTTCTCATATCCCGGAAAAGTATGTTGCACTACTTTTCCCCTTAGCCAACCTAACCTTCCATTTCACATCTCTGATAGATTTTAATTGCTTTTGGTGATATTTGAGTTCGTTCTACAAAGCTCCTTACAAGGGGTATTAATTGCAATAAAAAAATCCCAGTGTACCAGTTTGACATAATAATCTATAATGCTTGAATGGGTTTATAAAGAATACTGAAAATATGAATGCTGGCATGACCTACATGTGAGACAAAAGCAGTTCCCTTAGGGAATGGAGATAATTTGCTTTTGTCTCATACATTATGCATCTCCTCTTTTACACCCCATTTCCATGAAAAATATTTTTTGTTATGTATCAAAGAGTTGTTAAAGTTGTGAGTGGAGCATGAGGCTCAGTTTGTTGGGATGTTAACATTCTGCTAGGATTTCTGCAGTCTCGCTTCTTTGTTTCCTATTACCTATTCATAATTTCTTTTTTGGTCTTCAGTGCTTTTCTCTGACTGGAATTTTCTGGTTTATATTTGAAGAGCGAATGTTGCTGATTCCTTTTTTTTTGGGAAGATACACAGAAATGGGAAACTTCAAAAATACAGTGTACATATTTCATTGGTGCAACAATGCCAGTGATTAATAATTAGCCACATTATGTTAAAAATGCAAACATTTTTTAGTTCTCACCGACCTCTACAAAACTGATGGATTCCTTAACAGGCAGAGAACTGTGTTGGCCTCTTATAAAGAACTGTGCTGTCTCTTCAGACGCCCTGCAGGATTTATGAGCAGAATGTGTAGTTAAGGGAACAGTTCAAGGTACAATGGATATTCAGCCCTACAAGCAAGAAATCATCTCTGCCATAACACTTAAAGAAATTGTCTCTTTATGACAACTGAGTTGATAGGGATGGATTTTTCAGGCTGTCTATACTGAAGATAAAAAGATACAGATTAGCACTGCAATAATTTGTTAGTGTCCTCTAATTTGTTGCATATTGTTTTTCTTTTTCAGGTTGTAAAATGAAATTGGGGCAGGGTTTTTGAAGTTGTAAATCTCTAATTCTGCATCCCCTGGTCTTCTGAATAGATGTGTATTATATGGTTTAAATAATAGAGAGCTAAACAGTTTTCTAGATAGGAGCATGCCACTGACCTCTGTAATGGAAGCATAATGTAGTAAGTTTCTTGTTTATCTTTCTGCAGGTACCTATTTATTTAATAGAGACTTTTGCTCATGTGCCTCCAAACTAAGTTTTTAATCTAAAACCTCATCTATATCTTACTACCTAGGATGCATGAAAATATTGTACCAGAATGAAAAATAATGTACGAAAAATAAAATATTACTTAAAAATTTAATAAACTCTGCATACAAATGATGTTCAGGTGAGCCAACTCCTCTTGAATATCTATCCAGTTTACTAATTGGTGTGTTATGTATTTCATGGAGAGTAACCTTTTTTTTAGACAATTATACTTATGATGTATTTGTTCTTAGGTTATTGTTCATCATTTTGCATACAGGATACCAATATAACTGGTATGTATAACTGTGGACTGAGAGACATTGAGGATTTCATTTTTGTTCTAGTATTATTTGACAATATTCATCTGGATCTCTTATTTGCATATTTGAATTTTTATATTAATAGTATTTTTTTGTCAACTGTCAGCAAAAAGAGGTATTCATGTCACTTTACCTTGTACAATAATATTTATAGCATCTAATTTACCACAGAGTTATTGAGTTTGATCGTTATTCGAATCACAGTATGACATGTTTTATAGCAGAGGACCCAAATGGGTTATTTGTTATTACAGTGACATTGGCTAACATGAATGCTTTAAAATATATCACTTGTGTATTAACCAGAACATGAGGGAAAACACTGGATCATCGGCTTGCCATGTGAAAATGCAGAAGCAGCAACCTGACAGTGTGAGGAAAGAATGAAATCAGCAGAGAGTGGCCTGTAAGGTTGTCAGACTCTGAATAATGTTTGAACAAGTGTGAAGCAGGAGTATTGCTAGATGATGCATGTGATGTATGGGAGCCTTATGCCACTTATGGCATGGAAATACTGCTTTTCTATCAGATGAGTTACTGTGTGTGTCTAAACCCTGAATATCATTCATCTGCACCTCAGTGTGTTAACTGTGATGTGCTGTATTTCCTGCCTCAGAACTTCTGCTGAATGTTTTATAGGTGTTTTTGGTAGCTGAAGTTCAGTTGGTGTGTGGTTTGTTGGTTTGGTTTTTTTTTTTTGCCTTTTAGGCGTTGCCTGTTCTGGTTAACTTTATGATTGGGGTTATGTGAGAAAAGCTAATGGGGGAATAGCAGCCACTTTTCCTCTTGTGAGAATAACAGCAGTATTTAGAGTGGCTAAACACATTGTAGTAGAGAATTTCTTTTTGTTAAGGGCTAATCCTGATTTGCAGTGCTAGCCTCTAACAAGGTGTTAAATGCTACAGATTCCTGTTAACTTCAGTGAGAATAGTATTTAAGCCTTTAAATTGCACTGGAACACTGGATGCAGAAAATCTATGGTGTTTATGATCAGGAAGGCATATCACTGCTTTGTCCTTTTTACTGTTGAGGATGTGAAATTCTTATTGATGGATGTATTCTGTTCCCAAGGGTGTAATTCTAGTGTTGTGGTGTTTTTTTTAACTTGTTCAAGATTCTGGTTACTGCATAATCAGTCATTCTAACTGTTTGTTGCTGATATATTTGTCTCTTTAGCTGCTGCGTATATCTGTTCCCCTGTGCTTTTTCACACTTCTCCATATTCTTGAACATCCTCTTTCCTTTTATGCCTAGCCTGCTCTCATTAAAACTTGTTGTCTTTGTCAACATTATTACAAGTAATCTATAATCCAGCCCTCTCTTCTTGCTCTTGGCGATTAAAGCACAAAGGAAAAACAGGCCCCATTAAAAAAAAAAGGACACAAACTAAATTATATGATATGATATACTTACTTGGCAAACAATCACCTCTAAAGAAAAATATTCCCTCTATTGTTATCTCTTGTCCTTTCTTATTCCCCAGCATGCCTGTTGTGATTATTTATAGTTATTATGACTTTTGAATTCTTCAGCTCCTGTCTACATGAAAATAGAGATTTTCAGAGGCACAAATGGTGGATACAAACCTAGTTCTTCTTATAGAAAAAAATCTGATTTCTGCTCCTTATGGGTACACAAACAGTGTGAGCATGTGGAACTCTCTCTTATTGTCAGGAGGGATTTTGCTGGTTTGAGACCCTAAATTTCAAGAAGATCACAATAGGATAGGATGGGCCCCCTACATCTGTGGTCAGTATCCTTTGTTAAAGGCAATTTGTTACTATAGTTTGCTATTGTGGTTTGGGGCTGGGCTGGCCACTAAACAAGGCAGATGCTCTCTGTTAACCCCTCTCCCTTTCTGGACAGGGGAAGGGAAAGAAGAAAAGGGAGACAGACTTAGGAGTTAGAAAAAAAACTAAAACAGCTTTAATGAAATTATAACAATAAAAAGAGAAATATAATAACAAGAAGAAAAATAATGAAATATTTACAAATATGTACAAAACCAGTATCGAGCTTCTCACCTGAATCACACATTCCCTCTGATAATGCTCACGTACTACTGGAAGATCCCAAACTGGGCTCCTGGACACAGCAGCAGATGGGAACTGGATTCAGGGATGCACAGGTAACAGACAGAGTCCTCCCAGGAAGGCGAGAAAGAGCCAGAGAGAGGGAGAAGGGCCTTGCCCCCAGTGGTAGCTTTATACTGAGCCCATACGTGTATGGGATGGAATATTTCGTTGGTAAGTTTGGGTCACCTGTCCTGTCCACTCCTCCACACAGGTGCAACCCTTTTGCACCCTTACACTAAGGGCGGCCCCAAGGCTGCACTGAGAGAATTTGGCAGTGACCTTGGTTTGTGTAAGATTAAGTATAAGCAAGAGCCTTTCTGCACACCATTGTACTGTGAGCTCAGTACTAACTATAAACATCAAGCATCATCACTTCTAGGAGCAGACAGTGTCTGAAAAACATGTTGTTAACTTCAGAAAGTGCAGTCTTCGAAGAGACCTAACTGAAAAGTAAAATCACTCAAAGGAAAAATTGGTTCTCTTTTAGTCAAACCAGGACATTTGCCTATAAATATATAATGTTTCGTTAATATAGGTGTCATGGTTTAACCCCCACCAGCAACTAAGTACCACACAACTGTGTCCTTACTCCCCCCCAGTGCAATGGGAGAGAGAACTGGAAGGGTAAAAGTAAGAAAACTCGTGATTGAGATAAACATGGTTTAATAGGCAAAACTAAAACCTTGTGCACAAGCAAAGCAAAACAAGGAATTCATTCACTACTCCCCATGGGCAGGCAGGTGTTCAGCCATCTCCAGGACTGCAGGGCTCCATCACGTGTAACGGTTACTTGGGAAGACAAACACCTTCACTCCGAATGTCACCCCTTTCTTCTTCCCCCAGCTTGTATCGCTGTGCATGATGTCATATGGTCTGGAATATCCCTTTGATCAGCTGGAGTCAACTCTAGCGGGGGGGTGGACTAGATGATCTTTGAAGGTCCCTTCCAACCCCTACCATTCTGTGATTCTGTGATTCCCAACTGCTTGTGCACCCCCAGCCCACTTGCTAGTGGGGTGGTGTGAGGAGCATAAAAAGCCTTGACTCTGTGTAAGCACTGCTCAGCAATAGCTAAAACATCCCTGTGTTATCCACGCTGTTTTCAGCAGAAATCCAAAACTCAGCCTCAGATTAGTTACTATGAAGAAAATTAATTCTATTGCAGCCAAAACCAGCATGGTAGATCTTACTGAAAGCAATAGTGTGAGGGCAGGAGCACAATCTCTACCAATACAACTCTGTTTTTATGAGATATTACTACTGTATCTCAGTTACATTTTTAGGCCATTTGGACTACTACTCTTGTCTATCCTATCTTCCTTTTTTCTTTGCTGTGCAGTAGTCTTATGATTTCTGTGGTAAAATGCCTCATTCTAGTAAATCTAGCTCTGAACATACACTATTTTGTTGCTGCTGAGGGTTAATAGGGTTACCTTAGGTGTTGTGAAGCATCTCCAGATGTGGAAGTTACAATCCTAGTGTTTATTTTGTTCAGCTCAGCTTGAGCAGCCAAGAGCACTCAGTGCAGGAGATAGGAACAGGGCTGAAGAGGTGGAAAGTAACTTTCAAGTTACAATTACGTTGTCCTGACCTTGGATCAGTTATGACTGGTTTGCTTCTCAAAATTATCTGAAACAGTTTCTAATCCACTTCTGCTCATCCTGTGTCACAGTATACCTTGTTGGAAAGCCATGAAACTTGCCTCATCAGTACCTTCTTTTCTCCAGTCTTATTACATGCATCTGGGAAGAGCTCCTGTTAACTTTCAAACTCAAAACCAGGAGGTTTAATTATACGAGAAACTGGACAAATGGGAAGAAGTGCAGTGGACAGTCACAGAACTAAATGACTGCCAGCACCTTACCTTGAAATGATGTTTCCATTTAGAGGCACCCATTTTCTGAATGACTGTAGTTGCAAAAGTCGTACAACACTAGGCACTATTAAGTAGGTGGAGTGGAGCTACAGCTTCAGAAAACATTCTGAGAAGCAGCATTACAGCCCTATGACTAGGGGTGCTTGAAGGTGGGCCACTACGTATATGTGTAAAGAAATGTCTGAGAGGAATAAACTATGTGACATCTGACAGGAAAGGCTAAGAAGAGCTGGAAATTATTTCAAGTGTTTGAAACATTTCCTCAGACTGCATTGGCACTAATCAGAAATAATTTATACTAATGTCTTAATGCTGATTTCTTAAATATTACAGTATTGCCATCATAGTTAAAGTGGGAAATGCTATTTTTAGCATGATAACACCTGACAGTTCAGTTATGAGCAGCACTTACCATCTGATGGTGGTTGTAATCCAGGAGCAAAATTATGGGTCATTAAATTTTTGATGAAAGTCCTTACCTGTACTGCTGATTGTTGTTTTGAAACCTGTTGTTGGAGTTACATTTGTTTTTATGCTAGTTGGAGTGGTGCTGTAGTTAGTATTAGTATGAATCTAGCAATGCAAACCTATACATGTCATTTTTGTATTTGTTCACAGGTGATCTATTACCTAAAAAGGAAATCATTGTGGTTTTATCTATGTCCAGTACTGTTTATGAAGCAGGGAGAGTGCAGTTATAGATTAATGTGAACTTCTATCGAATTCTAACTGAATGAAGAATGGAAGAAACCTTTCCTGTGTAAAATATCCTTTAATATCCTAACATGAGTTGCAAAATAATAGCAAAATAACTGTTATGAAGAGCTCAAAATCTATTGTGTGTGAACATACAACCCTGAAAATTGGACCGGAGTCCAATTTTAAATGATACATTAAGTGATACATTTCAAATGCAATGAAACTTCGGCCTATTTTTATTTCTTTTCCATCTATACAACTTTGAAGACATCCTTAATGTGCTGTTGGAATGGTATGGATTATAGGAGAGAAGAAATCATAAATATAGGTACTGCAGAATCTGCTTTGGTAAGAGTTTTTGTAGCTGATAACGATCACTGCCTTTCTAGAGCAGGATATTGCTGCTCTGTTGATGTCCTTTGTTCACTAAAGAGCATTTAGTTTGTAGACATGGGCAGTAATTCAGTGAATTATCCCATTGACTATATCAACATCACACCTTGGAGTAATGATTCGATGACAGGACTAAGTCACAATCTTGTCAAATTTGAAAAGACTTGATCAGGGCAAGAACACACCCATCATAAAACACTAATTTTTGCTCAGCCTTGTATCCCTTTAGGGAGCATTGCCTGCTATGTGTAGACTTCATTTTATCTTCCCAGCTTTAACAACTTTTGGAGTCTGCTGCTTTGGCTGAAATTATTGAGATAATTATGAGATAATTACTGTTGTGTGTGAGAAGAACCTAAGGACAAAGAAGTTCTTTACTGAGAGGGTGGTTAGGCAATGGAACAGGCTGCCTGGGGAGGTGGTGGAGTCGCCATCCTTGGAGGTGTTTAAAAAATGAGTGGATGAAGCACTTGAGGCCGTGGTCTAGTGGTTAGGGAGATGATGGGATAACGGTTGGACTTGATGATCCTGGAGGTCCTTTCCAACCATAGTCATTCTATGATATTGGAACAAACCATCTATAGTCCATTTTAAAGAATCCCCCTTACTTGGACTATATCCAATATTAAGAAGTCCTTCCTTCTTGCAATGTGACACGTCATGAGCTGATGATATGCCACTTTCAGTCAACTAATGAGGTGTGTTTTCTCCTACTCCTCAGGTAGCCTGAGGTAGCCATTAAACCAGCTCCTAGTAATTGGAGAAGTTGGTGCTGACAGCATAAAATATTTGGAAAAGAGTGGTGTTCACACAGGTAGCAAAGCTTAAAAGCTGAGATTTTCAATGATGTTATGTCAATTCAATTTAGACAGAGAGCTCTGCATTCATTCAAAGTACTTTTTCACAATAATTGGATGCTCTTCAAAGACTTAATTACCATTTTGAAATTAGTCTTGTATCCTGGATAGATACAGAAATGTCAGTATCTCCACAACTATGTGCTTTGTAGAGAAGGGGTAGTGTTTTCTAATATAGAAAATATAAAATACAGGGCAGTACTTTTTACAGACATAAAAAAAAGTCAGAAGGAAAAGCAGTTCAGCATGATTTTATTACTGTCATTTCTGGTACTCTCCAGTGTGATAGGATCTTGCTATACTTTGACAGCACTATTCTCACACACCTCTGAGTGTTTAGAGAGGACAAGAGGCAAGAGGCAAAATTTTGTTCAGGGGTGTGACTGCTCTTTTGCAGTTTCAATCACTGGAGAATGAACTGAAATCAGGAATAATAATAAAAATACCCTGTGCATATGTGTGTGGTTTTGGTGAGAGGAGGAACAGCGTCATAAACTGTTGAGTGTGAATCCAAAATATTTGAGGATTGTTTTGCCTGTGTGCTAAGCATCTGCAGCAAGGCTAGGCATCTCTGTGTGTGAAGAAACACCTGAGCTAAAAGATTCATTTCTCTTAGTCACGACTCTAGCAGGTCAGAGGTGGCTATAGCTGTGGGACAGCTGGACAAGAGAGCTGTGCAGCCATAGTATTGCCCTGCAAGAGGAAACTGGAGGAAATTATAACGGTTTTAGGCCCTCTGTCCTTTCCTGAATAATCTCGCTACAGGCTCCTCCACATCTGATATGTAGTTTTGCACCTATCAAAAGAGGAGAGGGGATAACAGTAAATAATTATAGGTAGTATAGGTTGTGTATTTGTGCATGACTTTATGTGCTTCTCTGCTTTTGGATTTTAGCATATGCAGTATGTATGTTTTAATGGGCACTTGGTTTATTGGAAAAGGTCTACAAATGACAATGCCTGCAGTCTTCAGAAAAGTGTAGTTTACAGATTACCTGGTGATTGTTTTCACAGAATACTGATCTCTTTCTTTTAACATGCCATTAGAATGACTTTTCACCTAAATTTTAGGCTAATCCTGTTCTTTGGCTTTTGGAAATAGTCTGACTTTCCTCCTAATATGTCCTGATTAAGCTTTAAATTTCAAAACCAGATGCACTTTATGAAATAGTTGGTAGATTGCACTGTAGTTGTACTGCAACTACGCTGTAGTTAGGCAGAGATTTTTGAATCCTGCAGCTATTCATCCATTTTATTGACAGGTTTACCATCAGACTGAATGTGGACTGCTTTACATGTATTTGTAGGAATGACTCTCTAATTACCACTGCAGAATGAGGTTTAAAAGTTTTAGCTGGTAACATCTGCAGAGTTTCTTTCTGGTAAGCCTAGCCCTTCCCTGGTTAATATACACATATATGCAGTTCTGATGAGACATCCTTGTTGTCTGCAATTCCATTTTTAAGGCATCTATGCTTTTTTCCAAAGAGAGAAGACACAGTAGGCTTTCTGAAAAAGAGGTAATCCAGCAGATCTGGGCTGTTCCTGCTAGGGCTTCATCAGAGCCAGTTAGATCTCAATTGATTTATTTGCACTCCTTAGCAATTTACTTAGCAGGTAGGTTATCCTGACCTGAATTGAAAGTTCTTAGAAAAATTTCCAAATCAAAAGAAATAAGCATGAGAGAAGGGGTCTGGTGTGTAGAATTCCAGCACAAACAAGACAGAAGATTTGGTCATCTAATCTTGCTTTTGGGGTCACAAATGGCCATATTTCGATACTTCCATTTCACAATGGGTATTGCCTTACTCAGAAATTGTCATTTTTGGAGGTGGAGTAAGCAAACTCTTGAGATTAGTGAAAGTGATAAACTCTGGCAGAAAATGTATTCCAGTTCTAGAAAATTCAGCTGTTTCATTAGCTATTTTTAGCTACTTTATGACCTGTTCTAATTTAAAAATACATATTTATTAAACATATTTTGCAAACTGGGAAATGGATACTATTTGGCTGTCTAAATATAAATGTAACTAGTCCCCTTCAGTGTCAAATGAAAGTCATAGAACAGGAAGACCTGCAGGAATTGGCATTGCTACAAACTGTTAAAAAGAATGTCTTCTCCCTGGAAATACTTTCTGCTGAATAAAGACTTTTTCATGAAGTCTCAGTTGCTTTAGCAGAGGCTGTGGTGACATATCATCATACTGTGCCTACTGCTTGGTGTACCTGCGTGCAAGAGCTATATCTTGTCTGGTCTGCATGGGGACCATTCTGTTCAGAGCTGTCAGGTAAGCAGAAGGCCGGGTATAGAATAGGGAATATTGGCTTGTGATTCTTGAGTAGGCAGGGGGAAAGGGAAGGAGGAGGGTAGCATTCAACATGCTGCAACAGATGAGGGCCATCAACAGGAGATTTTGCTGCAAGGTGGCAGAAGCTTATACAAATAATGGAAATACTGAGTGGAAAAATAAACACTCACATTGAAGCTCTCTCAACAGACTCTTTGCAATATGCACAGGTTTTCCATAAATTATTGCGTACTTCCTGAAAGAGTCTTTCTGAGTATGTGAAATGACAGAAGATTTTTGGCTGCTTTTTACCTTGTTCTTCCAAATATTTCCTTGGAGAGTTTATGTAGACTTTCTACTGAGTTCACATCGGCATTTTTTACTAATTGTTCCTGATGGTTCTCCATATTGTGAACTTTTTAACAGAAAAGTAGCAGCAGATTGCCTTCCCTAGGGAGGAACAAAAAATAGTCTGAGGATGTGATCTTAAAAGAAAAAGGAGAGAAAATACTACTTAAAATAAATGTTTGCACTTCAGTGCGTACAGAATGAGTGGTTAAATGACATCAAAGAATTTAATAATTGAATGAAAAGCCACATTTCTTTCACAGTTTCTTCTCTTAACTTGTCTGGATTTTTGCTAAAACTGTATTAGTACTATGAAGTTACTTACCAGAGAATCTACTTTTGCAGTGATGTTGACAAACACAGCCTGTTTTGCATTGGTTCTGGCAGTGACAAGCCATGACTGTTATAAAATGTAGGTTGGTGCCTTCTCTCAACCTGTGCTCATCCGTTGTATCTGTTACAACAATCTGTCATGAAGTCTGCATTTTTCTTTAGCAAGTTCTCCTTGTCACATCTGTTCTCTGTCAAGCACAGTGGAGTTGCTGGACACCATTAAACCACAAAAACTAGTGGTGGTATATTCAGAAGGAAAAAGAAGATACGGCTAGAACTGTTCTAAGACCTAAAGGAGGCTCATCTAGTAGGTTCTACAAAACTGCTAGAAGTCTATACCTACTAACCATTCTGGTATTTGTTCATAAAGCTGACATTTTTGTGTATTTGGACAACATAAGGTTATGTACACTTTAGGAAAACAATCAAACAATTAGAACTAAGAAGTGACTGGGTTGCTTCAGCTGAAAGCTGACCATGGGATAGAATGACCTTTTCACATCTGGGACCCTAAAGAACAAAACCAAAAGAAAAGCAGAATCCTTGTGACACTTTTTGATAAAATACATGTAGATATCATGGCCATAATTCAATCTCTGTATATGAAATCTGTGAAGATCGCTAAGTTTCAGATAAATGTGGGATTTTGGACTCCCCTCACGTCTGCCTCGTTTCTTAGTGTTTTGAGCTGTAGCAAGGTCTGACAGCATGAAGGAGAGTTTTTGAGTCATCTTCCACAAGTTTATTTATTGAGAACCTCCTGATTTGGAGCTTTGATACCATTTCTGTGGGCAGCCAAGAGTTTTATTGAATCTGATCCTCCAGTACGCACGTCACCTGTGGCATGTGCCACAGCTTCAGGTAACACAAACTGCATGATGTGTGCTACTGTGCAGATAGACCTCCCAGCCGGATACCAAGCAAATTGCCTAGACCCAGGCCTGAGGATGTGGAATACTATTATGCTTTCTCTGTGCAGTTACTTCGAAGTGATTTTCCTTCTCAGTCTGCTAGGCAGGACTGCTTATGCAGCTTTCCTCCTGAACTTACTTTGTGGATAAATTAAGAATTTTCCAATGCAGTCTTGTGAAATCTTTCATGACCCAAATGATGCACCAAGTTAAAGCTCACACAGGGCACAGTTTTATACATGCATTTCGAGTCTCTTGGAGAGCAACACTTGCATGTATTTTTCATTTCTCTAGGAATGTCCCTGTGATAGGGTGAGTTGTACTGTTTTCCTCTGATGTGCCAATTTTCCAATTATTATGCCCCAAGAACCATTTTTCATCATCATGTTGTCAACTTTCATTTTTATGCTGATGATACCGTTATGAGTGTCTTTGAAATGTGACGTCTCTGGGTCTTTTTTTTTTTTTTTTTTTTTGGCTGGCAGACATTAAATCATTGATGTTTCAAAATCATATGTCTTTGAACACTGGCAAAATGGAGCTGCCAGCTGACTGGTTTCTTAAATTTGCTGATAAATATCAGTCCTATTTTTTTAACCTTTGATGACCTCCACTTCTACTTCAAACAGGTATCTAGTGGTTACCTTTGACTGAGGATTGTCTCTTGTGGTTTTCTATGTGTAAGGAACTGCCTTTTATCATTGAAACCTTGCTGGATTGTAGGTATTTCTATTATAAAACAGAGGCACTTTTCACTCCTAATAATCTAGATTAGATTATTCTTTATTTGTAGTCTTTCCAGAACTTTGAATATTCTGGCTGTAAAATTTTCTTTCTTGTTTTTTTTTTTGGGTGTGTTTTTTGGGGATTTTTTTTTTTTTTTTTTTTGGTGGGGTTTTTTGTTGTTGTTTTGTTTTGGGTTTTGTTTGTTTGGTTTTGTTTTTTGTTTATTTAGTTTTGTTGTTGTTGTTTGTTTTTTGTTTGTTTGTTTGGTTTTGAATCATGCAATACATCAGTGCATTAGTTAGTTAGGAATGATTGCCTAAGTAAGCCTAGATTGATTTTGGGTTTTTTAAGCTATTTTTCCTACCTTTTAAAAATTCTTCCAGACTGTATTTACAGTGTCACTTGATGATAAACACAGTTGTGCTCTTAAAGCTTTAAGTATAAATCTGACTGCCTTATTCCATTATGATATTCACTAATTTTATTAAAAGTTTACTTTCTCTATTTACAAAAATAGTTTAGTTTGGCAGGTTATTTGTAGAAGACAGGCAAGAAGTGGAACGATACCATCTACCCTTGAATAATCAGGAAGCACCTGTTAGGAATGTATATCACTGGGAATATTATAGCAATCAGACATTCATGTCCTCCGTAGTCCACTAAGAAGCTCTCAGCTTTTTGATTAAAATGACATACAACATTTCTGCCTCTTTTTATACTAATTCTCATTCATTTCCCCCCTTCTGGTTCCCCCCCAAAAGCTCAATTTTCTTTTACCCCAGTAACTACTTTCTCTCTCACATGTCTCCATTCCTACAAACCATTTTTCCCCCCATACTTTACTCCTAGTGTTTGTTGTCTTTTTTTATTAGACCTTCTCAGTTTCTTTTCAGTCTGCAAGAATTTCTTTCTTTCTTTCTTTCTTCCTTTCCTTTCCTTTCCTTTCCTTTCCTTTCCTTTCCTTTCCTTTCCTTTCCTTTCCTTTCCTTTCCTTTCCTTTCCTTTCCTTTCCTTTCCTTTTCCTTTTCCTTTTCCTTTTCCTTTTCCTTTTCCTTTTCCTTTTCCTTTTCCTTTTCCTTTTCCTTTTCCTTTTCCTTTTCCTTTTCCTTTTCCTTTTCCTTTTCCCTTTCCTTTTCCTTTTCCTTTTCCTTTTCCTTTTCCCTTTCCTCTGTCTGTCTCTCCTCTGTCTAGTCCACTTACTCTTGGCATTTGCTTCCTAGGGCATCATTTTTATCTTTGGGCAAGCATACACAGAACCTTTTCAGTAAAGCTTACTTTGACACAACTTTGCATCAGCAGTGAGCAACATGGAAGTAAACAGAAAGGTAATGATGCCAAAGTTCAAAGTTTGGTTTCAGTAAATGCTAGAGAATAAGAGCTCATGGCTTCAGTTCATGAGAAAACCTCTCTCTGTCTAGCCTCCAGCTAGCAGAAGCTTCCCTCTTCCTTCTATGACACATGTTATAGCTAGCTTTACAGGAGTTTTCAAGTGAGGCCTGACATTCCTACTGATGGATGCAAGGTGGTAGTCTTCAGATGGTAAACATGAAATATGAAATCCTGGTTGTGTTGAAATGAATGACAGGAATTTCTACTGACTTTGCCAGAAGACTGTATAGGGATTATCGTTCCCTCTGACTTCAGGGAATGCAAAACTGGATTCTGGAATAAAGAGAAAACACTTGTATACATTGTATGCCTTTCAGACCTTTGAAAAGCCAGAGCTTACTGATGTTTTTTTAATTACTGGGCAATGTTGTACAGGAGTGTGAATCTGAGCTACTTGTAGCCCTGGTGGGAAAGATGCTCAGCCAGCTGAAACTGATTTGTATTGCAGTTTGAAAAGGCAGCATCAGAGCCAGCCTGGCTGTTGTTAAAATTGCTTTCTAAAGCAGCTATTGTAAGTAGCTGGCTGTTCAGCTCCTGAAGAATCAGTCTGTAACCAGGGATTCACTTTTATTTTCCTGAAACTGGTTCAGACAAACCTCTGTGATTTCCCTAGAGAAATCCTTTATGTTCATACTGTTCACTCCAGGTGCATGGCCACAGCAGTACACCTTACTTCCTCACAACAATTTACTATCCATGTCAGCCTTGGCTTCACTGCTGTGACTAGGATAATTTGTTTCTCATGAAAGGAAAGCTGAGAGTCAAGGGTAGCGGAGAGAAATTCATATTACACTCCAAGTAAAACCCATAGGGAGAGGGTAATATTATACAAGAATGTCTAATTCTGATTAAAATAAAAAATCTGTATCAATTGTAATCCTCCCCTACAACAGCATCTATGAACTGTCTCACAGAAGCAGTGTGATTCTCACAGGGAAGAAGACGAAGAGATGGATTACTTCTTTTTGTTTCTACCTCTTGTGCTTCTTACTGTCTCCTGCTGTAATAATGATGGTAATGATGGTGACAAACCCCCAAACTTTGAAAAGAAGCAGCTATGCTTCTGTATACAACATGGTGACAGCTTTGAAGTAAGACATTTTCCTTGTGTTCAGACGTTACATTATGGACAACCTCTTTCTTGTCACTTCTTTTGCCTGGTTGTTAATGGGGTTTTGACGCTTGTTTTTTTCATAAGTGGGGAAATATCTAAACATAACTGAGGATATCTGCTTTAGTGCAGAAACTTGGACAGACAAAAGGGAGTTCTGCCTTTACAATAGAGAGATTTTGACTGTTTCTAGCTTGTTTAGATTTATTTTAGCATGATAATAACAATGTTAGTAGAGGTTGTAGAGAGTCAGTATTTCTGGCTTCCAAATACTTCTTTCCACCACCACCCCCCCCCCAATACACATATATATGCATCTATACATAAAGTCAAAATTTCCTCCAAATAATAAATAAGGAGAAAACTTGTGTTAGACCCTGGAGTTCCCAAGTGGATCCACTAAGAGCCAAATTACTCCAGCACTTTTCAGGTTTTGTGACAAACAGCCTGAAAGCTGCCTCTGGGCAAGGGTAACCATGGGCTGCAGGATTCCATCTTACTTGGCCCTATGGCAGTCCTACTGGGATATTCAGGCAGCTTTTCAGGTCCTGAAGGACAAAAGTTTAGTCCCTTTTGCCATCTCTTATGGTTCGTGGTGACTTCGTCATGTGTCCTGTGGAAAATGACACAGAATAATGCTGAATGTGAAACATTGCAGCTGAATGGTTTGGGCTCAAGAAAGTAACATTTTCTGATCAGGTTTTAAGCTGATCTGAGTCTTAGAATTTAAGCACTATGTTTCCTGAAGGCTGACTTCTGTGAAAATAATTTAACAATATCTTCAAGAAACCTGCTGTGTATCCTTTGAAAGTTTTTTAACTGACGATGTGCACTGTAAAATTGAGCATAAGACTTTAAATGGTTGTGGGCCCTCTAGTGGTATTCCTGGAGTTGCAGGTTCAGAAAATTGCAAGACTGGAATGTATCACCTAGTTTATGTAATCCTAAATTTGTTGGTCATACCCAGCAACACGTAGTAGTTTGGATGCCATTGTGTCCTCGATTATTTATATTATGGAAAAAGAACAATATTGGTATTATCTGTGCACTATGCCCAAACATTCTTGTAAAGATTTTAGTTTATATTTAATTTTATTTTTATTACGATTATTAAGCTCATGAATCTGAACCCGATTGTGCTGATGTTCCATAAGTATAAAAACATCAAAAAACCTCTACTCCAAAGATCTTGCAGTCTAGATGTAAGACAAATGCTGACCAGTTGTTTTAGTCCATCAACAGTCAGCAGCCATAGTTTAATGATCTTTCACATCCAGCAATAAACTGGGAACATTGCTGAAAGAAAAAGCCTCACCTTCCCATTTCCCATGATCACTGTTTTTATCACTCTGTCATCATCTCTCTTGGACAAGGGACTGATGCAGCAAAAAGCAAAAGATGACATAATGTTATTATAATCTTGTATAAAACACACATCTGCGTAAAGAAAGTACATTGGCCGATTAACAAATTAACAGTTTGAAAACTGCTCAAAAAAGTTGACAGGAGTGCTAATTAGACCTGACTCACTGTTAACTTGCATTTATAGTACTTTCTTATGAGCTATATGCTTGCAACCATCCTCTTATAGAGAGGTAACAGACTGGTCTTCTGGCAGAGAATGATGATGTGATTAACCCTGCCGAAGGACTTTTTCTATTGATCACCTACACGAAGAATACCTTTCTTCCTACAGTCCCATGCTGATTCTGTTTGCTTTTTCTCCCTCAAAGAGTTGCTGCCAGAGGAGAGTGCAAGAATGCCAGCTGTAGTAGGAAAAAAGTGCATAGTTACAGAAGATGAACAGTGTGTGGTGTGAGAAATGAATGCAGCTTCTTTTTCAGGATGAATAACTGCAAGCTAGTATAAACCTGTGGATGAAATGTTCAGATAAAATCAGCAGTTGTAGTGTTCTTCTGTCTCACTCCCTCCAGTTTGCTTGCTTGTTTTTAACTGAATACTCTACAAAAATCTCATTTTCCAAGATTCTGGAGAAGACAGTAGAAGTGTATAAAATCGGAAGTGGCTTAGATATTTACACAGGAGACAGGGTTCCTTGTCTTTTCTGTACAGGATGTGGAAGGAATGAAATTGTAACTGCAAGTGGCAGGTTCAAAGCAAGTAAAAAGTGATACTCCACACAGTATATTTTAATGATGTAAAAGCTTATAGTCCCAGGACTTGGGGGATACTAAAGGGTTCAAAAATTGATTAGATATGTTTATGAAAAGAAAATCTATGAAGGCTGTTGCCTGTGGCTCAGAAAGTCTGGGCGACACAAATCATATGAATCAAAGAAAAGTATTCTAGAGAACTATTTTTATTCTTCTGTCCTGACATTCCTGTCTACATCTGCTACTGGCCACTGTCAGAGACAGGATGCTGAGCTAGATGGACTTGGCATGATGTTCTTGCATCCTCAGAGAAAATTAAGTTTTGTCTGTTATATTTTAGTTTTGTATTTCTTCCAGATCCCTGCTTCCAGATGAGACTCAAACCACAAGCACTAGGTTATCCACCAAGGATTTCTTAATATCATTTCCATCATAGCTGAAACCAGAAGGAAGCATAAATTTCAAGGAAAATTGCTGAATTCTTTTAGACTAAATTAAAACAACCAGCTTCCTCCCCAGCTCCCCTGCCTTCTGGAAATAACAAACCACTGAATGAAGACAAACACCTTCTCCTTGGCCCTTAAAGATTTAAGTTTATCCCTGAATGAAGATAATGGATCTTCCTCAGACAGAATATTTGTAGGTGTGAGTATTCTGTCAGGCTGCAGGCTTTCTTTGGGTACATGCAGATTGAACTGTCTGTGTCCTTCTTGCTTTTATTAAAAATGTTTTGTGCTAAGCACCATTCTCCACTTCAGTGTTCTTGTGAAGTATTATCTTTATACTTTTGTAATGAATCAGTATTGTTTTAGGTGCAAGTACATTGTGCCATTCCTTTTTGTTCAGATCTCATAGGCTTGCGCTTTCTTCTCCATTTAAAAAGACATGCCTTGGTTTTGTTATCTGATTTTATAAGAAAATCATGAAAATTGGATCCTGTTATGGCAGCAATGCTCTTCACATGAAAGCTGCTGAATCTTCATAAAACAGGGTTATGGTCCTTCATGGTAACATTGTTCTCAGAACTTGTCAAACAGTTGAGTAATATGAATTGTAATAAAAACAAATGCATGATTTTCAAGCAGCCTGACGAAATCCCCTTGCTTTGCTAGCTGCTGAGATTTTGTTTTTCTGTGTTTAAGACACACAAACCCCTGTATCTTCATGAAGATGAGATCGTTCAAAAGTATAATAATTACATATATTTTTTTTGAGTATAAAGCGTATTTGTGGTTGACTTAAATTCCTGCACCAAGGAGTTGCATGATTCAAGGAAGACAGTCAGTGTAGCATGCTGACCATGTGAGCTGTTGAAAGGAACCTTTTTGATTCCTGGTTCTTTACAGCTTTATGGCATAGTCTTGAGGAAATGCTTTAATCTCTCTGTGCCTCAATTCCTATCTGGATAGTAAAGTTTTTGATGATAAACTCCTTAATGATTGGAGATTCCATGCGTGCTGTGCATTCAGGCACAGAAACACCATGTTTGTTCTGACTTCTCATTGCAGTTTTCAGTATCTGAGTTCCTCTCTCCATAAGTTCTATAAACAAATTTTTCTACAGTCAGGAGGAGTACTTGATAGCAAAATGAATACCTGATGCTTAGTGGATCTCTTCATAGGGAATCATTATTCTTGAATGTATTTGTGTTCATTTTTGAAAATTCCTTGTTGACTGAGTAGGTTTTCTTCCTGAAGGATTTCTCAAATGGCATTAACTAAATCAGCCCTTCTGTGAACTTTTCCTGTGTGGTAACAAAAATTGTTAGTCCTCATATGGATCAGGTCCAGTATCTCCTGAATTTTATGGGATTTTTTGATTCTTGTCTAGTTGGAGAGATAAGCATGATGGTACACCCCACCCGGCGTACTCTTGAGAAAAAAATGGCATGACTTTTGTTATCTGGAAATTCATGTTGTCATTTGAACTTACAGAGAGTATGCAGTGTTTCAGCTAGGCAGATTTTCAAACATTAGCATATATAAAAGCTGTATGCATTTGCCTGTGGGCTTACTGTAAATATGGAGTCTAATGCTTTCCGTATTCATTGTACTTCGAGCTTATCTGCCCACACACTCTAAGTTTGTTTGTAAAACAGGTAGATCTTCTCCTATAGTGTTTGGGAAACAGGTTACTGCTCGGATGGCAGTGAGCCGTCCAAGTTGATAAGGGTGTGTTGGACTGTACATGTCCACATGCCAATACTGGCTGGTCAGTCAGTAGCTCAGATTCTATGCAGTGTTCAGTGGAACTCTGTCACTTGATCCCAGGTGACAAACAGCAGTAGTATATGGAAGTAGTCACAGGACAAGTTGGTAGGAGAGGAATCCCAAAATACCACATTTCTAGATCTTGCTTCTATGACTGTTTGGGAGGCTCTTTGCCTCCCAGCTAAACCATGAAAACAGTCCTCTGCAGCTAATTTCTAACCATGGCTGTTATTCTGTTTCTCTGGGAAGTTTGGACCATATCTTTGGTACTCACAATTTAAAAATAACATGAAAAGAACTGTGATAAGGAAACTTGGTGATGGGTTTGTTTTTGAAGTACTAACGACAGTAAAATCTTTACATTAATTTAGCACAGAGGGGAGGGTGAAAAGCCAGCAACATCAAAAGCTAAGAAACAGCTGAATGAAATGGAAAACACTTGAAGAACTAAGGATTAGACAACTATCTTTTTATTGTCTGTGAAAATATTTCATTTGGTATTTATGAGAACAGTTTAAATGGTCCCTTCACCATATGAAGGATTTATATGTATAAGGACAAAGGAAGAGGAGAAAAGAAAGGAGCAAGGGTTTTAGAAAACATAGTCAGTAGAGTACAGTATTACGTTCCTCCTGCTGGGATAAGTAGTTGTTAGATTAAGGGAGTGTTAGTGAAATCATAAGAACACCTCCTTTACTGTACATGACCATGAGCACTATTTTATTGTTACTATGCTTTCCAGCAGCTTACACAAACCATTAATAAAGGGCTAAACACTTCAGAGGGCTCTATTTGTACCTCATGACTATCTTGATGATAGGGAGAACTGTGGTCTGCCTGCCTTGAACAGTAAGAGATCTGATTCCTGCTTTCTTGAACTTAGCCTCTTTGCCTACTCTGACAGCTAAATGAGACACTTATATTAACTCATCTGAACTCCTAAGTGCCTGCTCCACTGAGGAGCTGGGGCCATGATAAGATCACGTCTTTGGACTTCTTATGGCAAGGCATCTAGTTATAGCGAAAAGAATTTCCTGATAGTCTCACATTAGGGATCTCCTCTCTTCGTTTTTGAATCTGTGACAAAAACCATTTTTGCTTTGTGTAGTAATTTTTAAGGAGCCCTCAAATTTACAAGAATCTCAAATGATAGAAAGTTGATTAGAAATTAAACCTGATGCTATGCATGCTGAATATCTTGCACTGTGATATGTTTATCAATGCATGCAAAAGTCATAAAGTGTTGCCTGTTTTCTCCAACTTTTTCTTTATTTAGATTTTAACTATTTAAGTGGTTAAAAATTCAAATACAAAGTACTTCATTTCTCTTTGTGGATTTTGTTCAGTGAGAGAATTTAAAGGATTACAATGTTCTCAGCAGATTATAGAATCATAGAATCATATAATAGCATTGGTTGGAAAAGATGAGACTAAAACCTGTCTCAGTTTCCATACATTTGAACTTGCATTGTAACTAATATACTAGTTACTAGCTTGGTAATAGCTACAAGACAGTTCTTGGCTACTTTTTGAAGACTCTCACAGGAGTGCAGAATTTCACAGGCAATACTTGTTTTGCCAAGTTCCATAAGAATCTTTTGCTATAAAACATAAAAATGTATTTGAAGACTCTTTATTTACCTTACATTCAGAGATATGACAACTGAACCAAATCTTTTGGAAATAGTGTCCAGGCCATTTTATAACACATATTCTGTAGCTGTTTGCAGGATGACTCCTGTAAAATGAAACTTACATGAACTGTTCAGTCTGCAGGCGATTACATATTTTTTCTTTAATATGTGCTAACCATACATTAAAGTTGTTCATAGTCTTTTGCAAAGCTTTTTGGAATTCCTTTTTCATAGATTTTTTTCTTTTTTTTGTTAGTTGCTTCATCCTGTTGAACTCTTAAGTAAAGTCCACCAAAATAATTTGATTTAATAATTGCATTTAGCTAAAATGTGGTTTTAATTCATAGTAGTAATTTTAAATTCAGCCTTGCTTTGTTTGTTAGTGCTGTACTGACAAACTTGGTTTTATTTCTAATTATATTTGTTGTAACAGCTGTATGCAAGTTAATACATTGTCCTGGTTTCCCAGGCACAGACCCATGGGCCAGCCATGCAGGCAGGCCATGAGTAGCCCTGAGTCAGCTGGGAGATCCAATCAAGGCAGCTGACTCACAGGTGTATCACATACCACTTAAATCAAGCTTATTATTAAAGGAGGGAGTTCACTGAGGATGGGCTTTCTCTTTCTGGGGCTCTACTCTCTTGGCCTTCTGCTCCTGCTGCTGACTCTAAGGTTGAGGCTGAGTATAACCTTGTATACTTTATGTTGGTGACAGTATTAGTTTTTTTATTTCATTAAATCTGTTTCTACTTCAACCCATGGGGCTTCTCCCTTTTTTCCTCAATTCCCCTTCTCAGCCAGGGAGGGAGCAGAGGGTGGTAGAACAACTGCTACAGTTTAGCCTGGAGTACTGGCTAGACGTAGGCATACATATATAACATGTTCACAAAGTATTGTTTTTTGAAGGATGCTGATGCTCATTTTTAGAATTTATTTTTGTGCCATTTGAGTAGTTTGTCATCTGAGTATGTAGAATTGTTTATGAACTGAATGACCTCAAAGGGAAACAACTGCCTTCATCTTTGACTTTTCTATCAGTTAATCAAGGAGTAAAATTAATTGATAGCTGAGAGCTGTTTGACTAATGCTAACAATAGATAATATAATGCTACAAAAAGCCATGATTGCATCTTGTGAGGAAAGCCTTGCCTAGTCAGGTTGCTTTAGGGCATCATGGCTTACATTTTGCTAAAGATACCTGTTAACGGTCAGATAGAGTGCCCTGGGCTGGACTGTGAGCTCTAGATGCACCTATTTTTAATAATGAAACACATTTTGTGAGATTCTGTGGTTAGCATTAACTTGAGTTTCAAGTCCTCACTGTAGCACCAGATTACAGTTTAAATGTTCGAAGTCCAGTTGTCATATAATCTATCAAGTTTTTGTGTGTACAAGTGCTTTTTTTTCCGATGTGAGGACCTGTTGTATTCATAACAAAGTGGAAGGCTGTACTTGTATATAGGAGCTTCCGTTTTAATTATTAATACAGACTGCCAAAAATGAAACAACTCAAATAATTAACTTGTAATTTGTGTTAGAAAATTCCTTTCTGTGACAGTGTGCAAAAGAGAAATGTTACAGCAGACAGAGACTTAACATTTCCACTATGTTGGCTCAAAAAGTGTTACCATGTGCTTGTTAACAATGTCTAGAATCTGGAAAAGAAATCATTACAATATCATGGCAACTTGTCATTGAAATAATTCTTTATGGTACTAAGATAACGAACATTATTGAATGGCAACACTTTCGGCAGTACATATTGATTAGTTACCACCTTATAGTCCTTGCTGATGGTCATGTTCATTATGATCAAGTGGTAAGGTAAGTCACTATGGAGTGACTTTGCAAAAAGTGAACATTTAAGAGGTAATGTTATGTTACCCAGTAAAATACAAGACTAGATGCCAACTTGTCCTTGTTAACTCTCTAAGAGTCTGCCTGTTGTTATTTGGGGAATCTGTCCTTGAACAGAAAATCCTCAGATGTGCAAACAGCTGCTTTACTACTTCAACTGTGTTTGGAGAAGCCCAGGAGTTACTGGCAAAGAAACTAGTATGATTTTGCAAAACAATGCTCTGAAGAAGGTGAAGAGGGATGCCAGTCGTAGCAGTTAATTAGACAGTATCTACTTCAGAGACTTTTCCAGTGATTTATCTAAGTTAAATTCATTCTGCATCTATATCTATACTACATTGTCTGTGGAGGTGGCCACTTAAACCAGTTTTCTCATCAGTGTATGTTACCAGTTTAACTCCAGACGTAAGTTTACTCTGTGTCTGGACCTCAATTTTATCCTGTTTTACTTGACCAAATTAAACTAGAGATTTCTTGATAATGGATGAGCATGTTGTATATAACATTGGACTGCAGAGTGTAGCAAAGCCAAAATGAACTATGAATTGTTTTTTCTCTTTAGTCTCATAAGTTCATTCTGGAAGGGATATCTTAACACAGATTTTGTGGTTTCACAAATCATTGAATTTGTTATATTGTTTTTCATTATCAATTGTGTTTACAAGTTCTGGTCCTTATTTTCTCATAGTTAACTGTAGATAATGACATGTAGCTCAGAGAGGATTCAGTTGATGTGAAAGTTACTTTAATCGGTTGTGAGTTATTCAAGGAGATACAACATATGTAAGTGTCTCTTTCCTGAAAGAATGAGTCAAACTGGAAATGAAAATTGGCAAAATGACAGTGAAGGTAAAACCTCTGTTCATATTCTGAAAATGTAAAACATGCATTTTCATAGCTGTAAATTACATGGAGATGATGACTGTTTAATTACAGGAATTCTACACAAATGAAACAGAAATATGATTTGATAAGCTTGAAAAATCAGTTGCGTTTTAGAGACAATACATACATAAAGCTCTCTTGCAGCCAACCTGAACAAAAATTTATTGAGAAATTCACAAAGAGAGATCCATTGGATATACAAAACATAGTGAAGTACCTTTGTTAAGTGACAAATGATTTTCAATTAGCCTACAGTATTGGGACTAAGTTTAATTCTTATTATTCATGTAAAACACAGGATTAACTTGGTGAATGTATTACTTTTCAGCTGAGTGGTTCTTCACATTGAATGTGTGATTAGTAACCTTTCTGAAGATACTCTGGTAACTGGCATCTCATATATTTTCACCAAAGCCTTCATCATACCCTATAATGATGCCTGAAAAACAAGGTAGGTATTTCTTCTAAGATAGGTAACTTATTTTAGACAGACATGACAAAGACATTTCCTTTGGTTGATTTGGATGAACTTTCTTCATTGCTACAGTGAGATTTTTTTGTGATGGTCTCCAAGGGTTTGCCTTGTCTGGGGTATTTTTCTGCTTTGTGCCTAGGTGTATCTAAAATATTGATTTGGTTATTATGCAATGGTACCTAAAAATTCTATACAGTTCTTTATAGGTTTGGAAATAATAAATAAATAATACCAGTTGTCAATAGTCCTTATTCAGGATGGATATAGTTATAAATATTGTTGTGTACTTTATGTCTTTAGAAGCTTTGTTTTTCTGTAAGGGTGGTTGGGTTCATTTGAAAAACCTTTGCTTGGCATCTAGGTTCTGGTTAATGGTAAGAGTTTACTTCATTAATGAATACCTAGAAGTACAGTGAGTCAGCTGAGCGTTTGTGAGGTTCCTAGTATCTGAACATTATCCAGATGTGGTGGGTTGACCTTGACTGTCTGCAGATGCCCTGCTGCTCTAACTCCCCATCTTCAATAGAAAATAAGATGGAGAAACTTGTGGGCTGAGATAAAGAGAGGGAGATCACTTATCAGTTACCATCACAGACAAAACAGGCTCAACTTGGGGAAAGTTAATTTAATTTATTCCCAATTAAAAGTTGAGCAGGACGATGAGAAACAAAGGCAAAACTAAATACCTTTTTCCCACGCTCTCCTTCTCAGGCTGAACTTCAGTCCATTCCAGACTAATCTACCTCCTACAAGCCCTCCCTCAGTGGCTCAGGAGGATGGGGAATGGGGATTGGGGGTCAGTCTGTAATAGTTTCTCTGCAGCTTCTTCCTCTTTATGCTTTTCCCCTGCTTCAGCATGGGTCGTCTTTATGGTGTATAGTGCTTCAAGAAAGAATGGCTCCAACACGGGCTCTCAATTAGCTGTAGCTTCCTTCAGTGCATATCCACTAGATCTGTGGTCCTCCACAGGCTGCAGTGTGGATATCTGATCTGATGTGGTGCTTCATTGAATAAGTCTGCAGCTAGGAAGTCTAGTTGAGGGGACATAGTGTTCTGGAAGAAGATTACATTTAACCATAAAAAAAAGGGCAGAAAAAAATTATAGAAATGGTTTATTGTTCTATCCATACAAGCATATTGCTTGTGCTGCCTAAAGAATGATGACCTGAGACTTTTTGCAGAATAGGTGTACTTCAGGGATGTTTCTCTGAAAAAGTGAAATATGAATGGTTCTGTCAACTAGCCTAAAACTCTGGAAAAAGCTGTGCTTTAGTAACAGTATAATGTAATTTTTCTGAATTTCTGAACTTGAACTTGGAAGGACCTGTTGAAATCCATTAGAAAGTTAGTGACTTTTTGTTAGCTTGTGACCTAATTAATTTTTAAATTTTTTCTTTTTCTTTCTCTGCCTCACTACGAATATGAAAAAGGTGCCAAATAACCCCTTGGCATATGAATTGAGCTGTACTTTTAAGGGCTGACTTTACTTGCTCTTGCTCATATTTTTGGTCTTCAGTCACTCAAATACAAAATACAACATCTGCCTTTTTTGTGGATCAAAAGCTTTCTGTACCCTGAACTTTGTCTCTGTTGATTTTAATTGTTTTATGCTGCATTTACAGTTCATGCCTAGAACACAGATGGTAGATATTTACCACATATAAAAAATTATTATTATGCTGCTCACATCACATGCCAGGCACCGCTGATGCAGTAAAGAAGGAATGCCTTGATATGCATAAATTTGTTGCATACATTTTCAGTATCTCTTAATATGTTTTTTCTCACTTCTTCTCTAGTTTTATATCCTGTTTTATAATAACTCACCATGGATATTCACTTTTCCAGCTGTATGTTACCTCTTGCTTAAATATGTGTTGCTTTGACTAGATGCTTCCGTTGCCAAACCTATCCCATTTCAAGCAAACTGGCGTAGCTCAATTCTATGTTCCAGTATGTTTGGAGCAGACATATCCTGACAGATGTCATCTTGCAAGTAAAAGCACTTTCAAAAGTAGAATTTCAGGCTTTATATAGTTTCAGAGAAAAGCTATTGTAGCATATACACTAACCCAGTGGCTGATAAGCCCTATGTATACGTTTAGGAGTCCTAGTAACAAAGCTGTTTGTGTTGAAGCCTGTATTCAATACATGTGTCTTATGTTTCCATGTATGTTAGATGATTTCCTGCTATAGTGTACAGGTCTGTCCCTACCTTTCTATTCTAGGGTGCATTGTACTGCTCCAGTACCTTTCAGACATGGTCTATGATACACCTTCCACCTTGAGAGCATGTTAACAAACTTCCTCTCTCATGGTAATAAGGATATGCACATATCTCCAACCACAAGTGGAGAGAGATCAAACTACTGTAAGTGCAGTCAGCCAAATACCTCATTCTTAGTAGTTTACAGTAAATGTATTAGGATAAGATAAGAAAACAATAATAAAATTGAGTTCAGCCTATAGGTCCTTGTTCATAGAGCTCATTTCATTTGGAGATATTTCCAAACAAGTCTGGTTACAGCTGTCTGTCGACCAATGATTCCTTTTGAATTCCACTTTTCTGAATGTTCCATATCTTATTGATACTGTAACATGATAGTATCACCAGAGTTATTAAAGCTCTGCTCAGCACCACAGTATCAGCCTCTGAAAAGCAACTGGGCATGTAAAGTGTGCACTTTTGCAGTTATTTTATTCAGTGTGCAGCTCTACAGATATTAAAAAGAATATTTAATCTGTTCAGTTGGTCGTCTCTAGAGTTGCTCTTCCTATTTGGTGTTGTTACTTGGTTGAGTTTTAAAGCATTCTTTGTTCATGAAGCAGGACCAAAGCGTTCTGCAGCTAATATGGTGTTATGAGACTCTTACTATGTGTTCACATTTTAGAAAGGTTGCAATTTGGATAGATTCTCATGGCCTAATTATAAACTGGTTTATATCACATGATGTTCATTTACTTGCCAGAATTTAGTTCACTAAATGCAATTATACATGTGTAACTCAAATAGATTTTTTTTTTTCCCCTTTTGTCCTGTTTCTGTTCTTGGTTACTTGTGCATCCCTTGTACAGCCACAGAAATGCAGAAGTAATATTACCATGAACAAGCCTAGTATGTTTTAAGGGGGGCTACTGAATGTTACAAACACAACTTGGTAGCTACATAAAACACATAAATACTTAATGTGTAATGTTAGATCTTGGTATGTTGATTTCCTGGACATCTGTGGCTCCACACCACTTCCCAGGATAGAGAGAATTTTGCCCATTAGTTCCACTGCCACGCTACTACCTTAGCACTTTTCTGCTAAATTTTTCTTTATCCTCTTATGTCCTACAAAATTAGAATGGGTTTTAATGAGCGGGTGAATTATACCCAGGGTGACTAATGTTTGTCTTTGGGGTAAGACCCACATATCGCAGAATGGAAGGGGTTGGAAGGGACCTCTGAAGATAATCTAGTCCAGCCCCCCTGCTAGAGCAGGATCCTAGAGTAGATCACACAGGAACATGTCCACAAGGTTTTTAAATGTATCCAGAGACAGAGATTCCACAACGTCTCTGGGCAGCCTGTGCCAGTGCTCAGTCACCCTCAGAGTAAAGAAGTGTTTTCTTATGATAAGATTGAACCTCCTGTGTTCTGGTTTGTGCCCATTGCCCCTTGACCTGTCACTGGACGCTACTAAGAAGAGTCTGGCCCTGTCTTCCTGACACCCGCCCTTGAGATATTTATAAGCATTAATGAGATCCGCCCTCAGCCTCCTCTTCTCCAAGCTAAATAGACCCAGTTCCCTCAGCCTCTCCTCAGATGGGAGATGCTCCAGTCCCTTCAACATCTTAGTGGCCCTGTGCTGGACTCTTTTTTTTCAGTAGCTCCATGTCCCTCTTGAACTGGGGAGCCCAGAAGTGGACACAGTACTCCAGATGAGGCCTCACCAGGGCAGAGTAGAGGGGGAGGACAACCTCCCTTGACCTGCTTGCCATACTCCTCTTCATGCACCCCAGGATACCATTGGCCTTCTTGGCCGTGAGGGCACGTTGCTGGCTCATGGTCAGCCTGTTGTCTCCCAGGACTCCCAGGTCCTTTTCCCCAGAGCTGCTCTCCAGCAGCTCAGCCCCCAGCCTGTACTGATCCATGGGGTTGTTCTTCCCTAGATGTAAGGCACTACACTTGCTTTTGTTTAATTTCATTAAGTTTCTTCCTGCCCAGCTCTCCAGCCTGTCCAGGTCATGCTGGACGGCAGCACAGCCCTCTGGCATGTCAGCCACTCCTCCCAGCTTTGTATAATCAGCAAACTTGCTGAGGATACACTCTGTCCCTTCGTCCAGGTCATTAATGAATATATTGAATGGGACTGGACCCAGTACTGATCCCTGGGGACACCACTAGTAACAGACCTCCAACTAGACTCTGCCCCACTGACCACTGTTCTCTGGGCTCCGTCCTTCAGCCAGTTCCCAATCCACCTCACTGCCCAATCATCCAGTCCACGCTTGTTAAGTTTGGTTGTGAGGATGCCATGGGAGACAGTGTCAAAAGCCTTGCTGGAGTCAAGGTAGGCCACATCGACTGCCCTCCCCTCATCAATCCGTCTAGTTATGTCCTCATAGAAGATTGGTCAAGCATGACTTAGCCTTGGTGAACCCACATTGACTGCTCCTGATAACTCTCTTTTCCTCAACATTATTTGAGATGGCACCAAGAACAAGCTGTTCCATTGCCTTTCCAGGGATAGAGGTGAGGCTGACTGGCCTGTAGTTGCCTGGATCCTCGTTCTTGCCCTTTTTATAAATTGGAGTGATGTTGGCCTTCTACCAGTCCTCAGGCACCTCTCCTGTTCTCCAGGACTTTTCAAAGATGATGGAGAGAGGTCTAGCAATGACTTCTGCCAGCTCCCTCAGCAGTCACAGATGCATCCTATCAGGGCCCATGGATTTGTGGGTGGCCACTTCACCTAGCTTTTCCCTAACCCAATCCTCTTCAACCAGGTCACAGTCTTCCTCTTTCCTGAGTTCTTCTCTGGTCTTGAAGGTCTGGGACTCCTGAGGGTCTGCCTTAACTGTAATGACCGAAGCAAAGAAAGCATTCAATAAATCTGCCTTCTCTGTATCCTCAGTCACCAGGGCACTCACTTAATTCAGCAGAGGGCCTACATTTCCTCCAGTCTTCCTTTTGCCTCCAATGTATTTGAAGAATCTTTTTTTGTTATCCTTGACCTCCCTTGCTAGGTTTAATTCTAAAGAAGCCTTTGCTTTCCTTATTGTATCTCTACGTTCTCTGACCGTATTCTTGTATTCCTCCTAAGTGGTCAGCCCCTTTTTCCATGTCCTGTAAATTTATACGTACCTATATATGCATGTGGTAGTAAACATTTTTGCTTTAATGCAAACATACTTTCCAGCAAGAAAATTATAATTTCTTAATTTTTTTAATTTTGTTTGGAAAAAATGGACTGAGAGAAAATGGATTGTTTCTAGATTTTAGTGCCATTGTGCTTGATTAAAGTTTTGGCATTCAAATCTGAACTTTTAGGAATAAAACTGTATCTTAAGTAAAAATGAGTTTTGAAGAGTGAATTTTTTAGGCTTTGTGTTTGTGGGGTTTTTTCCTTTTCTTTTTTTTCCCCCCAAAACTCAGCAACAAATATGGAAAATGTCTCAATTATTCTGTTCTCCTACATTTTCCCTTAACTTACTTTTCATTACATCTACCTACAGCTGAAGCAGCTGATCTAGGAAGGTGACTGTTGTTTGTTGTAGGCATCCTATTGCTTAGAAAGTGCCTGTACAGAAACCTAATGTGTCTGGAATCTACAACCATGACAGCTATTCAAATACTATAGAGTGGGCTGAAAATTTTTACTCCCATAATGTGTAGAAAGTGATTCCTATGTTCTAAGTAATATGGATGTGTCTACAAGTAATACATTGTTTGTAATCATAGGCAGATCCAAAGTAAATGGATTAGACTGTATAGTAATACTATTAGTGTAGTTATGGCCTCAGTAGAACTTGAAATATGTAACAAAATCCACCAAGAGAATAGGTACTAACTATTTGGCACCCGTTCACTATTACTGACTGCTGTGACACTGCTACCTGAGCTACCTCATTTTGGTCTGTTTGCAGATCATTGCCACTTTGGATCTGTCTGCATGAGTTCTAGCTGTGTAGCTAACTGGTGCATGATAATCATAGTTTATCATGAGTATATAGCTGTATTTTGTGCTTTTCTCATTGTATAGTCTTCCACTCTGCTGAACTACATCACAAAATAATACACAATACTTACAAAAGATTCAGTAAGCATTTACTTTTATTTTCACATGAATAGTGTCAATGGGCAGTCATGTTCTGAAGTGGAAACCTGTCTCTTACTTGAGTGAACATCTATCTTGATGTACCTTAGATTATCAGAAGAAAACCTGCATACAGTATCTGCTGTTTAGGTAATATATAATATTTTTATCTTATTTAAGTACTTTGGCAGAACTATTTAGTTAACACCATTGCATAGAAGAACAGATTCTTAATAATTATGAACTTTCTCTGATGCTGGCAGAAGTCAATCATTTTACCATGGTAGTGGTAGATACTAAGAAATAAACATAGAGCAGGAAGTGTTGCTAACCCAAATCACAAAGAAAATCACAAAGACAATGCTCTTTATTTAATGATTCTTCAATGATCACTGTTTCGACAACTCTACTGTGGTGCTACACATATTGTAAAAATCGGAGCAAGTCATTCATGAATCTTATTTAAAAAATATTCAACATGTAGCCTATATAGCTTCAATTTCATGTTGCATGCAAATGAACATATCCAACAATTGGAGGCTCTATGTGATTGCAATGTATATTTTGCGTAGGGAAATGAAATTGATTTATGCGAGCGTTCATTTCTTATGGCTACTCCTACAGTCTATTTTAGCCTAATTAATAATAGAAAACCCAGTTTCGTACTTATATATATTTACTTATTCAATAATAATTAATTTAAACATGGTTATTAGAAAAAATATCTTAAAATATATAAGAAAAACTTGGAAAAAATTGAAGTAAAATAGTATTTCTAGTGAGAAACACGTCATGTATCAGCATGCAAAAGGAGTTTCATTACGTATGACAGTGTATGCATGCAGTTTATTTCAAGCTTTTAGAAATTTTCCATCCATGGTTTATCAAATACTTATTGCCAGATTCTTCAAGTTGCAGCAGTGGCTATGCTAGTTGTTGGTTGCTTTTTCCAGAGTAGAGTCCTTTGTGGAGATTATCTTACATTTAAATTGCAATGATTGAACTATTAAGCAAATTTTATTTAAGGAATCTCCCTTTCCTTTTGCTTTATTATCTCATCTTTCTTTTTGTTTTAGAGCAATATTATCAACAACTATTACTGTATTATCAACAGCCTCTGTAGACTGATATTGCTTTTATAAATAAATAATTGTCATGGTATGGTATTTTTCTGTGGAAGAGGTCAAGCAGGTTCAGAAGTGATGTAATTTCTTGTTTAGATATGATTCACCATGTAACAAGTCATCAATGGAAATAAATCCAAAGAATATAATATCTAATTCTGCAATCATTACTCATAAGATAGTCAATGCGTCATGTGATTTATGTGTAACTCTGATAATTTGCATGAATTTGTCCCTAAGAGACTACTGGGATCATTAATAGTTTGTTATTTAATTGATCAGTTGCATTGCTTTATTGTATTTTATATAGTCTTATTTGCCCTCATTCTCCCATTAGTACCTTCCAGTAATTTGTTGAGATGCCTGTTTTTTTTTCTGTCATCCTCTTCTCTCCATTCTGCTAAACATCTATTTTGATAAGGCTTTTCATTTTGTTTATTTAATTATTTTTGTTTACAATGCGTATTGCCATATCAAAGAAATACAACTGGCATTTATAGCAGAATCTTTGTGGGACACCTCCACCAGTTAGATAAAATCTGTTGGTTGCAATAGTCCTGTTTGCAGTAACCATGAAATTCATGGCAGCTATGAGCACTTCGCACCCTGAAAATCAGCAGGGAACAGTTAAAAAGACAGTTGACCAATATCTGCATGAGAACACTTTTTTTTTAGTATTCTGAAAACTAGTGAGGGAACACATGAACTTCTGCAGCAAAGAAAGAGACTGACAGCTTGAAGTGTTACATCTAGCTTTTCAGTTGTTATATTAAAATGCACATTTTTTTTCATTGTACGTTTTACTGAATGACTCTGAAGAAATGTCAGTGTAGGGTCTCTGCAAACACAAACTCAGAACAAATTACATAACAAAAAATGGCATAGCTTATTTTCCTCTAACTCTGAGAAGTCTTTTCTTTCTGAGGTTTACATTATGTGATTAAAGCAGTTACGTATGTCTTCCTGTATCCCAGAATCTGTAAGTAGCTTTCTTTCACCTAGCTGTTCCAAAAAGCTGTTCCTACTTGCCTCTTTATCACAATGTATTTGTTTGGTGTGATGGGACCAGGTGTGTTGATGGACATTGTTTTCAGGAATAAACAAATTCACCTTGCTATTGGAAATATCCCTCCTTCTTTATTGCACCCTCTCATCTACTCACCATCTAAAAAAGGTGGTTTCTTATGTTTTTGGGGGACAAGCAAATAATTTCAATATGATTAAAATGGACAAAATCAGGGTCAGTTACACATGAAACCATTAAAATTCTGATTGGAAGAAGCATTATTTTTTGTGTGCATTTCATATTATAGAGGTAAAACTGAGACTAAAAAAGTATGTATTTTTGAGTCATGGGGATCAGAAAAAGGAATGCAGATTTTGAATTTGGAAGGTGAATGAAAAACCATACATGCCATATTTCTTTTTCACTTTGCCCAAAGATATAACAAAAGTAAAGCAGTGTTCTCACAAAATGGTTTAATGAAGGAAAGGGTTTGAATTCCTATCTGATAACCATTTACAGATGGATGTACAAAGGCAGTACTTCAAAATGTAAAAGATAATCAATGTGAATAAAAATTGGGCTTTGAATACTTTACTGCAATGTTATTACTTCCTCTGTGTGGTGTGTTTCCAATTTGGAAAAATAAAAACCCAACTGTGAGCAGGAAAAAAATATATCCTTCAATAGTGACTCTGTTTGTTGAGAAGATCTAATGGTTTTGTTTTCATGCTTAATGCCTGTGAAGTTCCACAGACCATAATTTCTAAATCCATCAGGAATACCACTGTAGTACTGTTGCCCTCAAAACTATCTGTAATGGATTGCTTGCTTTTGATTTGTAGAGTGACATGGCAACCAGGATTAACTTTCACCCCTCCCCCTTCAAACATGGATATATTTTAGACCCCATTAAAAAAATTAAAATGGGAAGTCATAACTGTTAGATTAGATCATGTTTTTGAATTCTAGACTCTAAGATCCCTGCACCCAGGCTGTTAAAACTAGAAGATTGATACTTAATGATGTTTCTTGCCCTTTGTTCCCCCTGTCTAAGCTATAAAGCAGATTTGACAAGCTCTTTAAAAAAGTGCTTGAGGAAAAGGAGAAGACAAATGGGAGAAGGGAGGGAGAAAATAGGTTCTTAAGAGAGTCTTTGGCATCTGAAGAGTTGGGGAATGGCTTTTGAATTTCACAGGGCCACAGATATCTTTCAATACATATATTTGACACAAATAAAGGTATTCCTTTGATTAAAAGATCAGAGTTAGATGCAGCCAAAGTTTCATACCTAACTATACACACATTTGCTTATATCAAAACACATTTTATGTAGGTGGGATCTTTGAAATTAGTAAATGCAGAATATAAGATAACATTTTAGGCATGAGAAATCCTCAATGAAATTAGGAGCTCGTCAGAAATAACTGTTTCTAAATTTAAAAATAGAGCAATACTGAGTAAGATTTGGAGGATTAGATTGCTTCTGTGTTTGATGTGACATCTATTAGCATAATATATTCCATTATGATGTTTAAACTTTGTTTTAAAAAATGGTTGTGGTCCAGAGAAGAGTTAGGAAATGGATTAAGGAATTGTAAACAAATATTTTGTTGTGTGGGATACAAAGGAAGACACTGCATCTGTGACTTACTTTTTCACAGAAGACATGATGTAGTGGAAGACTTTTCAGTTTAGCAATGAAAGTTATAGTAAATCATATGTCTAGAATTTGAAATGAGAAAAATTGAGAATAAACTAAATACAGAGTTTTCTATAGAAATACTTAATATGAGCCACTGCATTCTCTGAGAATGAAAACAACAAAGAGTTTTTATTGGGCTATTGCTTTTTTCCTGAGATTTAATTTAAACACAGTTGCTGAACTTAAAATGGATATTAAGTTATGGAAGGTTATGGTTTGATTTATGCAGGTTAAAAGGAATGATTGCACAAGTTTCTTCTCGCCTTAGAATGTGTGATTTGGAGTTCAAGCTGCCTCAAGTTTTTATACTGGCATACTTTCATCAGAGGAGGTATTTCCTGGGCAGAAAGAAAATAAAAGGCAAAGAGGAGAGCAGAAAGTGCAGGTGAATAAATTAATCTACTGAAATGACCTTTTCTTTTGAGTGTGGCCAGGTAGAAGAATAGGCTAAGTGAAAACTATTCAAATGGAAAACCTTAGCTATCTGAGCAATCTTTATACTGAAAATCCTGTTGCTTAAAAATGCTTAAATGCATTAATAGATTTTTTTTTTTTTTACTGCCTTTCTGTGTGTGAGACAACACAAGCTCAAGTCTACTGTAGGCAGCACTTTATTCCGAGAACTTTGGATTTACCTCATTTTTTTCCAGGGTCTTAAATCTGAAAATCCCAGACTTCGTTCATCTTCATCTTGTTTGGTTTCTTTTTCTCTTTTCATGTCAGAAAGTAGTTCTAAATTACTCAGTCACATTTTGTATTAATTCTAGATTCCTTAATCTTTTCATGTGTCCCACAGCTACTTAATATATTATTTCTAGGCAATATTCCAAACCTTCAAAATGTCATTAAGATATAATTTTTCTCTGGTTTATCTGTCAGGCATGCAAATATAACTTGGTTATCATCCCTTATCAAAAACTAAGTTGAAATAATTCAAGTAATGAACTAGCATAGTTGATCTGCATGTATGCTTTTAAGTCAAAAGTGAATGTGTGTTTGGCCTAGATGAATTTGTCTTGAAAAAATGAGGTAACCTTTTCTATACCATTAGTGAATCATTATAATACATCAGATAATTAAAAGCTGCTTTAATAGTTTTCAAGGGAATTTAATAATGATCTTTTAAAAGCAGAAAAATCTCCATGGTTTTTATAGCTTTCAGTGGGGTGTAAAACCTGGGCTGCTTGAGTGACACTTCAGTTTAGCAAAGAACAGTAAAACTAAAAACAATTTAGGCACGGAAATGAAAAAAATTTTCCCTGTTCATGACTATCTGGTCATCAGTTCCCCTTTTGGCTGAAAGGTAGTTAATATGTTAACACAAGAACCAGAAGAATGAAAGATACTAGTAGTATCCTTACAGACAAAAAAACTGCTGTGTGAGCTTAGTCCGTAAGTGACAGAAACTTCACAAATGACAGTGACCTCTGAGTAACTTAGCTCTTGGAAAAATTACCATCAGAGTTCAGGTATCAGAAATTCCCTCCTTGGTTGAATGTTCTCCTCCTTGCCATTTTTCTGACATGAAATCAGATGGGAAATTCCCTTACAGTTATGGAATTCTTAGCAGTACCTTTGATGTGATTTTCTAATGTCTAGAGGAGGATGAACTCATTCTGCATACTTACTATAAATAAATTAAACCATCATGGAACAATTAAGCATAAATCTACCAGAGGTGTGGCATCATTACTTCTACTGTTTTTGTAACAAATATACCTTATTTAGGAACCACAAACAACAGCATTTCTTCCTAACCCAAAATCTGTTCCATGAACACTTGATGACTTTTTAACGATGTGCAGTCTATGTAGAGCCTCCTTCAATGGTGATGCTGTAAATTAATCAGCAGTTGTTTTTGGTTTTTTATATGTTTGTGTGGAAATGATGTACAATTGGAAAAGAACAAATTATAGTACTAGGAAGAATTCTAGGAAGGGGAGACTAGAAGGAAGCAATGCACCCCATATACTAGTTTATTCCTTCTGGAAACATTCTCAGTGACAGTTTGCAAGTGGTTTTTACTGAATGGGTTAAAGGGTTAACCAAAGTTGGAGTTTTAAATTCCTATGTGAAAGAATTGCAGAAATACGTTGAGGGTTGAAGCCTAGCAAGTGAATCATACATTTCAATGCCTTTCATTTAGAGTCAAAACAAATGCAAAAATCTCGCAAGGTTTGTTTGTTTTATATTTACAAGTAGGATTGATTTTATTCTGTTTCCAGAGATGGCCCCAAATTAAGAAGCTCTTTTGATATATGTTTTAAGAATTCCAGAGCTCATCTCTGCTTGTTTCAAATTTATTTTTATATTTCTACCAATCTCTTTATTGGGGAAAAAGAAGTTTTTTCCCCTCTAGTCCTTAATATAGGCCAAGTCCTTTTATTCAATTTTTAAAATTTAAACCAGCTGCTGTATTAATGTTCTAATTGACAACTCCTGCAGCATTGGCTTTATCATGCAGGTTGTTACAATACGTTTAAATGGTATTATGTGTGTTAAGATCCAAAGGAGCCACAGTGGCATGTTGAATCACAGAGTACTGCTTACCCACCCCCAAAGCCCACAAAAACCAAACACTCCTCCCCATCCCAGACCCCCAGCTCCATACAGATTTATGGGACTGTCCCAGAGGTCCTGAATTAATAATATGTAGCATGTGCACAAGAATGATAGATGAAACAGGAATGGCTTATGTCTCTGTTAAATACTGCGTTGTAAAAGTTGTACCAGTATAAGTTTGTGAGACAGGCCCTATTTTTCTTGCTTTCTTGAAGGTTGCTAATCTCTTGGGCAGATAAAGAGGGTGGTAGCTTCTGAGGTTTTGGTTTTAAGAACCCTGTAGTGTACTGCATACTTTGAAGAGAAGCATGAAAGCACCATTAAATTTTAAAATACAGTTCAGAAGCATTATGTTTCTTATACCCTGCAGTTTTCAGTCCAAATGACTGAATTTCAGATTAAGGAAAACAAAAAGCCAAAAAACAAGTGCAAAGCACCCAGGAGTGAGAGTAGGAGATAGGGATCATAGTGAGTTACTCTGTAATATTCCATAACTGAAATGTGACAGCTGCCTTATCACAAAGGCTGTTTGGCATTTAAAAGTGAAGATTATATAGACAACACAGGAACAGTCTCCACTCCATATTCAGCTCACAGAGTCCTATAAGTGGGGAGAAACAGTTTTGGGAAGTACTTCAAGTTTGTTACATTCCTCTTCATTGCAGATAGGATGCAATTTTTTTTTTTTTTGAATGGTGAAATGAGTATAGAACGAGTAATGTCAAGTTGACTTAATTTCAATTTTGCCACATCAAAACTGTAATTGTATGTATTCTACAAAGTCACTTCAACTGAAAAGGCGCTATGAAAGGGGACAATTATAATGCTTATTCCTAAAATGTCAAGATGGGATGATTTAATGTTTTTACCACTTTTATTTATTATTAAATGATAGTTACACCTCATTCTGCAGTAAGGAAAATAAAGACAGATCACTTGGGGAACCAGGCAGCCTGAAGAGTGTCTTTAATAATGAACTATGAAAAACTAAGCTACCTGACTATTCAATATCTTGAAGGTCATTCCTAAATCAGTCTTCAGTCTCTGACTCTAAATTGAATAGGTGCTATTACATCAAAACCTTGAAAGCAGCAGGTTTTTGTAGCCCATTTTGGAGAAGCTGAGCTATTCTAAGATGTGGGGACCTCAGGCTCTCAGTTAAGCTTTTATATAGTTAGGAACCTCAAAACACAGGGAGCAGAAGGCTTTTATTACTATAGAATGAGATGTGAAGGCATAAGAAACCCTCTCCTCAAACAGGCTTGTAGACCTGCATTCTAAAAACTGTCCTGAGCAGATAAGTGAGTCTTCCTGGAGTCAAACAGTACAGAAGCTGAGTCACAGTAGCTGTTTGCTGGGTTTTTCTTGCAGAAAGGTGGATGAATTGAAAGAATTATTTTGATTTTCTGGAGAAAGTGAAGAAAGGCACCAAAACACTGTGTATTTTGAGGAAAAAAACCACCCCAATTTATTTTCTATAAGAAGAAGAGGAAATTCTATTTTTCTTTCTTCTGATATTAGAATGGTGTCCTGGCTCCCCAGGAACAGACCCATGGGCCAGCCATGCAGGCAGACCATGAGTAGCCCCAAGTCAGCTGAGAGATAGTCAAGGCAGCTGACCCAAGCTGACTCACAGGTGTATGCCATAGCACTGACATCAAGCTCAATATAAAAGGAGGGAGTTCACTGAGGGTGGGGTTCCTCTTCCTGGGGCTCCTCCCTCCTGGCTATCTGTTCCTGCTGTTGACATCAAGGACCAGGCTGAGTACAAGCTTGTATACTTTGTCTGTGATTGTATCAGTTATGTTATTTCATTAAATCTGTTTCTACTTCAACCCATGGGGCTTCTCCCTTTTTTTCCTGATTCCTCTTCTCAGCTGGGGAGGGGTCACTGGGTGGTAGAACAACTGCTGCACTTTAGCCCTGGGTACTGGCTAAATGTAGAAAAACTGATAGTTTTTTTCAGTATCAGAGCTTTCTGGTAACGTGGTAGCTTCATCAGTTCTGTCATGACCTGATCTAGGTATTCCTGCTCTGGCAGGGGGATTGGACTAAATGATCTTTTGAAGTCCCTTCCAATCCCTAACATTCTGTGTGATTCTGCGATTTGGTATCAGTTTACTAATGATTATCTTGATTCTGTGTTAGACCAACCTTCAAGAAAAGTCTTTTCTGATGGCATAGGTAACAAGCTGAGATATACAGAAGCTAGATATATAGAATAGAGATGTCTGTAACAGCAGTTTTGTCATTGGTACATAAATACAGAATGTGTTAATGTTTTACGCTAGTTACACACAATCCGTATTGAATGGCACTTTGTGCTGAGCAAGAGCTGCTGGAAATTGGCTAGTAGATTTTTCTTGCTCAGTATGGACAAATCTGTTTTTGCTGAAGATCAATATGGGAAAGCAATGCCAGCAGGCATTAAAGTGTAATAGATGGCAAGAGTGGACCACCTTTCAGACTTGCAGACAATGAAATAATGCATAGTGGTATAAACCACTTAGTTCTCCTGAGCTCATCTACAAGCTGAGACTGTGTAGGCTGTACCACAGGTTATAAGTGTCTTTCTAATTACATTTTTATAGCCTCATGCTCTGTATCAGTTTAGTTTGAAATTCAGTATTCTCTTTGTTTCTCCTTTAACACCCGATAAACTGTTGTCTATCTCCCACACTACTGAAGTACTGGGCTTCCTAGGAGAACTCAATTACTTGGAGAGGCAGATGTGCTAAATGGCAATGTGAGGATGATTTGTCGAAGCAGATTTGAAAGCTGACATCTGATACTACCTGTGGCACTGTCAAAAGAGGAGCATTGTCAACAAGCTGTTAAAAATGACTTCTAATAGCTGAAGAAAGTAGATGAAGCATCAGAAAAATCTCCTTGTTCTTACTGATTGCCTAATTTAATTGGCACAATTTTATTGAATTTTTTAATAAAACAAAATGAGATTTTAATGTATTCTTACTGAGGGTGATTCTAATTAGAGATATTAATTTATTATGACTTTCTTGGTTGGAAGAACTCAAACAACTCAATTTCTTTTATATGAAGTTATTTTAGACCAAGTCCCAGAACCTTCCAACCATGTGTAAATTCTTGGTTATATGGGTGGATACTTAGTTGTGAACCTAAAGAAGACTGTGGAAAGACTAAATAACTCATTTTACTTATTGTGCTGAAATTCAAACTCTAAAATCAAGTGAAAGTATTGAAAACTTCCAATATTTTGTAGATAAGATTCTGTAAACTTTTCAGCCATCGATACATTACTGGTATCAAACTTTTTGATTGTTGCAATAGGAGTAAGACAGAGATAACTACCTTTCTTTGCTTACATAACTGTTTAAAGGCCTAATCAGCTTCCAGTTTCATGTTGATTCTTGGTGATTTAAAAACCCAGGTAGGAATAGAAGATGTTAGTTTAATTTTGTTGGCCAAGATGTTGAGGGACTTGCAATACAGTGCATTTTTGCTTTCAAGCTAGCTGCTTGAAATATGGTTTTGTACACTTAACTTAGTTACTATGAGAAATTTTATATCAGGAGTAATCTTGAAGTTCTCTTGTATCATCTAAACTTGATCATTTTCTTCCAAGGTTTATACACTGACTACATGTGGGGTGAAAACTTCATATAGATTCAAAAGGGCTGAGTCTAGAGGGGACTTTGCCGCCTGCCATTTGGTGTCAATTGTGGTATGGCATGTACTTTCTTATCTACACTGGACAGAATGACACTGTCTGAATGTTAATGTTAGTGGTGGGGTTTTTTTGATAGAAAAGTTGAGCTTTCTGTATGTATAATTTCTGCGTTTTGTACAGCTTTGTTCACTTAGCAACATGCATAAAGTGGTATTTTTACTGCCTTTCAGTCCTTTTTGAACAGAGCCAAATGACTTTAAACAGAATTTAATATTCAGGTACGTAATTGTTCAGAAACAAGGTATTTTTCTAGAATTTCAATGCAAAAGAGGCATAGACAAGGAGTCATGTATCTCTACCTAAATACCTGCTGTGTAATACAATTTCTGGAAATGGGAAATAGATTGGGAAAGAGAAAGAAGCTTTCTCTGTCTCTATGAGATACAATTAGCTTAGTACAAACACTACTTCTTCACATTCACTTTTGGAATAGCTGATTCTTTATTGCACTGATAGAGAAGTTACTGTTGAACAGAGAGGAGGACCGCAAGTGGGGGAGGTCACTAATTTGAAACAATGTTTTAGGTATTTTCATTTCCTGATATGGAACTGGTGCACAGGACCTCAAGGAGGGTTCAGAATTCTCACTCTTAAGTACTGTGCTAACTGCCCACATCAGTAAGCACACATCTGTCTGTGCTCTGACATGCCGTGCATAAGTGGCAAAGGAGAGAAATTGGCTCCAAATTTGTCTGAATCATTTTTGTTCACTTATGACTAGTGTTAGGTATTGTGTAACACTGAGATGGTAAAAGGAAGTTGTTTAGATAAGGGACTTAGTTTCTTTTGGATCAATTCCTGGAATGTAAAATACCAATAATAATAGGGGGCTAATTCCCAGTTTCATAGAGATGTCAGTATAACATGTCTAAGTCTGCAGATATGCTGAACATATTGGTGTCATAATAAGATGCTATGAAGATTGCAGCAGTGACCTGTTACATGTCTTTTTCTTTCTTTGAATCTTATTTGTTATATTTCTCAGGCTCACATTGATAAGAAAATTCCGCTCTTACGAACTTAATTTCTCAAGTCAGATTTCATCCATTTTTGCTTGTAGAACACGTCCATAGACATGTAAGATGCATAGAAAAGTGGGAAGACTTAGAATTTTAGAAAGGAAGATTGTCCTGTAGCTCTTCAATTTTTTGTAGCCCTCCAAAAATACCTCAGAAAACAGTGAAATACAGCTAAATATGAAGACTCTGGTTGACACTAGTGTTTTTGAGTGGTCATTGTTAACACACAAGTGTGTCTGGATTTCTGGTTTAGTATTGTTCTACTCTACTGCACAAGCCCCAATCGGTGCTTGCTTTTTCATCTGCTCATCACTCTCTGGCTTTGTTGAAACTTGCCTCTCTGTCTTTAATAGATACTCTAGGCCGTTGATCTTACAGGGTATTATTCTCATTGCTTCCTTCTTGCAGTGTTTGGAACACAATTTAACCCTTTTTTTCTGTGTACTCTACTAGTGAAATGTGCCATATAGGAAGATGTGATGAGGAACAGTTCAATAGGTAGAATCAGGAGGAAAAAACCCAACCCTTATGGTTAGTTTGAACTCTTTTTGCATGACACAGAGACACCTTTCTGGTAAATCAGACTTGACTGAACACTTGCAACAGGCTGTGAATGCCCTGATGTTTGACAGCTCCTGTTTTAGGTTTCCTACATGAGAGCATGATTCACTATCAACTGATCCACCCCTGAAATTGAATCTTAAAGCTTTCTACAAGTACTATGCTACACTCTCGTCATGCAGGGGGGAAATAGTCTGTTGCTCATTCTGACTGTGAAATGAGCCAGTGCTATATGATTACCCTTCAGTTTGACTCCGGGAAGTAACTTGAACCTCATCAGATTATGAGTTGTTTGGTTTCCCTGCGTAGGTGCGCACTCTTTTTGCAGGCTTTCTGAAGTGTTGTGGTAATTGCTGATTTGTGTTGATTTTTCTTTTCACATAACACCATATGCTGCAGTTGATAGATGTGCTCATAACTTGTTTTCACACAAAGTCCTGAATCACACACACTTTGTGTTGCTGCAATTTCCTTTGACAGTCAAGAAAGCCTGTTACAGTTGTGAACTCGTTAAAAGGCAAACTTCTTGTGAAAACTAGTAGATGGAGTCTGTGTAGCCTCAACAGAGGTGAAATAATATAACAAATGTGTAAATGAACTTGTGATAGTTTCACATTTGTGTCAGTTCACACAAAGAAATAATAAAGGTTCTCCCTAAAAAGGAATTAAAAAATACTTTAGGTGAAATGTTCCTGTTTTCATGGGCAAAGAAATGATGTAGTAGCAGCAGTGGGAGAAAAATGTTGCTTCCATGAAAAAAAACAAAATTAAAAATTCCTAAACCAAAACCAGTTCTCATAAATTTGCAGAAGGATGAGTGTTTATGGATGAGAATACGCAAAATAATAGGTAGGCCTTAGAAAAGCAGTGTTTGGAAATCATTCCAGTTCAAAGTTACAAGCCAGCTTCAATCAGTAGGGTAAGAGCTGGGTGTGTGACAGCTCACTGTGTGTCTGTCTCTGCTGGAGCTTTAGAGAAAAATAAAGGACAGATCCAAGGTTAGTGACTGTCAGAGATGGGGCCTGTGGCTAGAATTATATCTTTTCTGACAATACCTACGTTCTTATAGCTCTCCTGCCTTCCACCGTTCTCTCCATCATTGCATAGACACAAGCTATTTTCTTTAAGTCAAGTCAATACCTTGGCCATTATCGAAACAACTTGATGAGCCAGAAAGTCATTTTACAATGCTTTTTCAAACTTAGAGAAAGAAATTCAATAAAAGCACCTCAAATCTTCTGGGAGAAGTGACAGTCTAATCATTTAAGCAACATGTTCATTATGAAACCCCAGAATGTGTCTTGCTGAGGGGCAGGAGGAAATATATTTGGTTATTGAGCTTTCTTTTCTTCACAAATTTAGTTGATACATGTATAGGCAGAATGAAAGTGTCCATTATTGTGAGACTTACTGTGTAACCAGGGTGTGCGTGATAAGGATAAGAGTATACTTACCAGTGGAAGTGATGTTGATATGAGTGCCTTATATGCAGTGGTAATTTTCTTTACTTGGTGTTTTAGCTTCTTTAAATTCACAGAAAGCTCAATTAATTCTTCCTGAGGTATGAATAAAAATATCATTAAGCACAATTGAGTAAGTTCTTTTCAGTTATTTAATAGAATTACCATGCTTTGCCCTTTTGAGTACGTTGCAGTGATGCAGGAAGAGATGGTGACAAGAAATTCTGTTCCAGTTGGTTACAAGATTGCTGACCATTGGGAATGATGTATGGGTGTGTAAAAATTAACACAGTGCTCTCATTGTTTACTTGTTCAGGTTGTTAAGCCATTATATTTTCTGCTGAAGGGAACTTTTTAGGCAGTTTGAAGCTTGGACTCCACTTCTGCAAATTCTTGTTACCTACTGGCCTGATTCATCTTGTAGGAATGGGTGGTCTTTCAATTTCTGAACCTCCAGCTCATTCCAGTGTCCTCACTCCTGGAACAGCTGAAAAAGTCAGTGCCAGTCTGAGTATCCTCTTTAGTGTTTGGCTGTAGAGCATGGCAGGACTGATCCCTTCTTCATGCTCCTTCTCTGAAGAAAGCCTTTTGTTTCTCTGCCTTACTGCACTTGAGATGCAAGGGCATTCCATTTTGTGGAGAATTTTGCTACTTCAAAACTTTTTTCATTCTGATACAGAGTTAAAGTTCCAGATTCTGAAATTCTCTGTGAAAAATCAAACTGCTCTCTGTGACTTGGAATAGATCACAAGGCTGATTGGTAGGGAGGTGTGGGTCCTGGAGTATCAGGGAGCCGAGAAGGTGGGTGAGCAATGGAGAAGGCAGGCACTGAAGAGCGCCAAAAGTGCCCCACTGCAGCAGTCTGCCACAGGGAGAGAAGTGCATTTTTGGCATTTGCCATAGCAAATGGATGGTGGGTGCTCAGTGTATGAGGGCTGGAGCAAGGGTGACTGGGGATATTCTCTGTCCCTTCCCCCTCCTTCTCCCCTCAGTCTCATAGGGAGGGTACCCAGCTGAAAAGGAGCTGTAGTGCAAGATTCCGAGTCACAATGGGAGAGGAGGCCAGAGGCCTGGTGTTAGCTACAGCATGTACTGACCCCACAACTTTGAGGTAGCATCAGACTAATAACAGTCATCTTTCATGGATTTTTATTTCTGCAAACTGAAACTGTTTTCTCAAACTGCCATTTTCTTCTCATGGTAGGCATTAATTATAGAGATAGTCCTTTGCTCATTATTAATTTCTGGTGATATGCTCATATGATACCTTAAGGCTGCCTTCTTCATGAGTAAACCAGTTCAGTTTTGACTTCCAAAAGGTGCAGGTAGGGAATGTCTATAGTCTTCCATGGCATGTAGTTTTTGTGAATTTCATGAGGTTACTAATTTAGCAGTAGCAATATAGTTAGTCATAATGGCATTGTTTCTGGCATGTTCAGATGTTTTCTGGCATAAGTCAAAAGTTAAGGTCAGGTGTGAATTGTCTCTTAAAATAAGAAAAGCCTTTTTAGGCATAATGCCTGGTTAGCTGTTTACTTCCTAGGAATGTGTATGATGAAATATCTATGGATACTGTAGCATACATATTAGCTAGCCTGTATCTGTTATAATATCTGATAAATTCAAGCTTGTCTAATTCAAAATCATACTCAATCTGAAAGTTTATTCAAGATATTTTTCAGAAGAAAAGCAGTCTTATCACAAGATTTAAGCAACTGACAGATCTCGGAGAATAATATTGTTGTGTTTTTGAGAATCTCGTATAATGAAAAGCAGAACTTAATTGTATACTATTGCCACATTAAGAAATTCTGGTCAAAAATCATAGAAGTTTAGGTGGAGGAAGTGTAGGCAAAAATTGAACTTCCTGCTTACGGGACTCCTGATTTTTAATGCCGTTGTACTCCTTATAAGCAAATTTATCATCTGGTAGATAATATTGCATTCAGGACTTTTCTAGTGTTTGGTTTATCAAGGAGACTGGCACTGAATTATTTTGTATTTTATACCAAGTAGCATGAGGGTAAAAGAGGAGATTTCTGTCATGGACTGACTACTGCCGAATCATAATTCATGACTCTGCCCATTGTTGTTTTTTTTTTTTTTTTGCTGGAATTTCTGTGTTCGCTCTCTCTCAGCTCATATACTTTTTAACATTTAAGCAGATCCTTCAGAGGAAAGCCACCATATTTTCTTCTTGGCTTTTTGTATGACCTCTAGCAGTCACTTAGTTCTTCTGTTCCTTGGTTTAATTACATGTAGAAAGTGGATATAATTACCTCCATTGAGAAAAATATTTTAAGAATTATCCTTTTACGAATAAAAAAGGCTTCAAGGGGTTAGTGGGGTGAGTCAGAAGGGGGCTAGCCTGCTGATTAATGAAAAAACAAAACCTGACCCTGCCGGATTGCCAGCTGTGCAACTTCACTTGTGGTTTACTGAACTTTCCAGTTTGAGCAGAAGGTCATGAACACATGAAACCATGAATGGAGTTTGAATTGTCTCAAATATTCTGCTCAGTTTCTGCTGAGACTGGATGTGAAGGATCCAGTCACTAGTTCCATCCATGCTATTTTGCAAGTTTGTTACAAAATGGGGACACTTCTGCTTTCTGTTTATTCACTTCACATGAACCAGTCAGGAACCATTGTAAAACAATCTGAGCTCATCATTTTCCCTTATACTATGTTTGAGTCAAAGAGTGATTCAGTTAAATTAATTTAGCTTACATTTAATTAGAAGTTATGACCGTGTTTGAGGCTCCAAGATAGGCTTGTGTCGACTTTGCTGCCTGAGTTACTGGCAGTATAGGAGCAGAAAAGAAATTGAAAACAATGATGAGTCTGTAATTTTCTGTGCAGTAGCCTTTTTCCATTTGTGTACCTGGGCAAAAACAAGACACAATTTATGGCTCTAAAGTATTCCTGAGAAAGCTGAGAGCTGTTGACTCTGCAGAAATAAGAGGCTTTTTTAAACAGTTAGTACAGCCGTTAACAGATTGGCAAAATGTAAATGTAAATGATTGTTTTAATCCTATTAAACATTTTCTTTGGCTGATCTCATGTATTTCATGCTAAAATTGCTTTTAAACATGGATATTAGCAGTCAGATCCTTCCAGATCACTGCAGCTGGTACCTAGCACTGGCAAAAACATTTACAGCAAGAGCTAGAAGAATCTGGGCTAGATATTGATTTTTTCTTTTTTTTTTTTACTCTGTTTTTTTTTCCTAATAATTGATCAAGAAGAAACGTGTGAAAAACTCTACTTCTAGGTTGTTGTTATGAAGTATTTCTCAGGACAGCACAAAAAGAAAATATCAAATTTTGTTTCAGAAAGGTTTTTATTTATTTGTTTTTACAAATAACATAGAACAGCTGCTTTCAGATAGCAACCCAACCTTACAGACTCTTCCTGAGAAGAGGTTCAAAGAGCAGCTATAGAGTTCAAACTTTCTGAAAGCACTATATAACTAATATGCTTAAAGGGTCTAGGCATATGAACTTAAATTGGCTCTCTTGCCCTTGCAAAGTAGATACTACCAGCATTTCTTCCATTCTTCTTCCTAGACTTTTCAATGATGGTATTTATTTAAGCTAGTCTATGATTCTGCAAAGCCATAAGAGAACTTTGCTGTGGTTCTAGACTTTATTTGAGAGGACTTTTTTTCTGGAGATCCTAGTGACTATTCTTACTGCTTCAGCTGTAGCTCTGCAAAAGTGATTCCGAAAGTGAAGACACCTGTGGCTAGTGAGAGGCTGAGAGGTGAGGATAGACTTCAAATGTTCTCCATGTTCACTAATGTGTAATGAACCTTGTCCAGGAGAAGTATGGCTGGAACATTTGACAGTCAACTGAATACTCATGGTGTGTGGTTTGGTAGTCTGGAGTTCCTTGCAAAAATTTGAGCAGTAAGATGAAATTCTGCATAAGGTAACAGTATTCAATGAGGCAAAAAGTGATCTACTGATGTTCTCTATTCTGCTTTCCAGAAAATTGAGTGACCTGTGGTTTGAAACATGACCAGAATTTCTTCCTTGTGCTTCTGAGTACATCTGTCATTTTGGGGGTCTCAAGGAGAAAAAAGGTCTATGCTGTATCTCAGATGTCCAAGGTTGTGTACCAGGGCTATGGGGAGAGCTGGTGAGAATTTTCACTGTACTATGCTGTAGAGAAATTAGAAGGAAGTGTAGCTGCAGTGAAAGACTGCAGCCTTAAGGGTAACTGCATGTACTGACTAGACTGAGAGAACAGAGCCTCCTCACATAATGGCTTGACAACTGCTCGTTGACTCAAAGGGGAGGCTGGGTGCATTGGGCAGGTAGGAAGCCTGATCTGTTGGCTGTTTGTTTTGGTGGGTACTATAATGCAGTAGCCACTTAGTTTCATAAATGCTTATTTTGATTTGGCTCTGCACCCTATATCTGGCCAAATGCCTTCAGAGCTGTATCAGTTTGTATTAAAATGGTATAGCCTTTTTTACAGCCACTAGTTGTGCTTTAGAAAGAATTCTCTCGTAATCACCTCCCTGTAGTATAAGTTAATCCTTTTGAATCCTGAGCAGCAGTTATGACACCTTGCCTCTTACTGTGTCAGATTGCTTTCACACACAAATTAAGCAAATTACATGGAGTGATGAATGGCATGTTTTAGTGCGAGTCTCCTGCTATATTGTCAGACAACAGTGCAAAATAGTCATTTACAAACTTCAAAAAGATTCTCCAAAGCTAAGTAAGGTAGCTTTCCCACAATAGTTTTTGTTGAAATACTGTTGCTAATCCACCTGCCACAGGTGAATTTGAACTTGTAATAAGATGTGATTGTGCTGTACTGATATTGAAACTATCACTTCACAGAATAACAACAAATTGTTTGTCACTATTTTTGTTTATCTAAATAGAACAATCTGTTTGTCTTGTGTCAGGATGATTTGGTATTTAATGTATTGGAATATTTAAAGATGTTCATTCCTTTACATTTTATTAATGCTATTATGATATGTTTTCTAAAACATATTTATTTTTCCTTATCTTTAACCTGCACAAGCTTTCACACGATTTTGGTTATACATTTTAGCAAAACAACCTGAGCTTCAGCAGTACTGCAGAAACAAGCAATGCCTAATTGGTAAATTTAAATTTCCAGTGTGTATTTTATAATGTATCTACACTGATTTTATTTAAAGTTAATTCCCTGAGGATTTAGACTTATAGCCCCTGGCAGCTGCTGTATTATGATTCATTTTTTCTCCTTATTAGTATAGTTACTATTTTAACATCTTAAGCTCATTAAAATGAGAGTTTAAATTGCCAATTGGTCACTGCAGTTGCTGTGCAAATAAACGGCCAGGTCTTTCCCCTGTTCCCTCCCTCCCTCCTACTCTCTAAGTCCAACTGTGTGGACTCCAAGTATCTGTTGTTTTGTTCTACTTTCCCGCTTAACATAGAGGGTATTTTCCATGCCCAAGTTGACTGAAAAGTTTGAGTATGGTTGGGAGACTGTACTGCAGTTTTGTCTGCCTATTTGAATTGCACTTAATGATTTCTTTTTTGGTAGAGGTTGTAGGAATCTAAATGCTTTCAATTTTGGGGTTAGATTTACAAAATAAAGACTCACTTTCCTTTCTTTAATAATCTGACGACTTACGGAGTAGAAAACCAAAGGGGTGTCCTTACTGGTGGTCTGTGGTACCCTTGATTTGGGAAGGCTTTTTTAAGCACTAAAAAGAGATTTGACAAAAGTTTTTAAAAGTACTTGTTTGTTTATTTTGGTTCACACACGAGTATTGGATTTTGGGCCTCTAGGAAATGAAAAAGTTGGTATTTTTAAAGCATTGCAATGGTTGTCTTTGGAACCTTTCCCTTTGCTGCAGCCGTGCTTGCCTTTAAATACTGATTTAATGAGCAATTTAATGCTGACAGTCAGACTTGATGTGAGCTGTCTATTTTACTCTGGTTTAGTGAGTACAATTGTGCCCTGCTTGCTTTCTTGCTTGGAAATGGCTATGTGGCCTTGAGAACTGAAGCACACCAAGAAACTTGCCAAGGAGTGAAGCAGGGCAGACATGCCATTCAGGTATCCTGCTGGAGACAGCCACCCTTGGGCTGTGTTAGAATCATTACAAAGGCTTAGCTGGGAAATCTGTGGCTTTTAATACCATTTCAAGGTAGTAAAACTTGTTGTTCCACCACCCAAAAGAGTTGATGTTTTAATAGAATAAGCATTTGATTAATGAAACAACATGTACTGTACAGAAGAAAAGACCATAAAAAGCTGCTTTTTAACTGCCTAAAGTACCTTTTTCAGCTTGGAACCTTTTATCACCTTGTAAATCGCCCCTTGAGATGAATAGTTGAAGTTAGACAAGGCACACTTCCATTACCAGCATATCCTCCTTTGGATTTTATTATAGAGCTTGAGCTGCAGCTGCTTCAAAGCTGCCCTTCTCACCAACACATTTTTACATCTTGTTTTCATTATGCCAAGGGCACATTCTGTGTTATTGCAGTGGCTTTGCTTTTAATAATCTTCTCGATGCAAACATTCAGACCTGAGGGAGGTCCACTATTTTTCCTTATGGTCACATTCCTTCTCTTACAAGGTGGTGACCATTTTTTGCCACTTTTGTTCTATTTTATAGATAATGTTCAAAGGTGCTGGTTAACAAAGACTTAAACCTACACAGGAGGAGACAAAGATGCATAACAAAGCCTACTGTAACCTGAATATAGGGGAGAAAATAAAGTTATGTCATTTTCATTACAGAGGATTGAAAACTTCTCATTGCTTTCAGTGGGAGTATAAGTAGGAAAATAAAAGACATGATCCTAACAACAAACAGATGGCATTCCCTTTTCTGTGATTTTCTACACTTTTGAAGTTGTAGAGGAACCACATAAGCAGTCATGCTTTCAATTATTTTCCCCACTAACAGAGTCAGACACAAAATTTATTTGTTCTTTCTAACTGATTACTCTTCCATTCCAGTCAGTGTGTCTGAGTTCTAAATTCTCTTCTGTGAAAGAAAGAGAAATAAACTTCAGAAACTTCTTGGCCTCAAAACCAAAAGAAATATTTGACTAAGTTTAAATTCTCATTTTGTTAACCTCTTTCTTATTTTGCCCTTCTTGGGAATTAAAATGAAGGCTGCAATGATATGACTTCAATTTAGTATAGGTGAGCACCCAGAAACTGCTTTTACATAGAAGGCATCTCTTCACAGAAAACCCTTGCAATTTCTTCTTTGCTTTCTCCATCCTTGCTGAGATATAAAATGAGCAGCCAGATTTGATCCTTTCTCTTCTCCACAATAATTGTAAGAAGTCTGTTATCTTGTGTTGCTACTAGCCTGAAAGCAAAGACTTATAGAGATATGAGAAGCGAGAAATAATAGATAGAAATAGAGACTATAATAGAAATAAATAGAGAATATGTTAAATTCCATAAAGACTCTAAAATGGAAGCACAAAACAATGTCAAAGCAGTCAAAATTAAGATAATATATTCCCAGTATGGCTTCAAAATAGTTACTTTGTTTCATAGTAATGATGAGTTTAGAAACAAGAGTATTTTATGTTTCCCTTATACTTTCATGCAAGGGTCTCAAAGCACTTTTCAGTTGTAAATTAAGCAGCGTTATAGAGGGCAAGGGAAGGAAGTCACTATCTTGCAGATGGAGAAATAAAAATATGGACAGGGAAACAAAAGGTAACCCATAGTTAGAGGCAGAAGTAGGAAGACAGGCACAATTTTTTGATTCATATATCTAGATTCTATGAGTTTGACATTCATCCCTCACAACACGTATTTTCAAGTAGTTTCAGAAACTATTCTGCAACTAGCTATGCTGTTATAAATCAGTGGTCATGGGAAAGGAAATGAGATATTTATCTTCAGTTAGATTTCTGACTCTGATATTGATTTGCTAAGCATCTATGTCTTAGCTCTGTAGTTTATTTGTCCTTTGTAAACTCATGCACTGATATCCTTGGAAGAACTAGATAAATGCAAGCAGGTTTCTTCCTCTACTGAGGATACTAGCTGATAGCTGTCACATTTCTATGTGCAGGTTCTTCTCCATCATACTCCAGATCTGATGATTAAGAGCTGCATCCTGTTGTTTCTGAAACCAGTGAGAGTTTTTCAGCAACTTTCATTGGCTTTTTTTCAGACCCTGAGGGTACAATGAGCTAAGAAACAGCTATGGATATACCGTACAGGGCTGTTTGTAAAAAATATTACAGGAAGCCTCTTTGCTGCATGCGGAGTGATATGATTTCTTTTTTTGTGGACACCAGAAGTGGTGCTAATCTGCATATATTGATGAATACTTATGCATTTTAGCTAGCTGATAGAGGCTTTGGCATGGCACACATCTCATCCTTGTCCTAGGATTAGCTCCTAGGTTAGTCCTAGGTTAGGTCTGATGGATGGTGCTTCATCATGTCATAGAAAACAAGACTTGAATGACTGGCTCAGATGTAGTAACATACCCTGTATTCTTTCAAAGTTAGATTACTCCAGCCAGCTCCACACCTGGATGGCATAGCTTACTTTTGGAAAAATGTTTTATCTATAGGTCTTGGCCAGAGGAGTTAGAATCCCTTTTCCCTCCTTTTAGTGGATTTACCTTAGCTGAAGTCCTAGGGGAAAATATAACATATTAACAGACTGTATTAAGCATTGCTTCCCACAGAATGCAAAGAAAATTAGTTAAATCTGAACACAATGACTATATGCCCTGTGCATTTATAATACTGCATTTTCACTGAGCAATGATTTAATAACCCAAGCAGGCCTGTTTTTTTTTTATGTCAGCCTTTTGTGTGAAGAGCCACCAAAGCCTTCCCTTTCTTTCCGTTTTCCCACTTCTATTAATTTCCAGGGTCCTTGATCTCAGAAATATTTCCAAGAAAAGCAATGTAGCAGAATTCCCTGTAGTGAATCTTCAGTGAAACCTTCCTGTCCTAGTCAACTGTAGTTCCTAATTAGAAATAAAACAATCTGTTTCACTTTCATTAATTTTTCAGTGCAGTGTTCTTGCTCTGCTCTTTATATATAGTGCAGTCTCTGAAGTTTCGTGTTTTTATGATGACAAATGCTATTTCAGTGAAATGCTTGCAGTTTTTTTTTAAATGTAGCCCTATTCTTCAACCTTCAAAAATAACTCCCCACATGCTTTTAGACATTCTAGTAATCAGTTTGCAGTGTTAATGACGTTGGACTTAGAAATGGTCCAAAGACACAAATATCACATATAGATGTAATGAGACTGGAATTTTGAAAGAGAATTTTAATTATTTGATTATCTTCAAAGAGAACTGAGGGACAACTTCAGTGTTAAAAAGGTTTTGCTAGAAAAAGCAGATTCAGAGGTAAGGATGACTAACACTGTTCGCAAAGTCAGTGTGTTCTATTTTTTGACACTGCAATCATCAGAGGTTAAGATCTAAGCAATGCGTTTCATTATGGTGTTGCAAACGATGTCTTAGTCATAGCATTTCTTTTCAAAGGAATGAGAATAACTTGGCTATATCAAGAGATAAAGTATCCCTAATAAACTTTTTGTTGCTTTAAAATCCCTTTAAATGTCCTTAGCCTGCCCAGTACTAGATTAGATCTCTGTATTTGAGCAACATTGCATGAGGTTTAACAAGGGTAAGTGCTGGGTCATGCACTTTGGTCACCACAACCCTATGCAACGCTACAGGTTTGGGGAAGAGTGGCTGGAAAGCTGCCTGGCAGAAAAGGACCTGGGGGTGTTGGTTGACAGCTGACTGAACAAGAGCCAGCAGTGTGCCCAGGTGGCCAAGGCCAATGGCATCCTGACCTGTATCAGAAACGGTGTGACCAGCAGGAGTAGGGAGGTGATCGTGCCTCTGTACTCCTCGTGAGGCCACACCTTGAGTACTGTGTCCAGTTCCGGGGACCACAGTATAAGAAGGACATTGAGGTGCTGGAGCGAGTCCAGAGAAGGGCAACGAGGCTGGTGAGAGGTCTGGAAAACAGGCCTGATGAAGACTGGCTGAGGGAACTGGGGTTATTTAGCCTGGAGAAGAGGAGAATGAGAGGAGACCTTATTGCCCTCTACAACTACTTAAAAGGAGGACGCAGTGAGGCTGGTGTTGGTCTCTTCTCCCAGATTGCTAATGACAGGATGAGAGGAAATGGCCTCAAGCTGAGTCAGGGGAAGTTTAGATTGGATATTGGGAAGAAGTTCTTTACTGAGAGGGTGGTTGGGCACTGGAACAGGCTGCCCAGGGAGGTGATGGAGTCGCCGTCCCTGGGGGTGTTCAAAAACCGAGTGGATGAAGCACTTGAGGCCATGGTCTAATGGTCTAGTGGTTAGGGGGATGTTGGGGTAAAGGTTGGACTTGATGTTGTCCTTTGTCCTTTCCAACCATAGTGATTCTGTGATTTGATGAACAGGAAGAATGAAAAGACGTGAAGAAATGGTGCATATCTATTAGAAGACTGTTTGGGTTTTCCCTGTTGCAGCTGGTAAGGTTCATATGAAAACACATGATAGTTGTAATCTAAAAAGTCGATAATCTGTTTAGACATGAAAAAAAAAAAATCTTTCACATCCGAAGTAGCAAGCCACTTTGGACCCCAAATGGAGGTCTTCCTATTGACTTAAGTGGTCGATGGATCAGGCATTGTGTACATTTCCCCCAGTTTCTTTAAATACCTGCAGAAAAAAATATTTTTTTTTCTCTCCACAGCATAAATATTCTTTGCTGCTTGGAATCAATGAGATAGATATTGATCTTATTATTTCAGGAATAACAAGAATGGAGAAAAACTTCCATAGTCACTGAGAGACTGATAGCCTTGGCCTCTGCTGGGTTCTCTGTATTCTCTTTGGGGCTTGCTCACTCTTTTTGAAGTATGTTATGCTTTCTGATTATTCTTATGTGGTTCATTCTTTTTTGTCTTTCTGTCTTTTTGACCCTTGTCTTTTCACGTGTCATTCCCCAGCACCATTAGCTGAGAATTTTAAGGGAGTTAGGCATTAAATTCAGAGGGTTTTGAACATTAGGCTGCTGTGAACCTCTCAATTCATGTGTACTGTAGTTCTGCATTTTTTCACACTTCTCTTAACTCACTTGAATTATTGATATATTTGCCTTTGTATTCAGCAGACACTTTACATATATTGAAGACGCATAAAAATGTTAGAATTCAAATATCTCTTTTTACTACCTCAGGAAATTTGAATGATGTTTACACAACAATTACTGAAAATTTATATTAAAGCAAAAATAATACATATTTCATATTTTTGCTAGTGTATTCAAAAGGAGATTGCAGTAGACTAGCAGCCAATGAATTAAGTGCTGTGATTTCTTTGGCTTCTTTGAGAACACATTTTCTTTGTAGCTGTCAAATGTTCATTTCATACCCTTCTCTAGATTCTATACAGAAAAATGGTGGAACCAATTTAAATTAAATTTTTGGGGGGAGGAAAAATATATCATTGCAGTTGAGTTGACAGCTTGTAGAATAAGTTTCAAGCTTATGGGATCCAAATATTTGAGTTTTAATGCCTGTAAAATAGGGAGTTTGTAGTGGAACCAACCGTAGCGCCAGAAATACTGCAGTGTTGCTGCTGGTAGGACTGTAACTAACTGCAAGATGTAAGATAATGCACTGATACATTATCGTAAAAGTAGTGTGAACTTATGACTAGCTTGTGTTTAAAATTCTGTTGAAATCTGACTCTGTTCAAGAAAGTCATGGAATGTGTATCAAGAAATCTTTTTTTTTAACTCTGTCTCCTAGTATTTTGGGATTTTCTTTTAGCTAGAAATGATTGCCCTAGCTCCCTGAATGTCTACAGAAAACCAGATAAATGAATATCCAGCAGCTTTGGACTTGTAGCTTTCTCATAAAAAAAAAAGTAGTCACTGATAGATACAGTGCTACCAAGGTTGACTGCAGCAGATTTAATTTGATCTTTCAAGCATGGATTAAAAATATTGTTCTTGTTTCAGTTAGAACATTACCACTTAAGTTTCTATACAAAAGGGGCTTTTTCATCATCCCGAAGCATGCACTCTCAAGCATTTTAACTGACAGCATTTTAGTGTTTGCATTATCTTTTTCTGCTTGTGCATTTTTCACCAGTGACAGATAAGAGTTTATGTGAGGAAAGATCTGCAGTAACATCAAGAAAAGGCTTCATAATCCATATTACTGGGGAATGCAGAAGAAATAGGTGATGGCTAGAAATTGCATTAGAAATTATTGCATTTTCTGTAAGTGAGCATGTTTGCATATTGGCTGATGCTGCTGTTTTGCAAGGAGGCATGCAGCATCAATCTTGTTTTAACATTAAAGCCAAAGTTGTAGAGAGCCGTAAAACATTCTTCAAGTATTCACACACCTTAGGGCATGATTTTGCATGCATTAAATGCAGATTTAAAAATTCATCCTGTTGCTTTAAGTAGAAGTAAGTATACAGACGTAGGATCAATTATTTGAAAGGAAATAAGGTGGCTTAGGCCAGACCCTAAGTTTATTTGCACCTCAGATAGCTCTGCTGACATCCACGATGGTGCAGAATTCTAGCAGCAGTGTCCAAAGAACACAGCAGCGTTCTGCAGTGGGCATGGCTACGTGCTTGAGGAGCTCACATAATAATCCTTGCTTTGATAGTGGGTTTGTACCATGCTGCCTGCCTGAGGGGGCCTCTGTGTTCTGCTGCCATGTGCCATGTAAGGCAGACTGATAAAACTGCAAAGGTATTCTGAGCATTCGGCAGTGTTGTAAGACTCAGTGTCTTCAGTTTTCTGGCTTGGTTGGTATTCCACTCCCGTTTATGCGTGATCAGCCAGATGGGTGGGAAATATGTGGAAGTGGCCAGCCAATCTAAGTACATCAGGTGTCTAAAGCTTGTATACTGCAGAGCACTGCTATATTTCACAGAATTTATTAGGCATTAAAATTCCAATATCTCATGCTTGTGGAAAAGATTGTACCGAGAGCTAAAACAGCACTGTATGAAGATTGCTTTCAGAATATGAAATGCTAATAATTTACACCTGCCTAATTGTAATAGATCCCTTTGTCTGGGGGCTGTAATGTTTAGTCCCACTAATCAAAAACGGTTTATGAGAGAAGCATCAAATCTGTCAGAGAACTCATCAGTGTGATTGTAGGACTAAACTGTCAGACCCGCAGAGAACTTTGTATGCACAAGTGGATGCTTGTGTGCTATTAGCTTTTAAAGTCTTGATCCAAAATGCATTGTATTCAATGAAAGAGCCCTTGCAGCCTTCTGTGAGCAGTTGAGAGAACGCTCAATGTATTTCTGAAACTCTATTCCTGGCAGAGGTGCCTATGACAATGAATCACTGAAAAGATTTGTTTCCTGCCGAGACAGAAAGTTTTCTATGCACAAATTCAGGTCAAGTGTCTGAAGATGTTTGTAGTTCTGTCCAGAGTATTACTCTGTGATTGGGATGGTCTACAGCAACAAGGAGAGCAATGTGATAGGAGCAAGTCTATAGAGCAGAAGAATTGATCTTGAGGATCTGACATTTATGCTATACATATTTCAGCAGTCTTAGATTGAATTAACTCAAGCCTGTCCCATGGGTAAGAGTGTACTTACTAGGTGTGCTCCTAGACTTCTGTCTCCTCATTTAGTTCAACTGGAAAGGATCCAAGTTCTCTCCGTGACCAGTGTTGTATGAGTGAGGTATGATACATGGGGAAAGTGGGAGATACACATGAAAATCATATTCCTGGTATAGAAACACTTCTTTGGTACATTCAATGTTGGCTTGATTCAAATTGTTACTTGACTGAACGAGTCAAGCCTCAAGGTCAAAATAATCGATAAAAAGTGGCAGATAAGAAAATAGTCATTAAATGTACAGATTATGACATTTTACTCAGAATTCTCAGAAAATTATTTCTGTAGTAGTTTCAGATTCTCTCAGTTAGCAGAGGGTATTCATCTTACTACAGGTGTTGGCAACATGTATTGTAGGTGTATGTATTTCCATTTAAATGAGAAATTTGAGGATGATGCCAGATGAGAAAGCTCTGTAAGACATGTGAGCAATGGAATCTGATAACAAAGGAACTGAGTTTTTCTGAGTATTAAGAAGTACTTGGGTGAAATTTAGTGTGTTTGTAATGTGAAAAGTGGGCAAAGAACAGTTCAGTACAAAGCTCTCAGAAATATGGGTCATACTGTTTATTTGTCTTCCTGACCTAAAAAATTGTGATCCTGTTCCTTGTCTTCAATATAAGCTGATAGTAGTGGAGGTGTTTCAGAGATCCTACCAAGTCCCTACAAGTTCTGTGAGAATGTGATTATGGGTAGAAGAAAGAGATGCTGACTGAGCTGGGGGAAGGCTGCAACTGAGCCCTAATTAAACAGCAGAGAATCCACACTGGAGGAAAACAGGAGCTGTTTTGACCTAGGACCTTATTAGGCACAGGAAAATTCAACCCAACATAACAAAATGGTCATCAGTTGTTTTGTTAAATTTAATTTATATTAAGATTTTTGTTTTCATCTTTTACTGGGAAAAACTAAAATTAAGAAGGTGGAATTGAGGCTTTGTGTTACTAAGTACTACTAGGCTATCTTGTTCTCAATGATTTAAATGAAAAGCAAGTTACTGCATTTTACTGTTCTATAATTTCTAGCCTATTTGTTTTTGTGGTTCACTGAAGCAAATACACAAGAGAAAGACAACTTTAGTTACTGAAGCCATGTGTAAAGCACATTACCAGTAATCAGGAGCTGCAGTGATGCTGTAACTGAAATTTACTATTGCTGAGAGATGCTAGATGATGCTCTTGCGGGCTTGTTGTTTCTTTTATCTTCCCATAGCAGCAATGTTCTTTTCAAAAGAAGTGTTTAATATCATCAGTGGTCACTTGACAACTCTGCTCTGCATAAATTTCAGAGTCAGTTTTAGGAACAGCAGGCTAAATGTTCACATTTGCACACGTTATTGAATAGTGCCAGCTTTCCAGAACTCCTATAGTCTGAAGACATTTACTTTCTAATTCAACACGAGGATCTCCAGCCACCAGAACAGTTTCCTACTTTAATTTCATTGGGAAATGTCTCATTCAGTCACCCTTAATCCATAATTGTTGGCTGCTTACCCTAACTAATGAAAATATATATTTACCAAGAAACTTGGAAATAATCATAAGAATGACTTCTGGCTGGAATGACATTGCATTTACAACTTGATTTATTAAATGCTCTGAAACATCAACTTAGAAAGCTGAAAAGAACATCTTCTGTAATGATATATGTTCTTACAAGACAGCTTTAAAAATGTCTGCCCAGCTGGGGACAATCATTCATACATTTGTAACAGTGCAAGGCTGCCTTCCCAAACACATACCTGTGTATTTCCTATCACATTACAGGAACAGATGAAGGAGATTTACCTTATTTTACTTTTAGGCATTGACTCTCAAGATTTCAACTTTCCCACTCATTTATTGGAAGAAGTTACCAACTGTAAAGGAATTATTTTTTCATGTAAGTATTGTGATTTATAATTTCTCAACAAGCACATGCCTAACACTTTACATTAGTTTGCTTTATTTGCTTTATTTCACAAAAATATGGTTCCTCACTTGAGTACCGATCTGAAAATTATACGCCGGTATGAATAGATCTATAAATATGGAAAAGTTATAGTGCTGCCCAATACTTAGAATTCGTGTTACTTTAGGCTAGTTTGGACTGTGTGTTATAAAACTCAATGATAATAAACATCTGATGATCCTGATTCTAATCTAACTTATTCTGGTTTTGCACCAGCTCCCTGACTTGAGTAGAATAACTTCTGATTAATACTATTATGATGTCAGATTTAGGACTCCTGTGGATTATTTTAATTTAGTTATATTAAAATGAAATTAATTAAAACCATTTCTGGCATGTTTTATCAGAATGCTACATGCACAGTACTATTCTGTGTTATAGAGCAGATTTTGTACGAAAACGAAAGAATGCAGTTTCATTGGTTCTAGCAGAGAAATTTTGCTTAGCCTACAGTTTAATTTGGTTAATGTGGAAAGCAGTTTAAGATACTTTGTGGACATTAGAAATTCCTTCTGACACAGTGTGTGCACATGCAAGGGCATGCAGCTCAGCTGACCTAGTCATGGTGAACAAAATTTATGCCATTGCCTCCAGTTTTCAAATTTTATATATTCAAGTAGTTCTACAGAAGCTAGTGGTACCGGTTTTAATTAAAGCCTTTGGAAGTTTTTTAGTCTCAGTAGCTGCAGGCAAGAATCGCCATCTTCGTGTTAGAGGAGAAAACTGAGACAGATATTACAATTTTCTGGAGGGCAGAGAAATCCTCTCTTGATTAAGTAATAAGAGTTGTTGCTAAATGTTCTCATTCGTAGGCTCAATACGTTTAAAAGTTAAATATTCTTTAAGCATTGTCCACCGGTTGCAAACATCAAGCCCATCCCTTCATAGGAAAAATAACCTAATGCCTTGATTGTACAGGATGCCATAAAGATGACTTTCCAAAACTCTGCCTTGGGTGATAGGATACTTGCACTGGATGTAATGGTGCCTCTCTAGCAAAAACCAGAAACTTATGGTTTATGCATAGGACATCCCAGCAACAGGAGGATAAATTAGGCATTCTGACTCGTTTTTGCTCTCCAAGGACAGTCAAGGGGTAGAGTGCTAAATGTTATACTTGGAAAATGAGTGTCTATTTTGCAATCACTAGGCCTAGTGCAAAGGAGACAGCCAGCAGAAAAACAAACCAGTAACCAGATTCTATTGTACATAGAAAAGTCAGTATATGGGGGATCGCTGGGGGTACAAACAAGTCAAACAGATCACACATAATAGACATCAACCCCAGTGACCCCAGGAATAACACAGCATGACCAATAATAGGTGGAATAAACAAAGACACAAAGTATCCCATAGAAAAAATGGGAGACAACCAAGTCAATAGGCTGATCATATATGATAGATGTAGCCCCATGTTGTCTCCCCACAAGGCCCATGTTTGCAAATGCCAGACCTGACTGGGAGGTCCTTCCCAAACAGGGAAACTCTGCAAAGTGCATCCACCTCACAGACAGACACTCCACCCTTCCTTCAAGTGGTCCCAGCTTTTATGCCCCAAGCAGGACACCTGGCACTCATTTACCCAATGTGGGGCACCTGGGGCTTGTTTACCCAAGGGCTTTCCCTACAAGGCTGGCTGCACCTTGGAGGAAAGCCAAAAGGCAAACTCATCCCCTCCTCTTAAAGGACCATGGGGACCACCCATATGTCAACCTTAATTCAGGGCTTGGGGTTGAAACCCCAGAACTTCAGTGTCTAAAATCGAAGTGCTACATTCTGTAAAATCTTCACCGAAACAGTTGAGTTCTTCTTCAGTTGAAGAGGAGAAAGATAGGAAGAGACTAGATTTAGAATACATAAAGCTTGATAGGCTTGATAAACTTCTGTTTATCTTTAATCTACAGGACACTTGTTAGCTGAGAAGTATGCAGTATTTTCTTCTGTTTTTAAAAATCCTGGTAGTGCCTATGTAAAGATAATTATGTTCACTTCACGTTTTATTCCTTTTCATGAGTTGGAATATATAGGCAGTGGTAGGTCTTTGGTCAAGACACGTGTCTGCAGGATGGATATTCCCAGATCTGGTGCTGATTTAGTTCGTTTATGCCCTATTTCTCCCCGTATCTATGAAAAAAAGATAATAGAATAAAGACTTTTTTTAGAGTTATGCGAATGCTAAAAACTGGTACATAGTATATACAGTAAATACTGTGATCTTGTGCCAGGTGCTGCTGCCCTTATATCTATTGAATATTCTCCAAGATTTGGAACAGTTGTATTCAGAGTTTGAGCAATGCAAGAAGGCATTTTTGACTGTAAAACATGTTTTAAACTAAGAAGTCCCAGAGTGCTCAACAGTTGACCAATTATTTTATTTAGTTTAATCCAGGGTTTAAACCAGCAAGACTATTTTGATTGTAAGTTTTATTCACTTTAAATAGGTTTTTGTAAGTCAACAGAGGTTATTCATTTTGTATGGGTGAATAAAAACTTCCATTGAGTGATTAAAATCTAAATGCTAAACTCTAAAGTCTTCAGTAAAATGATGAGTTATTCATTAGTTGAAGAGGGAGAATGATAGAGACAAGATTTAAGATAGTTAAAGTTTGGTAGACATCTGTGATTTCAAATCTCTTGATAAGAATTCAGGTACAAGTTTAGTTTTTTACCTGCAAGTGTAAATGATAGATAATCATGTTTTTATCAGTGAATTTTGCTTAATTGCTTTCTGATGTCATCAAATACTATTGCTTTCCTGTTGAAAGATAGACTGTAATCACATATCTCCTCTACTGCTAACTGCCAAAAAAAAAGACGCTAGAGATTCTTTATTTTTTGTCTTTTAAATTTGTATTGGAGTAAATCAAGTCTGCAGTCAAACAGGGGTTATACTTTTGAAGTTAGTTTTTATTGAATTCAAGGCGGAAGATAGCTAGAATCCCTGCTGCTATGTATTTATTTAAGAATTTTGATTTTTCCTTTGACGTGTTTACAAATGTTAATCACTGCTATGGCAAACACAAGTAGCACAGATATATTACTCAAGGTTCCAATATGAGTTGGGAGAACCGGGAAAATATTCCAAGTGTACTATATTCAGAATGTTTAATTACATCAGTTAATTCCGATTGCATGTGTAATAAAATATTAAATCAATTAAATCAGACCTAGAATAATTGGAATATTCTGATGGAAGTATAAAAATCAGTTTCCCAAATTTATTTCATAATGTCTACCTGCAGTTTCATGACTTACAGGGAACCCGATTCTAACCAGGTCTTTAAGTCAGTAGTGGTTTCCATTCAGGATGGGAGAGCTGATCAAAGATAAAGCTGATGTTCACATGAATTGAAGAGTCTTGCCATGTGTCTGATAATCCAACAATAAAAAAATATGACCAAAAGATGTCCATAATTTGGTATATCTTTAAGAAATTATTTAAACAGTCTTTGGATATGTTCATGAACACTAGTTTTCCCATATTTTGCTTGAATGTATCATGTAAAATATATAGTTTTCCTATTCTTCCCCACCTAACCCTACATCCTTTGGTGAGGATCACAAAGAGAAGGAATTGATGCAGAAGCATTATGGCAGTGGGTTCTCTTAGCAAGCAGAAGTAAGCTTTTGCTGGCACACAGGTGGGAATTCTGTTGTGATTGATGAAATGGCTTCTGGTTGAAAATTTCTCATTATTTTGCAAGATCATACAATTTTTGAATAAACTTTTCTTAGAAGCAATTGAGGTTTCTGGCAGATTTTCTATTTAAAAAGTAAAAAACAACACTATTGCTCTGTCCAGTATTCTGATGGGCAGGATGCTTGCTGCTTGCAGAAAACATAAGAAAAGCAAGTCTGAGTCCTCACCTTGTCTGTGCTAGATCAGCAATGAACTTTGTTCTACGTGTATGGGGTGAATGCCCTGACTGTCAAGTTCATGTCTGTGATGTTGTCACTGATGTCCTTGAAGAAAAAATGCAGATGGTCTGAGCTTCATGCAGAGAATGGGAAAATCTGAGGTCTCAGAAAGCTCCCAGAAGGCCCTCAGGCCTCCTAACTACACAGGGAAGTTCACTGGGGGGTGAATACCACCCTAATGAGCAATTAGCCCATGGAGGCCACTCCTTCCCCATTTTTGCTGCAGTTGCTAAAACTCAGAAGTAAAAGGACCAAGAGAGCAAGAAAGCCTGTGATGCTGGAGAATGTTGCAGTTCAAAGAGGTGGTAAAATCTTTGCTTTTCTCCTTTCTTCTAAAGCAGACAAAAACCCCTCTGCATTTATGAAGGCAGCTTGTCCCAGTCATTTATTAATCAACCAGCGAGGAGATCTTTCCTGCTCCTTTGTGTTTTCCTGAGTTGAAACATGCCCTGTATATCTAGCAGACACCAGAATAGTGGGTTTTAATTAAAGGATCCTGGAACTTTATAAGACAAGTTAGACTCATTTCTTCATAGTACTATGATTCAGTTAAAAAAACTAGGACTGGAAATAATGAGCAAGTAGTAAAAATTTCCACTAACTACTCAATAAAAAGGAAGATCTGTGTCACTTTTACATTAGTGAATCTTAGGTGATCATAAAGAAAAAATAATTACATTAGAATTTCAGGTATTATATTTAGGAAATAATCTTGCAACAGAAGAGGAGGAAACAGTAAAGGTTTTGTGAAGCAGGTCCAATTTACTATGCAGTTCCTGGGAAATAGATTATTTTTTAAAATATATATTAAGACACTTTTTTAACCCTACATGTAATGTTACAAGACTAAAATACTAACTTACATCCTGGGCATTATAAAATTTGGAATCTGCTTGCCACTGCATAATTTCACACAGCAAAGGGAAATCAAGAGGGATTAGTTCAGTCCCTTTGACATAGACTTGAAAGGTTGTTACCAAGGTCCCCTGTCAGCCAGCCTCTCCTTATTCTTTACCTATGGGAGATAGCTGCAAGCAACGAACACCTGGCTACCTTCCTTTCATGAGGCTGTAGACTTTTTGATGTGGCACCAATGTGTCCACATAAAATGGCATGTGGTAAGTGAACAAAGTCTAATGTATCTGAAGCTGCTGTTCTTTCTTTTAGGTTATTCATGAGAAAACATAGTAAAAAGAAAACCAGCCAACCCAACCAACCAACCCTCCATTCATTGAAAGTTTTCTGGCTTGACTGGTTGGATTTCTAAATCTCAGACAGCAATATCAAACTTATCTCCTCTACTTAAAAGCAGACCTTTTTTATTTTCAAGAAGACTCATCTGAAATTGTATACCTGTAAGTATTAATAGTGTCTGTCATCCTTTAGACTTTCATATCATCATAGTGATAAGAAATGGGCAATCAAGAATGTCAGGGTGAGGTGTAGATGTACAATCACAGAATGATGTTTGTATATTGTCAGGGATGTCTGCTCTATTTTTTAAGGACCCTAGTATATAGGTGAAAAGAACTTCTTCCTTCAGTAGAATAGTCTACAGACTAATATCAGCTCCTTGGGTAGGTAAAAAAGTGCCCTGAGTGCTAAAAAAACTATTTACTTTGATTGATTTTCTTCTCAGTTAAGCAAAATCCTGAGTCAGAGTGACCTGAAAAAAGTTTTCACTGAAACAGCACATATTTTGCTAGAACAAAAGGTCTCTAGGCCCTGATAGCATTAGTTTTTCTGCTTGGCTGAGAGATCTACACATGTACTCTTAACAATCTGCAGTTTTGTTTTGCTTTTGGAAATAAGCAATTCTTTAGCTGGTTGTTCTATCAAATAGTTACACAAGAGTAGGAAAACAAACTCATTTTATATGCATAGAATATCCAAGGGGTCTAGTTTTACCAAATAACTTCATGTAAATTCATTTTTCCCCCAATATCCATGACAAAGGCAGAAAAATAGTGAAGTCCATTCTTCATCAATTTTACAGTACACTCATCCCCATACTATTGACTATGCACTCAGCTGTCTAGTCAGTGTATTGGAAAATTAATTCAGTCAGATCACCAATTCAAAAGTACCCTGCATCTTACATATGTAGTCTGATTACTTAATTTGCAGAAGCAGCTGTATTACTGTCTTCATGTGGACAGCAGGAGTTCACAGAACATGGATATTGCTATATATTTGCAGTCTGTGTGGCATGGCAATTCTGCTTTAAAAATGGTGTGGCATCAGACAACTTAAGTTTTTTTGCAGAAAATTGAATTAATAAAGGATACTGTTCTGCCTTATGTACTGCATTATTTCAGTTATCCTCTGTGAGAGCTTATTTACTTTTGAAACTTCACACATCTTTTGCACTTGATTATTATATCACTGTAGTATAAAGACATTCCAAGCTGAGATCTGGCCTGGCTGCCATCTGCATAGCAAACATGCTAATAGATGTTTTCCTTTACGGAGAACAAGGTGTAGGTGAGTATTATCCCCATCTTACTGATAAGAGCCTGAGATGTAGGGACATATCTGACAATTGTTCATGGTTTCACTGGAAATCTGTTACACATTTAGAAAGGGAATCTGGATTTTCTGAGTCATTGTCCTGCTCTGTATTGACAGAGCATACTTTTATTTTTTGCACAGCATTCTGCAGCGATGCTGTTCCAGTTTCTGTAGTTCCCATGTCAGTGTCCTTGAAAATCTCTAGCCTTGCTCTCTCGCTTTTATAGCACTGGACCAGCTTGGCTGTTTGAAGTCTGTGATAGCAGACTGGGAAGCAGGAGAAAGATGCTCTTTCTGAAAGTGAGATGTGTATCTTGGGTCATGAGGGAATATATGTGAATGAGTTTCCATTGGTTATCGGTTCCAAGTCTTTTATGAACAAGATTGAAGCATTGGCCTTCTGTATCCTTGCTTGTTTTTCCACTGAACTTGGCAGAATCCACCCATCCTTCTTTGTCCTTCAGCTTTCAGAGAAGGGCTTATTCTTCTTAGGGGTTGCAACAAAGTCAAAAGTTCCTCTAAGAATCCCGAGTACATAATTTTTTCTATTGAAAGTAATATTTTGCATTTCACTTTAGACATTTTAGTGCATAGTCTGTTGTATGAATACTGTATGTTCGCCAGTGTTCCTGATTCTTTTCTTTTTTGCCTGGATGATGAGACCACCCAAAAGTTGTATCAATAACATTTCATCTTTGAGGACAACCTCAGGCAAATAAGTTAATTGCAAGGGTATGTAAAGAACTGCAACCTGGGGAAAGAATTATACATTTATTAATAAAATGACGACTGATAATTTTTCTACAGTTTTCCCTTAACTTGAACAGATACAGAGTTTGATTAAAAGTAGTGCAGTACCAAAAGGAGGTCAAAAGACTTCTCCAGAAAAAACAGTTTCTTTGGTTTTACTTATATTTTAACTGCTAATAGTGTACATTTGTTTGATTTATTTTATGCTGTTGTCAAACAACTTTAGATGCGCTCCAAGCTTCAATTTGCTGCAGAAAGGCAAGTGGCCTAGAGACCATCTTCAGTGTGATGGAAAATGCATTTTAATTCAAAAAGCAGTTGGGTAGAAATAATTGTAAAATAGTAAAAATATCTGTTAGCAGGGAGTGGACATAGTCTTACTGAAAATGTATTTTTTTAAGGATAGTATAGTTGCATTTTATTTTTTGTTCATTCATTCCCTAGTGTGAACTGCACATAAAAATAGTTCTCATGCATGATTTCAAAGAAACTATATTCCATAGAGTAGCTTTGTTTTGGCTGTGCATTGTGACAGTTCTTTTACATTGTTTTGTTTTATGCCCTCAAGCATTGTCACTTCTTTCTTGTAATGTTAATTACCTCTACAAGATCCTTCTAGCCCTTCTTAAGAATATGAGTAATTTTAAATGCATTAAAATTACTTCCATCTTGTGTGCATATATTAAAAATAAGTACACTTGACCCAGGAATTAATCAACAAAGAAGTATGGAACAATGAAATTCGAGTTTTGTTGGTTTTTTTTTTCCCCAAGGCTGCATTGTGTATATTTTGCTCACAGTGAAACATTTTTATATCACGAGTAGTGCCATATCTATGGCAGTAAAGATGTTTTCTCTTGATGGAAATGTAGCAGTTTCAAGTGAAGGATTTACACACACACACACACACACACCCCCACACACACCCACACCCCAAAATGTTATACTTTCCGTCATGTAGGAATTCAGCTTAGCCCTATACTATAATACAGCAGCTCAGAGCGGACCATCACAGAGGTCCTGTCTGATGACCTAAACTGTATGTCTGTGTAACTAATGGATTTTTAAGTATAAAGGATATTATTATAAATTACTGAAATCAATGCATCTACATGTGAAATCAGTACTTCTCAGTGAGATGACAAATGGTCAATGGAGGTTAGATACTCTTGAACGTGCAAATTAGAAAGACCCTTCAGGATCTCCTGAACTCAAGTCTTTCAAGGCATCCTAGACAATTTCTTCATATATGATATAAGACCTCCCTTTCTGCATGACTCAGCTGTCCACTGCTGCTCTCATGGACTCTTCCCTAAACATTTTTCTTCAATTATGTGAGTTACTGAGAAAATCCCCCTTGCTCCTTTCATTCTGCAGGGTTTCCCTCACTTGGCTGGTGGCTCAGGTGTCCTCCCTGGCCTTTCACCTGCCTCTCCCTTCATACCTTGGAGTCACATATGATTTCCTTGCCACCTTGGCAGTAATTAATCTGCACTCTTTCTTCTTACCTTTAAGGAAATCTTGTGCTCAGAATAGATTTAAAGATATAAAATAACCATCTATTGGGTAATAATTTAGCTTGTAGATGTTAATATTGCTTTTATCAGGACTTCTTCCAGAGGAGAAATTCATTGTTGTCAAGGTGCAATACATTACAGAAAGGACAGACATAGTATCCACAAGTATGAAGTTTATTTTGCCATGCATAGTTTCAATATTTGACTAGTGTCTGGCAAAACAAATATATGTAAATGAAACTTCTGAGTTTTAATTTAAAAATCATAGTACCCCTGACTGTGGACTTCAACAAAACCTCCCAATGGGATTAGAGTAGACTGATACACCTAGAGTAAAAGCCAGGTCTGCAAAATTGAACAATTCTGGCAAAGATTTTTAGAAACCAGGATTTCTCTCTATATATGCAAGGTGACAGAAAGAAATAAACTTTCCTTAATCCTGGGAGAAGAGGAAGAACAAGGAGAAGTAAGCATAAACCTATTGTTCTAATATTCTTTACTTGATGTTTATATTGTAGAAGTGCTTTGAGTTCTAACAGGCCAGTTTTCTGCTATGCACAAATTCTTCCCAGTTATTTAGACAAAGAAAGGCAGTGCCCAAATGTCTACCGTCTGCAGTGTATTAACACATTGACTCTGACTTGTGGGAATACATCTCTAGTATTTTTGTATAAAGAAATATGTCAGGTATTGGTGTTGTATCTTTCTGCATGGTGAAGGGAGAAGACGACTAGTGTGCTTTTCTTCTTGCATACTGGATTTAGAAGTTTTAATATCACTCCTTTAATTAGTTTACTGTTGAGGTTTACTAGGTCCCTGAGAAATTTTCCTATGTAATATGGCACTGAGAAGGCTGGCAAAATGATTACACACTGGTCTTGCTACCACGCTCTAAGTGGTGCCTGTTTGAATATGTGAATATGTTACGGCATTGAAATTTTGTGCTTGATAGGGAATTACAGGATGCAAAATTTAGGTCATTTCTTGAATCTGCTATAAATTACACTGGGGAAAGAGGAGAAAGTATACAGGGAGGACACATCTATTTGAACTTAAATTTCCCTTGCACCGAACCTATGTACCTCCAATAACTGACTGAAGTGAGAGACGTGTATAAATTATGATTTCCAAAAGACATGTGAGATTTGGGCCAGCTTTGCGCCACTTTTTACGCTTTTTAATGTGTCTCATTTTAAGCATTCGACACCTTCAAACATTCTTGCCGTGGAAGACTGCATGCAGAGTAACTGAAATTCATCCCATTTATTTCCATTTTCTGATCTCAGCAGAATTTCCCTTGATTCTTTCCTGCCCACAAGATACCACTTTCTAGAATAATAATTTTGTGGCTGCCATCAGCAGACACATACTCTATTGCTTTCAATCTCTCATCTAAAATCACTGACTGACAGGTCTGACAGAAACAAATAGCTGGTGAGTTGATAAATACTGTGTTTGGGTTTGCTTTAAAGTACCTTATCTCCCCTTCTCGTCTTTTTTTTTTTTTTTTTTTTTTTTTTTTTGTGGGTTTTTTTGGGTGTGTTGTGTTTTGTGTTGTGGTTGTTTTTGTATTTTTTGTGGTAGTGGTTCTTTTTTTTTTTTTCTTTCTTTTTTTTCTTCTGGTTCAGCACCTTTTTCTATATAATCATTAGGATCACAACTTCCAGTTTGCTGGGTATGTAGTCATGAGCAACTATACTAACATTATCAGTTGGGGATATAATTTCATGCTACGTCCTTCGGAATATCATGTGCTATTTGTTGGTTTTTTTTAATGCCTCTGTATCATATTCTTTTAATTCCTTTACAATGGAATGTTTTTCAGTTTCCTTTACAGTATTGCAGGATACACCAGCAATGTGCCAAATAGCTTCTAGATCTCTTGCTATTTTAATTCTCTTCTCAACAGGTTCACTTTTTTAGTTGCCAATAGATTCCATCTGTGCCCTGGTGAAATATTACAAGTGACGCAGATTAAGACTACATGATAACAGAAATACGTGGGGAAACGTAGGCAGATCTGCTTTTATAGTCTGCTGGGTTCTCATTTCACCCCCAGAGGAGGTGCACCTGGGCAGACCACAGAGATCCTTGGCTTCAGAATTTACCCCCTCTGTGCATTGGCGTAGAGTTCAGATTTGGAAAGTGAGTTCACAGTATTTGTCCACTTTTCACAGCTTCTTTCTTCCTGATCATAGGAAAGCTAACTAGAAACATCTTATCTCTAAAATGAACATTTTTTTCCCATGTATTTGCTAATATCCTTCATTAATGAAGGAAGTACAACTATATCAGAGGTACTTTATGTTAAAATTAAACTCTAGAGGTAGGTGTAAGGCATAAATCAACTACTCTGAGTCTGCACTATGTCAAGGAATCACAGAATCACAGAATCACAGAATGTTAGGGATTGGAAGGGACCTTAAAAGATCATCTAGTCCAACCCCCCTGCCAGAGCAGGAATACCTAGATCAGGTCACACAGGAACATGTCCAGGCAGGTTTTGAATGTCTCCAGAGAAGGAGACTCCACAACCTCTCTGGGCAGCCTGTTCCAGTGTTCTGAAATACTATTTTTGTTCACAGTTGCCAAAATCCATCTAAAATTATAAAAGACATAGTAGAATTAGTAAGACCTAGTAGTAATATCAGCTAATTACATAGCACTTTTTTTGCTACAGCTGGTGAAATGCCTTACCTGGAATTAAGGATTAGTGTCTCCATTTTGCAGAAGGAGGAACCGAGACAGAGAGCATTTAACTGGTTTCTTCAGGATGACAGAATAAACCAATGACAAGAATTGAATGAAGGCGTCTGACACAGAGGGCTGGCTCTGTGTTACTGGGATTTCTGACAGTGGAAATCTGCCATAGAATGAAAATGAAATCTTGTAGTTTTGTGATGCTTGCATGAACTTAATGCCTCCATGAGAGAAAGAAGGAAGGAACTGGAATATGCATGTTGAGCCAGTGCAAGAATATACTTTTTTACTTTAATTTTATTATGTATTCATGGAGAAGTTGCATTTTTGTGATATGATTGTCCATTTGGGAATGAGTCTGTATGTTATGTCACATCTTGTTCCTCCTTGTCACTCCTTCAGCAAAAGCCAGGAGATGCATGAGGGTCATACTTGTGAGTTACTTCAGTTCAAATTGCCAGCAACAAGGAAGTTACACTCATATATTTTTCATTGCTACTACACTGATGGATTACCTTCTGCTCCAAATGTGTGAAAAGGTTATTTCAGAAAGAGATCATTTTTTTTCCTAGATGTTAAACAGTGCCAGGCATACCACATGTAACAAAATAGGTATTCATCATCATCAGCCTGAATCTGTGGATTTTAGCTTTGTGAGAGAAGTAGGCTTGAATTGTGATTGAAAATAGTGCAGTCCTTTCCCTGTGGCAGAGGGAAGGCTGAAGAGAAATCTCTTGGGGAGCCTTGGTGGTTTATTGTTCTTTCCTTCCTGCTTTGGTTTTGTTTGGAAGGCCTGGCATGTCTTTGCTTTTTTTGGTTTTAAGGATCATTTAGTGCTCAAAGTGTTAGAAGTTCAGTTCTATAATCTAGAGGTGAGAGGCTAGGGAGATGTAGCAGTGGATTTATGCTGTCCTGTCAAAATTAGATGAAGGAGGGATGAAATCTAAGAATAATCCACTAAAACACTTTCACTGAGGATGGAAACCCTGGTGAAGTGGGAAAGTCTGGCTCCCCCATAACACCTTCCTTCTGAGCCTTCTCCCTTTAAGATGGCATATCCGAGAGGGCATTAGACAGGTCAGCATGTGGTAAAGTAACAGGGAATTGTAACTGTGAAGAAAAGAAGACTCAAAGTTTGTTGTTGGGGTAAGGAAGAAGCACAAAGTCTAGATAAGGATCAAAGTTAATATACAAATCTCTGAATCTGCTGAGAGTTCACCAACAGTTCATCTGTCAGCATCTGCCTAAATGCCTTTCTAGGAGCTTTCATTGGTATGGATAGAAGTTATGTTAACAAACATGGCAACACTTAATCCCATGAGTATTCATAAGAGAGAAAATTCACTCTGGGAAGATGCTGTGGGAAACTGCTTGGGGTAATTGGCTCTGTTGGAGAGTCAAAGGGAACAGGGTATTTCACTTTCCTCAGTTGCTTTGAGTCTCCCAGGAGGAACCACTACTTTATGAGTAACCCACTTGCAAAACTAGGACATTAGAAGGATATTTTAAAAAATAGCTCTATATAATAACATCTTTCCTGAAATAGCAGGTAGGATTTGGAATCAGCAATTGCAGAAAGTGAGACTCTTATGTGATCAAATGTTACTAAGGAGATAATGGGCATTTGCTTCTTCCTTCTTTACAATGACATCTTTATGTTGTTTAGAAAGCTATCTATTATAAACTAACTATATATGGATTTGTGAATGGAGTGGCTATTATTGCAAAAAACAATTATTGTCATTAACTCATCACATGTATTGGTGGACTCAATAGAAAAGTGAAGTGTAAGATGGACGTAATGAGGGAGACCTACCAAATAATCTGTTGCTTGTAACCAATTCCCCACAACCTGCTTTGAAAAGCACATTGAATACTCCTTCTGCTGTGCTTTCTAAGATAACAGGGTTAAATAGTTATCCATTTCTGTCTTGGTCAAGCAAGGTACTTACGCTCAATGTTTAATGTTATGGAGAGAGTACTTAATTGGCTGGATTCACACCCAGATGTGCTGTATCTTACTGACTGATTTCTGTTGTGTGCGTGGTATTCTAGACCTTTCCATGGTGAGTGACATTATAACAGCACTGTAGAAAGAACTTTTGAGTATTCTATTTATTTGTGTTTAAAATAATATTTCTTAGACTACAGAGAGATTCTGGGAATCTTGTTTGAATGATTGCTTCCATGGTCATTCATCTCAAGATCTGGATGAGATCAATAATAATGAAAAAATATATTAAATCTGCTGTATTGTCATTAGTCTGTGGTTGTGTATATATATGTGTGTGTACATGCATGTGTGTGTGTGTTTAGCAGAGGATATCCTCGGCTAACAATTACTAGAACTTTTAAAAAATGTTAGTGATCAGTGTCTCCCATTTTAGTGTCCTCTTTTGGCACAGAAAATAAAAGCTGATGCTGACAGGTTCAGAGGATAACAAGGACTCTAGATCATAAAGCATCAGATTCAAAGCTGAAATAAAATTTCAAGCCAGAAACTGCAACATAAAATAGTTAAGTATTTTTAAACTACTTTAGACTCCCATAAAACTACAGAAGTTCTCCAGAACAATACGGAAGTTTTTCTTCATTTGCTAACAAAGATAAACATTTATATTTAGTTGCTTTGGCATTTTTGCAGGGCAGTTTGGGGCCATCTTATTAACTAAGATTGCAGTCAATTATCTGCTTTATTGAGTATTTGTTTTCATTTGAGTGATCTTTGTACTGCTTGCTGGATAATTTTTATGTGGCAAGGAAACTCATTAGAGCTCTCACTATACCTGTTTCCTACAGTCTCGCTCATCTGAAACTGAAAAATACAAGTAACGTGATCTGAATTTGATTGGAGCTGTAACCAGTGCAGCTACCTTTGCTTCATTAAAATGTGGAAAAACGTGTGCTGTTTTCATTATAATTTATAATTATTTTTCTTTGCTGCTTGATGCAAATTGGAACTGGCCTTTATTCTGACATAGAAGATACAGCATCAAATCAACAACTTTATTTTATGGCATGAAACAGATGGTGAAGATCACAGGGATTTCCAAGAAAAGGCAATGTAATTTCAGTGCTAAATTACCCTTGCTGAAGGGCCTTACCTCCAGGAATTGATAGGGAATACAACTTTATGGTGTATTTCCTGTTCAAGTCTAGACTTAGCTCACCAGAGGCTAGGAAAGATTGAATCTTTGCTTCATATTGTTGTTTAGAGTGTCAAAATCAGGCCACGGTGTAATCATTGGGAGTTTCACAGCTGATTTTAGTGCACCTTCATTCACTCAGTGGTTTCTACAGTTTATTACCATGTATAAAGTAAGTGAAGAAATAAAGTGATCAGCTGGAAAATTCCTGAGCCGTAGAAGCCAGTGGTAAAGCTTTCCCTGATATGCTAGGGATGATTCAGTGCTCTTCCGTGCTGTAATGTGACAATCATTCTGGGTCTTCAAAGGTATTTCTCATTTTAGGAGATAAACAATAGCTGCTTTTCCTCAGGGACAAACAGGAAAGCAGAATGTGTACACCCAAGCTGTAATGACAACCAAGTGTAAGTCTTTTGTGCTGTGAAGTGCCTAGAATCCTGATCTCAGAGTAAATGGAGTTTGTATTTAATGTGTTCTTAGAGGTCTTTTCCAACCAAGGCGATTCTATGATGCTATGTATCTTTTGAACTGCTAGGAAGGACACTAATACAATCTGGGTATAGGTTAGGTTCCTATGTTCCCCAGGTCACCTGAAAAAGTTAAAAGAAGATATGTGTTTAGGCATAAACATACTGGGAAAGTGAGAATTGCAAACTGTACAGTGGTTGATAGTAGATGCATATTCTACAGCCTGACAGAAAACCAGTCTGGTCCTGTGAAAATAATAGAGTTGCTTTTTAAGGAGGGGACCTAAATATTACAAGTCCTCAACTGCTGCAGTGGTTGTGCAGGCAAAGACCATAAACCAGCAACTAAACATGCGTTTTGTTAGATTTGTGCTCAGACAAAGGACCACTGTGTGCTACAGAAGAATCAGTTCAGAGTCAGGTGGCCACCTGGTCACAAGGTGTTTTCTCTTAAGTGCCCACCAGTCAGGTGTTTGTCAGTAACAGGTAAGAAACTGTCAAGAAACTTGGGGATACCACTGCAACCAGTGAAGTCAGCCTGCATGCACCCAGATAGAATACTGCTTTGCAGCTGAGTAAGTCTGAAAATAATTATGCAGAGGAGAGGCCAGGTTGATTTAAATACTCCTCTGATGGGTTACTGCTGGTGGTTTGTGATGCATCCTGTCTAATTGAATTAGGATACCATTTTCAGTAGACCAGAAGCAACATTGTTTCATGTAAATATAAAAATGAGAATGCACCAAAGAACTTCACATTGGTCATTTGTGTTTTGGTGGCTCAGTTTTTAGTGCTATTCCAGCTGAACTTTCTAATCAGAAACATGGAGCTCCTGCCACTTCTCCTGCCTGTCCTCCTCAGCAGGCTGCTGGTCACCACTTCAGAATAGAGGATTCCAGGTTTCCAGGTCAATGGTTCTTGGTGATTTATCCATCACCTTTATATTGAGAGGTTGTAATAAATTGTCACAAATTTATAGACTGACTTAAATGGGATTTTCTGCTTTATACATAATTTTTTGAAACAGAGTGAAAGTGACATTTTTTCATTGCATCTAATTATAATTAAGATTGGCTTTTAGAAATCTGTTGGAGATCTTTCTACATTTGCATAAGTGTAACACCTTTAAGTGAATTTATTTTTCTAGTTTAGAAAGTCTGTCCCAGACTTTCCAAACTTAGTTTGAATTTATACAACTTAATTTTAGGCAGTTGAGACACCTAAATTAGGAGTATCTACCTATGTCGTTAAGTTCCCTTTCTGGTTAATATGGACAGAGTCCAAATAACATCTGCATTGCCTTCTGTATCTGAATCCCTTTTCTTATAGCAGAGGTGGAGCCTGGAATGAGATTAAATGACAGAAGTTAGAAGGAATAAGTTTGAGTCTATGTGCCTAAAATCAAGTTCTTGTGTTTATATTTAGATACCTCTTTTGTTAGTTTGGTTTTCCAATCAGCTGAGCACTCAGTGGTTCGTAGAGGTCTTATTTTTGTGTTCTGGCTAAATCAGACATTGTTGTCTAGTTGCTTTGATATTTCTGCAGTGAAGCCATGAAGTATGGATGGCAGAAGCACCACTTTTGAAAATAAGGCCACTGACCTCTTTTTAAATCTCTTTAGAACCTTAATTTTAGTCACGGGGCTTGGAAAATCTCTGATAAAGTTGCAGTTAGTATGTGTAAAGATGAACAAATTACATACAGGTGTGTATACAATCACATCAAGTTGAGCAATAGTTTCTTTAGCCATTTCTTTCAGTGATAAGATTTCCTTAAATGAAGTGTGAAGTTGTTCTTCAAAATTATTTCCATGTTTTGCTTGACTTTGTGCGATGGAAATAAAAAGATGGCTTGTAGTCGTTTCTAATGTGTGAGTGTCTTTGTTCACCTGTGAAGGTGATGGGGTTGCCATTACCTTAAAAGCACCTGGTCAAATTTCTGTGCCTGTTACTTTGAAAATGGAAAAGTTAACAGAACTGCTGGTAGGACTGCAGGCAAAGTTGCTATTTAATGCTGTATATGCTCCTGCAATGTCCTTAAATAATATGTAAAGTTTTAGGGAATATAGGATTGGTTTGAAACTCCTAAAGTTGGTGGCAGTTTTTCTATTGACTTAGCTGCTCACAGTTTCAGTGACTGAGTGAGTCTGAAATAATTGAAGAGTAAGAACAAGCCTGTCTTAAAACCAGTCTGAAGTACATGTGCGGTCATTATTCCACTCCCATTCATTATGGGCAGTTTGCAGTGAGTAACTATTTTTTGTTTCAGTGGGACTTCTTGTGAAATAGGATATTTAAAGTCTAGAAGGATGGCAGCAGTTATCTGGCAGCAGCTTGCAGAGAACATGGTTGCATAGTTTCAAGACTGTTATTTGAGGGAGATGGAAGCTTTTCAGAAACTAAAGGGAAGTTCAGTGTTAACTTCAGTGGAGTCAGAACTTTCTGCCCCTTTCTTTAACTTTTATAACTGCTGTTCAGTTTGCCAGTGATTTTGATGAAACTAATGACAGACCAGGAGTCTAACAACTGTGTAAGCTATTTACACTAATATTGCTCTCTTCTTTTGCCCTTATGAGGGAAAATGATTAAGTCAATAATTTTTAAATTACTGTAGCTCTGGAGTCACCACAGTTAACTCCAAGGTTGCATGCCATAGACTTAAAATGTCTTGTTAGAAAAAAAGAAAAACCAACCACACCAATCTTTTAGAAGAGTCTAATGCACTACACTACAACCAAGTCCAAATACATATTCTTTTATGGGATAATTTCAACAATAGGTACCATCCGCTTAATGTGTTCATAAAACAAAATATTAATTTCCTGGTAAATCAGTTGTAAACCAGAAAGTATTATTATTATTGCAGTATTTTTTGCATAAGAAAAATGTCTCAGTGGCTCAGAAGGTTAAAGTTTAGAATAAGAGCTGGCTTTACTTTTCTCTGCAATTTGGCTAAAATTAAATTGCCTGATCATGAATCCAAGTCATATTTTATATTTCATTAAAATAGAAAAGACCTGGAAACAATCTGCAGACCACCAGGATGTCTGAAAGTTATTTTCCAGTTATAAAAATAAACTAGCCTTGAATTTATTCACCATCTGTCAGTCTTCTCTTCCTACCAAGGAGCTGAATTTTCAGACAGGTTACTGGCAGTGGTAAGGAACAGCTGTAGGAAGCCAGGATACCAAGATTGCTCTAATTATATTAAGACACAGAGCAGCTTTTGGAAATTTGCAAGAGTTCACTTACAGTGTCTGGGGAGGGAGTTAATGTTTTCAGGATTCTCAAGAATGCACGCTTTTCCTACTGTATCTGAACCTCATTTAAAGGGGATGGAAATTAACAGAGTGATCTTCCCTTGCTTGACTATCTCCTGCATCAGAATCTATGTACAGGAGTGGGACCAGTACAGGTGATGCACAAGACAGAGTTAATATTAAGATAGCACACGGTGGCAGGAAGAATGTTATTTCGCTTTCATAGCCTTTGGGAGCCTACTGACTTTGTCTCTCTTATTGGTGATACGCTATTCTGTTTGAGAAAGAGAAGCAGAAGGTGATTGTTTGCAGGTGGGTGTGTCATGTCACACATGTATACCAAGAGGCTCAGATTTACCAGCAAGTTCTCTCTCACTCCCTTCAGGACACATCCATAACAAGATTAAGGTCACCTCTACTGCAGAGAGGGACTTAATCAACCTGTTTGTATTCTGAGGTTCTTTTTCTATTATAATTATTGTAAAGATATGTCAATGTGAATGCACTCAATAAACATAGGAGTAACTGCATTTGAAAAAGCCTGAATCTTATTTTGACTGTCTTGGATTCTTATTGACACAGAGAGATGGTTCAAAAGGGGCTTCGCTTCACAAGAGCAAAGCAAGCAAAGGGAAAGCTGAAAGGCAGAACAGAAGAAGCGTCTCTATATGTATCCCATAATGGATTTGACTTCAACATAATAACAAATTAATGAGTAAAAATACTTTGAGACCAAAACTATCTGACCTTGAGCTGTAAGAACTGTGGGCTGGATCTCCTTGGAAACCATTAGAAGCGTAAATGGAAAGCCTGTTCCCGTATCACACACTTACATAACAAACTGAAGAAAATTGCTTTCCAGAATGAATTAGGTGCAAGAATAGTTAAGGAATTATTTGAACAGTATTTTCAGCTTGAAGATAAATGGTTTTTATATGTCTTTCATCTTATTTCTTCTTTTTGAACAAAAGCAGCTTAAAATTACCATGACATGTGCAGGAAACTGACAGACTTCAGGACTCAGCCACACTGGAATATGGAAAGAAAAAAGGAGACACGAATTATGAAGCCATGATGTCTGTCAGACTTACAGAAAGACCAAGCCATACACTAGATTTATGAAACAATACAAATAACTTCCTCACAAAAACTTAGAAGGATATGTCAGTTTTTTCTAAACTTTGTAAGTATGCTCTTTTCCAAAGCCTTGCAGCACAAGGCTGTCAGTTCCGCAGCTTCAAGTACTGTGCAGCTGAAAATATGCATGAGGAAAGGTTAGATGGCTGGCAAATAATATATTCTCATAGAGTTAATTTGTGCTACAGTTACTCATGGTTGTGCTATAGAAGTTTTCCTGCTTGCAGCAGAGGACAGTGAGTATGCAGGCACAAAGGCTGAAGAACTGGATGCCTGACATTGCATAAAAATCTAAGGAGACAAGTCATTATTTGTACATTAGAACTACATCTCTCTTCTTCAGTCCCCTTGGTATCTCTGCTTGGCATGGAAATGCTGACCCTATTAACACTGGCTGAGTCTGAGGTTTATTTTTGGAAGCTTTTAAAAAACAGCTGGGGAGTATCTTTCACTTTTAGTTGCATGCTGTGGCTTCTTTTTCATGTCTTAAAGTTGAAAAAAATCCCAGGGCTCTCCTTGGCCTTATGTGACTTCCATATTAAAGCATTTATATTCGTAAACTTATCCACTTTTTGTGGGAGATAAAAATGGCCAAGTGATACCTCTAGCTGATAAATTTCAAAAAATTCCTCTCCCAGTACCTATTAAACTGACCTTTTTCAATCCACAATTTTGCAGGTTTCTCTGGAAAATTAAAAATGTATCCTCAACATTCACTGTGTGCAGTATTTCATCACAAATATGGTGCTATGCCTAGGTTATTGCTGAGTTTTCAGGTGTTCTTGTATAAGTCTATGGAGCAAGGATTTCTGAGTATTGTACTACAGATGTCCATATTAAAATGCAGAAATTATGTGCTGATCCAACAGGTTTTTTGCTGCTTCCCCTTAGAATTTCCTTCAGGAAAGGAATAAATCACTATGTTACAACAGGAGCTTTCTTCCTGGAGTGTTATACTCACAGTTCGAGTTCATCCTTTTAACTGCTTGTGTCTCCTGTGCTGTTTTTTTTTTTTTTTTTGTTTTATTCATTTTTAAGTTTATAGAAAAACTAAGTTAGATCAGTTCACATCTTGTCATAGACAAGGCTATCAGGATTCTGTACCCTCTCAGTTTCCATTCTAGTTCCCTACTTTCTGGAGTGGTGCTTCTAAACCATTATGAGTGACCAGACTACTGCACATACAAGTCTTTCTTGAAGTATTAAAAAAATACTTTTTTCTCTTTTTATCAAAGTGCAAAAGTCTTGTTATGGGAAAAGCTAGTCTCAAAGCATCATCAGCTGGCTTGTGCTAATCCTAGCAATTTGAATAACCCTTAGATTTATCATCTGATTGTGTGAAGCTCACCTATTAATAATTCATAAATTTTCTTGGATATACTTTTAGCTACACCACTAAATGGGATTTTTTCTTGCTAAAAAAGAAGAACACTGTGATCTCAAAGGAGCAAAGAGTTCCTGGAGCCAGCTTGCTGGGAAGCAGCTGAGCCGTAGCCGAAATTAATTTGTTCTTTAGATCTTACTACTCTGAAGTTCCTGACCACTCAAGATTGCTTTGATGATATTTTTTATCTTTTAACACACCTGTAACAACTTCAGATGATGTTTTCAGAGGTGATAAAAGAAATGAGCTTCTCAAGACCCAGTAATTTGGAATAGGAGTTAGGGGAATCCAAGTGATTTTTTTGACTTTGTCAAATTGAGATATATCTACTTTGGTTTCAGAATTCAGCTTCATTTGAAACCTACATTTATTTTTTTAAAGCAGAATGAATCCTGATAGTATAATCCAATATCTCTTTTTTAATTTTAACAAATGTTTCAAAGTATTTTATTTAATGGGATCAACCAGGAACCTCTACATAATAATTATTCACACAGCTCAAGGAATCTGTGCCCAGGTCATACAGACTCACTGCAAATGTTCCTGGTCAACAGTAGCTGCTTTTATTGAAAACAAAGTTACTGTGTAAGGAAAGCAAAGTTCTGCATAAGGAGTATTATTGATTTACCTTTATTTGGTGTTTGGCCTTACTTTGCAGAAGGAAATGAAGAGGAAAGAGTCAGTGCATATATGACATTGCTGGCAAGATCAAAAGACCAAAGACTGGAAGCCTTTCCTTAGACAGCAAACACATGGATGACAGTGAAAAACAGTAAATTAATGTTATCAGCATTACAAAATATAATAGAACTTTTGGCAAAGAAGTAGTAGAATTTATGGGACCGGAAGTAAGTGAATCAAGATCAGGCAATGATTTACATTTGGATCAATCACTTATGACTTAACTATCTACAATTAGATGGTTAAGTCTTGATTTTTGTTACTCTCAAATATGTATCTTGATTTTCTGGAATGCAGAGGTCTTGTAGCTGTCATTTAAACTTAGGCTGATACTGTAAGTGCAATAGTTTATTATTACTAGTGATTTACATTGATACATCATTTATATATGCTCTACATGAATTGAAAACAGCTGTAGTGTGCATAGTTACTGAAAAAGTGTAAATGATGAGAATTTTGGTAGAACTGCTAAGATACTATCTTAATATAAACCAGTAGCAGGATATCTGTAGTGAGAATCCATAGAGAGACTGAATTTTCAGTTGGAAACATCCAGACTGAAATGTTAAATCTGTGATCTATCAATCTAGAAATTACAAAAATGAATAAAACTGTTCGGGGGGGGGGGGGGGGGAAGAAAAAAAGGAAGAGACCAGGAACAGAGTTTTAAAAAAATTGGCTTGAGTGTCTTATTTTCCTTTATATGATTTTCATCCGATTAAAGCAGCTCAAATCATTACTAGTTAGATTTAATAACCATACAGTTAAATAAGATGAGATATCACAATATAAAGACAGATTTGATTAAAAGTCAACATCTCAACTTTCAAGAACACAAATCTGTACCATTCTACTGTTTCATTTGGTAGTAGCACATTTCATCATTTTTATCTTGCAAAAATTTTTCTGAAACAGAACAATGCCACTGTTACGCAAACATTTTTAAAACTCGGATAAATTTTCAACTCATATGGTTTATTCATTATTTTAGAGATCTATGCCATTCTCTAACCTAGTGCTCTAGTAATGGATCTAGAAGTGATAGTTCAGTGATAATTTCTGATTTCCTCTTTTACTTTGTTACTCAGAATTTCAGTCATTCAAGAGGTATCATCTTTACTCTGGGGGATGTTAAGACTATGGCTATCCCTTGGTTAGTTGTAGATACCAACAAATGAATTAGTGAATAGTCTGTTCTTGAACAATTAGTCATATACTCTCTGCTGTGGCACAAAACCTAAGTTTTCATAATGTTTCAATAAAACCAGTCTGCCAGGAAAACAGGAAGAAAAAGCACAGGGAGCAGTGGTATCCACATGAATCTTTTGAGTATTTTTATCCTCACATTAAACCCATGGAATGAGGATAATATTCCCAAATCCAAACCATAGAGAGACTTGAATTCTTCTAAAGGAGCAATCCTGTCGACAACTGACACTCATATGGTATAAATTCTAGAGTACTCCTTCTGTTTTCCAGTTCAGATGATGAGCTACTAGCCAAGTGGCAATGAAGAAGAATTGTCAGATAAGTCTTGTCTATAAAATGAGCACTCAGTCAGATGAAAGCAAGGCAGATTTCCTTAATGTTCTGAATGTATAACTTGTTAGTTCATGTTGACCAGCCCTAATTTATTGTAACTTTTGATCTGGCAGAGTTTATTGCAAAATATTTTCTCTACCAGCTCCTTCAAAAAGGAGCTTCATTTCTGTTGACTGCATCTTTCTTCTACTTGGGTTACATAGGCCCCCAGACATCCTCCAGGTGAAGTACAATTGGATGATGGTGTAATTTACAGTTGGATTTGATCCCAGCAGACTTTCTGATTTGACACTGATAGTCCTAAATCTCACAAGTAGTCATTTTGATGGAAAATACCATGAAGTGGAAGATGGAAAAAAAGGCTTGAGTTTGATCCACAGACCCAATTTATTCTGAGCTGAGTCAAATAGGGTACTATGACTAGTTTGTACCAAGTATAATTTTATATACTTTGTCAAAAAGTACTTTCAGCTGCCAATGATGTAGTAAAGTGTATGCAGCCAGGTATTTTGGAAGGTTCAGCTTGGTGGCAAACTTATAATAATATTTATTTATTTTGTGAAGTCTGATTTCATGGTTCACACTGAACTGTGGGTAAAATTCTTTCTGTAGACTACCTTATTACTCACTCAATGCTGAAGTCTTTGATGAGTGTGTTGAGAAGCCTGGTCAGGATGTGAAAACATGCAAAAGGGTATCCTGCTGCTGCAGAAGACAAATTTGTCCAGTCAGAAAAACTGGCCAGCTAAGCCATTAAAATGATTATGCTCCCACAACTCCCTAGGGTAGGTCTGCTGTTGTTTCATGGCTTTAAGTGATCTAAACCAAGGGCATCATAAAGTTTTTATTAAGCTTGTTTTAATGAGACATTGTTAGAAGTAAAGAACTTGTTGTCTTGCTCTGTTTATACTTTATAGGATCTTGTACTACTACAAGTAACAAATTGACAGTTGCTTTTTCAGTTAATAGTTAAATAGTTAATTTTCTTGTTTGTTTCCTCACATTATTTTGGACTTTGGACTCCCTTCTCAGTCATTTGGCCTAAGATCAAGAAATGTATATGGAAGACATTGTTCAAACTGGGCCTTTCATCAGAATGGCTTAAGAAGGAAATGTGGTCCTGGCTTAAAATTTACACACTGTACATAATAGTTATAATCCAAAGGAGAGATTCACTGAGGCCAGTAGTTGATTACACTCTCCATATATCTTCTTTCTGCTCTGAGACACATTCAAATTTATCAAAATTGGTATCCCTTGTTTATTTTCTCTTGACACTCTACTGCTCCCTGTTAAAATTCCATGAGGAACTGATACTGGCTTTTGGAGATGTTACTTTTCCTGTCTTTCTTTTTTTTTCTTTTTAATATTGCAGAGATGGGGCAGAAATAATTCCATAATTTTGGAAGTTGTGATTCACTCGTGTAATTTGAAAAAAGAAATCAACCAACTGATTTGGACAGGCAGACAATGAGAAAGTATTGAGATACCGCAAGTAATTTAATTAAAAATAGGTTTTTTATGAGCAGTGTTAATGTGTGCTACCTCAGCTAACCTGACAATAAAGGTTTTGCAAGCTACAATGACATCTGGCAAAGAATCACATGTAGGAATTATGCAGAGGCAATAAAAGGCACTTAATTAGCATTGCAAATAGTATTCCAACATTTATGAGATGTCTGCAAATTTGCATACAGATACGTAATTACATAATTTGCAGCTGTTGTGTTTGTTCCGTAAGACCTTGTCACTTTATTAGTAGAATATGTAAATCGGGAATTAATCCTTTTTATCATCTACTTTCTTAGTAGTCCGTAAATATGTGGCAAATGACGGGAACTTCCTATGGCTCTCTTATGTGGACTTTCTCATCTTGCCTCAGACTGGTGTGGAAACAAAACTGTATCCCCTGGCTTAACTTCAACGATCTTTTAAGAGGTTTTGTAAATGCATCTCATTTATTATCAGTTTTTTACTCCCCATTCATCTCTGAAAATTTAGTTTGCAGGGTCATGCTGCAAATCTCTTTTGATTTATTCTTGTCCAGTTTTAAAGAGATTTAAGTTAATATTTGTTCTCATTAATACCTTTCTGATAAGGGTAGTTGTGTTAAAGGTAAACAGAGATGGCTGGGAGGGAAGGATGTTTGAACAAACGAGTGCTCTATACGTAGCTTGTTAAATTCAAGGTGAAGCTGGGCAACTCAGATGCCTAAAAAGCACAACTGGAGCAAATGATTAGCTAGAAAAAATATTTCTCAATATATATAACTTCTTGTAATTCCCTAGCCTATAAGATTTCTTTGCCTAGATAGGCTTGGACAACTTAACTTATGTACCAACAGACAATGACATGGTGAACATTTATCCAAACCAGCTTTCTTAAAATATATTTGAATATTGAACTTTATTCTGTTGGCTATATTAATACTTCTGTGGCACTTTTCTTGTATTTTGGCTCAGGGGAGATTTGCAGAGATACAGTTGATTAAGAAAGGATAGTTCTGGCTACAGATTTTGAATGTACTGTTAAGTGAACTGTAGAAAGGAATAGAGAAGTTCTTTATTTTTTAACATGTTTTTCACTGTGTGTTTTGAAAGTGCTTTCACTATAATCATACTATTGTCCTGTCTTTGTAATGGAAACTTCCCCTTATGCTTGAGTCCTTTAAAAAATATGTTCAAAGCAACAAGGGAGTTCAGTGCAAGAGGGAGGAAAAGCATGTTAGAAAATGGTGATTGTGTTCTCCCCCAGAAGAACTTTGTTGTCTCCAAGTTTAATTTATATTTGGAAGTTGACTGGATTGTGGACTACCAGTTCCTTTAATGCTCTTCCAATAGATCAAAATGGTTTATAGTAATGTAGCCTAAAGTATATTTTTGTTTATTGACTATGTAATGCTTCCTCATTATTTGTTTTGTAATCTAAATGACACATGCTAAATGACAATCTGTTTACAGAATAAGCATAATTACCAATAAATATATCTTTAAAAGTTTTGTTGTTGTTTTGTCTGAGTATGATAATGGAAATTGCATATGAAATCTTTCTGCCCAGAATGACTGATCTGCCTTACAGGCATTGCCAGTGATAGTTTTCGTGAAGGGAAGGAAGTTGTTGTAAGTGAAAGAATAAAATAATGAGCCTGCATAAATGCACAAGGCAAAGAAAGGAGCAACAGACTTCTTTCCTTTAAACTGAGTGGGTGAGCACAAGGACGAATGTTGTTCTCTCTGCTGACTGCTCCAGCAGAGTGTTGCTGCTGGTAGTAGCTCTGTTGAAAACAGAAAGAATGAAAACAAGATCTTGCTTCATTTTGCTTTGGCTAGCCTTGGTTTACTATCATTGATCTTTACTTTTTAGACAGGAGTTCATTAAACAGAGGATGGCACTGGCAGTGCAGATGGTTCTGAGGTTTCTCTTCACCACTAACTGCAGAAGGGAAAGTTGGGAGGGACCCAAACTTGGAGACAAAATCCCAGTGAATTAAGCATAGTGCAGCCTAAATAGTCTTGGCTGGCTACTAGCTGGATGTAGATGGAGAAGGTGTCTTAGCTCAATGCCTATTTTTCTTCTGAACACAAACGGCTAAGGCTGTATGATGTCCCACTGGGACTCAGAGTTATCTGTTAGGTCTTCAGTAACTTATACATCTCCAGATGAACCTGAAACTTTGGTGTTATCTTTTCTGTCCTGCTTTGTCTGCTGCCTTTTCTGATCTGGCTCGGAGCTCTAGTGCCCTTTGTGTGTATTCCATGTGCTGGGTCTCAAATCACCTATAAAATGTCTTTAGTCAGAAGAGAGGTGGGGAATGATTTTCTGTTGTGAAGAGAGCTGTTGTATAGAAGCAATGCAATTTGGGAGTGCTGCAGACTAGCTAGGAAGAGACTGACTGCATGTTTGCCTGCTGTGCAGGACCGAGGACCGAGGTCTCAGTCATGGGCCCAGGCTCCAAGCTGCTGTCCTGACAAAAAGAAAAGGACAGAAACATTCCCTGATGAATTTGTGTGACTGTGAGTTTTTCCTCCTTTTCCATGTGAGGTACAAATCTTCCAGCACCAGATGGAAAAGATTACTTTTGTTTTTATTTTTTAACATGTTTTTCGTTGTGTATTTTGAAAGTGCTTTCACTATAATCATGCTATTGTCCTGTTACTTTTTCATCTTCTAATGGTGCTTCCACTTCTGTTTTCTGGCTCTTGTAGCTACAGCTACTAACAGATACACTCACAGAGGACATTCCCTTGAACTGAAAGTCCATGGCATTTTTTCTCCTAATTAAACTGTGCATTTTAGAGATGTACAGCAGAGCTCTTTCTTTTTAAAAGGTAGGGGAGGTCCTAGTGGTTTGATCCAGTTGCTGAACTTTTCTACAGCGTGAAAAAGATTCATCTGAACTTGATGACTGATTTTTTTGTTAGTGTCATGCCACATCCCAAATCTAAGACAAACCAATTAGAAACACATGTCTTTTGTCAGCTGAATAAATCTGTCTCAACAGAGTGGAAGCCTGGAAACTCAGGGTTTTGCAGGCAGCAGGCTTCCTAGAGGAATCAGTGATATGACAACCTCTGCAATGCTGAGGCCAGGCAGGAGCTGGCTCACAACCTGTGACCATGTCTCCACATTTCTTTGGACTTATTTAGAAATTTTTGCTTGACAGTGGTCTATCCTGTTCTAGCCATGTATTTTTTTTTTTTCCCCACTGGATGTTCCTTTGCTATTAATAGTAAAGGAAATAGTATATACAAAGCCATTTTTTATTGAGCTGTTGAAAAGAAACGGTGGTTACATATGTTTCTGCAGCAGCTGGCACAGTCCTAGTCTTGTCTGTCATCTCTAGATACTCTTGTTATATGAAACACTGAACTCATGTTATACGAGCCAAAGAAATAATTTCCTTCCTTTCAGTCAGGAATAGACGGTGGAGAAACTCCACTATCAATTTAATTCATCAGCTTCACTGGCTGTATTTCAAATTTAATAGTTTTCAAATATATTTCTAATTTCATGCTAAGAAAATTAAAATAAAATTCACAAACGCCTTGCCAAAGGCAGCATTCAATATAAACTAATCTGCACCTCAGGAAGGCATTCAATTTTTTTTTGTCCATAACTGCACAAAATTAGTGTGTCTGCAATAAGCATGTAATTTTTATTATCTGTGGAGAGTTTGGCAGGGGGAATACATCATTACCTGCACATCTAATAATGTGCAGTGCTACAATTCATTTTCTGATATGCCATGTGTACTGAAGAAAAACACTGACTTTATCTCTTCTTTTGTTTTTTTGTAGCAGAAGCCTAGCAGTCTGAAGCAGATAAAAAATAAGGATGGACAATATGTTGTAAAGATATTTATACACAAAGTGAACAGTAATGAACAACAAAATCCAGTCTCAAGATCCAATGAATAGCTACATGTTTCAAAGACTCTGGGAATATCAGGCAACAAAAAAAAAATATGTTCTGATCACCATCAAGCAACCTTGAATATGGATCCGTAAGTGTTTTTATGCATATGCTTTTACAATAGCTTTTAAAAATGGCAGAAGACTGGGACATGAGTAAACATACCATTGCTCTTTACTGTTGGCCTTTGGGCCAACATCATACAATCTCTTAAATGTGCAACTTTACTATTAAATGAGGTTTGTTACCTTAATAAATTATGGACATTACTGTGGAATCATTTAGAAGTAGCAGCTATGGACATAGACCAGCACTGAGAACTGCTCAGATTCATGGAGTTACGTGAAAAAAGGAGCTTTTGATAAGGAGGGAGATATCAAGTTGAATAGTATGCTGGAAAAGAGTGTGTGAAGAGAACAAAAACTCCTTCAGGAGATGTTTTCTGAGAGTAACTAGGAGAAGAATTGGCCTTGTCATTAGAGAGTCCTTCTCTCTGTTGGGCACAATTATTTGTAACACTTTGCTTTGAAGGACCAGCAAGCAAGACCTACCTGGCCTTTCAGAGACACTTCTTTGGACCAGATTTGTTTCTTGCAGTCAATGAAATCTCAGATCTGTTCCTGAGAGCCCACCCAGACCATGAGAAGCTGCCACATGCAGACTGCTTGTCAGCTGTGAAAAAGCATCTGTATGAGCTGGAGGGTAAGTATGCCAGGAAGCACACTGTGAATATGGCTATTCCTGCATTCCCTTGAATATAGCATAGATCTACACTTTAAATTTGAGTATTTTAAGCAGAAAAATGCAATTCAAATTGTTACATTCCTTCTATCTGAAGTTAAAACAGGCATTTTTGGTGCTCTTAGTTGATTTTAAGCATTTCTTCCTTACAGTGGCTTTGAATATGAAAAAGAGGAGAAGAAAGAAAATGTTCTGAAAATAAAATGTGTCAACAGGACACTTCCATGAAAAATTCTGTAATTAAATACTTGAGATTAAATACTAAAAACTCTTCAGCTGTAAAATATCCTGTATTAAACTTCAGAGCTGGAAGTCCCTTCTTCAGGTGAGGAAATTCAGTGGGTCCAACTAGAGCTTCATGAGATCAGTGGTGGAAAACCGATCTTTTCTTGCTGAGGGGAATGTGGATTTCTCCTGTGGACCATGACTGTTCTGCAGAATCTAAGGTAATATATTTTATTCCTTTGGGTGGCTAAGACTGCTGTTAGAATATAAACTTAATTCTGCAGTTATCTTACTATGAGTGCAATCAAAAAGTGGGAATTTCCATTTTTTGTCCTAATGGATGCTAACATACAATTTCAGTGTTTATAAGAGTACCACAAAAATAAAACAGTTAAGTTTATTCAGTCTGGTTAGATGAATTGGCCATTTCCTTCCATGATCTGCAATGGGAATAACTTGTGACTTTCCAAGTATGTAAATGGTTCCATAATCTTTCAGTGCTTCAGACAGAGAATGCTATTCCTCTGTATATGGTATATGTGATAATGACTGTTAATGTATGTTGGATGTTTATAGTGCAACTATTTTGGTTTGAATAGTTTTAGGAAATCTGATCACATAGCAAAAAAGAGAGCATATATAATAATATTGCAAGATAAATATCCTCTTTAGCAACTTACACTGAAAGCTTTGAAATAAAAGTATTATGCAAAATTTGAGATAGAAGAACCATTTTTTTCAGAAAACTATCTTTTGTGCTCATAAGAAAGTAACACCTGATTGTCCAAAATCCTCTGTTGATTTCTACTGCATGTGTACATTTTTCTTCCCCTATTAGAGCTTTCAGTCTTTCTTTATATTCATTTTTTTATTATGGGTATCACTTGGGACTAATAATATAAAGTATTTTTTTTGCTGCAGTGTTTGGGAATATCAGTTGTGACACCTAAGCAGCCTGATTTTTACAGGCTGATTGTTTTACAATGGGGATTTAAAGAATTGCAGTACTCCAAATAATGAGTTGCAATGTGAAATCGTTGCCTTAATTCCCACTTCTCTTTGCTCTTTCAAATGTTGCTTTTCCTTTTCATTGACTACAAATGTTTCCCAAATTTTTTAAGGAATTGAAATTGTGCTTAGGAAATAAAGATATAAATAATATTAAAGCTATATTTATTAAAACGATCAAACAAAAAATTCCTAGAGATCTCTGCCATTTCACTTTTTTTTTTAAAAATTTTCTCAGCTGATGCAGTAACACATGAAAATTAGAAAATTAAACATCTTCAACTAAAGAAAACTACTACATGTCAAAGTTTTACTAAGGGAATTTCAGAAAAATTGCAAATATGAAAAGATTAGGGGATTTTTTGGTTGTATTGTTTTATTGATTGATTATATTGTTTCTGCCCCCCCCCCCCCCCCCCCCCCCTTCATTAATGGTCATTTATACATAATTAGATACTAGATACATTTCAAGGACTTCAGTTTTACCTGAAATCTCAGTTTCATTACCTGGAAGGGGAGCAGTTATTTTTAAGTTTTGGACCAAACACAATGCTTGAAATGAACTGTGCTATTGCAGGAACAGTAACTACTGGTAAAACCTCTCAGTCAGAACTGAAATTCAGAGAACTATTTAGTGAGATAAATACCAATAAACTACAAAATTACACCATTCCTCTGAGATTCTATGCACCAACAGTTAATCTTAAGTGATTCAATCATGACTAATTACATATTACCACGCCTGATCTTTAATGTTTCAATCAACCTTTACTTGTGCTGTTTATACATAATTTGCCTCTGTTTATGGTTTTATGTGATAACTGTGCCAATCTTCATTTCATTAAAATTGACACGGAGATGGTGGAGGCTTTGCCACATAATTTTATTTTTTAGATACATTCATATAGAAATTATCTGCAGACTTGAATGTTGAGAAGTGCTGAGAGCTTAACTTCAAGGCTGTTCATACACAATCTGTTTGAAGGTCCTCTGTGGCTAATGCAAATGCTTTCAGTGATCGTATGATATTGCTAAACCCCCTATTTTCTTTAATGACAAAGACTGTTTAAGATATTCCTCTCTCTTTACTCCACCTCCTAGTTTTTGCTCTCCAGCTTCTCTTTCCAACTGCTTCTATGTAGTTAGCTGTCTTCTGTTAAGCTGCTGGGAAGAAAGGGGAAGCCAAACACCTCTGCATTCCAAACATGACCAGTTGGGTTAGGCAACTTGGAGTACTGTCAAGTGCTAAAGTACATGACATAGCTGTGACCAGCAGTAGGGTAACTGGACACTGTTCAGCTATATCAGCCTCATGCTACATCTGAGCTTATGATGTGTGCCAAGAGGCAAGGTTTGTTAGCTTGGATGATATTAACTCAGTGCTATTGTGAAATGCTTTGTCTAAGATCTTGGAAAAAATTGCACTGTGCTTCCCTGCCCTCAGAGATAAGCCAGTCTCTTTGAAGGAAGCTTTGGGATCAGTGGATCATCTTCACTGTGTGTAGCAGGTACACATTTAAGCCACCAAATCCATGGCTTTTGATTAAACATGCAGAGTCCTCATACAGTATACAGGAAGAGCTAGATACCACAGAGTGACACCAATAGGGGCCACTAATAGAAAGGGGGATTTGCAAAAACTTGTAACCCAAGATGTGTTATCCATCCGATTCTCTGATTAATGAATCAGAGTTGGGCACCTTCTTGCATGTGGGAACCCTCAGACACGGTTGACACTCTTGCAGTTAACCTTCTAAGGCATGTCGGCTTTTTTCAGCAGTCCATGGCCTAGAGACCCAAACTTTCTGTTTCTTCATCAACAATGTCTCTTTTAGTTCACCATTCATTTCTCTAGCTTCTGGCTGTGGTTTGTGTAGGTGGTATCCTGCACTTCCTAAACAGCGTCAGACTTCCACAGTTCTTTTGGTGGGGATGATAGGTATCAAGTTCTAAATATGTTTCAAGCATGGTGACAAGTTCAGACTTTTTTTGATGAGGTAGCTGTTCCCAGTCTAGTTAAACATTGTAGAGGGGCCTCTAGACTTGGTTTGTGCTGTGACTCCTCACAGCTTTTTAAGGGTGGAAGGGATGCTTTAAAAACACCAGACAGTAGAAATGGAGTGGTTTAGAAGTCTGAGGGTATAACACTGGCAGGAGACACCTGAACTTGCAATTTTCTGTTTGACTTCAAACATGTTTACACTGTGGGTTCAAAATTGGGTCTTACTAATTCTGGGTGAAAAAGCACTGAGTGGCATGACTCTGCTCCTGGCAGCAGATCTGCTGCTTGAGCTACTTCTGTGCTGTGCTCTCCCCTACTTCATGAACTTGTGTATTGAATCTCTGTGCTGTGCTCCATTTCATGATGTAGATGTGCTGCCAGAATCGCGTGTCTTTGTAAATCCAGTCCAAGGTGTCTCTTTAAAACATTGAGTCCACACCTAGAGCCAAATGTTTTGGTTTAGACCCCTTTTGGAATCAACTGAATGTTAACTATAGTCTGAATGAGTGGTTCCCAGCTGTGAATGTATCAACTGCAAGATGAACTCTGAAGTAATTTGCTGCAAGTTTCAGGCAGAGTCTAAGTTTATTTGTGGGGAAAAAAAAAAAAAAAAAAGCTTTCAGTGTTCTGACTGCAAAGATAACTTCCCACTAGGGGTTGAAGCTGTGCTCCTTAATCCATCTTTATGTACTTGAGTCATCGGCCTTGATTTTCAAATATCTTCTAAAAACAGCAACTCTGATGGGAATGGCTGGGTACTGAGCACTTCTAGATACACTCTGCAATATAGATTCCTGATGATAGGTCAGATATCCCTTAAGAAAAAATGGCCTATAGTTTTGCCTTTTTGACTGTGAAATTACAAAGTAGACATACTATTTGGACAACATAAATGCAGGCATAAAATATTACCAGATGATTACTGATAGAAACATTTCGGTTAATATTTGGGGAAGGAACACAAAATGCTTTCTACTTGGGAGTAACTCACAGTTTCTGAGGTTATTCTAAAAACAATTTATTTTGACCTTATGAGCTGTTTAAGCCCAGTGGCTCTCATTTTTGACTTAGCAATAGGTAGGAAATGAAATCTCTTTGTGTAAAAAAAAAAAAAAAAAAAAAAAGTAGTCTCTCAACTACTACTCTTGCGTGAAGATAGCTTAGGCCAGGTTTGTTTTCCTTTCAGTATGCTTGGCCAAAGCCCTCTGTTCTGAAGAAATGCAGGACGCATGTTGTGGTTCTCAATTTCAGAAGAAACTTCTGGAGTTTTGTACTCGCCTTTCAAATCATAGCAAAACTGCAGTAGAGCAGCCAAAATTCATTCTTCAATATTTTGTAGTCATTAATCCTAGATTATACATACATATTTTTTGAAATAATATGCATTGGGCTGCTGAAGTAGTCTGTTTGTTTTCAGAAATACCAGAGATGAGTACTAAATGCCACATTATGCCAGTTCTTTTTTTTTTTTTAGCTTGTGCATACCTTAATGAGGGAAGAAAGTTTATAAACTTTGGATCTTAATCTAGATTTTAAGGAATTACATTCATTAAAATAAAAGTTATTGATATGTTATACATAAATGTAAAAAGAGGTCCAACACATTGTAAATAGTCTGCATTAAACTTCATCACAGCTAGTCTGTATCAGTTTGCTGGGGTGTAAAGTGATGGAAAGATTAATTTTGTTTAAACTGGTTTTAGTTCACTTATGAAATTCCTCTTGGGGTAAGTGAGTGCCTAGAAACTTATGTTTGCAGAGCAAGTGGGAATCTGTTAGAAATTACCTCTAGATAAGGTGTATGAGCTATGTAATGAAATGCTTTCACTACCACAGAACATTTGTTTTTAATATAAAAGTAGTCGGACTTGAAGATTGTCTCCCTAAAGTAGTTCTTGGACAGGTGATTTCCTGCCAGTAAAAACGATTTCTAAATTTTTATTGAATTGGTTTCCAATTCCTGCAAACTAGTTATTCTGAGGTACAAAAATAAATTCTGACATTTCAGTTATTAACATTTACCTTAATGTCTATTTTGTAAAAAGAAAAGTAGCAACTTGTGCACGCACATCTCTAAAACCTCTGAAAGCCTAGTAATCTTGTCTCTGGATGTGGTGAGTAGTGGATGCTTAGGGGAAAAATATGAGGAGCAAGACAAGTGTGGAGTAGCTCTTCTTCTGGCCTAACAATTTCTGACAAGACCAGAGAGATGGCAGCCACACTGTTCTTTGAATAACCACCAGTGGACATAATATTCTTGAAGTTGTCCTACCTTTTTTAGAATGCATGTCAATATTCATCTTCCACAAAGTTCTATGGCAATGAGGTTCACTATGAAGTGTGGGTATTGGGTGATAAAAACATACTTCCATTTATTTGTTTGTCCTTGAGTGCTCTGTAGCTTGTCTTATGCTGAAGAGTGGAAGGTTGTTCCCTGTTTGCTTTCTCTGCACTATTCATGGACTTGTAGACTTCCTTCATGTTCACTCTTCATTCATTTCCTGTCTAATAAATGTAAGAGCATTAATCAGAACCAGGAAAGAAACTGAGAAGACTCAGAGCATGCACTGGAGTGTTGTTTTTTGGAAAAAAGCTATAGAGGTTTGTGGCCAACAGTATAACAAAAAGCCCCACAACTGACCCTAAAATCTGTTTGTGCCTAGTGAAGAAAATGTCTCTTCCAACATGATATTTGATGGCAATTATGTCATAATTGTATTACCATAGCTTTCTTAATAGTTTTAATTACATAGAAGTGATTTGAGAGACTAGTAAATACAAAATTGAAAAACTGTCTCCCTTCACCCTGTTTAGAGTGAAGGCACTTGAAATGTTCTTTCGTTATGTAGCCTACTAGATTTTGCTGGAGAAAAATCCTAGGTCAGATCCAAATATTCCATAATTGCCCCCAGAAGATCAGTCAGTAAAAAAGACCAAACTCAAAACCATTCATTTTTCAGTTCTGCAGGGACTTGCCACCAAAACCATTCAATCAGTCTCACCCAAATCTGAACTAACAAACCTGGAAAGGTTGGAAAATTAAATGTAGTGAAAAGGGTTATTCAGATAAGGACAATATTTTTAACAAGTTTGTTAATTACTTAAATTAATCTCCTGATGGAAGTTTTACAAAACTAAGATAAAGGAAACAAAATTCTTTAGTCAGAAAACTTTCAAATTTAGCATTCAAACTTAAAGCACAGTTTTTCTCCCACCATTCATTTACAACCTTTCCTCTTCACCCAGGACGCCTACATGACAGAAAGGAGTATCTTTTCTCTTAAGCTGTAGTATCTAATGCTGGTGACCTAAATTGTTTTGTAGTGTCCTGCTAAGAAATATGTTAAGAATCCAGCATGATTTCTTGACCACTAGTCTCTTTCTGATGAGAACTCTACACAGATACACAGACTTTCAGGCTTGCTTTTTGTGTTACAACATGCTCTATTAAGATTATGTGGCTCAGAATTTGAATGTTAAGTCTTCCATGTAAATGTGGAGAGCCAGAACTGTGGCCACTGGCCTAATATTCCAAGAGTGACAGAGTTTAACCTCTGAAATGAAAGCTTCAGGTGAGGTAGAAACCTTTATTTAGACATATCAGTAAAGGTGAGTTAAGATGTTCACTTAGACATAGCATGCCCTGTGTTCTTCTGCCGTTGGTTTCTTCAGCTAGAGTCCTCTGGAGATTCTAACTGGAATTGCAGGTGCTGAGAAACTTTAAGCCAGTTACAGGATTATTCAAATTTGTAATCAAACCCCAACTTTAAAAAATCTGATAAACAGTATTTTCTCTCAAATGATTTTGAAACACATAACCTTCTTCAATTTGCTTGGAAGATTGGCTCTTGTAAAGGATTCATTACCACTATAGACCTGATAAACATAAAATCAAGCCCAGAGAAGAGAGAAATGTGATTTCCCAGTGTATTTGCCTCCAGAATTCTTGGCAGAAAGACTGAAAAAAGGTCCCCAGCTTCCCGATTCTATCAGACATTCACTGTTGTTCCGCCAGCTAACCTGGAGGGCTCAGTGCTGGGTGAGTGTTGAAATCGCTAGAATATTCAATACTCACCAGAAAGCTGCTGGTTTATTTTGTTGTATGAATCAGTGTCTGTGCAAAACACTTTGTGTTTTGAATCCTCATGTGGAAGAACGTAAGAATAGCACAGCAGATGGGCTTCTCGGGAGATACATTTGACAGCCTATAGTAAGATAATCAGTAAAATGCAATTCTGTTTATCTCTGCAGATATACAGAAATATAAAACACTATTCTGATACTGCCTGTTCCTTTTCCTTAGATCCACAGCTCCCCTTTTCAATCCAGTCTCCAACCACACAGGCCCATATGGTGGCAAGCTCTGGAATATTTTACTGCAGGTCCACACAGCTATTTTGGTAGATTTTTATACTTGAACTTTAACCATAAATAATGCTGTCAGTGAAGTGGTTAGGAGCACAGGAATGATATGCATCTCCAAGTCATTGAATCCAGTCCTCTGGTGCTTCAACAATAATATAATCTAATTGTATCTGAATTGAGGAGATTTTGTTTAATCCTACTTCCTGCATTAGGAAATTGTGCTGTCAGCTCACTCCTAAGAGGTAAAAAGCCTCTGTCTTCCCCCAGTCTTTCTGCTACCCATTCCCTGAACCTGATTAGTGGTTTGACCGTGGATGGTAGTGTCATTGGTTCTGCCACAGTAGTGCAGTTCTTAATTTTTTTTCCCCAGTTCTCTCTTAGAAATGCCTCTCTTACACATTCCATGTTTGTTGTCCTACCCAAATAATGCTGCTGTCTCACAGTCCTCCAATGATTACATAATATACTCAGGTCTTTTTCCTTCTTATGTAGTTTCAAATATAAGAGGGACCAGCTTCTAATGAATAATAATTCTTATTAGCCCTGAACTGTATAACCTGGCATGTTTTTTTTTTTATTACATCTCATCCCGTATTTACTGCTCCAGAGCTCAGTATCATTCAGTTCTTCCTTTATGCCATTCTGGTATCTTTTTGCATAGGCAAAGTTTTACTAACATGTCACCAAATTTCATTGTCATATTTCTCTTATCTCTTTTTGTACCAAGTTCATTAGTGAAAACATGAAAACAGTAGTGATACTCTGAGAATTCAGTTGGTAATTTTCTAGACCTAGATATCTTATTTCACCATTACTCCTTACCTCAATTTTAATAATTTCTGTTCCCCTGTCTTCCTTAGTTATTGTATTAATCACTCTGTTTTCCTGCTAAATTAATAATTATCTATTCTAATTAATAATCTCATCTCTCTGGAGTTGACAGGCATTTTACTTCCTGCTTAATCATTAATTATTAATTAACACAAATCTACACAATCTCTGATGGGATATGAGTTAACTTATTACAGAAGGTCAACTTTTCAAACAAAGCTTTCAGATGAGAATGATGTGATCCAATTTCAATAGACACTTGGTACTTTCTGTTCATATAATGCAATTGAAGACAACTCCTTCACATCGCTTCAATCCAGGGTTTCCCAGTTATGGACAAGCAAGGGGCAATGGAGAGCTGAAAAGACTCATCAAAACTGAAGAGACATAAAACTGAATTGCCTTGTTTTATGTATTATTTAGGAATTGCAGACATGACTTTTCCCTCACTTTTTTTTTATATTAGTTATTTCATGGGTTTTTATGGAGCTATTGATTTGGTCTTGCAGAGTAGAGTCCATTCAAATAGAAATCTTCATATATTTTGCTCATCACAGTGATACAGTCAGTGCATTTTTCTCCTCTAACTTCTTTGATTTTAAGACATGTCTGCCAAAGTGACTGTGAAACATGCCAGTCCTGAAGGCATCAAAGACATATGACATTTTTCTCACTAACCCTTTAGTAAGGATGGTGTTCCTTACTTTTGGCCTTTCCTTTTCCATCTGGCCAACTTTTGACTTCTGCACTGTTGTTATCCTCACATAAAATAATTGGTTTCAGCTGTACTGATACCTCCTTGTACATGAAAAACCTTCCTGCCTCCTGTAAATCTTCATCACCACGGCTAATTCCCTTATAAGCATGGAGCTTCTGCTTGGATTAAAGCACCGAGCAACGATTAAACCCACTTACGTTTATTCATTCTTTTGGCTTCTCTATTCCAATCTAGGAGGCAGCTTTAGAGGGCTGTGACTATTTTGATAACCTGTCATTATATTGTTTTGATTCCTCATGTACTTCAATGCCTAACCTGATTATTATTTATGTCAAAACCAGTAAATGAACAGCTTTGTGTTTGTGCTTTTAGGGCAGCTTTTACAGTCTGACAGCTCAGTCAGTATTCATGATTTCCCTCTTCAGAACACTTACTCAAGTGCTTATTGAAGGGAAATTCATGTTAAGTTAGCCAAGAAAATAAATGTAATGATAATGGCATAATTTATTCTGAGGTTAGATTTCTGAATATGTGAATATGTAGGTTTAATACTTTAAGGTGTTGACTCCCATAACTTAAGAGATATTTAAGACTCAGCTCTCCAAAGGAGAGTCCAGCACCTTGCAGAACTGAAACCTCAGTGAGTGTTGTTTAATTTGCTGTGTTAGGCAATTTATTCTCTAACTTTTTGTTTTCTTCATTGTCTTCTTGTCTGGGTTACCCCACATTGCACTCTCATTTCTCTTTTTATTCTAGGTAAGGGTCTGTGTATCTCAGAATATGCCTCCAGTAAATACATCTATCTAATGACATAACCATGTCAGCTAAGATCAGAAATTGTGTAATCTCTGAGGCCAACTGAAACTCCTAGTGCAAGTGCTGTTGCAACAACAGAAGTGAGTTATTTTGACAGATATGTGGGGCTTGTGTTATGATACAAAGCATAACTTTCTCGGCATAGCTACAGTCATGCCAGGTGTGCTCTGTTGGTATAGGGTATTGTTATAATTCCTCACCTATAAAATGCAGTGCGGTCATTGCTCTGGTGGGTCTGCCCAAATCAAATAGGCTGTCTCCATAGTCTGTCAGTAATGACTCCTTCAACCAAGAGAAAAGGTCCAAAGAGTCATACAGCCTGAGGCTGTGAAATACACCATTCTTTTGCAGTGTGGTGACATAGGAAAAACTTTACTCCATTCCCTAGCAGGAATGCTAAGTAGAACCCAAAAAATTGTTGATACTGGAGTAAGAGACCACAGTGATTTGCCAACACAGGGTGTGTCCAGCACATTAATTAGTACCAGAAGGTATGGGCATGTAAGTTTCTAGGCCTATGATGTGGCTGTTTTGCAAAGGTCCCTGTTCAGTGCTGAGCTTCATCACACCTTGGTGATGAGCATCTGTTAAAGAGAAATCTCTTGCAAATTAATATTAATATGTGAATAATAATCTTTTGTGAATGATAATGACACTTCCATGTATTCTTTAGCAAAGTGAGGGTATATAGCTCAGCTGCTGAGGAGCCTTTCTGAGTCTTCACGCAGTTCTTTTGACCAGTGCAACAGTGGCCTGGGACAGCTCTTTTCTTAACTCAGTTTGTTTCCCCTTACTGCTTTCTGCCCAGACAAGCTCCCCTAAGCATAACACACTGCCATGAAATGGTTGGTAGAGGTTTTCAACAGATGATCCTGATATATGTAATGAACGTTTCTCCCTCGCCACGGTACCTCACTCTTCTGAGCCACATGAACACCTGCTGTGTGGGTGTGTCACAACTGAACCCTTCCTGAGTAATTAAGCATTCAGTATATTTTATTATTTTCCTTGTGCTTACTTAGATTCTGTGCATAACATAGGCAATTATATTTAGTTGTTCCTTCATCTACCTCCATTTCTAATGCATTGCAGTCTGACCTCTCAGAATGAGTAGCATGAAGTCACGCATTCCATAACAGCACCTCACCATCCTCATTTCTGCTATTCCAGCACACCAGGTTTGCCTGAAAAACACCTGTCATCTGGAGCTTGAAAGGTTAGTGACTAAAGTTGAAGTATTTGTTAAGGATTATACTGTTGAAAATTGCTGCCAAATATGTTTGTTTTAGGAGTTACTCAGGAGATGGACTAAGTTCTTTGATTCCAGTTGCATGTTGTGTTTTCATTGACACCTCATTAAGGTGAAATGAAGGGACATAGTGGATACTTTTGCACATTTGGTGTTAAAAGGTCTGTAAAACTGTCTGACTGCTGCAAGGGTATGTTGACTTACATAAAAGAAGACTCACATAATGCAGGATATGCAGGAAATTGGATTACTAGTCTAGTGGCAACTTAGTACTGATGGACATGTGATGGAAAAAATTCTGAGATTATTTCACTGGGTGCACTGTAGAGTGTAACAGGGTAGGCAAATAGACTGTGGCAATATTCCAGAGGTGCTAATTTAAGAAGAAACGTATATATCATAACAGTGAAATGAACTGAATGACTGATTCTTTAAAAGGAATGCTTACCATGGTGTTATGAAACTGTAAAAACTGTCAGTGAATAGAAAATGTGATGCTGATATGATCATCCTTTAAGACAGTATTTACCACTTCTCTTTCTTTCTTTCTTTCTTTTTTTTTCTTTTTCTTTTTTTTTTTTTCTTTTCCTTTACCTGAGCATCACTTGTCTTTCTTCTTTGCTGAATCCATTGTAGTCTATGTGGATAAATATGTGAATGATGCCTTTGGAGAGGTCTGTAAGTGTAAATAGAATGGGGCCACGGCACCAACTTAAGCACTGGCCTAAGGCCCTGCTTAGTTGTTAACACAATTGCTGGAATGGTTTTTGGCCATGCCATGTGACTTTCTCCTAGATAATGTGTGAATACAGTGTGGGCCAGTAGAGTTTTTTCAGTAGACAGTTTGGATGTAGCCACTCTACCTTGGAAGGGAAGAGAAACGTGTGCATATCAGCCAGAGCACAGTGTTTAGTCTCAAAGACAGACAGTGTTCTTTAGCTGATATTAACTATTTGTAAATATGCAGCCCCTAGTTCCAGGTCAAAATCAGGCAGAGATCTGGCTAGTTTTGCAGTGCTTCTTTCTTCTCTCCTTAATTGCTCTAATCTGTAGATGGAGATCTTGACTTTTAACGTTAGTGGCAGGAGGAGAGGAGACTGGCTTTGCCAAAGAAGAGGCAAGTAATATATACCTCTCCTCTCATATAGCTTTGTGGAAAGTTCCAGAAAGAAGATATGAAATAACATGTGGTTTATAAAGGTTGATAGGATCATAGAATATTCCAGATTGGAAGGAACCTCAGGTTCCATCCAAGCAGGGCCACATTTGAAATCAGACTAGGCTTGCTTAGCAGTTCAACTAATCAGGTCTTGAAAATCTCCAAGGATGGGGACTGCACAGCCTCTCTGGGAAACCTGCTCCATTGCTTGACTGTCCTCACAGTGAAGAAAAAGAATCTCTTTATATCCAGTCTGAACCTCTCTTGTTTGAATTTATAATTAGTCTCTCATCTTCCTACCTAGTAATACAGCCCTATTGCCCTATTTTGCTGCCAGTGGGCTTAAGTTAAACTCACTGTGTGCGAGGACCCCCAGGGCCTTTTCTGCAAAACTGCTCTCCAGACAGAAATTTTGAAGATGGTTGCTTCTTTCCGGGTGGAGGTTTTTGTGTCTGTTCCTGCTGAAGAGGCCTTGAGGCCTTTTCCTCCAGTCTATGTGGGTCTTGCTCAATGGCAACCCTGACCTTAAGCATATTGTCTGACTGGCCATTCAGTATCATCTGTAATCTTGATGAGAGTATACTTCTTCATCTCCTCCAGCTCATTGATAACGACATTAAATATGACCTGTCCTAGGATAGATCCCTGTGGTCCTCCACTTGTCACTCACTGTTCTCCAGTTAAAGTATGACCCATTAGTCACTGCCCTATGAGTCCTATCATCCCAAAGGTATTACAAACTCTCTCTGCAGAGGGAACTAACTTTTAGTGTAATTGCAGGGTTTCTGGGTGACCTTTTCTGGTTAAGTTCCAAAGGTTTAGGTGAATAGATAAATGATAATCCATTGTGCCTTCCCTATGGCAGATGGAAGTGGTCAGATTTACACAACTATATATATATATAGACCTATGATGAAGCTGTTTTGTTTGAATGGGACTTGATTCTGAATAATAACTGGTCACATTGAGTGATCTTTAGTGAAATTCATTGCTTCATAATGTCTTTAATTTTTGCTTCTTATATTAAAGTGGAATGTAGAAAACAAGATTTCATTCTGCTTTGGAAATAGTGTGTGTTTGTAACTGAAGGATGTTTCAGAGAAATGGTTGCCATGTTTAGTCATTGGCATACATTATGCTGTTCTCTTCAATTTTTGCTTGCCTTTAGGACTTCTGTTTTAGAATTCATATACTTCAGAAGTCTTAATTCCAATCTTTATTACAAAGCATTCTGTGAAAAAAACAGGAATACTTTTTATTGCAGCATACATGTCATTTTTCACTTACTGCAGCAATGGCTCTGTTCTCCTTTCTAAGGATTATCGGAGAGTTTGTTAACAAACAGATCCATCTGCTCCTTCTTGGGATGAATGGTTTGATAACAGCAATTTGATTTGAAACCGGGGCTTGTGAACCATATTTACCTTTTTAATGTTGAGTCCCACATGCTGATATAAGTTATGTAACTAAAAGACAGGCAATCTATGTGTTGCTTGCATAATTTTTTATGAGCACACTATGATGATCACATATTGCATGAAAAAAAAGAATTATTATTGAACTGTAGTAATTTGAGACCTGATAATCAACTGACCCCCATTTTGCAGCTATCCATGATAACAAAACCATACAAAGCTTTTTGCAAATGCATATGTTGGCTGCTACTTTCTCCCATTCTAAACTTTGTCAAGAGTTTTTCATTTCCATCTATGATTAATAACTCATTCTGCTTCTTGTTGAGAGTTGAAGGAAGCTCATTAGCTGTTCAGAAAGCAGTGCTTAAGGGATGACAATATAGTATTGGTATAATTTTCTAGTCCTTTAGCTATGTCTTTGTATGTACATAGATACATTCAGGAAGGAGAATAAGAGAAACATGTTTGTGTTCAACAAAGATGGATTAAAACTGGGACAGATGAAAAAAAGACTATTAGGGCAAAATAGAGAGCACACCATAAGCAAGAAGGCTGAAGAGCTGCATTAACCTAGAATGAAAGGAGGAGATTAGAAATCATTTGCCTATCCACATACACATATATAACATAGGCTTTGAACAACAGGAAAACTGAAATAAAACTTAAGATATATTGCATTGTGGTTGTGACACTCAAACAACTTCATTATTCCTGGATATTAATATGCATTATTTCTGGAAATGTCAGGTATTCCAATCAGAGTGCTAGATCAAACTCATGTTCGATAAGAGAACGTCAAAATGGAGCTTACCCTATTGATATGACATGGTTGTATGTAAACTCGAGGGCTGGACTATTTGCTTCTTTGCATCCTTATGCTTGAAAATTATTAAGTCAAGAATGAGAAGGGTACAAAAGAAACATTTATGTTACCAGGGAAAGTATAATTCACCTCTCTTGAGTGTCCCAAGCATACACAGAATGCCCGAGGAAAAAAAGGAGCGGAAAAGGCAGTAGGTTATCTTATTTCGAAGATAGTGTCATTGTATATACAGGTGAGATAGCCAGATTAAATTTATTCAGCCAACGATAAATCATCTGGCAGACATAATTTTGCAGCTTAAACCTCTCTTTTTTTAATGCAAAGTCGTCATGCAGTTTTACATTGCTATTTAAAAAAATATATATCTTCCTTTACAGAACAATAGCTACTTGTCCCGTGTCCTTGAACTTAGAATCATAGAATGTTAGGGGTTGGAAGGGACCTTTAGAGATCATCTAGTCCAACCCCCCTTCAGGATCATCTAGAGTAGGCCACACAGGAATGCGTCCAGGCGGGTTTTGAAAGTCTCCAGAGAAGAAGACTCCACAACCTCTCGGGGCAGCCTGTTCCAGTGCTCTGTCACCCTCACGACAGTTTCTCCTCATGTTGAACTTCCTGTGTTCCAGCTTGCACCCATTATTCCTTGTCCTATCACTGGGCACCACTGTGAAGAGACTGGCATCTTTCTCTTGACCCCCACTCCTCAGGTATTTATAGACATTAGTAAGATCCCCTCTCAGCCTTCTTTTTTCAAGACTAAAGAGCCCCAGTTTTCTCAGTCTATCTTCATCCCCAGCTATGAGATAATGAAAAAAGAAAGACTATTAGCATGCTAAGAGCAAAGATGGGGACCAGCTTCTTAGTCTTGGGGGTGTCTGGGGAGCTTGGCATAGCTCAGTTTTCCCTACTCACACTTGCATCTTGCCTTCAAAAGAGGTAGTTCTAGGTGGCAAAACTGGGAAGTAGTGAGGGCATGCAAGCAACTCTTTAAAGTAGTTGTGCTGTAGACTGTCAAGATTTTTTCTGTTCTTGCAAGTGAGGGAAGAGGATATGATCACAGATATACGTATGAGGAATATCACTGGAGAAAATAAAAGGCATTTTCTAAAACCTAAGAGGTCTCTTCCTCCCAAACAATGAATGCAGATGGACTTTGAAAAAGCGTACGAGAAGTTGAAGAATAGCAGGCAATGTGTATTTTGGAAATGTACTACCAGTCCCATTTTTTATCACAAAAAAAAAACCAAACCAAAAACTATGTGCCACTGAATGACAAATTTTTGATCATGATATGAATAAAGAATGATAATGGGATATGCCATTTAACTGATGACAAAGATTATCAAAGCCGCAAAAGGAACCTACACCGTTTCCACTTTCTGGAAAGAGACTTGAGTATTAAAATCCCCTAGAAGGAGTAAAAACCTCAGTTTGTTTTGACCTGACCTAAAATGATACATTCTGGAAATTTTGTTTGTACATCTCCTTTTGCAAACTGTCCAATTCTATGCTTTAAAATTGGCACTGTATTGTTGTCCTATTGCACTCCTCCATTCCTGGCTCTCCTTTTTTGATTGCATACCCTATACTATTCAGGGTAAACTATTTTTTTGGGCAGTATTTACTGGGGGAGACTATCCACTGTAGACCTTTTTTTAATATGCATTACATTCTCGGTGTTGTGTCAGCTGATAAGTGTTGCTTGAGATCAAAGGTGTCTGATTAAAAAATAGTCTAGTAAGTAACACAGTGCCCTTGACTGTGGGCTAATGATGTTTCATTGTCAGTGAAGGCAGTCATAAAGATTTGTAAGAGATGCAGTAGCTGGCCAAGAATGAAGGCCACAACAAAAACATATGTGGAAATGCCCAAAAGAGAAATTGTGTTTCTGTCACGGGAAAAGAAACAAGCTTTTTAGGAGCAAATGGGATAAATCTTCCTCAGTGTCCTGAGAGAACTTCTAAGATTTTTATTTACAGAAATACAACAGGTCTGCTCTTTTTGGTTTCCAACTGTAAAGAAAACTAATAATAGGAAGAACATTCTATAGGAATCTCGATGGGTATACAATCTAAAATAATGAAGATGTATTTAACTGTTTTATTCCTTTAATTGTTGTAGAATATGCAAGATTCAGTTTAGTCCATGTGAATCCTGTGGCATAACATTTCTTTGTTCTCCATGTGAAGTAAGTGGACATGTCATCCATTGCAGCAAACTATGGCTGTGAGTCACCTAATAACATGGGCCAACTCTATTCCTGTAGTAATTCTGCTGAAACTAATACAATTAACTGTCGGTAGAGCTTTTCTATTGTGTAAGCCCATGCAATTACTTCACTAGATGATAAGTACTTAATTAACTGACTTTGAGTTTTCAGCATAGTTTCTCTTTCACTTCCAATAGCTTTTCGGCTGATTGGTAACATATGCAAACATCGACCATGTATTGCCAAACTCCATCTTTCTCTTTTTCTCTTTCATGGCATCCCTTCAAATATCTAAAGCAGAAAAGCATAAATCATTGTGTCTAACGTGACCTCTTTGTCCTTTTGTTCCCTTCATCACACAATCGTTTTGGTGCATTCTGTCCTCCAACACAGAAACGTGAGGTATAAGCATCTCCTCTGGCCTTGATGGGAGAACAAGCAATACCCATTAAGATTAAAGGGATTTCAACATGTGTCTTGAAGTTTCCCCAGAGATCCTGCAGAAATTTAATTGAGGTCATCATCAATTTTGATCCTTTCCTTCAGCTGAAACCTGGAGCTAAAAATCAGTCTTCTTTTTGAAAAGCCTGGTTTCTGCAGATGTATGTATTTCAACTGCCTTTCAGTTAATTCATTTTCTCCCTGATGAAAAAAGTGTGAATTGGAGGGAATGGGACCTTTTAATCAATGGAAATAAATTTATAGCATACTTAATGAGCTTATGTGAGGACTGTGTGGCACCCTGGGTAGTCAGAAGTTAGAGTGGTGGATTTACCTGCAGTGATTCGAAACTTTACTGTTCTCAGTTGTCTGCTCTGACCTTCTGCCAGGCATCACTGCCTTCTTAGCAGAAGTAGGAGAATGGGCCATTTACCTGCTCTTCAACCAGTCCAGACTACAGTTCAGCACCTCATGTTGCTGATGGGTACTGTTGGGCTGGGATGTGCCCTGAGGATTCCAAGGTGCAGTGATGTCTTCTTCTTGTCTCTGTGAGAGAGAGTTCAGAGTAGCGTGGTTGGAAGCAATAACAGCTAAGGACTCTTCCAGAATCCTTTAATGTACATTTGCAATAATAAAGATAAAAGAGTGTTCTTAATTTGGGACAGCAGATCTGAGTTTGCTAACTCAAGTAAGAACAGCAGAGTAGATAATAAAGTTAAAAGTAGAAGTGCTAAAATTTATAAGGGTGTTCTGGAAAAAAAAAGTAGGCTGCCAGTTGAAATTGAAGCCAAGTTGACTTAGTTTTCATTGCTCTTTAGCGATTGCTAGTTTACCTGGGTTAATCAGAGACTGAGAACTGCCTAGGTTAAGACTGAGAACGTTTTATTTTGGTGGTGTTTGTTTGTTTGGTTTTTGTTTGGTTTTGTGTTTTTTTTAGGGTACACATGCATTTAAGAATTGAATTTACTAAGTTTAAGATGAAGAAGATTTTTGACTTTTTGTATAAAAAAATCCTGACTAATATTGTATAAGTATCTCTTGGAGTAGAAAATGTGTAATAGGAAAAAGGTCTTTAAAATAGCAGAAATAGAAAAGCTCATAGCAGAAAGCTGAAGCAAAACAATTCAAATTAGGAATATGATTTTAAAGGAAAGTAACTGCTGGAACAAAATATTGTAAGAACTGATAGATTTTCAGTTTTCATGTCTTCAAATCCAAACTGAATGTTTTCCTGGGTGAAATGTTTTAGCACAACAGAAAATATGCTTTAGTCAAGCGTGAGTTACAGACAAGCTTTTTCAGTAAAAATAAGCTAATTGGATAAAATTTAAAGGCCTAGTACATAGAGAGTCACAGCAGATGATTTAATGGGTTATTCTGACATCAGCATCTATATGTGTGAAACTACTTAGAGAATGGAGCAAAGCAATGAGAAATTATAGCATTTACACTTTTATGAATAAACACCTCTGTTTATGTTATGATAAGCCTCTCTGAAGTATGTGTAGCTGATCTACTTCTAATCTCATTTACACCCATTAAATGAACCTGATTTACCCTCTGGTGAAACCAGAAGAAACCTTGTTTATTCCCTGCTGATTTTAATAAGCATCTCCCACCCTGTTGATGTCGATGATGTAATATTGCATATCACATAGGCAGGAGGCATTTGTTATTAGTAGTTTTCAAGTAACACTTCCAGGAAGGTAATTTCAGTGAAAAATTGAGAGTTTGCATGCTATGAAACAGACACAGCAGTCAATACTTACATGTTCTGTCTAGAGCTGTTTTTTGGTTTATAGGTACTTTCCTCCTCCTGTTCAATATTTCTGAATTTTCATAAGTCTCTGGCTTATCCAGGATTACACTTATCAGTGATACCATCACCCCAGACAGCGTTTCATTTTCAGCATTACAGGGTTGTTGTAGTTGAGGTTTTCTATTTGATTTTTACAAAAGGAATATTTCATCTGATTTCATCCACTGTACCATATTGAGTGCTGCTACTGCCTGGCAAGGCACACAGTTGGCTCTTAGACCTGCTCTCTCAGCTCCTACAGTGACATTATTGTCATGAAGAAAACATCCCTCAGTGGGCAGATCCTTCTAGTTTGAGTTCCAAATTGCCACTGGTTGATACATCGCAGCTATATTAGCTCTGTGTTGGATCCCAGCTTGTGACAATGCAGGATACTGATGCCTTCGCTTGCGAATTGAGTCTGTAACCTTTACAGTATACTGTGCAGCTGTATTTACTGTACAGGATACAGGCTCAAGCATGTAGTATTGTTATTTTATATTTACAAATAGTAACCAGGCTTGGACATTTAGTATTCCTAATGGAATATTTCGCTTCTTTCTCCTTGCTTCATTCTTAATTGGGTTAAGTGTGGTAATAAATCTGGCGCTTGTAATAATTTCTGACCTGTTTGTATCACATTTTCTGGACTGAAGTACATGTGAGATTCAACTGTTTAAGAAACAAATCTATCCTGATATTACACAAATTTCTCCAAATGAATCTGATATTATCTTAGATTCTCTCTTGAAAATTCAGTGTTCTAGTTTTTATAGTCTGTTGCTTTGTCAATTTATTCTAAAATTTATGCATTAAGGACATGAAAGACCACGATTATGTCCTATTTATCATACAGTTATATCAAGAGAAGCAGAAGGGTTTACAAAAATATCTAAGAGCTCACAGAAGCATGGGCCATGCATCAGGCCAAGATAGGGCAGCAATGTAGATAATAAACCTTGATGTGATCACACATGTTAGGAAACAGTTGCTGGTGAGTTCTGGTCGATAAAAGCTGAGGAACTAAACATGCTGTGGTTTTGTGCCTCTGTCTGTAGAAGCTATGAATGTCCAACTGCAGTCTGCCTTTCTAACTCAGTCCAGAACTGATTTTGGTTTATTTAGCTCTGTGTTTGAAAGAAAAAAATTAAAAGGGTAAACATGATGGCACCTTTTTAAAGTAAGTGAATTAGATTAGGAAGGAATTGTACTCATGTTGAACAATGATATTCTATTTCTGAATCAACAACTAAATGGAGACATCAGGTAAATATTTCTAGTTTTAAGGATGTTTTTGAAAGCAGTTCTATATGATAAAGTTATTTCTTGTCCACAGTGGATATGTCACAGATAAAAATGATTTAAAAATACTAAGAGGGAGTTACTTAATCTAAAAGAGACTGATCTATGTGGAGCCAATGGATGATGGTAACTTTCAGTCTTTGCCATTAGTGAATCTTTCAAAAGCTCTGACAGCCAATGAAAATTGTGGTTGTGCTACTAGTTGCCCAATAGGAAGTATATGAAAATGCTGCATCCTTTTGTATGGCCACAAAACGAACTTCAAAGGCAATCTCTTTTTTTCGTCCTCGGGTAGTGTCAAGCAGTAACTGAGCTGTGTATTCACATATTCATATTACCTTATGTCATGGTCCACATTGACATATAATTTAGTAATGAACTTCTTTTTTTAGACAAAAACAGGGATATGTTTCTTGACCAAAGCTGTTTCTTTGGAACTGCTTCAAGGGCAGGGTTTATTGGCTGAGCAGGCTTTCCCTATGTCTATTTTGTAAAAGCTAATTAAGCCTTTTCACAAGTGCCAATAGTCCTTGACTGAGCAAGTCAACCCTCTAAAAGAAAAAAAAAAATGCATTTTTTAAAAGAAGTAAATGCCAGGAGGTTATTTCATTTGAGAAGCTGCTTCCTGATATCTTGCTGTTTCTGCACCAAGTTTTAAAACTACAGATTTTCTTCTCAATGAACCAACAGTCGTTGGAGCGACTGGTTTTGTAACAGAATGATACAAAACATCTTTCAGATCTTGCTAATTTTTCTGATTTACTGGTATTGTTCAGACCTGCTGAAATGCTAATAACCTGTTAACTGACTCAACTGCTTTATCAGCTGATGTGCTCAGTCTTCACCAACAAACTTCACTCAAGATGAGAACTAATACTGGAAAAAAACATTTTCACATTATTTCAGCAATTGGTTACAGTGAATAAAATGGCTTAAAATGTCTGTTCTTGCTTCCTCACACACTGCAATCTCACAGTAGGACTTAATGAATAGATGTGAAAACACACTGTACTAGTTGTATGAGTGAGTCTGGACAGGCTGCCAAAAAATTTTGGCAGAGAAAGCCTTAGTCTTTCGTATAGGTCAAAAGTCAGTTCTATTGAACATTGTAACACATTGCAAAAAGCTGTTGTCCTTTAAAATCTCTCGTGAATGCTCCTGTTGCCTTAGACATTTTAATGGTCTGAATAAGTGAGTAATGGCATAATAATTAATTACCTCTTATGTAAGGTATTTCAGCTAGAGATTTCAAAGTCATGGTTATGTCAGAACCCAAGTACATTAAACCCCAGTGTGAATTCTTTCTTTAAGAAGTAAAGTAGCCTGAAATTGCCAAGGCTTAAACTAAGAAGGATTGAACTGTAGAGAATCAAGGCCACTTTATTTCTCTATGAGAGCACTGAGAGAAGGATGTAATGCACTTTAGCTTGTTCTCCTTAACTGCATTCCTAGACTGAACATATTTTAAAACTCCTGAATGTCTTGTGAAACAAAGAAGCAGAATAGTACCTCAAAGTAGGAAGCCTGCTTCTTTTTTATCTGGGAATAATTCTGTAACAAATTCTTGAACATAAGCAGTTTGCATTCACTTTTGGTAGATTATGTTTTTACGCTCTCATGAGGAGGTTCTGTGATTGCAGTGCTCTACTAGCAGTAGGCTCACAGGGCTTGCACATGATAGTTTAACTTAAGCAGTTATTAATGTGTTTGTAGAATATTAATAAGAATATTGAAATGTCATATTAGTTAGTGAGTGAAACAGAATGGGATACACACTATATGAATCAAAAAGTTTCTGGGAAAGTCAACAGGTGTTGTTCCCTTCAATGCTGTTTGCTTTTGTTCAACTTAAGTTAAATGGAACTAATTCCTGTAAAATATCCTAATTAAAATAACTAAGTAAAGTATTGGAGAAAGACCCTCTAACTTTTAATGGCAAGTGCTAGCATCAAAGCAATGCTTTAAATGCCATACTGAGAGTATACTTAATCTCTCAAAACTAGGTGAGAATTCATATCTCATTTCCATATTTTATTTCTACTTCCGTTTTTCCCTCTGAGAACAGAAAAGTAAAATAAACTAAAGTGCCACATCTTTCACTCTTCTCAGAAGACTGAGTTTACAATCAAGAACTTACTATTGCAATATAAAAAGTTTATTATCTCCGGAACACAAGAATCTCTGAATGCCAAACACGCCTTGTGTAAGGGAAGTGTATTTTTAAGAAAACACATGTTGTTTCTGTGAATACAGGGTTATCCAAGCTTCCCACAGATACTCCTGCAAGACACAGTTTATCTCAGCTTTCTCTATGGAAATTGTCTCCAGCTACTGCCAGTTATCTCTTGGCAGCATTTATGATTCTGTGATGACTTTAAAAGGCTGTCACTGTATGCAGGACTGTCGTGGTTTAACCCCAGCTGGCAACTAAGCACCACACAGCCACTTGCTCACCTCCCCCTTGGTGGGATGGGGGAGAGAATGGGCTTTTTCCCAGCTGGCAATGTTTTAAAAATGCAACATCCAATATATATATAGTGCAGAGCTATGAGAATTTATGGCAAGGGAATTTGGAAGTGCTTCTAAAAGACATACCATAAGGAGTTACAGATATGATAGAGTGTTAAGCCTTCCCTTTCTTTGTGTGTAGTCTGCAGTACTGAGGAGAAGGGGATGAAGAGATAGAAAAGAAAACCGTATTCATTTCTGTGGATCTGAATGAAAACCTTTTACCTGGAGACTTTGTAAGCAACAGTATGGACAATTTAAAACTACTTTAAATACTTTTCCAAGGTTTGCATATCTGAATATCAGTTATTTAAGAGCAGAAATCAGTATTATTTGTGAGATGTGTTCACGTGCCCTCTGTTTTGCTAGGTAAGAAAACACAAATACACGTGTGTAGTTGTCTTACACCAGCAACCTCCTGTGAATAATGTAAGTGTATTTTGCCTACTTGACTCCAGCTCTCCCTTTCCTCTTTCTGAGTGCTACTAAGGTCATGATTGTTCCAGGACTCATCTTTCCTGACATATACACCAACAGATAGAGTAGATAGAGCAGATAGTCATTTGCAGTAACATCCTTTTTTACTATATGTATATACAGAATTATGCTATAAAACTTGCAAGCACAAACTTTATACTGATGTAGCTCTTCTTCTGTCCTTGCTTCTAATTTTTATTTGTGTGAAGCAGAGCAGAAAGCAAAGCCAATGGTTTAGCTAAAGGACATTCGGTTACACACAAACATTGTTTGGTCTCTGTCAATATCTGAATCTTGAAAAAAACTATTTCACCACACAGTATGAAGTTTTTTCCAGACTTTTTGAAAAACCCAGATTGGTGGTATTGTTCCTATCTTAGAATCTGAAAATACAGAGGTAGATTATTGTTTAGGTTTTAGGGGATAAAAAAAGACACAAGCTGATGTTAGTTTTAGATTTGTTTCTGCTTTAATTCTTTCTTTTGCAAATGTAATGCTGTGATCAAGTAACAAGCTTCTTGGGAAGTTCTGCTCAGTTACTGAAGAAGAGCAGCAGAGGCAGCAACAGCAGTTTTCCTGATAATCTCAGCAAGGCTTTTGCAAATAATCTTTGATATAATGAGTAAAATGTTTCATGTTTACAAAACAATTAGATATCCAAGTACTCTGCTATGGCAGATACTGAGTGCTAGTACCATGATTTGTTACTCTTCTGGAAGAGCATCAGGTTTCTTTTGATCCTTACACTCTAAGTTTTATTTTATGCTCCAAGTTCTTCTTCTTGAAGACCATGTACAACAGGTGTGCATTACCAAGGAATAAAATTAAACCTAAAATCATATTATCAAATTCAGAATGGAGGACCTTTGCACAAGTTGTTCCTTATTCAGTCTACTTCTAGTGAGGTCAATGAGTACAAACCTCATTGCCTTTACCATGAAAAATCAAACTTTTTTCTACACCTGGGCTTTCCCAAAGCAGCATTGCCAAAACAGAGTAGCATAAAGTAAACAAAAAAGCTGTTTGGGGAATTATGTGAGAATTGTATGGGCTTCTTTTTACGTTCACTTTAATCAGAGTGTGTTGGAACCTTGAATGCTGCAATGATGAACATATTACAAACCGTGAATAGTGAGGGGTTATAGATTTTCAGTATATCAGACTTCATTCTATTTGCTGAATTTGTAGCCTTCCTGCTGGACTGGGCAACAAAAGTATCTGTTAGTGTTAGTAATCATCACTTTTGTTTTACCAAGACTAAGGATAGAGGCCTGGTTAGGCTAAATCAGGAACTGAAGAAAGTTATCAACGTTGCTTGCCCACACGTAGATCAAAAGGTTTTTGTGGTTTCTGAAAAAAAGTCTCTTTTTTTCTCCCCTTATAAACCACGTCGTTGTTATTGCTATTCTGTAATTCTTCATTTCTATGGATTTCAGAAATCCTGAAATAACACGTGTAAGGCTAGTCTTGTGATTTTGGTTAGCCTCTGGTGGGAAGCAGTAAAAGCTTGATGTAAAGAAAGGGTTCTACTATTCTGAGTCCAGTTACAAGAGCTTTGGTGAAGTATACAGGCATTTGCTTGTACACAGTACTTACTGAGACTTCATTCCAGCCTGGTCATTGCAGGCTATTGCCCTTTGAAAAGAAGCCCAAGGAATGTTTACATTCTATAGGCTGATCATGAAATTAGTAGGCTAAGCAGAAAATAGGCAAATAAAAATGGAGAAGCTGATGGTTCCATGAGCAGAGTTTGAGGAAAGATAGAGACTGCTTAGACAGGAATTTGAAGGAACGTTAATCACTGGGTCTTCTCTTGCAGGAGGGAAAATAAAAATCCATGAATGATATCATCTGAGTGGAGGTGTGTGGGGAGTTCTGCAGGCAAAGAGAACAAAACAATTTTTAAAACTCTCAGACACAGGGCCTTTTGAAAACTTGAGGCAAAAACTGAACATTCAGGGAAATTAGTAGATTTGTAGACTTGTAGGAGAAGAGAACTAATTTAAGAGTTAAAAGAGAGGATTTTTAATTCCAGTCTTTCTGTGATCCAAGTAAGAACGGTTCTTATGTAAACAGTAAGATGTATGTGTTTGTGATGGCCAAGAAAAGAAAAACTGTGTGTGATGATAACTTGTACTAGTGTCTGTTTAGGGCAGTGTTGTCCCTCTTACACTGTCTATTCAGACCAAACGGGATCTGTAGTTATTTGTACATAATAGATAACCTTAGTTGCTACCCTTTCATCCTTTTACATAGAATGGCACACCAGACTCATCAACGAATGGCACAAAGTTTTATTTTCTTGAAAACTAGTTTGAACAACAAAACAAGTAAGAATTCATCCATCTTTTCTGTATTTTTTCCTCAGGCTGTAAGATTTGTGGAATCTGTGAGCATGTACACATTAGATGAAATATTCCAGAGCCACTGGTGATCTGTGCATTTTAAACTGGTACATTTGCATGAGTCCATGCACTGCTTGGAGGAAGGTACCAGCTCAGATCCCAAAGATGAATGGATGTATCAAGGTAACACTTTGCCTCTGCTAATAACCAGGCACATCTTGCCATTCCGGCATGAACTCAGCTGCTGTTTGCATGGATGTCTTGGCACGGTGTTCCATTGTGTAGTTTTCACATGTCTTTCATGTTCTTCAAGGCCTGAAAATCATCTTGCTTAGTTAGAAATAAGTTTGCATAATAACCAGTAAAGTATAGGGTAGATACAGTATAGTTATTGCTATCTGGTACTTGAAGAAATAGGTTAGTTTAGAAATGGCTGAACTCAAAATAGGCAAATTCTGATCATTGTCAAACAATTTTTGTTGGAAAGTCAGTGTTTGGAGTTGACATTTATGAACTACTCAAGCTAGACAACTGTGTCAGTTGAAATGAAGGCTGAGATATTTTGTCTTGCATAAAAACTTTGCCCAACATAAAAATACCAGGAAGAAAAGAGCTGGGCTGTATGACTTGTTCCATCAGGCATGGCTTGTGAACTTAAGGGTTTTTTTACAAGACCTGCACGTAATTTTCTTTTGCATTGACTTAACCTGTGCATCTCTGGCAAGGCAGTCTACCCATTTGACGTATTCTTGCCTCTGATGTATTGGAGGAGCAGACAATGCAACAGAAGATGAGAGTGTCAGTATATACATTCATGCATATCACATTAAAACTTGAGGAGCTCTGGGGAAACTGCTGAAACTACATTCTTGTCCATGCTGAAACAGAGAGCATATGCAGTTTCCTGGTGTGTCTCACTCATTCAAAGAGCAGCATCAATTTCCACTGACAAGAAAATAGGTACCTTGCTACTTTATTAATATTAGTTTGTTCACATGAGTTGAATGCTTGAGAGTAAATTAGTAGCTGTTATTTTATGAAAACACTTGAGCACGTTCTGTAATAGCACCAAGAGAAATTAAGTAAAACGGTAGTGATTTGTGTGAATGTATTTGGACAAGAGAAGTAGTAACATGAACTACTATCCTTTTTTAAAAGAATATGGAAAACTTCAACTAATTGCCCTTTCATCATATCCCATTATTTTTCAGGTTTTTTGAGCTTGTATTCTATGTCTCTAATCAAGACAATGTTTGTAGATGTTGAAAAATGTTGAGAGCACTTTGATTTCGGATCAAATAGGAGGAAGAATATGAAATAATTCTCAAAAGGCTTGTGAAATTTCCAGCTCAATTTTTCAGTCTCACTGTTTTCATATGTTTGGATGAACAGTTGGAATTTTGAGTGCCTAGATGGACTAAAACTAGAGTTCTGAACCTTTCTGAAGTTTATTTGTGCAGAACCAGTATTAGCCTCATACTCCAAAGCATGTTTCTATTTTATAAACGAATGTGGAAAACTAAGCATTTTCTTTCTAGCCTTAAAAAGATAGCTTCAACCCCAGTAAACTGTTATGAGGTTGAGAAGATCTAATGTTTCAGGTGGGAGTTATATGAGGAAGAAGTAGCTTGCAGAGGCGCATTGCATAAAGAATAAATACATGCTTAAGCAAACAAATAAAGCTAACTTTAATGTTTATATAGAGCATCCACATAATAATGGAAACAAAATGGTATTTTTAAAGATTTGTGTTTGGCATTTTATTCACACAGCATAACAATTCCATATTATCAGCTCTTCATACCTATGAATAAGTCACTTTTACAGATAAAACACTTATGCGCCATTCACTGGGGAATCAGTCCTTTTTTACAAAAAAAGCTTTTTGTAAAACTACAAAAATGATCCATAGCATTTCTTTACGCTTCACTCTGATTTCAGCAAGGTCTATTGCTAATTTCTGGCATTTTAATCACATTAGAGTTCCCGGAGGAATCCTCAACTTATTTTTTTCAATGGCAAACGGTGCCCATGACTAGAAAAATAGCTTTGTTAATCTGTCTCTATTACGGTACCCTAATTTTTGAAATTTTCTGCCAGACACATATTTCTCATTTAAGAAGAGATGGTGGAAAGATCACATTCTGCCATTATTTCCTTCATCCCATTTTGTGACTTTCCTTCGTTCCATTTTTTTTTTTTTTGTCTTAACCCATAGAGTATTTATTTACCTAGCTCTTATTCCTTTCCGGGTGCCCTACATGTCTCAAAATGTTTTGGAGGCCAGGCCCCCATTGCCTTCACGTTAGCACTACGACTTTTGACAGAGGTGCTATGGAGTCTCAGAGAAGATGACTTCAGTGAAGGGAAGCAGGTCCTTACATCACTGCAGCACAAATAATAATCATAGCTCAAAAAATAAAATTAGAATCTGTCTGAGACTGAAATTGAAGTTATGCCTCACTCTTATTTACAAGAAATACTTTCATTTCTTATACTTTATGAAATAAGATGTTAGTAATCCACATATTCTATATGGAACATGGCTATATAATGCACAGTTGCGACCAGCCCTATATTTTGTATGTCATAAACAGCTCTACTCCTTTCCTATAAATCAGGGAAACTACAAATAGGGTAAAAGATAAATGGCTGGCTTGTCTAATTACAGAACACTGGGAAGATCAGACTAAAGTAGCTCTTTAAATGGAAGAACATAACGTTTAAACTCTGTAACAAGGTAGCATAGCACACATTTACTTTTTCATCATGACAGTCATTGTAAGAAGGATAAAAAATTACAGAATCATTATCCATTTTCATTAAAATGTGCAAAATTCTGTATACTTTCTATGAGTGCAGTATTCGTATATGCTTACAAATCATTACATCAGCCATTTTACAGCATTTAATTGTGAAGTTAAGCAAAAAGTTAACTTATTTTAACATGACAGGAAGATGATCATTAAAGGACAACTTTAAGGACGAAACATTTTCTGATTTCTCCCATTTAAAAATCTGTTTTCCCCAAGAGCAATGTAAGAATGGTTTGTAGTATTACAGGAGATTTGCTGTTACAGAGCTGTATGGGGAGCCACAGCTCTGTACTATATAATGCTCAGGTTGTGAAAAAAAAAAAAAGAAAAGCAGTTTGAAATTGAACTATTACTCTGGATCAGATCTGATGCTCAGGAATTGCTTGTGGATAGAAATGGCAGCTGAAAATGTGAGACTGTTCTTGGCAAAACCTCCAGGGTAATTCCCAGGTTAGAGCTTCTCATGCTTCCTGGCGCAGTTCCTTCTGGTGCAGCAGAGTTTGTTTTTTCACAGCAGAAAATCAAGTGATCACTTGAATTCCACAGAGGCCTCACAAAGATTCTCTTTTTTTGTAGTGTCAGGATAGCACTGTCTTGGAGTGTTTTTTCTTCCAACCATAAACCTCTGGCTGATCTGTACTTGTAAAAAAAAGACAGGTTTGGCTGCTTCGTCCAGCTGGCAGCCCCTTCTTCTGTGTATGCAACTGTCTAAGAGCAAGGGCTCAGGTGTGAATGGTGCTGTTTAAGCGAGGGAGTGCTTAAGAGGGCCTACAATGTGCATTTAAAAAAATATTCCTGGGGGTCGACGGTCTAAACACATGACGAAGATGAATAAAAATTGGAGAAATAAACAGTGACAGAGGGAACAGGTAGAGAGTACCAAGCAAGACCAGAACCCTGGACTTCCGCAGGGCCAACTTTAGCCTCCTTAATCAATTGTTAAGGGAAGTCCCATGGGACAGGGTGCTAGATGGTAAAGGGGCTCAAGATAGTTGGTCAACATTCAAGGACCACTTCTTGCAAGCTCAGGATCAGAGCGTCCCAATGGGTATGAAATCAAGTAAGGGAGCTAGGAGACCAGCGTGGTTAAACAAGGAACTGCTGGGCAAACTTAGGTGGAAAAAAAGAATTTATGGATCATGGAAAGAGGGGCTAGTCACTTGGGAGGAATATAGGACAGTTGTCAGAGGATGTAGAAAGGCAATTAGGAAAGCTAAGGCCTCCTTAGAACTTAACCTTGCAAGCCAGGTCAAGGACAATAGAAAGGGCTTTTTCAAATACATAGCTAATAAAACAAACACTAGAGGCAATATAGGCCCACTGATGAATGAGGGGGGTGCCCTAGAGACAGAGGATATAAAGAAGGCAGAGGTGCTGAATGCCTTCTTTGCCTCTGTCTTTACTCCTGCAGGCTTTCCCCAGGAGCCCCTGATCCCTGTAGCCCCAGAAGAAGTCAGGATAAAGGAGGAGTTTGCCTTGGTAGATGAGGATTGGGTTAGGGATCAGTTGAGCAATCTGGATATCCATAAATCAATGGGACCAGATGGAATGCACCCAAGGGTGCTGAGGGAGCTGGCAGAGGTCATTGCTAGGCCACTCTCCATCATCTTTGGTAAGTCATGGAGAACAGGAGAGGTGCCTGAGGACTGGAGGATAGCAAATGTCACTCCAATCTATAAGAAGGGCAAGAAGGAGGACCCGGGTAACTATAGACCGGTCAGCCTCACCTCCATCCCTGGAAAGGTGATGGAACAGCTTGTTCTTGGCACGATCTCGAGGCACATCAAGGATGAGGGGGTCATTAAGAGCAGTCAACATGGTTTTACCAAGGGTAAGTCATGTTTGACCAACCTTATTGCCTTCTATGAGGAAATAACTAGGTGGATAGATGATGGTAGAGCGGTAGATGTGGTATATCTTGATTTCAGTAAAGCATTTGACACTGTCTCCCACAGCATCCTTGTAGATAAGCTGATAAAGTATGGGTTTAGTGATCAGGTAGTGAGGTGGATTATGAACTGGCTGAAGGGAAGAAGCCAGAGAGTTGTGGTTAATGGGACGGAGTCTAGTTGGAGGCCTGTGACTAGTGGAGTCCCTCAGGGGTCGGTACTGGGACCGGTGTTGTTTAATATCTTCATCAACGACTTGGATGAGGGTACAGAATGTATCCTCAGCAAGTTTGCTGATGACACCAAACTAGGAGGAATGGCTGACACACCAGAGGGTTGTGCTGCCATTCAACGAGACCTTGATAGGCTGGAGAGTTGGGCGGGGAGAAACTTAATGAATTTCAACAAGGGCAAGTGTAGAGTTTTGCATCTGGGGAAGAACAACCCCATGTACCAGTACAGGTTGGGAGCTGACCTGCTGGAGAGCAGTGTAGGGGAAAGGGACCTGGGGGTCCTGGTGGACAGCAGGATGACCATGAGCCAGCAATGTGCCCTTGTGGCCAAGAAGGCCAATGGCATCCTGGGGTGTATTAGAAAGGGAGTGGTTAGTAGGTCGAGAGAGGTTCTCCTTCCCCTCTATTCTGCCTTGGTGAGGCCACACCTGGAGTATTGTGTCCAGTTCTGGGCCCCCCAGTTCAAGAAGGACAGGGAACTGCTCGAGAGAGTCCAGCGTAGAGCCACAAAGATGATTAAGGGAGTGGAACATCTCCCTTATGAGGAAAGGCTGAGGGAGCTGGGTCTCTTTAGCTTGGAGAAGAGGAGACTGAGGGGGGACCTCATTAATGTTTATAAATATGTCAAGGGTGAGTGTCATGAGGATGGAGCCAGGCTCTTCTCAGTGACATCCAATGATAGGACAAGGGGCAATGGGTGTAAGCTGGAACATAGGAGGTTCCACATAAATGTGAGGAAGAATTTCTTCACAGTGAGGGTGACAGAACACTGGAACAGGCTGCCCAGGGAGGTTGTGGAGTCTCCTTCTCTGGAGACATTCAAAACCCGCCTGGACATGTCCCTGTGTGACCTGATCTAGGTATTCCTGCTCTGGCAGGGGGGTTGGACTAGATGATCTTTTAAGGTCCCTTCCAATCCCTAACATTCTGTGATTCTGTGATTCTGTGATAGAGTGAATCTGTAGTGCCGTTTTCCTATCTTAAAGGTTATCAGTAACCTAAGGATCTTATTTTTGTTAAAAATTTAGTTTATTAGCTCGTAACTGTAACAGAACAAACAGCTTAGACTCTCTCCCTTTGCGGTTACATTTCTTCTTCCCATCTGTTCAATTGGCTATTGCTTTTTCTATAATGGATCCTCTGCAGTATTATAGTTCATAGTTATGCAAAGCAAATGAAAGACATTATGAAAATGGTGAAGTGATGAACACCTCTTGACTAAAACAGAGTTTTAGCATTTCCTCCATGACATGAAGAAAGCTTACTTTATTTTTATCTTCTTTGATGCATTAAAATTATGGTACAGTAGTAGGAATTCAAATTTCTCCTCTTGCTTTTCAAGCACTTGAAAATAAAGAATAGAAAGATTTTTGGATCAGTGTAATATGTGCTATACCCTGAGTTGTGAATGCTTTGGATATGGCAAAAACTTTTAAAACTTACAAAATTGTTCTTATGACATTGTTTAGATATTTATTTGTGAAAGTACTGCCCACAAAGTACTCTCTTTGTATTATCAGACAATGTTAAAGTATTCAAGACTTTTAAATAATTCCACAGAAATAATATTTTTTCTGTGTGAAACAAAGTTTCATCATGGTACTTCTGTAATTTTTTAATTGTGTAAAAATTATATCTCATTAAGGTACAGTTTATTGAAGAGTAGAGAATCGTGTTTCTGTGTGCGATTTTTTTATTGTGGCACAATTTAGCTTATGGTTGTGACATTATGTGTGGGATTGTGGACAACAGGAAATATCTACTATTTGATCTGCACTACATAACCAGAGTTAATCTGTCACTAAAATATTTCCTTTTGTATAGGCTAAACAGAGTTGAATTATTTCATATTTGCCATGGACTGGAATGAGGCAGCTGAATTGTGAGAGTTTCTTCAGCTTGTTAGATTGTGTGAGACTTTGGGAGATCCTAATGTGGTCATCCAAGATGTACGGCAGTGATTTATTATGTCAGTCATGCCAGACCCTGTGTGAGTTCCCAGATCTCCAAGGCAAAAAGATGTAGAAGAAAGAGCAGAAAATGGTGCAAAGAAACTTTTTATGAGACAAAGAGGCAGAATAATACATCTTGAGATTTATAGCTGGGGCAATGTCACCTGCACAGAAGTACCTGACCATTCCATGCTGCTCCCTTCCTCTTTGTCTTCCTCTTTTAGAGTGTGTTCAGGGGATTCATTCAGTTAATGGTCATGCAAGCTCCTGCATGTCAGGTAAATTTTGCTGCAGCCTACAAAAAATATACCTGTTTGCATTTAATACCTTGCAATTTTCCAGCACAAATACTAAGCAGTAGTTGTGATGTATTGTAACTGCTAAGCAGTTTTTCACCATATGCTATAACTAGCTGTCCAGGCAAAGGTGAAAAATAAATATTTTAGACAAATATATTTTAATATTATAGGATGACATATTCATTAGAAACCTCTTTTTTTTTTTTTTTTTTTCTTTTTTCCCCTAGGAAGCTTATGTGGCAAAACAAATACATGTACTAACATCTATCTAATAACACTGTACACAGAGAAGTGAAGCAGAATGAGTATCAAGTTGTAATTTACTAGTATGTTGAAAACGTTAACTGAAATGGTGGAAATGGGTTGCCCAGGGAAGTTGTGGCTGCCCCCTCCCTGGAAGCGTTCAATGCCAGGTTGGATGGGGCTTTGAGCAACCTGGTCTAGTGGATTGGAACTAGTTGGTCTTTGAGGTCCGTTCCAACCCAAACCATTCTATGGTTCTATAAAATCAGCAGTCTGTTGAGGCACAGCAGTGTACTCTAGCTAATGAATTACACACTTTAATTTGCTGCATGGTAATATATTATTAAAGAGTAATTTATAATAAATGAATACTATTAAATTTATATCAGCTAGTCATATAAACGTAATTATGGTTTCAAGTATGCATTGTCATGTATTTAAGTTTTGTTGTCTCTGTGTATTTGTCTATATTGGATAGAGCCCTTTGATGTACAGTACCTGGTTTGAGTTCTACTCCCCTGATGGTAAATCACCTATTATTTATTTATGGTTTAATCATTAAGCATAGAGAATGTGCACTGGGTAAAAGTCTTCATACAGATTCAAATAAGAATCTATACAGTGGGTTCCCAGAAATTATGTTAACTGGGAACACTTTCTCTCTTGCTTCCAGTCCTATTGTAATGATTAAGGGTTTTCTTTATATCATTGAAGAAATATGTCTTAAGGAAAGAGCTGAATGGGGAAAAGGTTGAAAGATTGACCTACTGTGTCTTGCTCCACCACTTAGGTACTCCATGTTTAGCAGATAAGATGGGATTTTATTTATTTTTAAGATTTGGAAAGATGAAAGCTTTGCAGATTTTCTTGGGCATGATGGCAAAGCTAAGAAATTTAAAATTAACTTTAGAAGTTTAGATTTCACATGGTAGAAGACAGAAGGAATTAAAAACCAAATAAAAACCAAAGTGAAGTTGTCTGATTAAAAAGGAAGATAACCTTAGCAAGTTTGTTTTGAATTAATTGCAACAGAGCAATATTGACAAGCCTAACAATTCAAATACATACAGCACCTCTCCTGATGCCCACTGCAAGTTGTATGTTTAAAATAATAACAGGTTTCAGAGAATTATCATTTGCCTTCTGATATTTGGACAATCAGATTTCAAGCTTACAAACAAATTTTGTTTATTGGAGGTATTTCCCATATCTTTTTACTGAATAACTCCTAATCAGCTTCAAGTCCTCATATTTTCCCCATTTCGCTTCTGGGTACTCATATTTCTTGGCCTGCTCTTTACTTTAATCAGTAGCTCCTCAATGACCAAAAGTGCTTCCATTTCAAGAGAGGGTCATCCAGATTTACAGTCCCTTGCTGTTTAGCCCTGTTTCAACACTTGGAATTTCCAGCCAAGGTGGAACTAGAAAGGCAACAAGGAAGTTCAGCCAGCATGGAATTTGTAAGGTTTTAAGTAGAATAGCATAGAATAGCAGAGCATAGAATAATAGTTTCTGTTGGAAGGGATCTATAAGAATCATCTAGTCCAACTGACTGACCACTTCAGGGCTGACCAAAAGTTAAAGCTTATTATTAAGGGCATTGTTCAAATGCCTAATAAACACTGACAGGTAAGGGGTATTGACCACCTCTCTAGGAAGCCTCTTCCAGCAAATACATGCCACTGGTTCATGATATAAAGCCTAGTTCCAAAAGAGTATTTGGACAAATTTTGCGAATTATTCCACTTTCAAATTTGCTTCTGAAGGACAATAAGACAATAGCATTTATACTGCTTAATTCATGTCTCCTGGTTACAGAACTAGGAGACATACATACAGGGAATGCTTAGACAAGCAGAAGGTTTTCTATGAACTTTCTTTTCATAGTGGGTCATAAAGCCTGTTAACAAGAAAACTTGCAACATAGATGCAAGATACAAGGAAGCACATTCAACTACCATCTTTCATTAAGTCTGGAGAAGTAGAAAAGTATTGAAGAATCTTCACTTTCAGCTTTGCAGATGAAACTGAGGAAAACCGTAACATCAGGATTTTCTTCTGAAAACAAGTTCTGTCTTTGCTAGGAAGTCCCTTTATGTCTTTGTGTGTGTGCATGCATGCATTCACACAGACACTATTAGTCACCACTCTGTAGTTATGTTTACTGCAGATTATGCTTTCATCAGGCCTATAATTGTCTGTTTAAAGCAGATGTGTGTCTCAATTTGATATCACCATCTTTAAATGAAATTAATTTTGTGTGTATTCTTTTTATATAAAGAAAATGTACACAACTGTTGTCTTAATTTAATTCTCTCCCCTCTTCATTTCCTCAAACTTAAAAAAGAAACAAGAACAGTAAAGCCATTCTAACAAATTCCAGATTTAGTGTATATAGCCAAGGAGTGTCCCAGATAAAAAATATTTCTTAACTTCTAAAATTACACATTACAAGCATTGCTGCTTCTATTTAGATATACAGTTGTGAACACACTGATATGCCCTTGGCAGTGATAAGATCTATCTGACCTTTAAATTTTCAATGGAAAAATTAAATCAGGTTTTTGAAAATGGTTCCCAGTTATGTTCTTTTTCATTTTCTTGCCAGTTTTCTTGAATTTACCAGCTGTGCTTTTAACATATCTTTAAAGAATCGTGGAAAACAAGACAAGAGGAAGAAGGGTGGTCTTTAGGAGGCTGTAGACTAGCAGACAGATGGAGTATGATAACCTTGGGGGACATTACAGAGACTTTGCCAATCAAGAAGTTGGGCAGTTAGATCAAGGTCAAGGAGAGATGTGTAGCAGTGTCCCAAGCTAAGATAACACAGCAATTTTTTCCTGCTGCTGCCATTTTTGCATCTTTGTGTACTCAGACTGTGGTACCGTGGGAGTTTGTGATGCCTTTGGAGCACAAATATTTGACATTTCCAACCAAATCCCTGATACATAGCAAACTGACTTTCTCCTGACCATGCACTGCACAAACCAAAGTGATCAAGATATTTCAGAGGATTGATGCTTAAAAAAAGAAGAAAAAAAGGGAGAGGAAGTGTAAGACCATGAGAGAACCCCATACCTACCATCCAAATAAAGGAACCAAGAACATTAAAGGGGGAATAAACTTAAGAAAAGATTGTATAGGAATTAGAAATCATGTTTGCTCAGTGTGTAGCTGTCTAACATCCTTAATTTCTTCTTGTTGTTTTTGTGTTTTTTTTTAATTTTAGTTTTGCATATGGTATTTCCCATTTTTATGGAAATAATATCAGAAATACAAAAAAAAAAAGGTTTAGAGCAGTTGCTCACTGCCTTGTACAAAGACATGGAATTTACAAGAAAGCATACAGGATCAGATTTTTTTAAGGAGCTTATTGCTGATTGACAGGAGCATGTTACGATCATGCTGTATTTACTTCATGCTCATCCCCTGCACATGTACTGATGGCCATGGATAGAAGACTGGGTTGGATGAGGCATAGTGGCTCTTATGTTATTGAGAAATATATTCCCTACATTTTCACAAAACCTGGCTTCTTTTTTTTTTTTTTCCCCCAGAATCATAAACTGTGATTTTTAAAGATTGTAAATAGTTATTTGTAAAAGGAAGTACTACAAAAATACAAAGATACTGTCTGAAATTATATGATCCTTATTCAAGCACAGAATTTATCCTTTTGGTCTGTATAGAGGGGCATTAGTCTACTATGATGTACCCATCTATGGTAAAAAAAAAAAAAAGAAAAATTATTTGATAGAGATTTGACATGCCATAGTAGCAATGCCTCTTTTCATTGGGCTCAGTGAAGATTTTGTTGGGATCCACTGATGTGGTGAAGGGGAAAACAAAAGGATACAGCTCTGTCTGAAAACCATGGAACAGACTTCCATGAGCTATGGCAAAAAGCTGCATGTTTTCCACAGTTTCTGTGTTTGATAAGGATTTCTTTAAAGGGTGTTTTTAAAATTGGATGATCAGGGCTTAATTAGGCCTGGTATACAAAGTGTAAGACCAAAAATACTGCAAAACCACACATCTGCTGCACAGACTCAAGTCTCTAAAGATATCCAGGTCTATTTTTTGTAGTCCTTTGTCCATTGCAGAAGTGGGAGGACAACCTGTTGATGCGAAGTGAAAACTTCTTCCTGCTTTCTCAGTGGCAAAAGTGATATAAAATACTGTGACTCTGAGCTTTTAATCTGCCTTTGGTCAAGCAAAGTCTCACTGTTTCAGTTGTCTGTGAGTAAAGGCTAGATAGCGGGCCAAGTTGTCTTTGGTTATTATATAGCCTCATTCTCTCATTTAAAAACATGCAACTTTGAACCTGAAATGGGCATTCAGAATGAAGGACTCAACAGAATAAATTACAAGAGAAAAAGAGTGTGGCTGAAAAAAACCCTATGCCTTTCCCATTAAAAGGAGAGCCATGCTATCAGCATGCTCTTTATTAAGACTCATACGTTTTCTGCTGAGGGAAGATAAGATGTGGGGGAAGAGAGAATAGAAGTTTAAATGAGAATTGATATCAGATGCAACGATTAAGTATTGACAATTTTTCAGGCTCTGGAATGGTTCCCATTTGCTGCTGCAAGGCACTACAGCAGCTTCAGTATTTACGAGCACTTGGTGAGTTCTCTGACAGGTTTATTATTTGTTGGCTTTCTCCAGCATTGCACAGTAAAAATTGTTTTCAAAGAGTATTCAGAAGTGTAGCTGGCTGCCACTGTATCAAACCCAATCAATCCACCAATGTGTTTTGTGTTCTTGATTGATAACTGGCTCAGTGGTTTGGCATTTCAGGGAAGGAATGGAAGGGGAGCAAGTCTCAATGGTCATTAATCCCTTTTCCCTGAGCCTCCCTCTGGCGACTGCCTGTGCCATTATCCACATTTCTTACTGCTGATTTCCACAATCCCATGGCTTCTCAAACCACCACAAATTCACCACTGTCCCTTTCACTTACCACAGACCTTTCATCACACTGGCTGCAGCAGCCGTCCTGTTCTGATAGTGGTCAGGGAAACATCTTTTTTTATTTTTTTCTTTTTTTTTAAAGTTGGGCCATTAGTTTGGTTCCCTTAAAATTCATGTTGTTCCTTACTTAACAGGAACATGAGGTTATGAATGTACTTCCTTTAAAATCTGTTTGTATGAGTTGGGTTGAGAGATGTCTTATGGTAAATAAGATAGAGATTCTGTCTGCCTGCTCTTCCACTGCTGATTGAACTGATTATTCATGATGTTTCTCCCATTGTGATCTCTGTTACCCTGAAGCTGAATAAACTTTGTTAGCTGCTGGGGAGATAGGCTATTTATTTACTTATTTATTTGTTCATATATTTATTTAAATGCTGCCAAATTGTGCGTAAGCTCACAGTGTGCTGTCTGAAATGTCAGAAGTAATTAAGCCAAACTATTTTCAATGGAAAAAGAAAAAAAGTTGTCTGTTATTATGAGGAACAGATATCTATAATTAATTGGGAGCTGGAACTTTTAGGGAGAAAAAGAGAGAGAGAGAGAGAAAAGACACATTTTTCACATCTTTCCTGTGTTGGTTTCATTGCACCAAGGGTACTGAACTCCAGATGGGTTTAAAAAATACAGATTTGAGCTCCCCACTGAGGATCCAGGATAAAGTCTATCTGTCATTTGCCAGCAATCTGGTATTACATGTAGCTGTGCTGCTGGGAACACTGCCTTGTGTGTATTTACTATTATATTAAAGCACAAATGTCTCCACCTGTCCTCTAAAGAGTAATGTATCCTGGACAAATCTGTTCTGTATAATCTTTATTTAACTACCCTTAGCTTTGGAGGCAGAATCCATGTCAGGAAGGAGTGAAATATCCAAATGAAGGGAATTAATTGTGTGAGGAAAGGGAATTCAAGCAATCAAGGCAGTGTAAACAATTTAAAGAAAAGGAAATGGAGAAAAAGAGACAAAGAACCTCACTGGGACATTATGAAAGAGAGTAAAATATTATGAAAGTTGAGCACGCATAGGAATCCTCCAGTGTCTCTATAAATTGCTAATCAAAACCTGCTCCTGAAAGCCTGCCCCCTGAAAGCCTTTACCTATGTCAAAGGCTCCACTGAGCCCACTAGAATGACTGTCCCTTAATCAAATCTGTGTTAACAGTTTGCAGTCTGGGGCCAAGTACCTCAGGAGATCATTATTTCAGCTGACAAAAATATTGTGTTTTATGAGGAAAAATTAATAAAGAGCAAATAGATGTATAGTTAATGCATATGGACAAGAAAAAGTTTCAGGTGGAGGCTGGGAGCTGCATCAGCTTGGGCAAGAAATTAAAAGAAGATGATCAGCATTATATGGGAGTATTGCTCTTGGTGAAATAACCTTGATTCTGTGGTAAGAGAGCTTGATTCCCATGTTAGCAAAACCCAAGACTACATGCGAAAAAGGGCAGGATGTACATAAACTTACTCTGGAGCTGGAATGCTGTCCCAAAAATAGTTTTGTGTTGAGACAGCACTGCTGCAGAAATCTGGGAGAGTTTGAAAGGAGCATGGTGAGTTTAGCAATTTGAAAAAAAACCCAATTACTCTGTAACAGTAGAAAGTCTGAAGCTTGGCTTCCTGTGGGTTTACATCCCAAGGTGGGTTTGTTATGTGTATCATTTTATATCTAAAAGGGATGAATTAATTTTGTAGCCTGTTTGCCAGTAGAGGCACCTGAGTTTTTCTTCTATGCTATTGCATTTTACCAAATTTACAGGGATTTGAATGTATTTGAGATGCATGTCTCCATTTGAAGTGGTGAAAGTGTACTGGAATTGTTGGGGAAAAAAGAGTGAGGAAGCTAAAACAACTGGACTAAATTAATGTGTAAATAATAATATGCAAACAGGATCTTCTAGGGAAGATTTCTATCTTATTGGCAGATTTCCCTCTGGTCCCTCTGTTTCCCTCTGGTATCTCCATGAGCCAGTAGAGCAGGATGAGATCTTATTTCTTTTTTCCCCCTTAGGAAAATGTGACACAGAAAAGGAACTTCATTTTTCATATCACCCCACTGAACAGCCTTTCAGAATTCTGGCCAAGCTATTTTAATACTCAGATTCCCTTGCTAGAGATCCCTCATCCTTCAGAATATCCCTCCTATCTGAATTCTGGCTTGCTATTAAACAGGCCATGGGGGGATGATACTGATGCCCTTGGCTGTTGCCTGGACTGCTTTAGGAAAAAAAAACCCAAACCAGTGCACCATAACACTTTGAATACATTGCATGATTCTAAAAAAGCTGGATTCAAATTAATGTGTCCTGCAATAATGAGTTAAGTGAAAATAGTCTTCTCAACACATGTACGCATTATTTTCCAATCTCATAGTTTAAGAATTGAGCTATTGCTTGGGCTGCACAGTACCAAAGATAATGAGAGAATTAAACATTTGCCTTTGCTGGGAGTACCAGTGGAATGTCCCATAGTCGCTGTGCATTTAAAGATTGAGCCTTTAGCAGCATGTTCTGAGTATCAGGACATGACAGAATATTCACAGTTTATAAGTGCTAGGAATAATGACAGGTTCATCAAACTCATCTTCTTAAAGCTAGGACAATTTATTACAACTTTTTACCCAAAGGAGTTTATATAATTGATATTGAAAACAACCTTGACAGAATTGGTGTTCACTGCTGCAGATGAAGTTGATAGAGCTGAAGTGCCATTCACCTGGGGCTTCAACAAAACTGATAGCTCTAGGTTCTATATGACCAATTTAAATTGTTTGACTAAAATTACATTTTCTGTCTTAAGTATAGGAAATGCTGATTAGCTTTGAGGGAGAGGGGGTGGAGAATGTATAACTTAAAACCTCCTAAACCACCAGAGACTCTTCCCTTAGTTTCCCCGCCCCCCCCCCGCTTTTTTTTTTTTTTTTTAATGTTAAGTGATGGTGTTTTTAACACACGAGTAGGAAGATCAGAAACCAAACTCAGAGCTTCCACAGTAGAGAGCTGTTTATTCTCCATGATGACTGGAGTCTATGCTGTCATGCATTTGTGTGAGCTTTTAAGACAGCTGTGTTTTAAAATAAAGCCTGTAAATTATTGTGCATATGCAGCAGTTTTTATTTTAGGTGCAAATAATGCTATCCAGAGGACATCTGGGAAACGGAGAGACTGAGTGAGTTGACTAAGCTCACACAGTAAGTCATTGGCAAAGCTGTGGCTAGACTGTTAACTGCTGGGTCTCTGGCATATGAAGTTGGTGCTGTTTACTAAACCCATTTCCCTCTTTGCAAGTCTAAATGGTTCTTCAGTCCTGACTATGCCTTATTACACTTGGTTATGTGGTAGAAACGAAATCCAGGGAGAAAATAAAGTAGAAAAATGGAAATTTGAAAGCAAAATACAAGATCATGGAAAGATAAATTAGTCTTTTCTGTTTTACTGTTTGAATAAATAAATTATGGTGATGTTCCTGGTGTAAAAGCTCATTTCAGAACAATATTAGAGGGTTTTTTTTGGATTATTTTAAACAAAGAAATCATTATAAGTTGAGTAAGGGAATGAAGATGGAGAGTGGGACAAGAGTGAGATTCAGGAGCTACTGAGGAGGTGGGAAGGTGATTTTGAGTGTCCTCTGGTTCTGAGGGCAAGTTAAAGCAGTTGAAGGATTCCAGCAGAAAAGCGATTGCAAAGTAAATGAAAACTGAGGCAGGCATAATCCTGTATGGAAGGGAGTTCCCTGCTCAGCAATGTTAAATTGCTGGAGGAAGATGCTGTTAAATGACTCTTTGTTTTACTAAATCATCCTTAAGCAAGCTGCTTGTTGCTACTCTCCACTCAGAAAAAAACAGAAATAGGACTCATAGACCACAGTACAGAACCTATGCAGACGGAGTAGTATTTTCCTTAGCTGGGAACTCAGGTTCTAGATATCTAGGAGCCTTTTCTTGAGGCGTTTAATGCTTTTTCTCAACCTTATAATTGAAGATATATTGAACACATTTTGGAAATGGCTTGAAAAATAAGTGATGCACTGAATGTTCTGAGTTCCTCTAACCAATTCATAAAATACAGACAAAACTGTGAGAAGCATAGCCCTTCATAACACTGTAAAAGAGGTCCAGATGGCCAGTGCAGCACTCTGAAAAAGTGTATCTTGCTCCATTGTAGGCAATATATGAAGAATTCTCAGCCATCCTTATTTTATTTTTTGGATGTTATTTCCCAATCATTTTTGTAGGTGACTTTGTTATGTTGAGAGTTGTAAAATGGTAATGATAGTAATAATATCCTTTCCACTGTGACATTAGCTCAAACTTATCTACACAAACATTGGCAGATGCTACAGGAAAAATCCCAACATCACCTTTGAGATGGACTTGAGTGTGTTTTTTGGTGATAGCATTAACTTTTATTGACAATAATTACAGTAGCTAAAGAATAGCTAGCAGGAGAAGCAGCTAATGTAAATCATAAATGTCGTCTTACATGTCTCACTGGATTAAAGTGATGTTTCCCTGTTCAGGAAGCTGCATACACAGTGATGAAACAGATTTTTTGAATCAAGGAGTTGCTGTTCTTTTCATATACGCTACAGCCCTTATTTCAAAATAAGGAAACACATTTGCAGGTTAGTAAAATTAAAAAGTACAGCTGCTCTTTGTGTATGCTCCCCACTTTAAAGGAAACTTAAGGAGATGGTAGTCTTGAAATCTTCACTTTTTCAGGACTTTGTGAACATAACTAGAAAGGCAGTTCGGGGAGTTCATCAGGAAAAGGAGTTCATTGGGAAATTTTGTCTCAAATGCAATTATTTCCAAAACTCTCAGATGAGGGGGGGAAGAGGTTTCAAGGGATCACAGCAAACAGAATCTGAGCATGCCCTGAGCTGGGTGGCAGAATGGGCTCCTCCTCTGAAACATAACCCATCCTCTCTTTGATGGAAGCAGTGCGAATGTGAGACTGAGGGTAAGAGAGATGATCAGTTCTGTGGATGTTATCTGTTGGGACATACTCTGTACATGTCTGAAATGGTGAGGTAACAAGTGTCATCAACTGTTTATTTTATGAATTCCATATTCATGTCACCCTGCTGGTATGTGCATATGCCAACATTTTTATTTTGAAATGTGTACAGTTTGGTGTTCTCTTTTATGTAATTTTGCGTAGAATAATTGCCAGGTGAAAGCCTTATATTCAAATAAATCATGTGTCTTCTTGCTCTGATCCTTGTTAATGTTATTGCAGCTTTTTCCCAAGACTGGAAACAGATAAATATCTGGTGATATTCATAGTCTATGTACAGGTCTATTAAACATAAGACGTGTTATCATAAAGCTATGCTTTGTGATGGAGTATAGCACTTATCAACATGAGTGTAGCTGTACATATATGTATATTTATATATATGTATGTTAATATTCAAGTTAAATGATCATTTGTTTTCAAAATTCCCTGATTTACTGTAATAATTGTATTATTCTGGTTTTGAGGATTGTGCTTCTAGTATCTAGTCATCTCCTACACTCCTCATGTCTGTCATATTTCTTGCTCTGTTGACTCTTCTCTATCTTATTTGTAAAGTAAATCCTTCACATCTCAGGCAGTTGTGACTATTATGAGCAGTCTGCTGCTTTGGGTGGCTGGAAACAACAGAGGAGGGTGTTTTTCTAGCATTTTCTCTTCCAGCTAGAAGCAGGCCGTAAGGGTGCTTTGTGTCCTGCATTGCTACCCTGGAACAGTCACCTGCACAGCTGCTTCTACCACTTTTTGCTGTGCTCAGTGAAAATTTGTGTGGCTAACCAGGCAAGGGTCTGCTGCTTACACATCCTTGCTTGGATATAGTTACAAAGCATTTTCCATCATCCATGTTCTTTACTCCCCGGAAGGCAATCTGCTCTACTGTGTGACTTCCCTTCCAAAAGTCACACAGGTAATGTAAAGAGAAACATTTTTCATTCATAACAGAATTCTGTGAAACTGTGATTCAGTCCAGATTGTGTGAAATGCAGGCTGTCTGTTTGATATACAAATTGGAAAAGTGGTGGATTTTGTTTCTGTTTTAACACCTTTTTCTCACTGTTACCTTTTACAGCTGTGGTAGGTTTGTACTGGTTTGTTTAGGGAATGTGCTAATTATGTCATGGGAAATAACCTTCAGATTTTTATGGATAAACCTAGGTTTGAATTTAAGCTCATTGAAATTGCCATAGTGTGCGGTGTTATATTCTGTTACCATTATCTTCCTTTGTTTAGAAAAAATCTAGGAATTTTCAGAAGTGAAAGGATACTGTTTCTGGTGAGGCTGTAATTCCCTAACAAATAAACGACAAAGTGCAGCATACTTTTAGCTTTTAACTGTGCCAGACCAGTTTTTTAAGTGATGGAATAATAATCTTGATGTCCTGGGCAAATTAAATCTGAGGGAGCTAAATTTTTCCTGTCAGTGCTCTCCTGTGGCTTCAATTCAATATGCTATTTTTTGACAGTTCAGAGCAAGTCCAATGGCTTTTGACCTTTTCATGTCAATTGGATTTTTTTGTATTGGCTTATACGGTTCTTGAATCATGCTGCTTTTAAGAGTATTGTTGCCCAATATTCTTAAGTGATTCTGCTGTGAAATAGTAATTATTTCTTGTTTAGCTCCCTCTCATTTCTATATGTAGGTGTACAAATATACAGAGGAGGGACAGTATGATTTCAGTCTACTTTATGGCAAGGTAATATGTTTACTAAAGAGAAAGTGTTCCATACCGATGAGATGAACCACAATATAGATTGTCAGATTTTATTTGCATTTGTCAACAGTACCTGGTATATAAAGATCCTGTGCTGCTTCATGGCTCGCAGAGTAGGGAGAATTCCACCTCATCTTGTATAACACACAAATACATGCACTTTCACACTTTCTGCACAGTAATAAGTCTTTATCATGTCTTGCTGTTGTAGAAGGTATTTAGCTATCCAGAACATACCTTCCTTAACCTAGGGCAGAACCCTTAGAGTACTATAACTGAAGGAAAAATTCTTATGGACTTAAGTGAGCCTTGTATTGAGCCTATAAATGTAAATCTTAATCATACTTCTAAATGCTAGGAATATGCTACAAATGGATGCTGTATCCAGAGCTACAGGAAAAGCACTGAAGTCCTCTCTCATATATTGTGAAGGTTGTTTTATTGATATTTCTTTTTTCTCTGCTGTTTGTAAATTATTTGTTTATCATCTTGTGACTTACCATCCATTTTGTGGGTAGCATTTTTATTTCCTGGCCTCAAAATGCAATTATTTCTGGTTCCATCTATTACAACTATAGCCATGTGATCCTAGGAGAGGTCAAACCCACATTTCGGCATTTTTCCTCCTTCAGCTCTTTTATTCAAGTTTATGGTACTGATATGTTCATTGTTTCCAGATAATGTACAGTCCTGTCAACAGAACAATGCACAGTGAATATGTTGTCTAATGTATCATTGAGCTTTTAGTTCTTGGGCTACAGAATTAAATGCTAGGCTTTTTAAAAGTAACGTATATTCCAAAGTTGGTATTTTAGTGAAAACTTTAGGTAGTTACTAGTGCTGTGAAAAACTGAGTGTTATACGACAGAGGAACTTTGTTTAGCCATTGGAAAGATAACAATACCACCCTGATAACTTGTGGGATACTACTGCTTGTTACCAAGCCCATACAGCTGAGTGCAGAATTTGACAAAATGTGTTGACTTTTCTGGTTATATGCTTCTGTGACTTTAGTAAGAATTTTGGCAAGTAAGGAACAAGTACACCATTTGCATTATTTATGCATATAAGGTTAAAATTGCTATTGTGACATGCAGCATGTGACGTTGCAGATACTATAACAGTTATGATATGACCATATAAGCAAAGACAGTGAACAAAGTAGAATCTAAGCTACTGAAGTATTAATGTTTAGACATGTATAATATAATCAATGCTGTATCCTGGTTTGATTAGTGAAAAAGTCTGTGATACCAAGTTTCCAGGTGGTCTTTGCATTGCAGCTATACTTCTTGCGGGCCACTTTGAGTTGGAACTGGACTAACAATTTCTTCCTGTCTTTTCTGAATCCTTCTCTGTTTCCTAATGGATTCCTAACATTGAAGTAATTTCTGGTCATTCTGAAGATTTTGAAGGTCAACAAAGAAACAGTTTTTGCCAGTGTTAGAAAGTTATTTCTAGTCTCTTTAAAGATACTGCATATTTTCTTTGCAACTCACCAGTATGTATCTATAGTGAAAAGCTGCATTGTGGTCTATGGTATGACTTTAATTTTTATATACACATTGTGTTTTTATGCTAGCTGTATATTTGTCTCTCAGTTCCCTCTCCTTCCTAAACAATGTGAGAAATCTTTAACTGGTATCAGGAGATACCAGAATATAGTGAAAAGGAGGACATAAAACCTGTTGGTCATGTTACACTCAGATAGGTACCTTTTCTATATGTTTTGCAGTTGTCCCAGTTCATCCATAGTATACATTGTGAAGAATGACTTAAACAGTTTGTGCTGACTTCTAGTTTGAGAAAGCCAATTACTGAATAGACTTGAAAAGGAACAAAAGAAATTCAGGTAACACTAATATGTGCAAAAACATTTTAGCATGTTTTAAGCATTGGAGAAAGAGTAGTCTAAAAAATAATGCTCCATTGTGAATCTCAACATGTCTGCTAAGCTGTCTGGAGAAAACAGACTGAGCAAGGAATGTGCTGTTGGGTGCTGGATGAAGATATATCTGTGCAGAAGAGATAAAGCCAGTATAACAATTATCTCTCTAAACAACTAATTTACTGTAGAACCTATCTTTTCCTGAGTTACCGGTAGACACCATTGCTGCACAGTGTGCTTCAGCTGGTGTACTTTAAATCTAATAACGCCCCCTTACATTTTGAGAGAGAATTTGAGTAATGAGCAGTAAATGAGAGTTGACCTCTGGTGACTTAATGCAGAGAGACGTGAAAAAGATAATCTATACTGACTCTACAGAATGAGGAGGAACATTCAGCAGCTTTTGAGAGACGCATCCACAGAAGCAGCTGTGAAGTCAGGAGTGCAGGCAGCCTTGGTGTTTTTACAGAGCAGCTTGCTGCTGTTTTCTCTGCTAATGAACTTGGTAGTGTGTCTCTGGGGTGATATTGAAGAGTTCAGCCTGACAGCTAGAGAAGTGCAGTAGAAAATAATACACAAGCCCGAGTCGCATATAAAAAAATGCAAGACATTTAAGGCATTGATCTCCAATTATTGCAGTTCATAACAATGAATCTCTGCGACTAACATACTACAGATAACTTCATACTTTGCTCTTCCCATCAGCCTCATTTTTAACATTTAAATTCACATTGCAGTGTTAATTGATAAGCTGCAGACTATGTGTTATTCCTGAGCTATGAAGTGGGGTTCACTGGGTTAGGACAATTTAAAGGAAGGATGGGAGAGGGTACAGGTAGACTCCAGGTAGTGGTTTTAGATGAACAGAGGTGGTAGGGCAGCCAAGAAAACTGGGATGGATCTTGATCAGTCCCTGAAAATGGTTATGGTCAGAATGTTAATGCTCTTTAATATGGAAAGAATATTTTAGATTCTGTTTTCTAGTCTTATTAATTGAACTGGATATTTGTGTTTGACAACAGAGGTGATTGACATGTATATGAATAAGTCCTCATCTGAGGACATGAATACATCCTCACATAATGTGATTACAAGTAGTCATACTGCTCAACAAAAGGAAATTAACCTGTAATGACAAAGAGCTTTAGGTTATTCCACATTTGTTTCTAGTGTGGTAACAGGTATATGGACTACAGCTATTAGTTTAGGATGAACAAGGTTGGAGACCCAGTAAAAAGCTGAAAGAAAGGAAGTTCTGAGGATATATGAGAATCTGTTCAAGGGGCCAGTTTTCTGATTTGTTAAAGGGAAGACAGAACTGATCATTTGCAGTATGTGGATTCTAATGGTTTTCTCAGAATGATATTCCTAAAATAATACTGTAATGGTCATAAGAAATGCAAATGTCTGCTTTTGGATGCATTTCAGGTTCCTGTCTAGTGTTGACCTAAAGGCAAAACTATCACTTGCATGATCTTTTATGAATATTTATAAAACCTTGGTCTTGCTAGCACTAGTTCCCCCTCTGGGTTAACACAAGCCAGTCATTCAGAAGAGTGGCAGGATGGGATTGAGCATAAACTGGCATGACTCCCATACTTGGACTTTCAGAAAGTGTTTTTAGTTGATTCTGTGGTGGATTCATTAGCAGTGTCCTATTTGCAGAAAAGAAAGCAGTTTCAAAAGGAAAAAAAAAAAAAGCCATGCATTAAGATGCATTTATATTCATACTGTAAGCATATGCAGAAACTTTCAATAGTACAATGTGCTTTATGAGTGGTGTCTAAGTGTCTGAAGGAGTAATGAAATGATCTGTTATTCTAGTTTTAAAAAGACTAAAGTTCTGTTCGTGCGCCTGACATAGTGTAGGCGTAAATAAAGTAGGTTTTCAGCATTGTTCTCTCAAATTAAGGAGGTGGCATAGATACATTAATCTCTGTGCTCTGTCAGGAAGCTCATGCTTCGTCTTTCATGCCTGCTGTGTTTGAAGACTGTGACACAGGCTGACAAAGGCCTACGTCTTTGCAAGTATAAAAATGGTATCATTTGACTCTTTCCTAGGAGAAAGTAGAGAAAATACCTTACAGAATTAAGCAGTCAGACTAACCACTTTAAAAGTGCACGTAGTTCAAGTTTTGGGTCTCATATATGCCAATCATTCTACTGAGAGTCAGGTGGGACTTCCACTGGCTGGCTGCAGTTCTGCACCAATATGAATCAAATGGGAAGCCAAGCCATAATATCAGAACATGCAGCAAACAACAAATCATGTCAGTTTTAGGCCAGCATTGTAACTGAGGCTATTCTGGCTCACGATTTACATGTGCTCCCCGGAGCACCCGCTGCTCATTTGTCTGGACTAAGACATTTACAGGCAAGAACGGGACCTCTTCTGCTTCTATGCATGGGGAGCGGGAATGTGGTTGTGCTCTCAGGGAGCAATTATGGATGTCCGATTATTGCAGTAAGTGGAGGTTGGGGATTGCAGCACAGTGAGGAAGAGAAGTCTATTTTATGTGGTGGACCAATGCAGACTTTTGAATGGGCTATCCCAATAGACACTTTACAGAGCAGTGGCAAAAGTAATGGCTTTGACATCTCTATGGAAACTGTAAGATCAATAAACAGAACATTGTAAATGTAGGACGCTATAGGCCACTTTATATAGCCGAGATTGACAGGTATTAGCAAAACAGAGAACAAGAAAGTAAGTTAGTAGAGCAAAATAGTGTTTGTGCAATATCTTTGATTTGGAAGGGTAGGACTCCAGGGGTGGATTGAATACGTGTCAATAGCTTAAAAAGTCTTGTTAGAGAATTTCAAACACGAGATATGAACAAGCCTCCGTATGCTGACAAGGCCAATAAAAACCTAGTCAACAAATGGGTAATTATTGCAGTTCTTGAGATGAACTGATGCAAACATTTGGCTCATAAAATGGTGGATGAATTATTCATCATCGATTGGGAAAGCATTAGAGGGAAATTCACAGCACCGACTGTATCTTCTTAAATTTTCTTTCACTGCACACTGCAATGGTGCTCAAATCTTGTCAGATGATGCCTAACAAAATGTAAGTCTAACTGGTTAAGATTTCCAAATGCTAGTATAGAAATATACTTAGCTTCTGTATGGAGATACTCTGTAGGAAATAAAGTGAAAGAAATATTTTGTCCTGGTAATGAAGACTGAATTTTAAGTAGTTTATCAAAGATGTGTCGGACAAGCCTAGCTGCCCTTTTCACTTTTAGGCAGTTTCTCTTATAGATGAAAAAATGCTCACATCTTAGGTGTGATATTCTTTGTTAACTGTCCTACAATGCTAGTCAATAATAATATTTATGTTAGCGCTCAATTTTCTATAAATTTAATAGTAACTGTTGCAATTATACTTCTGTATGGAAAAAATGCAGAGGTATTTTCCAGCAATTTGTGAGTCAGAATGTAGTTTAGGATGTTTGGGATCTTCCTGGTTGAATTTAATATACACATTGAATAGCTACAAAAATCAATTAACGATAAGTTACCACGTAACATAAACCTGCTCGTGCTGCTGGCGTGCATCTCTGTGTGCATGATCTATCAGCAGCTTTGAATCCTTACAAGTTATCCTTGAAAACATAGCTGGTCTAGTGGAGAATGAAAAATTATGATATCTAGACTGCAACTTCTGTAAGGTACAGAATCAGTCCAGGTGAAGACTGTGCCAGTGATTTTATAGAGCAAAAGAAAATTTTTAATGAATTCCTCTTATGAGGAACAAACAAATATTGGATTTGGGTTTGCTTAATAATTTATGTGAAAGATGAAAAATAGGAACATAGATCTCTCACAAGGGAAACCTTCAAGGAGCTCTAGCTGTGTGTTACTAAAAATGAGCTTCTCTGTGAAGCTGCAGAGACTTACAGTGCTATTTAGTTAAAAAGGGCCAAGAATCTTTTCTGATTCTTAGGTAACTGATGTCAACAGCATGAAAAAGAGAATTAATTACAACAAATAGTGTTAATTGTATTTTGTTAAAACAACAGGTGAATTTGATTAATGTACAGTTTTTAATAACAAAGGTTATGAAGGTGCTATATACAGACCAACTTGTTCTTTCTGCTGTATTGCCAGACTTGTAAACAATGTTTTCTATTATTAATAATATAATTTGTACACTACAGAACAGTAAATTAATACATACTAAAGTACTAAGAGTTAAAAGGATCATGCCAGACACCTCTTTGTGCTCAAGATTCTGAGGTGAGATTGACACAGGTATTAGATAAATACTGGAAACTTGAAATCTTTAATGATATTTTGCTTCTAATATCTTAAATGTTTTGAGATTTTCCAGTGTAACGCTTACCAATTTCACAGCAAATCAGCCTTTTTTGGTGCAATGGATCAGAGTGCCTGTCAGCAGCTTGAATTCCTGTTATGAATCCTCTAACCTTTCCTGTCTCTGTTTTTCTACTCATCTCCATTGCTGCCTTTATGCTGTCCCTTGTCCTTGAAAGAATTTCCCATGTGCCTTTTTTCAGTTCTTTTATTCCATTCTTTAAAAGTCTGCTTGTCCATATTCTGTCATTTATATGAGATCAGTCACAACAAATGATTGACACCACAGCCAACTTTGGCACAGACAGAGATTTTTAAGATAGCATCATGCCTCTCAGCTGCAATGCTGTTTAAAATAAATTTGGTAACAGACAGCAGACGGGTTTGCTGTCAGGGAGCTAGATCTAGCTGATAGTGTTTTTGAGGGTTTTTTGTACAGCAAGTTCACTGGAGGACATAATAGTTTTTTAAAGCATGCTTGTAACTTCAGTTTCTGTGGAGCTACAGGGGTAAATATACATTAGGCTTGATGAAGTACTGGGGAGGGGTATAAGAAAGTGACAACATTTGAATACCAGGGGAAGTTGCCATTGATGCTGCTCAGGATTAATTCATTATTTCCAGGATGTGCAACAGACTTCAGCATTTGAGTCACAGAAAAAACAGTGCTGTAGCCATCTTGCTGCAGCTCTGAAGAGAAATTTTTTAAGCATTTGTATGCACTTGTAGGATGGTTTCCCTAGATGATTTCATTAGGCCAATGTTCTTCATAGCTTTCAGGCTCGGGGCTAACTACACTCAGCCAGCAGTGAATAGTAGGCACCACCATACTCTGTGCTCAAACAATCTGATAGTGTAACCAGTCTTACCAACTTGTGGAAGTGAACACTATCACAGGATCATGTACTTGATTGAATCCAGGCCAGACAAGGCTTCTAACAAAAAACTGTCCAGGTCAAATTTAAATACTTGTATGGTAGATACTGTCATTTGTTTTAAGCAAACCATCTGCGCAATTTGGCTTCAAACTGGTCAGACATTTCTTTGGCCACAGGACACATCCTAGGAGCAACTTTGAGGCTCTTTGGGCTATTTAACATTTGAGCTTTTTTCTAAATTCATTGAGCAAAGATGCTCACCTGTATTATTGCTATAAGTCAGCCTTTTAAAGAATGTTAAATAGAAAGCTTCTAGCAGTGTTTCCTGCCTTCTAATTTTCACCTTTGCACTTTTTGTGTTATGAGACAGATCCTGTTCTTGTCATGAGGCTTTTTATTGGGTATCACCAGGATGCTGCAAGTGCTACTGCCTCCCTGGGGGCCAGGGCCTGTCTCACTGCCCCAGTGCAGGAGCGGGGCAGCTGGGGAGCGGAGGGGAACACCCAGGGCAGCCTCAGCCACCATGACAAGACAAGGCCATGGTGAAGGGTCCAGGCACAAGCCTGGCTGTGACACAGCAGGGGCTTGAAGTGGAAAAATATCCATTGCTTGATTTGTATATAGACGTTCAGAGGTATATTTTGTATTTTCTGGTTTGCATATAGCATAATCCTGAGTTTTAAATCATATGATACAGATTTTTTTTTTATTTGGGGATTGTTTTTACATGCCATATTATTTAATTGCATTTTCATATTGGTTATGTAGATTATAAACTGTTGCCAATGGAAGAAATTTTGTATTTCTGTATATATTTCCACTTTTTAATTTTAACTTTTTTTTTTTTTTTTTTTAAATAGAGAATAAATATTTTCACAAAACTTGAGTAAGAAGAGAATATTTTTAACACTTAAAAAAATAGAACTTTGTGGATCTTTGCCTGGCATGATGCATAGCCACAGTGTCTCTTAGGAGGTACTCAGTTCACCCCCTGCAGCAGATCCATAGCGTCGCCTTGCTGGAATTGTATCTGTCTGGCCTCATTTCATTTGTTTCATCATTTAGAGCTACCAGGATGTTGCTTAGACATAGGAAGGTCTGTGCATCATGGGAAAGTGAATTTAAGAGTTAAATCCAAGTGAGAGTTGGGGAAAAATCACAGGGAGACACTGTTTCCTGGACTATATTCCAATGTCATTTAAAATATCAATGCCACCCTAGTTTTTATTGAAAAATGTTTGCTTTTATCTTTTTAACTAGTCCTAACAAAATGAATGCTTTCTTTTAAATAGCTGAATTTTGCTCATACTAATATGACTATAAGAAATGGTAATTTCAGAAAAGAATACTAAATATTGTGAATAAAAACACTGTGAAAAAGCAGAAATACTGCAAAACTAATAACCCTGACATAGGGGCTATTTCCAGGGCTATTTTCACAAAAATCTGTAAGTGTGGAAACCTTTGCACTTATCTGGAGAGCAACAGTGCACATCAGTAAGGATTCAGAGTCATAGGTGTTTCTGAAGAAAGAGATCCAGTGTCGGCAAAAGCAAACACACCTCCCTCTCAAGAAGTATGATGCGATAGCCTGCAGGAGTTTCTTAGTTTAACATTTAAGTGAGATACCACTGCAGTGGAACAGATACCATGTACATGGAGATCAAAATGAAAACAGTCTCTACTTGCAGTAGCTATATGGAGGCATAGTCTAGATGGAGTTCTTCACCTCATTATTTTCTGTAAAAGAAGTCTTATCTGCATTACATACTGGAAGAATACTGTAAAACAGTATTAATCCTGCCCTTTAATGTTGGCAAGGCTTATGGTTTTTAGGCTCTGATTTGTTTTCTCACTTTTTCCTTTTAAGAACAACATCACCATTTCGAGTAGGCTGACATCCATCACAACAACTCCTGTTGTCAATGTCATACCAGTTATAATTTCAAATGGCTGAAACCCTGGTCCTCTAATAGAACAGTTATCACATGAATGAGCACACGCTGACATGGGGAGCATCTGACACTTTAATAAATGAATACCTTCCAAGCAAAACATCAGCAGAATTGGATATGTTTAGGTAGTTAAACATCTGCAGAGGTGACTTGTTTGCAAATCATTAAGAATATAAGCTTGTTGTCAAAGATCTTTGGCGTACACATGACGACTCTGGGTCTAGACCTTCTTGGGATTGTGTGTTAGCATTCTCAGCCTAGATACCTCCAATTACCCAAAGGTATTTTGGATAGGTTCAGGTCTCCATATTTATACCACCCTGTTCTTGTTAAAACAGAGGGAAAGTGGAAGTGCCCCCTCTGCGCAGGACACTGCAGTAAGCCTTCCTGACAAACAGAAATAATTGTTATGAGGCAAACATTATGTTACGGAAATGTTTATTTGGAGAGTTTGTATGTAGGTTATGTTTCCTAATTAAATTATTCTGTCTCTCTCCCCAGACCAACACAATTATTTCTAAGCCATTACAGACATCTGCAGACCCCTCACACCTCTTCCTGAGTGAGCTGCAACAAACCCCACATCATATATTCTCGTTCGGGGTAGGGAACATAATGACTATGGGCAGAAACCAGATCTGAGGCTTTCAGACCAGTGCTCTGGCACTGAGGTAAAACAGAAGGCATTGCAGATTTCTGTTTTTAATAACTACTAAGTAAAAGTTGAAGACAAACCAAACTTGAACTGGAATAATTAACTAAGGAAATACTCAGTAAGAAGATGGTACACTGACTAATCTGTAAGCAAACTTTATAAATGAAAGGCTTTAAAACTGCCTGGAGTTGACTATAAAGAGTGATGCATTGCTTTTTTTTTCAAAGGAAACCAACTTCCTGAGGGCTACTTCATGGGCTTGAAGGAGTACTTCTTTTAGGTTGCACATCACAAATTAGAGTTGCCATTCAAGAAATAGGTCTATTGATAGTAAACAGGTGGCTCCTGTTCCAGGGAGATTTCTTTGGTACAATTTTATGATTGAGCTGATGCTGTGACACATTAAGTGGAGCTTGTCACTCTCCCATCTGGTCTACACAACTGCTGGAGGCGGAACCCATTTAAAAAGTTGCACATTTCTTGCAGCTGTTCCTGAATGTTTCATAAATAACGAACAGAAACCACTGATTCATTTGGCTTTATTAAACCTATCTTAGGGGAATCATGTCATTGTTCATGGAGAAAATTGTACACGTTGCATGGCATTTAAGGATCTTGTTATCAAATTACAGCACTTTAAAGCCTTACTTAGTGCTAATGGGAAAATTGTGAAGTACAGATCAGGACTTCTTTTGACCTAATTATAATTTTCCTAAATGACTACACTTGATAAAGAGTCCTTCATGCTAAGTAAAATGCTTTTTGCCTGTGGAACCCAATGGTGTCTTGTTTTCATCCCCCTGTGGATATAGTTTATCCCTTGGTCTTATCTGGAAGAAGCAGTTGTTGCAGAATGCTGTGTTCACTTCATACATCATTTAAACTGGTTTTGTTATTGATGAATTGCTTTTGTAATTCACAGATGAAAGTGAACATTATAAACAAGGCATTCCCATATTAGCTTTTCAGTGCTTTGCCCAATGGGCAATTTAATGCGACATCAAATGCGATAGTAGCTGAATGACAAAAAGAACCTTTCCCATGCTTGTTGGCTTCTAGTAGCTTGATTTCATTTTTAATAGGCTGTTAATCTTCAGTTAGTGTTTTTCTCTGTATCAAACGTTTCACTGCAGTAAGCTGGGTTGTTTATCTGCTCTAGGTTTGTGTTGTGTTCAGTTAACACTCCCTTTGGAAGGCATTTGGTGCACATAAGATGCCTGAGATTGACTTTGTGGTAGAAAATTTTGACTCCCCTTGACAAAACTTTTCAATCTGTCATGATGTGACAGGCTAATAAAACTATTCATGTGCTACGTTATAATGATATCTAATATGTTGACAATAAAATACTACCAGCTATTGAATTCAAAGCAAGCAGCATGCTGCATAGGAAAAGAGAGACATTGTTGGGTGTAAAGGAGTTTTTAAAATGTATTACTTTCTAGCTTAGTGAAAAAATTAAATACAGTGAGCTGTCTGACATGAAGGAGACACACTTATTTTGGGTACAGTTACTGTCCAAGAACCCTTTTATTTCCAGTGTGTAAAGGAAGGCTGTACACACTGCTGAGAGCTTTGTGAAATTTATGCAGATCTTTTTTATAGATGAGTTACTATGTTCTAGTATGTTAAAAGATGGAAGAAATATTTATTTATTTTTTTAATGGTCTAGATTCTGATGTATTTTGGATAGTAAGTTGATATCTTTAGGTACTAAAATTAGTCTCCTCTGATGACTGTTACTAGCCAGAGATATCTAAGAGTTTGAACAAGCTTCCATCTGTGATGTGTCAGTATTTTCTTGATTGAGGAATGACTGTTGAACCACATAAGGAACAGAAAAGCTCTCCAGAGCCTCCCATGTTGTTCAGTGAGAGTCATCAGAGTGTCTGGGAATCTTGTCTGGTGAAAACTGGCTGGGTACAAGTGGGTGATGTTCTGTTGTACTTCTTGATCAGATGCTGTTCTTCATACTTCCAAGGATTATTTCAAGGTTTAGAAAGATTCCTACAGAGTACAGAGAGAGATCTTCTGACTTAGCAGGTCTAGTTCCATGCAACTGTGTAACTGTCAATCATAAACTGATCAGTTCCCCTTTGAAAAGAACGTAGTTGGGCAAAAAAGATCAGCTTCTGTCAGAAAACTGCTCTAGAGCCTCTCCTGTCCCCACTTTCTGATGGTTAATTTCCAGCCCACAGTTATTAAATAATAGCTTATACCTGTTTGTGTCCTCAGGTGAAATAATTCTTCCTCCTGCCTGGTGCTTACCCAGTTAGAGTTAAGGAGACAATTCATATGCTTTCTCAGGCTTTTGCTGTGAAATGTGTGAAGGGGTCCTCAGCTTTGGTGGTCAGCTGAACTGGGAAAGATCACAGGGGCTCAGATTTGCTCTACAGCTCAGTGTGATATGAATTCATTATACTGCTTTCGACCCAAACTGAAAGCATGAACTAAGGATACAGATGTTTCTCCAATATATATATCTGTATGGCTAATGTCTTACATAACAATACAGTTCCTAGCAGTATTTCTCTCTCTAATACTGTTACAACAATGTCTGGTGCTGGATGACCATAGGTGACTTCTAGCTCTGCTGGGATGTACTCTCTCTTACTATTCCTCTGAAAGTTACTGCAACCCGAATCAATTCAGCATGATGCATGTTAGTTCTACTATTTCTTTTCAGTGGAAACACTCCATTCAGTGTTTCCTGTATGATCTTTCCTTCCTAAACAATATTCCTCCCTTCCAGCCCCATTGTTTTTTTTGTTGTCTCTGTGTAGTTAGCTTTGTGTTGTGCATCAGTAACATTTCCATTTTGTTATTGTCCTTGAACAGCATAGAAAAACTTCATTTATCTCTCAAAACTATGACATATTTCTGAGCAAGATTATTTACAATACTTGTTTCAGCGCTCTTGACTAGCGCTAGCATATTTTTCGTCCCTTGTTGTTTAACATTTCTTTATTCAGTGCTGAATCTCTGTTTACCCCAGGTTCTTTTTTAACTAGATTTAAAACAGGACTTCCACCTTTTCTCTTCTTAGCATAATAAACTCTTGTCTCATTTAGGACAAGAGGAAATGCCCTGAAGTTGTGCCAGGGGAGGTTTAGATTGGATATTAGGAAAAAATTCTTGGCTGAAATGGTTATCAGGCATTGGAACAGGCTGCCCAGGGAAGTGGTGGAGTCATTATCCATGGAGGTAAGACATGTAGATGTGGAGCGTAGGGACATGTTTTAGGGGTTGACTTGGAAGTGCTAGATTAATGGTTGGACCTGATGGTCTTAAAGGTCTTTTCCAACCAAAATGATTCTATGATTCTATGCTTCTATGATTATATTCCCATTTTTCAGCGTGTCTCAACATGCGAGAAAATTTTCCAGTTTCTTCCTCTAGGTCTCATTAACTAGTGTTCTCCTCTAAAAGTATTTATATATATAATATGAGATGTCCTTGTCTTTCTGTTGTGTGATGGGACTCTTGATAAGAGAAACTTACTTTGTTAGATACGAAGATTATTTTTACATATTCACTTTGCAAAGAGGCTACATAAAAGTAGCTATTAATTTTCCCGATGAAGTCTTAAGGGACCTTAAAACCTTGTCTCCTTACACAGTTAATCTAATGAAAATAATAAATCTTACAGAAACATTTGGATCACTTCATATGCCTCAATTTCTGTACAAGCAATCAGTTTGAACAGGCTATCATCAGTGTTAGAAATAGCAGTTATTTTTTCGTACTTCTTAGTTCACAAACTGGTATAATTTTATAGATCCCAAAGTTTTGTGATGAATGGGCAAAGTGAAATGATGAAAATGTAGGTATTTAGTCTTTGCTTGCCATTGATTTAATTCCACAAGCCATGTCAAACTTCAAGATGTGACTTTACTTGAGGCCATTTTAGACTTCACTTTAAATCATGTATGACATTTCAGTGGGTCATAAAGAGTAATAGTTTTCCTTGTCAAAGCATCTTTCAAACAAATCTGAAAAAGACAGTGGGCTTTGAAATGGAAAAATTCAGAGATGATTTACAGATGCGTGAAGAAACACTTATCACAGGCAAAACGAAATCTGCAGTACAGAGAAATATATATTAATCACTGATAATTCCTGATTTATTTCAGGAGATTTCCTTGCAAAAGTGCAAATCAGGGCTCAATAAATAATTAGTTTCTGTTTTGAGGCTTGGCTAAGTATGGTTCTTATTGGTGCTCTGACCAAACATGTTGAGAATGATTATTGTTTCACATGTAGTTCTTCTAACATGGTCTGTGCAAGGGACTAGAGTTGAACAAACAGGTTTCCTGAAAAAGGAATTGAACTCAGGCATGTTCCCTTACAATCGTTCTCTGATTAGATAGTTTGTGGATAATTTACAAGATTATAATTTTCTCTAGTTGCATTTCACATGTGGTTGTCTGTTTTGATTTCATCAATTTATACCAGATTTGGTCTTCATTCTGCTGTTTAATTATTGTCCTAATGAATGTACTCTTTTTCTTTTGTCACTCATTTGTTTTGTTTTGTTGTTTGTTTTTTTTCCTGATTATTTTAATGGGCAATAAATGACATCTTAGACTTTAATTCAATTACTAACTTTGTATGCAAAATAAATACCATCACATCCATAAATACAGATTTATTTTGATTCCTATTTGATTGATCTACAATTCTATTTCACTTATGGTTTGCTTAACAGATTTTGTTTTTTTCCTTATTTTCAGTATTTTATGCAGTTGAGAGTGCAATCAGCATCAAGTTTTAGACATTTATGAATCTAATCTCCTTTACTTATTTTTCTTACTTGACTAACAATTATATCAAATCCAAAGTAAGTTATCCAAGGTGCTAGTTCTTTCATTTGTAGTAATACAAGAAGGAAATAATTTGTACTCGAGAGTTCAGAAAAGAAATGTAGATAGTAGTAGCGGACCAGCTTTCTCCTGGCCCTGGTGCCTAGCTGTCACTGCAAGCTTAAGTGTACAAGGAAGAAAGCACAATTTCATTTTTGTGATAAAGCCTGTAATATCAGGGGAAAAAAATCAAATCAGGATGCTTGCTGTGTAATCCTAAAGGAAAAACTCTCTTAAGTTATAAGACAGTTTCAGTTAAAGCAGAGTTTCTTATCAGTGGCTCAGCTATGGGCAAAATGCCCAGTCTTACATTAAAGACATTTCAGAAAGAAAATCAAAGTAGCTCAGCTGGTCTCCCTCAAGCTATGTGGATGAATACTGTGAGCTAGATTCTGATCTAGTGTAACTCAGGGTAACATCTGCTTTTTGGGAGATCTATCTTGATGACTGCAATCAGCTGCTGGAGTCCTGGGATAAATCCCTGGCTGTTCTATTTCAGGAGATCCCTTGTTCAAGTGGCCTGCACTACTATACCCTCATGACTTTCTCTTGGTCCTAACTCTGTTACTAGTTGTCCTCCACTTGCCACGTGATCTCCCCCAAGATGAACCTTTCCGTAATCTTCCCCAGCACCGAGGTCAGGCTGACAGGCCTGTACTTCCCTGGATCCTCCTTCCTGCCCTTCTCGTAGATGGGCGTCACACTGGCAAGTTTCCAGTTGTCTGGGACCTCACCCGATAACCAGGACTGCTGATAGATGATGGAGAGCAGCTTGGCAAGTTCCTCTGCCAGCTCCCTCAGCACTCTTGGATGGATCTCATCCAGCCCCATAGAGTTATGGGTGTCTAATTGCCTCAGCAGGTCCTTCACTACTATTTCCTGGATTACGAGGGGTTTATTCTGATCTCCATTCCAATCTTCCAGCTCAGGGAACTGAATACCATGAGGATAAGTGGTCTGGCCGTTAAAGACAGAGGCAAAGAAGGCATTAAGTACCTCAGCCTTTTCCTCATCTTTGGTAACAATGTTACCCCTCGCATCCAATAAAGGATGGAGATTCTCCCTGGTTCTTTTTTAATTGTTAATATATTTGTAAAAACTCTTGTAATTATTTCTTGCAGCAGTGGCCAGGCTGAGTTCAAGCTGAGCTTTTGCCCCCCTAATGTTCTTCCTACTAACTAAATCCCTGACTAGCCTGCCCCTTCTTCCAAAGGTAGTTTCTTTCTTTATGAAATCACCTGTTTGTTTAATTGCTGTTAGCTTCAGGCTAACAGCACTGGATTTTACTTATTGATAGCATGGTCTACATTTCACAAAAGCCTTGCATCTGCTCAGGGGTTGAGTAACTGTATAGTTGTTGTGCAGTGATGCTTTTAGTGAAGGAAGAAATATTTTCCACTATTCTCCTATTTACCGTTCCTTCTTTGTAGTTGTACCTCTGAGTCTGGGATTTACACAGCCTTTTTAGGTCTTGAATCCAAGAAATATGAACATAAGGCTGCCTGCATAATATCCTGTCTTTTCATGTGAATAGTTGTTTTGGAGGTGTGATCTTTGGTTCCTAAGTCTCGACATATTTAATTTTCACGATAGATTTATAGCTGTAGAGGTGGTGATGTTATGGCCTGCAAGTAGCTGTTAATGTGAAATCTTGCCCTTTTTTCCAGTATCCATCAGTTTAGATCATTAAACCCTGGAGTTTTCAATTTGCAATCCAAATTTAAAGGCTCCTAGGTTACAGAGTATGAAACAAACTGTTGTCATTGTGCTGGAACATATCACTAGAGTACTAACGATCATCGAAATCATTTGAGCAATTAAAGTTCATGGAGGGCATTGTCAGTTATTATGGATTAGCAAAGAAACCATAGGGTACATAGGTCCTTGTCCTGTGGCTTCTGCTAATGTCTTTTTAAAAGACTTTTATAGCTTTCATATTTCAAAGGAATGTTTTATGGCACTTTTTTGTGAGATCTCCTATGTATGATTTAAGCAGTGCGAACTATGATGTTCTTGGTTTCCTTTCAGTCACAAACAAGACTGTTTCTTCCCAGTTGCTCTATCCCAGATGGCTTTTACCTTCTTGATTATGTACTTCAGTGTCTTCTGCAATGTTCTCCAAATGTCATTAATCACATCAAGCAATAAAATTATATTCATGCTAATGAATTAATTTCTAATAACCTGCAGTGTGGCTACAGATGATTCAAACCATGAAGTGAAGTTCACAGAACTTTAAGGCTTGGACGGCCTTAAACCACCCTAGTAGATAATTTATCTACTAGGAAGTTATCCTGTCAGCTTCTAATGCCCTATGAGAGGGTAAGATGGAAGAAAAGGAGGACTGGGTTTTACAGAGCAAGGTCTGCCCAGATGCAGATATGTTTCAGCAATTAACCTTCTTGCTCCTTCGAACAGCCATGCTGGTTTCTCCTTCCAGCTTAATAAGTGTCAAAAAAAGAGAAATTACTAGGATATAACAAACGAATATCATAAGACAGAAAGAAACAGACTGCTCATAAAATCAAATAGAAATTCCCAAGTGGGAAAGAGATTCTCCAGATCTTCCCAGAAGTGCTTTTGGAATACATTTTTCAGTGATTAAAGCTTTCAAATTAATAACAGATTGCAGTACATGTGCCACTTCATGACTACCGACAGCTTTACATCCTACGATGTCTCACACTGCATCTTCTCCTTCACATATCTGCCTTGGCTTTGTGATTTTCTCATTATTCTACAGTGCTTGATGAGATGTCCCTTAGACCAATGGCAGGTGGGTACTTACTTGAACAAGGTTTAGAATCATTAGTCACCATGCAGCAGTTGGAGAAAGCGCTAAACATTTCCATCTGTCTTTGGTAACATTAGTTAGATGCTCACTTTATGCACTTCAGAGGTTGCTGAAATGCATGTGGTAAACTACAGTGCAGTGGAAAGAGACATGCAAGAGCAACTGTGTATGAGGAGACTGATGTGCTGAAGAAGTATGTTCAGTGTTTGCTGGAAAAGTCTGTGATTCGGAACCTTAACTCAGAATGAGAAGAGTCAGCAGGTGCCAATCTGTCATAAGTATGTGACATTTGTACTGCAGCTTTGAGCTGCACATAATTTGTAAGAGTGAATTCTGACCTAATTATCTTATTTATTTCTCCTATAAAGTCCCATTAGATTAGACCTTTGAAGAATAAATTTTGTCCTTAGGAATTTGGTGTCGAAAAATGTCTTGTTACATTTTTTTTATTTGAAGATCCTATGCCATAATGGGACAGTAGTTATACCTCATAATCAGCTGTAACTATATTGTATTTCATGCTTTGAATTCCTAGAAGAGCAGAAATAGCGCTGGAGGTTTGGGACTTCTTGGCACACCCTTTTGAAGTGTGAGGAGTCCTGAAAGATTTTCTAGTTATTTTCATGGGACTAGGAGGTTCTGATGTATAAACGGTAAAATACTCATCTGAAAGTATTTCTTGATCTGCTCCTAAGGAATATTAAGAAGAAGAAATTGATGCAACAGAGCAGTCTGCTTTGATCTGAGTGTTCGTTTCTAATTCTGGAACCTAATCAGTCAATGCAATGATTGTCTCAACCTAGACAGTTATTGAATCCCCATGTACAGTTTATGCAAATATGGTGTTTCTTAAAACATGCTAACAGTATATTCATTTGGAGAACATCAGTTTTATGCCAGGAACTAAACTGAAGGGAATTTCATTATAAAATATCTGACAGAAGGCTTTTTGAAGCTGAATTTGACATGATTATGTGGTTCTGTGGTTGCATAATCATGTTTCTAGTATATGAGAAATGTACATATTTCCCATATATATAAAAGTCTTAACTGGGGAATTGATTGCATCTTAAATTACATTTCCTACTGCATTTCAGAAGGCCACAGGTTTAAGTACATTATTCTGCCATGGGCATGATTTAAAGTAGAGCAATCCCTTTTTCAATTTTCATTATGCTCTTTGCCATGAAAAAAAGATTTGTCAAGAGAACAGGTTCATGTCAAGTCAGTTTCTGTCCCTACTACAAATTATGATAGGAATGAATGGCCAGATTTTGACTACCTGATATGTTATGTGCAGTGTGGCAACTTGTTATGTCATCTTAGCTTCTATCATGGCTTTTTATTGGATAGATATTTTACGGTAACCTACCTGTTAATTACAGCTTGGATGAAGATTAATGGAATGGTTATCAAACCAGAAGGAAGCTCATTGAAAAGGTTATGCCATAGAACACAAAATTTTGGTTCAGGAAATAGGAAAGTATTATCTTTTAACATAAGGAGTGGGAACAGGAAATGGCATGATCAATCAATTTCTCAAAATTAAGCTTGTTTAAAAATGATGCTGAATGAAAATTCATAGAGGGGATGAGTAGATGATGACAGACTCCCCCCAGAACTCTTAGATACTCCTATCTAATTACTTGTGAATGACTGAAACAAGCAAATTGCTATGCTATTAATATTCAGAATTAGCATAGCCAAAGTGAGAAAGAGTGGCTGAGTAAAATGCAGAGGTGGCTAGTAAGATGAGATAAATTAAACACTTGAATGGCCAAATGTATAGGCAAAGGTGAACACTAGACCCTGTAGCTGAGATCTGGAGCAGAAGAAGGAGGGTGACTGTAGTCCACCTATTGGCAGCAAACAAAAATGGCATTTCAGATCTGTTTTTCTGGAATATATGTACATTTTGAATTAGTATTTCATGTCTGCCCAGATAAGTATTTAACCCTAGGCTGACACCTTCTGATCATTTAAGAAATGCCTGAAGTGTTGATGGTTGCAAAATGGTTCAGCTTTAACTGAAATGGTGAAGCAAATTGTCCTTTAGGCTATGTCATGATGTAGTAGTTATGATTTATGCATGATGTAGCTTCATGAGTCTAGATATGAAGAGACCCTTAAATAGAAGAGTCCTGTCATGTCCAATGGAAGATTTAGACTTAAATTCACATGGACTGATTGCTCTAAATTACACTGAACTGCTTAAGGGGCCTTAAACTCTGATGAGGAAATTAATTTTGAGGGCAGTGGTCTAATAGCTTAGGCATTCAGAGAAAATTATATTTAAGGCATGCATGGTGGCTTTAAAGTTTTAGTCAGGTAAAAAAGGAAGGAATAAGCTTCTTTGCTAGGCCAGCTGCCCATGACAAGGTGATTTAGGTGCTCTCAATCTTACTGACTCGTGCTAGTCACTTATCTTCACCTCAAGAATTTTATTTTTTTTATAACTGTATCATTGAGTTAAATACCTTTAGGGAAGATTAAAAAAGTAAGCTATTCTGACAAAATAATTCTTATTCTAATATAGCATAAGTCAAATGAAGTACTCATATACATCTATTTTAAGGTCTTCACTGAGATAAATACATTCTTAGGGGCAGTTTGGTTTTGTTTTTCCACATTCATAGTAGTTATGCTGACAAAACCTTTACATATAGAACAAGTCTAAATCAGCAAAGAGCTAATCCTCATGTAGTTTATTTACTGAAGTGCTAGTTTAACTTCCTTTTTGACTTGATGTTATGTAGCATAGGGGAAAATGAGTGAATATAGTGTGTGTGTGTATATATATACACACACACATATATATCCATATATATACAAAAATATATATACTCCTTGCCTTTTGTGTTCAATGGAACTGTTGTATGGAATTTTTCAGGAGCCTGCTTGCAGAATTGAAGTAGGAACAAACAGTTATGTTAGAGTTTCAATGGCCTGGTTAGTTAAAAGATGTGCGTATATAAACATTTGTCCAAACTGCTTCTTCTACCTACTCACCTACCTACAAAGGATCAGACTCCTGCAAAGTTTTTTTTCTGTCCATTTCCCATCATAGTTGAAACTGAAAGGATGTGCTGCCAGCCTCCCTGATTCTCTATTACCTGAGATCTTTAGATGGCGTTTTGGCAACTGAGATTTGACAGAAGAGCTCTTCAATCTCATATAGAATCACAGAGTATGCTATAGGATATAATTTTTGCCACCTTACACATTGCTTCTGAAAGCGATCCTTCCTGTCTGGCACAGTTCTTGTTCACAAAGCCTCACCCAAAAAACCATATGTGATAAGGTACAAGTAAATGGATAACTAGGAGCTCACTTGCAGCTCTAGCCACAAATCCATCTGCTTCTCAGGAAGCAGTTAACATCTTTTTGGATTTTTTAGGTGTGTATGTCCAACTATTGCCAAGTCAGATAGAGAAAAAGTTAGTGAAGCAGAGTCATTATTTCTTAGACTTTTTATGAAAGCCTGACATTTGGGTTCAAATGAAAGGAAATGGCCACATGAATACCTAATGAGCAGTAATTGCAGGAGTTAGGGTAATTATTATAATCCAAATGGAAATATTGCTTATGGCCATTAGTAATTAACAAATGCATATGAGGCAAAACAAAAGATGTGCACCTGTTTGGCCTAGAAATGTATTTTTGGATTATCCTTATTATCCAGTATTGTTGAGACATTACAAAACTATATATGTAAGCGAGAGAATCCTGATATGTAAAGCCTAGGCAGCTATATAATGGAAAAATGAATTGTGGCATAATTCTCTGAAAAGTGTAAATGAAGATAATTAGAAAATTGTATTATTTCCACCATTTTTTAAATTGCATTGTAGATCTAATGCAAAATGTTTCTAAAAATAAATTTATAGGGAATATTTAATAATTAGGTAAAATGTAAAATACAGGAGCCTACTAAATTTACATTTCATTGGCTCAGTGCATGAATAAACTCAGTGCCAGACTACTGAAATTATACACAACATGTTACATACTGTGCCTGGCTATGACACTCTTTGAAAAGAAACTGCTTCCATGAGGATTTTAAGGGCTGACTTGTAATATTTAAACTTACTGAATTGCCTTAGCCTGTAAGAAACAGGAAAAAACTGATATGTGATAAACCCTAAGGTAAATTCCTCCTTTCAGTGGAAGAGACCTGGAATAAAACTTCCCTGCCAGCTTGGGCAGAGGTATAAGTCTCACACTAGTTTGTGGAATGGACTTTCAAGATCACTCCCGTTACTGGTGTAAGTGCTGTGTACAGTGAATACTTTCTCAGTTAATATTTTCACAGCTGCTATTTCAGTTTTCCATTCTGACCAAAGAAAAATTTCAGGACTTGTCCTCTAGGCATTGTGAGCTCTGTTCTAGGAAGTTAGTCTTACTTTTCCTAAATGAATCGGTAAGTATTTTGCAAAGTGGAAAGGCCCTACCAGAGTTAACAACATATAGATATTAATTGTGTTTAAAACTTCTAGGTATTTCCTCTTAATGAAAGATCTGTTAGGGCTGCTAATATCTACATCCGTCTGTGGCAAACCTATATATTGTCTGGAAACAGAAGTGTCTGAAATACGTATTTTTGAGAAGTAGTGTGGAACTGGCAGAGGTAGCAACAGCAACATATCTTGGAAGGGAAGCAGTAGTGATTTCAAACCCAAATTCAATGTTAGTCTCCATTGGCATACATATCTGTGACGTGTATGTGAAATGATCCTTCCAGTTTATGCCTATCACACTCCAATTTATACGTATTGAGGAAAAAAGCACACACCTACTTTAACTGCTCTTACACATCAGCACAGAAGCTTTTAAAACTGAATATCAGAATGAAGTATTGTCCTGGTTCCCCAGGCACAGACCCATGGGCCAGCCATGCAGGCAGGCCACGAGTAGCCCCGAGTCAGCTGGGAGATCCAATCAAGGCAGCTCACTCACAGGTGTATCCCATACCACTGAATCATGCTCATTATAAAGGAGGGAGTTGATGGAAGGTGGAGTTCTTCCTGGGGCCCCTCCCTTGTGGCCTTCTGCTCCTGCTGCTTGACGCCAAGAACCAGGCTGAGTAGTACCTTGTACACTTTATGTTGGTGGTTGTATTAATTTTGTTATTTCACTAAATCTGTTTCTAGTTCAACTCATGGGGCTTCTCTCTTTTTTCCCTGATTCCCCTTCTCATCTAGGGAGTGGGAATTGGGTGGTAGAGCAACTGCTACAGTTTAGTCCAAGGTACAGGCTAAACATAGATGCGTATGCTCAGATAATCTTCCTCTTGATGGCTAGATACATGTGTGATAGATCAGAACCTTATCCTATGGGCTAAATTAATCCCTTCATTAAAGAAATGGGATTACAACAGGGGTGAATTTTGCTCTGTACTTTTTGCTCAGTGCATGCTGTTCAGGCCTATTCTATCTAAATGTGTGATTTCTAACATGAAAGTGAGCCTTAAAACTTCTCATAGCATGAGATATGAGCCAGAAAGCAGGTGCAGATGGTTAGATGATAGAGCCAAAAGCAGTTAAGCTGGCAGCACCTTCACTGCACCTGGACTGGAACGGCTTCACCTGCGGTCTTGTCAGCCAGCCTCACACTGGACTTGGATACTGTGCCTTCTCCTCCTTTACTCTCTCAAGCATCAGACTTCAAGTGAGCATGATGTAGACCCTTAACGGACTTATGTCACATGTCCTAACAAATCACTGTATAAGTATATTGTATGCGGTTGCAGGATTTACCCTCTTTCACCTCAGATAATACGTAGTTCATCGTGATATTTTATCCTTGATATTAAAAGAAAAGCCATGATGATCTAAACATAGCGCTAGATCAAGATCTACTCACTGTAGAATAATATTTGATGTGCGAAACGGTAGCATTCTTTTTGATTTTTTGAGTAGAAGATCAAGAGCAACTTTTTATCTAAGATAATCTTAACATGCTTGAAGTAGGAGGCTGCCTTCTGGCTCCTTTGGCGACAACCAGCTTTTAGATCCTGGGAGAGGATCTTCCTGAACTGCTGTATTGAGGTCTTTAGCATGCCAAAGTTGAGGGTGACTTATCTCAACACATTGTAGACCTTATCCATTAGTTCCAGACCTGGGGAAAGCAGAGAAGAGAAATACCTCAGAATTTTTTCAGAAGTTACTCGCCAGTACTTGGGATGTTCTAACTTAACATTCTCATTTAACTGGCTTCATCTTCTTTTGAATATGTGCTTTTATGTTTATATTTTTGCTCATAGTATATCCATTCAATTGTCATTAATTTTAATGGAAGTTAAACATGCACAGTTGAAAAGAAAAATATAACACCAATCTGGAAGCACCTAAAGACAAGCAAGTTGTTAGCAGCCTTTTCAGCATCAAACATGTCTTCACATTAATAAATTGGCTACAAGAAGAGAGCCCATTTCAAGTGAGTCATGCTGTCAAATAATTAAATCACAGCATAATATATTAAAGCCTCTTCACATTGATGGGAAAACTGCTATCAGTTCATCTAGCAGCTTTTGTAATACAAAAGGAGCAAGTAAAGGAACACTTCAGTCCATCTCATTTCCCGTTAGCAATCAAGTCCACAGTGTTCAGACAGAAGATCCAATATACCTTTACAGTAAAGTTGAATTGAATGGTGGTTTTTTTTTTTTTAACTGTTGACAAAAGAGCAAATATTATGACTGCATCTAGATTAACGAGAAAAATCTCTCTAAAGATGTACTCAATTTGGAGGAAATGGCACTGACTCAGTGATACTTTGAAAGAATAATAATTACCATATAATGCGATTTTTCAGTGTGCACAGTTCCAAGAAAGATGAAGCTAAATCAGCCTAAAAAACTTGCTGGAAATTGATTTTAAACCATTTTTGCTTTTGAAATAATTATTGCTGGTAGAAACTTATTAGTCATAATAATTTTTGACTAAATATTTGTCCTCTAGAATGTCTACAAAATGAGAGTAAACATTTTGTACAAATTTTATAGAAAGATTGTACAAATCATATTGCACACAGCATGCATGGAGATGTAACTGTGAATTATCCTTTCTCTGTATCCTTGAGGAGAGACAAGTGTATCTGGATCCATCAGGAAGGCAGAATACGGCTTTCTGATTTTATTGCCTAATCCATAAAGCCCTGGTGCAAGTGAGAGTACCTTGAAATGCCCAGCAGTATGGACCCTAAGGAATTGATGCTCCAACACACCACACTTTTTTCCTCACTCTTGACGTGTTTTTAATTCCACTGACTCATTCTTCTCTGGACACAAAGAGAGACTTTTGAAATAAAACTGGGCAGGTAAGTTTGCTGAGACCTCTGTCCTGTTACACATGGAGAGAGGAGGAGTTGATTAAGGAAAAGAAAATAACGTATGATGCACCGTACTTACATGGTATGATCTTTTAAATGTTGAAAAATACTAATAAAGTACAGCTGTACTAAAAACCTCCTTTCAAAATTATAAGAGGATTCTTCAATAATTGCTAATTGTGGTGATCCTAAAACATTTATGTGTAATTATACATTTTATTCACTTGCTATAATATTATATTCACTTGCTCACTGAAAATGTAGCACCTAACAGTACATTATCCAAATAAATTACCAGAAGATGCCAATTCCCTGTGCTAATTCTGGGCACCATTTCCTCTTTTTGCACAAATGTATTGTGGAACAAAACCAAGCCTGGGTTAAGCTGTTGGCTCAAAATAACGTAAATACATAAAAATGTCAAAGTCCTGGAAAATTTGATTTATGTTTTACACCTCAGGCAAAAACCAGCTAGACATACAGTTTTCAAATCTTTGTCTTTCTCTGCAGTGAATACTATTTTAGTTGCTAAGGAACTACTAACTGAGAATATACAGCACTGAAGAAGATTTAGCTATTTCTTATTAGCTCACAAGAGCAATCATGTTATTTTGATCATTGTGCTGCAATGGAAATCTTGAAAAGTAGTTAATTTTATTTAAGCAATTACATTGTCAGTTCCATGAAATCTCTACATATTTCTGCAAACAGAAGGTAGAAATGGGAAATAAAGATCACAACTTTTTATATTTACTGAAGCCTTGAAACTGGTGAAGGTTTACATTTACAGAAAAGTGTTGTGATACTGTAAAAAATAAAAAAAGAAATTGATTTTTAATGCTATACGCAGTAAAATACTTACTCCAATAAGTAGGCCAAGTGCATTTGCTGTGTTTCTCTTTGTGTTTTTTTCAGTTATATCTTGAGGCAAGGCTGTGAGAGACCCCACTGGGGTCTCCTCTTGCACCGGTGGGGGCTCTGCACTGGGGACGATGGGACCATGGGCCAGTGCCCCTGCTCTGCTTGCCCCAGCTGGGGGACACAGCCCTATGCCCTGGCTCACCTGCTGCCCCTGTGCTTGCGGAGGGAGAAACGGAAAGATGAATGGGGGGTGGGTGGTAGAAATATATGAAGCTGTGAATGTACTAGGCAGGACAGTATAAAATGACTTTTTCTATAATATGCCAACTGGGGTGCTAATATGATTAGGTGGAAAATAATGTTTTTTCTTACACTGTATATATAAATCTTGGGACTCATTGTCCATTGATCATGGCTTGAAATATAATCCAGAAAATGTTGTTAAACAAAAAGGTAAGGATATAGTTTCTGACTCTGCATGTTTTTGTGTAGTTTTTTCTGGAGGCGGAGGGAGTGATATTAAGAGATGTATGATTTCTGCTTACCTTATCTTTTGTCCTGAACAGCTGCCGTTGGCCACTTGCAGTCATACCACTGCTATAGTCTGCCCAGTTGTTCCTTATGTTCTTACTGTGAAATGATGCTGAAAAGCTAAAGGTTTAATTGATTTTCCATAATTTTCTACCAAAAAGATCAACTATAGTCGATTGGCTTGTGACACTAGTGAAAATGAGGACACGGAATATGTCGTCCCCTTGAATAGAGAAGGGAAGGAGTAGAAGTATGTAGATAATTTGTGTAACAAACTCATTAAGACAGACCCCAAGTGACAAATAAATAAACCGGAAGATAAACAGGAAATAATTGTTAATATTTGTATATTATTATATTTGTATTTATAATTATATCATTATGTTATTTGAAAATAGCAAGAATTTCAGCAAGGAGGAGTCAGGTTAGATATCGGAGTAAAACTCAACATTTAGAAGAATAAACTAATGGGTTAGAGTCCTTGGTGACCATAAGGGATCTCCATGCCTGGAGGACTCTTTGAAAAGGTTAGATAAAATGACTATCAGCACTGACATGGATACAGTTGTTTGTGAATCAGGGCAAGAAGATATGTTGATCAGTCAGCCTGTAGTCTGTAAAATATGAAAATCTGGTAAGGGAAATGATTGTAACATAAATGCAAAACCTGTACAAACTCATCCTACTATACACAAGTAAGCTTTAAAAAAAAATCAAAATATGAATAGCAGTCAAAAGTTTTACTTAGTTTTTATTTTTTTGTAAATTAAAAAATACATTATACATGATGATTCATAAGAGTTATTTTTTTTCTCCAAAATGTTTAGGCTCAAAGCATAATTAGGTGAGTTAAATAATCTCTTAATTCCTTTACAATCATCTGGTTGTGTAACCTATGCTCCTGGTGTCTGTATAGTTAATAGACACATATGGTCAAACCCATCCGGGGATGCAGCCTATCCCTCACCTTTCTGTAAGTGGCTGTCATTCTCTTTTGACTATCAAATGAGACAGAAATAATGGTCTTCTGAGCTTTGGCACCCAGATACATCTAAGGTTTGCACTCAGTGAATTGACCCGTGAATTATGCTGTGGGTTGGTCTACAGCTTTTTTGATGGATAGCTGGAGGGGTCTGTGATTTGGATATGCTAGATAACTTGAACAGGATAATTATTTTACAAAGGGAAGAAAATCTATGGGCATTGTTATTTATGTTGTATTATAAACATTTTATTATTAATTTAAGGCACACAGATATTGCATAGACATCTGATGAAAAGGAAGGAATAACTTAGTCAAAGTAATTAAGTAAGTACACCCACTGAAAAGCTATATTCCCAGTGGAACAGCAATGTGCAGAGAGTTTGCCTGCCAAGTAAAAAGAAAAAGCTAACTGGCAAAATTGAGAACACACAGGTAGAGCTTGCTGCAGAAAGTTAAATATATGAATTTTCAATAAAATATTAATGGGAAGAGAGTTTCTTTTACCAACCAATTCCAAACTTGTATGTGAGAGACAAAACAGAAATTCCTATAGGGAATGTGAAGAAAATCTCCTAGAAAATAAGAAATAAGTTACTCTTTTCTTTATTATTGAAGCTATACTTTAACTTTATGTCAACCAATCTATATGCATTGCTACCAGATTCAATTCACAAACTGATAGCGATTATAGACATGGCTGTTTTAAAGGGCAGTTGTGAGTACGTGATTTTGCTAACTGAGAGTTTATACCACTTTTTAACTCAGTGCTGGAGTTACTAATATGCTGTTCCCACCGTAGTTAGTTTAATTCACTGTCCCTTGTAAAGAAGAAAAAAACAGGTTATGTGGAGACACCAGCAGAACAGTGTGCAAAATTTCTAGAAGGAAACTTGCAAAGACTTTCAGAAAGTTTATCAGTTTGGCAGTATGACCCTCAAAACTCCTGTCCCACCTTTCCTCTGAATAAGTGGGAAACTGTTCCCAAGCTCCACACACTTCTGTGCCCATATGGGCTCCCTCAGGCCAGCAAGGTGGCACAGAGGCATGTGGCATGGGCTGTACTAATCGATTACATTCCTTTCCTTGGAAAATTTTCCTGTGAGCCAGATCCAGATTATTTTTTTTTACCAGGTTACTCAAAAAAAAAAGCAGATAATGGGAAAACTGAAAGTTTACCAGTTATGTTTTTATTTTGGATTCAGATCCCTTAAGCTACATTTGGGACTATTAAGTTAAATTTTTGTATTCAGCTCAATGACTAAATCAGCAGGCATTCTGGAATATAGTGTGAGTAATATACTCCATAACAAAACTAATGCTTTCACAATGATTTACATGTTTACAGCAGTAACAGTGGCTAATGTGCAGTAAAGTCAAATTTCAATAAAAATGAGTTAATTAAGTCCTATTTTAATGCTAAGAAAAAGAAATAAGCATCATACATGTCTGATATAAATATTAATTACCTGCAAGATGACGTATAAAAGCGTAATACTCTGTTATGATAATGAACCAAAACCTAAAATAACAGACTACTGTTCACCACTGTGTATGGCATTGTCTATACAGTGTCAGTGTGTGGGAGAAAGCTGCAGATCTTGTAAATAAGGTCTTATTAACTGGGAAAAAAAATCCTCTTCTACTTCGCAATTCCAAAATGCATCACAGCATTGAAAATGCCTTTGTAATCTACTCTGTGTGTGTGTGTACGTGTGTGGAGTGAAAGAAAACAGTTTCTCAGCATCTGTATTGAACCACGAACTTCTGGTCAGGTTTTTTTTTGATAATGAGATAAAAAGGACATCAAGGAAAAAAAAGGTACTTCTAAAGAAAATATAAATATTAAATAATTCTTTTTTACTTTCTATCAGACAAAGCTTTCTGTGACATAACCTCAAGTGAAGGACACATACTGTGCATTTGTCCTCTTCTTGCAATTCCATTAATCTTTCCTTTTATTCTGAATGCAAAAATCAATATTTTTTTGAATGCTTTTGACAACACTGTGCTACTGGAAGACAAGAACATTACAAAGTCAGCTTCAGAGTTTCACTGCTTATCTTTACTGACAAAAGTTGATATTGGTCATTGGAAAATCACAACATTTCTTCGGACTTTGGCTAGTGCAATGGTCTCCTTGCATGCCTGATACTGAAGGATGATAGGCAAAATGTAAACCACATGCTCTCTCTGTAAGACATTGGGAAAGGCTTTTTCTTATATTGCTCTACACTTAGGTAAATACTCTTGATAAACTTCTCAGCTGATGTAAGTTGAAATAGTTCTGCTGAAGTTGGCTCTGCCAACTCATACCTGCGCAGGATTATGTTCCTAAAATATTTACGAAATTATTGCACCAGCTGTGAAATTCCATAGGAATGCCATACGTCAAATGTAGTAGAGTGATTTACTTTCAAAGCAGTTCTACTGACTTCTGGAGGTCTGCCTGAAGAGTGAAGAATTACACTGCATGAATAAGATAGTCACGATTCAGCTCTTAAAACACTAAGATAAAAGCAAAAATGCATGACTGCAAAGAAAAAAAATAATCATATAAATTCTTGGCAACTGGGATTCCTTGACTGGTTGACTCCTGCTGAATACCACTGATGGATTCCCATGTGCAAATAAAAATATCAGGTAGGTGATTAAACAGAGTTTGTTATGCTGTAACTACACAAAACAAATCATGCTCATGCAACTGCATTCCTTAGAGGTTGGTTCTAATCCTATTGAAAGTATTAACTGTGCCTTTGATATACTCATTTCTTCTGCAAATATATCCAAATGATTGTTGCGTGATGGATCCTCTGTACAGTATAATTTTAATCACCTGTCTGACCAGTGAATATAAATTATAGAAACTTAAACTGATCATAAAACCTGACTTATTGCTAAGGCTTATTTATATATCTATAGTTTAAAATGTGTTTCTATTTATCAATCTTATAAAACAATTGCACTACTTATAAAATCTGACAGAAGAAAAAAAATCTACTAGAGTCTTCTAAAATAGAAATCTGATTCTAGTAATCAACTACCTTCAGGTAGGTTTTTCCTAACGAGGCAATCTAATACATACACATTACGAGCCTTATTTTTTAAAAAATACTCTCTAGCTCCTTGTTTTCAACATGATTCTACCTATGAATTTTGTTGCTGTGCTTGGGGTCCAGATAGAAGTTGCTTGGGCTTTTTGATAATCCAGGGATGGGTGAAATACAGCTTTGCTGCTTTGAAGTTCTCTGCCAGAAAACACTGTTTTTTTCTCTTCATTAAACTGTGGCTTTTGCAGCTTTACAAAGCGTATGTGTGACTTTCATCAGCAAAGCACACACACACAAAGTCTTTACCATTAAGGAGACTGGAGTGATTAAATATACTACATCAAGATGGCTCCCACATTAGACGTCTGAATGACAAACAAATACATGGTGACAGCAGTAGGAATAGAAAGTGGAGTGTGGGTGAGAAAAATCTGGAGGTAAAGAATTAAGTTGAAATTCAACAGTCTGTCAGAGCGTGTCTTCTGCAATTTTTGTTTTCTTCTTAAATTCTACATAATGATAGCCATCTGACAAAGGTAATGAAACAGAGTTGTATTCATCTAATATTGAAATTTGTTAAGATAAGAAAAGAAGTATTTTCTGTAAAGCCACCCTGTTTCAATCCTTGAATTATTGTATAGTTTTTACTTAGCACCTTTCCTAACCAAGCCTGGTTTCTGGAGGCAGATGGAAAGCAGCAGCACACACATGCTAGCAAGTTTAGTGGGTTTGCCAAAAAGTTTGTTGAAAATAACGAAATTTTGAAGTTGAAGGCACTAGTGCTGGTGTGATTTTGCAACACAGGCTGACAGCTAGCCTTCACTCTTTGTACATTTGAGGGCTACTAATGAGACAGAGAAGGTTTCTGTGAAAAGTAAACATGGTGCAGATATACTGTCTAGTTGACCTATGGTCAAAAACTTTTTTGAAACTCAATGTGTGTTTTTCTTTCTTCCTTTCAATTTATTTCTTTTCTTATAGCAGCAAAAGCAAGAGTTTCAGATATGCAAATATTTTAGTTTTGTGTATTCTTAAATTAAGCAAAAAGGTCTTCTCTGATAACAACCAGATATGCTTAAAAATGAAATAACAATAATAAAAACAGTCATCCTGTGTTCTGTTGCAAATCTTTATTGAGAACATACTGCTGTGACTAAATAATAAGCATGGGAATATCTTGGAATTCATGGGACTGAGGAATCCTGGAGAATGACAACCTCAGTTACTTCAATTATAGAATATTAAAAATTCAGAAGGAGGTACAGGAGCATGTTAAATGGGAATTGTTGTGCCAGTGATGTGTTGCAGTCCATTGTATTTCCAGAAATCTCTTTTGAATGCTCATAAGCTGCAGTGTGCTGCTATTGCTCATTGCATTGTCAGAGTTACACACCAATTACCTATCAAAGGTATTTTGAAAGCAAGTGTGCAGCTTCTTGATTTTTGGCTTTTCTACTCCAACAAGCCAGAAAAAAGGAAGTAATGAGGGGGGCTGGAAGGAGATGTCTGAATCAAAGTGCGTTTTTTTCCCAAATGAAGAAAATTATAATAATTATTTTTCACATTAAACAGAAAGTTTAGCTAATGTAATCTAAACTAATGTAATCGCCAGCATTTGTACAGAGCCAAATGGTTAGAGTCTTCTTTGAGCATCCCATCCAGCTCCCAGAGGAGACACTGGGAATGTGTGTTGTGTACCCTGGCACAGGGCCCCCACCCCTGCAGCTGAGGTGACAGCAGAATCCTGCTTCTCCTTCTCCTCACTAGTTTGGGAATCTGACGACAGAGAAAAAATTCTAAGCCAAGGCTTCCAGTGCAGAAAATAATTATTTTTATTATTTAATTCAGCTAAAGTAACATTTTTGGGTACACTGGCATTCACTAAAAATGTTAGTTCTGGCTCTAACTTCAGTGCAGCTGTCACAACTATCAGAAACATTTCCCTGTAGAGGTAAAGGATCATTCACTTGCCTGTTGCTGTGATGCCCACCTATAGTGTCAGCAGAAATCAGCCAAGGGCAGACTGAGTGTTTAGAAACCACCGGCATGTTCCCATGGACACTTCAATGGAACAAAGACAGAGAAGGACAACAATATTTCACAATGCCTAGGGAGAACAGTTATCTCCACTGGCTTGTGCTGGGGAGTGGGCAGTAGGCTGGGTTTATTTCAGCCACTACACTAGTGACCAGCTTCTCATAAGAGGGGAAAGAAACTCAGTGGTGGCCCCATCTGCTCAGCCTGTATCCAGGCTGGTCAAATAGGGGTGGAGCAATCTCGATTCCGTCTTTCCCTCCATCTCTGCACCTGCAAAATGGCTGATCATAATCTGAAGGTATATTACTGGGCCAGGAGGAAAACGGAATGCTGACTTTAGGATCCTAAGGTTGAATTTTCTGTAATATTTTCCTGTGTATGTAATTAATATGCCTCTTGGGGAAGTGCAGCTGGGAACTTCTACATGGAAAACTCTCTTCAAGATAGGTAGAGTTGAGATAGGCTAATCTAATTCATAATTTAAGACTGAAACATAGACAAGCTGATAATTATAGCCATATAAACAACACAGCTCTAATCGGGTATGAATGTCCTAACTGGCATGTGAGATGCAGAGTACTGCCAATTTTTAATTTCCAGTAGAATCAGCTACAGCTACGATTCCTACTGTGAAAATTTTTGTGTTACTGAATATGTATTTTTAATGAACCCAGTAGTAATCCAGTCAACCAAAATTCATAAACTTAATCACGTTCATTGAGGTTGGTGAAGAGCTGAGTTTGGCATCCTGCTATATAAAAGGAAACAATGGAGAGTTTGGAGACATTTGTCTGTTTACCATATCACAGTTTGGTGGTTTCTGCCTTTTTAGACAGATGATGTGGCAAAAGCCACATCAGTACCTCTGACTAGCCTGCTCAGCACAGCACAAAGTTACTGATAAATGATAGCACTTTGATGCTAGAGACTTCTTTTCAGACTTCTAGCAATATGTTTTGCTAAAAGGCAGTTTTTAAAAGGTCTGTAATCAAAACTGTGGGTGAGCAGATAGCACCACGTCCAAATTAAGTGTGTCTTTTCACATGCATGGGAGTGCCACATGTAGTTAGACAAGTTTTGGAAATCCTAATAACTGTCTGTACCTTTAGTTGTGTATCTAATTTTGCATATATTGCCCTAAAGTTGGAGAAAACCACCATGAAACATAAATACTAGGGAAAATGTTTTCTATCAGAAGTCCCTTGAAATAAGATCTGTTCTTAGCAGACTCTATGGATTTGCATCGCACAGCCCTCTTAGGAAAGTATATGCCATGTATATAGTGGCTGTCGTCCAGCTCAGCAATGGCCAGCCATCCCAGTCCTCTGAGGCACACACTAAAATATTAATGAGACTAGGAGGCCCAAGGCATTATCTTCTGACTACTTGAGGAGAAAGGAGTTCTGGGAATGGTGAATGGCAGTGAATGACAATGTCACCTCAGGGATAGTGGTGGGCAGTCTCTATAGTCAGAACTGTCTTGCTTCTTGCCATGTGTAATAGCCTTGGACCACTTACCCATGGACCATTACATCTCCCTTGCTGGCTGTGTGATGTACTTTTCTCAGAGGAGCTGCACCTGAATTGCCTTGTGCTGGCTCCATTTCTTTAAGGCTCACTTTCCCTTTGGACTAGATTATATGCTCCAGGAACCCAAAGAACCTGTTGCATCTTCTATTCCTCCTTCTCTTGTTGTTTTACCAGCCTTTTTCACTCATATTAGCATTATTTTCTCTTCTAACTGGAAAGGGAATTTTTAGATAATTTTCTGCCTCATTTGGAGGTTAGTCACATTTATATGATTCAGCCTAAATAAAATATGAGGGCTCAAATTTGGTTACTAGTATTCATTTATGTTGGGAGAGAAATGTTATGATGAGAACACTTACTGTTTAGCTAGCTAGTAATGAAGTTTCTTTGCTGAGTTAGTTACAAAATTTTGTATAAATAGTATAATCTGATTTATCACAACAGACCAAAGTGGGATGGTTAAGGGCAAGAACGACATTCTTCCCAACTGAAGGCAAAAATCCTTTCTTTCTTAAAAGACCAAATAGTCTGTAGCTGTCTTAAGGCAGCAGAGGAAGTGGAAGACCATCTGAGTTCCCTGAAATACCAGTCAGGTGGCAACAGAATTCAGCTATTCCCTGTGTGATGGCGTTTAAAGCCAGCACGCAGTTGCAAATCTGGTTAACTCTTAACTTGCTCTAAAACTTTGAATTTTTCATCTTGTTCCTAAACTTTTTCTGGCAGATTTTCAAATTAGTGAAGAAGTATGGAACATGAAACTGTATTGTTTCCCTGACCCATTCAGGAATCCTTGTAGCACAAATCATGTCTCATGAGACAAACCTTGATCCTCTCTCATTCTGTCTATCTTCTACTGAGTTTTGCACTTCATAAATGCGTTCAAATTCCTGAGTTTTAAAGACACTGCATATTGAAACCCTCAGAGCCAAAAGTAAGATGTAAAGTACGAAGACTCTGAAGAAAATAGGGGTAAAAAGAAATTAAGTGAATTGCGTATACATATATATAGTGTGTATATATATACACACATATTATCTATAGGTAAGTATTAGAAAACAAGAGCCCAAAATACAGCAGGAGAACAGAACAGCAGCACAAGTTACACACACATAGGAACAAAGTGTCAGTGCCCCATAACAAAGAAATACCTCCTGGAAACTAGAAGGGAAAACATGAAGCTCCAAAATAAAGGAAATTGTACCAGATTTCCTGAAACATAGTATTTTTACTTCTACTGCAGGATGACAAGAAATACTTTTTGACCTTAAAGCCTGCTTCTGAAGTGACTGCATAACAATGTCATCGTAAAGGGTCCTCTTCATTCAGTCTTAATGACTTTCTTATCAAATTTGTGCAGTTTACAAGCCAGAGAATGATTTTTGTAGTTGCTTGTGCTCACAACTGCTCTTGGGATCTAGGAACCAAGCTGCTTTTTGTGCCTTTTACATTACTACCAGTGATAAAAAACATGCAATTCGACACAGCAGAATTCATTCCACTCTGGGAGCTCTTTGTGGTGCTAACTGAGGCAAAAGTCTTGTTTTTATCAGTAAGTTGATAGGACTCTCAGGCTCAGAGGGTACTGATATGCAAGAAGGTGATACTTAAAAACTTGCTTGTTTTACAACAGTTATATTACCTTTATTTTCCTTCTGTTTATAATTTCCTGTTGGTATAGTTAAGATGGCTGCCTTCCTTGGAAAGGAAAAATTGATATAATCCTAACCAATAATCCTGCAGACTCTGGGTGCAGACGGCTTTATAATAGAAGTCTTTACTTTGTGTTGGCTATTTTGCACTAGCAGTTTCCCTGCTACTTAAAATGCAGTTCATTTTTGTGCATGAACCTATGTCCTGGATTCAGGACTTTGACTTGTGTTTCAATTTCTGATAGGGAACTTACGAGGCAGTACCATTTAAAACAAAGATTCTGTAAACATATACAAATGGATTTATTCAAATACATATGTATAGGTCGCTTTTGGGAGTGAAATCACTTAGTTGCGTATGGAAACTGCTTTTGACATAACACCCCTGATGTTTCCTTGTTTGAGTATATCTTCTATTTCTAAGGAATTTAAAAGTACATAGGAGACACATGGTTGGGAGTGCACATCACATCTTGGCTCCAGGGAGTAAGGAGAGACCCAGCCTGGCCAATAGACATCCCCCATGGATGTCAGTATCCACCCAGATTTTGAAAGATCTTCAGGGAGACTGAACCTCTCTGTCTTCTGGCAGAACAGAAGGGCAAACAATTTCCACTGCAAGAGCATAGCAGGATGACCACAAGAAATATTAAGGCTGCAGCATTGTCGGGCAGTATTTCTATGTGAGATAATGTTTTTTCTTTAGGGATCTTCACAGCCTTTAGATGAGATCTCATATGTGTGGCAGATGCACCCGCCCTGATCCTGGAGCCACCTGCTAATGGTGCTTTGTCTGGGTAAACGGTGTGCTTTGTCTGGACAACCTCTCCTGGTGCCAGGTTAACAGTCCCCTGCAGGGAGGGCACCTGGCTAATTAGAACTGCCCACAGGTCAGACTCGACATGGGTACAAATGGAGCCCTGCCAGAGAACCAGTTTGAGCTGGTCCTCCTCGGAGCAGCAGGTCTGCAGTCGGGGACTCTCCTCTTGGATCTGGACACCGCCCAAGGAAACTCCCCGGGGCTGAGAACCCTCACCATCATCCCCCCTTCTTGGTGAGTGAATATTTTTCCTGGATACCCTTGAGTGAGCCCTCACCCCTGTGGGTGAGTGATTATATGTTTTGGGTACCATTGAGTGGGAGATTTACGCCCCTTTTGTGTGAGTGTGCACCTTTTTGAGTCATCTTTCCGATGTAAATTAGTCCAGTTGTGTAGTAGTGTATTCCTGACTGACATCCGAACTTGTGTTTTACTTTTGGTATCTCGGAGTGTTAAGTAGTTCTGCTTAAAATAAATATGTAATTTCGAGTAACCGCCCTGTCTGTGTGTGAGCGCCTCCGCCTGGCACCGGACTCGGGGCTGGCTTGGGTTGTCAGAGCATTTGAGGGGCTGCTCTGCAGATTTTGTGGGTGCCTCCGCGACAATATGAAATAGCTTACCAAAACCAGCAGCCCAGAATTCCATGCATCATCTTTGATTCACATGCTCCAGCAATGTGCCTAGCTCCTGGAGCTGCTGTAGTCTTTCAGCAGTGATAAGCTTTGCTCTCTCTCTTTGCATCCCCAATACAAGATGCCTGCAATAAAATGCCATCAGAATGTCTGCAGAGAGACCTGCCTTAAAAACAGATAAACATGTTTTGCAAACCAGGCTAATGACTTCAGCAATTGAGAAAGAAATTGTTCCTAGCTTTCCTGTAAGTTGTCTGATAAACAGAAGCAGGTAAAATGCTTTTCAAATTACCCAGGGCATCCAAATGAATACATTAACTAATAACATCCTCACATGCCACATGCATTTATTGGAAGAGCTTTTTCTGATTGTTTTGATAATATTTTCATTTCATGATATAGAAATTGATATTAAGAAGTAAATATTTGTGTTGTTTCTATAGTTATTTCCTTCCTTGTAAATTTCAGATACGTAAAAAATATTGTATATTATTGCTAGAACTTAATTCTTTTTTGCATATTGTGAACCTTTTGTGAAATCTAAATGTAATGGAAGATGTTAATCTACTTACTGTTTTTGCTCACTGACCTTGCTTACAGTGTGCTTTTTGCTTTGCAATACACTAGGAAGGTAGAGGCAATGGGTTTTTTTGCACTAAATGCTTTTTGTATGCGGTCATTGTGAAATGTGTCCAATAGTAATTTGGCTATCTGCTGCTCAATACCTACTCTGAATGTCAAAATAACCAGTAAACACTTCATTTTCTTATCTAAGTGAAGCTAACATTTGGTGTGTGTGTGAGCGAAAAAAATTCAGAACTTCAAATAAAATTTCTGTTCTGTCTTCCAGTATTAGAGCTTTTCTCTGTCACTGAAAGAAAATTTACTTCTTTGGAAAAAAAAATATATGAACTGAACTGTGAGAGATACCATTATTTCTATTTAAAGTGAGTATCTCAGAATGTCATTCAGTTTTTAAAGGTATAGTAAGATTTTTTGTTTTCTAAAGTCTCTTCCTCTGGCACAATTGTGATACCAGGGGGATTTCTTCATTCATTTTCCGTTCACGTTTTCTGCCAATAAACGCTTCTCCTATCATACACTTCTATTAACTATTCTGCTGGCTGGTAAATTTTGTGTTTGTTTTTACATATTGGGAGGTGATGGCCTAAAACTACGCCTTGGTATAATGGATTCCTTACATTAGAGTCAAATACCAGAGGCAGTTTTAGTGTCTGAACCATAAATACCTTATTATTCTGAATACTTGAGGAGCAGAGTCAGAAAAGAGAATGTGATGCATAGATAACACCTGTCATTTTGAGGGAGGTAAAAGTGCTTTCTAAACTGCAGTACAGGTTTAGAGTTTGCTTTATCCTCTGCTAAATGCTGTTTTCTCAGGGCAGAGATGGGGAGGGAGAAAATACTTGTTTAAAACCACACAGCACTGGTAGACAACACTTTAGGAACTAATTAAGGTCTCCCACCAATGCACACAATGAAATGTGGGTGATGTGATGGCTCAAATCAATATGAACAAGACCACCTTTCAACCATCTTTCAGCTTTTTTCTGCTTTGTTGTGACTTTTACTGTTCTATTTTGATTTCACAAATGTCTCAAAAGAAGTGAGGAGGAAGAAAACAATGCTAATTTCTGAAATCAGATATAAAAGACCTGCTCAATATTTTGGGGCTGTAAAGCTCTGGAACATCCCGAGGCTCATTATCACAGTTGCACATTTCTCAGGAAGGCTCAAGGAAGGTGTCTGCAACACATTCCCTGTGCCACACATGTATGTATTTGGATGATGCTGTAAAGACTTCTGCCTGCTCATCTGTGCTACTCACCCCCCTGCCATCAGTACACAAAAGCTTACATGCTTTTGTGCCAGGAGTTCTTATACATCTGTTGGAGCTCAGCTAAGCCATTTGCCCCAACTGTGACCTTGAGTATACAAGGCTTTGTAACTCCTCTTAGACACTGCTGTTTACTTGTTCTGTTTATGATAACTGGGTAGAAAATTGCTCCATTGTACTGCTGAAGAGCAGATCGGTTTCCAATTACTCTGAAAGGCAGCCAACAGAACAGCTAACACCATGGGGCCACATTTTTAAATGGCCTTCAGTCTGGCTTTCAAGTTTGTGTTCCCAGGTTTGTACTCTCAATCAATTGTAGAGAAAAATAATTTCAGGCCCAATTAGCTGTGAACCTCCATCTACCAGGTTTAGAGAAAACTGAATAAATTTATGATTGAAAGGACAATGGGAAAATGAGACAGCACTTGAATTTCCCCAAGTGCAATTTGTTTGACTGTTCTTTTGTGTTACTTAGACCGTGTGGTCTTTTCTAAGTTGCAATAGTGTTGCACGATGCCAGTGGCAGCACTCATCACTGCTTCTTTAAGGATGGGAAGCATCTATAATAGTGGAGCAAAATCTGTCAGAGGTTGAGCATGTTTCCACCTTTATCTGAGTCCATGGTAATATCCTAGATTGAAAACCAGGTGTTAGTGTCTTCAGGTAAACTGCCATTTACTTGAGCCGAGATTTCAACTCCAGACAGTGTAGGTGGGGAGATATGTGGGGCATGCCACACAAAATTTAGTATCAATTGTCATGATAACTTTTGGAATCTTGCTTTGTTCTCCAGGATGCTCCAGGAATAGGACCAGAGAACAACAACATGCCAATGAGATAGATTATTTGGTCCAGAGTGCGACAAGTTTAGTTTCTGTGCAAACATTCCAGGATCTTGTGATGCCCTGAGAACAGCAAGATTAATTTTCTTACCCTTTTCTGTGCGTTTCAAGATGTTACAGCCTCTCCCACTAGAAAAAGAAGAAAAGAATGAGCACATAAGGAATTGAGAATAGCATGATTTTCAATACAGTCTGTCACCTAAAATCATTGTCCCCCTGAGGATCAATACAGTCCTAATTAAGGTCACCCTAAGGACTGATGTTCTTGGCAAATTTCCTTTTACAAAGACAGCTTTCTTAATGAACTTTTTCATAGATCTGTTTTGTCAGGATTACCAGTACTGAGTTTTTCACTTTCAACTATGAAAACAACTATGAAAACTCATGCTTTCTGGTACAATCAGTTTACCAATAAAATTAGTGTCCTATACAAGTGATCAAGGTGAGCCTCTCATACAGCAAAAAGTCTGTGGGAGGTTCTGTATGTAGTTTTCCTCTTTTCATACGTTGACAGACCATTGCTTATAGTGAGTGCATACCTCATGTGAGGAAGCAGTATTTGCTCAACATCAAGAAAATGAAGTTGAAGCCTGAAATTTTGCTGCTCCCTAGAAAAATAATGTGAAAGTCACCCAGAGAAGATTTCACTGCATTGTAAAAGAGCTGTAAAATTCTCTTTGGAAGTTTGGCTTCAGGTCATGCTGTCTTGATGGTTACTGTGAGAAGGACATGTCTCTGAAATCTTAAAGGTAGAAATCACATGCTCAGCATTTTATTTCTATCCCTCCTCTGGGAAAGGAGGAAATGTTCTTTGCATAGAACAGATATCTGGCCTCAGGACGGATGGCTGCTTCTTTAAACTGCAACATTTCAAAATGAGTTGACCCTATGAAGTGCTGGGGTCTGAACCCCAAGCCCTGAATTAAGGTTGACATATGGGTGGTCCCCATGGCCCTTTAAGAGGAGGGGATGAGTTTGCCTTTTGGCTTTCCTCCAAGGTGCAGCCGGCCTTGTAAGGAAAGCCCTTGGGTAAACAAGCCCCAGGTGCCCTGCATTGGGTAAATGAGTGCCAGGTGTCCTGCTTTGGGGATAAAAGCTGGGACCACTTGCAGGAAGGATTGGAGAGTCTGTCTGTGGAGTGGACGCACTTCACAGTTTCCTGTTGGGGAAGGACCTCCTGATTCCTTATGCAACCGGATCGCAGTCAGGTCTGGCACGTACAAACGCGGGCTTTGTGGGGAGGCAACATGGGGTTACTTCTATCATATGTAACCTCCTTATTGTCTTGGTTGTCTCCCATTTTCCCTGTGGGTTACCTTGGGTGTCTTGGTTTGTTCCATCTATTGCGGGTCATGCTGTGTCGTTTCTGGGGTTGCTGGGGTTGATGTCTGTTATTTGTGATCTGTCTGACTTGTTTGTACCCTCAGTGATCCTCCATATACTGACCCCTTTACGCGAAATAGAATCCACTTACTGGATTGTTTTTCTGCTGTTGGCTGTGTCTTTTGTACTGGGCCTAATAACTGGCAAAACACACTAGTAGAGGATGCTGCTGTACCCTGTCCTTCTCATGAAACTGAAGCCAGAGGCTGCCGTCAGGGAAGCTGACTATTATTTTCTTAAAATACATCTGAATCTTTAATCATGTGTGACAGAAGAGATTCTAATTTTTGAGAAATGTTCTTCAGTTTGTTTTTTGTCTTATTCTGTAACTGATAGTTTATTAGAATTTATAACAAACCAGCAAGCAAACAAAAGTATGTCCTTTGTTAGGGAAGCTTTTTGGTTTTATTTTTTTGTTTGTCTTTATTGCAGGAAATGTATCGCCAACTTATTACTATAAAACACAGTAAAAGGACAGAGAGAGGGAAGTTTACCATTGAAAACTGAGCCTTTATGCTGACAGTCCATAAGGGTGTGACCTCCATTTAATGAATCCTTAAAGTATATAATGAGACATCTTAGAGGTCTTTTCCAGCCAAGGATATTCTATGATCTTTCTGTCCCCTGATGTTCAGTGAGGAAAGTCTTTCAGTCTCTCACAGCCATGATCCTCAAAAACGCAAATCAAACAATCTTCTTCCTTCATGGAGGTGTGAAGTTTTTGCACAACACAATGATTGCCCTCACGTTGCCAGTGCAAAGTCTTTATTACAGCCTCAGGGAACACTATCAAATAGCTTATAAACACATGGCAAGACTCTACATCCTGAGTTTGGCAGGAGATTTTTTGTCAGAGGCTGCCAGCAGCTTTACATTGGTCAGTTCAGTCCCCAGCTGCTATGTGACAGATGTGCTGGAGGGAACACCATCAGGCTGTTAGTGCTAGTGAATCTCCTGGTCTCCTTGGTAGGCTTTCAGCCACCAGATGTGTGATGGAACTCACAATCTCTTTAAATCAGAAAAGCCTAATAAATAAAGATTAACTTCCTCCAGTCTCTGATTAGTTTACTATATAGGAGGAAGTAGAAAGCAAACAATTTTTGTAGTGACATTTAAGGTATGAAAGAGCAGTTCAAAGCAGGCTAACATAAACACTAAATAGATAGAAAGTTCAAGCTTCTTGGAACTCTCATGGGAAGGAAAAGAAATACCCTTCCCTTTGAATACAGCTTTTTAAGGTTGATTTTTGTCAGGCCTGCACTGCAGCTGTAAAGGATTCCAGGTTCCCATCTCCCAGATGTAGTTACAACACTGCTTAAGAGCCACACAGCGTGCAGGACTGAGCCATGCCCCCATATCTGGGACACATTATGGGAATACAGTTAACCCTCATTCCCTAGACAAGTTTGAAACAATACTGTAATTGCATCTGGGGACAGGCAGGTTGGACTGGAGTTCCCTGACCCAATTATAATTGTAACTCTGACAAAGCTTAGCTCTCAAAACAGGTTAAAAAGCTAAAGGGACAGATTCATGTTACGTGCTGAGCATGAAAGTTTCTTTGAAGCAGATCCACAGTGCTCTAACCCAAAGTTCAATAGGCACTGCACCAGTCCCTTGTTGTATCCTATGTGAACTTTACATTGCTTTGCTTATTAGTGGCATGCAGAATGCTTCATGTATCCACCATTCTGTCAGTCTTGTGGTATAATGTAAATCACACTGTCCTTTTTCCAGCTTTGAGAACACCAGCTGTGAAATACTTTACTTTTACCAGTGGAGGTTAAACTTTCTTTTGTAACAAATAAGTTCTGTTTTTCCTGTTTACTTATATGTCTACTACACGTTGCATTTAAATGAGGAATTAGCTTGCTTGACTCAAAGCCAGAACTTTTTAAGCTATGCCTTGTTGAAGCAGAGTATCTAAGACTAAAAGGTGGAATTGATCTCCCCATAAAAGTCTCAGTTATCCCTGTCATAAGAAAACAGTTGGCATCTGCTTCAGGGACATTTCTGTAAGTAGGCACATGTACGCTTAATATTTTGCAGTTGAGGTGAGCAGGTGTGGAATTTTGAATTAATGGGCTCTAATGCTTCCTTAACTGCCTTTTGTTTCCTTTTGTCTTCATCATATGAGAAGTCTTACTAGCCCTAGAATGGCACCTCAGGTTTCCTTAGGTAGAATTTGGGCTCCACTGGCCTTAATCGGAGTTTTGCCATTGTTTTCAGTGTAACAATTATACATCTGCTGCTCAATAGCATGATTTTAATGCCCCATGTTTTCATGCAAAGCTTCATGGAGAATTTAACCTCACTAGAGTGAAAAGCTTTTGGTTGTCAATTCATTAAAAGTATTACATTCTTTAATAATATGTACTCAAATAATTGTTACATACAGGTGAAAGAAGTGAAAAATGGAAAGACTGAAGACTATAAGGACAGGTACTGGGGAGATACCTCTCAATGAAAAAGTTATTACTTGCACTAAAGGTCTCTTAGGAGAATGCTTAATTCTGGGTACTTTCTTTGACCCCACACATTAACGAAACATGAAGCTAAATGGGCCAAAGGAAAAAGGAAAACATGGTAAGAGCACATTGAGGCATGAAATCTTGTGATACTGCAGTCGTGAATATGCCTGTAGCTCATCTAACTTATGGATTGTATTCAAATTGACATAGCTAGCTCATGTGTCAATTACAATGAAAATATGGGCATTAGAGGCCTGCCAAAAACTCGATGGCCACTCATCTGTTGTTTGGGCCAATGCATTGTAATTGATACCTGAGCTAAACAGGTTAAGGACAAAGAGCATCTATACAACAGATTGCACTGTTGTGTAGAGATAGCTAAACCATCTTAAAATAAGTTAGCATGAGTACTGGAAACAGCCCTGGAATGATATGCAGAGCAAAGGGTGGGCTAACATAAAAGATTAGGAAAAAAAATACATGTCAGTTGAGAAAGCAAAAAGAAGTGGGGGAAAAAAATTTAACTAGCACATGGCTGAAATATTACAGAAAGAGAGAGTCAAAAAGAGAAAAAAAAGAACAGAAAAAAAACAAAAAGAAACAAAACACTGAATGGAAGAATTGAATACACAAGAAACAAAAAGTGGAAGCTATCAGAAAGGAGCTATAGGACTATTATCAAAATGTAGGAAAGGAAATAGATAACAGAAAGTGAGAAATATGAAAAATTCACATAGAATAAAGAAAGATAACAAGGAGAGTTCCAGAACCTTCTGAAAAACATTTTCTTGTGACTGTGCTTTGCTGCAGGACCTCAATTTTGTAACTTATTTTCAGCGTCTGTTGCTGGAGGAGCCAAAGCTTAAGGGCTGGAAAACAGGAAAGCATTCCATTGAAATCAAATCTAAATCCAGACATGAGCCTGGTTTTCAACTTACAGCCCAACTCTAAATCCCTTTAAAGTTTGCTTGTCACTTAATTGCACTACAAAATCTTGGCAGCCTCCTCACATCACAATTCTAAGCTGTCAAAGTAAGTAAAAGGATATATAAAAACCCCCTAACGTCTGTCAACTTTTAGAAACTATTTTCTAGCTGCAATTATGTACCAAGCAATAAGTTCATTGTGTCAGGTCATAAGGCCCAACCTACCAAATTAAGGTCCATCAAACTTACTTGGGCCGTGCTTTATTAGGTGGCCTTTCTGGGACAATAAAACCCACTTTTATTTATCATATCCAGAACTAGTCTTTGATCTCAAGTTTCACATAATACAAGTTTGTTTGAATGGACATATAAAGAAAAAGATAATTAAAACAACTAAAAATGCACTCTGTTCACTCTTAAGTGGCAGAAAAGCTCTAAATTACATGCACAGGCAGAGACAAACTTTTTAACTGATGTATTTCCCATGGACATCTGGGGTATGTATGGCAACATGTAGCACTACAGTAGTCTCATATCATTTGAGGGTACTCAAACTTTTGTAACCAATGGCCTCATGAAAAAATAATAAGGTCCCACATATCTGCTATGAGAGAACCTGGAATATTGTGGCCTGTGTTACCTTGTGGATGTGGTGCATCTATCTGTTACAATTGCACAATAACTCAAAGTTATTTTACCATTGCATTGAAATTTTGTAGCATAAACAATGCCTAGATACTTTACCGTTGACTAAATCAGGGGGAGAATATTGAAGTGGAGGATGAAATAAGGGAAAGTTTCCTACAGTTCTGATCAATTGGCATTGAGATTCAGGCTGGTGATTCTTATGCCACGTATCCTATGAAGACAGGCTGAGAGAGTTGGGGCTATCCAGCCTGGAGAAGAGAAGGCTCCGAGATCTTATAGCACCTTCCAGTACCTGAAGGGGCCTACAAGAAAGCTGGAGAGGGACTTCTTACAAGGGCATGTAGTAATAGGACTAGGGGCACTGGCTTTAAACTAGCAGAGGGTAGATTTAGACTAGATATTAGGTAGAATTTCTTTATTGTGAGGGTGGTGAGGCAGTGGAACAGGTTGCTCAGGGAAGCTGTGGCTGCCCCCTCCCTGGAAGTGGTCAAGGTCAGGCTGGATGGGGCTTTGAGCAACCTGGTCTGGTGGGAGGTGTCCCTGCCCATGGCAGGGGGGTTGGAACTGGATGATCTTTGAGGTCCCTTCCAACCCAAACCATTCTATGATATCAATATAAAATGTGGTTTCAAACCAAAATATTTAATCAATCATCACTGTAATTAGTCAACAACAGAGCGGGCTTATTCAGGTTTCACATATTTATACTGTACAAACAGAAATCTGCTGATTTTAATGACACTGCCTGTGGTTTGTAGTGCTGCTTATGGGACTTGCACTATGCCGTTTACAAATACTCAACATTATTTAGTATACTTGTGCCACAAAACATTCAGTAGTTTTAAAATCGCCTATTAACAGTTTTCTGAGAATGGAGGTGCCAAGCAGAGACACAGGCCTGATCTTTGTAGTAAAAGGAGACCTCAGTTTAGCTGGACTTTTTCAAGCTGAGTTGTTTTTAAAGGGTAGTTGTTCAAACCTGCAGAAATTCAGTCCTGGGGGGGAAAAAAAAAAAAAATCTAAAAATTAATGTTTTCGTAGAAATAGTGGTTTTCATCCCTATGTGCTTTTTGAAAGAAATAGTTACAGGTACTTACATGGGTTTTGTGTTGCTATGGAAATGTTGGGAAGGGGTAAGCAAAGAAGGAGGACAATTCTGTTTATAAAGAAAACAGAAAACAGGTGAAAGGAAGAAAATATAATTATCCCCATTTTACAGCTGAGAAATTTCAGCACAACAAAAATAAAAAGCCCAAGTATTGTGGAAATCTATCAATTCTCTTAGGTTCACCTGTCATGTAGGCATCCTTCTGCCTGCAAGGTATTCACAGAATATCTATGAATCATCACCCTCCCCTCACCTCTACCTTTTTCCTGTGTCTGCATACAGATACACTCCATCATAGCTGTCAAAACTCTCTTTTGTAAAAAGACCTTAAAGTCACCCTGCCACCCCTGCATCTAAAGAAATATTGCAAGGCCCAGTGAACAATAGGAGAACTCAGTACAGGAAGAAAAGAACAAGCACTACCAGCAATGAGACGTCGCTTTCTGACCCACTGAATGTCACAGTGTGGATGTGGGCCATCCATTCTTTACATGTCACAGTAACTATGCAGCCTGGGAAATGTCTTTTCTGATCATTTTTGTTGTTTCAGAACTAACAGTGAAGGAAATGGATGGGTCATGTATCTGTGTTCAGCCTTGACAGTAAGTTCTGTGCTCTCTGATTGTCAACGGTGAGAGTCAGAGACGTGCCTAAGCCACTAGGGAAGAGGTTAGAACTGAAAATAAGGTCAAATTTAAATACAAAACCAATCTTAGGGACCTGACTACAGCCTTCCCACTTCACCTCACACCTGTAAGGCATTCCTGATCCTTGCACTCTTCAGCCGATCACTACCTGGGTCTGGTTTCAAGCTGATGTATAGGGTCAGTGGAAGCCCTTTACATTTCCTTTGCCAGACAGGCTATATTGAGCCTGAAACTGAGGGCAAGCTCTTCCTAAGACCAGAAAACCCATACTCTGATCCAGAAACTGGTGGCTATGACTGTGGTTGTACCAGCTATAACTGTAGCATGATCTCCCCATGCCATAACTGTGGCTGTACATCCTCCTCTGAACATTTGCTCTGTAGCTCCTGCTGTGAAAAAGTTGGTGGAAAAAACCACACCTGACTGAGGATGCTGAGTCATGCTACAAAAAGGGCTACTTCTCTCTTTGGTCACACTGCCGGATGTCAAGAAATGTCTAGGAAGAAGGACGCACAGAGTCCTCACTTAGAGACGATGCTCACCTGTATCTCACTTCCGTCACATTTCCACCACAGTTTCACACCGCAACAAGACAGTCAACCATCATCCTGGTGTTCTTTGATCTCAGCTGTGCCCTCCTCCCTTCCCTACATGTTGTATAGTTCTTCTGTAATAAATCCTTTGTTTCCTTGAACTTCGCTCACTCTTGGTATGTCTTTCTTACTACAGTTGTGTTCATCTTATCTCTTTGGAGAAGGAGGATAGAATAACCATCTAGTGAGAGGGACTGACCAGGAGGAGAGGCCAGATATCATCTAAATAGCCCATAGTCATGGACTGATCCTGAACTGAGACCAAAAGAGTACTTAGAGCCTTTTTCACCTAAAACTTGAGGCATGTGAAGCTTTTTATATATTCAGCAAGGAACACATCACAGAGAAGATGTCAGAGTGTTCTGTGAAGTGTAGGAAGCTGGAGTTGGTACGAGTTGGTAGAAGGTCTTTGCATTTCTTGCCAGGACTCATTGGGTGGCATATGTCACTAGTGTAATGGCTTGCCTCAGGGGCCTATCTCTCATCTCTTACTGCATTTGTGGATAGAAATCTACAGGACTGTCGTATTCTCTGTTCTAGTCCTTCCCCCACTGAACTCAGAAATCTCTATTGCTTTCTTTCTAACTCCCCAAAGTATCCATAGTTTTGCTCTCAGTCATAATCTAGGGTGTCACCTACAGCTTCTGCCAGCAATCCCTATCCTGACAGCCACTCCGTGTTAATCTTATCTAGAAAAATCCTGCACTTGTTATGTCATGTCTTTCACTGTTTACTAATCTACAAGCCAAGACAAGCCCTTAAGGAATCAATGCTTTCATCTGATGTTCAAGCCTCCTTTCTGCTTCAGGAATGTCAGATCTAATCTGGTAGGGTAGAATAATTATAATTCAGGTATGGCCAAAAATAAGGACTTTAAGGATAACAGTGGGTGGTTGTAAATGTCATGGAAGTAGGAGAAACACCATGACAGGGCTTGGATGCAAATCTGAGATGTCAAGGTTGTCAGAGTTTTGTGTGGAGAACACGTGTGAAGGGTCACCTGAGAGGTGTAAGAAGCTTTAGACTTCTAAATGCAGCTGTCAACATAATATAAATGCCAGGAGTACATGAGCATGTGGGGAAGGAAAAAAGAGGTGGCAAACAAAGCATAGATGCCAGCACAACCTGACATGCATAACAGGACTGAATCTCAGATTGAATGACTAAGTTATTTCCCGAAGTCAGTTGAAAAATCTGTAATGCAGCCAAGAACTGAATCTATCACCTGAATTCCAATTCTTCATCTTCTACAGCTGCAGTCTAAGCCTACTTCAAAGTCATCCTGTAGACTGTAAGGCCCCTCAAGCAAGCTAGTATAGCTGATAGCCTGGACTACCTTTTGTTAGAAGTTATTTACTTGAAACAGCTGCTTACATGATATATTTTTCTAGTGTTACCTTTGAAAAAAAATAAAATTACTTCAACAATAGAGCATGTCTGTACAGCTAAGTGTAGCCTATTCAAGTCTCTGAGTCAGATGAGAAAAACTTCACCTTGGAACTGGTGTAACCTTCTTGTCTCAGCTATCATTGAGCCTGAGTGCGTGCTGCCGTGGGGAGGCAGGAGGAAGCAGCTCAGGCTTGCAGATGGGAAATTTGCTTGTTTGTGTGAAGTGTGTGTGCATGACTGGCTACACCTGAATGAATTGTCAAGTGTCACTGAAAGAAAGACTGTAAGAGTTAAAAGGATAAATCCTGAAGTTAGGTTTGACTTCTAATTCAAATCCTAATCTCATTTCCTTAGCAAGCAAACTTCAAATTCTTAGTCTCAATTACTCCTTATTGCTGAAGTTGATTAAGGGGGCAGCAGTTTATTCCCTATGGTGGGTTGGCCCTGGCTGGACACCAGGTATCCACCAAAGCTACTCTATCACTCCCTTCCTCAGCCGGACAAGGGAGAGAAAATACAACAAAAGGCTTGTGGGTTGAGATAAGGGCAGGGAGATCACTCAGAAATTACTGTCATGGGCAAAACAGACTTGGGGAAATTAATTATATTTATTGCCAGTCAAATCAGAGAAGGGTAATGAGAAAATAAAAACAAATCTTTAAACACCTCCCCCCACCCCTCCCTTCTTCCCAGGCTCAACTTCACTCCTGATTTCTCTACCTCCTCTCCCTCTCTGCAGCAGCACAGGGGGACAGGGAATGGGGGTTGTGGTTGGTACATAACATGTTGTCTCTGCTGTCCCTTGCTTCTCACGGGGAGGACTCCTCACACTCTTCCCCTGCTCCAGCATGGATTCCCTCCCATGGGAGACATTCCTCCACAAACTTCTCCAACATGAGTCCTTCCCATGGGCTGCAGTTCTTCACAAACTGCTCCAGCGTGGGTCCCCTTCCATGGGGTGCAGTCTTTCAGGAACAGATTGCTTCAGCGTGGGTACCCCCATGGGGTCACAAGTCCTGCCAGCAAACCTACTCCAGTGTGGGCTCCTCTTTCCACGAGTTCACAGGTCCTGCCAGGAGCCTGCTCCAATGTCGGCTTACCAGGGGGTGTCGTCCTCCTTTGTGGATATCCACCTGTTCCAGCACGGGGTCCTCCATGGGCTGCAGGGAGCAACCTGCCTCACCATGGTCTTCACCACAGGCTGCAAGGGAATCTCTGCTCTGGCATCTGGAGCACCTCCTCCCTCTCCTTCTTCACTGACCTTGATGTCTGCAGAGTTGTTGCTCTCATATTCTCACTCCTCTCTCTGGATGCAGTTCCCTAGTTTTTTTCCCCTCATTCTTAACGATGTTATCCCAGAGGTGCTACCACTGTCACTGATGGTCTCGGCCCTGGCCAGTGGTGCTTCTGACTTGGAGCAGTCTGGCATTGGCTCTCTCAGACATGGGGGAAGCTTCTGCCATTTTCTCACAGAAGCCACCCCTGTACCCGTCCACTACCAAACCCTTGCCACACAAAACCAATGCACACTCCTTGCTCTAAGAACACATTGATGTAAAATCCAATAGGAAAATCTCAGGATGTTTCCAGTCTTTTTCTAAACTCTAGCGTTTATAATGCCTTCTGGTTATTGCAAGATAGAGCAGAAAAGGATGAAAAATAAAAAGGATGAATAATACCTTTAAAATATCTTTAAACTCTTCTAGACTGTGAAAATCAATGTTTGATTACATTTCACAGGCAACACATACAGCAAGCTGTTCATTACTCCAGCTACATACTGATTTTTCTAGCTTATGACAATCAAAGAATTTAACAAGAAATAGTCTCTTGTGATAATTTTTCCTCATAACATATGGCGACTGGTCCAGCGTCACCAGTTTACTAAGATCACTAGGAACTGTAATATGGATGAACTGTGGAACAACTAGTGCTGCCATCACTATAGCAGGTGAAAGAAAATGCACAAATCTCAGAAGTGTGTCTATATGCATGTATGTGCTTGCACGCCTAGGCAGGGCAGGGAGTCGGAATGCAGCTCTCAGGAAGAGAAGGGGGAGATGGCTCATCTCAGAGAAGTGTGATTTGGTGTAAGAAGCAGCAGTTCTGACTATGATGTTTAGTTTTAAGCAAAAATGAAGGGAATCCTGGTAGTTGAGAATCTTTAATGAGTATTTGGAGCTCATGAAAAGTTTCAGTAAATCTATAGGAGCCACTAGAATTATATTAGTTTGGAAAGGTGTATGTAATAACTTAAGTGCTTTGTTTGCAGTAATGGTATACATCATTATGCACTATGGTTAAACAAAGATGTGGTTTCTTTGGAAAAGCTTACCCAAGCTTAGTTCTGCTCTCAGTTTGGTTGATAAAACGGAAAGATCAGTCCTGTGGCTCCAGATAAATATTTAGAGTACCTGAAGTCATATGTACTTAGTTTATTCTTTGATATAAAATGGTTAACTTCTAGATACGATGATTAAAAATGTCCTGGTCTTGCCTTCCTTTGTTAGGTAATATACTCTAAAAGAGTGCTGAGGGAAAACTTGAATAGAATAGCAATCTTTCTGCTAACTGTTGCTACTGAGGTCTGCGAGGGAAAATCCAGGCACAGGAATATTAGGAGGAACTTTGGGATGCTTAGCACAAGAAAGCTTGAAGATCAGACCTCATATTCAAAGGAAAAGATGTCAGGGGCAGGGCTGTGCTTTGGCTTTAGAATTGAGGATGGAGAATCAAACACAGAAACTGAAGTAAAATAAAAAATTATTTAGTCATGGCTGCTTAAAGGAAAAAAGATTCTCTTCATCCACCCCGTCATCTTTTTTATCAGTCATCTGTGACGTAAAAGCAGACTGCCAGTTACAGGAAGCATCTTTGTAAAAGCATGGGGAGTAGAAATGTGAGCAGTTTCTTTTCCATAGGAAAGGAGAATTGAATCCAGTTCTAATATTAAAATAGATAACTAGGAAATAAATATTTTACTCAGTTGTCTGCTGAGAGGGGAGAAAAGACTTCTTTTTGGCATTTTCTTTTTCAAATTTCATTCAATTTCTAACATTTTCTCAGTTAGGAGAACTTGAATGGTTAAACAGACATAAATTGCTGAAAGGTAACAGTGTGATGTGGGACTACAGACAGTATAGCAGTATGGTGCTAGAGTATTCTCAACAATGCTGCTGTAGAGCATTTGCTGTGTTAACATTACCTTATACTAATAATTGATGTATCTTTTGGTGTATTTCACTAGGTATTTTAGTTTGTATTTGTTTTGTATACTTCCACTGTGGATTCCTATTGCATATTTTAATAAGATACATAATTCTGCCACAGCAAAAGCAGATGCAATAAAGTTTGACTGATTGATGTTGCTTGCATATTTTAGACTAGCATTGGGAATCAGCCTGAATTTGCAATTTGGCAGTAAATGAATATTGATACAAAACCTATTCATGTAACACAAAGCTTGTCACTCTGTATTCTAGTAGTGTTTTCTTTACTGGGTTTTCTTAGGCTGCGTTTGAGATGTCTTTTAACCCATCTGGGAGAATAGAAGTAAAAATATTTTTACTTCTGAAAGTTGCAGGATGCAGTGGTTCTGAATGATTAAAAATAGACCAAACGTGTGAACAGCTGCTCTTTGGAAGCTAGATTTTTTACCATTTCTGCTTTATGACCTTTTAGCATGACATCCAATGCTACATGCAAATTCTACCTGACTGTAGAAGGCAGGAAGTTTCTTGAAAATAAATGCTTCATTCTCTTTTACCATCTATGAGAAAAAGAGAGATGGATTCCACTTCTTGGCTCATTTTATATAATTGTATGATATCAAAGCAAGGATACCCTGAGGTGGGGAATGAGAAGGATTGTGTCTTTCCTTAAAAAGAGGTGTGGTTTTCCACTTTTAAACTTCTCAGAGAAGCTAGACAGTGTAAACTTCCCTAAACCTATGTAGGCAGCACTGTTTGTTATGAGAAGATGGTAAGATGCCTAAGGACATTTACTTTTAAAGGCAGGAGGAAGGAAAGCCCTGCTGAAAAATTTCAGCAATAAGAAAGGTAGTACCAACTCCTGAGTACATTTTAGGAAAATTTTGAAAAAATAAACAATATTGATAATAACATTAATCTTAGAAGGCTCTTTGAAAAAGATATTACAAGTTCCCCTCTTGGGTTACAGAACATGGTGTCTATGGCACTGGTCTGACATAATAAATAACTTCCTAACAACCCCACAATGGTTTCTCTGTTCTTTCTCTTTACTGATAACCCTCAAAAAATCCCTGCTGTTATTTACCCACAGATTTCTTTGATGGGCAGTATGCCTATCAAGAGTACTAGATTTACATTTGATATAAATATCTGAAGCACTCAATTACTTAAAAAGGAATTCAGAACTTTTCCCTTCCTCAAACACAGGCTTTTGAAATGTGTCTGGCTTGGGAGAGACATAGTTTTTTCCCTGTTAGTAGCAGCTGCCTGCTTTGGAACCCCTCTGCTCCCCTCCCATGCTTGGCCGTGTCAAACCTTTCATTGGTTGAGGGCTGAATGAGCAAAATGACTGAATAATATTCCATGATGTACCATATTTCAAGTTATTAGGAAAAAATAGACATGAGATTCAGATAGCAAGCTAATACTTTTTAAAAGCATGCTGGCTCACATACTAAAAGTCATTGCTAACACTGGTGTGCCCTCAGAGTAAGCAGTAACAGGCCTATGAATAAAAAGAGGATGATTAGCTAGTCCTGAAGAGAGTCCAGTTATTGGTTCAGCTGATATGGATAAGGCTAGCATACAGTTCTAACAATTCTTCTTCATCAAAAACATGGTAACTGTAGGAATATCAATGAATTGAATCAAATCTATTTCATTTCTCCCTCCTGAAATAGAAGTTCCTTAAAAAGTTACAGGATAAGTATTGTAATATTTGTAAACAAAAAGAAAAGTTGCATAAGATGCTTTGAAGAGGAGTGAGGATCCCTAGAACACTGCATCTAATTTTGGAGATCTATAGAGCATTTCTAAGTTGCATATCTTGGCCATGTCTCAATTTCTTTTCAGGGAGAGTTCCACCTAGGTGCCAGTCTCACACTTTCTGCATGAAAATCAGACTTTGATGGGACATGTGCCTTTGGTGCCTCCCATCAGGTACTCAATCTATATTACTGGACCAACAAAACATGGCATGCTCCCCAGCTGCATGATTAAGCAGTTAAAGAGATAAAGATAATTTTATCATGCTTTATCTTTCTGAACAGTTAAGATTTTTCTCAAGGACCAAGAAGGGTAACAAGAAAGGCCAGATGTTTGCTTAAAAATGAAAGAAGAAAGATCTGATAATTGATGAAATAATAGTCCAGAGATCTGATAATTATCTGAAAAGGAAGGACTAGGAGACTGAATGTTGATGATGGTGGCCATAATATGTCACAAAGTGACAAATCTTGATTTTCTTAGTTACCCTCTTCCATGGCTGATAGCAGGAAGAGACTCCTAAACCAAGTATTCAAATGAAAACCTCATACTTTGTTTCTTATAAACTATTTGCAAGTTATGTTATAAGGTGGAAATACTAGATAATCTTAAGTATTATGCTTGTCCGATTCATAAAACCCCCAAATAAACCCATAGTTGTAAATTTCCATAAAGTATGATATAATATCAAATACACACTCACCGTATCTTTATTGGAGAAAAACAATCATTGGTAACTTCATGAATTTTAATGGCACAATTACACACTGATCAGTAATGTTATATTTAATGATTTCTCTTTCACCAACACTTCAGTGTTGTCAGTTGACCTTTAATGGAGATTCAGTGATGCGAACAGCTCTTCTGTAGAATCCAACATAATGAGACTGAGCCTTCTAAAAGCTCAAATGACATCCTCCAGTTCAGGTAATGAAAAGTGATCCTGAATTATCTAGCACCATGCAAATATCAGAAGAGAGAATTGTCTTTACCTAGAAAAACCCCAGATGTTGTCTCTGATTGGCAGACTCCAATCAGTACTGGCCTTATTAATTATCCTCAGGTTTTCTTGCTGCTAAACTGAGCCAAGAAAACATTTGATACTTCAACAATGCCCTTGATTGTCATGGTAGGAATAATAGACCTGAAAGTTAGATGCTGTTAGATAGAGATTTACAAACTTGATTTTTCACAATGAAGTAAAGAAGCTGATGTGGACACTGATAAGGGTAGGAGTGAGGATGTGGGTGGCATTGTAATTTTGTTTATCTTTCTCATTTATCCTGCAGGCTTAATATTACCAAGCCACGTTCTTTGCTGTGGTACAGATGGTTTATGTCACAATACAGGGACCATAAAGCTAGAAAATTAGTATCTTCAATATAGGATATCCCCCTCATGCAAGGTGGGCCCTATATGCCTGTACACTGGACTGACCTCCAGCTCACTCCCCAATTCATGTTAGCAGAGAGTGAAACTGCATTTTTGCAGCTCAGTTTCTGTCACTGATCTTGAAAGTAGCTTGCTTTGCATAAAGTGATCCACTTTAGAGTGGTCTGGAACTAGGTGAAGGCTAGGATCATTTTGTACCATGTTGTCTCCTTCCTCTTGACTTTTGCTTTATGATTCAAGGTAAAAGGAGGCTGTGAACGCACAAGACTGTCTCCCATTGACAGGCAGCAGGTCCTGCTATGAAAACTTGAGATGCCTGCAGAAATTGTTAGCAGATTTGTAGAGATCTTCAGAAACCATCTCCAGTATATATGACAGGTTTCCAATATTGCCACTCAGCGAGTGACAGATACATGTCAGACTGCAGTGTTTTAAACAGTATTTGAACTTCTAGATTATTTCATCTGTCTTCCTTGATATGTTAACAAAGGCTTTGATACATTGTAAAAAATGGCTTTGAGAAAGGAAAATTATGCACTTAGGTCACAGCTATGTTTTTACTGTCTAGGCTCCATTTAATCATAAAGGCTACATTAGAAAGTAGAAGCAGATCTACAGAAGGAATGGTTGGTGCTGGTGTCCACAGGGACTCTGTCACTCTGGGCTAGCTTTTGTCTGGACTGGTAGACTGGGCACCTTCAGCAGTAGGAGTGCTTTAGATGCTTTCCTTGGGCTCATCTTCTGCTTTGTTTTTATCATGGAGGAATCAAGTGATGCCGCAAGTATAGCAAGTTGGAGATGATGGGGAAAGTTACTTCAAAACTACTGATCCAAGCTACTGCGAATGCACCTGGAGACTTCTAGCATGGTCCTCTCCCTCTAACTCCAACTCACATAGGCATTTGTATGACCTGCAAAAGAGCAAGCAAATCCTATTATTTCCTCTTATAATTTTCTCTCTTAAAACTTTGCTACATACAGCTGCTAGTTCCCCACTGCTGGTAAAAAAAATATGTAAAATATTTGAGTTAAGCAAATTTTTAGAAGTTTAGCTCTGTACTTGTTGCGTAGCTGCACTGATAGCAAAGAGTAGATTTGGATTTGTAAGTAAGCATTCATAAATAAGCAAATAGCTTAATGAGATTTGAAAGACTTATTTGAAAGACACATGAAATGGCAAGAATTGGTTAAGGTGAACATTTTCTAGACTACATACCTGAAAGCACTTCAACAAGGTGGCTCTCAAGGTTGAAGCTGAGACACCTAAGAATTTGCTTGACCGTGAATGAAATATTCCTTTTTTTTTGTCATCCTTTTGTACACAAATAATGCATCTCCCTCCATAGCTAGCTTCCTTGGTTGATTAGAGAGCTAGGACATGGGTTTCTTTCATGATCTATAACTGAAGGGAGATAACATAGGGAGTACTTTTGCTTCATTCTCTCCTATGATTCCATGCTAGAGGCAGATGCAATCTCTGCAGTTATTCTCTTGTTAGACCATGTCTGGTCATATATGAGGAATTTTCTTGAATAAATATATATATATATATATTTATAAATAAATGCAAATATATAAATATATTCAAATATGTATAAAGTTATGCATGAACTGACATTACAAAAAATCAACAAAACAGGTGGTGTCCAAAAATACACAATTAGGTCCAAGAAAGCAGAGTGCAAGACAGCATTTAAATGAACCCGAATTACCATAGTGAGCCTACAAGAAAGGTAATGCCATAAACCATAGACATTTGTGTTCTATAAAATGCAGAGGGTTTTGACAGCATTCCTAGAACACAGCATATCTACAGTGTGTCTTAGTAGTAATAGTAACAATTTATCACCTACGATCAGGCTTTCGTAATGCATTGCCTACTTCAGAGCAAGATTAACATGCATCTAAGAAAAGTAGATATGATCCCATTCACTTCTTGAATAATAACAGAACAGTCAAATTCAAATCTAAACCGAAACATCTGTGGACGTTAAAAGTTAGTGTTAAATATTGTTCCTTTTGACAGAATAAAAAGTATGATTTTTAATTTTTTTTAAATGCAAGGACTTACAGGTTGAACAAATTGTTTTTGCAATAAAATGCTTACCAGCTATGATTCTGCATGTATTTTACTTGGCAACCAAATGTGAGAATGGTAAATGGGCTGTTGGATGAGCGTATACACTATATAATGAGAAAATTTTATGCAAATTAAACTTTCTGTTTTCTTCTTAAAAGGAAAAAAAATAGAAGAAAAATATTTTCTTACCTTAGGGATACATGATACTCCACAACTTGATATCTCATTATTGTAATTGCTATTATGTGTAATGTTTCATTAACATTGCTTTTGCTGCAGCACACACATCTGAAGAAAATACTTGTACCCAGTATTGTCGAGGCAATATCAAAGTTACTCATTGGGTTTGTTCATGTATGATGAGTAAATCATGTGCTCTTCTCATTTGGCTCAAGTCACTAATCATGACTCTCAGTTTCTCTCCACTTTCAAAGCATTTCATTTCATAATGAAAAACTAAGAACAAAACCACTCTATGTCCTGGCTGATGAAAATAGATGGATGGGAATATTGGTGACTTCTCTTCTTTTAAAAATCTCTTTACCCAAATTCCTAGGCACGTAGGAGGCTGGTCTCAAAAGAACCAGGAATAACCCAGTGAGGTTTTAAACACCTGTCAGTAGAGCCTACATTGGCATATAAATTAGTAAATTTCAGTGGCATCAGTCAAGTTAGGGCAACTCACATCAGCTGAGCATCCAGAATGGACAAAACACTGTGAGCTTTATACTGTGGTTATCTGATGTGAAATCTTTGTTGTGCTCTACCTCTCGTGCTACATGAGCTTGTTGAAATCTTTTGCAACAATGAAGTTTTAGAAGGTTTATGGGTAAACTTTACTAAATCATGCAGGCTGGTTTTCTGTCATAGTGTATTTGCTTATGGTGAAAGGACACTGAAAGCTCAGAATATTCTGGAATCTAAGTGTGGAATACACAGAAAGAATGCATAGAAATGAGATTTTCTGTAAAAGCAGAGGTTATTACCACAGCTGACAGCTATAAGCAAATATTAAGCATTTTTTAATAGAAATACTTAAACATCTCCAGTTATAAAAGCACAGTGCTATAGAGCATTGCACTACTGAGAATTTACATTGTCTTTTTCTGTCTTTGTAGAATACTGTAACATATGTGAGCTGGGACAGACAGCGGCTATTGTATTTTTGTATACTTATTACACATTTGGCTTAACAAAGAGATATTGATATAATACATCCTACTATTCTGTAGAGACTTAAAGTGGTTTTGCTCAGAAACCACAGAATCTTATAATAGTAAGTCTCTGTTTGGTTCTGAAGGAAGAATTTTTTTTACAGGGTCATGGTTAGTGACTCAAACCAAGTGAGAGTGGTGCTGCAAGAGAAGAGATCAGATTGCTCAACATAATTTCTTTCAAGATCCTACTTAGTAAAGAGTCATATGTCCTTACATTCCTGTTGGCTTGGGAAAGAAACTGATACTGTGCAAACCTTTACTGGATCTGACTGTGTGAGTGAATAAAATTGGCTTACTTGGATTTATTCCTTCCTGGTGTTTCTATGCTAACTCCCATCCTGGTATCATAGTTGGCTTTGATCTTTGGAGACACATTACTTAATTATATCAGAATTCCTCAAAGCTGTGAAACTAATTCCTGCCAGAGGATAGTGGGCTGTAACTGTCATTGTCCTTCAGGAAGTGTTACTGCCTGTGTTTCAGTTTTCTTATTATTGTTTATTATTAAAATAATACCCATTTACAGACAGACTGGTTACAAACTCTGTGGCTTGGCCTGCCTTCCAAAGTGGATTCTGACTTTGCCATGTCACTGAAAGCCAGGGGAAAGGATTATGCCTCTAAAATCCTATCCTATTGTATTTTTACTGTACTGAAGTAAGGGATTGTGAACTATGTGAATGTTGCTGATGGAAATGGCCTCTTTCTAGTTTGTTATTCATTTAGATACAGTCCAAAAGCTTTCATGTTGAGCCTGTGGTTATGTTTCCTGGATGATGTGAATGACAAGGTTATGTATGTATATATATATATATATATGTATTAAATAAAATTGAACCCCTTCAGGATAAATCTCTTAACAATTAATATGATGTAAAAGAAAACCCTCATCTGTTCTCCAAGACTAAACTACCCCCCAAGCCCCATAAGAGGAAGCAATTGTACTATTACAGTAGTCCCACTATGGGACTATTACAGCCCTGGAACTCTAGTGATTCTGTCTTTCCAGCTTCTCCTACCCCTGCTTTGCAGGATAGGGAGGGAGAGGCTTGTTTGATTACAATGACTGTAGCAAGGTAGATGTATGAAGACTCATAAGGAAATGTCTTTTTTGTTGTTGTTTTCCCTAGTTCAGCATCAAATAGGCAACTACTTCTGAGGACCTACAACATCTAATTTTCTGTGGGACTCTGACAGGGAAAATGACTATACTTAAAACAAGTGTGTGAATCACAGAATTTTTCTGAAATTTTCTTCAATATTCCTCTGCAAATGGAGTAGGAGTTAGTCCTTTTATGTAGGTGACCGCAGACTCTTACAGCACTCAGTCATGGCCGTAGGTATTTGCCTCACCATCCCAAAGGAGCTCCCAATAAGCTGTTTGCCTTCAGCCCTTAGCTTTTTTGAAGCTGTGCTAATTAGTGTTAGGTTTCAGTATTTGCTATGTCTGAGTGAGAAAAAGTACTGACTATATACCTGTAAATACAAGTAGTTACAAGGAATACAAACCTTTATGCTCTAATTCCTATTTCAGAAACTGCTTATATATTTTATTGTCTATAGCTGCTAGAAAAAGATGCAGCACATAATTAGTCCTTGTTGTAGGGTCAGAACTCAGGTCTTTGTCCAAATTTCTAAAGCATTGTGGTAAAATGTACATCTTCTGGTCTACCTTAATGAAATTTCAAATCTCTTCTCCAAAAATATCCTCCTCTAACAGGAAGAAAGAGGAAGTTGTTCCCTGTGTCTCTCTTGGTTCCCAGATGTCTACAGCTGTGACAGATGCACCCGCCCTGATCCTGGAGCCACATTCTAATGGTGCTTTGTCTGGGTAAACGGTGTGCTTTGTCTGGACAACCTCTCCTGGCACCAGGTTAACAGTCCCCTGCAGGGAGGGCACCTGGCTAATTAGAACTGCCCACAGATCAAACTCGATGTGGGTACAAATGGAGCCCTGCCAGAGAACCAGTTTGAGTTGGTCCTCCTCGGAGCAGCAGGTCTGCAGTCGGGGACTCTCCCCTTGGATCTGGACGCCGCCCAAGGAAACTCCCCGGGGCTGAGAGCCCTCACCATCCCCCCCTTGGTGAGTGAATATTTCTCCTGGATACCCTTGAGTGAGCCCTCACCCCTGTGGGTGAGTGATTATATGTTTTGGGTACCCTTCAGTGGGCGATTTACACCCCTTTTGTGTGATTGTGCACCTTTTTGAGTCATCTTTCTGATGTAAATTAGTCCAGTTGTATAGTAGTGTATTGCCGACTGACATCCAAACTTGTGTTTTACTTTTGGTATCTCGGAGTGCTAAGTAGTTCTACTCAAAATAAATATTTTTTTATTATTATTATTTTTATATATTTTTTTTTTTTAATTGAGTAACCGCCCTGTCTATGTGTGAGTGGCTCAGCCTGGCACCCAGGCTCAGGGTTGACTTGGGTTGTCGGAGTGTTTGAGGGGCTGCTCTGCAGATTTTGTGGGTGCCTCAGCGACAACAGTTCACAGCAGCTAGATGACAGATATCTTGGGAAGGAAAAAGTAGGATTGACTCTCACTTGAGATTCAATTAAAGAGAACACTGGATCTGGAGGCTTTTACATTTTGGATGAGTTCTGTAAACAGCACGTCCTATCTACCATAATTTTTGGGTGTCTGTTCTAGTTGTCATATACTCCTCGTATATGACATATATTTCATGTACTCCTTAATTTGCGGACTGTGGTTCGGTCTAACTTTCAGTGCATTCTGTTTGTCACAGATTTCAGTGTTGACTTTTTATTCTGTATGTCAGAACTTAAGAAAGAAAGGATTAAAGAAGGTGATGCATTGTAAACAAATCTTTTTTTAAGGAAGGAACACTGAGTACTTTTTGAGAACTAGTTTATTTGTGAGTTATTTGTATATCCTTGATTTTGATCTTCCTCAAGTATTGCATTATGCATTTTATGCCTTTGAGTGTAGGGTGCTGGGAACAGCTGTATGTATGTGTATGAATACATGTTCAAATGAAAATCATACTCTGTAGAAACAAAGGTGGTAAAAATTTATAAAACATCCTGTCTGATTCGGAGGGAATGACAGCAGCTGTTTGACAGTACATAACAGATGTTAACAAGTGTTAAGAGCAGGAGATAAAAGTATGGGTTGTTTAGATGCACATAGAAAAGTGTACCAAGAAAGGTACACTTTGATAAAATACTTCTTGGTTTTGCTATATTTACATTCCTTCATTCATTTTTAGATCTTAAAATATATATTCGAGTTATCAAGTAGTATAGTAAGTACCAGAAACCATTTGTTGCACTTCTCTAAAAAAAACATTTGATAATAGCTATTAACAAAGTTAAGTTCCAAGTGTTTATTTTTGTAAAGTGTAGGGTTAAAATATTGTTCTTTACTGTGGGGATGTTTTGCTCTCATGATAATTGCACTGGTGAGACAATGTCTCCTGCTGATATTTGCTATTGTTATAGTAATAATACTTATCAGAGTGTTGCCAAAGCTGTGGCTGTGTAAGCATTTCCTAGGAAATGACGAGGGAGGCTTTTGGTCAGGCTTCGGTCTATAAAACTCATAAGGTTCATAAATCAGCAGCACAGTGTTCTTTTCATACTATTGTTGAAGCAACAGTGTCCCAGTGAAACTCAAGAACCGCTCCAAACAGTTGCCCTTTTAAACTCTTAAATATGTTAATTCATGCTTGAGAAAAACCTCACACTAATATTTTTAGATTGCAAGCAAGAAAATGGCTACCTAACTATCTGTTGGCCTTCCGTGACTGCACAATCCAAACACAATTCAATTTTTGGTGCACGTACCAGTTCATGCAAAATTACAAAGGGTATGTACATCCCTTGGACTGTCATTAAGCTGTTTCCTTGGTCGCACTAATGAACTACAGTGATACGTCATTCTGCAGCAGCAAGCATTAATCACAACTACCATCCAAATTTATGTCTGAATTACACTCTTTCTGTGTGAGCCAGATGATTATCCCATCTCTAATGCAAATAACCAGGCACAGTGGACGATGAAATGCCCAAAACTTGGCCTGCTGGCACACCAAACAAGATAATATTAAAAAGTAGCCTTATTTTTTAAGCTGTTAAGATGAGACTTCTCTAAGTATGAAGTTGTATTGGGTTTGTGTGGCCAGGTTTTGGTAACGGGGAGACTACAGGGCTGGCTTCTGTGAGAAGCTGCTAGAAGCTTCAAGTCTGCCTTATAGAGCCAGTAACAGCTGGCTCCAAGATGAACCCGTTTATGACCAAGGCCAAGCCCATCAGAGATGGTGGTAGTGCCTCTGTGATAACATAATTAAGAATGGGAAGAAAAACTGGGGAAGAGCAGCCAGAGCAAGGAGTGAGAATATGTGAGACGCAACCTTGTAGATACCCAGGTCAGTGAAGGAGGGGGAGGAGGTGCTTCAGGTGCTGGAGCAGAGATTCCCCTGCAGCCTGTGGTGAAGACCATGGTGAGGCAGGCTGTCCCCCTGCAGCCTAAAAGGTTAACAGTGGAGCAGATATACACCTGCAGCCTGTAGAGGACCCCACATCAGACAGGTGGATGCCCAAAGGAGATTGAGACCCCCTGAGAAGCCTGTGCTGGAGTAGGCTCTTGACAGGACCAGTGGACCCATGGAAAGAGGAGCCCACCCTGGAGCAGGTTTGCTGGCAGGACCTGTGACCCTGTGGGGGACCCCATGTTGGATCATTGTGTTCCTGAAGGACTACACCCCGTGGGAAGAGCTCACGCTGGAGTGGTTCATAAAGAACTACAGCCCATGGGAAGGACCCAGGTTGGAGAAGTTCATGAAGGACTGTATCCTGTGGGAGGCACCCCATGCTTGAGCAGTGGAGGAGTGTGAGGAGTCCTCCCCCTGAGGAGGAAAGAGCAGCAGAGACAATGCGTTAGGAACTGACCATAGCTGGAGTCATTAAGACAAATAACCCGACTGTTGTAAATATCAAAGTGTTTAGAAAGGCATGGGAACTTGTTCATGTTTTGTAAGTGAAACATGGTACATATATATACCTCATCGTTTTTGGATCAAATTCAGAAAACATTTTGAAAGTAATATAATTTGTTGGTAGTATCCTTAAGCCAATAAGTGTAGGAAAATACCCTTAGAGGACTTTGGTCTGTAGAGAGCAGTGTAAATCATAAAACTTTGGATTTTTTTTAAATGTAGGAGTGTATGTATGTGCTTGAATAAATGTATGCGTATATGAATAAATATATGTATATAAAAATAACAGCAAGAAAATCTATAGATTTTTATAATGAATATTCCATAAACCTAGATTATGGTAGGAAATAATTGTATGTTAAAACAAATCAGGATTCAGTCCCCTGATACCCTCATGAGACACTTTTATCCATTTCTGAATGAAAAACAGTTTGAGAATGAGACAGTTGTAAGACCACAATTAAAATGTAATCTATGTTTTACTTTTTCACATTATTTTCCAGATCCAAGGAGAACCATCTTTAGTACTGTGGGGTTTTATGATCAGCAATAAAGAGGAATGTTTTTCATTATTGTATTAACTACTTGTTAGTTGTCAAAATAGGGACATCATGCTGTGTCAACCCTGTTACAGATGTGCAATAGAAAGTTAACTTTAGTCCCACCGTAGACTACTTATATACTATATGATTTTTCACCCTTAAAACCATGGTACTGTCTTGCAACTTTTATTCTAAAAGGCTGTCCAAATTTTAAAAATTGATTTTGAGACATCTGATGACTTTTTGGGAGCTGTGAACTAACCCAGGATCCTGCTGTAGCAGGGGGGTTGGACTAAATGATCTTCGGAGGTCCCTTCCAACCCTTACCATTCTGTGATTCTGTGATCCTTGAAAACGATCCATGCTATAGTTCACTTCAGGTTCCTAACCTTTGTGCTACAGAGATCTTCAAAATACCTGCTCAGTTGCTCAGGTCAACTTAAAGAATCACAAGCAGAATACAACAGCCTGTACTACTACTGCTACGTAAAATATTGCCATGTATAAAGACAGTGTCTCTCCATATCGCCTCTTTTATTTTGGGTTAGCAGTAAACTTCTAAGTGGACAAAGAGAGAAAGGTAAAAGAAAGATGGGGGAAGAGGAGCACAAAGCAAATATTATTGGTGCAGCTTAATTTTCAGAACATCTAACCATGTGCTTAGGTCTAATTACAAATCAAGTAGAATAAGTGATAGGGCTTATTACCTATAAGTGAGTGCTGTTGTAATTAGAATCTTATTTAGATATTAAAAAGGTGTTTCTAGCTCTATTCTTTTTTTTCCTTAAAAAAGGATGTTCTGGTTTAGGAAACTAATCCTGAGAGAGAACTCAGAATTGAAAATCATGAACAGATTTAATTACTTTATTACATCTGGATGATGGAGTAATTTCCTTGGAATCTTTTCTTCCCAGTGGTGGTTTGCAGCTCAGCTTGCTGAATGCTTTGGATACTGCTGCTGGGTGCCTCATTTTCTAGGTGTTTAGAAATTGAATGTGGCAGAACTAGTGTCTCTTTATAGATTTACCCCTATATGCTCCTAAGAAGTGGTGCCATTCCACGTTAACTAAAATCCAGCTATAAATATATCTGAAAGAAATGTCTGATTTCTGCTTGTACTTCTATTTTTTTTTCCTTCAAAAGCACAGTGATTTTGAATGCTGATTTGAATTTGTCTCTCTGTATATTTTTAAGATCGAGTTTTTCACTGAAGCCACAGTTAAGTGCATGTTTCAAGATCATATATTAGGCAAGCAATCTATGTATGTTAATGACTCACTTTGCAATTTGAATGACTTCTCAGTTTCTGAACAATTCCTGTCTCTAACTCATATCTATTAATGTTTTTTAAGTAATCTGGCTTAAAACTTTTCATTTATAGACTTTTACTTTCATTGTGAGGGAGGCGGAACAAATTACACTGGTGCTTTTTCCTGGAAGTGTGTTATCTCCAGAGATTAGGGGACTGCAATTTACTTGCCCTTTCAACCATTTCTTTCCTTGTCTGCTGGATACTTTAATGACTCATAAAAGACTTGCAGACTAATCTAATTCAATATAGACACATGGAGGAATTCAAGAATGTCTAAGAGTTTCTTTGACCAACTGGGAAACTTGAGGGTGGAAGGACTGACTGAAAGAGAGAAAACGCTTGATCCATAAATACAAAAAACTCACAGAACATACTTTTGAGTTGCTTGTGATGTGAAAAGAATCTGGACCATAGAATTTTGAATGTTTACATATTTTCTGTCTATTATTCTCCCTTCCGAGCGTTTTCTGTATGGTGTCTCCTTCCTACAGCTGAGAGACTGGCTTTGTGTCAGAAGTCACATGCCTGTGTAAGGTTTCCTTGTATTGAGATATTTTGGTTTTTGATATTTTTTTCTCTTTTTTTTTTTCTTTCTATTAAATTAACTGCATGAACTTTGCTTATGAAGAAGAGGATGTCTTCAAAGAAAGGTTTCTTCAGCTGCAGGATATTTTGTTTGATATAGCGAAAGACTATTGCAGCATTTTCATGGTATCTCACCGTTACACTGTCATTTCACTCTGAACAGAGCCTGGTTTAGAGAAGTTACAACTGCATTTCATTACTACTAATGCTTCTTTATATTTTTTGGAATTAAGAAGACTTTCATACCAAAAAATTCTCAGGAAATCTTAAATTATATTGTTCTCCTGGTGGTCTTTTATATACAGGTAAAAGCACACATTGAGCAGTGGTGGCTGATTTCTTGATCTTGCTTTAAGCTGAATTATGTCAGTTTAAAAGAAACAAGAGTAGAGGGATATCTTTCTTTGGCTATTTTATTTTATTTTTAATTTAGTAAAGGTAAAATTGTGCAAACAATCTTCCGAGAAGATAGAGATCAGATATTTTCCACACTGTTTTAAGTTATTTTTAGTGAAAGAAAAGACAGTGAAAGAATTAATTTCTGCACACATTTGATTCTCCTAAGGCCCAGGCAAAATATGACTCCTATTTCTTATGGGCTACTATAAAAGAATATGTAAAAATTTTGAACTAGACTGCTTGGACTGAAATATCTGCATGGCTACTCATGATATTTTGTCTGGCCAATCAGACAGTGGTTCATAGTCCTCCAAAGCTAAACCTATATGAATATTTTTATGATACCAAGGTTAAGTCTTTCCTTTTTCATTCACAGTACAGTGTCTGTTTGTTTTTTTTTTTTCACTGCCTCCCAGTGTTTTTCTTTCTTCACCTAAACTTTGAAATCCATGCTATTTCTATAGCAGGATAAGAAGGTGGGATTATTATTGTCTTGCTATTATCCTTCATTGTAAAGATGGAGGAAAAGAGCAGGAAAATGATCAACAGGATAGATAGAAAACCTAGAATCTGTACTATGATCATTCATTTTCTGAGAAGGAGGCACAGCAGCTATTAGACCATATTGCTGAACTGATGAGAAAACCAAAGGTTGAAGATGAAAGAAAAATTGTACAAGATATTAAAAAGATACAGCCTTCTGAATCAGAAAGAAACAAGAAGTCACTGAAGTAGAAAATAGAACTTCTAAAAATGAAAGGAAAAATTTATTAACACCATAGGGAGATGTAGTTAAAAGTGAAATTCATTCTAGGGAAGATGCCAGTAACACACAAAACTTCTTGAGAAAAATAAGTAATACTGGAGAACATAATGATTCCCTGGAATAAGTAACTGGTAAATTAGGAAAACGTTTAAGGCTGCTGAGTCTAGGAACAGATGGGAAATAGCCAGGAAACCTAAAGAAAACTGCACATCTGACATAAGTATTTGTATTTAAAATGCACAGGATCTAGAGGTGGTGGGAACAGTCAACGGACAAACTGTAGTACCTTAAGGATTCCTCAGTATTTAGGGAAGATTTAAACTGTCAGAATGGATTACTTTTTGTTAGAAGTATGAATTAAATGAGAACCTACTTACCTACTTTTTTACTTTTTTTTTTTCTTTTTTTTTTTTTTTTAATAACTCTTTCTATGAACATGGGCTCCAACTTCTGGATTTATAACAAAGTTTTCTGGATTTTGCATCAATATGGGTGATGCCTGGGAAATGGAACAGTTGATTTAATTCAGCTGTGGTGCTGATGTCTAGCCTAACACCATGAACATTTTGTGACATATAAGGCTTTCTACTTAGGAGAAATTACAAAGCCATCAATAGCTTCAACTGCTAAGCTTTCTATGCATCAGATAGTACCAGACCAATTTGTCATAACCTGTTACTTATCTTGTGTAAAACTCAATTATTTAGTAACATACACAGTTTTGGATCTTCTCTGCCTTCCTCCCCTTTAGCCCACTGTAATTAAAATGAGCCTACTCTAAAAGAATAGATGGAAGATATCAGAAACTTCAAGTGTCGGACTTGGGTATTTTGTTCGTGAGCGTTCCCCTCTTGCACTAACTATAGGATGTTTCCTACTGAGAGAAAACTGGAGCTCTGACAGAATATTCCTTGCTGAAGCTCTGCTCACTCGTATTACAACCAAAGGGAATGGAAGTAGAAACTTTCTAGCACTCTACAAAGTAATAAACGGTGTAGTAATTCCTTGGACCAACATAACTTTTAGCAATTTAAGTAAGTAGGTATAGTTTCATAAAACAAGTAATACATGACATGCCTTTAATTTTTCTTAACACAGGCCTTTAAAGAAAATCCTTCTCTCTTACAATACTGATATAACCTGCTAGCAGTTTTAGGTCATAAATCTTCACATCTCCATCTTTTGTGACTTACAGAGTAGTACCTTTGCTGATTATTAGCCATGTCAATGTGACAAACAGATTATCTGAAATGAGTCTGAAATAAACGTATTCTAAAATTTGCATCAAGGTGGCAGAGGGGAAACTTTAGAGATAGAATAAAAGAATAGAAATGAACAAATCAAATTAATAATTACTAAAGGCAATAAAAAGTTCATTCCACATGAGTGATGAACCCACAGTCTGAAGCATTTTGCTATACTTCTGTACCATCCAATAATAAACAAGTAGAGTCTATAGCAAAATAATTTTACAATTAATCAAGTAACAAGTGATAGGACAAGACGTAATGGCCTCAAGTTGTGCCAGAGGAGGTATAGATTGGACATTAGGAAGAATTTTTTCACCGAAAGGGTTTTCGGACATTTGCAATCAGCTCCCCAGGGCAGTGGTAGAGAGGTGTTTAAGAGCTGGGTTGACATAGTGCTCAGGGATATGGTATAGTCAAGGACTGTCAATGTTAGGCTAATAGTTGGGCTCAGTGATCTTAAAGCTCTTTTCCAACCTCAGTGATTCTGTGATCCTGTAACTTTAGGATGTATTGAAACCATTTGGGAATATTGTGATTAAAAGAGAGTCAGTGCATTTCAACTGTATTGATTTGTGTTCAAATTATTGTCACAGTGTCACAACTAATTTCAAAACCTTCTTTTTTTTAAAAAAGTGTCTAGGCCTTTCTGCCTAAAAATGTTTCACAATTGCTTCCACACACATCCTGCATATGGAAGAACAATAAGTAGATTTTCCATTGGTACACCGTTTCTTAATTTAACCTATTTCTACTCAGCACTCTGTTCCATAGTCTCTCAGAATTGTTCATGAAAATTCTGTAATGTTTTAATTAACTTGTATTTTAAAGAAAATGAGATTTTAAATATTCAAGTAATCTGCTTTCTGAATCTTGAAATACAAACACTTTACGATGTATTTTAGGATATCAGGTCTTGTTATGATCTTCTAAGAAGTCCTCTAAAAACAGGATAGTCATCAATTAAGAGCAACAGATCTTGACTAAGACTTTCATGGTATATTGATTAATTAAAATTTTACTATGCCTCTCTCTCTCACCTTTAAGGAGTGTAAATCTAGTTATTACTAGGCTTCTTGGCAGATTTACTGGGCTACTTTTGTCTGATTTTTGAATAAAACCTGTTTATGGAAGAATTGTGGGGAAAAGAAGCTCTTTTCTTTATGCTAGTAGTTAAATCCCAAAACCTAAGGAGAAGTTAAATATAAATAATAAAGAATGTATGACCAGGGCTAGTCAGAGAAGCAACCAGACAAACACTGACCAAAAAATACTATAGTATAGATGCAAAACTTTAACAATATTTCAAAATTCCACATAGAAATATTTAAAGCCTTTATAGTTTCATAGCCTTTTCATCCAGATAGAGATTGGGTGGAACATCTGTTGTCTTCAGTGGAAATTGTCGGCATGAATACTAGAACAAACATTTTCCCTTGTCTTAGTGAGATGTGAGTGTGTTAATCTTTTTGAAATACAATATTTTTACTGAGATGCAGAATATAAATCTATTAGGTTGCCTATATTACCTGAAAATATCTTGCATTTTAAAGTTTCTTTTTCGAACGTTCATCCTAATGCACATTTCCTTTCCCTAGACTGTCCTTCAAGCAAATAGCAATAATTCAACTGCCGTGACTCAAGTTTTTAAAATTCTTACATAAAACAAAGCTTCCTTGGGTCATTATTGCCAAAGAAGGTTAAAAAAAAAATAGTTTTTTCATAGGAATGTTTGAAATATCTTTTTCTTTCCATGCTCTTAGTTTTAATAGAGGTTTCCCAAAATGAGGGCTCATTTTGAAAAGCTATTGTAATTTTTGAAAGCTATTGTAATTGGCTGATTAGTAGTTAGACTAAGATTTCTACCTCTTTCTCTATTTAAAAATAAGAAGGTAATTCTATTCACATGAAGGATTTTTTCCTAGCACAATTTTCCACACCCAGTGGTGGGTAGGAAAAGCATTTGTGCTTTCCTCTGTCTGCCTCTCTCCTCCCAGATAGTCTCTGCCTCCAAAAGTTTTCGTCTTGCATTTATTGAATACATTATAACTTGTCTGCTGCTTCCCGTTATTTACCTGGTCTTCCCTAGAATCAAGGCAATCTATTTTCTTCTCTCTATTATGTTACAAGACCATCTACAACACAGTAGTAGTAGATGTTGTGTGACTCAAAACTGGAGGGACAGATAAGTGTATCCTATTGATTTGCCTATTAATACTCTCTTGAATTGCTGAGAGTTAATAAGTAAAAAGTAAGCTCCATTTAGATGCTCTTTCCTTCTCTGTGGTTTGTTGCAAAATTATTTCTGCACATATCTTTATTATTATCGAATAGAAAGTCAAGGATATTTGTCATTTCCACTTTTTTCAACAGCTCTTCAGAGCACAGTATTAAACTGATTTGTTTCCAAATGCTCCTCTCCAACACGAACCTTAGAATGATCCAATAACCATTGCTTTCTGAAGGTGGAAATATCTCTTGCAAGATAAAGGACTATGACATTTTTGGCTGCTCCTTACCTCAGTACTTTATTTCATAGTTGTGTACTACATAACCCTACAAATGTCGTATTAATGTATTTTTCAATGTCTGTTGAAAATGCTCAGCCAGAAGCAGAGTGACTATGATGGATGGAGGCAAAGGAGTCCTGAGGTCTTACTGCTGTTTAGAAAGTGCAAAATGGAGACCCAAAGGCAAGTACACATACTTTTTCTTTGTATTTAAGGCAGGTGCTACGACGTGCAGTTTGGATGAGACAATTTTGCAATTACAACTTCCTTGTTCAAAAGGTAAAAATAGGAAATTATATTTCTATCTGGCCAAAGTACTTGACTCTTTAAAGGAGATATAACATACTGGTATTAAGAACAGTCTGGTGTTTGTATTACAGAATCACAGAATCACAGAATGTTAGGGATTGGAAGGGACCTCTAACAAACTGAAGGCCGTTTTCTCTGAACTGGCTGTATAGGATTTTTCATTATATTCCTGTCTGAAAAGGGAAAATGGATATGTCTGAGCTATATAAAAATAAAAAGACTCATAATACTGTGCTACGGAGTGCTCATTGTCTGCTTTGTGAGAAATCAAGATCTATTATGTATCAGTCCAGGGACACAAGCATTTTTCTAGGCTTGTACTATTCAATCCTGAAAGCAGTTTTAGAGAATTCAGCAAAACGAAATATTTCATAATCAAATAATTGAATTTTCAAAGAACTTTTCAATGCCTTAGGCAGATGGTACATATCTAAAAGATTGCCAATCACATTACACAACAGATATACAGTATGTTATGCTTTTATGATCTATTGAAATTTTCCTTGGTACAGTAAGATCTCCACAAAAATGTTTACCAAAAGAGAGGGCTTTTTATTTTATAACGAAGTTGGAGCCTGCCTGTTATATTATTAAAATGCCAATAACTGCTTTTGCATTAACATTTTTTGCATAAAGTTTTCTGCCTGTGTTTACATGTGGATGCAAATTGTATCGAGTGTTTAGTCCATAACCTGCCCTAATCTACAAAGAGATTAAAAAAGTTGCAGAGTGACATGGCAGTCTATCATAGTATTAAAAGATTGGAAGCTATGTAAATTGTTATTTAATCCATCTCCTTGTCCTAGGGCAAGATCTACTGTGCCTATGTCATTCCTGTCAAATGCTTGCAAAGATTTAACTTAACATTCATGAAATCCAGTTTTTGTACTCATTTGCTTTTGAGCACCAGGGAAAAACTTGTAATTGCTGCTCCATTTTCTCATTCCTTGGCTGTGAAGATGATTAGCTTTGAAGAATGCTAGAAACCTACAGATTTTTAAAGAGTTTGCGTGTCTATTTAATTAGAGAATATTATTAGCATCTTATTTTACAGATGAGGAGACTTAGGCATTGAACAGTCTGACCCTTTATGCATTGAAGGGTTCTGTCCTGGAATAAATTGTTGCCTAGCATTTACATGATAAAACATTTGGAGGAGGTGGTTTTCAGTCCACGTAGCTAACTTCATTAACACTGAGGAACAGTGCAGAGAACAAGCATTAGGGTCCCCCCTCCTGGAGGTTGGGCTGTGGGGCTTGGGGCTGCTGCTGGTCATGGCAGGAGGCTCCTGGGTGCCCTGTGGGGAGACCATAGCCCATCCCAGCCCTCGGGGGTTGCTTTCAGCCTGACCCTGCTGGCACTACCCCTCCTGCCATGTTGTATCCAGGCTAGAGTTCACTGATCAGAAGCCAGGAGCCCAAACAGTGCTGCAGCCATGCCTGCACCTGCCCATGTACTGCTGGTCTGGACCCCCAGCCCTGACACATGAGCTTGCATTCCAGCCTGGCCTCAGCTTGTCCTTTTGTCGTCACAGTTCTGCATGGCTATCCCAGGGCTGTGTCTGACCCTGGTTTATCTCACCATGCCCGATTCTGACTTGGGTGCCTGGCTTGAGCCCTACCCCATTGCCATGGATGTGCTATGGGGATGCTGCATTCTGGGGCAAGACTCAAATGAAATTGGAAATGCCTAAATCTCAGGGGGCTGTAGGCATATCACTGACTACACAGCCTGAAGGACAGAGGTTTCCAGATCTTTCATTCAAGGATGGGTCTTCTGACCATCCTACCCATCTGAATCTAAATCTACACTAGCAAATGAGTCAGTGCAAAGGAGCAACCTGGAGCACTGAGCGGGATCAGCTCTCAGTTCAAGGCAGTCCCTGTGATGCCTGTGGCTCCCACCATCAAGCACTCTCCCCTGTGATGCCTGGGCTGACTTATCACAGGCTGAGTAGCCTTCCTAGTCAACAGTTTGTAGGCAGCTACTTTGTTTTGGAGAGTAAAGGCATTTAGTTGTATGCCTTGGGCTGTGCCATGCCAGTTGGTGTCAGTGCCCACGAGTGGCCCAGTGCACATATTGCTTACAAGACTGGGTGTAGCCTGACAGGTCTTATCCTAACGTGGAGCTGCCATGGTGCAACTCCAGACACGACAGTGACTTCTTCACACGCAGAAAACGTGCAACAGTTTCTGCAGGGATAAGAGGAGTTTTGTTTCAGGACTGAAGTTCTCTTTTTCCTTCTTCCTATTGTATTAATGGAAAACAAAGTAGACTAAAAAACTTATAGTTCAAGTCCCATAGCAAAATGTACCAAACTTCATGGGAGATTAAAATCCAAAAGGAATTTATTTGCAGAATCGGGTGGGGAGCCAGGTGGGAATGCAGGAACAAGTTTCACTGCAGATTGAATTTCTGGCATACAGAAGCTACTGTGAAGGGAGGTGTAGATATATCTATAAATAATGAACATATTCATTAAAAAATAAAAAGCTTGACTTGTACTCCTGCTTCTAAACCTTAGCATAATTTAAACTTGCATCAAAAGAATTTCTAACTGCACATGACATTCTAAAATGAGGACATCAGACTGAAAATAAATGAGATCTAGGAGATGGAAAAAAAAGATGCCTAGTCACCTTTTAACAGGTAAAACAAACATCTAGAAGTCATACCTTCATATAATCCTAACTACTGAGTAAGCTTCTGGCGTTAGCAGCGTTTCTAACCTGTAACATACTTTAGATTTAGTTCACTTCTGATATATGCCATTTTTGCCCTGCCACCATATTCCCATGCAAATTTTGTTGTTCAGAAAATGCTGAGGTACTCAGGATGAATAAATAGTATATGCACAGTTCTATAGTGATACTTGGACTGAATACTGAACCTTACACTTTCCAGTGTGCTTGGTCAACTTAACTAAATAATCACCTCTCTTTGATCTAAATACTACTTTTTTCTACTACACAGAGGAAATAATTCAGAAGGTGGGATAACTGTTTGGTCCAAAGCTTACAGTATGCTGTTAGGAAAAGTTAGAATATAAGACTTTGTGCTGTAGGTGTAACCCATTTCTCCCTGCTGAGGGAGTTAGTTGTTCTAATACTGCTGCTGTCTTAGTAAAATATTGTTTAAGAACCTAATTTTGTTTTTGACTTCTTTCCTAATAGTGTATCACTCAAACGTAGAAAAATTGGAGGGCGCAGTTCAAAAGCAGGCCCTGGTGATAATAAATGAAGAACATTTTTATACTACAAGATAAATGAGCAGGTTGTGAGTTTCATTCATCTGGAATAATTGATTTACATCGGTTCTGCAGACCTTTAGGAAATTGCTATTTCAAATCAATTTGATCTAGTTATAAAGTACAAGACAGTTTAGTTTATTTTAACTGTGCTTTGTGAGTTGGATACAAAGATATTTAATAATATTTGGATTTTAAATTCACTAAATTCTGAAAGTACACAATATCTATCTTTAATCATACAATCCAGCCCACTCATGTGCTGATTGGGGTTTAGATAGCCAAAGTATATTTTACATATTTTGCAACTACATCTAATAGGAATCAACAGAATGTGAAAGGTCACTTAAGGAATTAAAACATTTCCATAAGATTATCAAGAGCTTGTTTGAGCTGAGCATCTGTCTAAGAAGGTAGAAATAAAGAATTAGCAGATCTGAAGAATTAAGTTATTTTAAAAAATTAACCTGTTGATAATGTAGAGAATATAATCTAACTTTAAGAAAATATTATCTATGACATCATTATTTTTTTCTGTTTGTCTCGTAACTTTTATTTTCAAAGTGAAGATTAAAAATAAGAGGAAATGCAGAAAATGTGATTTCTACAGCAGAATCTCATCACTTTTTTTTTTACAGAATGCTATGCTCCACTACTGAGCTTGTTTTTCTTCATTCTTTTGTGCTCAGACTGTTTCCAGGTAGAATGACTGTTAGCAATAAATAATTTGGGAGAAATTCCTGGCAACTCATAAAACAATATTTGTCCTATTATGTGAAACAGAAGGTCAAAGTTTGAAGTAGGATTTAAAAGGAGAGGTCAGCAATGACTTGCTATTCTCCTCTTTTAAAATCCCCAGGGCTGCTGATTTTGCCTGCAATATTCCAATGCAGTATACAGCACTAATAGTTAATAACTACTTCTCCAAATGAACTCTCCCTGTGAGAGTCTCAGAGCTTTAGCTAGTCTTAACCTAATCTCATACCTGTCAGGTAAGTAAGTACTACTAACCCTATTTAACATATAGCAAAACTCTCAGAGACTAGCAACAAGGTTATGCAGGAAGTGTACAGAAAAAAAAGAAATAAAAGGCTTGATTTCTTTATTCTCATGAGCCTCAGTTACTGTATGTTTCTTCCAGCCAGCACCACCAATTAGTCACATGCTCTCTTGCAAAGGCTGCAGTCATCATTTGTTTCTCCACACATATGGCAGCCACCCCTGTCTGAACTAAAGCCTTTGCAGCACAGTGACCGCAGGTCTCTTGGTGAGATGGATGAATTCTCTGCTGCTACAATAGTGCTAGATTAGTCTTTATTACAAAAAAAAAAAAGTATTTAGATACAGTTTTTCGATGCCTATCCATCACAGTTACTCCTGCTTGTGTGTCTATGTGTGCATGAGTTTATACCTGTAAAGAGGTGGGAAGGACATGCAAACTGGTTTGGATTTAATGAGATTAGACTAGAAGATAACCCAGTCCCCTCTCTTCCCTTTCTTTCTCTAGAGGGAAGAAAAACCAAGCCACTGTCAGCACTTAAACTAGCTTGATTAATGAGCTCTGTTCTGCCAGCCTTCCTGCAGTCTCTTCTGAAGTTTTAGGTTTGGTTTAATGTAGTTTAGTTTGGGGTGAGAAGTTGGGCTGGTTTTAATTTTATCTGGATCATTAAACCGGAATCTAATTGGCATTCATAATTGAGGGGGAAGACTTTTTCCCCTTTGAACTGAGTCAGATAACAACTGTCCAAAATAAGGTAGATGCACGGAAAAGGAGCTGACAGCAGTGTATTCTGCTTTATTCAGCTGTGTATAAGATTTGCATTTGGAAACTTGATACAGCCAAATGCAGCATCCAGAATTCATCTTTTATAGAGATTTGTTGAGGAAATGCTTGTATTCAGTAAACATAAGCATATAAAAAGGTATGAATATTTCTGTGAATCTTGATGTCAACACTTTCTCTTTACTAAAGGATTGTTCTAGATAGAAGGTCTGGTTTTAAAATTTGATATGCTTTCTTAATTTCCTTCACACTGTAATCCCTGTCTGTAGGTGGCACTGATCCTTCACTGTAAAAGTGGCAGGGAAATTACGAATGCAGTGAATTGCAAAAAAATTTAAAAGAAATCTGATTTTTTTTTTAAACAAAAATAAAATAGGTGTGTGCGGTTGTGAAGCTGGTAGTGGTATGAAGCATGTATGAGTTTACAGACCTCACAACACTGTAAGAGTGAAGGAGGCTTCTTCCTGTCTTTAATTTAACCTATAGAGACTATTACTATGTACCACTATTCTGTATGTTTTGGCATGTTTTCCTTTCAGTTTTCTTTTCTCAAGAGCATTAGAACTTGAAGCAAACGAGAACTGAAAATCCTGACCAGCACCTCATGCATGCTTGATTTACTTGAAGTCAAAAAGTGATTTTACTTGTTTTCTGGTTGAATAATTCCTAGAGTGATGTAATTCTGCTAGGAATGGTGCAGGACTGCAGATAGTGTACAACAAGCTGTCTGAATATCTGGTCTAATCCTATTTTTACATTCTTATATTTTTAGAATAAAAAGCCAAATCTCTGATTAGTAATATCTGTTCTAACCAAACCAGATAAGCTTAGATTCAGAGAAGAATTTAAGTACTCTACTGCTGGAAATGTTACAGCCTTGGGTCGGGCACCCTTATCTGCAATGAAATATTGTCATCACCTTGTCTGCAGACAGTTAGTTGCCCAAGAAAGAAACCACAGAAATTTTAAAGCTGAATAATGTAAACTAGACAGGAAGAAACACTGAAGAGAATAACAGGGCTTATGGCCATTTACTTAACGATGGTTAGCAGCTTAGTTCCATTAGAGAAACGGAGCTGTGAAGTCTGCTCTCATGTGTGTTGTCTTTAGGTCACATCTTCAAGCCACCCCACACTAAAGCAGCAAGAAATGAATTTACTCTAGTTCCCTGTCACAAACAAGCCTAGAGTAATGTCCTAAGTAGTGGGCAGGGTATTCTAGAGCAAACATACCCATTGCTTTTCAAGTTTTTCAATTGCGTAAGTTAATAAATAGTTATTGCAATGGGGATTTGAACTGAACTCTCCCACAGGAGTATCCTAACCACTTCCATAAGCCTCTGTGTCAGTCTGTCACCTTTCCCTTCTCCCTCTGGTCCATAAATATTTATTTATTCGTACACTACGGGACATCTTTAAATGTTTCATCTAAAACAATAATTAATGGCTTGATTGTTAGGTCCTTCAGCTTAGGTGGAGGTGTGCTAGGCTGAAGTTCAACATGCAGAATTTGTCAGGGGAGCAATTTGAAACTGCCTTCATCATTGGGCTGTTGAATGTATTTGGAACCATCTGCCTCATTACCATCCTATCAAAGAGGGATGCTTATAGGATACCTGTGAGAGTAAACGGGCAAATGAGATGTAGAGGAGAACACCTAACCTGAGTATAAGAAGTTTTTCCTCAAATACCTTTGCAACATTAGCTGTTAGGTGATAATATTAAATATTCTCAGTTGGAAAATCAGAGCCTTCTAGATTTTGCTTTTAGGAATTTAAGAATCTTGTGTGCATTGCTTAGATCTAGAGAGCTTCTCTGTACAGTTCCTGAAGATTTTGGGTGCCTCAGTTCTATTTCTGAGTGCTTGCATGAAGTGTGCTGGTCTAAAATCACTTCCAGACTATCTGTTTCCAATCAAGAGGCAAACTTTGCCTCCAAGGCAGGGCAGCAGGGTTCATCACAGTGAAACCAAAAGTATGCCTCAAGCCTGCCTGCTGTGCCTAAAGAAGAAGATTTCTCTCCATTTAGCTATGGTAAAACTTATTCCAGCATGCACACATGTTTTCTCGAATGAGGATTTGGCACCGAGGAAGCCAACATTTGGGTTGAATACATCTTTATAGGCTGTTTCTTATGCCAAGGCTATTACTTTTCTTTTTTTTTTTTTTTTTTTTTAACTCTTTGAAGGGAAAGCAACTGCAAACTGTAACAAAGTGGGAGAGGAAAACTGGGACTTGGATTAGATTATTTCTTTGCTCAGTTTCTTGATCCAGAAATATTTGGGGGAGATTTTAAACTTTATGCTGCATTCAGACCAGTTTTCTGGGATTAAAAACCTAGTGATCTAGCTCTGCTCAAGTGGAAGGGAATTAGTAGATGGTGTGCCCAGAAGAGTTACCTTTGGGAGCAGAGCATAGCTCTGTCACAAGTAGAAGAGGTGTGGGATCTGAAGTCCACAGAGGGTTTCTCACAGTTCTCCTCAGATGGTCTTTACAACTTTAACAGAGGAGATTGTTTCTCCATGCTGATCAGATGTGCACTGCAATTTCTTCCTGTAGCTTTCCTCCCATTTTATTTACTTTATCTGTGTTACTTCTTTCCTTTTTTTTCTGTCCTTCCCCAGCACTAACTTCTCTCATTACCTTTAGCTTTTTGGCAGAATCTGCCAGTAATGCTTCACATCTTGTCCACTTCAAGTGTGTATGAAAGGAAGATTACTGTATAAGATTCACTAGGGAGAAGAAACAGGTAGATACAGTGAGACAGGCCCCAAGGTGCCAGTACCGGCTGGCATGATAATAATGATCTCTTATTGTCAGAGCTGTGTAGGTCCCACAGACAAAGCAAAATTCAAATGAGTATTCGAAGGACAAGAAGAAAGGTTTTTCTTCTATGTTGTTTGGAAAGTGTTCTGAGTGGAAGAGGCTGCAAGCAATGTTTGAGACACCCTCAAATAGGTAAGTGAACCTGGTGGAGAGGAGGCAGGAACTGACAGCTTGATAAGACATAAGAGACATAGCAGCACATTATGTCTTGGCAAATGTGAAAGTGAGAAATAATTTAATAATACCCATATTCTAAATACACAATTGCAGGGTATTGTGAATTTTAATGGACTACTATGCCACATCGCTGAGATTTTCTTTTCCAGAGTCTGGATGAGGCCAGGAAGTAGTTAGATCACATCTGGATTTTTCCTCAAGACTTTATTTATTTTTAATTTGCACAGTTTGCATCAGAGCATGTCTCACCTTGTGTGACTGCCTGTGGGGTTAAGGGACTAGTCCATATATAAGAAAGTGTGGTCTCAGCTTGTGTTTGAGTATGAACGCATGTGCAGAGAGAACATGGCTGGATTAATAAAGGAGGCTTTTAAAAAAAATATTGTAGTGAAGGAGTCTGTCCTACTGTCTTGGAATGACAAATGCAGGGTTTGAGAGAAGAGATTCTGCCTAGAAAAGTCAGATATGGAGAAATCTTAAAGACCAGATCAAGAGTAAAAAACTTATCATCAGCCTAAGCATCTTCTCTTTGCCTCAGTTCTCTGGCTCCAGGAGCTGATAATACTGTAGAGGTCATTCTCACATCCCTTACCAGAGTATCTTGCTAAAAGGTTCTTTGTAGCCCTATACGGTTTGCATCCAATATGAAAAATGCTCTCAAAGGATTTTTTTTTTTTCCCAAAAGAATTGCCTTTTACCAGTTGGTTATGGCTGTTTATTAACAGCTATTTAATTTGCAACTAATTTATTTTTCCCTGCAGCAATGGCAGCATAGTCCTTTCACAGTTGAGAAGCAAGCAGCTGAATTGTGCCTTATGTTTGCACATCAGGCAAAGTCATATGGAGAAATACTGAAAATACTGAAGCATATTTTTATTCACAGTCAAGAATGACTGTGGGAGCATAGCCTTTCAGAGATAGCCATTTTAGAAATAACATAAATATATAAGGAATGAAGACTGCTTATCTACATAAACTATATATTTGTATGGATAAACTCTGAATGCAGATAGCCTTGTCTTATTCTTGCCTTCATTTTTTAATTCTAAAAGCACTATTTGTTAATATTAGTAATACTTTTGTTAAGTATTTAACATATTAAATTTAAGAGAAATAGTAAAAACTTGACGTTATTTTTCAAATTAGTATTCATTTCTTCTTGTTTAAATTTGTCTGCAATTTGTGTTGCCACTGTACCAAGCTAGACATCAAACTAAGAATCTGAAAGTTTCAGTAATTTTAACAGATAGCTATGCACATTATGTATTTGTTGAATTAGATGGTTGAAAACGTTAGCACAATGCACTGGCTTGCTGAACAAAGTATTAGGAAAGTGTATCTATAACCTGGGCCTTCATTATTAAGTGTGCCTCAAGTCTACACAGCAGCATGGCACCTAACTACTATTTAGCTACCTAACCTCTCCTGATTTCACCATATCCCCTCTCTTCAATTAATGATGATGACAGTGAATTAAAGTTAGTCCTTTATTTGTCTGTGTGCTTCTTATCCAGAGATTTTATTGAAAAGACATGGTTTACTATTCTGGTGACATGATCTGCAGTTTTGCAGCTTACAAATCAAAAAAACCTGGTTTCCTGTACTTGTAGATCACAGGAGACTAGTAGTGAACCATATTCATTTCTAAACCATCCTATTGAACATACCATAGAGAGTAACCTTCTTATGACCTTGATAGTAAGTGTCCGGTTAAGTCAGTTGCATACCATACGCATCATATGTAGATTGGCTATGGGAAAGAGAAACACCAAACACTGCTTGATGAACCTTTATTCTCCCACTCAATTTGAAGTGCTCTGTGAGCTGGAGAACAGTCAGCAAATACAGCAGAACTAGTTAGCACCCATCTGGAGCTATTTTGAGTAAATTGATTGAGTAATTATCCTCAAGTACATCTATCCTCTGGCAGTTACAGATACAACCAACCACCAGGTCAGCTACTAACAGAACCTTTATTTGGAAATATAAATATAGTCCTGTCAAATGTAAAATAGAAGACTACAGTGGTATGTTTGGTTTTCTTATTTTTCAGGCTATTGGTTGTAGTAATAGAGCTGTCTTTGAGTGCTTTAGCCCCAGAAAAAGGAGTTCTGTCCTTCACTACTTAGATAGGACATGGAGAAGAAGGTGAGAAGCCGAAGGAACTTCTGCTGAAACACAGGGAAGATATGAATTATACTTTTGTATATGTTGTATCTATTAATGGTGTAAAAAAATAGGTGTCTAAAGGAAACTATCCTGGTTCCCCAGGCACAGACCCATGGGCCAGCCATGCAGGCAGGCCATGAGTAGCCCTGAGTCAGTGGAGAGATCCAATCAAAGCAGCTGACACACAAGTGTATCCCATACCACCTAATTATGCTCATTATAAAAGGAGGGAGCTCACAGAGGGTGGAGCTCCTCTTCCTGGGGTTCTTCCCTCTTAGCATTCTCCTTCTGCTGTCATCCTCAAGGACCAGGCTGAGTATCAGCTTGTACACTTCATGTTGGTGATTGTATTAGTTTTGTTACTTCATTAAATCTGTTTCTACTTCAACCTACAGGACTTCTCCCCTTTTTCCTCAACTCCCCTTCTCAGCTGGGGAGGGATCATCAGGTGGTAGAACAACTGCTACTATTTAGCCCTAGGTGCAGGCTAAATGTAGCCCTTTGGTTTCTCCATAGTAATGGGCTGAAGTTTGCCTCTTTATGACAGGATGATGCAAACTATTTCTAGAAAATTGTTTTTCTGCCCAAATGTTTTTCTTCAGTTTTGAACAAGAGAAATAAATCATGGTTTTCGTATCATATATTATGTGTAGATGTATCAGTTGAAAGAATGGTGCTATTTTAATGCAATGAAAATAATGAATCCTTAATTTTCATGTAAACAGCTTTGTGTGTCTTTATGAACAAATAGATACTTGTTGGTTCAGAATGGGAACCTGTATGTAGCAGTCTCTTATTGCAAAAATAATTTCCTATCTTATCATTTTAATATATCTGCTAGCTGCTTACATTGTGAACTTCTGTTTTTAAAAAATTTGGTTCCCAAGTGTTTTTTCTCTGATTATGCTGAATTTTAATGCTTAATTAGAAGAATTTCCTTTGAGAACAATGCAAATGTGTCATTAGCTATTTCTTCTAATGGTGGTCTCTCTCATCTGAAACATAAAACTTGAAATTCATTAATAGTTTGATATTTAACTGCATATTGGTTAGTTTTTATCAGCCTTTGCTTTACTATGGTCATTAGAACTGGTTGACTTATTCATCTTTAATATTGTTAATAGTTTTTACTAGCATTCTTCATTTACAAATAATTCCCAATTTAATCTTGATTTCTGTGTTTGAGGTAACAGGCTGGATCCAGTTTCAGGGAAGAGGGATATGATTGCTAGTTCTAACAGCACTTCTTTTGAAAGACTGTCTGACTCATTTTTGTGGAAGTTAGGTACTGAAAAGAGATAAACATAAATCTTGAAACCCCAAATCCATACTCACTGAATTTCAGAAGCTTCAATGAGGCATATCAAATAGGAATCTCTTAGCTTGTAGGCTCCCTCTGTAGATAGTGAAGAAATGTGTTCTGTGGGGAGTAACCTGGATCACTCAAAAATTAATCTACCCATACAGTGCAGCCTATCTGTCTGCACTTACTAGAACAGGAATACTAAGTGGCTTGGTTCCTGACTAGGCCACTTATAAAGTTATGAAGCTAAACCTGGGTCTAAGTATGAAATAGTGTAAATGGTCTGTAGGAAATTCTGAAGGATGTGGTTAAGCCTTGTCGTCTTTGATGTGCAGTTCATAATTCGCAGAAGTGCCCCTTCCCACTTCCAGCTCACAGCCATAAAATTATCACAGAATCACAGAATCACAGAATGTTAGGGATTGGAAGGGACCTTAAAAGATCATCTAGTCCAACCCCCCTGCCAGAGCAGGAATACCTAGATCAGGTCACACAGGAACATGTCCAGGCGGGTTTTGAATGTCTCCAGAGAAGGAGACTCCACAACCTCTCTGGGCAGCCTGTTCCAGTGTTCTGTCACCCTCACTGTGAAGAAATTCTTCCTCACATTTATGTGGAACCTCCTATGTTCCAGCTTACACCCATTGCCCCTTGTCCTATCATTGGATGTCACTGAGAAGAGCCTGGCTCCATCCTCATGACACTCACCCTTGACATATTTATAAACATTAATGAGGTCACCCCTCAGTCTCCTCTTAGTTGTCCGAGTCATCCCTGTCTCTCAAAATGCTGTTGAATCTTTTTTATGAAAGATTACTGCTAAAGACGTTTTCTAAGGTGAAAGAAAGATTGTTCTCTTTGTGAGAATATTTGAAACTGTATTTAATGCCAAGAAAAATAGTGTGGGCAGAAAGGACAGAAATTTGCCATATCCTCTTGAAGAAGGTAAGTAGAGCCCGGTTCTTTATTTCTGGGGAAAGTTCCTAGCTACCAGCTGATTCAAATGACACCTTATTTTCTTCTTGCCCTTTCTGTTCTCTTTTTGGATGGGTTTTTCAAGACATCTGATTGTGTAAGTAAGGTTTTAGAAAATATGCTAAATGGATTCAACAATTAATTAGCTAGGTAAGGAGAAGCCTAGTGTTCAAAATGAGACATTTAGGCATTGAGGGCGTTCAGGCCTCCTGGAAATTCAAGTGTCATTGGGTTAGAGAGCAGGTAATCTGTAATTTAGGCAACTAAATGATGTTCAGTCTCTATTATGTACTCAGATCTGAACGCAATATGTTTTTAATTTCTTATCTATAAAATAATTTTTAACCCCTTCTCATATTTTATCTTGTAAATGAGCTGGGGCACACTTTTCTATGTGCTATTTACAAAATTACCACTTCCGTGTAAATAGGAAATGTATAGTTCAGTAGAACCCAGAGTCAAGTGATAGTAGTTCTCTCTGATTGCATTATTATTATTTTCTCACTAGAAAGTGAGAAATGGTAAATCACAAATAATGCATTAACATGTAATGCATTTATATCACATGAAAACTTGGATTAAAAGTTATTACTGTCAAAATTGGCCCTTCCCTCCCCCCAGAACAAATTTTAAAAAATTAGTGGTTTTGAAAGTTTTTTGGTGGTCAAGAATCATCTATGTGTGTTTTCGTTGGTAAGAATCATAGAATCACCATTGTTGGAAAGGACCTCCAGGATCATCAAGTCCAACCTTTATCCCATCATATTCCTAACCATTAGACCATGGCCTCAAGTGCTTCATCCACTTGTTTTTTGAACACCTCCAGGGACAGCGACTCCATCACCTCCCTGGGCAGCTTGTTCCAGAATAATTGTATTTTTTGCTGCTATTTATGCAGACTAAAATAACTTGCTTACCTGGGGGGGAACCTTGAAGCCCTTCTGTGTTTTACTGGAGGCTAGATTTTGAGACTGAAAGCTGTTCTGATAATTTTTGGAAGTGGGAGGGAGGTCTGAGCAATATCTTCTTTTCTAATAAAATATACACAGAGTTTATGAGCTAACATGAAGAGGCCTGACCACTTAGGAAGAAGCTCTGTAGAAGCTAAGAATCTCAGAAAAATAGTAAACATGAGAAAGGGAGAGGTTTTCTTCTATTTCTCCCTCTCACACCCCCTTAATGTTGTAGCCATGTGATATTTGTGTTGCAAATTACACTCCTTGGTTGGAGAACCAATGGTTTTTCTTTGCAGAAGTTTTGGATAGGAAGCGAACTTTAATGACATGTGTCCAGCTGTGCATGTCCCTGCTACCTGTGAAACATAAAGAACACAGAGTGGAATCTGAAATACTATAGAGGCCACCGAAGCCCTGAATTCCTTGTAGCCTGAGGGCTCTGGAGTGCATAGGGCAGCCTGTGTGGTTGGCCTCCCTTGGTCTCTGTCAAGTCCTGGTCCAGAGGACTTTCTGTGAGCTTTGATGGCTCTTGGAGAGTCAGATGTGACAGGTGCAGGGACCTTGAATCATTTTTATTTCAGATGTAGTTGCAACTCAGAATGAGAAAAGACATCTCTGCTTTCCAGCTCATTTATTTCTGTGGAATCCTGAGGATTTGACACTTTAAAATAATATGTTGCTGATGAAATCAAAAGCAATCTTACACTAGGTTTAAGAACCAAGTAAAGGTACGTAAAAATATGAAGGTTTAGGGAAAGGGTTCCTGACTAGATTACAGATTCCCTTATTGGCTATACGTTTCTAACTAATCAATGCTGTGGAGCTCCTCTTTCCCAGCATTTTAGCCTTCTAAAAGAAGGTGTCTAGTGTAGACAAGGAATCTAGGATCCTTCTCTAGCTAAAGGGAAAGTTAAAAACCTTTTCTGCATATTCAATCCTGTGCTAGATTAGGATCGCAAGTTATGTGGCATGTCCTTTGCAGGTGTTGCTTTCTTTCCATGTACCAGGGGGAGTTTAGGTGACAACCTTAGTTAAGATGCACACCTTTTATATGACGATGCATAGCTGAAAAAAATAAGTTGTACATAAAATATTTGGTCAACCATTCCGCTACAAAATATACTTCTCTGTGTGTATATACGTATTTACACACACACACACACACACACACACATATACATATTTATGTGGCGTCTTTACCATTCAGGAGTATTAATATTCCACTCAAAACTGGCAAGATACTGAAAAATGAAAAGTCCAGTCATTTACTTTTTTAATTAAGCCTGTGTGTACAAAACTATTATCTCAGCATTTCAGTGAGCCCCATTTGTCAGTACTGTAAGTAATTACAGGGTTCAGTGGTTAAATATTGCTACAAGTAGTTAAATCTTATTTTTAAAGACAGACTGGGAGACAAACACACATGAATAATAAATATATGAATACACACATAGATCTGTAGCTGGAAAAATAGCTGCTGACAGCTCACTATTTTCCATCACTTTTCTTCATTAAAAAAAGGCAATTGGTAAAATTATAGTTGAGGGTAGGGAATATGAAGAAATGAATTAGTAATGGTAGTTTCCATTTTGAAATTCAGCAATGATCCTTACAGGAAAGGAAAATCAATGCAAACAACATCACACTTGCAGACCAAAACTGTTGGTGACTCTTTCATTTGTCAGGCCTTAAATCACGAAGCTGAAATATTTCAGTGAGCTATTTTCATCAAGCTAATCTTTCTGAAATTGTCCACTTATACAAAATATTAAACTTAAAATCATCTATCTTGAGATAGCAGCTGATTTTGTTTACAACTGTCCTAACCTTGTCTGCCTACCTTCCTCACTTTTTTTAAACTAGTCTTGTTAGTGAATTATGACTGAAATTAATGGACACTTGCCTGCTGAGGGATTAGTCACAGCCACAGTCTCTAGCTAATGTGCTAACACAATGAACAGTAATACACATCACAGGATTAAAATATTCCCATCTAAATGTTTACTGTATTGAATGTCAGCAGCTGTCCTTGCTGTGGATGATTTTGGAGTCTTTCAGGGAAATGACTGTCACACATTGCTGTAGACAGTGTTATACATGGAAAATGACAATCTAATGACCAAAACATTTGTTCTGCATCTCTTTTCTCCTGTCCTCTCTTTTGGTGAATTCCCAACCTGAAACACAAAGATGTATGGGCACAGAGAGCCCTTTTAAAAGTTACTATAACAGTAACAGACTCCAGTCATACTTAAAGGCCTTCAAAATTTCCTGCAGTGCAGTTTAAAAATATGTATCTGTAGTAATCCTGTCTTTCAATGTCATTTGGCAAAAGTATCCAAAGCATCTTAAAATTTTGCATGCAAGGGGTTCCCATCACAAGTCTTCAGCAGAGGCATTTAAAATATGTAATAAGCAATTTCTGTGGCTGCTGTATAGAACACTACATATTTAGTTGTTTTTACCAATGAACCAAAGATGTAGCTGTTCTTAGATCAAGAAGTACAATACAGACTCAGCTCAGTTTGTACGAAGCCTACTACTTTAGTAATTCTAAAATAGATAGGTATTTTCAATGACTTTTTTTTTTTTAGCTGAAACACAAATCACCATAGCCTGCTATCATAATCTTCCCATTTTTTTTACCAGACTAATAAGACTTCAAAGAACCTAACAACCAAATTGGACAGTAATTGAAATCTAATTTTACAAGTATTAATGTATTAGACCATGATGTAGAATTCAAGAACAGTTATGCACCTGCCTCTATGAAAGTTAGGGGATTTGAAAATCTTACTGGGTTTCTGTGTAAATATTCAAAGCCAAATCAAACATGGAATGTATACATAGTGCATTTTACAAAACACCTAATAACTTGTCTGTAGCATAATGTTTTAGCTTTATCTCATAGATACTAAGGCTCAATAACTATACTTTAAAATATTTTACATTGAATTACATATAGTACAATTATTTATCTTTGAAGGATACGTTACTATCCCACTTGTTCCTCTAATGACCTAATATAATGTTTATAAAGAGCAAACAGTTATTAAGTATTGCTAAAATGTGATTCTTTTCTATTGCTGTTGACCTCAGAATGCATTTGTAGTTCCATAGCCATTGTTAGATCTCAAGGCTTCACAAAAATGCTAAGGGGGGGCTACCAAGTTCAAATTTTCAGATATTAAATGTAGAACTCTATACTATGATAATTTCAAATGTTACATAACCTCACTTTCAATACTTGTTTGTCAAACCAATGAGCACAGTATTTTAAATAACAGAACTGAAGAAATTAAAACAGCAAATGAAATATTGGCTGTTACATTTCTTTATCATTTATGCATTTAACTTTTTAAATTTTTTATTTGTTACTCCTTTTTTAACAGACAGCTCTTTGTGTCTGTCCTAATGTTTCCTTCAATTTGGTTATCATTTGGGAGTCAGTTCTGGCAATCTTTTCTAAGCATTATTTTTTTCTTGGAAGAAACTTCCATTGTCATGTGGAGGGGAAAAAAGTGACAGCACAGGAAAAATGCGAGTCCTGGAAAACTGATTTCTGACATGGGCAGCTGTATTTAGAGAAATCAGAACTTGAAAATAAACAAAACAAAAACCCCTTTGCTAACTAAATATTCATCTCCCCCAATTCACTTCTTAAAACATTGAACTTTCACTTAAAAGAAATCTGATGATGTTCAGAGGAGAACCATAATACCTATACATCACTGGTGTCCACTTATACTAGAGTGACTTCTGCATAAGAAAAAGGAAAGAAATGATGCCGATGTAATCACAGTGCCCATGTGTAGAAGGTCACTCGTCACTGAGCACTGTCTATATCTCTTAAGTACCAAATTAGCATGACTATTTTCTCCTGTGTACAGGCCTTGATTTCTTGATATATCCTGTTAGGCAGAACAGAGAGAAATAAAAATTGTGACTAATGGATACTGAGTATGTTCAGCACCTCTCTAAGAAACTAGAAAAGATTAGCCTGCAGAACTAGAAAAGACTAACCTGTGCCAGATGTGTTCCAGAGGAAAGAAAATAGTTTGAGGTATGGGATGATACTGTACTTGGGAAAGATCAGGTAATTGTCACCCATTCAACCTACCACGTACTATGAGAAACTATTAAAACTGTAGCAGAAAATAATTTCATTTTAAATTACTTCAGATGAAACTTTTTGTATGAAGTTTATTTCCTCAGCTGATTTCTCAGTTGCCAGCAACCTAGGATAATGCACAGGCTAGATAAGCAATATTTAGTTTGGAGCAATGGCAAGAATTCTCTGCTTTCTATGGGCTTGCTATTTGAATCATGATGGTTGCTAGTTAAAATTTGTAGGGCAGTAAAGCAGCTTTCCCTAGAGAAGTAACAATATCCTATCTTAACTGTTCACCTCCAAATCAAAGATCCCCCAAGTAGCTTAGAAAAAGTTTCAAAGTTAACTGTGTAATTGCTCACTTACTCCCATATTGGTGTGTGCGTTTGTGATTTCTACACAGTTGTAAAGCTCACTTTTTGTATTGTAGTATCTCTCAGAAAGACCCTTGAGCCAAAAATTTCAACTGAGGCTTCCAGGCTGCAAGATTCCCTATTCTGTTTTCAGGTATTAGCTCTTTACTTCCAGCTCGTAGGAGTTCCAGTAGTCCCTCTGAGTCTCTTCTTCATTTTATTTCCTTATCTTCCCTTGACTGACTTCTGTCTGCATTCATCAACATCTCAGTGGTGGGACAGGTAAAAATATCTTCCCATTATTATTATCATTATTATTATCATTATTATTATCATTATTATTATCATTATTATCATCATTATTATCATCATCATTATTAATTTAGATATTATTTATTATTACTTATTATTATTAATTATTATTATTAATTATTATTAATTTTCACATTGAACCAGGATCTGAGTAAGAGCACTAGAGCAATTGCAGTTGTTTCAGCAGAACAAAGGGAAGAGTTTATAGTATTTTCACATTAAAAACCTCTCTATTCTAGGTCTGTCTAACTTTTTACACCTCTTTATGAGAAATTCAGAAGTAACAGAAGAAAGTAAAGGTGTTGGTAGTTCTTTTCTTGCAATACTTTTGCTCTTGCTCCAAACAAAGGCTGGAAATTTGACCCTGAGTGAGCTGGGGGATTGGACAAGGGGCGTTGGACAAGGTGACCTCCAGAGGTTCCTTCCAACCTCAACCATTCTGTGTCTCTGTGAACTGACTTTGCTGTACCTCAAAGGAATGCCTTTTCTAGGAGAGCTATTAGCAACAAGATGCTAACAGAGGTGCCAATGACTTCTATTCTCAAGGCATTCCCTTGCAGTCATTACAAAAGAGAATATTTCTGCTTTGTTTTGAAACTGTGAGAATATTCCCTTGTGACCATATCCTGCCTGCGTGTCTTCCTTCTTCCATAAATGGGAAGGTTTCATGTACCAATTATTCCTTTTCTATGTAAGGGGACAATTAAATTATATAAACAGGTTCAGCTACAATCATGCTTTAGTTTTCACAGCTACACTACGTGTAACTTAAATTTTCTTAGTCTTAAACTCCACTACATAAAATACCATACTTTTGGAAATGTAGAAGTTTGCCTGTATCAGATAATAAATGTTAAAACCATTTTACTGGGTAAAATAAAACCAAATATATCTGAAATATTAGTACTTAATATTAGTTCAATTATGTTTAAAACAATGTCCACGTTAGTAGAAGATTGAAGGAGCTGTTTTTAGCCCTGATAAAAATAAGCAGTGAAAATTAACGTTGATTTAGTTTAGTGAAAATGTAATTCATTTTGCTTAGTCAAAAAGCCCACAGCTTAATTTTTCCAGACTAGCTATTAATCAGAAAACAGGCTGCAGTTTGAATTTGAACTGCAGTGCATTCAAGGGGCAACTTCATAATCTAGGATGTACAGACACTTAGGGCAATGGAGCAGACTGTCCTAGTCCATATATACTCACCTGAGACTTCCAGTATGGGTACCAGTTAATTGCAAGGACAGATACCTGCTAGGAAAAGACCTACTTAATTGCAGTTACTATTCAATAGCTGTTGGTATAGCAATGGTTTTTGCATATTATTAATCTAGATTAGATTCAAAAGAAACCTTGAGGGAGGATTTTCTTCCTCTCTCCTCCAAGGTTATATATTAAAAAGAAGAACAAAAGTACTATAAGCACAAACTTATTGAGTCCTTCACTTACAGTCACCAGGAACTGAACTTCAGTGTTAAGAGAAAACAATTGAGAAATTTTCCTTCTTAAAAAAAAAAAAGGAACGAAAATTTTTTCAGTTTTTAAATCTAGCAGTAACTCTGCATGTGTAAGTGCTCCTGACTGTTAACTGTAAATGCAAATTTGTGGAAACTGCAGCTCCAGCTGTGTTTGCAGATGTAGGGTGCTGGAACGCTGCTGCTATAACCTAGAAAATGTCCCAGATGAATTCTTCTTGGTGGGTTCTGAAAGAATGACACCGTGTTTTCATATTGAGGAGACAAAATATGATCTTAAAACTGTGGTACAGATCAGAGTAGAAAAAACAACAACACACTGTGTTAAAGTAGTTCAGAGTTTTCCACCGTAGTAACTTATTATTTTTGCTTATACTTCCTTTGAAAGGACATCAGTCCAAACAAAAAATTAAGTTCAAGTGTCAGTCTAAATCATAATTTGTAATTGTACTACTTTGCAAGCTACGATACTGCAGAGATGATCCTTGGCTAGAAGATGAGCACAGTGCCTGCAATCTTTGTAAACACTGGTGCTGTGTTAGCTGATTGTACTGAATCTGGCTGGGATAGAATTAGACATCTTCACAGCAGCCAGTGTGCTGCTGTGTTTTGGATTTGTGGCTAAGTGCTGATGATAGAACAATGTCTGGGCTATGGCTGAGCAGCAGTTTGCACAGTGTTAAGGCATTTGCCGTTTTTTTTTTTTTTTCCCTATTTGCTCTCTATGATTGAGTATGCTTGGGTTGCGCAAGAGATTGGGAGGGGACATATGCAGGACAACTGATCTGAGCTGGGCAAAGGGATACTCTATACCATAAAACACCATGCTTAACAATAAAAACTGGAGCAGAGGAAGAAGGGTAGGGATTTCTTTTCCAAGGTGGCTGTTATTTAGAGATTGTATGGGTACTGATCTGCCTGTGGGAGGTGGTGAGTGATTTCCTTTGCACCATTTCTTTTATTTCCTTCCTCTTTTCTTCACTGGTTGAACTGTCTTTATTTTGACCTTTGAATTTTCTTGCTTTTGTTCTTCCTGTTACTGAATCACAGAATCACAGAGTGGTAGGGGTTGGAAGGAACCTCTGAAGATTATCTAGTCCAACCCCCCTGCTAGAGCAGGATTCTAGAGTAGATCACGCAGGAACACGTCCAGATGGGTTTTAAATGTCTCCAGAGATGCAGACTCCACAACCTCTCTGGGCAGCCTGTGCCAGTGCTCTGCCACCCTCACAGTAAAGAAGTGTTTTCTTATGTTAAGATTGAACCTCCCGTGTTCCAGTTTGTGCCCACTGCCCCTTGTCCTGTCACTGGACACCACCAAGAAGAATCTGGCCCCGCCTTCCTGACACCCACCCTTGAGATATTTATAAGCATTGATGAGATCCCCCCTCAGCCTCCTCTTCTCCAAGCTAAATAGGCCCAGTTCCCTCAGCCTCTCCTCATATGGGAGATGCTCCAGTCCCTTCATCATCTAAGTGGCCCTGCACTGGACTCTTTCCAGCAGCTCCATGTCCCTCTTGAACTGGGGAGGCCAGAAGTGGACACAGTACTCCAGATGAGGCCTCACCAGGGCAGAGTAGAGGGGGAGGAGAACCTTCCTTGACCTGCTGGCCCCACTCCTCTTCATGCACCCCAGGATGCCATTGGCCTTCTTGGCCATGAGGGCACATGGCTGGCTCATGGTCACCCTGTTGTCTACTAGGAGTCCCAGTTTCTTTTCCCCAGAGCTGCTCTCCAGCAGCTCAGCCCCCAGCCTGTACTGATCCATGGGGTTGTTCTTCCCTAGATGTAGGACTCTACACTTGCTTTTATTTAATTTCATTAAGTTTTTTTCCTGCCCAGCTCTCCAGCCTGTCCAGGTCACCTGCTAGGGAGGGTGAGGGGAATGAGGGATCAGCTATATGGGTGCTTGGCTGTTGGCTGGGGTCAACCCACCACATTGGTAAACTAATTTTAAGGAAATACTACACCATTGCTGCAGCCTCAAGTTAGTACAACTCAGCTCATATCCAAGATATGTCAGTACCCAGAGTATGAGAAATGATTACCATTGACAACTTGTGCAGCATGACTACTTCAAAGATGACTAAAATCCCCCTCAAAACCTCCTGAATATGCAAAACAGCTGTAGAAAATAAATTAAAATAACAAAAAAGCCTAGCAGAGTCACATGCCTCCACAACAAGCAACACACATTAAAGTGGTGGTGCTATTTTTTCCATGAGATAGCACAATTCCAAACATTGCTAATGGAGTCAGTGGTGTAGCTTTTAGGAGTTCTTATGTTTGAGAATTTGTTGAATTTTCTTTGACTGAAAGTCTGATTTTACTATGCTGTATTTGAGTAACATTGAATTTACAGTCATGTTCATAAAAGCTACAAAACCCAGAAAAATAACTGGTAAAATTTTGATTTTTATTATGACTACGTTATTATTCTAACCACAAGAATGCTTCAGCATGTTGTGACATGCACCGGTATAAAATGATTTTGATGTTTCACCAGTATAATATTCTATTAAAGACACAAATTGGCATTCTGTTACTGTAACACATCCCTGAGGTCCTTCAGGAATTACTACTGAATTTCATTTTTCATTTAGCCAGCTATAAGCTGTACATTTATTAACAAAGTAGAACTTTGGTAGATCTGCAGTGAACTGCGTTCGCCCTTCAGGGCAAACAAACCCCTCAGAGCTCAAGAGTTTTAGCTCACAAAGCTGTCTGCTTGTCTTGCAAGTTTGCTTCTTTCTGCAAACCTAAAAGCACTCAACAGGCTGACACGGAAGGGATTGCCTAGAGGAAATGTGAATATTTCAACAGTGAACCACTGGGAAGCTTCCACCGTTGTAAAGAAAGGCATTAAAAAAATCCTTTGAGATGTGTCTTGGAAGGAAATAATGAATCATGACAATTAAATTATTTTTAGAAGAGGAAGTATGAATGGAGATGAGGTAGAGATTAGTGGCTGGTCATAGAGATTGTTCATGAGAAGTGAGAGAAGAATAAGGGCTGGATACAAAGGACAGGGTCTGAAAGCAGTGGTCCAAATCACTGGAGAGACTAAGAGGAAAAACTGCAATTAAGAAAAAATTCCAAGGTGGCCTAGTCATCAAATTCTTGAGCAGGACTTTGCAAAAAATGCTCAGACACACCAATAATCTATTTTTCATAGATGCTGGAAGAACAGAGTGGAGATTTATTTAGCAAAGTGACTAGAGTGTCAGAACAAGATGGGCTGGCATTTTCAATTACAGAAGGCTACTCGTTTTGGGAGTTGAGGGTTCTGACACACAACTCATTTGGGCATTAAAGTCATATTCTTAAGGAATATGAAACTGATGTTGTGTGACCTGGTCAGGGCTAACTAGATTTAAATGTCAGTCATTTTAGATATCAGAAAATCTGCATCTTCTGGCTGTGATCATCAAAAAGGGTAGGGGATTTATGGAAAGGTTTAGGTGCCTGATGACAGACGAGAACTTTTTTGTCATAAGAACTAGTACCCTTATGATCAGCTATTTCTGATATGAAGAGCTCACTACAAAAGCAGCATCAGCTGATGTAGGAGGACAGACAGAATGTATCAGTGGACAGCAGTTTGGGAAAGGTACTGTTGAAATTGCATCACAGTCATTAGATCAGCGGGAGAAGACTTCAATTGCAAGCATAGAGCGAACAGCTAGGGAAGACTGGCTGAAATCAGTAGGAGAGGATCAGCTTGAAATACCCTTAGGTATTAGGAGTGAGAAGAAGATTACATAAATTTGTTCACAGAAAGGAAGGTGTGAAGATTCCTGTTAAGACTGAAATAAATGATCTGATCTTACCTTGCCTACTTAGAACTTGATTAGTAATAAGTGAGTCACTTGTAGAAAATCTTTATCTAGTCCACTCTTAAAGAACTCCCCCAAACAAACTCCAAAATTAGACCTTCCAGTCACAGATTCCACAACCTACATGCATGTTTTTTAATATTTACTCATCAAAGTGATTTTTTTTTTTTCCCCATGTCTAAGTGTACTTCCCCAAGTGTCCCCTTGCAAGAGTTAACTGGGCCTCATCAAGCTGCAGATCATTCAGATGTAGAAACAATCCAGGCCTTCCTTCAGAACCCTTCTCACTTGCTCAGGAATGTAGGAGAATAAATCTTTCAGCCTAAAAGCATTTGCAACTTTAAAAGAAAAGAGAGAAGATTCCAGAGCAACTTTTTTTAAATGCCTCTCCATGATTTCTTGTTGTACTTAAGGCTTGCTCAAAAAGGCTTCTGCTCAGAAAGTAAGGAGAGAATGAAAGACCAAGGTTCCTGTTGGAACACACAGAGGGGCAAGATTAAGAGGGTTTTTTTAAACTTTTTTTTCTTCTTCTTTCTTGTTGGTGTTCTTACATCTCATGCTAGTCATAGAGAAAAAAATGCACGTCAGACTCCACAAGTGCATTAGAATTTAATGTTCACCACAGTAACTTATAAACCTAATAATACTGTATTCCCAGGTGATAGTAATGAAAAGATCAGAGATGCAGATTTCCTGGAACTGGCAGGTTAGATCTAGGATACTCAAATCTGTGTGTCTTATTGCCTTTTGGTGATTTTTGTTAAGTTTTTTTGCCAAACTTTCTTTTACACAGGAAACAGAAATATGGACAGTGCAGCTGATTTTTCTTCCTCAATTTCTATATTGATCTGTTATCCTTTCAGGAATGTAGTAGATGCCATATTACATAGTTTTTGCAAGTAAATTGTACCAATAAAACAGTCAAACTGCAGGAGGTATGCCCCGTTTCCTTACAAATCATCAACTTGGCAGAATCACTACATAAGCGAAAAGCCATTTTTTTTTCAATTGCTGTAGTTGTATCCTGCTGTGTAAGGAATCTTCTTCCTTAAAGTTATAATAACTTCCTTCATAAAAGGCATTGTCTTCAAAGCGTTTGTTTCATCTAGACTGTAATTTTCAGAGAGTGGCTAACAAAACAGTTTGCCTGGTATTTTCTTACAGCAATTAGCTATAATGAAATTTAAGCCAATTACACATTCAGCTACTATCAGCTATCTTGGTCTCTTGCTCAGATCCCAGTGATCTCATTCCCCAGCCCATTTTATACATGTACAGGTACCATGATAATTGCTTCCAATGATTCCATTCAATTTAAGATCTACTTTGCAGCATTTGTTTCATGTTTGATCTGATAAATGCTATACTTGTACCATTTCCATGTTTTCTGTGCATCTTGCAATTCTGATTACATTTTCAATAGTCAAACTAAAAAAGCTTTTGTTTAACTACAGATTTAATCTCAGGAACTACTTCAAATTAAGTGCATCATTTTACTTCACATTTCAGTTGTGTAAGCAGTTAGAGCTGGGCAGTGTAGTTAAGAACTCACGGCAGTGTAGTTAAGAACTCACTTAAATGAGCTGTGCTTTTGGGTAGGCTTTAACCTGTGAAACTCAGTCATTTATATCTTGGATGAGTGGACAATAACTGACTAAATTGAGCGACTTGGTAATAGTGGTTTGCCTTACTAATAATACTGTTTTCTACTAGGAGGTCACATACCACCTGCCTTCTTAATGCTGCTTTATGTTTTGTTGTGACTTGTACATTAGAAGTTCAGTTTCTTCAGGAGTACTACAGCATTTTCAAATGTCTTTGCAATAGTTCTTAGACCTGAAGAAGCAGGTGGAAAAAGTCACAGGGCAGAAGTATCAGTATATTCCAGAAACTGGTTATGTTAGCAACAGACAGGGAATTCAAACTGCTGCTTTGCATTCTGTAGTGGTCTACTTGTTCTGCAACAAATGTTAATACCCCTGAGATGGAGCAAAAGCCACTGCTAGCCTATGTAATACTTAGAATTCTGGTGTGAAGTGTCTAAATGCATGAAAATATAGCAGAAAAATGAGAAATACAAATGCTTTATAGCATTGTGGTGGGTTGACCTTGGCTGCATGCCAGGTCCCCACCAAGCTGCTCTGTCACTTCCCTCCTCAGCTGGACAGGGCAGGGAGAAAATAAGATTGAAAAAACCTCATGGGTCAAGATAAAGGCAGTTTAACAAAGCAAAAGTAAAGGCTGGCATGGAAGTAAAGGAAAAGATTTATTTTCTACTTCCCATCAACAGGCGATGTCCAGCCACTGCCTGGGAAGTAGGTCTTCAGTATGCATGGTGGTTGCTCCAGAACACAAATGTCAAAAGAATGAGTGCCCCCCACCGCCTCCTTGCCTTTTAAGATGCAATATGGTATGGAATATCACTTTGGTCAGTTTGGGTCGGCTGTCCTGGCTACGTCGCCTCCCAAGATCTTGCCCACCCCAGCCTGCTGGTGAGGAGGAATGTTGGACAGACAGTCTTGATGCTGTGGGGGCACTGCTCAGCAGTAGCCACAACACTAGTGTGTTATGAACACCTTTCTAGCTACCAGTACAAAGCACACCACCAGGAGGGCTGCTTTGGGGATTAGCTCCCTCTCAGTCACAGCCAATATGAGCATTGAATTGTTTTCTAGAACTTCTTGTTTCAGTCAAATAAATAGGACATAGCTTTCTTGTTTTATATGTGGAAAATAAGCAGCAACATTGGCATGCTCTTTTAGTACAAAATCTTCCATCACAGAAGACTGCAGGACTGACAAGAAAGAAAAATAGTGAGTTTTCTGCTCTGATGATTCATCACATAATTTTAGGCCTGCAACTACAACAGAAACCACCACATCCTCTAACTGTGACTCTTTCACCCTTACCATCTAATTGAAACCTTCTGCATCTATAAATAAATCATAAAAACCTCCTATCCATATTATGAGATCCTGAAGGCTTCCGAAACTAATTGGCTCTCTGTTGGGAAGCATAAAAATAAGAATTCTGTTTTTCCAGCAATATTTTGGTAAGCCTGTAAGTTGGCTTTGAGAGGTGGTGTAATCTCTTCTTATGCATTAATCAGGAGATTTGCAAACAGAAACTAGATGGTTTAGAAAGGGATATTATTTGACTGGAGAAAATGATATGGGAATATTGCCAAAGTAGAGATTGGATTATACAAAGAAGTGAGTGAATAATAAAAAAGAAGGTAAAATGGAACAGGAATATAATATTCTATTTGAGAAAAATTGAACAAAAGACTCAAACTGTAAAATCTTAATTTAAACTTTCTTGGAAAATACTCAGATTCTTATTTTTTTTTCTTTTTGGCAAGAATAATCCCTGGCTTTCCCAAACTAAGAGTAATTCCAGTCATTAGAAGTTAAAACCGGTATTCGTACTGCAAATAAGAAGAAATTGTAGATGACAGTATTGGTAGTATAAATGTTTACAGTGGGTATGTCTCTATTACTTCAATTAAAATTCAAGTGAGATTCATCACTTAAAAATCCAACTGTAAGTCTCCCTGGAAACTTGTTCCAAATTTGCTTACCCTTTAGGTCATGTAGCATCAGGTAATACCACAGTTTTGCTTAAAAAAGTTGCTTTTGCATGTTTTTTTTCTGCATTAAACACAAACTTCAGAATATTTACTGAGGATTAGATTTTGATACTATTGAGGACAGATTTAAGACGGATAGTACTCAAGAAGGTGCAGTCTTCACAGAGTCTCAGTATGTGTACAATGAAAACATACAAGATGGTGTAGGTGATGCTGTCTATCTGTTCCACTTCTGACACAGGGAGAAAGAAATAGAGGATGTGCCTTGTTTATCTTCCTCCTCTCTTGAGATTACCTTTATATTTATAGATTTTATATTGTGCTGATGCTAAGCACAGCTCAGTACCACTAGACATTCCCAGATACTTTGGTTGCTGATACTTTTTTTGGTCAGGATGAAAATTTTTCAGAGCTCTTCAGAGCTAAGTAGTGATTAGTGACAATTTGGAAAATCCTCAGGTCTGCACGTCCTGATTCTCATGTGAGGCTTGAGAAAGCAACACAGTGGTTCACAAGCACTTTTGGAGATTTTTGAAGTGTTTTGTGCTTCAAGAGTTGTACAATCTGAATATCTCCTAGCACTCAAAGCTTCTTCCTTATTTGTAAGCAATTGGTTCAGTAGAGCACTACTCCTAGTCGGCATACCCAGTAGTTGTATTAGGACTCATGACACATTTGAAAAAATGCATAAGCTGCATTCTCTGGTGGCTGAAGCTGACACAGTAACCACACGACCTTTTCCTCTCTTTTATTTGAACAAGGATCTGCCTACAATAATATGTGTGATTGTTGCTTAAGGATGACCAGTTTATTCCCGTTGATGACTACATACTCATTCTGCAACTAAAACAGATTTTAAGGTAATGGGGTGCAGTTACACTTAGTGATTATAATTTTAAATAAAATTGTGGTTTTGATTCCAATTTTTTTGTGTGTTTAAAAGTGTGCATACAGTAAGAAAGAGTATATCAAGGCATCCTCTATATGTTTTTATGATTCCAAAGCATTGAAGTAGTTCTGTGATTACAACCAGTACTTAATGATACACAGCAGCATAGCACATTAAGGAGATTTTATTGACTTCAATTATAGATAAACTAATCAGCAGATAATGACAGAAAGGAAGGGGAATGGAGCCAAACACTAAACTTGAAACACACATATAGCAAATGAATAATGTTTCAAGTTAAACACAGAACAATCATTCAATGATTAATAAAATGTACACAATTTACAATTAGCTCACTCTGAAAAATAGAAAAAATATGTTAATACAGTGAAATTACTATGTCCTTCACAGTTCCTGGTTTATAACTGTACTGTTTGTATACAAAGATCTTTATAGTGTGTACAAAATGTAATTTAAATTCAGTAAATATTGTACAATTCAAGTAAATAGCAGCTCTGCCTTCCTCCCTCAGAATATGCCAGGCAAAAAACCTCCAAGTGTCTTTGTCATTTCCCTTTGTTGCAGTTAAATAATGCACAATGCTTACAGTATTGCTTCTCAAGTATGAATAGCTAACTCTGTCAACACATGAATGTTGAGTCTGAAACACTTCAGGAGACTGATATTTTTTTTTTTTTCCTTTCTGTGCTTTAAGATTTCCTTTTCACTTCAGTGTCACTATGAATGTTTACATGGCATGCAAGCAACTTCTTTCAAGTCTGTAACTTAGAGGTAGCTGAAAAAGCAACCTGACTATGTTGCGTTATTTAGATATATCCCAAAATATCCAGAGCATAGTCTCTTATTTCTCTTATGCTGGCAAACATCTTGGCTGGTCTTTAGCAGCTGCAAAGTGTTTTCATTCTGTGATCTCCTTTCTGTAGTGCCTCTGCAAGATCCTCAGAGCCTGCGTCCTTTAAGCAAACTCCAGTCCTTTCCTGGACATAGTAATTTTCTTTCCTTGTCCCATCTGCCACTTGAGTGGCTGAGAAGACATCACTACGTGCTTGCAGTACCTTAAATCATATGGGAACCACACAGTTCTTAGATGTACAGCCTATCCTTCAGAACTGCTAATCTCAGTCAGTCAGTCAGTCTCAGATTAAAGAATTCTAAATTTCCATGCCAAATAATTTCATTTGAAGTTATTATTATTTTCCTACATTTCTCTTTCTAGGATCTTTGGCCACATTTTCAAGTGTATCTCAGCAACTTTGCGAGTTGGAAACCTGCACTGAAAACAGACTCTTAAATAATCTTTTCACTTTACCATCCAGGGTGTTTCCATAATGGGTGTATTGCGAGACTTGTGAGAAAACCACAAAAAGATAGAGCCATTTGAACTTGCAACTTCCATGTATCAGAATGCTATGTCTAAACAATTTCTTCCTTCCCCCCCCCCCCCCCCCCCCCCCCCCCGCCCCCTGTTTATTTTATTAAGGGAAAAAAAGGATTTTCAGTTAAAATTATGCTGGAAAAAGTTACCTAATCCTCCCTGATAAAACCTGTTTTTAAAGAAAGACCTTACAAATGCAAAGAAAAGATAAACACAAGACAGAAGAATTGGCATTCAGGCCACTCCCTCCCTCTCTCCCTCTCTTTCTCCCTTCCCCTCTCATTTTTACTCTTTACCAAGTCACCATCTTCTTTCAAAATAACAGAGGATGCAGCAGACATTTGCAAGAGTTCTGTTCTTCAGCCTACTTAAATACTTTAACAACAGCAGGAACTCGTAGTTGGGAAAAAGAACAGTAGTTTATAATACAATAGTCTCTGATAGTCTAGTGTAGTTAATAGAGAGTGAATTATACCTGTTTATTATTGTGGAACTTCAAGAGAAAGTTTTCTTTAAAAGTTCTTTTGAAAAAAATTAGTCATCTGTGCCTAAGCACACTCCCTGCCTATAAAATGTAGTATCTTATTTTGTTGTATGTTTAAAAGCCTTCTGTTTTATAGAATTCATTTATCAGTGTGTTCCTCACAGTACATTTGGAAAAAATATACCTTTAGGGCAATGTAAATTGTTATGGCATTTGATTAATTTCAGATTAAAACATGTTGGGACCAGAGGCTGATGTTTCTTACTATCGTTAAAAAAACCCCACTCAGTAAGAGGGTCCTTGAATAAAAATCCCAATGTCATGAAACATTCAGCAGCAGAAGGGTTGGAATCCTTGTACAAAGTGGACTTTGAATTCTGCAATAAGACTTTATGGGTCCAGAAGAGCTGCAGTTTTGCCACAAGGGACTTGCATTCAGAGAGGCTCCTACTACAGTTTATACAGGCTGTGCCATGCATCGCTGGTGCTCCAAAGGTTTCTTATGCTCTGCTTCTACTCACAATGCACAGCACTGAAGAACTTGCACACTAAGGGCTTTAATGTAGCTGCACATTGTCACCCACTTGTATTTCCTTTGATAATCCTGTGATAGTACATACTGCATTAAAACACAGTTCCGTTCTTTTTCATGCCTGGGTAGATGCACTGACTCACTCACTGAATAATGTCATCAGATCACATCCTCCCAGTTGCCAATGTCTGACTCTGTGCAGTTCCTTTCTGATGAAGAAAAACATCTTTCTGAAAGCTGCCATACTCTGTAATGGAATAACATACGATAAAAATACCAAATTATTGTTTTAGCTTTGCCGGGCCAGTTAGAGTGAGAAGGACACCGATCTCTAAAATCAGAACTGTATATATAATTTGTCAGAGAAACATTTTGCTGCTGCAGGATGTATTTAATTTCAAGATGCATTTCCACAACACCATAAAATTGTGACTGTATTCTTTTGGCAAAATGAATCAAACCAAAATTATACGTAATGAAGAAAGGCAAAGAATTTATTTACCAATATTGAAAGAACACGGTGTAAAGAGCACAAAAGAATATGGAGATGGAAGAAAGGTCAAGAAATAGAGCTGGGTTGTCTGTTGGTGGAAATAAAATTACTTCACTGATTTGAATGAGGTCTGTCTGATTACTTCAGCAGTGGAACTTGCTCTTGAATGGAGATTCTTGTTTAATTTCCTGGCACCATAACAAATAATTGCCTAGGGAATCTCAAAGTGTCTCTATCAAAAACATGGGAAATAGCAAAGAGGAAAGTTTGCCTATTCTTGCTTATCTCCTTGCCAATATAGATTTTATCACCGTGGTATGACTTCTAAATCTTTGTCCAGCTGTACCGGACACTGTACTGTATTTCATGTGTCATTTGCTTCTGAGACTTGAAAACTATGCCAGACAGAAAATTGCAGATTACTGGCAATAGATGTCCTTGCTAGTACGAAGTATATATATAAGAGAACCATTTACAGCACTCTAGCATTTTTTTTCAGCTTTTCTGAAATATTGACTAGTAGTTTTCTTCTCATTTTACTGTCTTTAGAGGAGCTGGTTTTAGTTGTTTGGGTTTTTTTAACACTGAGGAATTTGAACAGAGTATCAAGAGAAGCTTTCCAGGGTGACAACTCACTTGCACGTTGTCCTCTCTGAAGTGAAGGTGCAGTATGTGCCTTATGCCTAAACCAACCACATATAGAAAAAAACGCTCCCCAAATCCTGTTTCTATCACCTCCTCATTGCAATTCCTTTTGTACATTGTATGTCCTTGGGCACAGAGTCACTGTTGCAGGACATTTGTACCTCTGGAATTAACTCAGGATTTGCCTCTTAATCTTTATTCCCAGGTTAACGGCAAGCTATAATCAATTGCTCATTAATCATTCTTGACACATATCCAGCTAATTAGGAAAGCAAAGCTCATAGAGTCTTTTATTATTATAGTCAGTATCTTAGTATAATACTCAGTATCATGTGTTAGTGTAATCAAAGTGCTCTTAATGCTCTTCATATCCTTATGGAAGCTGTGAAACAAGAAAATACCTAAAAACTTCTGGGATGTCTTGCTTACTGATCCCTGAGTTTATAAACATTGCTGCTTATCAGCATCCTTTGTTTGCAATCCATGTGGAATCTGACTTCACACGGCAGTACTTACTGAGCTAATGATGTAAGATGTTGCTCAGAGACCTCTTTGTAAGCCTACTTAAGTCTTGACATAGTTTGGTTACTGTGTCCCCTCCAGCTATTACATTTTCACTTGTAACATCAAAAAGCAGTTAAGTTTTTCTGTTATGATTATTTGTTTTTAAAGCTTCACTTCCTCAAATTTAAGATTTTGTTATTCTCCAGATGTTTGCCTATTTTTAACTCTCAGTACTGGTTCTGTTTTTTAATAGGAATACGAAGTAAACCAGATTATTCAAGATTGCAGCGTATCAGCTCCAAGTGGTTGCTTCCCTTTCATCATCTTCCTACCCCAAGTGTTATCAGATCTATCAGGTATTCACTACTATTCAAAATATATTGGCAGGGGTTTAGTAATTTTGTTCATTCATCTCCTTGAACCTCAAATTCCTATCAGCTGTTACATATGATTTGCCAATAGTTTTTGTTTCCTTCCCTGTTCTGCCTGTGGTATCCCCTTCTTACCATGTTAACAATTCCCTTTAAATCTCTGTTGATTTAAGCTATTATTTTTCCCATGATCTCTGGCTTTGACAACTTCCCTATAATATTACCACTAACATCAGTGCATCCCCATCTTTTTCATTATGTTGTTCTTTTCCTTTTTCCTAAACTTCTGACCTTTCATTTTCCTTTCAAACAGGCCAAACACAAATAATTTCTAAATTCTTTAAGATTTTAAAAGTAGTGTAGTAGCTACCTCTGTCTGGCAGGAAAGCACTCCCAGAGCATCTTCACAGATCCTTCTGGCATGTAAAAGATGGTTTAAACACCAAATAACAAAAGAACCTGTAGAATCAGACCGTAGAGATACAGTTAACTTTGCTAGTCATGATCTGAACAAACTGAACTCCTCTTGATCCAGAACTGTATGTCATAGCTCAGATAAAGACAGTCCTACAATTGTCCATCATGTCCTCTTTTTAATCTCACCAGTGAGCAGTGTAAACTAGCTTCCTTTCAGTAACCTTAAGTGACCCTGCTTTGCTAATCTCCAGTTACACACTAATGCTCATACTTGCAGTCATTCTCTTCCTGCCTTTAGTTTCTAGTTTTACGGTACTTCTAACATCAACTTTGTCTACTGTGTCTTCTCTCAGCTTGTCTTATGGACAATAGTTTCACCCATCTGAAGACAACTGTTATTTCAATATCTGTAGTATCTAGGAAAATACAGATGATGTGTGACTTATGTGGCAATGTTGAGTACTAGTCTATATGTTGGTAACCGAAATCAAGACAATCTCACTATCAGAGGAAAAAGTCATGAGGTGTGTTGCTCTGTCTATGATTTCTGTATTGATTTGTGTGATTCCATCACACCCTGTACAGACCATGTCACAGCAGAAAACCATTGGAATAATGAACACTTGTAAACCACACAAGTACATAGGAAAATAAAAAATATAGTAAAAAATAGATGAAAAAATACTTATTCAAAGGCAGGAAATCATTTGACAAATCTGTAGCTAACCTTAAAAGTCATAAGGCCTGAAAAAATAGTGTTTTGAAAGATCTCAGTAAAATCATTAGCAAATTTACTCCTAACATTTTGAAGACAGTATTTCATTACTGAAGCTTTGAGCTTTCATTGTTTGTAGAGATATGTTCCATCAAAGCCACTATTTGATCTCAACCAACAGTGAAGACATAGAAAAATAATTCTTACCACAATGACATTAAATTTATTCTGCATCATGTTATATTCATTATCCCCATAACTACAGCAACATATTGAAGTGGCCTGTTGCTTTTTAGGAAGCAGAATCCAAGACAGGAGTTGGGTGTCTGAAAGACAGAGGGAAAGATTGCTATGAAGACTAATTACATGCATGGTCTGAAGTTGAGATTCTCAGGGTTGCTTCACTGGCTTTTATTTGAGGGATGTAGGGAGGGGATAGATATTTTTCAATAAATGCATGCTTTCCAGAGGTCTTCACTAAGCATCACACTTTTGTAGCTTGCAGCCTCTCCTTGAGCCCCTGAGGAAACATGGTTCTGCTCTGCCCTGTAGAGATCCATTTTTTCGTCTTGTGCAAGATGCTTATGGGAGTCATTACTGTAGGCAGGAGAAAAATGTTGATTCTTATCCCCCATGCACTGATTTTAACCTGATTATATCCAAAGTCAGAATCAGACTCTTTGTCTTTTCATCTGAATAAAGAAAAAAGATTCCATTGGAGACATTCAGTATTAATGGTTTATTGCATAGAAATAAATACTTACTAAAGATATATTTATTTGCTATTAATACATACATCTTGTCTTGAGCAATCTCTTTAGTTACTTAAACCAGAGTATATGTGACTCAGCATTGGCCCTTAGTAAACAAGTTATAACCAGCCAGTAAATCCTGGGGTATATTAATTTGCTTTATTTCATTTTCCTAAATCAGATAATGATAAATCTATGTTTAGAATTAGAGTTACAAGGAAGGAGATAAGGCTATTAGAAAAACCAAAACACAGCAGTTGTAGAATGACTATGGCCTTGGGTAAAAACCTAAAAACATAGCATGTCTTTCATTTAACAGGGAAAGTTTGAAATACCATTTTGAAGGCTGTTTATGCTGTATACTTCACTGATAAAGAGAATAATCAGTGAATCTTCCAGCCTAGAAAGTTACTCAGGGAAATCAAAGGATTTAGATGAAGGAAAGGAGACAAACTACTTGTATTTTCCTTAATCCTAGTAGGTTTGTTAGGATTAATATTGTAAGATCCTGGAAAAAAATAAAGCTATAGCAGTGGGGTCTGATGGTCTGGTTTTCATTCATTAAGAGGGTTTCCCTAACTTCAGCTGTAAAACAAATTTAGGCATTGTGTCTGCTCTGTTGGAATCTAAGCCCTCCAGCTCAAAAACTGCTGTGAAAAGTAATGAAGACTAGCAGATACAGAGCAATGATGCACCCTGATTGCAATCAGAATCATGAATTAGAATTTGATGTATGGCAGAATATAAAAGTAGGCATTCAGTAGTAAATCAGATGAGAGGAAGTTTATGATGACAGTAATGATTAGCTTGATTTTTTTCCTCTGACTCTTACACAATAAATCACTGTATTTTACCAGACAGATATATTTTCAAATATGTACCTCATATTTGGCTAAATTTAGGATATTAAATGCTTTGTTTTTAGGGTTTTTTTGGGGTTTTGTTTTGGTGGGTTTTTTTGTTTTTTTAAAAATGTATTTTAAATCTTTCTGCCTTTGGATAAAGGGTTACTAAGTGAAAAAGAAATTTGAGGTTACTTGTGAAAAGACAGGAGAAAAGCTTCTGAATAATTTTGATATTTGTAGTTATAAAGTATTACAATAATACACTGACATTTCCAAATTGTAAGGTGTTATTGACTTAGAATGGGAGATAAAGTTACCAAGAACTCCTGAAAATCATGCATTTGCTCAGAAATCTGAATATAGATGGAAAAACTCCTTCCTGATCATTGGGGTGTCTTAAATAGCCATTTAAAAAACAAACAAAAAAAACCAAACCAAAAACCTGCCTACTGGGAGAAAGGAAAATGACTGCAGAAGGGCAAGCCACTGCTGTCTGGTCATGCAGGAGAGTTCATATGGGATTGGTACCATCAGATTCCACCTGTCCTTTCTGTAGCTGGTGGGACTTGTAGCAGCAGAAATGACATTTCACTCACTGTGCAGCCAGTTTAGCATATGTACTGAGGGAGCTCTCAGTCATTTGTGGTTTAAGCTAGTATGCCAGGTGAGCTGCAATGGCTAAGGAGCTGGCAGAAATAATTTCATAGGTCATATAATTTCAACATCATATCATCTGGAACTGGGTTAATAGATTTTTAAATAGCGATAGCGTGATTAGTTTGAACTTACAGGGATACAGTAATTTGCCCTCAGTGCCTCATGAGTGCATCTAGTCAGGGTTACAGTACTCAAGGAATCCACAAACTTTGAAAGATAGGATTTATGATCCACATATTTGATTGAAGTTCAGTCAGTCTACCCTACAAGCACATCAGCCTCTATTCTCCATTGTTCCTTTATTCCTGTCTATAGAAAAGTCAAAAATTTATTTTCTTGCTTATTCTTGCCTTGCAGAATTTCATTAAAGGATGTTTTCACCTTTAAAAATACTTGTAAAGATTAACAGAGAGTCCATGGGACCGGCAGAGTCACAAGATTTCTGATGTGAGAGGCATATCAACGTCGTGAGGATATCAAATAGCATAAAGCAGGTTGTCTAATAATTTAAAAATAAAGCACATATTAAATGAGTATTGATTTGTTGAATCAAACACAATTCTGCTAGAGCCAGAACTCAATTTCTTATCAGCATGATACAACACTTATTGAGAGATTTATCTCAGAACTTTTGGTGCACAAATTTTTGTAACTGGACTATTATTGAAATGGATCTGTTTGCATGGGAAAATGCATGTGTCAAATAAATGAATTAAAAAAAGCACAGTTCTGTAGATGTGACAACTTAACACTGTGGCATGCTAAATAGAAAAGAGTTACTTTATAACCCCTTCCCCAAAAGAAGACGTTGTTAATTTGGACATTTGTTGAAATACACAGCTGAAACACTCTGCACTATGGAAGTCTGAGTTAAATCTACAGAAGGACTTTGAGAAAATGAATTGGCTAAAAAAAAGAATTTCAGAGTAACTTACCAACAATTTTGTTTTAATTGAAATTAGCTTTACAAATAATAAGGGGAGAATATTAAAGTAGATTAATTATTTTCAATTTTTAAGCAAAATGAGTGATGTCAGAAATTTCGAATGATTTAATTTTGACTTTTTCAAAGTGAGAGTTTTCATTTCAAAATCATATTTTTCATTCAAAAGAACTTGCCCATCTCTATAGTAGGTGACTTTAGGAGAAATCTTGGGATTTACAACAGAATCTAAAAAAAATATAATTTTAATTATCAATGACTTCAGCATTAGCATATTCTAACAGTAATAAAGTAGAAGATATTTTCACTTCAGAGAGGTAGCACTGGTAAGAAGAACCAACTCTCACCGTTTCTTGTTCTTTCAATTGCAAACATTACATTCTGTTTTTTTCCCTTGAGTCATGGAAATTATTTACAGGCTGACAAAACCACTAAGGCTACAATTTTCCTGAATAAAGAGTGTAAAATCACAGTGACAATGATACAGTCAGGTATTACTATTCACAAATATTTTTGGCTCTTCTGCAAATCTCAATAATTACAGGCAGAATTTACATCTACAAACAGGTAAAAACCATTTATACTGCAAATATGAAAACTCATAACAAAATTTACTCCATCCTTTTACTTTGAACATAGTAATTGCACACAAAAATGCTGTCAGAAATAAGTGTCTACAAATTTCTGTGAGAGTACTAGTCCAGCTTACTTCATTGGGCAATATTGCATGTGTATGCATTAAATAGAAACAAAGACTTGATGTTAACCTTTAATTTATGCTGTTTTGAGTAAAAGAGCAAACCCCAATCCAGATTTCCATTCCAGGATTAGATGCATTTAAATTACTTTGCAAATCCTATATAACAAATGTTTTCAATTAGAAAACTAAACCTGAACTGAAAGGATGCATTAAACAAATAATAAAGTAACTTTTTAATCTGTAATGATATCCAAGGGATATCCTTGCTTTTCTCCTGTAGTCACAAGTGTTAGGCAAAGTGAAGAGGTCAGTAACCTTTGGAAGCTATTTTAGAGTATCATGTATGGACTGTGGAGGGATGCGAACTTGTTCCACCTACTTTTACCTTTCCTTCTGGCACACTCATTTCTGACAATCCAGGAAGTGAAATATCCCTTGAAAGATTAATTTTCTGAGTGATTGTGGATTAATTTTATTAGAGTGCCAGATCCTAAACTAATAGAATTTCTTTAAATTATTCAGTCTTTCCTTAAGTGGATGTCATCTGTTATCACTGATTAAGCCAATCTGGAATCATGATTTCTTTGATTAGCTACTTGGATTGACATATTCACAGAAGAAATTTAATGTGTTGTAGTGACCAAAGGTACTTATTATAAAGTTCAGCAACACTGATCTTGGCAGCAGTGTTATTGTTATGTCTGTATCACACCCCGATGAGCAATCGTAAAATGAGATTTAAACATGATGAAAGTTGAGCCTGGGAAGAAGGGAGGGGTGGGGGTGGGGGAGGTATTTTAAGGTTTAGGTTTTATTTTCTCATTATCCTACTCTGATTTTTTTTGGCAATAAATGAAATTAATTTCCCCAAGTCAAGTCTGTTTTGCTCATGACAGTAATTGCTGAGTGCTCTCCCTGCCCTTATCTCGACCCACAAGCCTTTTGTTATATTTTCTCTCCGCTGTCCAGCTGAGGAGGGGAGTGACAGAGTGGCTTTGATGGGCACCTGGTGCCAGCCAGGGCCAACCCACCACAAACCCATAGTAAAATCATATGAGTTACTAGTTTTCCTCATATTTAATATCTTTTTTTTTTTTTTTAAAAAAAAAAAAACAAATATGGGGCAAAGGGTTTGAAGGTGAAATAAAGGATATGATGCCTACTTCCTCTTTCATCTTGCCTTCCATGACTCTGCCAAACTTTCTCCAGTCGTATTACACCTGGGTTCTTCTAGAAAGAAACCTCGACAGATTTTGTCAGACTGCTGTTGATCACGTGTCATCACTGTAAAGGAATAAGAAAGGGCTGAAGTTCTATGGAGTGTGGCATGTTGTGCTCCCTTGTATGGACTTCGTTATTCATGATTCAGCCAGATTTCCTCTCTGGAATTCTCACCTGGGTGACAAAACCGCCAGCACTAAGGTGTTCCTGTCATTAGGTAATACGACTGGATAGGAATTTACCATCAGCCCCAGCCTCAGGGCCCTCTGCCATAGTAGTTATGCTGATTTTGCTGTGATAGTGCTTCAATTTTATTGATGCCACCTGTGATGAATTTGGCATGTACAATTTAAATGTGATGTTTGAGTACAATTTTGAAACCTCAAGTATGTGGTTTAGTTTTTGAGATCATTATGTCAGAAATCTCTGGGCAGCAGGAGATAAACAAAACCAATTTCTACCTGTCAGGAAACACATTTTGTGTCCTGTCTGCAGTGACCAATTTTGCTTGGCCTGATATGTTGGGTATTTTAGAGCCAAATGTCACATCCAGTTTTTTGTTTTTCTGCCATATCCTGAGTTTTTCCTCTGTGGCACACAGGGCTCTGCTCAGCTATTCTCTTTCTGTTAACTTATTTCTGAGAAGGAGAAAATAAATTTTGAAATACTTTGGTGATAATCAAAAGAAATAATCTTCAATGTAAGATAAACTCAGTGGTTCAACACACTTGCTTTGAATAACAGCATTTCCCTCTCAATGGGGTACTGTGGAATTCAGTAGGAATGAATGTGGGGTAAATCATTAACTGATACAGACCAAGACCAAGACTGAAATAGAATCATGGAAAATGTTTCCTTCCTTAGGTTTCCTCTTTCAATTTGATCTTCTGGGGACAGATCTCTGGGGTGATTTGGGAACCTCTACAACTCATGCTTTGTGTCCTGACCCATGGGATTTTTCTACATATCTTGTGTTATCTGGCATGAGCTGATCTTCCAAGCTCTTACACTACTGTGCACCTGTCCTTTCTGTATTTCGCACCAACTGACCTCTATTTCTCTCTAAGTGTACACGTCCCCTTGGGTCCCAGATACATTTATTTTTACCCTGCCTTTGCTATGTCTGTTATTTTATGCTGTTGCAAGAACTTGAGGGTTTTTGTAAGGTAGGAAACTGTTTCTTCTAGCTCCAGTGAACTCGATTTTTGGTATCAATCACCTGTTTTAAGTAAGTTAAGTAGCAAGTTTTAAGTATTGCAGCTAAGGCTTCGTTATATCTCATCTGACACATACCTATTGGAGATCTTGTCAGCAGAGACAAGCCTGACACATCAGGTCCTGGAAGCAGATGATTAGAGCTTCACTTTTTCTATGGAGGATCTCTGTCTTCATTCCTAAAAATATGCACCTAGAAAAATTTATTATGTTTTGCATAGACATAAAAATAAGGTGACAAAACAAGAGAGTAAAATATGTGTAAGTTTAAATACAGTCATACATAAAGCCATAAATACTTCTGTATACGAGATCTAAACAGAATTTGCCAAAGGTAGATGTCTATGTACTATATTTCATCAGGTTAGAATGGCAAGATTTCTGTCTCATGAGAGCATAATTTCACTGAACTTTCTGAAACTTGGTTTTGGCTGTCATATGAAATCTTGGCTGGGGCAGGTATAAGGAATTTTTCTTTCAGTGAGACAATATTTTCTTTTTCCAACACTTCTACAAAACCATTGTAAATTTCCATAGTTACAAAATGTTTCATACCAGAATATTAGGTAGTGTAAATCAGCATGAGTTCTATGATAGCAATAGAACTAGACTGATTTATACGAGCTGAGGATCTTGTCCCAGATCTTCAAATGGCAAAATACATTTGCACTACTCAGTTATGATATGCATTTCACTTTTATGAAGTAAATGGAGAGACTACTGTGCACAGATGTTTTTGAACTATATTTTTCACTAGTTGGCTTTGTGAGGTATTTAATTTGAAACTACAGAACAATTTCTCATCCATGTTGAGCATAGCCCTGCTAAACGTACATTCGAGCATGTGGTTGAAACTTTCAGTTTCCTTTGATGGAAAACCTTGTTTGAATTTCCCAGAAGAAAAATCAGTTCCTGTTTGTTTTGGTGAGCTACTGAACTTTTAAAAAATTGTAAGTATTGGAGTTCTGGTATGTATGTGTACAGAACTGTGGATTGGTAGTTTAAAAAATAAATGCAAACAATGTTATATTAGTAATTTTGTTCTTAAAATGTCTGTCAACACACTTCAGATTCTTAAAAAATATTGATAATGAATAGGTCAGCATTTCAAAGTCTACCAGTGATTTTGAGATTGCTAACCCATACCTTTTAAAGAAACATGAAGTGAAATTCTCACTCCATTAAAATGAATCATGCAGCTGCAATAATTACACCTTGATCTCAGATTTACTTTTAGACTTTAAATAATATTTGACATTTTTCTGAATTTTGAAGTGTTCAAAGTGAAGCAAAAATAACACCAGTACTCGTTGGTCAAAGTTTGGACTGTTATTGAATGCATAAACTGTCCACTTGAATCACATTCTAAAACCTTTCTCACTTTACTTAAGAGTATTGCTTTCAAAAGTGACTTGATTATGTTTTTTCAAAAATTGCATTCTTTTAATGAGCTTGTGTGATGTGTGTATGCTCATAGATTTATCTTTTAGTATTCATTAAGAACTTGGAAAGGTAGTCATAATTAGTAATAAAAGCAGAAGGCCAAGGACTGGATTTGCCTTTAGTTATTTATTTTCTTTTTTTTTTTTCCTTTTTTTTCCGCATTTCATGATACATTCTTTATTGCTGTTTAAAATTGCTTAAAAATCAAGGCACAGAAGACTGACCAGATGAAAACAGCAGATTTTTTGCAATATGGAGAGCAGAGTGCATTTAAACCCAGCCAGGCCTACTCAAACATGAGGATTGCTACATGATACAGTAGCATCCTGTGCTGTGTGACCTGAATTGCTGCTCTAAATGAGATAATTCTGGTTCCAGCAGCAAGTGGCCCAGCAATGCCAGTTTTGCAGGCTGCATGACCCTGATAGCTTTGCTGAAAGATAGGTGTACTACTCCTGGTACACATGGTGCCTGCCTCAAAAACTGACCTGGGTACCAATTTGTGACATGACTTGATGGTCTTTTGACACACTCCGAGTGCTCCATAGAGAAAATATATCTAGTCTAAGTTCTTCAGTTCAATTCTTTCTTAGGGAAAGCTTTAATTGAAATATTTATAGATTATATGGTTGAATCACAGCTGACTTTCTTATCAATCATTTCCTCTACTGCTCTCTTTTCCATCCCTCTCTACTTCAGACAAATGGAGACGAAGGTATAGATACTATGTTTTTATTTACTTTAAATAGGAAGGTCTTATCTTAGTGTTGAAATTAATTAATCAAAATAATTTCTAACGTGAAAATACTAATTAAAAAATTGTCTCTGACATGACAGGAGTAGGTTTCAAATGAAATACAGAACTGGAGTCCTAAAATTGTAAAACTTATGTACCAATCTGTGTGATTGATGCACATACATTTGGTATAAGCTCTCCCTCTTTCTCTATATAAATACATTTGCTCAAATTAATTCTGTAAAACTTTATTTCTGTCCTTGATTCAGGACAGAATTCATATGAACAGACATTCCATGATATGTCAGGCAGACACTCATATGGAGATATTGAGATAAAAACATTTATCTAGTTATCATCTTGTGTTTAAGTATAGATTCTAACGTGTAATCAGATGAATGTAAATTTTCTTACATATGCTTAATTAAAAAGAAGATAAATATAGATATCCCAAGTCTAAGTTGATACAGTTAGTGAAAAGAAGGAAGGTTTACTATCTACAGATGTTTTTATAATTTCAGTCAGGTAGGATTGTTTCTGTAATAAGCCTTATCTTCTGCATTTTAACAGTTAAAACCCAAAACCTTAGTGAACCTATCTGTATGTCTTTGTCCCTCACATGGAGTAGACATATCCATTAAACCCCTGTCTTTCATCCTCTTTGCGCCTTACTTTTCACCCTCACAAGATACAGTCCAGCAAAGCACTCAAATGCATTTGAGTGATGAAAAACCTGTGAATAATTAAAGTACTTGAAAGATAACTGTTAACATAAAGTTAATGTCATGAATGTGTGCATGGTCAGGACTGGATGGATGGTCCTAATCTTTACACATGGTCTTATAGGCTTACAGACTCAGTGCTGTCTGATAAAATAATAACATAAAAATTCAATGGACATTATGAAAAAGTTTATTAAGAGGAAGAGCAGACACATCTATGTTTAAAGACAGTCTTAAATAGACTGAAATATTTATTAAGAGTACTTAACTTGCTGAGTATATAAATACTGTTGTGAATAGTACTTTGAAGATCACCTACTTTACCATGTCAGTATAGTACACTTCAGAAGCTCCATCTATTTCAGTCATAAACAGCAGCCATAGCTTATAGCATAAAGAAATAAACATGGGCTTTAGTTAGAGCAGTTGATTTTACAGGCTATTGTAGAAGCTCCTGTTAGAACTGTTATAGTCAAGGCTATGTCAGCATTTCCATTTCCAAGGGTTTATAACTACACTGTAAAAATGAGCTTTAGTCTGAAACTTGCCAGATAAAGTCTCAGCTCAGAACCAAATTGTTTTAAAAGAACACATTTCCATAGCTATATTTTCTCTTCTGTATTAAATTGGAATATTTTAGTTTAGTTGCTGTAATGAGCTCTGCATTTGACATTTTGTTAACAGAAACAGTTCTGAGCTGCTACCTAGAGCCTTATCCTCAACATGACAGTGGCAGCACATCGTAACACAAGAGGGTGGAATTTTTTTCACAGTTTCCTAAGGAAGAGCACAACCAGATCTAGCATGTTTTTTTTCCTATTCCTGAGTCTGTGGAGGCTGAAGAGCCCCAGGTTTAACCCAAAAGGCAAAATGCAATGTCGGAATGCCCATATTGGAAACTCACAGACAGCTGAGCTGGGTCGTCTTAGTCACAAGAGTTACTGCCTCAGCTGACACAATTTGTGAGTGTTTCTGAATTTAAGTTGTTGTTGTTGGGTTTTCTGTTTTGTTTTGTTTAGGGTTTTGTTGTTTTTTTTTTTAATTGCACCAATCTGGCTGTAGTCATCTCAAGCTTAATGCAAAATATATGCCACTAAATTAAATCCTTGTCCGCATACTGCATAGATGTTCCCTAAAGCAACTGTCATAGTTTCATCTGTAATATTACCCCGTGAAAGCATGCTGGGTAGAGACCAAGTTGTCTCCAGGTAAACAAACACATATCAGGTTATCTCTACAGGACTTCACTTTTCAATAGCTTCTGGATATTTCCAGTATCTTTTTGAGAACATGGCGATTCCTTGTTCTGAAAGGACAGGCTAGCTTATTAATAATCTGATATTTCTGGATATTTCCATATATGCCTGTGAAGTCATCTCTAGAGAGAGAGAAAACAGACCAAAGTCACTGTACAGGCACATATTTTTATATTAGCATTTCGAAAATCATTCTGTCATTAGCACTGTTGTAGTCTGCACAAAATGGAAGAATAGCCTAATATGTCAAGGTGAAAGAACTACAAAATAAATCTTACAGTGGAATGGAAAGCTATTATTTTCTATCTTATAAATAGTATGCATTTATAGAATTGCCTAGATATGTAATCATGTAATGGACTGATTACACTATTGTGTTGAACTGGAAAAGTTAAGTGTGTTAACATAGAGGGATGCTTCTTTCAGTTCTTTTATATAAATGGAAGCAAAAAAGGATTTATGAAATTGCGTGACACATTTTCATCTTCCATATGTCTACCTGATGGGTTCATTTGTCAAGAATGTGCATTTTCCATGGAAGCATTAACAGAGTTAATTTTACATTGCATCCAAAGCTGTGTGAGAGCAAATAATTATGATATACGTGAAAATCCTGGCATAAGGATACATGTCATGTTTTTATTCAATAGTACATATTTTATTCAATAGGACATATTATAAAGTCATTCAGACAGTGGTTTCTCAGGCATTACTCAAAGAAATCTTACATTCCCTGTTAATAGTACAGCTATTTTCCTGCAAGTGGTTGTCAGTCATTCTCCATATGGTCCTGAAGAGCCCAGTACACCATCTTTTACTGCATATCATTGTCCCCTTTCTGTGATGTTGAAAATGGGAATCAAACATGGTGGATTTTAATGGTTTTGTCATACATTTTTGCTAGAAGTACAGAACAGAGCCTTGTGAGTATGTTCCTCAAAGGCACAGATAAAATATATCACATATACACTGGACTCCAATATAAATTACTTTTTGGTAACGTTCCCTGTATTTATTAAAAGTATCTTTGTAAGTGTGTAAACACTGGAGGTATGTAAAACCTGGTTCTGCATAATCAAGGCGTATTGCATTGTCTGAGGCAGAAACTATTCCAAATGGTTCACAATAGAGAGTGATAACAAAAGCTGGCATACAACAGTTGTGCTGTGTTGTGATGATCATATAATTTTTGATAATGACTTAATGTCTTCAAAGTACAGGCAATCATAACTCTGTATCCTTTTGGACACCTTTCCAAGTAACTTTTACCCTAAGCAGATCTAATAGCCCCATGGACAAAGCAGCATGTTCTTTGCTTTACAGAGCTGTTTCTGAGTGCTGAAAAGGTCCCAGTATGGTTAGGGCAAACAGACTGTGGAGTCTTGTGTGTGCTCTGTGTTTTTCCATTATGTTGTTTCTTTCCTGGGTTAAAAGCTCACAAAGAACTCACTCAGAATTCACTGTCTGACTTTCAATGTATGATACTCCTGAAGACTTTCTCCAAATAACTCCTGAAAGTAATGAAGCATGTGGCAGAGCAAGCCATATGTTCTGAGATGCTCACAAGAACTTACAAGAGCACAGCAACCAAAAAAATTAATATTTTCATTTGTCAGAGAGTTAGTGTAAAATGTTAATGATATAATATAGCTGTGTGTATATAACGTGTGCACTACAGAATGACTCTATATTGGTATTAATGTTGTGAAGATTAACTTCTTGAGAAAGCACACAGATCTAAAAAAACCTGAAATGTCACTAAATGCTTTTATTTAATGAAAAAATATTATTCCTATAAAAATCCTATTTAGTTTCTTTTGTAAGTGCCTTACTTTTGAATTTATATTTCTTAAAGGATTATATGATGTAGTAAAAATGTAGTAAGAACATAGTAAAAACTGTGGGACAGCAGTGAACAGCCTCTGTATTGATGAATTTGCTGGATGTATCACAGCTCAGAGAACAGTGAAAATATGAGGCTATACAAAATTCATACACTCATGAAGCACAAAAATTAATAATGTCCTTCCTTACATATAACTATAATAATTTCCTTTTAAAAATCAGTAATATTATGATAGGATCCATGTATATTAGAGCAACATCAAAAATCTGTCGTAGTACAGCTGCAAAGCAATTGAACTGGATGTCTTGTATCATTAAAATATCACATGGTAGGTTACTGGATGATGCTGTAGTTTTATACTTCACTGCCTATATTCTATCAATAGTACAACATGGTTCTTTCTTTGAAGCTGTGAGTAACGAGTGCAATGAAGTTAGGTTTATCATTTAAAAAACAGTCTCCATTCTCACAACCAAGTAGAACTCCATTATTTTCACTTCATTTGAAAGTTGAATTGTGTATTGTAAGGCCAGCTTAACTTGCACATGCAAGTCTAAAAGCCAGTGACAGAGGCTTTTAATACAGCATTAATGAAGATCCCATGGCCATCAGAGATCTAGTGTAAGCTAATTGTCTAGAATCCATAGTTAAAGGAGAGCAAAGGAGACAGACTTTCTCTATCTGTGCTAGAAATCCAAAGACAGATGTTCACCCAAGTAGCCTGTGTACAAATCGGGCTAGAAGACACCTCATTGTACGTTTCTGAAACAGTGGAAGTTATGGTTTGGCTAAGGTCTAGACTTTACCTGTGTTTTGCCCATTATCTTTTTCTGCAAGAAAGCAGAATGATTCCTGCTTGAAATGGTATTTTACAGTTCTGCCTTCTTTGGAAAAAAGCATAAAGGGCTTCATGACATAGAAGAGAAGCTTCTTCAAGCATGGCTCATAGGTCAGGCTGAGGAAGTATGCCTCCTACAATGTTATTGCCCATGTGTTCGTGGTTGCTAATCTCAACAAGGACTCTGTATGCTCAGTCACATACTAAGTAGAATTCCAGCTGGCGGAATGAGTTGTTGAAGGGCAAGTTTGTATTTTGTAGCTAGATACACAAAAGTGTGAAAAGCCCCCTTTATCTGTATTTGTAGCATCAGCCTGGAAGAGTATATTAAAGGTCTAAGGCTATTTCATATGTGGCATCCTCTTCAGAATTTGGAAGCTGAACAAGCAATAGAGAAGCAGCGCAAAATTTAATAATGTGTTATGAATATGTGAAACGAAATGGAGAAGTAGTGGCTCAGCAGTCGAACTCTACCCTCATGGCCTTTGCAAAAGGTGAAAGGTTTCCTAGGAGAGAGTGATCCCAGATAGGCACTGATATTTTCCAGACTGAGTACCAGAATTCCATCTGTTTCGCAGAAATAAAGAATACAATGTGTCCAGTTCAGCACCTACAGTGAGAAAATTGGAATGATTTAAACAATTTTGTCCTATCTAATCTCATAACTCTGATATTTCTCTTGCATATCATGCATTTGTCTAAAATAGAGAGAGACACCAAATGGAAGGATTACTTAAGATGGGCCAAATCCAGCCATCAAAGTATTTGTCATAACCCTGCATTGTTGAAGTGCTGGGGTCTGAACCCCCAGCCCTGAATTAAGGTTGACATATGGGTGGTCCCCATGGCCCTTTAAGAGGAGGGGATGAGTTTGCCTTTTGGCTTTCCTCCAAGGTGCAGCCAACCTTGTAAGCAAAGCCCTTGGGTAAACAAGCCCCAGGTGCCCTGCATTGGGTAAAGGAGTGCCAGGTGTCCTGCTTGGGGCATAAAAGCTGGGACCACTTGCAGGAAGGATGGAGTGTTTATCTGTGAGGTGGATGCACTTTGCTGAGTTTCTCTGTTAGGGAAGGACCTCCTGTCTCTTGCTGCAACTGGGCCCCAGTCAGGTTTGGTGCTTGTGAACGCGGGCTCCGTGAGAACAATATGTGGCTACCTCTCTCCTATGTTATCTGTCTGTTGGCTTGTCTGTCTCCCATCTCTGCCATGGGAGACTTTGTTACTTTGTTTGTTCCACCAGTTGTTGGCTGTGTTATATTGTTCCTGGGGTTGCTGGGATTGATGTTGGCTATGTGTAATCTGATTGACTTGTTTGTACCCCCAGCATTCATCTGTATACTGACTTTCTTATATGCAATAGAATCTGGTTACTGGTTTGTTTTTCTGCTGGCTGTGTCCTTTGTGCTAGGCCTAGTAATTGGCAAAACAATTGTCTTTTCATCCCCTGGTATATCCTTATTATTTGTAATTTAAAGGTTGTGGCAATATATACATTCCCTCTGGAGGGGAGATTAACTGAACAACTCTTCTGCATCTTTAAAGTGTCATATAATCCTAAGGTACAAGATCGAAAGTCAAGTTTACTATGACACGACACTGCCTTAGGACACTTTGCCTTTCACAGTAAGAAAACTTATTGCTTCTATCTGACAGTGTTTCTTTTCCTGCAGCTTTGTCTCATTCTGCTTTCCTCATTTTACAGAAACTCTAATCGTGTGTCATCAGTGAGATGGACCAGTTAAAGTAAAACTGTACCGCTAATGATATTTTCTAGCTGACCTGGCTTTAAAAGGCTTTCTTTTCAATCAGAGACTTCATAAGTACATAGCTACATCGGGTCACAAATTTTATTTTCATATTCCACAAGTTTATACTAGGAACTCTGAAACTCTTGCAACAAATGTAATTAGACCACTAATGGTATTTCATCTCATACAAATGTAAGTTTACATGTTTCTACCTGAACTAAATTTGACAAATGCTTTGCACAAAAGCAAGTTTAACCTGATAACTTTGAAGTGAAAATTGAATGCATAATTATTTCTCTTCAAATTAACATAAATCAGATACATTGGACCAGACCAAAACTGGCCATTTAGTCCAATACCTTGTATTTACAGTGGTAAATACTGAATCTGATTTTTAAAGTAAGTGAGCAGAATCAGAGGAGTGATTTGAGGATTTGTGGAGTCAAAACTCCAAGTGCTCTCCCTGAATCTCTAATCGTGTTTCAGAAGCTCACCAAGGCAGGGGCAGTGTCTTTGCATTTAATAGTACTTCATAGGCCAGTTAATGGAAGAAAAATCTGACATTTAGCATCTACAGATGTCTTGTAGAGAGGGAGGAGTTTCAGAGTTTAGGTATATGATATATGAAAAAGCACCTTTTTTTTTTTTAAATTATGTTTTTGAGCCTGCTAATTGTTGATTTTCCTGTGAGAGATAGTGAACAAACTTTACATGTTCACTATACCAATGCTGTTCACATCCCTCCTCTTGAATGTCTGAAACACTGAAAATTCCAACATTACAGTTACTCTTTACATGGAGTTCTTTCACTACTTTGAATTACCCTTGCTTTTTTCCAAATACTTTCTTTCTTTTTTTTTTTTTTTTTTGAACAGCATGAGGTGTTAATGCACAATGGCATACTGCAGTTTGTTTCTTATTCCTTTCGTAATAATACCTGACACCCTATTTCCTTTATTGGCCAATTCTGAGCAGTTGCCTAATGTTTTCATAAAATTGCCTATTATAACCCCAAGTTTTCATTTCCCAGCAGGTCATATCATAGCACTGTGTATTTAAAGCTGGGATTCTTTTAACCTATGGGCATTACTTTTAAATGTAAAATGCAGCGATTGGTACAGATCAGCTTGTCCAAGCACAGATACTCATGTATTTAAGTAGCATTAGGTCCTGGTAAATCCACTCAAAAGTCCAGAGATCTTGTGAATTTCCTTGTCAGAAATGCATTTTAACAGGAAGTTGCCTGTTTAATCACCCAGAAACTTGTTTTAAGATACTGCCAAGGCCATGCCAACATAGGAAATCAGCCTCTTCAGAGGAAATCTTTTTAGAGGAAATAATTTATTCTCTTTAGATGAAATCTTTTTAGAGGAAATCTGTTAAATTTGAGACCAAGCACTTTTAATTTCTAGATATTGAATCCTTTGTTTGTGAGTTATGATATAGTGGCATTCAACAGTGGTGCCACTAAAGCAATGCAGAATTAAAGAATTTCAAGATCTGTTTCTCTTCTATGCAAATTAATGGAAATTGTGCAGATGGCTTCTGAAATCTAGTTTCAAATAGGATAACTGCCTTACAAAGTCAATAATTTATAACTAATGACTTGAGTAGTGCTAACAACACCTGGGGAGACACCAAACTATTCATCTTTAAAAAGAAACATGCATTTTGATCACATCTTGAATTTCCTCTATAGAAGTTTTCTTCAGGATTTACAAGCTCTATTCATGAGTTATATTTCTAATATCAGTGAAGCAGAAAACCGTAAACAAATACTTAAGTGGCAACGGCATTTTAATATTAAATCAAGATGGTCTTGAATTTTGGTCACTTATTTAAACCTGGGATTGCATGTTAGACATAATTAAGTTTCTAATGGGGCATTCAAATTTGCTTAGTGTATCTGAAAGTGCAATTAAGATGAAAGATTGTTCTGCAATACATATTTTCTCTTTTTCTGTAAATCAGATTACTTAGAGACAATTTTGGTTTGATATGTAATCATTTAACAAGGGCTTTAATATGTATTTTAAAAAGCTGAAGAAACATTAGGGTATTTTTACCTTGCTAATGGTAATTTTTTCACTGATTTAATACTCTTAAGCAATGGGTTCAGAATAGATTTTAATGAATAAGAGATATCTTCTTATGATAAGTTTTGTTTTTACTTGTGTCTCAACCTTACTAGTGCTATGGATTTCTCTTCCATTTTTCTCAGTTCCTTTGTAAAGAAGATTTTCTTAGAAGAAAATAATTAAACATAATGAATTTGAGGCACAAGTTAAATCTTCCACTAGTTAGAATGGAAAGGTCCATTCCTGCTTTTAGAGGTGAAATTTAAATGTTAGCATTATCAAGAGGATACTTTGTACTTAGAGGATGGAGAATGGCTGTGATGCTGCAGAAATTTCTCCTGTTTATTTCAACACACATGTGCAAACTGCACATAGGAAAGTAATTGCTGTCTAGATGATGGTCACACTTGTGATAGCAGTCAGAAGAAACTCTGTTTTCCTGAGTTTGGGTTGTATTTGATAGATTCAGCTTCTAGTTTACATAGCCTAATTTAGATCTATATCATGACTCAACAGAATAAGTAGAAAATATGTACAAATTTTACAATTGTCATAATTTTCTCCGTGACAGTATGTAACAATATCCTCATTAAAATGCTATTTGTTTTTCATTTAACTGCAGAAATAACATGCTTGAAGACAAATATAACACTTCAAGTTTTGCTATGAAAAATAATAGCAAAATTCATGCAGTCATCCAAATCAGTCAGTAACTTTCCAAGACAGCACCAGGAGAAACATATTAAAAGTGAGTAGACAGTGAGAAATACTACTGCTGGCATATAAACATATCAACCTGGTGACTACACAACAGATCAATCTGTTTTCTCAAATTCAGATGCGTTTTTTTTTTTTAATCAATTATTATCTAACACTTATTCACACAGCCTAAAGTTAATGGACCATGATCCTTTTCTTCTTTGTCTGTTGTTATGTTTACATGAGATTTTATAAAGAGATGCTTATACAACAGTGTCATCAAAGCAGCTGTTTACTGTGGTTAGACATGTCTCCCAGTCGTAATCAAGCCAGTCAAATAATGTGTTTGCTCTAAGCAATATTCATGGGAACCCTAAATAAACTTCCTGGCCAAGACCTGCTTGCCAGCATGCAGTTAAGATTTGAGAGAAAAAGAAGTTCTAAGAGCCTAAAGAAAATGAAAGACCAAAGGGTAAACAGAAGCTACAGTGTTAGTTACAGAAATGAGATTCATCTGTAATTCACCTCAATTCCCATTCTTTGCTTGGGAAAGATTCTTCAGAGAGGCTGGAGGACCTGTTTGCAGATTGCTATTTGCCTGCTGTCCCTTTCTCCTGAAGACACATAGGCCAAAGCACATGGTTCCCAGACAGGTGCATCATTAGTGGGATGCATTTAAAATCAGTGCTAGAAGAACAAATTGTGAGAAATATGACAGAAAGAAATGGTGGTTTTGCCTGATGTGCACACATCTTACTGTTTGGCAAGGTAAACAAAACGGGTGGAAGACATGTTAGAGACAAAAAAAGTACTGTGTGAGGTTTTGCTGGCTTGAAACCAGTCTAGAGAACCTAAATCTCTAGATATTTAATGGACCCATACAGGCTTTTTTACTGCTGAAATGCAAAGGCTCATCTGGCATCCAGGTCCTCATAAACATTTGTTTAAACATCTAAAGGCTAGAAAATGACAAAAGAAAAGTATCCAGGGGGAAGAAATAGACACCTGTTGGATAAAGAACTGAATATGGATGGCTGGAGAACATAATGAGTCAAACACAGAGGGCCTAGCTTACAATCCAGAAAGAAACTGGCACTGAAACAGACTAAATAATGAAAATGTGTAACAGGTTTATAGTGAATAGAATTATTTTGAAGGGAGCAAAGGCTTGCATATGTGAACCCTGGTAGCAGGAGGGACAGGGAAGGCTCTTGATTACAAAGAGAATAAGAGGAGTAATAAAAAGTCCTAATTAGTGTTGGTTTGATTATATGCTATAGGTCAGGAGATGGTTTCCTGATTAAGTTCCTGAGCAGAAGCTAAGAAGAGCCTGGGTTCAGTTCATGCTTCTTTCACTGCCACACTAGCTAAAAAATGGCAAGTCATTTAATACATCTGGATATCTATGGAACTATGTTTTTATTCTCCATGTCTTTGTGCACTTCAATTGTTAGGTAGGCAGAACAGCTATTGCCTCTTTTTGAGCTGCGCTTTCATGTGCAAACGGGATTCAATGTAGTCTTGTCACACCTAGGGTAAGTTAAGATCATCATCCTGTCTCTGAATTTTGTGCTTTCAGCCCATTTCTGGAAATATTTGGATTTATGTGAACAGAAGAAACAACTGACAGTATTAAGAAATTGGTAGTTAATTTGTTCATGAACTAAGACAAGGAGGAAATGCTATGAAACTGTATATTGAAACAGATATACTAAATTTAAATCCACATTCATTAAGAAGCTGTCAGGAATATTATAGGAGTAATATTTTTCTCAGAAAATATCAAAGATATTTTAAAGAAACTTGTGCCATCAGTGTGGCTCATTACTGTCCCAGGGCCTTAATCTTTCACTATTCATGGTTAGAATGAAATTAAGATTTGTCACAGGTCCCCTGTAGATTTATTCAAGGTGGCAACTGAGGAGATTGCTCTGTATTAGATGACACTGATAGTATTGTAAGCTTGAATGAGGTTTTAAAAAAATATAATATAAGTTTGCCAGATTTTTCAGATGTTGGTTTCTTTTATAACAGCATATATAGGTATCAGTCAATTTGGCTTTGCCAAAGCAAAAATAGAGAAGTCCATGAAACCGTAGCCACATTTTAATCACCTTAATTATTACTTATAACAGTACTTGAACCAGCCCTGGAAAGTAAAGGGAAGTTCTTTTTAAAAAAAAAAAAAAAAAAAGAGATCCGGAACTGTCAAAATGAGTGTCTCAGTGCTTTTCAAAGGCTCATCTCTCCCTCATTAGTAGTCAGTTCTGTGTGGAAAGATCTTGGAGATGCTTGAAGTAAAGTACTGGTAAGAGAGGTCCTTTTCATTTACTTTAACTGCTATAAATGTAAAAAATGAAATGAAATTAAGTAGGAGAAAGAGAAATTTCAGATGCTGAAAAGAATGAAGGCCTGCTGAAACCCAAGAAATAAACCTTTAAAAAAAAACACCTATGAGGAGGAAGTTAAGGAATTTGAAACCAATCACTACAGATATTTAATTCCCATGACAAAATATTACTTCTCCTATTTTAATATTAAGTAGCCATTTCTAACCCAAATATGGGCAATGTCAAATCAGCACAGCAGTAAATTTTGCTCTTGTTCAGTAAACTCCTAGAATATTTTAGGAAATCAGGATAGCTGGATGATTTCCCCTTACTGGGAACATTCTTCACACTGTACCTACTAGCAGGCTGGTAAATCCATTTGGTTGTTTCAGTTAATTAGACAATAGTCCCTTGATGCAGGATGAAGATGAATCCAATACCTGATACACGGAGCTATAGAAGTATGTAAGTGGCTGCTATTTTTGGCATGTTTCAACAAAAAGTATATTTCTAAAAATATGTAATCCCTGCATTATGGTCAACTATTACTTCTAAGCAGCCAAGTTCCAATTTACATGCTTTATCTGTTATATAGACAGTGTATGTCTAGTAAAAGACACGGGTCACAATAGTTTATAGATGTCATTGTTCCTCAGTTTAGGACAAAACATACCTGCCATTTGGTAATTTATAATTTCTCTTTTTTTTTAATGGGGAAATATCCTTGAAATACATGTCTGAGTGCTACCTGTGTGCCCAGGATCAGACTCCTTTTCAAAATGCATGTTCCCTAACAAAGATAAGTCACTTGATAAAGTATAAAACTCAAATGAAAATTTGATTAGGTTTTGGTTTTTTAGATTGTGAACATGCTAGTTTGAAAGAATTGTAGACCAGTTTTTAACAATGGTATTAGGAAAGAAAAAGGTGGGTTTTCTTCCATTGTCTCAAAATCCAGGGAAGAGAAACAGGGAAGAGTCATCCAAAGTTGTTTACGATGAGGAACATGTGCGAATTATTATGTAGTGTTACTGTATTATCCATAGGGTTTTGGTACCTGTATTAATTTCAGATACACATTTGACAGGTGTACTCGGAGCACAGAAAGCTTTAAAGTTCTGCAAGTCTTCTAGTGAATCTTAGATTACTTTTTGTGGGAATGTCGAGGTTAGGGTTGCAAGGTAGTTCTATAGGAAGGAGAAACAGCTCTCTTGGTAGCTGTTGAGCACCAGTGGGAGAGGAAAGCAAGTACTTCCACTGAACAAAATCAGAGAGAGCCGAGAAATAACTGCAGAGTGACATTCTGATATTGTATTGTGTTGTTTGCTTTATGATACAACTTCAATACTTGTTTGCACTCTCTCCTGAGTATTGTGACAAAGATGTGAGACAGTATCACAATGCAGTGTCAGGGTACCAATTTGCAATTATGTGGTTTCCTCCAGCTCCATTAGATAAAGTATTTTTCATGTTCCTCTTACAGCAGGTCACTGACCTACAACATGCCCATTCCAGCAAAAGATTTTGTTTGGGGGAGATGGGAGATGAAAAGACATATTGCTTAAGGTTCTGACATCTCTGAATTACAAAGGAACTCTTAGGAGAACACAGTTTGAATCCACACATCAAACAAGGACCTTCAAATGCAATTGGCTATTCAGTAAAGAATGATTCTCGTGCATAGCAGAATAATTTCATATGTGAGCTAGTCAATACAAATTTGATGATGGGAAAAAGCATCCATGAGTACTGAATTACCAGCAACGTGGATATGTGGTGATATTGAGTACTAGTAGATAAATCATATCTCTAGATAATTAACTGGAAGCTAATTTGAATGTATGTTTTTATGTATAAGAAAAACAGAAGCCTTGACTTCTCAATTTCCATGTAAGTATCACTAATAAATTGGAAAACTAATTAATCAAATATTGCTGCAATATTATTAGCTAATTCACCAAGCAAATTGTTTTTGTACTCTTGTGTGAAGCTGCCTGTGGCTAAGTCAGATTATACTTTCTAAATTATGCATGGAGGTGTATTTTGACTGGCAGAATACTTTAGTGTAGATCAGAACCCTACAAATCTGTGTGTGCTGCTGATAAAACAACCCTAGAAAAACTGACATTTCTGATCTGGAATACTTACTCTTTTTCATGTAAGATGAAATTTTACAAATACAAAAATTCAAGATACTGCTTCTAAAATTATTTTGGGTTACATGTCACATTTTAGTTTATCTAATTGGGATGCCATTTAAACATAAGAGCTGCTAACTAAGAAGCTGGTCAAAAGAATGGGCAAAGTATAATAATCGGTTTAAATATCAAGGTTCAGATGTAGATTTTGAACAATCCAGTAGGAAGAAGATGGAAATTTGATGCTTGGATCAGATGAAGAAATATTTTAAAAACTTGTTTATAAAAGATACTCATTGCAGTTCCTGAATAATATGCAGTATCCCTGAACAGTGAGAGAACAATGATCAATAAAATACGTGGGTACTCTGCATTGACGTATATAATTACTGTTATATGCAATTTATTACCAGTGTGTATATAGTTGTAAAACAAAATGACACCATTAGAAAGCATATGATAGAAAAATCTTCAAACCAGCATACACATATTTTATTGTCGTATTTAGAAGCTTACTCAAGACTTTCTTTATCATGTATAATATTTGAGGGGGACTCTTCATCAGTCAGCAAGCCTAAATGATCTCCTTATATTACAAGTATTTTCACTGGAAGTGAGGACAAGACTACTGCTCTTCCAGCACTGCTGTAGGTGTTTCAGAGCTCTACAGCTGAGAGGTGCTAAGTTTAGCAATCAGATTTCACCTAGACATGTCCATGATTTAACGATCTTATACTTAAGTAAGCCATAAAGTTTAATGGTGGTGTTCGTGCTTAAGGCCAGAAACATGCTTATATACTTTTCTAGACCAAGACCATTAACGCCATCACTGAAATATCTGAACAGCATAAGTAAGGCAATAAATAGAAGAACATTTTGTTGAGGTAGGTTACTATTTGTATTACCATTTCGTCAATCCAAGGACAGGAGAGGAGGAGACTAAAGATCAGATTTCTACCACTTTCACAAAGAGGCATAATGCTTTGCTCCACAAGTAGTTCCAACTGAATCATGGGGGACCATGCTCTAGCTCACTATTAAACACTTATTAAACAAAGTATCATAGTTTGGCTTGAAACAGCTTTCAGGAAAATCACACAGGAAGTTTGTGTCAGATCCTACACACTCATTATCTGACTCTTAGCCAATACTTTAACTACAAGACCATCTGAACTGCCTTAGTTTCCAATCTTCTGTTCCAGAAGGTTACTACATATTTCCTTTCCTCATGGGGTGTGAGTTTCAATAATTATTTCAAGGAGCTGTAAGCACAAATTTTAGGGGAGTGGTGGTGGGAAGAAATAAAAATTGATGAATTAGTTTCAGTGTAATAAAGACTTTTAAGATTGAAAGTTTCTCAGCCTGCTAGCAATCTTCTGAAATACTGCCTTATTTTTTATTCAGGAAGTGTATATTTTTAAGCTGGTAGTTGTAAAATGGGCAGGGATTTTGAAGAGTCAAGTTCGAACAACACAATCTAATTCTCTCAGATGACATGAAATTTATAGATGTATATTTTCCTTAAATAATGATGGGTTTAATTAATCTCTCACTGCCTTGTTTGGTGGGGCATTGACAGAGTAATTAAGAGGAGTCTTTTCATTATAGTTAGTACAGCACTTAATATCTGCAAATTCTTTTATTGTAATCAGAAATGTACAAGAGGATGGTTTGTAACTTAATGAGTGGTCCTAATGCCGGAATTGCATTGGAACATCTGACTTGTAAGGTGTTATTTCATCTATTCCTCACTCACAGTAAATATGTGAACTCGAAGGGAAGTAGTTGGCCAGTCATCTATACTGTTAGTTACTCAATATAGCCAATTAAAACAACCACCCACCCCAAGGCCATATTGCAGGTTGACTACTTAATTAAATCCACTTACCAGTGAAACCATAGAGTAGAACTTAAAACTTTTCTTCTCAGGGTATGAGTCATAGGTGTCAGGATAGTTGGAGCTGAGCAAGGATCTAGCTGTGCTACTGATTCAGCTGCTCCAATATTAAATTTTCACACTTTCATCACAAAAGATCCTAAAATTTATTTACCATCCATGAATAAATCAGTATAATAATCAGTAAAATACTGTAAAGTATAGTCTTTCAGTGTGTAGTATGATCAGATAGGAAATTAGGACTGAGGATGAGGAACATCATTTCAACTTCAAATTTACAAGGTAATTGGCAGGAAGACCATATCTATCTGTGATTTGACTATGATAAGCACACATCTACATATTACGCAGGGTCCTTGACAAACTCTGTGAAGTACAGTATCAAAAGTAGAGGTCTTCTTGCATTTTCTTGATTCCAGATTATCTGGCACTGCTCTAGTTAGGGCAGCTCAGTACTGCTCTAACTTTGAATGGAAAGTGGTGTAATGGAGTAGCATGTTGCCAGCTAACAGCTCATGCTTTCCCGTGCTTTTCCTTCTACAATAACACTTGGCTGAGTTAAGCTGAAATGGCTGTTACGAGCATGACCCACATTGTTTCCTCCAGCAGTGAGGAACTCGCCTTGCCAAGAGAAACGCTCTTCATTGTATATCTCTCCAAATTTGGATAGATCTGTGTCTGGTAGTATATCAGCTGCAAAAGTAGTTGAGCGTATCAGAAGGCTAGAGATGCACTTTAACCACTTTTTATGGATAATCTTACAATGATTCCTCACAGCTACTTTTGAAAAGAAATGAAATACTAAAGAAGAACTGAGGAGCAAAGGAAACTTACATTCTTTTAAGTTTCTGAACTACTTTGTTGAGATAAAACATCTGCCTAAGTGCCTGCTTGTTATATCATTATGCTCAATTTTTTTTCTGAATGTTATCCATCATGAGAAAGAATTCTAAACTTAGTAGCACACCACGGGTGTTCTCACTTGTGCCAAATGTAGTATGCTACCAAAGCCAGTCATAACAAGACATTATTTCTGACGGAACAGGTGATCTATGTCTGTAGCAAAACAATATTATTGTTTATCTGGTCACAATGACACATCTGTTGTGTTCCTTGATTGTAGCAGCAGAAGCATTATTTTGTATTGAATTTTCAATTTTGCTATTTTGTCTTGTTTCTCTTCTGTATTGTTCATGTAATAAACCCCCTCTTTTTTGAGGAAAAGCTTTTTTATTTTGTGTTTAGTCAGGAGGGTGTGCTAGCAAGCTGTCTTTCAACTGGCAGGATCAAATACTAGTATATGCCATAAAATGACAATCAAGTATCATCTGAGAAGACGGAAGCAAGTGTATTTCTTCTATCCAGAGAACCAAAATGATAACTGTTACCTTGTTTATAAGATTAAAAAAAAAAAAAAATAAAAAAATTCCTTCTTTGACAAAGAAAGTTTTTTATGTTGTCTCAAAGGATCTTCTTTGATTTTTGAAGACACGAGTAATACCACGCTGTAATCTTAAACATGTCAAATTGCAGTTGCAATATCATAATTATCAGCTAGTGAGGCACATGATATTATCTCCTGTCCTTACAGCTGATGTCCTTAGGCCTTCAAAATAAAGACTATGCCAAGTTAGTAGGACTTTTGTTTGGTTTAAGTGTTTCAGGGTATTAGAGAAAAATGTTCACAGCGGGCTCAATGAAGGAAGTTGAAAAATGAGGAATGTGCTCTATTTTCTTGATCTTCCCCTTCCTAGATACACTACACTGCTCTCCAGCAGGTCAGCCCCCAGCCTGTACTGGTACATGGGGTTGTTCTTCCCCAGATGCAAAACTCTACACTTGCCCTTGTTGAATTTCATTAAGTTTCTAAGTCATTAAGTTTCTCTTCAGTCGAGCCAACACATATTTTTTTCATTTCTGCTCTCCTTCACCATCTCCAACTCACTAGTATAGGGGCAACCCATTCTTACTTCCAGACATAAAAACAGGAAAAGGAAATGAAGGAATAGAACCGGGTATAGTGAAGGTTAGTACTTAGTTACCAGTAAGCATCATTTCCATGTGTTCTTCATCTCGACAAGGGTGTATGTGAGTGTAATGAGAAAGTATATTGGGGAAAATCTCCAGGTGCTCCATGGTTTTGAAATCAGGTCACCTAAATATATCTGCTGCTGTTTTGAAAAGGCCTGTCTACTGTCTAATAATAATGAGATATTAAGAAATAATTCTTATTGCTACAACATTGACTGTGGTCATTGATTTCCTCATAATCCACCATAAGTTACTGTGTGACTGTTGTCCTTTAAAAATTAATTCACCACTTTACATTTTTAAAGTGATGCATGATAAAGGCACATAAGTTCAAGTATGAAATAACGCTGACATTTCAGCCTTAGCCTTCATTTTTCTTCATTGGGTGTTGTTTTCCTAAAACAGATTAAATCTGCTTGACAGTCTTTTAAATGCTATTACCTGTTGTTCTGAGAGGAAATGTTACTTGAATTTGTCTGAAGCTGATGTTGCTTTTAAAGTCCGAAACACTTATTTCCAGATCAAGGAAGACACAAATACATATAAAAGGTAAGACAAAAACTTCCAGGAAATAGAGCAGTCTTTTGCTTATTCTTATGCAGAACCTCACCACTGGAGGAAATCGGCCGGGTACAGAGTCTCATTAGCTACACTGAGACCTGTTACATGTGTATGAATATCAGGCTGCTTAGGGCATTGCTTTTGGCTGCTTCTTGGGTCTCAGACTCATGAGAATGGTGTAGAGGATGTACCTGGTTAAGCAGAATCCTAATTAGATGGAATGGAAAATGATAAACCATGGCAGGAAGTGACAGGTTACTGTAGGTGAGGTGCTGAGGGTCATGGTTTAGTGGTGAAGTGGCAGTGCTAGGTTAATGATTGGACTGGATGATATTAGAGGTCCTTCCAACCAAGGCTATTCTATGATTCTATGATACATGAAAGAGATGGAATAATAGTCTCATCTTCCAAATGTTTTTTGAATTACATGTGAAGCCAGTGAAGAAGCAATGTTTCTTTCTCTCTCCTGATCAGATCACAATTCCATTCCTGATCAGAGGTTAAAATGACCAACGATCTTAAGCAATGTTATGACTGACACAGGCTGATTCATATCAGCCTTGATATGACTGCAAGGCTAATTGGTGGCAGCTGTTTGCAGGTGACATCTCTTCTGGTTTTATTTTCTGCAATAAATACATGCCTGGGTGTAAGTATTAGCAGTCATGACTCTTTAATCAGAAACTACATTGGTCAAATTATCACCATCAAAATAAAAAAAAAATAAATATCCAGACATAAGCTTTAACTTCTAAGTTAAACTAATTTCATGCCAGTTAGTGATTTTAGGAGGACCTTAAAAACCTGACCCTGTCATCTTTAACATAAAGAAGCTATCTTCATCAGTGTTCCTAAGTGAATTTCATAAGAACATCTTATGCAATAAATAGAGGCAGCCTTAGTTATTTACTTTCCACTGAACAACAGCTGAAAACTATTAGAAAGTAATGGTTTAGCACAATAAGCCACATACAACCTAGTGAGGAATACATGAGAAGAGTAAGGACTACATAAGGATCCTCAAAGATCTCCCTATGAAAAACAAATGAAAACTCAACAAAACAGCTGGAATACAACAGAGACATTATGTACCTGTTTAGGCCTGAACTTTTTTAAATTATTAAGGAACTGAAATAATAAGCAGGCTGAAGTAACGTTTCAGTTCCCAGGAAAGAACTTTACAGCTATAGAAAGAATTGTTCTCTTCAGCCTACTGAATGATGCAGAGGTCTGTGGAAATGTCCATAAGACAGGGCATAAAATAAATGATTAGAGACTGGGAATTAATTTCCTCAGAATATTTTTATTTCTTTTTCTGTCCTTGCCAAATCAATACAGACAATGTTTTTTATTATTGCAAAGTGGCTACTACTAACTTAATTAAGCCTTATTTTGAGACATTTAAAGATCTGAGTTTCCTTAGAAATTAACAGCTTTAAGAATCAGTAGGGTTTTTTTTAATGCTATCGACTTTCTTTTGTGAGAACTAGCATTTGATTCTAATTGCAGCTCAAATGTCAAGGGTAACTTTGCTGTTTATGTCTATATCTGATATACCTAAGGTTAGTGACCTTTCAATTCATTCCATAATGTAAAATAAAAAAAATAATCTGGTGTGTTGCCTTAAATCAGCACTGGCTCTGTCTGTACTCGAAGAAGTTATACACATGAGTAAATTAGATTACTGTTTTAAGAAATACCAGTAATTCCCTTTTCTAAGTATAGAATGGTATTAGTTAAAAGAAGCACTGTAAATCTTATTTCCAATTAGCTTAAGCCCTATAAACATTCAGTGAAGGCCTTGCTAAATCTGCTTAAATTCAGAGACTGTCCACCATTTGCCAGCTGGTAGTTCCTGTCTGGAGATTTAGTGTCAGATATGTGTGGGATGGGAAAAAGCTGATTAAAGATGAATAACGAAGAGAGACCAAATCCCCATTAGCCAAGTCTGAAAGCAGAGTCTAACAAATGACACCATTTGATATTTAATAGTACCCAGTTAGGCAAAGAGCAGTGAGCAATAGATGATGCTTCATATGAAGGACAGGGCAGAAGTGTGTACATTCTGCTTCCTTTGAGCTTCCTGTGGATTCAGTGATTTTTTACAGTAGACAAAACCTCCTTATACTTCACCAAACTGATAGATATTTAGCACATGGAGTTACATAAAAAAAAAATGACAGTCTGAATTTTCATAAAATGAATGTGTTTAGTGAGATACACAAACAGTAATAAAGAAAAAGTTACTCTCCAGAAATGGGGAAGGAGAGTTTAAGTAATATGATCACAGTGGAATAGAAAGTATTAAAAAAGGTGAGTCCTTAGATTTCCTCCCATATTCACTATGCCATCTGTGAAAGAAACCATTGAGGCATGTGCCAGCCTCTTTTTTTTTCTGTATTTGAGAATATATTTTAGAAATTGAAGTTAATAGAAGTCCACTAACTGTGGTGAGCCTTGTGTCAGAACTATTCTGCTTTTGCTATAGCAAATTGCTCTACCCATTTTCTCAGGCAGAACAACTTCCCTAGATGACAAAAAGTATCAACGATCCTTGGAGACAAGTCTCCTCTTTGACACATGCCACACTGGGAAGCTGAGTAATAAGCTTAGGATTCAAACTTATTTCATTCGAGTCATCTTGTCTTGCCAAATATTTAGACTTCTCTGCCCAGGAGTTTTTTTTTAAAACATCAATGCCACATTTATTTTGCTGTTTCAAAAATCTATGATGTCTTTCATATAACTGTGCATCTTCAAAGCAAAATCAGTCTATAGCTGAGTAAAAAAAGTCTGTAAGTTTTTCTTCTTCTGAGGATTACATCCTGAAAGAGGAGGCTTGCTGTTGTACTGCAGTGGATTTCATATTCTGAAGATAAATAACAAAGAGAAATATCATCTTGTTTTCCGATTCTCCTGTCTAGACACATTCTATATAATAGGCAATTCTGAATTATGGGACTAGAGTTCTGTTGAGGTGTTCTGTTGACATCATAAGCGATTCAACCAAAGTGGTTTATGTTGTCATTAGAATCTCAAGATAGAATTGTATAAAACTACATAATTCATGGTATGCCTTTTTGTTTTATATGATAATACACAGTCTGAATTCCTGATTCGGTTCCTTCTTATTCCCATTGAAGCCATCCTTCTTAAGTTTTGAAATATTTTAAATGGCGAGTCATGCTTTTTTTAAATCTGTGAGCTGGCATTAGAAAGAACCATTTTTCCAACATGTCCTCAAACCATCTTGACCCACATTGCTTTATGATAGGAGATTTAGTAATAAGTTAATGTTAAGAGAAAATGCTGGTTGGAGCTTATGTGGAAGTTTGGAGAATTTTAAATACCAGCTAGTTTTTCTTTTTTCTCCTCCATGCATCAAATCCAATTGCCACAACTCCATGGCACTAGGTAGCATGACAGTTTCACTTTTCTGAGTCTTAAATTTAGTCCTTATGCATTTTTGAACAAGGAAGAGAAAGTATCTGAAAATAGGAAGCAATCGAGATAAGCTGGTATGTGCTCACACAAATGTTAAGATAGGCTACTTAAATGGCTTAAGAATATCCAGTGAAAATTTAATTACTGTGTGTGGCCTCCTTCTAGTTCTCTTAAAAAGTTCAATGAATAATGCATTGCAAATCTCCTATGATCTCAGCCTAACAAAAGGTATTTTTCATTAAAAACAAACACAGTGTTGCTCATAGCCTTCATAGAGGCTGTGTTAGTAGATCAGACTATTTTTAGAAGGTAACTGGGGATTTTATGCTTTCAAACATGTTGGCCATGATAAGAACTCTTTAGAGTTCCTTCTTTTAAAAGAAGGATATCAGCAAACAGTCAACAGAATAACTCACAGGTCTGAAATTATACTCTTGTTTAAATCTTTTCCTTTTGAAACAGAACTTGGGCTGATACTATAGATTCTTTTCCAGTTAAAGTATTGTGATTAGATTGTTGTCATGAAATTCATAGCTCCCACTCTCAGCATTGATATGAAACAAAAAAAAGATCATCAGAGAAAAAAGGGAAGAGTGTTTTTCATGAAATGGCACCAGAGGATCTTTCTTCAGGGAATATTTAAAATAGATGAGTTTACTTCTGATACACTCACATGTCTGATAACAGTAAGCAGATTAAGTGTATACAGAAGATATTTTATGCCTGCTTCCTTTGAGTGAAGGGTATTATGTTTGTAAATCAAAGTCTAAATGCTGGCACAGGGAGCAAACTGCGTAATCCTACTGAAAGGTTTATATCTTTAAATGGCATTTTAACATAACTGTAACTTGACCATTCCTTTAGTTCAGCTTCAGGAACAGACACATGAGAACATGCTTCTCAATGACAAATCAGTCACAGCTCCTGAGAAATACTTTTAATTTTTTTTTTTCCTAGATTTTCAAATTCAAGGTATTTTTACCTTTACTTTCACAAACCACCATGTGTGTGTTTATAAGAAACAGTCCCATCTTCTCTGAGTTTTATAAAAATGTAAATTAAAATTTTAGTTACAGTAAGCCTTCAGTCTTAAATTTATAGTTATGGTAAAATAAATCCATTGTGAATTTTTTTTTTTACAGACAGAAGAATGCATATAACTTTCTATCTAGTAGCACTGCAGATCTGAGTAGACACAGTTTTCGGTGTTGCATGCATTAAGTCAAACTCCTTAAGAACTTTGAGCAGAGAGAATATATTATACTTGGAAATATTTCTTGGAGTTTATGTTACAGTTGGCAGGTTTTGTGTATGTGTCTTTGACTGTTTGGGGGGGGGGTTTGTTTGTTTGTTTTTCTCCTAAAGTTGCACAGATCTACTCAAATTGGAGCTCTGGAAAAAACACTTGCACCAGATTTCTGATGTGACACCAACTAAAGTCACCAAGTGTCTGTAATATTCATTCTCCAGTCTCAAAATAAGAAAAAAAATACTTTCACTTTTTGACTCGTTTTGTGAGAAGCTGCTCAGTAATAATATAAAAAAAACCCAAAACTATGGGGAGAAGAGATTAAAGAAGTCTTGGGATCCAGCAGGGTTATAGAGTCAACTAAAAGCAGAAGAAACAGAAATAGAGAGGGCAGAGGAGAAGAGCAAAAGGCAGAACTTCTGGAAATCTGTGGACAGGGAGACTGGTGCCTGAAAAGAAGAAAATGATTGTGCAGACTAAGACTGGGTGATGCACTCTGGTGAGAAAATAGTTCTGACTAGGAAGGTATCTGGAACAAAGAATAAATGCAGCTGCAAGCTAGAAGCAGCCTAGATGTAGGCAACAAATTGGAGTAGAAGAGGTTGGGCCAGGAAGATCCAAGACTTTCTGTCCAAAAAATATCTGACCCTTTAGCTAGAGACTGAAATAGGAAAACTGAGGCCTTAAAAGTAAGATATATAATGATGAAGACTAAGTCTAGAAAAACTGATGGTACTTCAATAGGGAAAGGTTGGACTGAATAGAACATAAAATACCAAAGAGAAAGATTTAGGCCCAGTAGACCACATTCCTTTTTAAAAACTAAGATGGAATCCAGACTCAATATTTAATCCATGACATCCAGTGGTAAATTTCTCAGGACCACAAATACAGGGGATTTTGGTAAGCCTGTTGAAACTAGAAAGTCTGGAGTAAGGTGTGCCCTACATACATTTATACACATGATGAGCAATCGTAAATGTTTTCACATGATCAAGGCTGCAGTAAAAATATTGCATAAGTAATTTAACAGTGGGATAAGAAAATATTTGAAAGTCATCTTTCAGACAGAAAAATTCAGGCTTATCCATTTCAAAGTTAGCTCTGAGTTTTGTAAAGGTATTTCCCAGCAGCTGTTTTACAGCTTCCCAAAATATTCTTGTCTAAGAAATTCTGATTACTAGAAATAGATGGATATTGTGCTCAGTGTGGGGCAGCAATAAATCACTAGGGATCAGCAAAAGGTCAAAAAGTGGGAAGATGACAGGAGTGTTTTCATTTATTTTGGTTCTAGACATCTCTGGGATTTATGCAGTTATAACATAAGCAGCCAAGCTCCTTCCTGTACAAATTGTCCTGAATTTTACATGCAAGTTCTGAAACCCTCTGCTCAGCATTTCCTTTGAAGTCTAATTCACAGAACTGTCATTTATAAATTTACAGTCCAAACTGCAGATCATTTTGAACTGTGTGTATGGGATGGGTTGTTATCTCATTCTAAATAGACTGGAATGGAAAGTTGCATCTTACATCAGCTTGTACAAGAGAAATGAAATGGTGGGTTTTTTCTCAATCTATCCTCAGTTTACTATGAAATAGAATTTTTTATGAGATTAAATTGGTGATGTAAACCAATTTTCATTGAGTATTTACAACTCTAACCTTAAGACATTGCTAACCGTGTTAGGTGACAGTGATTACTGTAGTTCCGAAAATAACCCAAGATATTCCAAGGAGGAACACTAACAAAGATGAAATATTGATTTAATGTTTGTAATGACAACCAAAAAAGAAGAAAGTAGCAGTTCTATGAAATTAAATTCTAAAAATCAGTTATACTTCACTCCCTGATCTGAAGGCTAAGTTTCACTGAAATAACATATACAATTACTGTAACTTAATTATTACCACCAAGTTTTAGATTTTGTTAAGCAGTCAAAACCTTATGAAAGGAAAAGACAGGTATTTAGTAGCTGAGGCAATAAGCAGAGAGGATGGCTGTATCCTTAGCAACATGGTCACTAGATAAGCACTTAACAACTGAAGTCCTGAAACACATCTTCAGACAATCTGACACTTAGGCTTAAACCTGATGGAGTGAATTTTCACTCCGCTACACTTAGCTACATTTTCCTTTGATATGGTGGTGTCACCTTTCTGTACGATAGTGAATAGTTTGGATAAGGGCAGGAGAAGCTAAGCTCCCAAGTTTTCAGTAGGTGCTACACAAGGACTTCCCGTAAAGTCAAGGATGACTGAACAGCTTGTGATGGTAGATGTACATTGATCAGCTGTAATTCTGAAGTGAAACCCTCCTGCAAATCTGACTAAATCAGTTTGAGTTTACATATTTTGTAGTTTTTAACAGCTACAGTTATTCCATGATGACTGGGTTCACTTTTACAGTAAATGAAAATAAAACTGTGCACATGGAATTAAAAATTAATACCGTGAAAGTATTTGTATAAAACCACAAAAAAAAAAAGTAAAAATAGTATTTCTTTTGAGGTAGCATGCTTCTGGACACAGAGGTTTCTGGGCAGCTTTGTTGGATACCAGATCTGTCTTGGAAAACAAATATGGTAGGAAGTAAGGATTAAGAAAAAGAACAGGTAGCTTTAAAAAATATCCAACCAGTAGAATAAAAGCAAATTATGATTATGCTGAAAAATTAGAAGGACTTACATCTAGAGAAAATTGAATGTAAAACCTACTATCAACAAATATTTTCTGCCTGAAGCCATTTATACTTCTTTCTTCCAAACACACTGCTGGTGTTTAAATCTGACTTTGAGAAATAAGATTTGAACACAGTGACACTAGTAATATCACAAAATGAAAAAATAACCATATAATAGCATAATTCTTAGTGTGTTTTCTATATTATGGCTGGGCACTAACCTAACAAGAAGCTTGTGAGGCTTTAATTTTTCTCCTATATACTTATATTTTTTATCCATCCCATATTTGTATATGCTTCTTACCTTTTAGATGTTTAGATGTTTCTTAGTTTGATTTTATTAAATCAGCATAATTTGGGATTAAACTCTCAGAACCTCTATATGCTGTGAGTATGGTAATATAGAACTTCCATAGTAAAACTATGCACGACAAAGTATGTGAATAAGTAGATAAATTTGAAAGTAATTTTTCCTTCGATAAGTCACAAAAAGGAAAATAGTGATGTTCAGCAAGCAAATCCACTACAGTTCCCTTCTCTTAGCCCCATTCCTCACTTCAGCAAAGCATCAAGGAAGCCTTGCTATACAGTGGAATTGGGAAATCATTAAGATTGTCTCTGAATTTCTATACAATTTCTACTATATATCTCACTAAAACATTTCTGAAACCAAAGCTTAATTTACCCCAGGAAAGACACTGCTGCAAAATGATTAACGAGTTGCTGTAGGTATAAGAAATGTTACCAATCACTCCTTGGTGCAAAATAAGTAGTGTCAATTACACAGTTTGAAGTGAAAAAAACGTTTTGCATGGTAGGGCTGTAATGAAGTTATGCAATACTTCATTAAGAAAACTCTTGTAAATATGTGTTTGACTATATTTAATTCAGGATATTTTTGAATAGCATTCCTTCCCAGGTAGAGCATGGATAGAATCTCTGAATGAAATCTTGACCAAACTCAGATCAAAAGAGGAAAAAAACCCTGCATGTTAATAATGAGGGCAATAAAAATGAATTTGAATTAAGTAATGTAAAGCTGCTTCCTGAAGGCAGTAGGCAGTATTCCTTCAGAAGACATTAGCCACGTAAGCTTCTCCTTTTAATTTTCAAATTCTGGGAAAGGGAGCAGAAAGAGAAAGCATAAAGTGCTCCACAGCTGACACACACACAGAATGGGGGACTGAAGAAGGCTGATAAAATACATCAGCTTTCAAGTGAACTTAGAAACCTTAATGCTTCAGGTGCTTTTAAACATAGCAAAGGTGACAGCAAAGAGTGAGTCTGTGGGTATTGCCATTGCAGTTGGCTAGGAGCAGTGGTATGTCTGTTCCCATCGCTTAGCAAAACATTGGCATGGTAGTTTGGGTAATGCTTTAAAAAATTGGTATGATATCGGTTATTATTTTTACTGTCAGTGTCATGCAGTCATAATGTTCAGCTGTAAATGAGAACTGAAGTAAATGATCTGACTACTATATATTGGAGAATAACAGAGAATTTTAAAAATCATACTCCAGTCCAGTAAAGTATCCATTCTGTGAATTTATGGATAGGAACAAGATTAATGAGCAATATTAAATAAGTAGACTCTTTGGAGAATTTGACTGTGTGGTACCTGATGGAATAGTTTGCAAGAGAAATTAGCTATTTTCATGTACCTTAATCTCCTTGTTTCCCTGCAGTACATGCAAGTGTAAAACTTGTCTTTCACTATTGCAAGCTTTAGATTAGCTAAAAATGAGATAGACCCTCAGGCACCAGTGCTTGAAAATACTGCACCTGGTCAGTCTAGTTTTGTTGAGCAGACCCTTGCTCAAATTCATTCCTCAGCATACAACAACATTTATATTGCTAAGCCTGCAAAGAATCATACCTTGTTAAATGACATTTATAACTGCTTGAATTTAAGAGAATTTTTTAAATATAGCTCATGTTTGCTCAGGGACAGAAGTAGGAAACTTCTGAAATTTCAAACTTTAATACTTAGAAAAACCTCAAGCACAGAAAAAATATTTAAAATGTTTAAAAAGTCACAAACATGTTACTTTAATGACAAACAAGAGCTCTGGTGTCTTGGAATTTAGTCTTTAATTATATCCGTATCAATTAAGTTCCTATGTCTAGAAGCATCCAACCCATACATTCCAGTGTTACAAGAAAATCTATTTTGATTTGGGAACTTTCATAACACTTAAAACTGCCTTCATGCACACACCCTGGTATTTTACCAACCTTTGTATTGGCACCGAGTACTATGAGGCAATAAAGCGGAGTGGAATTTTTCATTTTGGCTCCAATGTTTGGAAAGGCACTGAGTGCTCATAACTCCAGATGAAGCAAAAGGAACATGTAGATCTTTAACATTCATAAAATTCAGCACAGAGGAGCACTTATAGCTGATAGCTGAGGGTGGAAAGGAACAGCACTGTCATTCTGACCCTACAACCACAAGTACCTTTAGAACCAGAGGTGAGCAGGAAATATATTTTCCCTGATCTGTATCACTGATATTTCAAAACATTTCCCTCTTTCCATCAGGCTAAATGTTAAGATTGTGTGAAGATAAAATGTTTTAAAAGGCAGGAAGGGGCAGATCTGGTTTAAGTCTGTGTGTATGTTCCGCAGAGGTGTGGGAACCAGCATCCTGCTGCCTGTCCCTGCCTGGATGACAGCAGAAATTAGAACAGTCTCTCCGCTCCTGTATAAATGTTCTCAGCAACAGCTAGAGGATGAGAAAAAAAAAGTCTTGACCCAGACATGTTGTCTCTCCCTTTTCCAGATTTTCATCTTGAATTTCTGAGAGGTTTTCCTGAATAAAAGTTTTCTTCAGAAATATAATTATAGTCCTCCCAATGTATCATTAAAAATACAAAAAGAAAAAAAAAGGCAGGGGGAGGGATTACAGGCTAGGAATGTCTGTCACCTTTTGGAACAAGTAATGAAATTTTCTTTATCTTTATATCAAAAAAAAAAAAGCAAGCTGAAAATTTGGCCTTTTGTTTTAAATTAAACTAGACATTTATTAGTTATTGAAAGCATTTGCACTTTTGCAGGTGGCATTTTGGTTTCTTTAAAGCATCTCATTTTCTAAGGATGAAACCCAGAACTTCAATCCCATTTATCATGTCAGCTCTTCTATTTATTACTGATTTTCTGTCATATTGTTTAGCTTTATTCTTCTTTGTAATAATTAATGTTAATAATTGCACCAGAGTTAACCTGTACTAACATCAACTGTTACCCTACAGACTCAGCAAGGTAAATCCTCATTGTCTAGGATCATTGAAATAAATATAGCAACTACTTTTCTAGAACCTAATCTTTCATAAAAAAACCCCATAATAACAAGTACAAATTGAAATCCCTGGCATGCCTAAGGTACTCTTGCTGACAGCATTTAGAATACATTGCTCTAAGAAGGTGCTCAGAGAGTGAAGCAACACATCTCAGTAGTGTCACTCCTCTCAAAAACAGGATCAGAATTGTCAGGTCATTTTGGATCACTATTGGCTTTAATACATCAGTCACGTTGTACACATGTAAGACTTCGCTATTTATTCATTATTTAAAAGAAGAGAACATAGCATTTCAGTCACTTGTGTTTGTTTTTCATTTTTGGTGTCTTGTGTGCAATCAGGTCCTGGAAAGATCAGATGGTTATGGGAAGGATACAGTTCGAGGGACCCTTCTTCTCTGAAAATAAATTTCATGTACTATCATTTCTGTGCTGAACAAGACACTGAATCAGCAAAACTGAACTGGATTCAATTAAACTGACCCGCTTTGTCTATTATTTCACTGAACTTTACTTATTTAAAAAAACCCAAACGCCTACACTTTCTTTTCCGTGAAGCAGAAAAAAGTTTAAGAAGTAATACTATTTTTGAAGGGCCAGCAGTGATAACCTTAGCACATCTGAGCATGTCATCACTCACCCTACAAGATAGTCCTAATATATCGAGATAACTTGCTTAGCTGTTTCTGTTTCTTGATCTTCCCATGAGCATACCTGGGAACTCCATGACTCCATTCCAAAACAAACCTCAATCCCAGTACACTTTCACAAGAAAGTATTTTCTTAGCAGCACTTTTGATGACTATGTCAAGAGGCATTTTCCCCCTCCTCCCTTTAAGCTGACATTGATCCAAACAGCCAAGATTCACAGGTGTTGAGCTTTAGCTGTGAAGCATTTGATCTGCCCACCCACAAAGAATTCCCCTGGAAACACAGCTATTGCAACAGTTCTCCAGCTTCCTATTGAATATAACAGCCACTCATGATCATTTCATGATCACAAAGCCACAAAGGAATCCTGAGGCATGTCCAGATTACCTTATAGCAGCTATTGTAAATTAAATAGCCCCCCTTTTTTGTCCATTCAATTGCTTCAAACTCCTGGTTTTGTCATAACGTGAATAAAGCTAATTGGGACTGGTTTGTATTTCAAATAGAGTTTTAAAGATATCTGCACTGAATTAAGTAGAGTAATTCATGGAAATGTTTGAAAGAGGATTTACTACAAAAATCTCACGTTTGTTAATTCACACAGAGGAACAGCATCAAAATTGTAATTTAACAGGCAGTGTCTGCTGCACAATTGGGTGCCTTTGCAAGTGTCAGCCTACACCTGAGATTATGAGCCAGACAGAACAGAACTAGGTTGAAACATATAATTGTGACCAATAGGTATGTGATGTTACTCCTACAATTACCAGTGCAGGCATGTAACACTTGCTTGGTTCAGGTAAGTGGCACAAAAATAAACAAGAGCTTTACTTTAGGCTTAAGCTTTTCATTTCTCATTATTGCTTCTCTCAATTCACACAGACTCTGACTTCTTATTCCCTTGTGGTTTGTTCTGCAATTAAGACCTTTGCTTCGTTTTAACTTACTAGTGACTAAATGAGAATTGTGGCTCCTCTGTGTCTCCTGTGTTCTAATGTAAAGAGCCCCAGCCTGAACTTAACCTGGATGTGCCTCTCCTGCCTGTGAGAAATGACTGTTCCCCTTCCCTCTGAGACTGGGAAACAGACTGTGCCTCAGGTCTGGTAGGGAACAAGTGCTGTTCAATCACGCAGACTCCTGAGGATTCCCTGCTTTCTGAGGGATCCCAGAATCCAATTGCACAGAAAGTACAGACAGGAGCTGCATGAATATAAACAGTATTTTGACATATTGCCAAACAAACTTGTGTATACCATTTTCGGTCTACTATGTCATGTTCATAACAGTGAATATTTACACATTGCAACAGCTGGCTATATCTTATGAGTCAAAATAATACATAATTCTGGTTTCTAATATCTAATGCAAGTCCATTTCAAGGCAAACCAAGGTGGAACCCTTCTCTCAAATTTTGAAGTGCAGTTTTTCCTTGTCCACAATGCATCTGAGAAATTTGTCAAAAAATGATAATTAAGACATTCAATAAATCATCATTAAGCAATCAGAAGCAATGCATATTAATATTTTAATTTTTCAAACCTAAAACATAAAAAGTATCTTCCTCCGCAGTAAGACCAATGTAATGTTTCAACATCTCTTTAAAATGCTTAATGAACTGTGAGGATTTATCTTTTACAACCAAACATTTAGAAAGCTTCTCTCCTGAATGTTAATATTCTGTTACAGAAAGCTAGTTTTATCAAATGTGTTTAAAAACATCATAATGGTAGAAAGATGTTATTTATCCATCTGCCAGTGAAATGTAGGGTTCACAGGTTTGGTGTTTAATAATTAACATAATAACATTATTAATTTAATAATTAACATTAATTTTAATAATTAACACATGGGAAGCTGATCTGTTCACAGAAAAACTAAATTTTCTTATCGCTGTCTGGTGGTTAGAGTGGGAATTATAATTTCAGTCATTTTTGAGAGAAACTTTTCTCCCCTTGCTTCTGTGTAGGCAGACTACAGGATACAGCTTACTTAATATTAACAAATGAAAAAGCTAGAAGGTTAAATATGAGGAAGATTCAGTGGGTGGATGGAGAGTGAAAAGTATTTTGTATGCTTTCTAAAGTCTTATTTCCCACCTGTTTCTCAATTGGAAATTCCTTTTACTGTCGGTCTTGTCATAGAGAGGAAATTCTTGCAGTGAAAACACCAGTGCTGTATTAAAAGAAGGAAGTTCCCAGACCTGAAAAATGATCAACTTTCCTTTGGTTTTGTGTGGGGCTCGTTTAACTTTTCTAACCTGCTTAGAGAACATATTTGCAAAACCACTTTTTGTTGGAAGATTCACATGTTAGATGAGCTGAGACATCTCACATTTTGGTTCTTTCATACATCAAGGAAATCATCCTGCAGGCCAAACCTCGTACTGATATTCATAGTATTTTAAAGGTCAAAAACAAGCAGGGAAAAAGTCAAAAACATTTCAGAACTTGTTTACATCTGAGAGAGAAACCAGAAGCAGGACAGCAGCACAATGTTTTTATCTTTAGAGGTCACTGTTTTAAATTTGACGTGCTGTATACTGTCAAAATCAGAGAGCCGTTGAGGTTAATAGTCTATCAGTCAGATTGCATTCAAGAATCTTTTAAAATATTGTTTGTATTAATAAACGAAGTCTGAAATGATTACTTTCTCACTATATCCAATGTTTGTTTTATTCAGAAGCAAAATGGGAACATTTCATGAATAGCAAGTAGTAGTTGGGTAAGTAATCTAAAGACTAGCATGAGAGGAAACTCAAAGGTTATAAAACCGTAATGTTAAAATACAGTAGTGAAAAGAGAACTAATAAAATGTTCAGGCATCTGGTTTTGAGGTTTACTAAAAGTATTAGGAAAAGTTCTACACAAAGGACAGTGCTTTAGAAAATAAAGAAACATAATGATTGCTTTTTGGTCAATTAAGGAAATTTAAACATCCATAAGCATACTTACCATTACAATCATGAAGATTTATTTAGACCAGTTTAGAAATACTGTATTCATACAGAGGCAGTGTGCTGTGTAAACTAAACATAAATTTTATTACACTGTTATTATACTACTATTGGAAATGAAATCAAATAGTTAAAATTCTTTGAATGTATTTTTCTTTAAAACTGGAATGTAAAAGATGCATACTCCTTCCTCTGAGATGTCTTGCAATTTCAGCGATGCATCAATATAAGGCATTTCTTAGACTCTTCTTTTTTAAAAGCTACCATCATAGTGAACCATTCACCAATAGTTTTGCTGATAATTGTTGGTTCTTGCACCTGAGGAGTTTTACAATAATGCAACAACAGAGAAGGAAAAAAAATCAACAACATTATATGATCCCTACTAATTATTGATTTATACACCCAAAGTTCTAAGTACGTGAGTGAAGGCTGAAAATCTGTGAAAACAGGCTGTCTGAAATCAGTAGACACAGAAAGGACACAGATTATTTTTCACACTCTCTGGTAGTTATCATGGTATACCTACCACAAAGTATATTTACTCCCCTCAGATATAACCAGAATAGTCTCTAGCTACTTTGGCAACCCCTCCCCTCTCCTTCCATCACACTTTTTTTTTTTTTACTGAGAATTCCTAAGGGATCACAAAGTTGGAGTAGCAGACTAACAAAACCTCAGGGCTTAGGTTTCCTACCAAGCGTAAGACTGTTTGGAGAGGCAAGGTCAAAGGGAAAACACCTGAAAGCTTTGTTCATTTCAGCAAACTGGGATATGTGGTGTTATCAAGTTTCAGCAAAGTTGCTAGCAGAGGTTATAACATAGTTATTTTACAATACTATGCAATATGTGTATTAGCTAAGGCATTAAACGAACCTTTGTTGAAGGAAAGAGAACCTCTACCCCAACAATAGCCAACAGGGAACAACAATCTCAAAGTATTCTTAATGCTTCTCTCACCTTGTACAAAGCAACTAATCCAAGAACAAAATCTTTTTAGAATAAATTTCCGAGGTGGAATAACTTTCAACATTGACTTCTCTTTCTCTAGGCTTACATATTCACTCCAGAATTAGTCTGGATGGCAAAATGCTGGAGGATGCTCAAACCAAGTCTTCATTAAAAAGTACTCATGTTCTGCTTAAGAAAATATAAACCCCAACTCTAATTTATTCCAAGTAGAGTATAATCCCTATTCAGAGCACCTTTAGGCTCAAAGGAAGCAAACGAGGTGAAGAAGAAAATAAAGAAAAAAAAGGAAACTAATGAAATCCTGAATAAAAACCTAGGCTAGTTCTGTCTTAACGATGAAAAAGATTAATTCAAGCCAATCAAGAAACAGATTTCAAGCGGGGAAAAGTATACTTACAGTGCCTTGCAGCACAGTACATAATGGGAATGACAAATGTGAGTTCAGATGTTCCAAAGAAAGACAAAAGAGAGAGAAGTTGGGTAAATACAGCTACTCACTGTTGGAAGGAACAGTGCTTACTCCTTATCACTAGCAGGCTACTGCGAAAGAAAACCCAAAACATTCAGTCAAGTTGGCAGTCTGTTTTTCAGCCTGGCACTGCCCACTGCATTAGTCTCCCAGCTGTCCAGCTGCCCAGTCCAGCTGTCCCTCAGATGTTCTGCAGTGGTGTAGTATGGATATCCTAACTGAGGGAACAAGACTGACTCTGTCTTACTAGCAGACTTAGTTCAAGTGTTTTAAGAGTCACGTATGTTCCAGTGACAAAGAAGCTAAATCAAGGTGTGAGAGGACTGTTGGTATGATGTTTCAAGAAAAAAAAGAGGTATTATGAGCACGTTTCTCTCACACAGAGAAACAATCTATCTTGCAGTTTACTTGAACAGCGACATTTTCTTGCCTACATTTCACTCAGTTATGCTCATCTGCTGCTGGCTGCTTCTTTTTCCTTTTCTAATATGCAGAGTCAATAGGTAATATAGTCACAGTCAGAATATACTGTGATTGTATACAGATTTTAGGAACACATATGTTACTCATGTTATTCTTTTTTTTGTTTTTTAATATCACTCTCTAGATCGCCTTCACTGATTTTCATAACATGGAGTTAATAAGATATTATCCTCTCTTGCTGTTCATTAATAGACATAAATTGAAATTATTCCTCATGCTGCTCTTTGCCACATTAACAGCTAGAGCTTGACCCTCAGCAGCTATTCAGTGAGAAGACCTCAAAGCCTTTGTATACCAGTATTTGGCTCTCAGTAGATGCACTGCACCTCTTCTCTATGCTTTTTCCCTTAGCCAACATTCAGTCTATGTAATAGGTGCCCTCCTTCTCCTTTCCAGCTGAAACAAAATTGAAAGGGCTACCCAGTGTAAAGCTTTCTGTAATAGAGTCAGAAGTGTCCAAGGGAGTTTCTCCAGAATTACAGAAAAATTAACTCATGTTAGAATATATGTGATTAAATGTACTGCAGTATATATGAATACCTTATATTCCACGTGAACATATATACACACTCACATCTTTTCCATATGCCTCCAAGTCTGCATTCTCATACCCTCACTTTTTGGAATACAGGGGAATCTTGTGCTAATGCTCCGTGAGTTTATATTAACAGGTGTTGGAGTGAAGAGACAATCCAATACCTTCGATCTGGAACTTGGGTAAGATCTCCAGAATCTTTATTGGATCTTTAAACACAAGAGCATACAAGTGTATAATTACTGCTTGGGCTTCTCTTTGCTTATTTACACTTTTTCTTGTTTTGATTGATCGCTTCCAATAACTTTAAATGTAGTTTTAAATTGCAGAATATCAGACATGCTGAGAAAAATGTTTTTACTTACTAACATGTGTATTAGCTACAGGTGACTTCCTCCTTTAACAGCTATCAAAGCTGTGTAATAGGTATATCCCCTCTCAAATTGCCCCCTCCTGCTCAACCTCTTCTACTGAATTACAAAACAAAGAATGAAAGCCTTTTTAGTCTTTCACGTGGAATTCATTTGCATATGCTTCTTTCAAATGTATATTTTTGCAGGGCTAAATAATTTAGTCTCATAGTCCTATAACAATTTCCATGATGTAGCTACTCCCTTGATTAAAAAAAACTATCAGTGACTCTATCACCAGAATCACAACACACACGTTACGAGCTATTTGAGGGAGAAACTATTCCATCTCAGTGAATGGCACCTGCCTATGTATCCATTTACTAAGTAAATAACTGCAATGAGTAAGTATACTTGAACAGAGGTATATTTGTAAATCCATTGAAACTTTGGTTGGCTGGAAGCAGATTCACTGAATATTTATTGAATATTCACCAACATTGCAGGTCCAGAATTTTTGTTAGAACTCATGACTACTGTCACAGCTCATTAAAAACACAAATTCTAGGTTTTTCTGCATGGAATCACTGTATGATGAAAAAGAATAATAATAAAAAATGTTCTTTAACAGCCTTTTTAATATCCCAGGGACTAGCCCATGTCCTTTGGAATAACAAGGTTATACAAGCAAACATGAAGCAGTAAAATTGCCTGGTCTTCCTTGTTCCATTCTGCTTCTATGAAATGGTGAGAAACCTCAGCAGGATCTTCCTGATATCATTTTTTTTTTTTTTCCCCCAGTAAAAGTTAGTAATCATATGTTAGTAATTGTAAGTATGAATTAAATAATACACAATTAATTATAAAAAATATTAGTTTAAAATGCTATAAAGATAAAGAATTACTGTTTTACACTCAATGTTTATTTCTATTGAAACAGATTTCGGTTAATTATGAATGGTAACATTCATTCCTACATAGCAAGAAGGGCAAAGTACAAGGACCATTGAACATTACATTTTTCCAATGTTACCTAATTATAAGAACACCTGTGCTGAATAACTTTCAGCTGATCTATTTGCAGAGTGTTTAATAGTCCTTAAAATTCCTCATTTCTTAGCAGTAATGGGCCAGCTATGTTTCCACATTAAGTTGTGTAAGAAATATGTTGGTAGAAACTCCTCAAAATACTCATTCTCCTACATTATATCTAACTAGTGGTTTCTAGCAGGGTACTTACTTGAGTTCTATGCCAATAAGTACATTAAACATTAGTGGATGTTCTGGGTCATTTTTTGTTAAGGGTGAAGTATTCTGTCTTTGCTACAAAGAACTCATTCTTGGGAAAAAAAAACAAACAGTGACTCATCTAATCAGCCCAGTGAAGTTATTTGCATGCCAAAGAGCATGTATACTTCTAAAATGTTAAAATAGAAAGTGTTCCTCTCCTTCTCTCTCTCACACTTTTTCTTCCTTTTTTTTTTTTTTTTATTTTTTTTTCCCAGGTACAAAGTACCCCTTAGCCCTCAGTATACTGGACAGATTTAGACATCTTACATATCAAACACAGTATCTTCTCTGTCACTTTTGTTGCTAGAGAAATTAGAAATAATTATTTCTGGCTGCTGAGTGTTTAAGTGTAATACAAAGATTGATCCTTTTTTTTTTCCCACACCAAAAGCCTTAGTAGTGAGTGATCATTACAAAATCAGACATAAATGTTTATAGTAGCTCTGGAAGTCACACAGACAAATGCTAATGACTATTAATCTTCTTTTGATTGCTCGTATCTCTATTTCCTCTGAAGTTAAGTAGAAAACTAGCTCTAGAGGTTAATCAGATGAAAGTCAGGGAGAGGAAAGGAAGTCAGGAAATGCTTCTAAAGTTGTTTAACTGCCTAACTTCCACAGAAGTACTTTTGTTTTTGATAACTGCACATCTTATGCTGCCAAGTCAAAGGATTAGCAGAGGACAATTGTGTGTGTGTGTGTAGTTAAGACATGCTGCGGTTCAGAGAGACATTGCAAGTTCAGAGCCAAGCTTATTACAGAAGCTTCTGCAACCTACATTGTAGACAAGGAGATGCTATGATTATAATGATCCATTCTGGATTTAAGTTATATTAATTTAAACTCTCTTTTTCTCAACTTGGAATCTCCCTTACTGCTACTAGAAGCACCTGTGAACCTCCTTCAGCCATGTGGCTGTCACCCAGCCTGTTCCTACCCATAATCTCTTTCCTTCAGTAGTTTAATAAGATGCTGGATGATCCAGTTTTCTCTGTCTGGAAAACAGGTGTTTCACAATTTGGATCAGAGTAGTCCCATGAGAGGGAAAGGCCCCAGAAACAGTCTTTGTAGCTTAGTTAGGGGAAGTTATACGTGTTCCTTCACCTTTCGTGTTGGACTATGCTTTAAGAGTTAGCCTCAGAAAAAAGGCAATGATGTATCTGTGTAAGAAGAAAACAACTGTAGAAGCTAAACCAAGTATAAAATATGTTATATAATAAATAATACTATGTAGGGCCATATTAATGAGATATTTAGAAGAATCTTTAGTTTCATCTGCTTTAAAGAGGAGTGTGTGGATCCAGATTCAAAATTAGTATCTCCGAACCTGGAATGTTGCTCAGCTTTTAACATAGCCTGAACCATGACAAAATTTCTTATGCCTGGAATTTCCCACCGACACCCTTGCTATGAAACACGAAAAAGTAAGATCTTCACTGTTCATTTGTAATGTATTTTAGAGGCAACAACAAATGAGTGTTATTTTTAACACAAATTGTATTTTATTCATAAAGTAGGGAGAGCTTCTGGGAATCCACACTACTTCAGTGTAAATCTTCAACATGCATTGTAAATGCTCACAAACATACAGTGTGTTAATGCAGGGTAGATTAAGGCTGTAATTTCAGATATCTTCAATGCTTATAAGTCTGTAAGTACTATCTTGGCTTAAGTTAGACAGTGACTCAAATATCGTATATAGTTTAAATTAATTTAGATTCCCTTTGGTATGCATATTGTCTACATTCAGCCTGTAGCCAGGGCTAAACTGTGATAGTCGTTCTACCACACGACGACACCTCCCCAGCGGAGAAGATGAATCAGGGGAAAAAAGGGATAAGCCCCGTGGACTGAAGTAGAAACAGATTTAACAAAATAACAGAAGTAATACAATCACCAACATAAAGTACACAAGCTTATATTCAGCCTCATCCTTGGGATCAGGAAGAAAAGAGAGAGGACCCCCAGAAAAAGGAGATGCACCCTCTGTGAGCTCCCTCCTTTTACAATGAGCATGATTCAGTGGTATGGGATACACCTGCGAGTCAGCTGCCTTGATTGGATCTCCCAGCTGACTCAGGGCTACTCATGGCCTGCCTGCATGGCTGGCCCATGGGTCTGTGCCTGGGAAATCAGGACACATATCTATCCAGATGTATCTGGCTTTTGGCTCATAATTTTCATAAATTCTTAAAACTCTGGTCTAGGCACTTGAAAAAGAGAATATTGTCTTCAGGTGTGAAAAGGTCTAACTTGTCAAATGATATTTGACAAGTTATTTATTGATTCCAAACACAGGATCATGTTCTATGAAGGGCTCAGGGGTTAATTTCTGAGAATTCAGGCTAGTAAAGACCCACAGAACACAAAAAATATGTAGACAACCCTATGTGTCACTCTTGCATTTCTTTCTGTCCTCTCCATCTGATCATTTTAGTCATGTGTAAGAGAGATGCTGCTGCTGTCCAGAGTAAGCAGACTAGACTGGTCCTGAAGAATCACTTGACATTGGTGGGAAAAAGCAGCAGGGATCTTGGGAGAAGTTGGAGAGGCTGGAACTCTCTATGAAATAATTCTTAGAACTGAGACTGAAAACGGACTGTGACTGTGAGACACTGTGGCTAGGATTTCATTTGAAATGGGGAGGGGGGCGGGGGACTGCCTCCCAGGGGCTGTCTGGGCATCGGTTGGTTGATGATGAGCTGTTGGTTTCATTTACTTTCATTCACTTGCCTTCATTGGGTTTTATTTATCTCTCTATATTTTCTTTTTCATTACAAATTATTATTATTACTATTATTTTATTTTATTTCAATTATTCAGCTGTTCTCCCAGCCCGCACGTTTTCTCACTTTTATACTTCCAATTCTCTTCCCCCATCCTGCTGGAAAGGGGGAGTGAACAAGCATCTGTGTGGTGCTTAGATGCTGGCAGGGGTTAAACCATGACAATTTTTCAAAAAGCTCATTGTTTTGCCAATTAGTAGGCCCAGTATAAAAGACACAGCCAGCAGCAGAATAACAATCCAGTGAGTAAGTTCTATTTCACGTAAAGGAGTCAGAATATAGGGGATTGCCGGGGGTACAAACAAGTCAGATAGATCACAAATAATAGTTATCAACCCCAGCAATGACATAGTATCACTCATAATAGATGGAACAAGCAGAGACACAAGGTAACCCACGGAGAAAATGGGAGACAACCAGGAGAACAAGGCAGTTACATATGACAGAAGTAACCCCATGTTGCCTCCCCACAAAGCCCGCATTTGTACATGCCAGACCTGACTGCGATCCGGTTGCATGAGGAGTCAGGAGGTCCTTCCCCAACAGGGAAACTCTGTGAAGTGCATCCACTCCACAGACAGACTCTCCAACCCTTCCTGCAAGTGGGCCCAGCTTTTATGCCCAAAGCAGGACACCTGGCACTCATTTACCCAATGCAGGGCACCTGGGGCTTGTTTACCCAAGGGCTTTCCCTACAAGGCCGGCTGCACCTTGGAGGAAAGCCAAAAGGCAAACTCCTCCCCTCCTCTTAAAGGGCTGTGGGAACCACCCATATGTCAACCTTAATTCAGGGCTGGGGGTTCAGACCCCAGCACTTCACTCATTTTACATTTTTATTTCATGTCATTGTGGTATAGTAGTAGCTCTTTCTGTAGGATGATATCCTTAGTTAGATGAAATGTAGTTTTCTGTACATGATTTGCAGTATTTGGGAAATCCTTTTTCCTCTTATTTTCTTTTGAGCAATTGATTTTTGTGGTAGCCTTAATGTTGTTTGTTATTAACCAGGCCTCTAGCTGTAATAATTCATCTTAAAACTGTTACTTGCATAGAATGAAATTTAGGGTTTTGTTTAAGCTAGCTGTAACTTGACAGCTTGAATTCTTTCTAAAATTGTTTGAGGCCTCTGGTCATATACTCTTTCCTCTTTACACCCATCTCATATCAAAATGTCACCTAAACAGATGTTCACACACTCCAGATCCTCAAAAATATGTGTATTTTCTACAAAACAGCCCAATTGCTGGATACAAACCAAATGGCAGTCTGAGAAAACAGCATATTGGAAAGCAAGTGTTGAATGTGCACCATGTACATGTGTACTATATGTTTTTAAGGACACCTGCCAGACTACTGCAGATGTAAGAGGTATAGGAAAACATTTGGCATTGACCAACTCTTTTGGAATTTTTCCTCTTGTAGGTAGTGGAAAATATTTGCTTCTTATATAATGGTTGGATTTCTTTAGGTCAATACAGGGATGAAGAGTTCTGTTTTTCTTTTTTGTTTTTATTTTTTTTTTCCCCCTTTTCTGTATTGTGAGTGTTTGTATTCTGCTAGTTTTCATTTTTTGCTTTGAGCTTGTCCAGTCATATTCCCAGGGCAAGTGGGACATTGTGTGAGGCATGACTAATGGGGTGGCTGTATTAATTCTGGATATTATCCACTCGACTAGGTACTACTCCCTTTCCCTTAGAAGATGTTTTTCTAAACTTTCTTAATTATACCATTTTCACACAGTTCAAATGAAGGAAAGCTCGTCACGATGAATACCCTTCATACAGGCACTTTTCTGAGGTGAAATTTTAACAGGAGTCTATTTCTATCTTTCACATGCCCATATACTCAGTTCATGTTGAAGACAACATAGTCAGTACAAGTTACCTTAGTTCAGTCTGACTTGTCTTTCAGTTTAACTACCACCACTTCTGGCAATATGTGGCCTTGTATTCCTGTTGCCAGCTTCAATTAAATATAATAGTTCATTTGCTTTTCTTCAGAGTGATAGCTGCCTCTAAGGCAATACTGCCCATCATTCTCTATGAAGAATTCCTCCCACTATAGTAATTCTCTTTCCACCTTTTTCACCCTTGACTGGTGTTTTTGAACACTGCAAAGTGACATTATACACTGTCATTCTTATCTCTTCCCAAATACTCTTTCTTCCCTTATCTTACCTGGTCCAAGCCTGTTTTCTATATGTGGTCTGAGAAATGTTTCAGGTAGCATTTTGAATTATTTGTCATGTTTTTTCTTGTCTGTATTGGTCATGGTGTCAGTCACGTTTTCCCATCAGTTTCATTTTGGATTGGATACTCTCTCATATTTAGCCTATTTTTACTGCTTTGTTAAGCATAAACTATGAGCTTTCCATCCTTTAGGATCTTGAACTATGCAGCTTAGTCCCTTCAGTGATGATCTGTCTCCCTTTCTTGAATCTCCTCAACAAATGCTGATCTTAAGAACTCATTTGTAATTGCTTCTGGTTTTCATCTTATTTTTTCTTCAACTCTTTGTTTTAAAATGCATAAGTTGCATTTCTCATTTTTTATGCTGAGACTATCCCTTTCAGAATCCTGTGTTGCAGAACACAGGATTAGCCACAGTAGCTGTTGGCTAAAAATAAAGATGTAAAATATGGAGAAAATCTTGAAATGACAAAGAATTTCAGTTTTGGGTTTTGTTTTTTTTTTCCAGTTGCAGGTATCTGACAATTTAACTGGCCAAACCAAAGTACTGGGGGAAATAATTCAGAGAGAGACTTAGCCATTAAGTCTGTGCCTGCAAGATGTTTTGGTTGACTTGGTCTCATCCTTAGTTACAGCTTTGTGTTGTAATGTTCCCCTTAGGTATCTTTTTAAGATTTCCTTTTCCTAGTATTTTGTATGTGAATAGTTCTACTTTAGAGCAGGAAGAGTCATTTCTCCTTAGATGAATAATATTAGTAAAGTCTCTGAAGAACTTGGCAGGTATCTTTTTGTTGTCATTGTTTTTCATTTTTCTCAGCAGAGATCTCTTGTTTGTATTCTATTAGAAGTGTTGATATGTAGCACATTGCTCTTTCAGGTGTATAAATCTTTGTCTCTAGACCATATTCTGGAAAGAAAATACAGATGGTTCCATGGACTTTCTATAATGAGGGATGTAGTCTTTGTATTCTCCCAAAGCATCTATTTTCAACTAGTGCCTTAAAAACACTCGCAATACTCTCTTGATTCTGCCTCAGATAATAATTATAACTTTTGTCTATTTGGATACAATTTCCACTGGAAAATCTTGAGGCAGAAATTAGCCCATAGCCAATTTCTGTGTTTTGGTTTTATCTTTCTTCTACTCTCTTTCCATCATCAAGTTCTCTTCTGTGTTTCTTACACCACCAAGAAAGACACAAATAGAACTACTTTTTTGCCTTGTAAGAAACATGTATCTAATAAAAGAGCTCGATGATGTGGCATCGTAGAAGAGTCAGAGCAAATGTTTTTGATGCATCTCTCAACTTCAGCTTCTTTTTTTTTTTTTTTTTTCCCTTGCACAGTAGTTTAGTACTTGTTCTACAGCAAGATCTGTTGAGTGAGAAAAATAGGACTGAAATTGTTCTTCATAAAACTCCTAGACGTGATTCTGAAAAGTGTCATCAATTCTTAAATCTCAAAAGAACAGTGTTTTGCACCAGGAAGTACTAGTCAATTATGATGCCAAGAAAGGAAATCAGACTCTATAGAACCCGTATCATTAAAGTATCATTTAAAATACCTTTTGTTAGAGTTAATGCAATAATGAATGAGAGAATAGTGTAGATAATCTTATATCCCTTCAGATGCTGGGAACTCCGACTTGTAAAGCACCAAATGTGCCTTCAACCAGCCTGCACAACATGCAGGCTCCATCTGTAGAAAGGGTTAGCCCATTTTGGTCGTTCAGTCATCGGATTTCCTTACAAGAAAACAGCTCTGTTCATCATTTCTACGGTCAAACAGAGAGGATTTTCACATGAGAACTTCTTGATGCACTTTTAGGTAAAGGCAAGGCAATGCAGGAGGTGTATTTGCTGGAAACAAGGAGGAGTTGCCTACAGGATCCTCCTGTACAATGAGCTGACTGAGGTTATCCTGCGGGCAAGGGGTTTGTGAAGGCCAAGCACCATCCTGAAGGCTAAACTGTATGTGCAGCGTAGCTTAACACAGCACAGCACAGGCCTGATCCTCCTCAGGTTAACTGTCGTGTGGATTGCTAGCTCCTCCATGTACAATGGTTTTCTGGTCAGTATCACTACAAACTGTTATTTTTAGAAACTGTAGACAATTGTCTACGTTTGCTATCTTTCTTGCTAGCAAAAGGCTGAAGATCATACTGGTTTAGAAGACAGAATGTCCTTTCAACCATTGAGTGAATCCCCCCAGGTGAGGGTTGAGGCACAGAAAAGAAGCAATAAAAAGTCTTGGCCTCATTGCTTGCCTGTGGTGTTCTTGTTTGGTGAATAAAGGATTCAAGTCATTACATTGTCAATCTGTCAGCTTCTCTGTGCATGACGGAAGGATTTAAAAACTGCCTAAGTAGGATGTGAGCACTTAAGAAGATTGGGTTCTTTTGAATACCCCAGACTAAATTCATATGATTTTGATGGATGTCAACATTTTCTCCTTGCTTTTATGAAAAAAAAAAAAGAAAAAAAAGAAAAGAGCTTTCTTCCTGCATCTTTTTGCTGGAACAAAATATCACAGTTTTATATAAGCTTTTATTTTTACCTAACTCACAAGTTGCTTAACTGTAGTAACTGGGGGAAATTTACATTCTGAAATATGTCCATCTCATAACTAGACATGCCTGACCTAGTTTGATGATGGGTTTCAGGATAGCAGCAGGCATTTTTATGGTGCAGTACTGTAATACATCTTCAGACCAACAGTTAACAACAGTTCATAAACTCGTTTCTTGATTAACATTATTCTATGCTTTGAGCTTAGGAAACTTTTTAAAATATACTGTAACTGGGTTATGATATGAGTAATAATAAAACACTAAGATTTAGCTTGTTAGGTAGCACTAGAGCTCAAATGGTTTACAGAAAATCTAGGAATGGGAAGACTCAGAGACCCTCAGCGAAGGAGAAAACCACCCAATTTTAACCCCCTCCAAAAATTCTTGGTTTACTTTTTCCTGAGTGTCTGTTTAAAAGGAATAGTTCAAGTTGAAAAGACAATTTGATTCGGACGTTTCCCCCTCCGCCCCCCCCAAATCACTTTTCTTAAGGAATAGCTTGGAAAAAAGATTGTGTCACTGTCACTATACAGTGTCTGCACATGTTCTCAGCTATCCTTTGGGGAAAGCTATTATGGGTAATAGATGCTGCTTCTGAATGAAGATGTATTGGGCCAAGTGCTGCCCTCAGCTATGTCAGTGGAACTGCCAATGCATCAAAGCCCATGAAATGAGTGATTTTCCAGTGGTATAACCAAGGGCAGATTTTGTCCTACTGTTTTGAAGTACGTAGGCAGTTTAAGAAAAACATGAAGTCTTTTGATCTGCTTATAACCTCTATTAAAAGTATATGGAGTCATCTGGCAGAATGAAGCCCTTCTGTAGAATATTTCTGCAGTCTCAGTTAGTTGATAAGTGTCAAGATGATTCTTTAATTCATTGTGCCATATGCTATATTATTGCATTTCATACTGTAGCCCTGAGAACATGTGCCCTGTAGAGGTATTTTAATCTAGAATTTTTTCCCCAGAGAGGATGGCATTGAAGAACTTTAGTGACTAATAATTAGGTGAAAAATTGTCTTAACAGGTTTATTTTTATGTTAAACGATTAAAATTATTTTTGTTTTTTATATCATATTGACATTTTTAATTTACAGAAATTTAGGAAATTTATGAAATGTCTACAAAAATTGCTTCTAATGTTTGCAGTAGGACAATCCATCACTGACTTCCTTTTTTTCTGTTAAGCTCTCAATAATTCTCTCTTTCAAGAGAGAGGGAGGTTTGAGTTGCGCTGAATCTTAAACTCTCAGGTAGAATACTTGTGCTGGACCTGTACACAACAGGGCTGCGGTAACCCAAATCCATTCCAGTAATCTGAAGGGCTGTCAGGAGAAATCACCTAGATACTCAAACAATTGACCAGGTCAGCCCTGAGAACCATGGAGTCTGTGGTGAACCTTTCTCACCTGTGAACCACTGCTGGAAATCCTTTCTCTGAGGGAAGTGGTTGAGTTGCCTGGAGGAATTTAAAAGATGTGTAGACGTGGTGCTGAGGGACATGGTTTAGTTGTGGACTTGGCAGTGCTGGATTAGTGGTTGGACCTGATGATCTTAAAGGTCTTTTCCAACCAAAATGATGTTACGATTCTATTATTCCCCTAGTTTTGGTGGTATGTTCCCGTGGTTCTTTGCCAGAGGACTTTTTATAAAGTTGAGAATGTTGATGTTCCCTTTCTTGCATCCCTTGCTATCATAGATTTCCATGATGTGTTTTGACGTGTGACAAATTATTTAATAATGCTGATATTTGAAGTACCATTATTGATGCCTGGGTAAACATGACTGGGATGAATCGAGAATTAATGTAGCTAGCTATTGTTTCAGGCTTTCTGCCTGCTTAGTCAGTCATATTTGCATGCATCAGTCTTGCTTCTTGTTTTAAATCTTTACATCTGAAGCAGAGAGATATGTTTCAAAAATCTGAAAAAAGCTGCAAGGCTCTTTCTCTGTCACTATGCTTTAGCAAATGGTGACCTTACATAAACTCATATCGGTTTCTATCTGCGATGGGAAAACCACAGTGTTCTCAGTTTGAGTTTATTTCAGATATTTGGCTAAGTAAAAGTTGGAGGCCTCTGAAATCTAACGGAAAAAAACCAAAGCAACCAACAAATGAAAATTTTCTCATGTGAACTCTTGCATTCAGCTTCTGTTCTCAGTGGGAAATAGGACAGCAGGAGTTTCCTTCATGGCATCAGGTTTTCTGGCATGCAAATTTTCTGAACAGTTTAGAAGCTCAGTGAAGTATATTATTAAGTGGAGATAATAGCTTCTGTAACTATATGAGGAAGTGTTTGGTTTTGTGGTTGTATTTCAAGTGCATCTATGTCTTTCTAAAAATATCTGCCATAAATAATTCTTGCTGTCAGTGATCCATTATCTTAACCCATGAGAATGTATTTGTTTTTTGTTTGGTTTTTTTTGGGGGGGGGGTTTGGTTGGTTTTGAGTTGTTTTGTATTGTTGTTTTTACGGTTAAAGAATTTCATAGATATTTCAGGCTAAAGAGTCCCTTGGATTTAAAGTCTACTTGTAACTCTCACACCAAGTTCTTCAGGAACAGAAATCTGCCCAAGTCAGTTACCAAGTATGGTATATTTCCATATGACATGCATAGAGTTCATCAGCCCTTAGAAATTATTTTCATACGAGTATAGTTCTTGCAAAATAGGAGTGGGATAAAATAGGACAGATGTAGAAACTTGATACTTTGAATGCACACAAGCATGCCTAAATCCAGGTGGATATATGGTTGGATATATTTTCCCAGCTTTACCTATCTTTTTCAGCAGAGATCAGTCTCCAGTTCTTGCTTTCAGAGTAAAAAAAAAAAAACTTTGGCAAAAAATATTTGGAAGCCGTAGGATATTTTAGAAAGTCTAGCATCAATGGGTATTTTAATATTTCAGAATAAAAACATCATATTGACTTTTGGCCCTAATTCTGGCTAGTCCCCCTTTTGCCTCCCATTCCTCTCATCAATATGCTTTGTTTAAATCTGGATTTTATTGATTAAGGCCATTGTATAGTGACATGATCCAAACTGTGACGTGAACAATGAAGGGGCTTGATTTGTATTCTTGGCAATGGCTGTGAAATATTTTTCAACTCTGTAATCATTTAATTTTAGGAGTTTTTAAAGCTGAGCTGTTCTTATGTCTAGACAGTATCCAACCCAAAAGGCACTAGTTCAAGTTCCAGCTAGCACTCCAGAAAACCAAATGCAACCTCAAGTAAAATATTAAGAACTAAAAGAATGGGTCTGAGTGAGTGCTTTTTAGAAATTAGAATATTCATTATTTGAATTAATCTCAATATTTTACCATTGGTAAAAACAATTCTGTAATGCAGAGCAATATCAGTTATGTATTGAAAGTGGTCAGGAAAGAACCTCTTTCCAGTGAGAGATCAACAGGTCCTGCCAGCTTTTAAAATTAATTTCTTTTCCCCCTGGAAGTTCTTTATAGTGTCTACAAGTTGTGAATACCCATGAGTCTGTGATGTTCTCATTTGTTTATTTGGTGTGAAGGCAGTAGTTTCTGTTTTGTGCCAATGTTTATGGCATCATTTCAGTAAATTTTCAGGTTTTATCAGCCTCTTGCACTTTCCTAAGACAGAATCTTTGCATTTGAATGCTATGGACCCACTAGGAAATATTTGTTTGAGGGAGCTGGTTCATTTCAGTGACTCTGCTGAAGAAGTAAGCCTTTGCTATAAGGATAATATTCTATCTTAAACCAAATTAAAATCTTAAACAGACTTACACATGTTACATAATGTCTATTCAGTAATTTATATTATCTGAGAAAGATGATTGATAGCCTAAATAATATTCTGCAGCATTAAATCTTATACTGTAAAGTAGTTTTTGCAATACATACATTCTTGTATTTCTGTGATAATGCAGTAGTAGTAAAAATCTTCATTCATAGGGGGTTTAGCATACCTGTTATATTTGACAGAAGTTAACTTTAGCTGAATTATTTCAGCAAATTATTCAACATCTGTCTATCTGTTTCCTTCTGTCGGTTCCCCCTTCTGTTCCAAATTTCAGCTATAGTTTCTCTGAGCAGGTCTTTATCTGCAGCAAACATACTCAATCTGTAAGAATAACACATGAACAGTTGCTTGAGCTCCTGCTTGGGCTTCCAGTGAGGACAGTACATGCACTATAAACTTACACAGGATGCAAGGATAGAGATGTAGATGTCTACACTCTGATTATGTGCAAACTCTATTTTTTCACAGTTTGCAACTCAGTCAAAAATGCAGACTGATTTTTCAGATGAACAACAGGGTGGGCTTTTTAATGGTTTCTCTGAGGCAAGAATCCACAACCCTACTTTAAGTGTTTAAACAGCAGTATGCGTTGTCAAAATGTCAGATTTGAGATTTGACATTATAAAAATGTAATTTCCCCAGCCCAGTTTTTGAAATGGTTGACTGTGTCTTCCCCATACACAATGGCTTGAGGCAGACATACACCATAGATAACATCAGCTCAAGTTAAATTTTGGGAAAGTTTTTTTATAAGTTACTGAAAATGGCTTCCTTCAGAGAGAGAACATGGGCTCTCTGAAAGGGAGCAGGATGAAAAACCTGTTTCTGAAAAAGAACTGACTTAGCAAAGTGCAAGGTGAGCTTAATAACTAATTACATCATTAGCAGTTAGAACTCAAATAGCTTAATCAGGATTCATGTATATGTCATTGCAAATGTTCTTTAATATGAGTAGATGGCTCAGAAAAAAACACTGTACCAAGAGAACAATAAATAAATCATATCAGAGTATTCTTTTTCATCTTTAAACTATAAAAATCCCCTATTATTAATAAAAAACTGTATTGAACTGGTATACAAAGCAAAATAAAAGCTGTGCTGTATCTAGCAGGACCATAATTACTCTGCTAGGCAGTACAGAGGTTAACTGTTTGTTGTTTTCATTAACAGTTGCAGAAGGAAATGGTCCTTCACTAATTGGCAAATACTAGCTTAGCAAAACAAGGCTGGACTGGAACACTAGGTAAGCAGTGAAATTAAGAGAAAATACATATCTGCTGATGCTATAGATGTTTCTTATCTGAAATCCTAAAGTCAAATCTAAAAGTGTTGGAAGGAGATGTATATAAATTTCCTAGAGCTCATCCCTATTTCTGATGACTTCTGGTCATTTTCAGTCACAGAAGCTGAAAATACTGCTTATGTTGGCTTAGTGAACGGACGTTTCCATTTAGTCATGTCTAAGGACAGTCTTTTATGTCCTAAATGTCCTAAATGTAAGGATGTGAAAGGAAAGATAGAAAAATTGTAGGTTTAACTGGGTGTCACCAAATTTCTTTCTAAAATAGTATGTAAAATAAAGTAGTGGATTTTCCTCAGACATATGAAATGGCATTAGGGTTGCATTGTATACGGTCCATTGAATACAGGCAAGGATTTGGGTATGAAAAACAGCTGCACAGTACAGCTAATAGCCTTGTCATAATCGAAAACAAAACGTACCAGGTTGTCTACCTTTGGTTTTAAAATTTGTCTTCTGCTGTACAAATGGTATAGTATTAACTACCTGAAACAGAAAAGATCATCCAGAAGACTAGAAAAGCTTCTGAGATCGTTACAAAAATATGGATTAACATTAAGACGCTTATGTTAAGACAGAAAATCATGATATACTCCAAAATAAATGGGGAGGCAGATCATATAGAATAATAAAAAGAGTTTCTTTGGAATTATCTCTCAAGAAAAGCAGTATAATGTGTTTTCTAAGGCTAGGAATACTAAATGTGCACTCGTATGATGCAAGATGAAGTATAAACATGAGCATTGCATAATGAAAAAGAAACACTTTAGTTCTGTTATTTGTTGGATGAATTTAGGTGAAGATGGCAGAAGAGAAATCATTTGATGTGTACTGCAGTTATCACCCCACATATCACAAATCATCCTGTGGACCTAGATTTAGTGGCTAGGAGACTTCACTGCATAGTCATTCTGTCAGTCAAACACAGGCCCTGCTGACACTGCAAGGGAGGTGAAATCCATAGCTGTGTGAGTGTGAGTGTTCATGTTTATTCCAGCTGGCTGCAACTGGTAGAAGGCAAATGTTACTGCTGCTAATATTCTTGAGACATTGCATGATATGCTTGCTGAGATGAAACACAGGCAGGGACTATTTCACCTCAGTTTTCTCCAAGGAATTGTAAATTACCCTCATGAGATATTCAGTAACACACACAAGATCGGCTGTTTGTCAGCCTGTTTCAGATGGGTTAGTGTAATGGTTTCTACAGAAATTCTCACTCCTTGTAATTTAAAATACAGGTCCTGGAGCACCGATATATGAGCTTTAGTGCAGCAGACTTTAGGGAGGAAAGGAGTTTTGCCAGTCAACAGAGGAAGGGGCAGAACCTCTCCCCTTTAAGATGCAAGGTATAGCTAGATTGGAGGATTAGATTTCTACCAGCAATCTGACAGGAACTGCTGGGTTAGGAGATAAAGAAGAGATGGGAATAGAGGGACAGAAGGAAGGGATTGTTTGTCTGGCTACATCTCTACAGAAGTTGAGAAAGCTTCAGTGTCTTTCATTACTTCAGTTTTCTCATTTGAGATTGTTTGGAAATTTCTTCCTCCTTCTCAGCCTTGTGCAGCCAGAATAAGAATGAAGTCTGATGATTTGCTGTCTCACATGTATCAAACTTTCCTTTTTACCAAATGCTTATGATCATTGTCTTTTATTATGACTGAGGAGAGATGACTCCTTGCCATCATACTGATTGCTGTCATTTATGCACATGGGTGAGAGATTTGGTGAGTAGGAAGTTTCAGATAGGCAGGTGTTCATGGAAAGGTTTTCAGCCCAGTGCTTAATGGTGGCTGGAAGTGGTTTTAGGCAGCAGGCAACAACAGAAATGAGAATATAACGAGCTCCTAAGATCATGTGAAATGCTTTGATTTTCAACCTTATTAGAGCCTCTTATGCAATAGTAGAAAAGCAGAGTACAAACAACTGTCTGGCATCAAATTAAAAGGTTGGTATGCTGGTAGCACACGCCTGGAATAGTTAAATGAAAATGGTGATCTTCAAAAGTCTAGTTCAATGCACTACTGTAGTTTCAGCCAAGTCAGCAAAGATGCAGATTAATTCAGCCTCACCTTGCTTTATTTCTTGCTTAGTTTGAGGCAGATTGTATTTATTACATAGGCCAGCACTACACCAGGCTACAGTAGGTTCATTCCTTAAACGTCAGTTGAATTTATGAGCTCACATTTAACAAAAGAAGATGCAGAGTAAGAAACTCACAAATATTTATGTGTAGACCAAACTCTTGCTGAAAATTACAGAGGTAGAACAGGATGTATAATATCTTTAGAACTACTGCACTGAGGTAAAGTGAGAAATAATAAAAGAGGCTACTGATCAGCTGTTGCTCCAGATCTAGGGAAAGAAAAAGAACAGGTGGTGTTGGCAGCACACAAACAAAACCATGTACACTTCATTCTGAGAGTAACAGCATGCGAGACTTTGAGCCTATGCAGGCAGACTGAAGAAATTCCAGAAGTATGTGTTGGTACACATGGGAGAGGACAGATACTTAGCAAACACGTATTCTGGACACTTCCTTTATTTCTGTTATCCAATATGTAGTTATCTGTTGGATTATTTTTTGCTTTTTGTCAATCCACTATATAAATCTTAAACCAAAACTGTAATAGTTTCTTTTGTGCAACAATCAGAAATCTCTCCCTTGTATGATGCTGGGAGAACTGTTCTGCTTATGTCAAAAGATTTCAGTGGCATTATAAAAAAAAAAAAAAGAACATTTACCTGAGTCTCCGAGTTCTTTTATGGGAGAAAGTGTTATTTTCCAGCCTATTTGTAACATTAGACAGGAAACAATTTTTCTTCTCACATGACTGTGTCCAAGACTAAATTTCTGCTACAGCCAAAGTCATGCCAATGCACATGCTGCTTGCAGGGCAGGGTTCTTACTACTGTCTTGTAGCATCATTGTCTTCCAGAACAGCTCTGCATTTCCGGCTTTGCTTAACATCACAGATGCTCTAGTACAGATCTACTTTCAGTGAAAGAGCTACCTTAAGAACAATATTCCCACTCTCACAAAGATTTAATTCTGAGCATTTTCAGGAAAAACTCTGGGGTTTTTTTTCACTTGGTTAATAATTTTAGGGATGACTCCAGGGAAGGCAGCAATCTCTTCACAACAGATATTAATTATCATTATAGGTTATTACTTAATGATGAGAAAAAGTGACGATAGAGAATACACGTATGTATAAAGATGTTGTAAACCCAGTGGAACCCAACAAAATAAATTTTAGTGTTGAAAGGAGATTACATTTCTCATTTATAATTTTCCTTTTATGATGGAACCTGACACAAAGGCAGAATTTTTATAATTGCCTTTGATGCTTAGATAAAATTTGAATTCTTCTTTTAAAATATTGCCTTTAATCCTCTTCAAAGTCAGTTCAGTATTTTCTGATACAGTAATATTTCACATAAGGATTGAAATAAGGGGGTGAAGTTATTCTTGGATTATATTATTTTTTTTAGTATTAGGAAATGGAAAGGACTATATTTTAGCACCACATTACCATACTATAACTTCTATATATTGTAAACTACAGAGTTTTTGCAAAGACTACTGCTCTCTACCAACTCAAACTGGAATGTACCTCTAGCATGAAGCAAACAAGCATTTTGCACTAGTATGGAAAGATACCTCCAAAGATTTCTCCTACTCCTTAGATTAAGCTGTCTTTCTCCTTTATCGCACAGTGGTGCTTTGTGCACGAGTGCATAACACCTCTGCTAAGCAAGGGCATCACCACCTACAACATGGTAGACGAGTTGTCAGGTCTAGTATGCACCGTATAGTGTTAGCATAGAGTAGTGACCAGTCAGGCTTCAGCATTTCCCAAGCAGTGGCATAGAGGATGTAGCTTTTTCTAGGTTTGCTTAATAGTGAGTGTCTCGCCCCTGACCCGCTGCTGTTCTGGGCTGTTTGCTCAGAAATCTTCCCAAGAAATACTAGTCCCTGACAGCAAGAGGAATCATCCTCCACATGCCTCTCTGTGGAGACAGCAGCAGACTGAACTGAAAAACTGTGTGCAGTGCTTTAAAGCAGACCTGCAAACCTGTCAAAATGGCAGTGTCCCTGAAGTATAGTGGAAGCATCTGTTGAGCTCGGGTGGCTGGTCATGCTAACCAGCAATGTGTATAAGGACTGAGAAAGGAAAGAGTAGAAAAGACCTGTAATATGCAAGGCAGAGACTTGGTGTTCATTGTGTCGCAGCAAAATTGTTATTTTTGTGCCACTGTTAATAAACTGTTGACATGCTTTGTAAACCTCAGCCACACAATAACAAAAGAAATCGATACTGATTTATTTTTTTTTTAAAAAAAAGGGGTAAGAAGATGACAGACCCACAATGATGACATGACTGGGGTAGTTAGGTTTCCTGTCCTCCCCTTAGAATTTCAGTTTCGTATGTTTGCTCTGCGAACCACTTGTTAGCTCAAAATAAAACAAAAATCATTACACAGAAGGCTTTGGTAGAATTAGCATGTAGAGCTATCTCTTGGGTGACATCATTTTTCTTAGTGTACTGTTTGGAATATAGGTAATGGAATGGTGATTACAGTTAATTTTTGCCAAAAAGGGGAGTTAAAAAAGACCTTCATGTTTGAAAAAAGTGTTCTAAAGGGAATTGGATATCCTAATTTGAATCTCCTCTGATCTGTGTACTGAGAAACAAAAAGAAACAAAAAGATTTTTGATTTAGATTTTTCCAGAGAACATACTTAAAATTGCAGAATTATTATTATTTCTATTAACATTCCACTTTGTATACTGGTTAGAGCCAGTACAACATAATTTTGTATTTGTCATGTAGAACATAAAGTACCACAAGGAAATGACTGAATTAATGCTGGAAGAACTGAATTTATATCAAATGTACCATTATTCTCTTGTCTCCAGAAATAATTAAAACTGGGAAATAGGATTGCAAATGAGTCTTTTGATGCGACATCAGCAAATCTACTGTAACAAAAGGATGATCGGCTGAACCATGCCTTTCACATAATCTGATTGAAAATGTGTTTTACAACCACAATTGCACAGTGAAACTCACTTTTAAATAAATTATAATTTTAATGCACTAGAATAGACTTATTTTGTACAAGTCAGTCAATGATGGCTTAAAAGTGACTCGTGAAATTGATTTTGCATGAACAGGTATTTTGCATATTGTGCAAGAAGGAACAAAAGAAAACATGTAAAGTAATATATGAAATTATATCAAGTTTTTCTCCTCTGTTTCATGTAAAGGGTCTTTTAGTTAATAACACATTTTGAAGCATTGCATTTCTTCAAATCAACCAGTGCTGAAATGAGAAAAAATTATTTAACATTTTATGTTGAGTCTTACACAAATTATAGATAGCACCTAAATATCCTTTTTGGGGATACAAAGCAGCTTATCCAAACAATTAGGAAAGCTACCTCCTGTCTGTATTTCTGTTGTATGCTCAGGAACTTTCTGCCCTGTAGCTACTGGTGAGGACTAAAAGGTATCCACACTACTGCAAGATGTTTTCTATTTTGTGGAGGTTGTAGGGATTCTGCACATTTATATTTAAATACTTTATGTGAGCATGTAATTGCATATCGTCATATTGCACACAGTCCATGGGGAAGAGTTAAAGTTATGGTTTCAGCCCTAAATCTTGCATTTCCTAGCTATTGAGCAATTAATTTATAATGTTACATGCGTTTTAATACCTTTGGGCTGATCCTGTCCCTATTAAAGAAAACAGCAAACTCCCATTTGTTTCAAAAGTTGAAACCTCTGTATGTAATACATATAATTGTATTTCATACCATGTATAATGATTTTATGCTTTTCTGTTCAAAGATCATTAAAAAAAAAATTTCTCTGTTTATGTTTAGCATGATATGCTATTTAATGAGAAGCAGAGATTTAGCAACATTATTAATGAATAAAAATGTCAATTGGTGCTGACATTATAATGTCAGAACTCTAATCCACAACAGAATTTTGGTTCCGCATACTAATCCACTCTCATTTGCTTCTTATTTGTGATGTTAAAGACTTATCTTCAAGTTAAATACTAACCAAGGTAAAATTTTAGAGAAAATGTTCTATACATCTTGGAATTGTTTAGGGTGTCTGCAAGGTCTGTTCCTTGAAAATGTCAGAACTGCATGTATGGGCTCAACATTATTTTTGATGTTACTACCATAAATGCCTTGGATTTCCTTCGAAGTTAAACAAAACCAACACAGTTTCTCACCAATCCCCACGTAGGTATATATATATATATATATATGTATATGTATATGTATATGTATATGTATATGTATATGTATATGTATATGTATATATAAAGATCATTTGTGTCTAACTCATTTGATGTTTATCTGTAGATTTTAATCTCTTTGTAAACTTCCAATTTGCCAATATTCCATTAAAGTGCCTACATTGATATCAACTTCTGACTGAAAGAGACAGAAAAATCTGTGTTTTATTGTATTAAATTAATTTAAAAATAGAAATATATGACACACTTTTTAAAAACCATTTGCTCTAAATTTCACAGAATGGTCAGGGTTGAAAAGGATCATCTAGTCCAACCCTTCTGCCAAAGCAGGTTCACCTAGAGCAGGTAGCAGGTGGGTTTTGAATGTCTCCAGAGAAGGAGACTCCACAGCCTCTCTGGACAGCCTGTTCCACTACTCTGTCACCCTCAAAGTAAAGAATTTTTTCCTCATAGAGTCACAAAATAGCCTTGGTTGGAAAAGACCTCTAAGATCATCAAGGCCAACCATTGACCTAGCACTGCCAAGTCACCCCTAAAGCATGTCCATGAGCACCACATCAACACATCTCTTAAATACCGCCAGGGATGGGGAGTCCACCACTGCCCTGGGCAGCCTGTGCCAGTGCTTGACGACCCTTTCAGTGAAGAAAATTTTCTTAATATCCAATCTAAACCTCCTCTGGCACAACTTGAGGCCATCACCCCTCGTCCTATCACTAGTTACCTGGGAGAAGAGACCAACCCCTGCCTTGTTGCAATCTCCTTTCAGATGGTTGCAGACAGCGATAGGGTCTCTCTTCAGCCTCCTCTGGACTACACAACCCCAGTTCCCTCATCATGTTCACACAGAACTTCCTGTGTCCCAGTTTGTGCCCATTGCCCCTTGTCCTATCACTGGGCACCACTGAGAAGAGTCTGGCCCCATCCTCTTGACACCCACCCTTTAGATATTTATAAGCATTGATAAAATCCCCTCTCAGTCTTCTCCAGGCTAAAGAGACCCAGGTCACTCAGCGTTTCCCCATAACAGTGATGCTTCAGTCCCCTAATCATCTTTGTAGCTCTCCACTGACCTCTCTCCAGTAGTTCCACATCTCTCTTGAACTGGGGAGCCCAGAACCGGACACAATACTCCAGATGCGGTCTCATGAAGGCAGAGTAGTGGGGGAGGATTACCTCTCTCAACCTACTGGCATGTCGGCCACTCCTCCTAGCTTTGTATCACCGGCAAACTTGCTGAGGGTACTCTGTCCCTTCATCCAGGTCATTGATGAATATGTTGACCGAGTACTGACCCCTGTGGAACACCACTAGCTACAGACCTCCAGCTAGACTCTACACCATTGATCATAACCCTCTGATCTCTGTCATTCAGCCAGTTCTCAACCCATCCCACTGCCCACTTACCAATGAGGATGTTGTAGGAGACAGTGTCAAAAGCCTTGCTGGAGTCAAGACAGACAACATCCACTGGTTTTCCTTCATCTACCCCAATGGTCATGTCATCATAGAAGGCTATCAGATCCATCAAGCATGATTTCCCTTGGTGAATCCATGTTGACTACTACTGATAACCTTCTTGTCCTCCACATGCTTAGAAATAACATCCAGTATGAGCTGTTCCGTCACCTTTCCAGGGATGGAGGTGAGGTTGACCGGCCTGTAGTTTCCTGGGTCCTCCTTCTTGACCTTCTTGAAGACTGGAGTGACATTGGCTTTCCTCCAGTCCTAAGGCACCTCTCCTGTTCTCCATGACCTTTCAAAGATGAGGGAGAGTGGCCTAGCAATGATATCTGACAGCTCCCTCAGGACTTGTGGGTGCATCCTTAAAATATTGCTTAAAATATTTTTCTGTTCACTTTGTTAGATATGTTTTACTCAATTATATTTTTATCCAAAAACATTTCAAAACCCAGTGTCTCCAGTACTGGTATACCTGGGCGAACAACAGTGGTTTGGGTGACTTGAAATGGAGAAGTTCACCACAGCAAAAAATCAGTCTGAGAAACAAACACACCATATTTACATCAGGATATGCTATGTCATGTTTGTTTAATTTAAGGTAATTCTTAGTTATTTGAGATACAGATGTTAGTTCATTACACTGTAAGTGTTATGAATGAGAAGCAATAACAAGAAAGTCATGAATATTAATCTTGTGTCTAACACAGATGCTGCTACTTTGACAAATACCTTTAAAGCTGTTAGCTAAAAACAAGTTTATACTTTAATAATCTTAGTCCAAAGACAGATCAAGACGTTTGTATAGTATGTATTAGAGACCGGCTGCACTAGGAATTAATTGTAGCTGGTTGGTGGTGACTGTATCATAATATGACCTCCATTTCAAGTAAACCCAAATAATCTGATAGTTTCTTACTGCTCCATATTTTCGAGTAGTGAAATGGAATGAATTACATTTCTCAAGTGCTGATAATGTAACGGTAGTTAATGCTCATAAAGACTTGGAACAATTGGTATAGTTTGAAACTATATATACAGATGAGTGAAGTGAACTAAGAGCTGAGTTTGTCACTATGTAATTGATATATGGCTTTGTAACAACCCTTCCATTTAGTAAATTAAAAATTTCACTTCTTTATTTGGTGTAATGGTTTAAATGAATATTGCATCTTAATTTGTAATTTTGATGTTATGGTCAATAAATTATATCATTTGTGATTAGTACTATTACTGCTATTCAGTGTTAAAAAGTATATGTTTTTTGGCCCACATTCTGCTGTTATTGTGACAATAATCATAGCTGCAGGTTATGCAATGAACATAGTGCAGAGAAAGTCCCTCAGAGAGCAATGTAAGTGCCTTGTTATGATAAAGACAGCTAGAGCTATTTCAATAACAGCAAATAAGTGAAGGAAAAACACAGACAATGAAAGCGTTAATTCATTTCATTCAAGAAGTATTTGGCTATAAATCATGTGTTCATTCAATAGCTATGTCCGTGGTTTGTGAGCACTCTGACAATGAATCCAACCGCATTTTCAGCAGAGAAGGCAGAAGATGGCTTTTATGTTATCAAATTTAGGGTCAAGTGCTTCAAGAATATGAGTGGCTGGTATGTATTTTAAGTGGTTGTTAGAGAGTGTTTTGCTTCTAACAAAGAGAAAAAGGGAGGAAGGGATGAATATAAATAGTTCTTCTTTCATCTCTGTGAATACAGAAAAAAATGACATTTTTTTCCTTTTCCTGAGAGTGCTTGCATTCATAAGGAACCTGAGCCTGTAACTCTCTAACGTCTAAAATGATTCCTTTATAATTTTTCTGCTGTTTCTAGTCAAGTACAATTTAAATGATATCTTATCATTTTCAGAATACCACCGTGTTTCCTTCTGTTTTTTTGCTCCACTTCAACAGTTGACCTAGAGTTCCAGAAAGGTGAACTCTCTCCTTTAATAACTGTACTTTGATACGTGTGAAAAATACTCAACATCACTAGGCTGTTCTGTTGAGCTCCCTAGGTACATTATTCTGCTTCTGCTTTGGGATAGTATAAATATAATATGTGGTGAACTAACTGGAGGTACTGTATTAATTGAAAACAATCCTGTATAAAATACGTGTATTTTCTGTCTGCAGTCAAACAAGGGGAATGGTATTTCCTATGACTGTATTGAATTTCTTTAAAGGGTCATGCTTGTGTTTAAACCTTACCACAGAACCATAGAATCCACACCTTCTTCATTACACATAAAACCACTTCAGATATAACAAGACCGAATATGTACATAACTTTAAAAACAAAAAACCTGTAAGACTGTAATTCTTATTAGATAACAGATGCTTTTGTTTTCTATGGAGGCAAAATTTTTCTCTTGTTCTAGTAATAGGATCATCTTTAAAAGGATTTTTTTATTTTCTTTTAGAAAAAAATACAAACCCCAACATTTGCGGTGATTTGTCCCAGATATCTTTAGGTTTGTTAGCATTATAGTGTTCCTTAAAATACTTGCTCATTGTTTGTTATAAGGAAAAGAACTTCACAGTTTGAAGCTTTATTTTATTCTCATTTGATGAAATTGTTATCTATTTTAAATAAAGGCCTATTTAAATGTGGTTAATGTCTCTCACAAGCCTGGCTGATCAGTAGATGAAGTTAAAGAATCATTCTGCTCTTTTGTTCTTTCTGGTTGTTTTTCTGCTCTCAGTTTACCGAGCTGGTTCACCAAGCAGCTGCACAAATCCATGCCAGAGTTAGAGGCAGTGTGATAGAAACAAAAGACCTGCAAAAGGGAGAGCGAGATATGCTTTCACTGCCTTAGGCAATGCTGGGATTTATCATTTATCAGCTCTGGCTGGGATTCACAGAACAGCTCAAACTGGTCAAAAATTAAGGCTGATGAGCTCCTGTCCTGCTTGTACTGATGATGGAGTGATGTGCCAAAATTAAGAACCATTTCAGAGAGCTGATCTGACTGCAAATCCTCCCTACGAAAAGCTTTCTACACAAGTGAGCAGGTGAGAGGCAGGAAACAGCCTGCTAAATAGCAGGTCTTTGCAAAATTTTGCAAATAGTGAGGAGACAAACTGAAAATCGCCAGTTTGCTTGAAAGAATAGATGGACTAGAATTCAAGTAAATTGCCACACATGTTTTGTATTTGGGCATGAATAAGGCAGGGAAACCTGTGGCTCCTTCTGTCAATGTCAGAGCTTTCATTGATTTTAAGGAAAAGGTTTTAACCTCAAATTACTTATTCATAGAATCATAGAATCATAGAATTGCTTGCATTGCATGGGACATTAAAGATCACCTAGCTCCAACCCCCCTGCCATAGGCAGGTACACCTTCCACTAGACCAGGTTGCTTAAAGGCCCAGCCAGGGAGGGGGCAGCCACAACTTCTCTGGGCAACCTGTGCCAGTGTTTCACCACCCTCACAGTAAAGAATTTTTTCCTAATGTCTAATCTAAACCTACCTTCTTTCAGTTTGAAATCATTACCCCTCATCCTGTCATTACTTGCCCTTGTAAAAAGTCCCTCTCCATCTTTTCTGTAGGCCTTTTCAGGTACTGGAAGGTGCTATAAGGTCTCCCCAAAGCCTTCTCCAGGCTGAACAACCCCCACTCCCTCAGCCTTTCTTCATAGGAGAGGTGCTCCAGCCCTCTGATCATCTTCATAGCCCTCCTCTGGACTCACCCCAACAGATCCATGTCCTTCTTATGATGGGGGCCCCAGAGCTAAACACAGTACTTGAGGTAGGGTCTCACCAGAGCAGAGTAGAGGGGCAGAATCACCTCCTTCAACCTGCTGGCCACACTTTTGATGCAGCCCAGGATATGGTTGACTTTCTGGGCTCCAAGTGCACATTGCCGGCTCATGTTGAGTTTTTCATCAACTGACACCTGCAAGTCCTTCTCCTCAGAGCTGTTTTCTATCCATTCTTCGCCCAGCCTGTATTTGTGCTTGGGATTGCCTCGACCCATATGCAGGACCTTGCACTTATTCTTGTTGAAGTTCAAGTGGTTTGCACAGGCCCACCTCTCCAGCCTGTTAAGGTCCCTCTGGATGGCATCCCATCCTTCCAGTATGTCCACCACACCACACAGCTTGGTGTCATTGGCAAATTTGCTGTGGGTGCACTTGATTCCACTGTCCATGTCACCAACAAAGATGTTAAACACCTCTGGTCCCAGTACCGACCCTTGAGGAACGTCACTTGTTGCTGATCTCCACTTGGACATCGAGCTGTTGACCGGAACTCTTTGAGTGTGACCATCCGCTCAGTTCCTTATCCACCGAGTAGTCCATCCTTTCAAGTCCATATCTCTCCAATTTAGAGACAAGGATGTCATGTGAGACAGTGTCAAATGCTTTGCACAAGTCCAGGTAGATGACATTGATTGTTCTTCCCCTATCCACTAATGCTGTACCCCTGTCGTAGACGGCCACCAAATTTGTCAGGCACGATTTGTCCTTAGTGAAGCCATGTTGATTGTCACCAATCCCCTCCTTATTTTCCATGCGCCTTAGCATAGTTTCCAGGAAGATGTGCTCAATGATCTTGCCAGGCACAGAGGTGAGACTGACTGATCTGTAGTTCCCTGGATCTTCCTTTGTTTACCTTTTAAAAAGTGGGGGTTATGTTTCCCCTTTTCAAGTCGGTGGGATCTTTGCCGGACGGCCACTACTTCTTGAATATAATGCATAGTGGCTTTCCAACTTCATCTGCCAGTTCCCTCAGGACCTGTGGATGAATCTCATCAGGTCCCATGGACTTGTGCACCTTCAGGTTCCTTAGATGGTCTTGAACCTGATATTCTCCTACAGCTGGTGGTTCTTCATTCTCCCTGTCCCTGCCTTTGCCTTCTGCGACCTCGGCAGTGTGGCTTGAGCACTTGCGGGTGAAGACAGGCAAAAAAGTCATTGAGTACCTCAGCTTTCTCCAAGTCCCAGGTAACCAGGTCTCCTATTTCCTTCTGGAGAGGGCCCAGTTTTACCTAGTCCTCCTTTTACCACTGGCATACCTATAGAAGCTTTTCTTGTTGCTCTTGATGTCCCTGGCCAGATTTAATTCTATCAGGGCTTTAGCTTTCCTAACCTGATCTCTGGCTGCTTGGACAATTTCACTGTATTCCTCCCAGGCTATCTGCTCTTGCTTCTACCCTCTGTAGGCTTCCTTTTTATGTTTGAGTTTGTCCAGGAGCTCCCCTTTCACCCATGCAGGTCTCATAGCATTTTTGCCTGATTTCCTCTTTGTTGGGATGCATTGCCACTGAGCTTGGGAGAAGTGATCCGTGAATATCAACCAGCTTTCTTGGGCCTCTTTTCTCTCCAGAGCTTTTTCCCACGCTACTCGAATATTCTTCCACAGTAGTCTAATTATTCTTTCACCATTGTCTCTGTCTGGGGAGTATAAAAAAGAATATGCACAGAATTTTAAACTTGTTTCTAAAGTCAGTAATATGATAAAAAAAATGCACATTGATCATATGAAAAATCTGTCTGGTTCATGCAAATTTTATAGTAGCACTTGAAAATTGTCTCCTTTTCTGGGAAAGACCCCAACATTTTTCTTCAGATTTTGTCATAAGGATTTGAAATATCGTGAGAATTATGTTAACATTATGAACTTCCAGTGTCAAGAGTTTTTCCAAGAGTGATATGACATTATGGTTCCTGCTTGTTATTGCTATAGTTAAAGGCTGGGGGGCATTTCACTGCTATTTTGGAACTGTACAGTATCACTGAATGCAGCCCCACTATTTTCATTTTAATATATACATTTATTACATGGAGAGACCCTAAAGGTAAAGAAGCTTGAAATCAAATAATGGTCTAATACTCACTGGGATGTCTGTCAGCAGACAGATAGGGTGTGAAATTTTTGGTACCTACAAATGAGATTTCAAACACAGGGGAAGACAACTTTCCTTTCTTGTAGCCCAAGAGAAGACTTCCGTCAGGCATCTAGGTAGGCACAGGTGATTTTATCTGAGGAAGTTTCAACATTAAGAGCTGAGCACAACCGTGAAACAAGATGTGATGCAAATTACACATTCAGCAAACATGTTTGTATAAATTCATCTTTGATAGATGAATAGTAAAAAACTCTTGGGCAATGGAGAACTGGATATAAAGATATTTTTAAAAAACACAGTCTGTCTTGCCTTCTACCTTCCTGCTATTTTTCCTGTGCCAGAAAATCACAGTTCTGTTTCTTCAGAGAATAATTTACACCTAGGTATGTTATTATTTCCACTTTAAAAGTTCTTTTCATTAAAAAAATTGCTTGCTTAGTGTGTTACTTAAATATCCTCCATTGACTAATTGCCAGTAGAAGCAGACATAGTAGCAACAAAACTCCTTCACAGCTATGTTAACCCTTAATGAGAAGGGTTTTCATTGGTGGAGGAGCTGATAATGGCTGGGAAAACAGAACTCCAGTGCCTTTTACACTACTATTTCTCCACACTTTTGTCAGCAGGTCAAAAAAGAAGAGTCTAAAGTGACTCTATAGATAAATGTAATCAGTTTTTTTCAGTTATCTTGCATTTCGACTTCTGGTAATACACTGTTTGCTTTATTCATGTCCAAATCCCTTATGCGTTTTTCTCCAATTTGATGAATTAAGAGAGACTTGCAGATGAAGGAAACATCCTGCATACTGCAAACAGTGATGCAAAACCTCTTCTAGAAGGACAGAGACAGAAAAATATCCCTTTTTTAGGGGGAGCATTGTTCTGCACACGTAGTATTCTTTGTGAAATACCACTAGAAAAACGCTTTGAAACTTGTAACACATCTGAAAGTGTATCTACATTAGAGTTCTAGTTTGTATAAGAAATTAGAATTTTTTTAAGCAAATCTCTTGATTGTTCTCACCTATGCTTTGGTTCATGTCTTGGGACATTTGAATTGGATTCCTTTTTGATGAAACTAGACTGGAAGGTGTATTCCAGGAGGACTCCAGATATACTCCAGCAGAGAGTGAGCATTCAGTACATGCCATCAGATTAATCCTAGTCCAAAGTAAAACTTCCCCAAAATACATATATAGATGACAACTCCCCAACACCAATATTTTTCTCTTCTAGAAGTGCACTATGGTTATGCTGTTTACAAAGGTAGAATAGCCACTGTACAGTAACAAGATACTGTACAATAACAAGACATCACTTTGTTCCTGGCCTAGATCTATGTTCACAAAAAATGACATTGATTCCTTGTTTAGCTAGGCTACCTCAGCTGCAATTGTTATTTTAATTGTCTGTGGACTCACACTGCATGTTGCTGTTTTGGTAAATGGGTATAGAAATCCCTGCTGCACCAAGGTACTGCTTAACATCGTGTTCAAAGATAGGCTAAAAGGCAGTGGAAATAAACTTTGGATTGGAGTGATCTCTCTTTCCTTTCTAATTTTCTTTAGCTCATTAGCAAAGTTCTGAGTTTATTCAACTGTGCAAAATGGGAATTTCTGAGGCACAGAAGAACTGAATTATAGAAGAAGTTCAGATGAAATATCAGAATGAAATTTTATTTTTGGGACCAACTGTTCTGCAGATGTTTATCAACTCTCTCTGTAAATCTGGCAGTCTGAAAAAGAATAGTTTGTCATACAGGCAACAGAATGATATATAACAGATGATGTTTCATGTGAGTTCCTTATTTGCTCAGTATAACCCCTACTTTGACTTATGCATACTTGTGAGGTTGTCTCTACTTGCTTGGCAACTTTGTCTCTGTAGTATATGGAAATGGAGGCACGATAATGTTGACACATGCAGTTATTCAGAAGTCTTAAAAAAGATACTAGAACTGTTGGAGATTGCACTTGCTTGTTCCCATAAACTGGATATATGCCCTAAGACAAATGTCCATGCATCCTAGGAGAAAGGAAATAACTTGAGGAAGAGAAAAAGCATACTCTGTATGCTTTAAATAAACTGTGCCTTAGATAGGTTTATTGGGTAGGATTATATTCACAACAAGTAGTACAAATAGGTTAATTTGTTTTTATCCATAAATCAGCTAACTGCATGTGAAGTAGGTAATCTGAGTTGAAGGAGACAAAAAATTGTGTTAATTAAATTTCTAATGGCTATCTCACCCCAGTTGAACTTTGCAACAGTTTTTGCTAAACTTCAAATGAGTAATACATGTGCTTTGAGGTTTACAATTAGAGTGCTAGGTATGGAACTAGTGAGATGAAATGTACTGTATTAATGATCATATTAATTGGTAATTCATAATTACTTACTTTTCTATTTTTGCCCAATATTTGTAACCATATAATTAACCCAGAGTTTAAGGGATTCAAATAACTGGGAACTGATATGGGAAAGTGAGTCTAGGAAATGAGTTCAAACAATTCTTAATTAGTTTTTGTTGGTAATTATTAACTATGAGATTTCAACAGATACAGTACCAAACTTTTTTTTGAAGGATGAATTAATTAGTGTATCTTGATAACTTGTCTCTGAAGTCCTTTTTACTTTTCATGTGATGCAAAAGGCAATTTCATGCTTTTTGAATAACTAATTTTAAAATTAAGCAGCCAACTTCACCCTGATATCTCTTCTAAGAAGATGTGGTTTTCTACTAAGAATTATGGTTTTCTTGAAGCTCAGTACTACAATTGTTCAATAGTCTCTATGGCTTCTAAATTGTGATGCTACAGCAAAAAAAAAATGGTTATTTCTATGATACGTTACATGTAGATCTTTTGCATGTGACTAAGAGGCGCACATTGATTCAGAAAGAGTGAGTATCTAAGAGCATTAGGAAAAGAGAAAGAAAGAGCATGCAAGTGTATGTGCAAGAGAGCTTCAATGACAGGACAAGGGGCAACGGGCACAAACTGGAACACAGGAGATTCAATCTTAACATAAGAAAACACTTCTTTACTATGAGGGTGACTGAGTACTGCAACAGGCTGCCCAGAGAAGTTGTGGAGTCTCCTTCTCTGGAGACATTTAAAACCCATCTGGATGAGTTCCTGTGTGGTCTACTCTAGGATCCTGCTCTGACAGGTGGGTTGGACTAGATGATCTTTGAAGGTCCCTTCCAACCCCTCCACTCTGTGATTCTGTGGTTCTGTGATTCACTTTCCTATAGGAGTAAATTGAAGAGAAATATACCTGTCCTTCAGTTTTGTGGTGAGTGGAGTCAAGGCCCCTGGTGTCAGGTTTGGACCTTCTTCTTTTCCTTCCTTTCTTCTTTTCTTCTACTATCTCTCTGTCTTGCTGTGTGCAGACCCTACATTTACATGAAACACATTGATTCTCACAGAGTCTTTTTTGATTTAAAAGTGTTGACTAAAAGGGGGTCTTAACTTAAAAGCTCTTGGGGCAGCATGGCAGAGAATAAGAGATTGCTGTTAATCCTGAGTTGAGTCAGTGGAGGGGTAGGTGTCTTCTTCTCCTGGAGATGCAAGCATAAGAAATAAATTCCATACACAATGGAAACTATTTAGCTACATTAATTTCAGTTGCACTACTATCCTGTTCTTAAAATAAAAGTTAAGTAGACATAAATAAACCTGTTCTTTGTTTTGTTTTGTTTTGTTTGTTGCATAGGAATGAATTGGTTTTTTTCTCTACCTTGACTGTTTCTGTTTTCTGTGGAGCTGTCCATTATCCCATTTTTAACTGAAAATTAAAAACACTCCTCACAGTAATATTGCTGTTTTCTGAGAGGAAAGCTATGTTTTCTCCTCCCTGGTGTTGACCAAAGAATGGGTCTGAAGCATCTAGACTTTGACTTGGACTTTGCTGTGGAGTGGTCTGCTAGGAAGGTGTTGCAGGAACAAAGGTCTTGCTTGCTCATTGCATTATAAAGCTTCTGCCCTCTCTGCTAAAATACCTCTGAAAACTGATAAAGTTCTAGCAGATTTGTATGCCATGCTTGATCAGCCAGGAGACCTGCATGGTTAAACAGGGAACTGCTGGGCAAACTCAAGTGGAAGAAGAGAATGTATAGATCATGGAAGGAGGGGCTGGCCACTTGGGAGGAACATAAGTCTGTTGTCAGAGGATGTAGGGAGGCAACTAGGAAAGCCAAGGCCTCCTTGGAATTAAACCTTGCAAGAAAGGTCAAGGACAACAGAAAGGGCTTCTTCAAATACATTGCAGATAAACACTAGAGGCAATGTAGGCCCACTGGTGAATGAGGTGGGTGCCCTGGTGACAGAGGATAAAAAGAAGGCAGAGTTACTTTGCCTCTGTCTATACTGCTGGAGGCTGCCCTGAGGAGCCCAGGGCCCCTGAGTCTCCAGAGGAAGTCAGGATAGAGGAGGAGTTTGTCCTGGTTGATGAGGACTGGGTTAGGGATCAGTTACGCAACCTGAACATCCATAAATCCATGGGTCCTGACGGGATTCACCCCTGGGTGCTGAGGGAGCTGACGGATGTCATTGCTAGGCCACTCTCCATCATCTTTGTTAAATCATGGGGAATGGGAGAGGTGCCTGAGGACTGGAGGAAAGCAAATGTCACTCCGGTCTTCAAAAAACGGCAAGAAGGAAGACCAGGGTAACTATAGACTGGTCAGCCTCACCTCCATCCCTGGCAAGGTGATGGAACAGCTTGTTCTTGGCACTATCTCTAGGCATGTCAAGGATAGGAGGGCCATTAGGGGCAGTCATCATGGATTCACCAAGGGGAAGTCATGCTTGACCAACCTGATAGCCTTTTCTGAGGACATAACCCGGTGGATAGATGATGGTAAAGCAGTGGATGTGGTCTATCTTGATTTCAGTAAAGCATTTGACACAGTCTCCCACAGCGTTCTCGCATCTAAACTGAGGCAGTGTGGTCTGGATGATCGGATAGTGAGGTGGATTGTGAACTGGCTGAAGGAAAGAAGCCAGAGAATTGTGGTCAATGTGACAGAGTCTAGTTGGAGGCCTGTATCTAGTGGAGTCCCTCAGGGGTCGGTACTGGGACCAGTATTATTCAATATACAATGATTTGGATGAGGGAATAGAGTGCTCTGTTAGCAAGTTTGCTGATGACACAAAACTGGGAGGAGTGGCTGACACACCGGAAGGCTGTGCTGCCATTCTGAGAGACCTAGACAGGCTGGAGAGTTGGGCAGGGAGATATTTAACAAACTATAACAAGGGCAAGTGTAGAGTCTTGCATCGGGAGAACAACCCTATGTGCCAGTATAAGTTGGGGACTGACCTGTTGGAGAGCAGCGTAGGGGAAAGGGACCTGGGGGTCTTGGTGGACAGCAGGATGACCATGAGCCAGCAATGTGCCCTTGTGGCCAAGAAGGCCAATGGCATCCTGGGGTGTATTAGAAGGGGTGTGGTTAGTAAGTGGAGAGAGGTTCTCCTCCCCCTCTCCTCTGCCTTGGTGAGGCCACATCTGGAATATTGTGTCCAGTTCTGGGCCCCCCAGTTCAAGAAGGACAGGGAACTGCTTGAGAGACTCCACTGCAGAGCCACAAAGATGATTAAGGGAGTGGAACATCTCCCTTATGAGGAAAGGTTGAAGGAGCTGAGTCTCTTTAGTTTGGAGGAGACTGAGGGGTGACCTTATTAATGTTTATAAATATGTAAAGGGTGCGTGTCATGAGGATGGAGCCAGGCTCTTCTCAGTGACATCCAATGATAGGACTAGGGGCAATGGGTACAAGCTGGAACATAGGAGGTTCCTCATAAATACGAGGAAGAACTTCTTCACAGTGGGGATAATCGAGCACTGGAACAGGCTGCCCAGAGAGGTTGTGGAGTCTCCTTCTCTGGAGACATTCAGAACCTGCCTGGACATGTTCCTGTGTGACCTGATCTAGGTATTTCTGCTCTGGCAGGGGAATTGGATTAGATGATCTTTTGAGGTCCTTCCAATCCCTAACATTCTGTGATTCTGTGATTCTGTGATTAAGACTAAGAGAAGTTTTCCATGACATAGATCATAGAATCATAGAATCACAGAATGAATCACAGAATGTTAGGGATTGGAAGGGACCTCAAAAGATCAATCTAGTCCAAAACAGAATCATAGAAGGTCCTCTAGGATCATCAAGTCCAACCTTTACCCCAACATCTCCCTAACCACTAGACTATTAGACCATGGCCTCAAGTGCTTCATCCACTCGTTTTTTGAACACCTCCAGGGACAGTGACTCTGTCACCTCCCTGGGCAGCCTGTTCCAGTGCCTAACCACCCTCTCAGTAAAGAACTTCTTCCTAACATCCAATCTAAACTTCCCCTGATGCAACTTGAGGCCATTTCCTCTCGTCATATCATTAGTAATTTGGGAGAAAAGACCAACACCAGCCTCACTACAACCTCCTTTTAGGTAGTTGTAGAGGGCAATGAGGTCTCCTCTCAGTCTCCTCTTCTCCAGGCTAAACAACCTCGGTTCCTTCAGCTGGTCTTCATAAGGCCTGTTTTCCAGACCTCTCACCAGCCTCGTTGCCCTTCTCTGGACTCACTCCAGCACCTCAGTGTCCTCCTTATACTGTGGTGCCCAGAAATGGACACAGTACTCAAGGTGTGGTCTCATGAGTGCTGAGTACAGGGGCACGATCACCTCCCTACTCCTGCTGGTCACACCGTTTCTGATACAGGCCAGGATGCCATTGGCCTTGGCCACCTGGGCACACTGCTGGCTCGTGTTCAGTCGGCTGTCAACCAACACCCCCAGGTCCTTTTCCGCCAGGCAGCTTTCCAAGAAGCGCTGCATGGGGTTGTTGTGACCAAAGTGCATGACCCAGCACTTGCCCTTGTTAAATCTCATGCAGTTGACCTCAGCCCATCGCTCCAGCATTTCCAAATCCCTCAGTAGAGCCTTCCTACCCTCAAGCAGATTTACACTCCATCATAGAATGTGTTGGGTTGGAAGGGACCTTAAAGATCTTATAGTTCCAACCACCGTGCCATGGGTAGGGACACCTTCCACTAGACCAGATTTCTCAAAACCCCACCCAACCTGGCCTTGAATACTTCCGTGGAGGAGGCAGACCCAACTTCTCTGGGCAACTTATTCCTGTGCCTCACCACCCTCACAGTCAAGAATTTCTTCCTAATGTCTATTCTAAATTTACCCTCTTTCCGTTTGAAGTCACTACCCTTCATCGTATCATTACATGCTCTTGTAAAACGTATGTGCTTTGGCAGTTTCTGAGATGTCTAATAAATGTAAGCTGGGGTTAAAGCCTTTCAGACTTACTGTCACTAACAGAATGTCTCCTCCTTAGTGTTCATTTCTGCCTGAGAGTACTGATCTCTGCAGGCACCCACTTTGTGCATTTGGCTGCAGTTGGCCAGAAGTATTTCAATGGCATGTGTGTACACACACACTTTAAAACAATAGGGCAGATGAAAGCTTATTTCTTCAGGCATGAGATAAGGAACAAAGACTAAAAGCAAAGTCAAAACAACTCACATTAAGAAGATTCAAATTTTTAACCAACTGTAGGCGGGATTTGGAAAAAGATGAGCTAGTCCTTGCTTGGCATTTCACACTCTCCTCACCTTAATTCTGTTGAATTCTCTGTTTCTTATCATCAGAAGTGCTCCTAAGTGTAATGAATAGATTACTTAATATCCATACTGACATTATGTTACAGAGAAAATGTACAATCCGTGACATTGTGCTGTAGCATAGATATTGTTTCCAGTAAGCAGTCTCTCTCTAAACTTTAGTATTCTGAAATGCTGAAATTTCTGCTCTGAACAAGATCATAGAAACCCAGTGCTTCCCAGAATTGTTGAGCTACCTTAAAAATATCAGGAGTGTACAACCTGCCTCAGGTTTTCACCGGGCTTGGTTGAAGAGTGCATTGTACAATGTTAATTGGGGATGAAGGCAGTATTCCCTGGTTTTGGAGGGTTCTAGGAAGATGCTGTGGTTGTGAATGAGTGTGTTAATGGATTTTTTTCTAATGCTGGAGTCTGTGTGCATCTTTCTTGCACCTAGAGTGCAATCCCACTGAGCTTGGGACTTTCATGTGTTTAATAATATTTCCACAGAAAAATGTACAAACAATCATTTTTAGGGAATAAAACTTTTTCAAAGAACTATTACAAAATATATGAAATTCAAGCTATCAGGATGGAATTTTATTGATGTTAGAATTCAGTGCAAAAATCAAAGATCATCCCTATATTTAAATGTATAATGGATAATGAAAACTGCTAAATATATATGTGATTATAGTTTTGTCCATGAGCTCCATTACCTGTTTCCATAAAGATAGCTGGAATTGTTTCCTTTTAATGAAAGGGAAAAAAGAAAAATTCCACAAATTACTAGAAAGATATTCTCAGTTTTCAGAAGGATGTCATATTACAGTGACAGTTCTTTCTTAGTTGAACATTTTAAATGCCTTAATAAAATGCTTTCATTAGCAACATTTGCGTTCACTTGCCACATTTTTCATCTTTCTTTTGACTTTAGTAACCCAGTAGATTTGATTTCTTTCAAAGTTAAATGTCAAGAAATTCAACTGAGTATTAGAAGCTTTGTACTCAAGTCATTAATAAACTATATACTCCATTTAAAATGGGTGTTAACAGTATAATTATTTTTGTCAATAAGAGATACCAAGATTCTCTAAAAAATGCAATGAGAATATAACAGGAGTAAATAGAACATTTTATTCCCATCACTCGTCAGTTGAACACCTTCATGAGTATTGATTAATTTAATGTGCATCGTGTCATTCACCACTGAAAAAAGCAAAGTAAAACAATCAGGAGACAACTAATTTAGTTGGTTTTCTGTTTGACAGTTGATGTGCTGAAAAAGTCAGGTGCTTTCTCTGTCTCCCTGAAGTGCATTTTTCTGTCTGTGAAATACCTGCTGTCATGTGATGCTTACTTATCTGTGTATAAAAAATTTGTTACAGCAAATGTATTTCAGAAGATGCATCTTTAAACTACAGCACACATGGCATGGGATGCATCAGAGCTGAAGCCATTCCAGTCTTAAAGCCGCATGGTACTTATTATCTGTACTTGCTAAACATTTTTCAGCAGGCTGCTAAAAAATAGCCTTGGGGAGATGGATTTGTTATGTTTTTCAAAACATAAAAAATAAACAAGGGTACAGCATACATATACTACATAAACACAGACCGCTGTTTCCTGCCTATTTTCATTGCTATCAGAACCTGAGACTTGATGCAGTCACTTCACTTTATAGTTACCAGCAATTTCCCAGAGAAATCAACACTTGGAAGCATCTATTTTCTACCTCCTCCCCATTTATGAAGAGATTGAATTTTTAAAAGCAATATAGAAGTAATTATTTCTCCTTTTTTTCTTTTTTATTTTTTTTCCCCAAGAAAGCAGTTTAAAATTGCTTTTGCTAAAATCATTTTTCTAAAACAATGGAATTACTATTATATAAACACTGCCTACAGGGAGGACCAGCAATAGAGGATGTAAAACACTCCTTTGAGATGTACCATCATTGGAAAGGTGGTATATAGAAATGCTCAAGAAATTTGCACTATGAATAATTTACTGGGAATCAGATGTGGCACACAGTATTGTAAAAATCCATAAATAACAGCAACCTTCTTCAGCACACCTTCTTGTGAGGCGCTTTTTTTTTCCCGTAAACAGATTTCTCTAGAGAAAATAGCTTTCAAATATTAAAGTTCACATAGATATAACTGGAAGGAATATAAATCTACATGTGCTTCTGTTAGACTCTTATCCCTAAGTCATCTTTCTATTAAAATGAGAAAACTAAACTAACTGCCCACACCAAAAAGACTGTATTTGGCAGTAATTCAACAGTGACTAAAATTACACAGATCATTTAATTGTTTAGAGATAGACCAGAAGGATATTTTGGGAGAGAGGGGAAAAAAATTAGTTTCTTTGAAATATTCCATCTATAAAGAAAGAGAAGACTAATCTGAAAAGGTGTAATGGAAAAAGTGGGTGTTGCAATAAAGTTTATTCAGGTGGAAATGGCGTTTCCTGTAGTTCAAAACCAGAGGTAATGACTCCTCTACTCAGATTACCAAGGATAAAAATAAAGAGGGTTTTTTACTTAGTCCTCGGAGAAATAAAACGCTGTGCTACTACACAGTGCAGATCTGACCCAAAGAGGGCTTAATGCAAAAACAATCATACAAAACTATTCTTTTAAACAGCAAAGAAGCTATTTCTGCAGTACTGCTCTGAGCCTTCTGTCAAATTGTCCCTTTATCATCCAATTCAGAGTCCATTAATGTAAACAGGGGAAGCTAGTGCCCAGTCCCTGGCCTTCTGTCATCTTGCACGCCTTACTGGGGCCACCTTATGGGTGCTCTGGCAGGCATCATTGCTTGGATCTGCTGCAGACACTGAGGGTGGTTGTTGGAAGTCAGCTACCTGAGAAATACCAGCTAGTAGAGGTACTTAGTTCTACCCAGAAGTCAAATGTGAGAATGTAGGCTGAGCTATAAGGCAGCAAGGCTGTCACTGTGAACAGAGCAGCACTGCAGGGCTGCAGAGGTGTTGCAAATACAACCTTTCTCTTGGCTGCTCACAGCCTCACCCCAAGTGCCCAATAGCTACTTCTGTAATGCCTGTGACTGTGCGAGGGAAGGATGCGGTATCATCTGCCACCATTCAATATTCTCATGCTCTTAATAGGAGGAAAATGCTTTGCAGCAAGGCTCCTGTCTGTGTTCTACTGACAAGGGACTACAACTAGCTCTTAGGCATTCGGAGTACAGAGGGTGGGTTTTTTGTATATTTACTGCCCTACTGTATTGCACATTAGGACGCTGACGACGTGGATTTTTTTGCATGCATCAAAATCCTTCTCATCTGAGACATGAAAATAACTGGAATATTACAGAAAAAGTAAAGAATGGAAAACTCCTCTCTGATTTAATTTTCTTCCCCAGTTCCATATTTACACGTGAAAAGCACACTGCTGATTTATCATTAAGTGGGAGACTCAAATTAACAAGTCCCTCACTGTTTCAGACTGATTGCTGTGATGTGGCAGAAATAGATGTTGTGTTGTAGCCAGTTCCAGGCACACCATGAGAGCACAGCAGGGCTGCTGCAGGGTGTTGGGATGAGACTTATCCTTATGAGTTGCCTGGCTGGTAATTGAGACTCAGTGTGGAACTGTGTTCTTGTGACTGAGAGGTTGTGTAGGTGGGCTGTCCTTCAAATGAGGCTTCTGGGCATGATTTTATCAAAACTCTGGCAAATCCCAAAAGGTGCACGCAGGGAGCCTGTTCCATTTTTTGTTGTCAAGTTTACTCCTTCTGTCACTCACAGATCTGTTGCCAAATTAAATTTAGCATACTTCCAGCTGTTAGCAGGCAGATTTTCCATGTATTATTCAAAACACAGACTAGATATTTCCGATGTTATTTTTTCAAATATTTTAATAATGTTCTTCAAGAATTTACCAAAGAAATATCATACAATAAGGAGCTATACGATCAAGACCTATAAGGAAAAATTCAGGTAATTCACAAACTCGGAATCACCACCATTCACCACCTGTGATGCCAGGGAATGGCAGACCTGATTTTCATCAACTGCAAGAAGGCACTTACGCAGACGATTAATGATTCCCTGCTCCAGGAGTACTGTTCACTGGTGGATGCACTCCACTAACTAACTTCAGATTTCTCTGGAAGCATGATCAGTAGCAAATTAGCATTTGTATTCAGTACGCAACCTTCACATTATATTCAGTCTAAAAGGAAAAGGTGGCTTGGTCCTTGCCTTACTGGAAGTCTTTAGTTCTATTACGAGTTTAGAGAAATGAGAGGGATGTTCTTGCTCAGGGTAAAACCGAGCTTCTCTGTTCTTCTCATAACTTAGCTAATGTTTATACTTCCTATTACTCTCTACTATATATTTTTTTTTTTTTATCACATTGAATACAATTGCTTCCTTTTAACTCTCTATTTTTTTTCTCTCTCTGCCCCCTCTCTTTTTTTGATTTGCTATTTAAGCTGTCATAAATGTGTGCAGAACATCCATTGAGATCCTAACTATTTCTCAAGAGTCCTAGCTAGTTCTTGTACTACATCCACTGCCTTTCTGCTGCATTTTAATCACGCCAAGGAAGACAGCATTTTTCTCTTCAGTAGGAAAATTGAAAACCCAATAAAAACAACATAGACTAAGAACTACTTTGTCAAAAAAACCCAACAATACTAATTTTAGGTCTGTCAGATTTGGACTATTCAACTAGTAGTTCCCCACTAGCACTCCCTCTCCTTTTTTTTTTTTTTTTCCCCCTCAGTTTAGGTAATTTTTGAGTAATTATTTTATTCCAAAATTAGAAGATAACTTTTCATTTTAAAAGATATTGAAATAAAAGTTGCACATTTTCTGCAAAGGAAATTTTATGGTTAAAACATTTTGACTGTGAGAGTTTTCTTTTGTAGTGTGGTTAAAACTTGGAATATCTCTGTATTTCCTTCGGGAAGAATCAAACATGGCATTAGGAAAACACTTTCAGAAGAGAAGTGAGTGGACTTTATATTTTAGTCAGTGGTCTTATAGAGTAACAGAGAAAAAAATCATTGCATATGACAGGATTGAAATATGAAGAACACTGTTTTGAGGTTGTAGTGTTAAAGACAAATGACATATTGAGAAAATGGAGGCTGGAATACTAGTTCTGTAGTTTGATGAGGATGTGGTCATTAGACACTAGTGGCAACAGTTTCAGGAGAGAAAATGGGCTGAAAGTCACACTGAAGAGGTTTGTGAGGAATGATCTTTTTCAGTCAGCAGAAAAAAGTGTGCTTACTGACACAGCATGCAAATTGTGTTTCACTTTCTTTTTATCTCTTAGCAGAAATAAGACTGTTTTGTACTAACTTGAATTCTGAGTATTTTGTGATAAGTTACTTTGTGCCTACTTCATAAGTTTTGTTCCATTCTTTCTCTTTCGGAACCCTGAATTAAAGAGACAGTAGCAATTGTAAATGTAAGGTTCAAACAGTAGAGATTAATTAATATTTGATTAACATTGTAAGGAGTTTGAATGTTTCTGTCATGTTCGATATGTGTTGAATCCAGTGACAGAAAAGGTCTTCATAATCTCATTTTGTTTTATTGACATCAAATACTTAAACTTTTTTACTAAAATATCAGTTGGAGTGAGATAAAATGGCAGGAAAAATAACAAGACTGTATTTTAAATTAAGTGAAATTAATATATGTACAGCTACATACCCATACACACCAATCTAGAATTTTTGCAGAATTGCTTTTCTCCTCATATTTGTAGGTTTTTCCACAAAAAGAAACATCCACTGGACACAGTGCTTTCTGAGCAAAGATCAAGTTCTTCTAATATTTATGCAGAATTCAAAAGCAGCCAGGGGACCTTGGGATCCCCTTATTTGAGATACCTTATTCATGAAAATTAAAAATGGCTGTTTGGCCTAGGGCTTTTGAGAGCTCTCTAAAAAAGGCATAAAAATTAAAGAGAAATTCCTTTCAAATGAAAGCATTCATGTTTAATGCTAAACAGACACTCAGCATGCCAGTTTTAAATGCAAACACTACTAAGAATGCCAAAATACAGGAACTGCAGAGTATAAATGTCTCTGCATAAAATAATTTTTTTAAAAAAGGTATTAAGAAGATAAATACTCATGTCAGTCCTTGTGCTGTATGCAATATGGAGAGAAGATGTGAGCATCAGCATAACTGTTTTCACAGGTGTGTGTAAGCACTGGACAAGGCCCAAAGTATTGAATAGTTACTGTACAAGTTATTCAGACTTCTGAGCTCATTTCTGGTCAGCACAAGGGAGATGAAGGTGATCCATGTGCCTGGAGAGAGGTGGACTCAAGTGTCATTCTGAACTGCCAGCGAGGACTAAACCCTACTCTCTCATCTTTAGCCATAACATCTGTCACTAGATGTGAGCGAGCTGACATTTATGGATCAGTGCTTTCCCACTAATGCAGTCACAAGCTTTGCTCTGCCCCCTTTGCAGCTCGTCTTTCTTTTTTTTTTTTTTTTAATCTTGTTCTCATACAAGCAATGCTCAGCACCTCTGATGTGTAGGATTAAACCCTTGAAGCTGGCAGATGATATTTGTAAAATATAACTTCCAAAAAGCAGGATATTTGGTCTGTGGCAAGCTTATCCCACTGTTAGTTAATTCGTGTATATCTGCATAGGAACTTGCAGATGAATATGTCCATAGGGGTTATCTGCAGAGATAAGAGCAACTAACACAATCTCACATGTTCTATATTTCACAACAAACACAGAAATGATTCAATGAATTAGTTTTGACTGACAGTAGGAGTGCGAATTACACTGTGCTTGTTCTGCACTTCATTCATAGCAGATGAAAGGAAAAAGTAGCAAAGGATGCAGGAGTAAGTCTTGATAAATTTGCTAAGCAATAGTGTCAAGGGTGGAATATCACTTTTGATCTCTTTCCATTACTCTTTGTATTATTAATACATAACAGTGACTGACATGCCTGAACCTTCTGAACTTTAAGTCCAGAGATACCTTTGTTTCAATAACTCTATCTGTAGGTTTTATGTATCTTGTGCTCTTTTTTGGAGGAGTGGGTCTCCTGTCAGGTGTATTGTGTAGGCTGTGTTTTATCCATTGCAGGTAATTTCCAATTAATGTGTTAACTTGAGGAAAAAAAGAAAATAGAAAATGACAAAAGTCCTTTTGGCTTGAAAATTATAAAGCTCTGCTTACAATGTTAATACAACTGATCTTGGGTTCTGTCGAAACCCTGATGAATGTCCTTTTGAGGACTCGGGTCAGAGCATACACTGCGTTTATTACCTAACATTTTATCTGTAAATTAATTTGAGATGTAGCAGTGATTTTTTTAATATGAAATTAGAAAAGGGGAAAATTCTAACTAAATGCAATCTGATTCTTCAAATTCTACATATGTCAGAGTCCCACTATCATGCAGTCCTGAAGTTAAGTAGATTTTAAAGAGGTAGCAGTTCACATTAAAGAAGTGAATTATTTGGTTACATAACTGCCAGTAAGGAAAGAATTTACCACTGATGGGACAACTGATGGTCACCACAGTACCATTATCTCTGAATGTTCTTGAAGTTAATTCACAAATATATAAAGTTATATGTGAGGGTGAGGAGGAAAAGATAATTAGATGCAAAGAACATAAAGTCCTGCAAGGTAAATAGAATTTGACTTAATTATTTTTAGATTTTTTTTTTTTAAACTGATGGTGTTATATCCCTGAGGAATCTCATAAAGGAAGGAGAAATATTTCTACCTCCCAGACTTATCACAGTTACAGTTCATATCCCTGAGAGATTGATTTCAGCATTCCAATGCATTCGTAGTTAAAGTTAGTAGCCAAATAAAATCCTTCATAAATGGAATTACCAGTGTAGCTCCAAACAGAGTAAACTATGTGTTTTTGACTCCTAGTCACCCCTAGCTGTTTCTTGACTTCTTTTTAAAAAGTTGCCTGCTGGAGAACTACGCTAACAATGTAATTAAAGTCCAGTAGTAAAAGCTATAGTAGCTGGATACAGACGGTTCCAGAAAAAAAGCTTCTGGAGTAAGACCAGAGTGCACATCCCCTGTACACTTTATTTTTTAAATATGAGTCTTTTTTCTCTTCAAAGAACAAAAACAGTGTAGCTTTTCTTTTTGTAATTGATAAAACTGATCAGACAGCAATTACTTTCCTAACAGCAGATCGTATTAAGTTCAAGTTTGATATTAGCAGCATTTCATTAATGAGAGGTTTAAATTTAGCACAGCATATAATTATATCAATAGTAGGACAATTGTCACTACATTAACCACACTTGCCTCATCACAGGATCTGTATGCAGAAAGAGGACAATGTGTTCTGTTAGCCTCAAAAATCATTATCTTTATCCAAAACACTGCTGTTATTAAACTAATAACCTCGAATATCTGATGACTGATTTAGTTATTCAGCTCCAGGGTCAAGACTACCATGTGTGAAAATAACTTTGCTATCTATTGTGTTCCTTAGTCCCTACATTTCTAGCAATAGCCTTAGCAAACTAGATGGGATTCAGAAAATGAGTTTCAGCTTATAACCTTGGCCAGTAAATTCTCTGGGACAATCTAACACCTCTGAATAGGCTAGTGTCCCTACAAACTTGGTAGAAGCTGGGTGAATATGCTGCTGGGTGATCACCTCATGTTTTTCACAGAATTTCCAAGTAGCTGGAGAATTCAGTTAGAAAATCATCTTGGAGAGTTTCAAATTCACAGCCTAATTCCCACCTTGTTGAAAGACTGATTAAAAGCAGAGTACTGACTGAGGTCCAGATCTTGTAAAAGTGCTAAGAGTGTGTTTAATTTTATGCACTGTTAGTCCTGAAGTTTTCAGTTATTTTACTTGTACTTCACTCTTTTTGCCATATACAAAAATCATTTTACAGCAAATATTTCTTCTTTTCTTTGACAACTTGTTGTTCCTATCTTCTTCCTTCAAATTTGTCCTTACTCTCTCTCTTCAAATACCCACCACTTTGTCATTATTTTCCTTTGAATAATCCCCTGGAATATTATTGGATTAAATTCTGTTGCTGAAAAGGAAGAAATTAAACTCATTCAATAATATTAGCAATCACAGATATTTGGAAGCTCTGTGATGAAATCATCCGTACCTGTACATAATTTGAAGTATAGAAATCTTTTTAAAGGTGTATGGATAAGCTTGTTCAGTGTAAATTGTTTCAGAAAAAAAAAATAAATCAAAAGCTGTCATTATGATGCTTCAATTACTCATGCTTCTTGAAAGGGAATGATTTCTTTTGTATGTATAACACAAATGTCTCATCTTCATTCTCCCCCTTACATATAAAGAATGCCTAGAAAGACTTTAAGATGAATTAAGTTACACATGCCTAGTAGGTATGATTACTTCCTGATTTATATTTGACATGCTTCCTGAAGCTCATACTCAGCAGGTGTCTTGTTTGCATTTGAGAAAATGACACAGTGTAAGGACAAGTGTAAATCGTGTGTCAACAGCAATTATTCATAACTAGGTCAGGCTATTAAAGACGTCTAAGGAGATTTTCATGTAGCTTTTAATTTTAAACTAAGTTATCTTAAAAAATCCTAATTGCCCCATTCACATGCATACAAAATTCAAAAAATTATTAGTTTATGAAAACATCTAATTTCCCTATTTAAAAACTTGACATTTAGCCTAAGTAATTAAAATCTTGTGAACTATTCTGATTAATTCATTAACATATGCATTAGAAGAGAGTTGTAAATTCTTCTAATTAATTTGTATATCAAATATAGTAGAAAGAACTGTGAATACCGTATCATGTCTACTGGTGTATAGGCAATCATTTCATTTACTCTCCTTTTTAGAATAAGTTTCGTATGTCATTCGTACAGGTAGTGGCTGAGAGTTATTTTACAGATTATCCCTGATTCTCTTGGTGAATTTCAGAGAAGTCACTAACTCTATTTTGAGCTCCAGCAGACTTAAATATAAGGCCAGGTTGGATGGGTCTTTGGGCAACCTAGTCTAGTGGGAGGTGTCTCTGCCCATGGCAGGGGGTTGGAACTAGGTGATCTTAAAAGTCCCTTCCAACACAAACCATTTGATGGTTCTATGATAAATATACAACACTTTTTTCCTCGTTACTTTTTTTTTTTTTAATCATCACAGATTTTACTTTCATCACATTGCCATGAGTGTGCATTTTCACAGTGGAAAAAAGCTAGACATCATTTTCTTGTATCTTTTAAGCACTTACCACTCTATCTCTGCACAAGTAAAGCCACATTTTTAAGAATTTTACTAATATGCCTAATTCTTTCTATAGCATCAGATATTGGCTTACACATCAGGATATTCAGTATTTGTGCATTCAAAGAGGCTTCTCATAAGCAATTAACTGTAGCTTCAGGACTGCAGTGTGCATAAAAGAAAAATAATTAAAATTCATATATGCTTGGTTTTCCAAAATGTCACAGATTTACTGATTCCTGTTTAGCATCTTTCACCAACACTTATTCCCTCCTGCCCTTTCACTGTCTGTGTGGCAGATCAGAGTCCTTCTCAGCCTTCCCTTCCAGTTCCCTCCAGCTCAGAACTGATCTTTTCTCTGTATTTCCACTCTGCCAGACTGCTCTCTTTTCACCTCTCTAATAAACATTTCTGCTTTTGAAGGCTTTACTTACAAGTTTCTCTGTGTAGTTTATAGCTCAGTCTCTGCAAATTATTTGTGGTCCAGTACGCCATTCTAAGAACCTAATATATTGCTCTGCAAGTGCTTGGGCTTGTCATCATGAATGTTGTTCGATGTCATCTCTTTCTGTTTCTTATATCGTTCCTAATGCTTAGGCTTTCTATTAACTAGTTTAGTTGTACTTTCACTTCCTTCTTAATTATACTTGCAAGACAAAAGGCACACTAAAAAAGATACAAAGTATGGAGATAAGAAAGCAAAAATAAAACTTTGGTATAAAATGTTGGTATCTAACTCTGTTAGATAATTAAAAACATAATCAGAAGATTGATTTTGAATAATAAACTTGCACTATTTTAGTTAGAGGTTACAAAAACTGTCTACTAACAAAATAAAGTGATTAAGAAAACTCGTTGAACATTATTTCATATTCATATCCCTTGTTACTTAAATCTGGAGATGGAAGGACACAAATGTCTCGATCAGTTATGCTTGCATTTATTTAAATAAAGCTGCTAAACAGCAGGTAAGTGTGACCCACTGTTTTCAAAATATCATGAGCAAAAAGTGACGTGTAGAAAGTGTTTCTGGCTTAGTCTGACAGCTGCACTGTGATTTAGAATCTGATCTTGCATTATTTGCTCAAGCAAAACTCTGTGTTTGTCAATGGGAGTCTTAGTTCTCAAAGAACTGCAATATCTGACTCTCAGCTATATGGCAAAATTATATGGTATTTTAGGTCCATCAATATTAATAGTTAAGATACCAAGATTTCAGAGCAGCACTGTGCTTCTTATTTGCTAGAAAAGGCTTTTCAGAACATAAGACTTTTTGCACTTGCGCTTGTAAGAAAACAATAGATTTTATGGTCTTCAGCTAAACAAATTCTAGAATGGGAAACCGAAGGGGAGAATGCATAAATAAATAAAATAAACTCTCCTCTTCATTGCACAATACTTGAGGCGTTGCTGTCTCCCTCTCTATGGCCTGAGTCATGGCAATTTCAGAGGAAAATAGATGTTTACACTGACATTCTTGCCTTGCATTTTTCTTGCCTTCTGTTATTCATTTCAGCATGACTGAACAGATTTTAGGAGTCTTGCCTTCCATCTTTATCTCACTCATGTCCTAGCTCTGAAATGTATACTAACAATTGTGATGTTTCAAATTTATTATTATTACGATAAAAATGTTGAGGTCTTTCCAGGAGCAAGATTAAGACTATAAAGTATTCAGTTTGGGAAAGCTCTCACTAGGAAAACCAAAACAAATTAACCAAAAAAAGAAAAGTTACCACTTGGGTCTGTTTATGCTGAATATTCTGTTTTATGTGCATTTTCTTTATTTATTTTACAGTATATGAAATAGTTGTAATATAATCTCAGCCTACAATCATTACATAGCTTGATGAAAAAGAAGAAACCCCTCCCCATTATCTATACGTCTCTCTGTGCATGGCTATGTAAGTATGATCAGAGCATGCCTGAGTTTTATAGTGATCAGCTCAAGAATGAACGAAGATCCCGCTTAAAAAAAAAAAAAAAAGGGTCCATGAGACTCTATTGCTTGGGTCAGAATCCCTTTTTGTCCTTGGGTTGGTTGGTGCAATTTATTGCCTCAGAGTTTCTGGGTAAATCTGCTGACTTTGGGCTTCTTTGTTTGTATTCTTTACACAGGTAATTTACTTATATATGGCTGAGTTCTTGTTTGGACATCATTAAATTTTTCCAACTAATTTCATGAACAAGAAGGCAAACGAGTGTTTAGATGTTTGGGTGAAAACTGTTTTGTTTGTCTCTTTTCTATGGAAGCAAATATTGCAAGATCCAGGCTTCATTACTGAATAAACTAAAGGCAGCCAAAGAAGGAGTGATGTTCATGTCCTGGGACAGTTAGAGAGACCAGCATCTTATGTAGATTTTATTGCTATTATTGGATGCTCCACCTAAAAGAAACAATAAAAAAACCTTAAAGTATAACAAAGGTAAAAAAAAAAATTGATATTACTTTCTTTACTCAGACAAACATTTATTTGAGAAGTTCCTTTTTATAAGAAGGAGGGAAAACGAGAAGGTAGAAAAAGGGGGATACATGGACTATGAAAGAAAAAAGAATTTTAAAAAACCTCAGTGACATCACGGATAGAAAACAGTCAGCAAATGATGGATTTTAGTAAGAAATTTGTGGTGGACTGAATGCTCAGTCAGCAGTCTGGAGAAACAATGGCTATTTCAAGAACATCGCATTTTAAAACTGAAAACTCATTCTTACAAGGAGGTAAGAGTATTCCTTTTTAACTCTACTTATTTTATGAGCATATGTCAGGCCTGAATAGACAAAAGCACCAAACCACACTGCAATTTGAGAGATATACTGTAATTACAGCATGATTTGTCAGTAATTATTGGGAATTAAAGTACATACAAAGATCTGTGAAAGACACAACCTGAAGGATGCTCAAAAGGGCAAATGTTCGATTTTTTACTTCTACTACCAGTGTACTCAGACATACACAGAGACAGAGACACACACAGACGCATACACAAACAGAGAAATCAACTTATGGTTTGTTCTTATATTGAAGACAAAATGGATTAAAAAAACTAGCAGCTAAGGTGCTTATTAAGCTTCTTGAGAACAGCCAGAGGCTCCGCCAATGTGTAGTCTTGACATGGATATTATTTTACCTTCCAGCCATTTTCCAGAAAGAGATTTACTGTGGTTTGCAAATAACAATGCTTCTGTCTTCAGAGTGAAAGGTTTGAATGAGGTTTGCAACAGCATATGTATCTATGATTAAAATTCTATTCCTTTTTAGTTCTTACATTTTTCAATTACTTTTTCAAAGCCACAATTAAAGTATGTGTTGTTGAAAAAAGTTTTGCAAAACTGACTTTTTTCTTTTTGCACTTATACGAGAATATTTCTTTACATTCATTGCTTTTGAATAATAAGCTATATGCATCCACTGAAAGAGAAAAGTCTTTAGAAGCAAAAATATAGATCACACTCAATGTACATAAGGACATTATAGAGGATAATTATATAAGGGCAATGCACTTCTTATGAATCCTAACTCACAAACAAACCAATTAAATAGATCAGTTCTGGCACTTGCATGGGTCATACACCAAAAAGAAATATTTTTTATCTTAAATGAAAACCCACTTTAAGTTGTCTAAAATCTTACCTTTGCATAATACAGCAGTATATAATACAGGAGTATTACCTTCATGCAAGTGGATGCCAGTGGAGCAGAGCAGCCTGTTTTGGTTTCTGTTCTTATCCACTTTCTTTCCAATGACTAAATATTTATGACCACAGAGGATGGAAAATAAGAGAATATACTTCAAATATTATGGAACACATGTAACTGACATGTATGCATATAAACAACATATATAACACTCCTATGGGGAATGCTAAGGAACAAATAATATTATATCACAAAAAAATATTGTATAGTTTAGCCAAAGACACATGGGAAAAGTTGCATATTTCTTAATGACCAATTTGAGGCTTATTACATCTTTTCCTGGGAAAATCTCTCAATATTTGATTCTAGGATGCTGATGCAAAACTCTTTCTGTGTCTGCAAGGTGTTTATTACCCTAGTTCCTCCATTTTTGTTGCTATTGTGAATCATGTATATCACTTTTAAATGGCACATTTGTTGTGCGTACTCTTGGCTTTGCTCTAGGGGCACTAGACATAGAATGGATTTAAAGTGTTGGGCCATAAAACTGATTAATAGCAGTATATATCCTTTGATCTTGTCTAAATGACAGTTATCTGGATCTGTTGTAGTGATACGTGTTCTCCAAAGAAAAAGAGGGGTTTGCTGAGTTGATTAATAATGTGCATCAAATATTAAACAAAACTGGTCAGAAAGAGTTAATTGTAATAAAAAATATTGTGACTTGAAAAATAAAGATCAAACAGAATAATACCCTTTTTCTTACCTATTAGGCACAGCTATAACAGGAGTTGAAACAAAAGCCTGTGAATGGCCTGCTATTTATAGAAGTTCAACATACTTCTGTGCTGAAAAATTAAAAATCTGCTATAATGCTGACAAAAGTGTACCTTTCCTCTACACATATTTTTTTAAATAACTGACTTCTGACATGGGCCATGAATTCCCTCCATCTTCCCATCCTATTCTTTGATTCACAGCTTTCTTCTGTCAGCAATTACCTGAGACCATTTAGAGGTGTTTTTTTCAGGGATTATCTTCACTTTACATTCCAGTGGCTGTCATGAAAAGAAAGAAAAAGGAAGTGTGGACTGGAGGACGTTGAATTGAAAAATGTTTCTTTTTGGACAAAGAATAATCACTCTGTGTGTGTGTATGTATATATATGTATATATATGCAAAACACCACCTTCCTTTCTGTGTATATACATACATATGTGTGTGTGTGCCTATATATACACATGCATTGGAATCATGATAATTTTAAAGAGGGATTATTTCTGCACTAAAATGGAAATTGTTCTTAATTTTCATTGGTGAAAGATGATCTATCAACAGGACTTTTCCCTGCAGATTTCAGTAGCTGGAGACTCTAGCTACCTTCAGTTCCTTTGATTTTACCTACTGGTCCCCATCTCATAATCTTTTCTCCTCAGCTGTCATTATCTCCACTCTTCCTTCTTAAGGAAGTCACATTTGGAACACTTAGAATAGATACAAGATTTAGTAATGTGTCAAATATTCTTTCTGTACTATTTCACTATATTTTTATCCTGAATGTGTTTGCCAACATATTCGTATGATTTCCTGACAGTTTCTGTGATCTTACACATTAGTTTAGAGTCACTGAAATTCATTGTAACTTAGCAGTACATCAGTGTGAATGACTGAATGAAGAGCTCATTTACAAAGCTAAGTGCATTTTTGATCTTTGCCTGGCTTCACGTCCTGCATATGTGAGGCAGCATGTTTTTACTTTTCCTGGAATAGAGTATCATCATTTTCCTATTCTTAGACTGGATCTTCCCAAGAGTGCCTGTGACAGATCCAGCAGGGCTTGGTATCTGATATTCTGCACTTTGGAAATCTTTGGCAATGATTGCATTCTTAAAATAAAAATATTTTTTGTTAACCATGCAAACTGAATAGAAGTCACTCTGCATGGTGTATAATCTGATTATTCCTCTGAATGGGACATGGGTAAGTCAGTATTCTTCCAGATATTACTCTAATCTTCTTTATGGGTTCAAAACTCTTGCTTTCTATGTGTGTTTGTGTTTGTACATGACAGAGAAGAGAGACAGAGGGAAAGCATAAATCAATCACTCAGTCTCATGTTTGTCATAGTGACTGTAATGAGATACTGGAGAACGTATGTCAGTACAGAAACACGGTGAAACTTCCCCCAAATACTGTGCTAGTTCCTTTGAATCCATGGTCTAGAGTTGTAATTTGTATCACTACATTTAACAGACCTTGAAAAACCTTTCTTCTTTGAATGTCACTGAGCATTTTCTGAACCTACTTATGTTTCAGGCCTCCATAATTTCCTTTGGAGACCAGAACGTTCTGTAATATATTATTTGCTACATGGAAAGTATCTCCTGTTTGTTTTAAACCCATTGCCTAATAATTTCTTTAGCTACACTTCTTTTTCCTGTCGTAATAAAAATGATGAGTAATTATTTCCCTTAAGCAATTCATGTGGTTCTTGATTTTGTTGATTTCTGTCCATCACCATGACTGAAGATACAAAAGTACAGTAGATTTAAGAGAGTACTAGTGCTTCTCTTTTGCTCATTGTTCCTTTTTAGTTTTCACCAGCATCCATTTCCTCTTCACCATCACAGCACATCATACTGGGCGGACACCTTCAAAGAACCATTCGAGATCTCTGTCTTTCATCCAGCATCCCCCCTTCTTTCTAATTCCCCTTCAGCCTCTTTGTGCTGGCTTCCTGCAGTACCTATAAAACACTCTGATATTAACAATCTCAGTTTCCTCAAAGATCTGTAGCCTCTTTTGCATTCTCATCCTTTTCAGTCTGTTGCCCTTAGTTGGTCATAACCTCCTACTGGCAACGTATTTTCATGAATTAAGGCTACCCTACTTCTTTAGTTTGTGCTTCATCATCCTACTCAATTACTGTCCTAGTATCCTGTGAACTTCTTACTTCAAACTCATTCTAAGCATATCAATGGGCACCATTAAATCCCGAGTCTTTCCCTTCCATACTACAAGATCTTGGTAGGTCCTGTAGAAAAGAGGCTCCCACATGAAGAATCTTATCTCCACGGATTCTATCCATAAAAATTCCCCATAATCTTCTACTTCATTTGACCTTGTCCATATTCACTTCAAAACACTTCATAGACCTGTGTTTAGTCTATATCACAGTCTCACTGTAAACTACTTAGTATATCACCACTGCACATTTCTATGAAACTATGTGATAAAACCCAATGCTATGCTGCATACAAAGTACTATTAAAAATGTTTAATGCATGACTTGTCTTGATGATTTATCCTAAGTGCTAGTTCCTTATTTGCAAAAGCACACGTTTTCCTTAGGCTAATAGCTTAAATGTTAATATTTACTTCTAGATCACTTCTGTGGTGAGTAACGAATACTTATGGCTAGCCATGTAGAAAAAATATCACAGTAAAGAAGCACAAAATTCATATGTGCATTGCGAAAGCATGTTTGCCAGTGTGCTGATAGGTAAAACAATGTTTTTCAGCAGAAATTCAGATACATAGAGGAATGTATGTGTGAGGTCTTTCAATCATAAAAATATCATCTTAGTGTGCAGGAATTTGTAAATAGTTCATAAGTAAACACAAACTTATTTTGTCCCTTGAAATATAAAATACTATTCAAAAATGTGAATAGCTTCCTTGGGCCACTTGGAATTTAAATGATAGTTTTATCAAAGGGTTGGCAGAATACATTTTAAAATATCTGCTCAGAGACCTTGGGAAATTACTTTCTCCTGTGGCTCTGATTAAATATTTCATGGCAGTACATGCTTATTTATTTGTACTTGCCATGTCAAGATAAAAAACTCAAACAAACAAATCCCTCTTTTTATAGTAAATACACTTATTTTGAATGTGGTCCCCGTCAAAACAAGAAGACCTGACCTAGGCAAACTGCTGAGTCTGCAGGGTGAATGTTGTCTCATGGTGAAAATGAACACGCAGGAACATTCCTTACTGACAGCTTCTGGAGATGGTTTGTTAATTTAACACTTGAAGAAATACGCTGAAGACCACAGGCAATTTGTTGTACTGAAAGTGAGGGGAAGCATATCTAACTTCAGAGCTTCACATGAGTAGAAAACTGGTAGTAGATTACACAAGCTGCTGTCTTTTATATTTTTAAATTAACTATATTTTGATAAGTTTAAAACCCTTCCTTTTCTGGAATAAATGTGGCAACATTACTCTTCTTCATGAGCATTTTAGATTACTAGACTTCCTGTAATTAAACATTGTTAAACAAAACTGACCAAAGGACCAGGTCCATTCTAGCAGTCACCATGTGACTATCATGGAGAGCATCCCTTTTTTCACATCCCTTTTTGACCCATGCTTTATAAGCCTATGTTGTCTTTTCCTCTCCACCCACCACAACACTCCTGCAACCTAGAGTAAAAGAAATAGTAATACAGTCGTTTGCTCTGTGTTTTTGACCAAAGTTTTTTACTTGGTTCAGGAAACATTTTATTTGTTTCAATTGTGAGCTATTCTTTCCTCAGATGTAATGTGAAAGGGTACATACCTCCAGTCCTCACTTCTAGGATGTCCTGTCTGATTCATCCTTAATTATTTTTGAGCATCTCAGAGAACTCTCCTAGCTTTGCGTTCAAATAGCAAACTGTGAAGCAGTGACTTTTTCTGCCTTCCCAAGCAGCTAATTTTGTGTAAGCTACAGCAGAACACCCTTGCAAAGGATCTGCTTGATAAGGTATGTATTCCAAGAAATAGATAATGAATCTTTACACTTTTTCTTTGACAACAGAAAATATTAACAAGTTTTATTATAATTTTTTTAAAATGTCTGCTCCTTTACACTATTTAGTCTGGAGATTTTCTTTTTTTCTGTATGCCTGAGGCATAACGTAGTAAAAATATTTTCATCTTGAAGAAAGCTAGAAGTCAGACTTCATTCATCTGGTGGATAAAGGCCATGGTAAAATCTGTGAAAACTGCATGAAAAAATGAGCTCAGAATGTCAAGTTTTCCTCAATTTTCAAAGATACAAAAATCTTATTTGTTATGCTATTGCTGATTGTTGTCATTTTTGTTATGACTGTGATCCTAACATATATTGGCCTCTGTGGTGTACGGCCATATGCTGAAAGATAAACTGTCTCAAAGATATTTAAATACATTGCCTGATACTATTGACATGCAAATAATTCTATGCCTTTTTATGAAGCTACACGAAATAACTTCTTTTCATAACTCTGCTTGTATAGGGACTGCTCTAGCTATTTGTTAAGGTAGGTGGGATTACCAATTATAGCTTCCTTCTGCTAACTTCCTAAATCCTCAATAAAATACTAAGAGAAAGCAATTAATCACCCTTGCCAATTTTAACAGGAAAGAATTATTGCTGGCAAATAATAAATGTTTCACATTTACAAATTTGCAGTTTTTTGGCATGTGCAGCTTCCTGGAAGTTTAAAGGCATTCTCTGCCTGCCTTAACTATATGAGCAAGGAGTTTCTCCAAGTGTTTGAGATCTGGAAAAATGAAGAAGTTAGATCTGAATTCTGTTCTTGTACTGCTCACTATGGTTTAAAATAAAGCTCTGCATGTTCGCAAGGATTGACCCATGTAATGTGGTGTCAGATTCAGTCATGGGTTATAGAAACAGTATAAATTTGGTGGAAGAAAGAGAAATTTTGCCTTTGAAACTTGTATAAATTTTCAGCAAATGAATTCACTCTTCATCCAGTGGAATTCACATGCATTTCTATGTTATTATCCACATATAATGATTCTTTTTTTGACTTCAATTTTTGGGACCTTACTAAGTATTTATGAAATTTTTCCTTTTTCTTCCAGATCACAGTTAAATGTTTTCTGAATGTTTGCAGATGGTAATTAAATTAAAAAAAATGTCATGAAATGGAGTATTAAACCTAAAAATAATGATAAATAATAAAACTATGCACAGTGCTATTAAACACTACACTTTTTAAAAAAAAAATAATTCTTGTTCTTCTTTATGCTTATGTTCATAGAAGCAAAGGAAAGAATTGGTGGACATAAAAAGGTGAGCAAGCCTTTAAGAATCAAAGCTAAGCAGAAAAAGAAAGATAATATAAAGTTGTTTTACTGAAGTTAATAAACTCCACATTCTGAGACAAATATCCTCAAGCCATTTGTTTAAACAAGCATTAAGTTTAGCAGTACTACACCATAACATGATACTCCAAATTAAACTTTTGCATCTCAAGTGACCTCTCTGGCAGTTTTACAGTTCATAAATTCTTTACAATAGTGCTCTGTGGAGTAGTTTTAATAAATCTTGATTGTGCTGTAAATGTTATAGCACATACTTGAAATGGCATTTCCAGTCCTAACCAACACAAGTGTGGAATGATTCTCCTATTCCATATGGAGACTTCTGCTTCAGTATTCATGAAATAATGGGGAAAAAAAGGGGGAAAATGCGACAAGTAACCCAGTCCTACTGGAGAAGAAAAATACGGCTGATAAAGGTATTTATCAAAGTGGATGGAAAGCATACCAGCTCCTCATATAACAATAGGAAAATCTTCAGTTTGCAGAGCTTCTAAAGCACTCCAAGATAGATGGAGACGAGATTGTTTTTCATTTTCTGTTTTGTTTTAAGACTTGATTTTTTGGCAAACTGTCATATCCATAGAACTGTAAACTATGTGGTCTGTTTCATTCTCCCCAATACACTGGGATAGGTACCCCTAGTTAAAGTATGTCTGCTTAATCTCATTTATCTCTTTGACGTGATTATCTTTTTTTTTTTTCCTGAAAAAAAGAAAATTTAGTTAAATACTATACTGAAGGCACTCTGGTAAATGTGTTAAATAATCTGTTCTGATATTCAGATTTTTCCAGCTGTATATCCTTCATGCTTTAGTCCACCTTTTTATTTACTTATTGACTCCTTCTTTTCACATATCGTAGTTACATTTGATGAAAAAATCATCACCCCATGGCCATTGTTTTGAGACAACCATGAGATCTTCTATCATAAAACCTTTCCTCTCTTCAAATGTTTATTTATATGTTTTCTCATTCTTGTACATATAATCTAGTTTCTTGTTTACATTTCCTAGAGCCTTTTCCATTGCTCATAATTTTCACAATTTTATTTTCTTTTCTTCTTCCCAGCCCAATGTTTTATCCTCACTATATTTTTATCTTTTCTGCCTATTTTCCCAGACTAAAAATTTTCAAACTTTACTTTCTCTGTAGATGTTGCTACCGAAAATAAGTCAAGCTTGGAAAAAAACCCCACATTTTCATGAATGTTAAATTATGGATTTTGAAGTCAGAAGAATAAGCCCTTACTCATTTTAAGGATCTTATTAATAAAAAAATGCACAAGTCAATGTTGAATTAGTTAAAAGATAAATACTGCCATGTATGTTCTGTTCTTTCCCTAAAATAAGAAAAACTTGCAAGGTTGGTGAACCTGTCTCTGCTGCTTAAGGGATGCACAGTGTGACTTTGAGAAAAAATAATTACCAATCTATTAATTTGCTCATAAACAATGAACAATATGTATGGTGTTTTACAATGAAATAAAGACCTGGACACCCAGTTACAATCAAACTGAAATCATAAATGTTAAGATCTGGTATAAATTATTAATACAGAAAATCCATAAGAGAAAAATTATTATAAGTGATCCTGTAAGAAAATGTATAATGTAGTATTAATGAATCTGGGTTACAGACTTCATCATTAGCATTAGAGATGTTTTTTAGCAGTAGTTATATGCTGAACTGCAAAGACAGTTTAATAATGAATGAAAGATTCCAAAAATGGTCTGTTCCTCCTGAGGATGGAAATATGCAGATCAAGGTATCTGTTTGAGCAATTTAAAGAAGACAGAGGTTAATAGTCTCTATAATTGCCAGAACCTGTGATGAGTACTTAAAAGAAACAGCCAACTCTCACAACATATGGTATCTATAAAGTACATCATGGTATTAGGAGTGGGAATTGATTTGGTATATTGTTTTGATGATTTTGCTTATAAATATAGAATGTGATTTTTTTTCCATCTGCTTTAACGCTTTACAGTTAAACAGATCTAACAGCTAAACACATCTGAAAGGACTGTGAACACAGAGAGCAGAACATGATGTCTAGCAAAGGTGATACAATCAATCTATCCTTGATTTGTTTTCTAGATGCATTTCTAGTTTTTTTGAGACTCTAAGGGTGAATCTTTGATATTTGAAAGTTTCTGCTGCCACAGTTTTGTCCTTAGGTTACATTGAGTAGAATTTTTAAGTGTATCATCCATAGAATTAACTATATTAAACACAATACTGTAATAAATCCTAATGAATTGGTCTTAAACATCTGATTTATACTTTTGGAGATGAAGACTGTCTTGGCTTTAGAAGTTAGATGAAACTTTTAAACTCTGTCAACCCTTTTTGTGTTTATTGTTTGGGTGACAGTGGTTCAGGGAAAGCTCAGGTGAGATTGAGTTCCAAATGTGCTAGAACTATAGGAAAAAGTACTAGAAATCAATTCTATCCTGAAACAGGTGAGGCAGAAGTGGGAAGGCAGGCATGAAGAAGCAAATATTTTTGCATGAATGATAAGCATCACTTGAACTTTCTGTTTAATCAAGGCAAAAGCTAGCCAAATAGAGATTAACTATTACACCGCTACAGTGATCAAGCTAGTTGGCCAAAACCACCCCAGAGTCCAGACTCTGAGCTGTATAGCCTTGCGTAAATTAGCAATTTCCTTTTATATCTTAATTACCAAAATGTTAACAAATTATGCAATCCTATTCTTTCAACACTGAGTCGTGCTGATTATACATTAGAGAATCTCATCAGCATGTTGATCCATTTGCCTCCTTCATTCATTTCTCTTCTTCACATGTTCTTTCCCCTCCATTCTTTCCTTTCCTGTCATCTCTTTGCTTTCTTTCTCTGCAGACTCCATGTTGTGTAACCCTTCCATCCTTGCACTGCTTCAGTTAGTTGCTATAACTGTAAGGATTAATGTGTGAAAGTTGAAAGAACTTAAGTGTAGGAAATTCTGAGGCAACTGTAGAGTGCTCATAAGAATTGTCCCCTTTGCACGAACTGAAGTGTTTATGTATTGCTATTCCTAAAACTAGAAAACCCACATAGTCTCAAGTCTCTTTAAGCTCTTCAAGCTTTTCAAGGTTAAAGTTGTTTAAATTTCCATAAAAGAAGTAAGACTAGACCACCCTTCTTGCTTAGCAAAAGTAACTTCTGCACATGAATCTGACAGACTTTGAAACAGAAGTTATTCTTCAGAGAATGTTAAATTATGGACTCAAACAAAAACAGATTCTAAATAAGGAAATGTTTCTGCCAGCTTTCAATATATAATGCAAAATCAGAACAATTCATAAGACCAGTGTTATGTTTTTCAGTCTGTGCAATATCCTAGCTGATCATAAAAAGTGCTATATATGATATCCAGCCAGAAGCCTAGTAACATTTTAAGAATGCTATGTTCTGTTATAATCTACTCAGTGGAAAAAGTTACAACTGAGAACAAGATATCTGGGAGAAAAACACTGCAAAAATGACACTTTTATATACAGAAAGCAGCCTTACTAGATTTCCTAGTAAGAAAATGTCCAGATTTTATATTCCTTTTAAGCTATATTCCTGCTAAGAAATATATTCAACTTGCAATACAAACCTTAATACTCAGTGGCAGTATTGAAAAACCAAATAATTTCAAGAGCCATCAATAACAAGGTTAGGCCTCTGGAATACATTTCCTGACAGAAAGAAGCAAAATATTTGATTTGTTTTGAAATATCTCTTTTTACTGAAAATGCACAGAGATTGTGTTGGAAAGTAGTGGCACTTTTCTGTCATTTCTTTCACTGTAAAACATGTTCAATAGGAGAGTCTAGCTATACTGAAAATCAAATGAAGAATTCTTGCTACTTATGGTTATGAACCATTTCTAAAATCATCTCTGAATTAGAAACACCCATTAAAATGTGTATTTGGAGATGTTACTGTTGCCAGCATTGTTCTTTGTGAATACCTTTTGCACAGAAAAGCAAAACTCGAGTAATATCAAGTAGAGTTTTCTATGAAAAATCATGCTGACTGAATACCACCCACAGATTGGATAATATCCAGTTAAGTCATCCTCTTCTCATTTATAACCATCATTCATAGAACACACATTCTAAAACACATGCAAAGATTTATAGCAAAACTAGATCACCTAGAATGATATGTATTGGGTTTAAGTATAAGCTAACCTGAGTCTGAGTGACAGTCTGTTTTTACTGCCTAATAATGCAGAACGTGAAATGTGCAGATTGGCAGATTTTACTTGGCTAATAATAAATAATTATTCAACTTCATATGGAAAAAATGTTTTGGAATGGGTTGTTACAGACTTACTTATCTTCTTGGTAACAGAAATTGGTTTAATCTCCCACCAGCAGAGAAATAGCTGAAGGAATAGTCATCTAAGTGTTGACATAGCATCGTACCCAAACACTCTGAAATTAGCTTTCTAAAAAATGATGACAATGCCAATAAAAGAAGAAAGAAGAGTCTGGTTCCAGTCCAGTTTTCTACTTCTTGCCTCTCTTGTAAAAATGATCAAGCATCACGACCTTCCTTAAGAGACTATCTATTGCTTGGACTTTTTAAATATAATTTTGACTCTCTAAATCCCAGAGAGCTGTCGTATTTACTCTAAGATATTCCCTTGGGTTATTTCAGTGGCCTTCAGAATTCAGCTGATTCAGAGTCCTACAGAACACAATATTTAGGCAAGAATACACTGTTGCCTTGAATTGAACAGGCAAACATCCAGCACTAGGCTGTGCTCATTTTGGTTCCTTCTAAATTATTTGTTGTGTGTTTCAGTGACAATTTATATGTTCCCATCCAAAGGAAATGGAGACCAGAAGCTGTGCTAGCCCCAAGGTTATAAAAATTTGTCTAAGGAAGATGAGGAGATAACATAGATTATTACATTTAACAAATTTAAAAAAATAAATAAAAAACCCTCAACAACAACAGCAACAAAACCAACCAAAAAAAAAAAGCTAGGTAACAAAAGAAGGAAGGATAGATGGTGATATTTTTTGCTTCTAAAAGAATAGCAAAATTCAAAGCAAACCAAGAATGACTTACCCACTACTTTTTAGAGATACTTAAATATATAACCTACAAATATAATTTGTACAAACCAAAGTTTGCGGGTGTTTCAATGTTTCTCTTACGAGTAGTATTTTAGACCTCAGTGCTGCTGAAGAAGATGATCGAGCCCTGCATATAGATCCAAACTGTTATCCAATTTCAGTATTCGTATTCCAATACACACCCTGTGACAGAACACTGATGTGAATTCATAATACTGTATAATGAATAAAGCAAGTCTTAGCAAACTAAAAACCAACCAACCAAACAAAAAAAAAACAGTAAAAATAGGATAAAATGAAAACATAAACCCAAAAAAATAAAGAAAAAAGGTAAAAGAAGTAAATGAATTTTAAATAAATGCTTTCTGACTTCTGCATCTCAATGGAATATGGTTAGTAGAAGCTCCTCTCATGTGAAGAAGATTGTACACTGGAAAGCTAAGCCCTAACTCCCACTTTCCTAACCTAAACAAAGAGATGAACACTCATGAGCAGCAACAGAGAAGTCAATTATCTATGAGTAATTTCATTTGTGTATAGATGTTCCGCTAGAGACTGAGGTTACATAACTCTAGGATATCTGCCCAGGTTTGACATTCAGTCCAAAATGCATGTTATATCCTTCACTGCATCATAAAATTTGCAAAAGCACACTGGAGCTAAACATAAATATTGTATTGCTATGTTTTGACTGGGCACTACATATTCATTGTGACAAGGGGATAATGCAGCTTTCTGTGCATGAAAGCTGGTCTTAACTTGATTTCAAGTGTCCTTTTCAACAGATTTACAAAAAGTCTCTCCAAGCACAGTCTCCATTCAGAGCTCGGTTTCTGGGAACTGAGGGTAGGCTTGTGCTTATTTCTCTTGCAATTTTTGAGCACTGAAAATCTAGCTGTGCTGAAAAAGCTTACATCAAGTTAAACGTGATAATGGTCTTCAAATATATAAAAGTTTGCTGCTGAGAGAAACTGGATAAACTGCTTTCCATATCTGGAATGTGTGTGACAAGAAATAAATTAAAACAAGGTAGATTAAGGCTGAAATACCTTGGAAGTTTTTCTATCTTCAAGGACCATATTGCTTTGGGAGACTGTGGAAGCACCATGACTGGATTTTGGACAGTATCTGTCAAGCATGGACAAGGTGCACTTGATTTTGGCTTGAGGAAAGAAATGGAGTAGATAATCTTCTAACGTTCCTGCCAGCTGTGTCTTCTATTACTCTTGGTGACTAGACATTAGAAAGAAATCATGTGTGATTTATCTGTGTGCCAATGGATACAGTAGTTTCTATTTCAGTGACTAAATGCTCTAATGCAAAGTTCCCAAAACGTTATACTACAGATGGTGAGACTTTTGCACAACTAAGAAATTGTTAAATTCTGACATCCAAACCCACTTTGGAAAAGCTTTCAACAAAAATGTTTATAATAAAATTTTCGCAAGTTTCTTAAACACATTAATTATTTATTTATTTTTTTTTTTTTTTTTTTTTTTGTGGAAAAATGCAATAAATCCCTCATTAGCATGTAAAATTCTAGTTTATGTTTCCCTTCAGGTTTGGAAAAAAAGTTAATTGTTTGTGAACACTACCATCATTGTAGATAACAATATTTTAAGAGACTGATGATAACAGACATGTACAAGTACAGTAAAATACTATAGCTCATTTGTGACTGATTAGAAAAGCTTGTTAACTCATGATGGGATGAGAATAGGATGTGCTATTTTTTCTAAATAAGATTCTATAACAATGTTGCTCCTTTTGCAATGCTTTAGCATTTTTAAAAGCCTTTGAGTCCTTTTTTTTCTGATTCAAGAAAACGCATTTTCATGTTTATCATTTGTAGAACTAGCATAACATCATAGCTCTTATGAAAGTAGCCTACATTTAACTGGATAATTAATTTGCAAAAAGGAGGATCTGGTCCAACAAGCAAATTAAACAAAGAGGGAAACCTAAGTAATTCAGGAAGGGAGGGAAGGAGGGAAATGAGTGATAATTCAAATTTGCAAGGCAAATTCATGGCAGATGACAACTGAAGGTCACAGTAACCTTTCAGGACATTACATATACAAAACTGTATTATCAGAGTATTGCTCTTGCAATGTTTACAATAGACAGTCAGACAGTGGGAATGTTCCACTGAAAACTGTTTCCATGAACAATTTAAGGCAAACCCATACTTAGGTTCTGTTAAGTGCTCTTTGTAATGTTGGAATACCAACACAAATTTGATTTTTGTCCAAATGCTGATCTTCACTTTTTTTAATCTTCTAGACTTGAGTATCCTGTACAAAATGAGTCTTTTATTACTTTTCATTTATTCCTAAGTCCTAGAATTAAGAAAATACGATGCTGAACCACATTGATCGTAACTGTAGTTGCAGCACTTGCTGAAAGAAAGTGTAGCTCTGAAGAAACTTTTATTTTCCAGCATGGGAAACTCCCAGGAGGTTACGGTTGACTTGATAGATGCCAAGATTATACCATTTCCATTGCTCATTCATATAGCAGGAAGAACACATTAATGCCTGTGAGATGCTCACAGTGATACAGAGTCATGGGTTATAGGAACAAGTGACATAGATTTTGCCTTTCAAGATGGATCTCTCACTATTTAAAATCTAAAGATCCAGAGCATACAACTTGATCTATGACAAAAGATTTTTATTCTGATTTGCCAGGCTCTTACGAATATAATCTTCTACCAAAGAGTAGGTCTAAAAATCCTGTTACTGAAGTAATTATAGGGCTTTTAAAGTGACATGTTTTATGTAATTCATTATTTTCCTCTGATTTCTAATGAATTTAAGCAATGGGGGGAAAATCAAATAATATGAAATAAAAAATCTAAAATTTTCAGTTTGACAGTTTGATGTTTTCTTTTTTTTGCCATTGAAAAAAATAAAAATAAAGGGTTAATTTAAGATTTAGAATGCATTAATTTACTTTTATCAACAAGACTGCAGAAAAGTGATGTAATTCAAATTTGAGCCAGTAATATTTTTGCTAAAATAAAAATTATAAAATATTTCCAGTGCTTCCTATTCTTATTTGGACTAGAATAACAGCCTGTCTCCTGAAAGAAGGCCTCATAGATATTTACAAAAATTTTAAAAAATAAAATTCAAAGTAGCTGTGTATTTCTGATATTAAAAGAATACCAGAAAAACGTTATAGGAAAAGTGAATTATTGGAGAAGTGGGATTTAGGCTTGTTGAATTGATTCTTACCCTCCTTTGGGAATGAAAACACCAACAAAGATGTATATGCAGAAACATCAGAGGTAAGTCTTTTAGGACAGTAGCACTGGGAAGGCAATTCTCAGACAAGAAGCTTTGGAATAAGCAACACAGACACTGATTTGCTGCTGCGTACGACCTAATGTTTTCAGTTAGCACATGACAGGTATCCTTTTCCCATTGTCACTGTGTTAAACTAATCACTTCAGTGTCTCATGCAGTACAGATTTATGGCTGTATGCCTGGCACTCTATGTATCAAACATAAATGTCCCTGGCTCTGAAAAATAGAGCACTGCTACAGAAGCACACTGGAGAAAGTCAACCTGCTTATATGAGGAACTGCAAGTGATAATTATTTATCTTTCTGTATATTTCTGATGAGCAGTATAATGCCTTCCTTTGAGAGACAAAAGATCAGCTCAGTGTTCAGCTTGTGCCAAACCCAGCTCAAGCTGTTTAGACGTAGAGGAGAATTAGTTGGGGAACAGGACTGTAACCACTGTATTTGCACTGGTGTCACATTGCTGGATGGCAAAAAAAGGTTGTACTGAGCAATTAATAATTAGCTGGTAATCCTCATCCATCAGGGACTGTTGTGTTTCTGTCTGGTAGGAAGAAGTGTAAATACAAGGTTTCAGAAGACTTCTTTGTCGTAAAGATGCATTTCTACAAACTCTCATGTAGTGAATTCTTCTGCACGATATGTCTTCCAGACTCACAGTTTTCCTTGCATAAACTATTAACTATTGTCCTTGCGTAAACTTGTCCTAGTTTTTGCATGCTCAATTTTAGTTTTCTTTGCATATAGGCAGTAACTTTTAATCCTATACAAAAATATATCCTTAAATTATTATTCACATTTTTATCCAGTTGTAGAGAGCATGATGAAAAAAATAATAAATCAATGTCTGACAATGTACTATAAATCTTCAGGGATTTCTGGTGCATTTAAGAGTGTCCTTGTAAAAAGAAATGCTCTGATTGGACAGAGAAATATCATCCTGGGTAAATTATCTGAGTAAAAGTGGCTGATAGATGTCATGACAGTTACTCTTGAGGTCACCTTGAAAGCTGTGCTAAGAAGAGGCCACAGTTCCAGTCTTGCATTAAACTCCAAGAAGAGTAGAGATATAAACCATGCCTTCTTTCTGTTTCTTGTTCTTGATTTTTAAAGGAAAGCACTGAAGTGTGTATATTGACTGCAACATGTACTATATGATATTGGTAAATTATACTTATATAGTGTAACCATAGACCTGTCAGTCAGACAGAATTGCTGCTTCAGGCAGTATAGTAAAAACAGCAGGGCTCTGTAAAGTACTTGAAATTTGCAAATTAAAAGGTATCAGAGCAAGATACTAATAGGTGTGAAATGGGATGGACAGTAACACAGTATCTGTTGGTGTTAGGCAAACTCAGGCAACTTACTGTGAGAGTCAGAGACACAAGCTTTCGCTCCCCGGCTGTGTGATGAAGAGGAATCAGGTCTGCTCTCTCCGTGCCTGTGCAGCACCTGTAGTGAGTGCTGTGGGCTTCTCCAAACATGGTTCAAGCCAATGTGTCTTTCTAAATCACTAAGTATAAAGCTAATGGAGAAAAAACATAAAAATCTTTAGTGTTTCTACTCAAGTACCATTGTCAAGCCAGAGCCTCTTTCACTAATCTTTAAAAATCCTGCATACAGAGATGAAATCTTCCTCCTTCCTGCCATTTTCCCTGGCAAATGTGCTGTTTGAAATAATTTCACAGTAAATCTGAGTGCTTTCTTTGTGCATCAGATTCTTCAGTCAAATAAGAAATTACAGAGTAATTTAAACAAATATTTTTACACATTTCAGTAAGCAGATATATAAAACCCTTTGTTTTTCTCTGTTCTGATCATGGATAAATATACCTTTCTTTATATGGCCATATAAAGAAAACAGGAATATGTTTTCTGTTAATAACAGAAAGCTGGTTAATATTCAAGGACGGCCTCCTGCAAGCTCAGGAGTGATGCCTCTCAGCAAAAAGGAAGTCAGGCAAAATAAAGAGGAGGCCTGCATGGATGAACAAGGAGCTCCTGGGCAAACACAAAAAGCAAACCCATAGAAGGTGGAAGCAAGGGCAAGTAGCCTGGGAGAAATACAGAAGAATTGCTCGAACAGGTTAGGAAAGCTAAAGCCCTGATAGAATTAGGTCTGGCCAGGGACATCAAGGGCAACAAGAAAAGCTTCTACAGATATGTTGGTGATAAAAGGAAGACTATGGAAAATGTGGGTCTTCTCCAGAAGGAAAAGGGAAAACCTGGGAAATGGAGAAGGCTGAGGTACTCAATGACTTTTTTGCCTGTCTTCACCGGCAAGTGCTCAAGTGACACTGCTCAGGTCACATAAGGCAAAGACAGGGACAGGGAGAATGAAGAACCACCCACTGTAGAAGAAAATCCAGTTTGAGGCCATCTAAGGAACCTGAAGGTGCACAAGTCCATGGGATCTGATGAGATGCATTCACAGATCCTGAGGAAACTGGCAGATGAAGTTGCTAAGCCACTATCCATCATATTTGAGAAGACATGGCAATCCGGTGAAGTTCCCACTGACTGGAAAAGGGGAAACAGAACCCCATTTTTAAAAAAGGGAAAAAAGAAGACTCAAGGAACTACAGACCAGTCAGCCTCATCTCTGTGCCTGGCAAGATCATGGAGATACATCAAAAGAAGCATGGCCAGCAGGCTGAGGGAGGCAATTCTTCCCCTCTACTCCACTCTTGTGAGACCCCACATGGAGTACTCATCAGGACCCCAACAAAAGAAGGACATGGACCTGTTGGAGCAAATCCAGAGGAGGGCCACAAAGATGATCAGAGGGCTGGAGCACCTCTGCTATGAAGACAAGCTGAGAGAGTTGGGTCTGTTCAGCCTGGAGAAGAGAAGGCTCTGGGGAGACCTTACAGCACCTTCCAGTACCTGAAGGGGCCTACAAGAAAGCTGGGGAGGGACTTTTTACAAGAACACGTAATGGTAGGACAAGGGGTAATGGTTTTAAACTGAAAGCGGGTAGATTTAGATTAGTTATTAGAAAGAAATTCTTGACTGTGAGGGTGGTGAGACCAGAGAAGTTGTTGGACATCGCAGGCAAGTTTTAGAAGATAATTATAGCTACTCAGAGATCAGGAACTGATCAAGATTATACCTTATAAAGTTAGGTTTTTTCAGTGAAATATCAGTTACGTTATTTTAATATTTTTTTAAATGTTCTCTCTTCTGGTATACAACATTATTTCCTGGTTAAAATTGAATTCATTAAATATTTGAATCTAGAGAGCTTTTACAGATCCCTTTTTTGTATGCCTTTGTTTTCAGAAAGACTACAGCACAGATACTATTGAATATTTCAGTCTTTTTTCTCTACTCTTAAGCACCAAGCCTATGTTTTGATTTTCTCTTTCTGTATTTAGGGAACCTTATCTTGTATCCTTTTATGTTCCTGTGCTTTTCTGATTTTACACCTAATGGGCTTGAGCTGTTCCTTTGTATTCATGTTAAGACCTGTAATCTTCTTTCCACTTTTTGTTTGATTCTTTTTGAATTTTCAGGTCACTGAAGAAATTCTGATACCTCCACAATAGTTTCCTACTATTCTGCCATTCCTTGCTTCACTTACTTACAACGTACCACTACACGTTAAATATCTTCTCTTTCAGTAAATTCCATCAGCGCTGCATTCCCTTACCAGTAGATTCACTCTCTTCTATACTCCTGAAACTGGTGAAGTTTGCCTTCTTCCTAAGCCATCGCTTTCCTGCTTGTTTACTTTCATATTCATATTACTTCCCACAGCTTTTCTGTGATCTTTCAAAAATTCAGTTGCTGAATGTAGCTTTTGTTTACACGTTCTATCATTTTTCTTAGTTGAAACAAGATCTAAAGCAGGAGCCTCTTTTAGTCTCCAGAACAAAAGCTGTCCCCAAAATATTCTGTGGACTGACTGTGCCATCATGCTTTGCTCTTTAGGTATCTCTGAACAATTACAGTCTCCTTTTGCTACAAAGGCTTTAATTTTACAAATATTGAGTTATTCCTCAAAAAAATACCTAACCATCTTATCTTCTGGCCTATACAGAACACATGAATTCAGCTCTGCATTTATTTTCCTTTTCTGTCATTAAAGAGAAAGTCTAACAAATCTCCTTTCCATGAACTTGTGAAAAAGTACACCTTTGAAACATGATACACCTTTCTCTCTTGTTCTTACACCTGCCATTCCTAAGGAGATTGAATCTCTCTAACAGCAATGTACCTCTGTGGTTTAGCTCACCAACTTCCTAGGATGCCGTTTTCATCAGGTTTTGGCAGTGCTTTAACAAAGTAGGTCTTCCTACACACTCCCACATTGGGGCAGATGTGTAATAACATCCCAGAGGTCATGACCGTGTTGCAGGTGATTCTCCTCTGCCTAAATTTACATAGAAAAGTAGGCATTTGAGTTTAACCTTTTTCTCCTCTCTTCACCACTGAGATTTTATCACTGCTCCTAATCAAGTCTATTTTAAAATCTCCTTCCCTGTGTGCAAAGTTATCCTTCCTCTTCGTTTTCACATGGGCCCTAAATCTTTTTTTCTGTTTCCTTTGTGTAATGCCATGCTGGACATCATGACACCTACTTACGTTCCTTAGTCTTTTGAAATGTTCATCTTGGAATCATCGGTCTCCATCTGCTTCTGTAATCTTTATCCCACTGTGCTGCTGTCTCCCGTTTCACCACCGTGCTGTCAGGTGCTTGCAGTCTATTTTGTACTGTGCAGGATTCAATATAGCAGTATGACTAGGCTCATCTAAATAAGTAGCATGATGAAATAAACCAGAGGGATAGAGATACCTTTCTTGCCTTTCTGAAATAGTCATTATTGTGGCTACAAGCAGTAGTACATTCCTGAAATGATATTTTGTCTGCACTCTAAGGTAGCCAAGGTCAGGACCTTCCAAAAAAACTTCAGGTAATGATTTTTCTTTGCAAATTATCTTCGGTATGAGTAGAGGCAAGTGATCTAGGGATAGTGTTCCTCTTTTAGACTGTTCGACATATGAGCACTTTTTCTTTCAAGAAGAGGTAATAATAGAAATCTAAGAATAGAATGAGACAGAACAGAATTAAAATATAACCTTGACTTTCTTGCCTCTTAGCCCCTCAGGAAATCACATGCTGATTGTACAGATTGATTAGTATTTTCTACTTTCCTTTATTTTGAGCCTTTTTTGGGAAGCAGGACCCATTATATCTTTGCTGTTGCAGGGACAGGCAGCTGACTCCCCCCCTGGAAGCACTGAAATAAGTAGAACTTCATGTGAGAAAATACTTCTGTGGCAGCGTAATTATATGATTTGTAATATGCCTTCCTCTCCAGTCTATATTCAATTCAATTTCTGCTTATCACAGTATTTAGCCATTGGACTCCTATAGTGATGTGCCAGGTGCAATAACACAGACAAATGTGGGCCAAGACGTGCATATTTTTAAAATGCATAAATATGGAGCTGTATAATTTCACCAGTTTCCTGTGTTTTTTCACTGAGTATGCCACATCAATGTGATTTGACCAGTAAAGAATAAGAGTTTCTCTTGTTTCTAATGTATAATGTCATATTTTATTAGGTATTGATTTTGGCAATGTTTACATTACTGTGGTTATGTGTTTTACAGACTGCTAAGATTGTGTCAGCAAACTCAGTACTTTCAATTTCACAAGCCCCATTTTTTTTCAGATGTGTAACCCAGCTACAACACTTTGCTCCAGGCTACAAATTCTCTTATATTCTCACCACCAAACACTTTAATTTATTTTAATTAAAATAAAACATCCACTTAGCTTTTTAGTGTTTATATATTAACTGTAAAAAAAAAGTAGAGGGAAAGTATACTTGCTTTGTTTGAAGCTTTTGTAACTTTCCATAGGTCAATAAAAAAGTCAAAGCAAGAAAAGGGCTCAAGTGAGTAATTTAAAAAAAATCAACACATATTTTAACATTTGCCATCATTTCCATATTTATCATGCATTATGTCTTGCTAATTTGGCTATTTTGCACTAAGAGTGATCCTTTTAATGTATAACAGTACTGCTATTCATGCTAATTTTGATGGTGTAATTTGACATATACAGGAACCAACCTTTCTAGGGCATTTCAGAAGTTCTCACAGGTGTCTAGAAGTGTTGATTAAGTATATTCAAGAATTAGACCCTGGAAACATCTATTCAGGCTGAAGCCCCACATTTTAGTCACAAACTTAAGACTCCTACAAGAATTATCTAGTACCATAACAGTGGCAGAGCAATCATACTGAGCAGTATCTAGGGTTTGCCTCTGTTACTTGCCTTGAGTATTACCTGCTTACAGAGCAACATGCTGGTCCCTGAGAGTGACAGTATCTGGTTCCTAATTGCCAGTAGTTCCTTAGCTCCTTGTGCTTGTTTTGATCCAGATACAGTCAACATTAACACCAGTGTTAGAAGTATTATGATATCTCCACTATAACTCTCCTTTAATTAGCATCCTATTATCTTAAATTGCTTTCAACAATTCTTTTCTTTTTTTCCTAATGCTCTTCCATTCTTTCAGTAACACCCTTTTTGTAAAACTGCCTAAGTATTTCACCACTGGTTGGATCTGCTACAGTTTTTTACTTTGTCTTTTAATAGCTTATTCAAAAGGAGAGAAAAGCACAGTGGAATCTTGGTAGAGTGCAGAAGTGTCGGCATTAGTGTTCTCAGGGTTTTCCTTTCTCTGGAGCATAATGGTCGAACTAAGTCTTGTGGAGAAAAACCTACTAGGCTAATGGCAATAAACTTGCAAACAGTGAGAGGCTTGTTCACTCAAGTTCAACATGTGAATAGCTCTGTGCAGCTCTAATTAGGACTCTGGTTCTGAATAGGTAATTAAATATCAGATTGCTTATTCAAGTGAAGGGATTAAAGTGAAAATATACCATTGACATTTTTAGGAAAATACAAAGTTTTGCGTTTCTGTTGGCTGACTAGCATTACAGCAAACTCTATTTGGAATACATTTAAATGTGCCTATGTAAGACAGAAAGAGACACAACTGAAATATGGCATGTTGTCTGCAATGATGCAGCCACTGAAAAAGCTAAAGCTGACATTTTGTCTTTAAGAAAGATATGACTTAGCCTTTGGAAAAATGATCATTATTGTGTATCAATAAAAATAAAAATTGTACCATCATTTCAACTGGTGGATTGTCTGTTTTGATGCCTCTCCCTCACTCCTCAGTTGTTTCATGAATGGCTGAGTGTGAACTGCAATATGGGACACACATATTTGTGTTTTTAGTGCCGTTTCTCAGACAGATAAGAATGTTTAATTAAGCAGTCTAATCACCTACAGCAGATAACTTGGACTCACATATTTTATGCGGGTTTAAAACCTGTGAAATACATTTGGCTAAACTCACCAATTTCTTTGAAGTTTCACTGCTTCCCAAGACTAAACCCCAATTCATTATTTTCCTCTTTGCATTAATATTTCAGCATTTTACAGTGTTTAAAGAACTTTTTAGGCATTGCATTTGTATTACTGTTTTCTGAGAATGCTCGTATTGACATAGCAATATAGTTCAGATAGGCACTGAAAAATGGAAGGCCAGGGATGTTCAGAAAAAAAAATAAACTGGAGGGCCATTTTTGAAATTTTAGAAGTATGCAGTAGCAAATATTTCTTACTGTTCTCCAAAACAGGATTTCACATATTCATTGGTTTAGAGGACACAAAGCTATTTGTGCTCTATGCTAGAATAGAGGTTAATTGACTGTCCTGGGTTTACTGAAAATTAGGAAGGAGAATGGAATTTCGTAAGTGCCAAGAAGTGATTGGTAAGGACAGAGGAAAACCTGAAGCAGTTCTATGCCTCAGGCTGTACATTCTTCCAGACATGCTGATGTGCCCTTACTTCTACTCTTTCCACTTGTCTGTATGAAAAGCAAACATTATGTTTCTACGGAGCCTGCCAGCCATTCACTGAAAACAATTCAATTACAATAAATTTCATTATTTTTTTCCTTCTACACCATCACATAGGTTAGATAAGAGAGTGCATAACTGCTTGACTAAGTTTTCAAAAATCTAGACTTCATTAATTTCAAGAACAGAAAGAGTTATGATAACCTGACTTTTTTTCCCATTGCACTGGTAATCTCATTTCCAATTTCATCCAATAATTCATTGTAAAGGGTGACTGACAGCGTAAAAAGTCCCCTGCTGAAATCATGATTGCCTACCTCCTAATCCCTTGCAACTTCTTTCTGCCACCAGTCTCAACAATTTATAAATGTTGTGGTGACAATGGTAATACATACTGCATATAAACCATTTAGCATGCCTTTATGAAACATGGCTTAGGAATCACTAATGTTTTTCAAGACCTGTGCTGTTAAATCATAAATATGTTTTATATTCAGATTATTTACTCAAAATGAGGAGTTTGGTGCTGATATTTTTTGAAATAAAGATTACACAATGGCAAAATAAAGACAGAGAACTTAGAGGAATTCCCATGAAAAGTAAAAGCAGTTGGTAATGCAGTGTCCTGAAGTAAATAGTATCCTGAAAGTCAGTGGTACTACAAGTTCACTGGATGTCAGTATGAATTAGATGAAAGTCCAAAATATCAAAACAAAGAGAACAATATATTTTGCACATTTTAATGAAAAATATAGTAAAACACCTATAGTAAAAGGTGACTTTTAGAAGTCACCTGTAAAAAATATTAAAGCATATCTGGGAAACTATAGCATCAAAAGAAAGTGAAACAAAAAGATTGTATGAATAGAATTATTTATCTTGATGCTCACAAACACTATCTTCTGTTATCTTTGCTATTGTATTTCTTCTTTATTGGGAGATAAGATTTGGAGACTTTGTAGTGGGATCTCCTGTATGAGCTCCCTTTATAAGTTTCATATCAAATTAGTAATGAAAATTTTATTTTGCCACATAAATATATGATTAAATATTCCTCATAATAACACTGAACACAATAAATGAATATGGCTTTCAAAGATTTCTGCACATATTTTACTTTAAGTTAAAATCAATTAATAAATATTTTCAATAATATATTTCCCTTTGTGAACATGAGTACATGTAAGCATTAAGTATAGAATTTTTTCCTGGATGATTAAAAAAGTAATGAAGCATGTGATTTTATTTAAATTCTATAAGAGAGAAATTATACTGTAAGTCTTATCCTCTTTTGTGAACTGATCAAACTTCAAGATCAAATATTTTTATTCCCACAACTAATTGTTTCTAATGAACCACAATCACTAATGATTTCACTATTTCATAGCATACATTTTGTTAAAATAGTTACTTCATCAATTGTATGCCACATAACTAATCAAATATAATGGGCCAACTTAATTATGATATAATTCTTTTGAAAAATAAGGTATTACATGAAGAACTATCTTTTAATATATGCTGGAATGGGACCTTCTAGCTCTTAACAATAGTTTGGTACTTTTCATACCTTAGTTCTTCATAAAGATCTGTGGAGCTTCACCTTACAGGAGAAGATCAACATCTGAGAACGTCAGTATCCAATGAAAAAAAAGTTCTGGCTTACAGTGAACATTGTCACCCTTGTCACTGGCAGTCTCTAGGGCATGACTTTATAATTTATCCTACTACTTTTTTAGTAATTAATACTCAAGATTGCCTAGGTTGTTCTGCACAATATTTTGAGATATGGATAATGCCACCAAAATGTGTATATTTGGCAGACATTTTTGGCACATTTACTTTTTTGTATCAAGGCTGTTTGATGTAAACATTAGGAAACAATTAAAAGCTTATCATGAGGAACACAGAAGAATACAGAGACACAACAGCAGGTAGGAAAACTCCAGTAACACAGCTCCCATCCCAATCTCCCCTCCCAGGCTTGTCCCAGGGGAGCCTCAGCCCCATGGGCTGGGGTGACACCCATCAAATGCGGATCATCACAGAAGCTCTCTGGATCGCATTTGGACTGAGGGGTTTGGCAACCTATAGAGGTATTGGGCTCACTATGGGATGCAGGGAAAAAATAGCTTAGATTGTAAAAGCCTTATTATGGGATGTTTAGAGGAAGTGCCAAAGGTGGGAAAAGGGAGTGATCAAGGTGGTTTGGGAAGGAACAGGCATGGGTGTGAAAAAGAAAGGGGAAAAGAGGATAAAGGGGGTTGATCAAATGTAAACAGATTGCTAGTCAATATATGTGTCTGACTGTGCTCTGCACTGATCCCTCCAGTCTGTTCTATCATTTAATGCCATTTCCAGCTGCTTTTCTGGGTGAGGGGACTCTATTCTGTGTGCCTCTGTGTGTATGGAGGACTAAGTGCCAGCACCTGGAGCCACCAGAGCTTGTGTGCATTATGTAAGTGGGTACAACAGTGTGTGATCACATCAACATCAAGCTAGACTAACCAGTAAGTAAGAGGAAAGAGGTTTAAGAGTCAAGTCCTGCAGCCTCCTTAAGTCTGGGCCAGATAGTGGAGCGACCCAAGGGCCTATGTGTCCACTACTGAAGGCACCAGGAGGTCCAAGCCAGCAACCGGAGAGGCCATGAGCCCTGGAGGATGACTATTGGTAAGGTCATGAATCTGGACCAGCTGCCAGGGTAACCTGTTTGCATTTCTGTGTCTCTGTGCATGAGGCAACTGGGAGACTGGGGGACCCAGGGGCCAGCTATGGGGTCTATTGGGTGTCTAAGGCCAGGTGCTGGAGGAATAGTGTGCATGTAGGTCTGAATACCAGCAGCTGGAAGGGGGCTGCATTCTCTGGGGCTCACATGTCTAGGCACCTACAACTAGGAAGATGGGGGATCCAGGGCCAGGGTAGGCTGAATGTCTAAGGTCAGCTACTGGAGGGATCCATACTGTATATATGAATATTTATGTGTATAATTCCCACTAATAAGCTTATATCCTGATCGACCAGAGAAAGTAACAGGATGAGGCCACTGGTGCTGTTTGTGCTTATGTGAGTGCTGCGTGTCTCCGTCTGAGGTGACCTGTGTGGCTGACTGCGCATATACATGTTTTTTTTATGGTTGGACTTGATGATCTTAAAGTCCTTTTCTGACCTAAATTATCTGTGATTCTGTGTGTGCGTGTATGCATATATATGTGTCTAATGGGAATGCTCAGCCTTGCTGCTTGCTAGACCTAAGGATATGGGGCTGTGGCCTTGCCTCTGTTGTGGTATTGGGTTTGGCAACTCCTAACAAATAGGATTGAATTTTGAGGGAAAATAATAGAACTTTCACTCCGCTTTCTGCTTAATACGTTCCACAATTCCATGTTCTTAGTCTTGAGACTTTTGTACCAGCTACCTCATTCAGCTAAATAGTATCCTCTGTAGTTCTTTGCAGCAGACCAGCGAGAATAGCTTTAGGTATGTGTCATTCAAACCAAATGTTAGGTTAATCAGGGGTAGATGTTCTACTAGGTTTACTAAATAAGACTGTGACCTTCATTTCACCTATTCTAAATTTAATATAGAATAAATGAATGTTCCTCTTTACAGTAACTCTGTGATAAGCCCCAATCAGTTAACTTCAATTGATGCCTTTGAAGAAAGGTTAAATCTAAAGACTCAAAGAGTGGTGTAGACAATTTCTGTATGCTGTCTATTTTTAATGTGGCTCTGGTGCACTAGCTCCCCAAGAACCACTGAGCTTCTTCAGTTATTTCAGGAGTTAACCAGATTACTAAATAAGTACTATATACAATGATGCTATATTCTTACCTGGAAGGCAAACCTGAATGAAATATGGATTTCTTTAAAATGAAAAAGATGTATGGGGAGGGGGATAGTTTAGTTGTTTCCTATTAAATACTGAAAACAAAAACCAGCAAGCTTTCTTCAACTGTTTCTTCTGTTTCTGTTTAAGACTAGTCACACAGAAGACACATTCACCCCACTCTCCCGTCTCACTTAAAATAAGTGACACTAAATCAGACAAATGCAGACTCTGTGGCTCAGCAGGTGATAATTGAACCCTCACAGTTTAGAAGTGCTCTTGTGTCCATTCACTCTGGGCAAAACTCTATTTCAGAATTATTTTTTTTTCCCCCCCAATTTAAAAAAAAAACCAAACCAAGACAGCTTGCATTACAAGGTAGCCATGTAATTTGAAAATACATGTAATGGATGCTCAATGGGGTCTGATTAAATCTGAAGAACATGAGTACAGCTGAGGAGTAGTAACAGTGAAGAGACTAAAGCTGAAGTGGAAACCCAGGAGGCATAAACTAAAAATATGGTACATGTTGTGCACCTGCAAGTCTGGCCACCATGATGAGATAAAAATTGCCTTAAAAATATTTTTGGACATATGAGACAATGCCCTGAGCACATCTGAGAAAAAAATAATTTTAAAAAAAAGGCAAGTACATACTCCTCCATGCCTTACACTTCTCTCTTTCTTCTCTGCCCAGTTCAGTACAGCCTGAAATTTATCTACTGTTCTTCCTGACAGTCTTTGTCTTTCCTTTCTATTCCTTTATTACAATACGTTCATTTTTTCTCCTCTCCACTCTTCAAGTGTAAATATGAACTGTAACTTCTAATACTGGCTCTGTAATCGCACTGAAGAAAACGCAAATATCTAAGAGTAGTTGCATTCTTATATACAGATATTGCTGATCCATGAGAAGGATAAATACAACTTCATTACTGGTTTGCACAGAAGTTTCAGTATAGTTACAGTCAAGTCTTGTTATTGGCACATTCAGAACACCTAACCAGTTGCATTTATTCCTTTGATATTAAAAGTAAAGCAGAAAACCAATCTATGTCAAAGTAGACTGATGCAAAACAGAGAAAATCATTAATACAATTAAAGAGGAAGTCACTTGCAGAGCTGTTTTGTCATCTTTATAGATGGGATTTTTTCTCCTTCATCTCTCGTAGAGAAGTAGTAATGCAAATTCCTGTTTTATATTGCCTGCTGAGAAGATCTAAGCCAACTGCTTTATTTGCTGTTTTTCAGTTGGGGAATATCAACCCTAATTTGTCAGATTTTTGTTAGAATATCTGAGCATGTGATTATGTATACAATGTTCTGGATCTAATGAGGCTCATTCAGTGCTTTAGAGAGCAATTATTCACTCCTTGATTGGCATATAACTGTCTTGAGTTGAAAATCTGAAGCATCATTAGATGATTTCCCCAAATTATGCACTTAAATTTAGCTCTGCTGTGGTAATTCCATGCCACATGAATAATTTCTGTATGTGCCAATGAGTGTTTTGTATACACTTATCCAAACAGTGTAGGCTACCTCTAGGCTATGATATGAAACAGCCTTATCCCTGGTAAGTACCAACAGAACTGTTCCTTCACTACTTCTTCACCTTTTCTGTACTTTTTCATGCAGACTAGCTTTCACTGTAATTGATGTAATTTTGCAAGAGAGCCTAGGATGTAGGCTTTTTGCCTCTGAAGAACTCCCCAAAATCAAATATTAGGCTAACCTCATAGGAAAAAAAACCCAATCAGGTCCTCCCTTCTAGCTGGAGCTAGAGCACAGCTTCCAATTTCACAAATGGCATGACAAATTGGGTAGGTCGCTTCTATGACCACCTTTGTAATTTGAAAACTATCATTAGGAGAGGCAGATTGATCACTTTGGCTCATGCTCTAACATTGTACAGCTAGATTGCATTTCTTAGCCTTAATTGTTAAGGAAGAGTTTATGGAATGATCAAGCCAGTTAGAGAAGCCAAGTAAAAAGTTTCATGTACATTGTCAGAAGTCTTCTTTGTCAACATGCAGGGATGACTTTTACCTGAAAGTTTATGCCATGAGTTTCTAAACTGATAGCCCTCAAGCACACCATAGCGGGACAAAACCAAAGCATCAGATCACTCAGAAGAGTGAGCACATTGCTTTTGGTCTACAGTAATGGATCCATCTGAAGATATTTTTCACCAGGATCCCAGAGTTACACTGCAGAAGACATTGACATAATTCATATGAAAAATATCACACTAAAATAGTATCATTCTTACCAGAAAGAACTGGGCTCTTATTTCCTTGGTAGTCAAAAGTCAGAGAAAGGACTTACATTTTCCCTTAGAGGCAATGATCTTTACAAAAAAATAAATACTGCTAGACAATCTCTATAAAGTGAAGCCATGCCATGAAATGTTGGTGTGGTCCTATTTTAAAGTAACAAAATGGACAAAGTATGTTAATAGCCCAGGAGAAATCTTGTCATCTTTTACCATCTTCTCTAGGGATTTGAAGAATTTCACTCACATCATTGTAATCCTCTGCACCCCTTTTGTTTTGACACCCTGCTCAGCTTTATTGCCTTTGAAACATTTCACTGGAGAACAGAGCAGCAGCATCTGTCTTGACATGAAGGACATCTCATACATACTGTGGATTTCCCTTAAAAATAATATCTAGTTTCAGATTCCCACTAAATATCCTTGCTGCTGGAAGATAAATCACACTTCTGATCTTTGGATCAGCATAATGGCCAGCTTGATGTCTCCTGCTCATAAAAATAAAATTGCTGTTGGTGGTGATAAGGTTATGTTCCCTGCTAGCTCTTCCTCTTTCTCACTATGAACATTTCCGTCATTTGTTTTGTTTCCAATTACCTCTAATTTGCAGTCACAGAGCTGACACTCTGTCCCCACCATGTCCTTTTTAATTTCTTTTCTCAGGGTCCTAAGGGAATCACCAGCCTTTAATGGCCCTGACCAGCCTCCCTGAGGCCACACACTGCCCAGGACCCCATTTCAGGCCAGCCTGGGATCATCAGTCCCTGACCCAGAGATGTCATAGGAGTGGCAGTTTCCATCTGTGTCTCTGTCTGCTTCCTGAACAGACCTCTGTTCTGCACTGTAGGTAACTTGTTGCCTGGATGGACCATTTTCAATGTACTTTGTAACTTGTCCTCAGCCCTGCCTTTGCCCTCCCCCGTTTCTGTTCCTGATCTGACTCCCTGGCTGAATCCTGGCCACCTTTAGCAAATATAATTGACAGAGGTCACAAAAAACAGGGGAAAATGAAACTATCTGTTTTCATCAAGAGCTTAAGGGATGCCATCTTCACTGCTGTTCTTCATAAATGTTTGTAAGAGCGTTGTGATTCCATGATGGTATTTTCTTAAGAACAGAAAGAGCTACTTACTTCCCTACCAACTCACTTTTTAGGTGGTCTTGAACCATAAGTTTTATACCTCTCTTTCTTTGTTTGTCTGTTATTAGGGGTCAGTAGTAATACACTTAGCAGGAGCTCCTAGGCTGAGATATCTCTGGCTTCATTATCATATAACCCCCCATTTAGACTCCATTAACTTTGGCAAATATGTTCATTATTTGTTGTAGTTCTGACAAGACAGACATAAGCTCACTCTCCCCTCAAATGTTGAAGCCCTTTTATTTGACCCTTGCTGTGACTTCTGAACTAGTTAGTTGTAATTAAGCTCTGTCATTTACTGCCTTGTTTTCACGCATTTTCTTAGCCATTTCTTTGCTCTCTAAAGAACAATAATATTGTTTTTAACAGAATTCATTTTGTTGTCCATATTTTCATTAATTTATCATCTAATGGAGTTTACAAAAAAAGTTGAGCCTAGGGGGAAACAGATACAATATATTAAAGCTCCAATTACACATATGATTAAAAAGCATTTTCCCACTGACTAAGTATATATTTGTATAATAAAAGAGAAGAAAACACCAAAAAACCAAACACCAAAACTTGTTATTCAAGGAAAGGAAAGGAAAGGAAAAAATACTATAGAAGAGGGCTAAAGAACTAGCTGAATTAATTACTGCATGAAGGAGTCTTTTAGAATGAAAGTAGAGATAGAAAACCAGTCATCTTTGTACGGTGAGAATAAGGTACAAAATAAATATTTAAGAAAAAAATATTTTTTTTTGCCTTGAATATAAATAAGTGTAGTAATTCTCCAAGGCGAAGGGATGAAGTGTTATCACACCAAGACAGAAACAAAACCAAGGCGGTAGTGCCCAGCTTGGGCACAACAGAGAATTGCTGTTACAGAACTATAAAAGACCTGGTGCATTGTACTGAAGATGAATAAAAGCAGTTATAAGTCAAACTGAAGGATAAGTAACCACAGTGCCTGTAGTTCTGAAAAGAAATTTCAGATACATCAGTGGTGATTACAGAGAGCTTTAAACATTTTTTTGAAAGAATTATTACTATGGAAGTTATTAGAAGATCAGAGACATTTCAGCTGTGATTTACTAAAATTCAAACTAGCCTGTTACACTTGTATATGAATTTTGGAATAAAAAAAAGGTATATTCTTTTTATAAAGATTAAAAGTAAAAGATTTGATAACTATAAGACACACTGGTACAGTGATTCAGACACCGATTGTTGTGAAATTACTCCTAATCTAGGAAAGATTGTCCTTAGTACCAATGAAAGGTAGTCGGAGTGAGTATCTAGCCAGGTTGGGATAGAAGCTATTTTTTGAGTAAGATAATGTAGTTCAGCTAAGCTGTTTTTCATCAGGCTCATTAGCTTGGACATAGTACCAGACTAAAATAGCTGTATAGTTCATGAAAAAGAGGTACCTCGCTCTGAACTGCTAAAGAACTATTGGAGCAACACGTTAATCTGTCATTCAAGCATCTCTTCTCTGCTGTAATCAGAGTGAAAATAAAAATAATGCTATTTTTATTCCTTTGATTTCAAAGCAATTCATACAAGAACGTGAGCTTCTCTAAATGAAACTGATAAAACTCAGGGATGTTAACACTGAGCTAGCTTAATTTGGAAGTGAAGTTGGTTTAACCAATCTGAGTTTCAGATTTAAACCTTTATTCCTGATTGCAGTGATGTAAATTAAAAGTAAAGTGGGCACAAAGTGTTATATCAGAGTAGAACCAATTTACTTCTATTCTGCATTGCTATTAAACACAAAAACACCATTCAAACCCAAGGCATTGTAATGTACAAGACAACAGAAAATCAAGTCCGCTGATCTTCATTTTTTTCCCAGTGAAACATACCTAGGAGGTAGTTTGCTTTTAGCTACATTACAGAAAAGATTATCAAAAGAAAGACTTTCTCTAGGAGCAGACATATTGCACTGCAGATTTGGGTACCCACTAAAGCTACCAAATTGAGGTAAAAAAATGTTTAAATACTTTTTCTCAGTATAGTTTTGTCCTGTCTTTTCATCATTAACACTGAGGTTTTTTTTTTCTGGGGAGGGGTCTGCAGTGAGATCTAGATGTTCTGAATACCACTATTTATGGAAAGCAGTTTGAGAGTACAAGTTTGAGAACTGATTTTTTTATTTTGTACTAGTTAAGTATTTAAAGGTTTCAGATTACTTCTGTATCTTTTGTTTCTCAGGGAATGTAATGGAAGAAATCCTACATATTTTTAAAGTTAAGTAAAAATAGATTTACATTTCCTCCTTATCCCTCAACTTGGACAGTGGCAGAAGCATGGATAAGGTGGCATAAGCTAGAATGAATGCACTATGTTGTCCTAAAATGACCGTCTTGATAACCTGATGTTGAATTTAAACAAAGTAGGCAAGTCTCAACCCCAATAAAATAGTATATATATTTTTAATGTTAGGCACAATGTACAATTAGAGTACTGTACACTGCAGAAGACACTGGATTCAATGGTTTGGAATGATAATTCCCTAAGCTTTGATACAGAAAACAGCCTCAGATTTCATCTTCTTTATTAGTCCAAAATCTGGAAGTTAATCAGCCTAACTCTGACCTCAGCTAGCCAAGTGAAACCTGCTAAGAATCAATACATGTGATGTTGCACTTCGATTTAGGGGCATAGAAAATCACTGAACATCCTTTCCTCCTACCAACAAGTAAGTTATCAAGGATCTTCAACACTCATAATGGAAGAAAATGATGTCACTAGGATAAATATAGTATTTTGCTATAACTACAGGAAACAGTCATATGAAATAAGTAATAATTTTCTAGGGTAAGTAGTAACTTTTAGCTATCCTCCATTGCCCCTGTGCAGGGAAAATTACTAAATGCAGAAGCTGTGCCTTGCTCTCTGATGCAGTCTGCACAAGAATAAATGTATTGGTGGGACCTTGCCTCACAGCACAGGATTTTACCTACAATAGCTATAAACTCAGTACCTCACAGTTCTCAATGGACTCTTACAGGACACTGAAGTCAATTCGGTTATGACTGTCTGTCAGAAGTTACACATGGATCACATAATAAAGCAGTATGATTTCACAGCAAAGATGTCTATAGAAAACTTCAAATATATGAATGCTTTACAGATAGAAATAAAAAAGGTCATACTTTCCTCTTATGTTGCTGTTGTACATTACGAGGAAGAAAGTCTGTACAGTGTGATTGTTTCACCTTACTCTCAAACAGCCAAGAATAATTCCTCACCCTGGAGTCTGTCATTCTTTACAAAGTTGAAGTTTAAAATGCTGTTTTAAAAATCCCCTTACCCTCATAACATTTTTAGTCTTATTCTTGTCTTCACACTGAGTTGAAGGAAATAAAGTCAGCTAACTGGGATAGTAAAGGAAAGAAGAGGTGAAGAGTTTGACGGTATTTTTGGTACCGCTGTTTTCCAACAGACGGTGTCCAATAGTCGTAGCAGATGACTTACACATGCCAGAAAGAAGCAGAGGTTTGCCTATAACAGTTTCAGTCTTGATGTGGTTCAGTGTCAACTTCTTTTGCTTTGCAAGTCCCATGCATATCTCCTGTACCAAAACTGAAAATACTCTACCAAATGTCTGCAACATTTCCTTGGCACACACATGCAAGAGTAGGTGGTCTTTCAATGAGAGTGGCATTGCCAAACAGTTTTCTGTTCATAGCTCCACTGTCTCCTATTATACCCTTCTTCCAGAATTCACATTTGCTGCTACAACATATTTTTTTAGCTTTAAAATATTTTTTAATGTGGTGGTGATGATGAAGCTAGCACTTTCTGGGTTTTCTAGAACTTTTTTTTCTCCCTTCATCCTCCCCTCTCTCTCTTACTCCTTTCTTCCTCTGGTTATCTAACAGAAAATCTAACATTGCATCAGCTTGTCTCTATTCTTTAAGTGTAATGATCAGATATGAAATTATCATAGGTACCAAAACAGACAGCAGACAAGTAGAAAGCACCTACTCTAATGTTACTTCAGTTGTGTTGTGTTTATGTGTTAGAACAGCAACTAGTGCATTAAATAAAAGTTTATGCTGTGAAAAGACAAATACCTTCTTTGCAAGACTGTAAGTTAGAAAATTTACAGATAGGCATACTGTATGCATTGATACAGCATTAGATGCATGAGATTCATGGTAGTTATGGTAGTATTAATTAATCACGTAAGCTTTTGATCATTAGATTAATTCACTCACTTTGCACAGCTTGTTGCAGTTATTTGCCTAAGTTTATTATATTAATATTTCATTAAACATAAGGAATAGCTTCACAAAAACAGCAACAAAAAAAAACTTTCTTCAGAATAATTAAACAGTTCATCTTACTTCTTGAAACCACATTCTCCATTCTGTAGGCTCTGCAGTCTATATATTCTAGTTTAGTCATTTACTCCGGACTTACACCTTTCTGTGTCTAAGGTCAGACTTATTTCTTATAACAGCATTATGTAACCTGTGCTGATTGTTTTCATGGATTTCTCTAAAGAGGATAGGAATTTCTACGTGAGACTAACTCTGACAGTTGATGGCATTGGCACCTGAGCATAGAAGTGAGTCGTACCCCAAAAAAAGGGAAACTTTTCAGCTTTATTCAATCCTAGATGCATTTGATAAAATTCTGGGTTTTGATTATTTGGAATTCTCTGAGTGTACATAGTGATTGCTTACCTGATCTCCAGCAGCTCACAAATATACTACTGATGCCATCAATCCCAAAGATGATTTGGAGGTCAGGAACAATTCTCAAATTAGCATTGACACAAAGAAACCATCATTCTGAGTGAGTCATTCAACAGTTGATATAAAAATCTTTGATATTTTCATCACACATGCATCTCTAGCCAAATAAAGGGAGAAGTTTAACAAACAACTTCATTTAGTAACAACAAAAAAATCATGTATTTCCTTTTTGATCAATTTTATGATGATACCCTATCACATTTACTTTACTAGAAATATTTAATCAATAGTAATTTTCTTCCATCTCTTAGAGCTCCCATACCTTTCACTCTGTTCTTTAAAGGAAAATTGATATGATGTCTACAGTTAGCCAGTACTCAGGGCTAAACTGTAGCAGTTAGTATATCACCCAAGACTCCTTCCCTAGATAGGAAGGAGAATTGGAAAAAAAAAGGAGCTAAAGCATAGACAGATTTAATAGAATGACAAAATGGAGAACAAAAATCAACACAAAACATAAAGGGTTCTACTCAGCCTGGTTCAATGCTGACAGAAGGAACAGAGCACCATCAACAAAGAGCCTCAGGGAGAGGAGGTGGAAGCCCACCCTCACTGAGCTCCCGCCTTTTATAATGAGTACGATTCAGTGGTATGGGATACACCTGAGGCAGCTGCCTTGATTGGATCTCCCAGCTGACTTGGGGCTACTCCTGGCCTGCCTGCATGGCTGGCCCATGGGTCTGTGCCTGGGGAACCAGGACATATGATCATAGAAACCGTTAAAAAAGAACACTTATGTAGAAAAGTAGATAGCCTACAGATTACATAAATTTGGAGTTTATTTGGTGAGGCAAAAAGTATAATGTGCCGCTAGCCAGGTTAGCCTGTTCTGTCTTTTTTTCTAATTTAAATTTTTCTTAACCAGCAAAATGATTTTAAACAATGTCTCAACCAATTTAGCACAATATTCCCTTTTCTATTTCAGGTTTTGCATAAAAAGTGGACAAGTTTATAAGTCAATAAAAGTTTTTCAGTCCAAAGGACAAAAACCAGTAGTATTAGATCTAGGAAGGATTTTTAAATTTTATTTTTGAAGATATAGACACAAAGATATTGAGCTTGTAGTAAAATTCCTGTTATTTAGTTTAAATAAGAAAACAAGTGTTGCAGATACAACTGTCAAAATTTGGAATGTGGGGATTTTCAACATTATTTAATATATGTGAGAGTATAAAGAAAATCATTGACTTTTAGCAGGATTTTCCCTGTTACCTTTCATGAAAACATTAAAATTCCCACTCAAGAGATCTGTATTTCCCACCCAATTTTATTTTTTTTTCTTTCTGAAGATTAAGAACATTTTCCTTAGTTCCCTCTTCATAATCCTAGAATCACAAACCAAAAGAATGGCTGCTTTATTTTGGGGAAACTTCTTGCATATTTTGATAAGCATTCTGTGTTTTTATTATATCTAGCATAGACTGTTGTACTCCTATTCTACATAAAGTTTGATAAACATATATTTGAATTAAAATACACATGCCCTTTGTTTCTATGAGCTAAATTATCTTTAATGTGAACTTATATTTCTGTTTTCTGCAGGCTGAAAGCAATGTATTACTGAAAGTGAGAATGCAATGACCATTATATGTCACAAAACTATACACAATTACTTTAGGTTATGCCACAGAAATGACTGTGGTATATGTGGATGTCCCTGGGCCAGCTTTAAATTGTCTCCTGTAGAGGCTTAATTCACACTGAATAAGGGAAAACTTCTGGGCTGATATTATTAGAAACTTAATTTTCAGTCTTGAAGGATATCAGTGAGTATATAGTCTGTGCATGAAATCCTTGAACTGTTCAATTTTGTTAGAAATATGCCATTTATTTTAGATTAACTGGAATTCTCTGTGCATATTAAACTTGAATATATTCATGCAATGCATTGGTACTACTTTGTGAAACTGTAGTGGAATAAAGTTATGTTACTTGAGGTATTACAACACCACAGTTATACTGCATTTGACATCTATGCTTGCCTAGATAGTTCTATCAAGCATCATGTTGGGTATTATAGTAGTCTACTGCAAAAGGGATACGACAGCTGTATGAAGAATGCCTGCTCTCATTTTCACCCTGAATGAACCATCATTCATTTAACAAGATTTTTAAAAATCTAGAGTAAAACATAAATTTCAAGAAATGAAATAGAAATGGATAGAAAAAAAAAACAAACATGAAATTCTGGTAATATAATACATGCATTTAAGTCTTCTACCCAGAAAACTCCGTGGATATGTCAGCTTTCCAGGGTACTCAGATGTATTTTTTTCTGTCATTGGTGTCAAAGTGAGAATAATTCAGATCTAAGTTACACAGTAACTTCAAACTACTAAGTGCAGTCACACTTCTGTAAAACCAGAGTCTGTGCAAAAAGAAGCAAAACTGGTATGGATCTAAGCATGGCATGCAGCCTTGTGCACAGTTAATACCCCTTTAACTTATTGGGGAACAGGCTATACCCCTTCTGGTGAAGTCAGGGTTTTTTTTCTTAAGAGAACATGCATGACATTGCTAATATCATTAGCAGTATTGACTGCTAAATCACCAAAGATTACCTTAGTGACTTGCAGCTCATCAGTCTGAAAGTCTGGGGATCATCAAACTCTGTTTTTTCAGTCCCCACTTGCCATCAAGCAGGCAAATCTAAATTTTACTTATGCACTTGTTACTAATAGACTTTATTGCCAAGTGGATTCATGTGATGGTCTCTTTTAACTACTTACTTATTGATTGCACTGTTGTTTGCTAAATATGTGGCTCATAAATTGTAGCTATTTAGCTGCAAATCTCCAAGAACATAGGAAAAAACTCATTATCTAATATTTTACATTCTGTCAGACAAAGATTACTTTCGAGCTATACACACATACGAATATTATTTTCTTGCAATTTTTTCAGTATCGGTGATTCAATGTTTGTAAGCAGGTATTTATTACACTGTTAAGACAAAGGCTGGGACTTCCCACAATTTAAAATACACTTGTATATGGTTTTAATTAGTACTAAAAGTATGTTATGGCTGAACATGGCAGGTCAGTATGATCCTGATATACTGTATCCAAGCATGTGAATTTTCTACTAGGAAGATAATAGCTCCTATAATTTCCTTAAAAACTGTAATGTGAAATAAAATAAATTAAAATTCTGCTTCTATTGAAATATACATATTCTGGTATTCCTAGCATTATCGAGAATTAGTATAATACTTTATCCTCTTCAGTACTCACTGTAGCATTTTTGCAAACAGGCTCCTATTAGCGAAGGAACTGAGTAATTCTCTCTGTCAAATTTTGCAGTAAACCAGAGTTTGAGTCAGGAATGAAATACTGCTGAAGCAGCTGTCAGAACTAAATTGGCACTGTTTTACTGCATTAAACCATACCTGAAATATAGCTTTTACAGTATGATTGCAAATGATGCAGTCCCTGCAAAAGGCTAATGATACCAAAGGAGAGGAGATGGTTCAAATGTGACGCACTTGTATTGTGTAATTCAACTGATTTATGAATTAGAATAAGTGACTGTTCAACGTGCAATACAAAATCTACATTAGTAAGAATTCTTAAGCTGTGTGAAATGAAAGTTTGAAACAATATATAAAAAATGTGTAGAGTATTTTTTTGAGTAAATAATTTTACTAGAGATGCATACAATGTACAAACAGCTCAGTAGATTTTCAAATATAAACTTTGAATTATTTTTTTGACTAACGTGAAACATGAAAATAAGAGTGAATGTGAATATATGATTTTGGATTTATTTTTTGCTGCTAACTGTCAGTATTATATTTTTGTAATTGAGTAAAGCTTTTGAATTCACTTGTTCCAAACTTAACATATGAATTAAAGATTGCCATTGGCCCTGCAAATACATAGCGACTGACAGATAATTTCCACATGAGAACGTACATTAATGCTATTTGTTGATTGGCACAAATTAGAAAATTATAAATTATTCTAATGGTTTACAGATATTCACATTCAGAAACAAATTTCTATAAAATACTCATAATAAGACGACTAACAAAAAATCCAAGTCTTTATTTGCAAAATCACCATGGTGTCTGTATTAATGTACAAGCTCTCAATATGCAAAGCAATCATATATTTTTAAATACAATTTTGAACAGAAATTACAAAGTTAATTACTTTTCCATTCCTTCTCGTTACCATGAAGTATTCCCACTGTTCCTTTTCTCTGGTAACATTTTGGCAGTTCAAAAGATAGCAGTGTTTGAGGCATTTAGAGATATTAATAAATTAAATATACTTCCACAATGAGAACCATGTATTGGCCCTGCAACAACTTACCTGTTTTCCATCTTCTGAAATGTATAATCTGAATAAATGTAATCTAAAATAATTCCTGGTTATCCAAACAGAATGGCACTTCCGCCTCTCCCATGACCTCCTATTCTTTCTAGAGACAGTAAATTTAAGGTAAAATATTATGCACCACCGAGTGCAAAACAGGGCAAAGTAAAAGATAATTTATTTCAAACTTGCCTTGAAAAGGCGCTTTGATGATTTCTTATGCATAAAAAATAAGATGCATATACTAATTTCTGGACCAGCAGTTTAGCATTCACCTATATGTGACTGAATAAAAATATCTGGACAGATAGAGATCTGTGAAAAATTCATCCGCTTTAGGAGATACTGATTGGAAGAGAGCTTAGAAATGCTTTTCACTTCTACTGAAAATGGAGTTCAGAGGATCAGTAAGAAGAAATTTGATTTTCAGAATGAAAGTGAATGCTGATTTTTGAGAGTGTTGAAGGGTAGATCACTTCTACTGAAGAAAACTGAGGCTGGATAATCTAAAGTCACTCTACAGCAAGTTATTAAATAAGGCTGTCAATTTTACTTTTCGATCGTGTAACTTATATGCTATTTGACCAATATCATGCAAGTGTTATTCTGTAAAAAATTACAATCACCATTTTTCTCACCTTTAAAACATACTACTAAAATACTCAGTTGAATAAACTGAAAATAGTACTATTTGTTTTTAATGAAGTCTATATTTTTTCACAAGTACTTTGGAATGCAGACATTTCAACAGGGCCAAAATGTGGGGGTTTTTTTAGCTAAAAAAAAAAATGCTTTAATATGAAAGAGCTTAGAGCTGAGACACAGAAAGAAGATTGTATGCCTGCCCTGTGAGGTACATGATTAAAGATGGTACATCTTATGTGCTGCTTAAATGATCCTGCATAGAATTTTTTCCAATGCTAAACACAATTGCATGTAATAAAAGATGACAGAACTAAGCTTAGACAATAGGAGATATAGAAATACTTATAGCACAGAAGTCACTATTCTTCCACAAGTATAAATTTGGTGAGAGAAGTAAAATAATCAGAGACTACAATGAGGAAGAAAATCTGCTGCAATATCTAGGTTTGAAGGATGTTAAGAAAAAGGAAGTAATTTTTCAATTATGTTCAACATCACTGTAGTGCTGAGAGAAACTACAAAAGTCCTCTTGTGATCAACACACAAAAAATCCTTGGAGCAAAAGGGGAAACTAAAGAAATCATCTTCTGTATCATGATGTTTTCAATATGCTAACATTGTGTCTGGCTTGAAAAAAATGTTCTGATAAATTCAGCCTATGCCCCCTGGAAATTGTTATGCTTTGTGGAGAGTAGTGTTCAATTTACTTTACATGTAACTTTGACTGAATATGATTTAAATTGACCACTCCTTTTCTGGTGACCAGACATCAAGTGTAAAACTATGAATCACAGATTTTTTTTTTTCAGTCTGGCTGAATAGCAAAAATAAAATGGACAAACTCTTTTCAAATTGAACTACAAATGTCGTTTTCCTTCAAGATGGAAAGACAGAATGGAGAATGGGGCTTACTGCCTGACTTGCATTAGTATCTATTATTCTCTTCAGGAAGCATTCAGGTTTACCAACGGAAAGGCCACAGAGTATGCACCTAACAAAGTTAGGCGTTCCAGTAGGCAACATTGCATCTAAAAATTAAAGATTATCTGATTGATACCTACAGATAAAAAAGATAAGTGGATACACAGCTGAGTTTCAGTATAATTTATCAAAGTTCCTGTTCTACTTTACCTTATATCTGTATGCAAAAGACATTTAATCAAACCTACGTACTATTTTCACCTAATGGATATCTTTCAGCTATCTTAAGGGAACTCAGACTGAACCTGTAAAAATCACATTCATTCACTCAATTATTGCGATAAACCCTTGTATTTATAGTATACATTCTACTTCTGAAAGACACATCTTTCAGAAATGTTAACGACTTCATTATAAACTAACTCAAGTGAGATAATCCTTGTATTCACATTCCCTTGCATGTGAAGTGAAACTTCACTTCAGGTAACTGGATTGAAAATTGAGGTTATATTTCTAAGTAACACCAGTCAGAAGCATGTGAGATACCAAGTTAACTTGGTATACCTGAAGCCATTTGGTTACACTAGGAGGACATTTACTACAGGTGAACAGATTCAATGCTGTGATACTTGAAGTTGTTTAGAGCTAGCCTAGGCACTGTGTTGCACACACAAACCGTGTCTCACTTGCCTGGGAAACTCATATCATAATGTCAAGTGCTCTTTTTTTAATGTGGTTTGATTATATTTAATCTTAACACGTGTCTGAGAGAACTTTTGAGAAAACCAATAGTCTTGACTTTGCTAGATTTTTATGAATTATATCTCATTTACTGGAGTCATTGGTCTTTTTTAACAAATCTTCAGGAGAAAGTAGCAATCCGTGACTTAGTTTAATAGTATTTTTATGAGTCTGATCTCCTTTCTCTATTTATTTTGACTTTTTTGGTACTGCCCCAACTTTGTATTTACCTACATTTACACTCCTCAGAGAATATATTTCTATTATTATATTTCAGTGCCAAAAATTCAAAGCCTAGCAATGGAAATTTATACCTGAATAGGTACTATGAAACAAACCAAGGCTTTGTTACTTATAGTAATGGTAAATCTCAATTGCTTATTTACCCAGGCCAAAGATATGAGGCTATAAAAGCAATTAAATAGTTCTTATTAGCAGTAATACATTTCACAGGTCAATAGAGCTGTAGATAGGAGGGCCGAGAGTTTGAAAATACTCCTTATTTATGGCTAAAGATTTTACAGATTGTATATTTTTTTTATAAATACACTTGTACATCTTAGAAATACTGTTCAAGAAAAGTGTACAATTTGAGTTCGATATCTATGACTGTCTACATTTAGCCTGTACCTGGGGCTAAACTGTAGCAGTTGTTCTGCCACCTGATGACCCCTCCCCAGCTGAGAAAGGAATTGAGGAAAAAAGGGAGAAGACCCATGGGTTGAAGTAGAAACAGAATTAATGAAACAACAAAACTAATACACTCACCAACATAAAGTGTACAAGGTTATACTCAGCCTGGCCCTTAGGATCAGCAGCAGAAAGCCATGAGAGAGAAGCCCCAGGAAGCGGAACTCTGCCCTCAGTGAGCTCCCTCCTTTTATAATGAGCATGATTAAGTGGTATGGGATACACCTGTGAGTCAGCTGCCTTGATTGGATCTCCCAGCTGACTCGGGGCTACTCATGGCCTGCCTGCATGGCTGGCCCATGGGTCTGTTCCTAGGAAACTAGGACAATGACTCAGATATCTGATATGACAACTTATTCACACAGTCCTTTTGTACTGACAATCCTCAAGTACTTTCCAGAATATTAGCCTCCAGCCTAAGACACTGACATTGATAGGTTACATTCAAGACATGGACAGTATTCACTGTCCATATTGATAGTGAAAATCAAGGGTCTTAGATGTCCATTTTAGATACTCCCAAGTTTAAAATCAATCATCTATAGAAAAGAAAATGAAAATTACAGAGAAATGAAATTAAACGTAAAAAAAGGAATAAAATTAACTGGTGAAGCACAGATAAATTTATTTCAGACAGAGAAAAGAGAAATTAACCTTATCAGCTGGACAGTGTATGAACAGTGATCAACAAGACATTGCTGAAAAACTGTTATCCCAAAAGAGTGTTCAGATGTGGAGAAATAACACAATACCTGCAAAATTTGAGAAATTTTGTCTGTTCCAAATGAACTGGAATGTAAATAATATAAGTGTGAAATGAAAGAGACACTTTTAAGGAATGTAAGGACACATGTAAATAATTGTCATGTCTGTTCATGGGCGTGTAAAACAAGTTGTTCTGCCAAAATGGCAATAAGGTATCTTTCATTCCATAGCAAAAGATATGTTCATTTCCATTTATTTCAAACTGAAAGATAGTATGTGCACTGACACTTTAATGTGCATTCTGTCACCTGCTGTTCCTCTTGGTTTATTAAAGCTAAATTGTGGTTCTGTCTTTTTCATAACTCTCAACAACCTACAGAGTTATCAATAAGGAATGAAAATACTATTTTTTCATGCATACCTTATAGATGATATGAGCTAAAATCTCATGTACCACACGGTTTACTTACTGAATTATAGCTATTTGGAGGCACTCAGCACAAGACAACTCTACAGTAATTTGTAAAGCTTGCAGTAACAAAGATTCACTTGTTCAGAGAAAGTAAAGTTCAGAGCTCAGAAAAAAAAATAATGTGGAGATACAGTATTAACATACCAAAATGGCAACATCTTGGAAATCAGACCATCAACGATATTGATTGTACATCTTAACATTGAAATATACTCTTTGTCTCTTGTCTGAAGATAAACAACATAAATGAAGAGTGTATAGTATAGTGTGTGCATGTATGCATATGTGTGTATGTATATATGTATATAAATATGTAGACATTCATACAAGAGAGCCGAGAAGGCAATGAATTTCCAGGAGCATTTAAAGCAATTATATGAGAACCCTGTTGGGCAATTTTTAACACATAGCTCAAACTCTGCTCAGCTTTTTTGGGAACATCCTTTTTATGATTGATGGCCTGTTTCTATGCACATGTTTTCTTCACCCCAAAATGCTAAGAAAATCAAAATATTCACCTTCCTTCTCCCCAGAGAAGCAGAATCCTCCTGAAGCAAGCAAATGAGCAATGGTGAAAAAATTATCTGGGAGTGCTTGCAAGCCCACTTTTGACAGCCTGGTTTGATGGTGCCTGAAGTCACCTTGCAACCTCTGCCTGGGTCAGAGCAGCTGCCCTGCCAGCTAGCAGCTAACACTAACAGCTTGGTGTCCAGCACTTGGGACCTGTGTATGTGAGCTCAAGGGGTGCTTTTCTTCCTGACTTGTTCACTAATGGGTTGTAGTGAGCAACACAGGTACTCACAAAGCCTGAGCACCCATATTTCCAACTGGAGATATGTGGAAACATGGAAACCTGCACTCCTAGGAGAGGTGGGAGGGTGCTTGCAACTGTTGTGATGGAACTTTTAAACATTAGTTCTAGAAGGGCGTTTAGAGATTTATAGGTGTTTATTAACATTTTATAAGTGTTTAGAATTGTCATTTATATATGTTTTGCTCCTCATATTGATCCCAACTGCATCGCTCACTGATTATGAGTTAATTAGTGTAATTTGTAAATCAATAAATTGCTTCGATTCTGATTTAAAATATGTGAAGTGAGCAGCTCTTCCCTGAAACTTTATTCCAGCCCTGACTTTTTGGACACCAAATATTTAAGTGAGCCAAAGAGTCTCTGAAGTCTGTAAGAGTTATTACTAGCCTATGTTATGCAAGAAGGATTCAGATTTTGCAGTGAGTAATGACAGTGCTCTATCCTAAATGAATAATTACGTGCACCAGCCAAAGTATTATATATGTATACAAAATAAAAACTGCTCCTTAAAATACCAGTCTATTCCTGCCTATTGTCCGGGGAATATATTTCTCTCTGTCCCTGTTTCCCTCTTTCCCCAAATACTATCCAGAAGATTATTATCTAATCTGCATATTTTCCTGAAAAATCAGGTACTAAATCTTGTAATTGCTCCTATACATACAATAATAAATTTTAAGATTGCCTTGAGCAGCAATACAACTGGAACTTCATAATGTTATTAGTCTCAGCCCAATTCACTGGAAAAAATCAAGCTGAGAAAGCGGTCCTAACCCTGTTTCTTGGGCATTGAGCCTTTGTGGCAAACACCTGTAAACTTTTGTCTAGGCACCAGAGTCTTTCATTATTTAACACACAGAGTCTCACTTCTCTAGGTTTTGATAAAGTGTAGGTAGCTAACTTTAGGTGCTCTCTATCACTTGTTGAAGGCATCTCTTCTCCACTGATGTTTGACATTTAATAGCAAGGTTGTATCAAGGGACAGCCAGGCCTGGTCACACCTAAAATAGGAAGACACACACAGCATGGCAGGGAAGACCATCTTTTTGTTGATCTTCAGAAACAATATTTCATTTCAAAAACCTAATTTATGGTGAAAGCCACGCACCATTTTTACTAGAAATTGTTTCACTAGACTTTTTTTTATACTTTGGGTAACATGTTGTTCTGTTGTGTGGTTTAAATGTTGCTGTTTTGTTTTCCAAGAAGGACACTATATATAAAAAAATAAAGGTCATGTTTTTTAGAATTTATGCCTATTTTTATAGAATTCAAAAATACATTTAAGATCAAAATATGTATAAGATATAATTAGTGATGTTTTCACAGAAAGTTCAAAGTAGACAAAGTTGTATTGTCTTGAATTTACCAAAATCGTCCTTATAGAGGACTGCTGTTATGGTATTAGTAATTCCCTCCATATCAGAAAGCAATAAAAAATTCCAGCTTGTTTAAGAGTTAACAGCAGGTAACCTGACTAAGAGAAGGTGTGAAACTACTTTTTTCCTGGAGCAGCAAAGGTCTGGGTTGTGAGTAAGAGTACTAGTTCAGCCCCTGAATTCCTTCTTTCTTTCAGGGAAAGCAGCATGAGGAACCTCATCAACTGCTGCAGAATTAATTTGTAGTTTGTGGATGGCAGACCATGTTACACTGGCCTAAGCACTGTGAATTGACCTGTCTGTCCACCAGACACTGGCCTATATGAAAAGGAGAGTGGTGGGGATAGTAGAACTGGCATGAATAGATGATAGAAATATCTTCTCTCTTTTGCGTACAAAAGCCACCGTCTTGCTTTTCATGGTTTACATGAGGAAAAGTTAAAATTTTTAAGCATATTTGACTCTAGAGTCTAGTGACCCACATGGATGAAATCTGGGTTAAGTGCCATAAAGTTTCCTCTGGGAGAAGCCTTATGATACTATAATTGTTTCTTTAGGTTCATGACACAGCATAATATCCAGAAGTCTCAGAAATGACTCTAGCAAACAATGAATTCACTGGTATACTAAAGATATGAGTTGCATGGCTTTGCTTATTCTGCATGGACTCCACACGTCCTTCCAGAAAACGACTTACAAGTTTAATCTTTAGTGCTCTGGGTCAATGCAGCAAGATACGTTAGATCCACAAGAATATGTAATTTAGATTTGTCATTTTCTAACACTTCAGAACAGATAATTATGTTTGTCATATATCTGTCTGTTCTCCATATTACTCATCAGGCCTTCTGATCATACCTATGATTCTGCCAGTAAAAGAGCTACTATTTATATCTCCTCATTTAAGCTTTTACTGCAGTCTAGACTAAACCTCCATCAATATGTCAAAACAATGCCCCTGATCCATGCTAAAAGTAATAACTGTAGAGGATGAGGACAATATTGATCTCAACGAATCAAAATGACATTTTCTGACAAGAAAAAAAAATCCCATTTTATACAGTATCTGTCTGGAACCAAGTGACCTCCTTTTCTAATGTGGATGTTTATCAGAGTTGCTTTAGACTGCAGCTTTTCTTTTTGAAATAACACTTATGTTACTATTTCAAAAAGTTTTCTTTTTCTTTTTTTTTTTTTTTAAATCTGTAGCCAGGTTTCTTTGGATTAATATTAAAAATCTCATTTTATAGGATGAAAAAGGGAAAAAAGTACATATCCTTATACAAAATCTCTACATATGGGAACAGAGAACATTGGTTTATATGGCTTTAACTCTTACGAGAAGTGCTTAATCTACTCAGTGGGAACAAAGCTTTCCTTCATTAGGTAGTCATGAAAGAAATTTACCCTCAGCAGCAGAATTGAACATGATCTTGCAATAATTTTCACATGATAGTTTATGGAAGGCAATTCAATAGAGTGCAGGAACCAATAGTTCCACAGGAACTTACACATATACTGCTCTGCATCAGATAATTAGGATAGAATACCCCTATTTTTGCTAATATCAATCATTATTCTCATTACAGCTTCAGAGGGTGGTACCCCTCGACACTGATGAAACAACTGTAATTGCAGGCAAATCTGTCTCTTAAGTATTTCTGGAACATTGTGTATTAAAGAGGAAAAATGATGTCAAAATGTGTAACAAAAAGTGAATGAATTATCTATAGGTAGGACTCAGTTCCCCTCAGTCTAGTGGGAGTTAATAAGAACAGATCAAAAACTATGCTGTGACTGCTTGGTAACACAAATCTGTGGAAAAGGCGGCTTAAAACAGGTTCATCCCACTGTGGTAGGGAAGGGGTAAAGGTAGCACAGGGGTATTACTAGAGCTAAGACAGGGTAGTCTCTGTTGTTAGCTAGTCTCTTGTAATTCTTAATGTCCACTTGTATCTTCTCTCCTGTGTTCGCACTTGTCACCGAATTGCCTAAATACCTAGTTTGGTTGAGTCATTCTGAAGTGCTTCATAAAACTGAAATGATTTAATAGAATTTGCAATTTTTGTCACCTCATTGCTCAACATTTTCCATGTCATTAATAAATACACTGAACAAGTACTGGTACTTCTTTTCAGATTATTAGTCACTTCCTCTTAGAAGAACTGGCCTTTTTCTCTCTGTGTTGCAGCTAAAAACCAGATGAAATTAATCTAGTCTTTGATTTTAGGTGGTTTTTTTGAGTTAAACCAGAGTGAAATTTAGAACAAGGGAAGGGAGCATGACAGTTGGGGAATATATCATAGTGTTCATATTAAATATGCAGAATAGCTAATAATTTTTCCATATTCTTACAGATGTGCTTCTAAATTTTTAACATTGAAATATTCTTGTTTCAGCTCAAAATATTGCTTTGCTTTGAGGCAATGATAGATTATTAGATCTGACCTAGATAATACTGACATATCATATACAATATTTCTTTCTAATTATGACTAGTTCTTGTGAACATTTTTTTTAATTTTATTTATAAAGAGAGGTAAAAGTAAATAAATTTATATTATTCTAAATAGCTGAAAAAATTGAGGAATTGAAAGATTTGTGAGTGAGTAGTGTAGAATGCTTTTTTGAGATCTTAGAAGTTACTTCCAGTGCGGGTAGCTTGTTCCAGTTCAAATTTGCTTTGTGACACCCAGCCAAATGGACTGATAATTTCAGTAAAAGAAGCATCTTCTCCTGGTCTTTGGATCCCAAACTAATCTAATCAAGTTTAGGTTTCCCAGTTCTAGCACCAGAAAACACTAACAAGATTATCTCAGATCCCTCAGTTTGTTGAAATAGCCTGTAAATAATTCAGAAGGGTGTCTCAGAAGGTTATTTCTTCAGATATTTTTTATAACACTGTAGCATCCTCAGTAATAAACATAATTGATGAGACATACAGAATACATTATTAAAAATTGTTAATATAGTATACATACCACAATAAACACTTGCCAAGCAATGTGAATGCCAATCCATATTTTGCTTACTCAAATACATCTTCGAGGAGTTAAACATAATAAAAACAAGTGGTAGATGTCATAGACATACGTTGTATATCTTTTCCATTTCCACATTTGGCCCTTCTGGAGACATTTCAACGTAATTTTAGTGGTCAAAAATATTTTTATCTGTTTTAATAAATTTTGTATAAATATTGTACTACAGAAAACTCAGAACATTTCAACAAATAATTTTCAGTTTCTAATCCATTAGCTATATGGATTGTAAAAAGATCCCATACCTTAGAACTTTTCTTTAAGAAAATAAATTTAATAAGAAACCAAAATCTTAGCAGAAAAGGATTCTTATGAAGCTGTAAAACTAAAGTTAATATAACAAGAGTTTTGAAGGAAAAAGCTTCTTAGTTTATCAAGCTTTAAATATGATCCAGCTCTTGGAAAAGTAGTGAGGAACTGAATAGGCACTGAGCCTCTAACAAGTTGCAGAACGTATTAAATTACTGTGAGATCCTGCCCCAGATCTATCCATCAGTTATCTATCTATCTATCTATCAGCTTGGATAAAAGCTGTGTGTTCTTATGGATTTCTTACTTATGTCTGCATTGCTGAAGGCCTAAAGTATCAGACCATTATTTCCTACTGAAAGCTCAGAAATTGTCCTCTGTGTGTAGCATCACCTCATCTTCATAGGTCCACATTGCTTACTTTGCAGAGTCTGTCATGATTGTAATGTTGGAAAGGTACACTGAAGCATTATAGAAGTGGGAGCTGGAACATGAAATATCATGAGCCATTTAATATCTTCACCTAATCAAAAGGCACCAATTCCATCTCAAAAAACTAACAGTCATTAAAGCTGATCTCATCAACACTTTGGTTTGCTTCAAATTCTTGGCAAAGTTTTTATATAAGATGTCTTTTGACACTTTCTAAACATCAAAAATACATTCTTTGACCACTCTTATTTCATATTTTGTTTTTATATAGGGGCTGATGTCTTCTCAGATTTTATGAGTCAGAAGAAAAATACTATATATTCCTTATAAATGGGCAAGTAAAGGGAATTTAAAAGTTATTTTTAAAGTTTGTTGGATTTTTTTCAGCTGTTGAATCTAAACATTCCAAAAGTAGATTAAGTTCCCTGACATTATACTTGTTTCTTAATTGTGACATTTTGAATTGAAAAGTTTGGAATTTTGATTTCAAAATGAGTTGCCAGAAATATCTTTTCATGTGTAACTCACATAAAAACTCCCACATTTTAAAGGAACAAAATCAGACTTTAGTGGTTTAATGTTTTACAATGAAAGCAAAACATTTTTTTGGTTAATCCAAAATTAATTTGATTGGAATCTGTTCCATAGCATACCTTCAAATTTGCTTGTTTAAGGTTTTTTTGTTCAATTTATGTCTATACTCCCTTCCTCCTGATCCTCCTTCTGATTGCAGCCTTTCCTAATCCTGGAAAGCTCTGGTGTCCAGGACTCCACTAATGGAAACGGGAGTGTCTTCCTGAATTGAGTTCAGTGAAAATATGCCAGTTTGCACCAGCTGTTTCTTTGGCCCCGTACCTTTATATTTGGATAAAAACTGTCGATTTTCTGTATGCCTGCTCACAGTTTGTTTCCAAATAAGCATCCCACACTCCAAGGGCCATCTGCTGTTTCTTCTGAGCTAATGAGCGTGCTCTAGTGCTAATGTCCTTGGGAGGAGATGTCACGCTGTCATTTTGTAAAACAGGGCTCCTGTTTTCTTATGAACTCAAATTTCTAACCCTTGTGAATTAACAAGTTTAAATAATTTTCTTCCCACCATGCTCACAGATGTGAATCATAGGTGTGCAGAGGAGGCTATACAGATCTACAGTAAGTCTGGTAACTCAGGCTTAATTAGCCCTGTTCAAACAGTGATACAGACCTGTTAAGCAGGGAGGACATCTGTTCAATGCTCAGACTTAGAGTGCACTGAAAATTTAAGCTCTTTTATCTATGACTGGTTATGAGGAAACAATATCTTCTTTCTAAGAATGAACAAACCATATTTATAGAACTATTTGTAGCAAGCCCCATGTAATCATTGCAAAGATCTTCTGGAATTCCAAATAAAAAGTTTTCAAAAATATCGTTTAAAAATACCCATCTGATTGATTTTTCATATATATATGCTTCCTGCTTACCTCAGTTATGTGCCTTGACTTTGTAGACAATCAGTCTAGAACAGAAAAGGGTCCCTAAGAACTTCACAGGTTATCTGGTACGTATGTCTGTATTTAGTTACTCTCCTTTTAAATCTGCTAGAATAGTAATAATGTGACTTCTGCATTCCTATTGGTAGGCAAAACCATCAGTGCTGTCCAGCAGAGAAGTAGCAGGCTGCGCTTGCAACTACCAGGCAGGCAACACTCGTTTCGCAGAGAGCTGATCCAACCACCAGACTGGGGTTAAACATAGCTTAAGACTAGATTTAGTTAAGGGTTTCTGAGATAAAGTTATGATCCATGATTAATTTTTTTGAAAATATTTTTTTATTGAGTCAGAGCTGAGATTGGGGCTGGGATTGGGGCTGGAAACCACCAGTTTGCAGGTGGTTTCAACAGCACAGTAAATAATTATGGGGGATAAAAATCCTCTGATCACACAATCTAGAGTACTAGGCACATTTTACCATTTAAAATTTATTTCTCTCAATGGGATAGCTAAATTTTGACCTGTCAGGTTTCACTCTGGATAAAATAGTGCCACTCCAGCTGGGAAAAAACTAGCACAGTAGCTTAAAGTTAATGAAAACTTCATATTGTGTCATGGTCAATTTGATAAATAATCCCATACCTGTTCCAGAGCAAATGTATGCCTCTGGGCAAACTGTTTTTGCATAGACTTGGTATGAGTAATTGACATGATCCCCAGCTGAAGTCCACAGTTTCAGCAGTACCTCCAGTACAGGGCAAAGGAAAGGAACAGGGTGCTTTAGCTTGAAAACCAGTTACTCTGTCTCCTGCTGTCCTACTTGTTTTGCCATTAGACTGCTTCTCAGGAGTGGGTACCAGAAAAAGTCCCAGTTAACCTTTTCCTTCCTTCTTGATTTTATGGAAGGTATTTTTCCTTTCCAGTTTGAATAAGTAATCTCAACCTTTACACACCCCTAGCTCTTGCCCTGATAACTAGCAGCTCATCAGTTTTATTTAAGGATGTTGCCTTTTTCAGTAGCAGTTAATAAAGTTCTTCATATAGGGGAAGGAATGGAGCTTGAATGAAGATACCTTTTTTTTCACTCCCGTGCGCCTATATTTTGTGCTACGCTAATTCTACCTAGCAAATTCTAATGAAAGAAATTGAATGCTGTGAACATTTTTCAGACTGTACTACACAGAAAGATTCAACACTATAAGAAGCTTTGGAAAGAAATGCAGTTAATGATTCACTGTTACGTAAGCTACTTATCTCAAGAATAATTTGTTTTATATTTCTGTTAGTGCCAGATTTTCCATTCATAATGGAATAAAAGATACAGACGGGGAGAAGTAATTTTAAGTTGTCTTAATTACTGCAAGTCAAATTTTGTTCTTTTGAAGATATATAAGAAGTGAATAATTTAATGTGAATACCAGAAGGTCAATTAAATTAATTTGGGATGTTCTATATTATTTTTTCTTTTATATTCACTTATTTAAAGGCACTCTGCTTCTTGCTGCAGAAGGGGTAACTGTTTGCTGGAGAAGAAAAATGCTGCACGTTACATATTATGCATACTGCTTAACCTAAGTTCATACTCGTACTGTGTTCAGTCCACTTACTCTAAAGACTTTCAAATTTTCTGGGAGATCAATATAAGAATAGTGAAGATGATCATAAAGATTTATGTACCACTTCATTATTATTATAAATGAAAATCTATCATTATGAAAAGCACAATAATTAGGTGTAAATTTAAGACTCAATTCGCCTTTATGGTTTTTATTATTGCTAAAGTAACATAAGGGGTAGTCAAGTCCATTTGTATATTAGCAGTATTACTCTTAATTGTTCAGTCAATGAGAAGCTTAACACAGACAGGTAACCATAACAACCAGGTCATGCTTTCTCTTAGTTAGTTAAAACAAAACCTGATTTAGTTCTATATCTGAGATGAAAAGAACAAAAAAACCTATGCATTCTCTCTTTCTGGTAAACCTTTGAATGGAAGATTGCAGTGAATTTTCATTTAATTTCAGGCATTAAAAATGCATCTGAACTTTATAACTGCAGGAGCTGCATAACTTAGAAAAAATCATACTATATCTTAAAATTTATCTTTTATCTCATTTTAAGTAATTTTGCATGTGGATTAATGGAAATTCACATTTATATTTCAATGTTTCAAGTGTTAAGATACATTTCACAGCAAATCATTGACTAGCAGGGAAAGAGTGTGTACATTACATTATTTTGTATGTTCTGTTACATCAAAAGGAATTTATTTATCGGATACAGTGCATCAAAATCCAATCAAGGTTTGAACCTTGAAATTAATTAACATGATCTTCATTAAAACAAGTAGTAAAAGATAAAATATATGTTAAAAGAATTTGGTGTGAAGCTGCAAAATCTCTGAAAAGTGTGGTATTAACAGCGTACGAGGAATATACAGAATTTCGCACATTGAACGTGAAACAGGAAGGGGAAAGTACATCCTTAAACAAATTGGCAATTCATCATCAGGGGAGAGGTAAATTTTTTTTTGCCTTAATGCTTAGAAGGAGTACTAGGCTCAAATTAGGAGAAGAGTACATCTAATCAATTTTTCTACAAAGCTACATGAACTGAATGAAGCAATGAGAAAGACATTCTTCATTTAGTAGCAGACATTCACAAAGAACTTTTGTGGGTTTTTTTTCCTAAAGGAAACATTAAAACTGAAATTTCAGTTTCCAAGCATTTCTATCTTATTTCAGAAATAACACTAGAAGAAATTAGTTTAGTTGAAAAAAACAGCAGTTTTACAGACAAAAACAATATCCATCAAAGTGACTGGTAAAATATCCAGTTAATTATACAGGGCCAGATTTTTTCTCAAATTCCTTAGTAAAAATGAAGAAAACCAGTATTGCATTGTATTTTTCCTCCAAGGAAATCAAGACATTCTATGAGATGTAATCCCAGAATCATTCTTTTGAAACTGGCAGTATACAGTACAGTATTTTTGTCTTTCTTTAGTTCAGTGAAAGCATTTTTTCTTAATTTTTGAATCTTCCATGTTTTCTTCAGTATAGATTTGCCAGTTTATAGCTAAAGTACAACAAAGATGAAATAGAATGCAATTATACTGATCCTGCACTAACATATTCTGAGTCACTTTAAAAACACTTTATTGACCCTAGTAAATACAGTTGAGTCACAACAAGCAACTTTTGATCAAATGATGAGTGGCATATGTGAGTCAGCAGATGCTGAAGGATGTCCTTAGGCTTTCTTTCTCTTTTTCATCTCCAAAGTCTTAGAGTAAACATTAACAACCTACATAGACTAACTGGAATATTATTGGCCCCATTGGGAATACCTTGAAGTATTTGGTCAAAACCTGTGTAGCATGGAAATGAAATATTAATCTCTGAGCTCAGAATGCTTCAAAGCATTTTTTTTGTCTTAAAAAAGGTAACATCTTCTACCCCTCTCAAGATACCTTTATACAGGGGAACAAAGTTATCACAAATTTGGGTATGTAAACTACTCCAGCTTCTTGCAGTTATTATTTCCCAGTAAAGATCACTGAGTCACAGAATCATCTAGGTTGGAAAACACCTTGAAGATCATGGAGTCCAACCATCAACCTAACACTGACAGTCCTTAACTATACCATATCCCTAAGGGCTATGTCAATACGACTCTTGAACACCTCCTGGAGTGGAGACTTGACCACTGCCCTGGGCAGCCCATTCCAATGTTTGACAACCCTTTCTGTAAAGAAATACTTCCCAATATCTGGCCTAAACCTCCCCTGGTGCAACTTGAGGCCATTACCTCTTGTTCTATCACTTGTTACTTGGTTAAAGAGACTCATCCCCACCTCTCTACACCCTCCTTTCAGGTAGTTGTACACAGCAATAAGGTCTCCCCTCAGCCTCCTCTTCTCTAGACTAAACAAACCCAGTTCCCTCAGCCACTCCCCATAAGACTTGTGATCTAGACCCTTCACCAGTTTCGTTGCCCTTCTTTGGACGCACTCAAGTATTTCAATGCCCTTTTTGTAGTGAGGGGCCCAAAACTGAACACTGCACTCAGTAATGAAAGACGAAACGTAATGCTAAGTGAATGTTTACGTTTAACACAGTGTATGCCTACAATGCAGTGTGCAGCCTGTAAATATGTACCTTGAACAATGTAGTTCCTGATAACAGTGTGGTTACAGCTCCACAGAGTTTACTATGTGCTGCTTCACAGGTACTTGGTTGAAGTAGCCCATCCAGGCTAGCTTGAGCATGTCTGTGTAATTTGCAATTGTATTTGTGTATTACAGATATGTAAACAAGAGAGCAGAAGTGTTGAAGGAAGAGCAGGATATAATTTCTTGGCTTATCTTTGGAGAGCTCAGAAGGCAGATGCAGTGACAAGCTGCTTTCTCTGCTATCTGTTCAGGTATCTGAGGGAAGACAACACAGTATGTTGGATATGAGCAGTTTCAGTAGCAGAGTTTATTTGTTTATTTATTTATTTATTTCCAGCAGGTAGGGTTTGTTCATTCATTCATTCAGTGAAATTGAGGCCAGTTAAGGTTCTGCCTACGTTTAGCCTGTACCTGGGGCTAAACTGTACGAGTTGTTCTACCACCCAATGAACCCTTCCCAGCTGGAAAGGGGAATCAGGGAAAAAAGAGAGAGGCCCCGTGGGTTGAAGTAGAAACAAAATTAATACAATCACCAACATAAAGTGTACAAGGTTATACTCAACCTTGCTCTTTGAATCAGCAGCAGGAACAGAAGGCCAAGAGGATGGAGTCCCAGGAAGCAGAACTCCTCACCTTCTGTAAACTCCCTCCTTTTATAACGAGGATGATGTCAGTGGTATGGGATACACCTGTGAGTCAGCTTGGGTCAGCTGCCGTGACTGAAACCTGGGGCTGCCCATGGCCTGCCTGTTCTGCTTCTGGGAAACCAGGACAGGTTCCAAGTATATTATGTATAGGACAGTTAAGGTTCCATGTATATTGTGTATAGAACCTCTGTTCTAAGCTATTATTCATTATGATAAAGTTTACATCTAATATAGACATATCATGCTATACTGATACACATAATGTCAGAAAATATTATACAAGACTGTTGCTGTCATAAAACATCCATTACAAGGATAAATACATTTCATACATACATGCTACACAATAGTAAAACTATAACAAATCTAACCACACAATACACAGGATATTAAGAACTCAGCACAAAGTAATGAATATTTACCATATATTGTTTGATGCCAAGATAAATTAGGAAGGCCAGAGAATTCAGTAGTGTGGGTTCAGGCAATGTATGTTTGGGATAGAAGATATGCTAGGAGTAAAGAACCTAAATTTTGTAGAAAACAGTAAGGTTTCAATACCAAAGATAACCATGCTAAGATATGAATTTCCAAGATTGCAACATATGTTGCTATTATCACTTCACTATGTGAAGAGGCCTTAATAAAATCCAGTTTATAAGTGTGCACTTGCAATGCATGCTAAGAAATCCTAGTGTAAAGAGAAAAATAGCAAAGCAAACAGAACAACAGAAAGAAGTGTGGTCTTCTGCTTTTACATTCCTCTTCCAGTGACATGAAGTTGCTAAGTAATGTAGACACTTCAAGGTGTTCTTCATGTGAATATTTCATACTGTTACCTGTGATATGTACAGCTGTGAGAAAGGCAATAATAGCATTGTATTACAGAAGATAAAATAAGCTCAGGTAATAAAAATATTGGAAGATGTATTTGTAGTTCATGTCTGTATTTGAATCTCTAACCCTAATAATAGTGAAAGCATTATAATTGAACTTCTGCTTCTTAATGTAGCTTTTGATAAAGAATTAGGTCATCAGATTTATTTGAAGTCTGGATTTATGCATTGCGTTTTTACTTCATTGTTGGATGAATCAACAATCTGTTATGTAATAACCCTTTGAAATCTCTGAAAGATAGAGATGGGAACTTATTAGATACTTTCCATTCTAATGCTATTGGAAATCAAAGGGTACTTAAAAGAAATGTTAATAACGCAGTAATTAAGAATAGTTAGCATTAGTGACAGCCAAACCTCATAAGTATTGTTCTTTGAGCTTTGATTAGGCTGCAGCACCTGATTGGGTGTCTCATGAGATGTGGCTTGCTTTCCGTGATGTTTCCAGCCTTTTTGGATTTTGAAGGGGACAATTATACTTCATGTTATTTAAACAGTTCTCTTATTAACTGTTTCACAGCTCTGTTCAGAGCTGTTATTGTAACCGTTCTAATTGTCACCAGAACACAGGAGTGCAACGGCAGATAAAAGTGTCACACCTATAACAGGTAATAGATTTTTCTTCAGCTCAACAACATTCTTCTATGAGGATGCTGGAGACCCATAATATGCATCTTCTGTACACTCCTCTCCAACTGGACAGCAAGGGAATACATACTGTACCATTAAAATTTCACAGTTTCAGATGTTAGAAGACACTAATTACCACTGTGAAACAGCCTGCACCAAAAAAACCCTATTACTCTATTAAGAGTAATACGCAGATTTAGCCAAAGGCAGCATGACTGTACCAAGGCTTCCTAACAATCTACTGTCTCTGCATTTGGAACCATGCAGACTGCTTACCATGGCTCTGTCTTCTGCTCTTCTAATGACAAAAAGTAGAAATCTTCAGGCATTAATACATCAATCCGGACATTCAGTGGCAGGTGTGGGCAGAAAAGGCTCACAGATTTTTCATTTTGTATGTAGCCACAACTGTTCCTTCCCTGTCTACCCCTGCAATACCCCAGGTGCAGAGTCTTAGACTCCTTCCTCTGTCAATGTTTGGCTGCTCTTGCTTCTTCCTTTTCTTGAAGTTAATCATCTAAATGAGACAGCATGTTTCTTCATGTCATAACAGTGCACTCTTCCCTGTCACCTACTTCAAGGAAGCAGAAGCTTACAGAAATTATTTGAGTTTTTATTTCTCATTCAGACTTTAAGCCAAATTGTGTTCAGTCCACCACTTATGAGCTATTGTTAAGTCCCAGAGATAAGCTAAGTCCAGGCATTTCTTGAGCCTCCAGTCCTGTATTTGGCTGTTGCCAATTTCCTGTCCTTAGGGTCTCAACAGCTCTTTTTCTTTTCTTAGATCAAGAATGTCATGCTCTCTCTTTGAGCAGCCAGGAGATTGATATACACATTTCCTTGCTGGGAGCAAAATCTATATATCATGACATAACTGATCTAGAAACTTTATCCTTTTTTCTCATGACCTGCCTTTGTTTAACTAATCCTTTCCAATTGCTCATATTTGATTCTTTAATTCTGATTAATACCCCTTCACAATCAAATTATTCATAGTGTTATATAATATATATTCTAAACTCAAATTTACATATGCTCTCATCTTGTTGCTTTCACTGTCTTATTCATTTTACAATGCAAGTGCTAAAAAGCAGTGTTTCTGCCTTTCTTTGTGTGCCTGCAGTATAAATAATGCATCAAATAATTAATCATGGTGCCTTGGGGGGAAAATCAGTGTCAGAGAAACACACTGATAGGAAGGTATTTCACAAAATATAGGAATACAATGGACTCAATTCAAGTCAAGGAGGAAATTTAGCACTGTGTATAACTCCAGAGGTAAACTGAAAATAGTTTACTTTCCTTCCATCAGAGAACAGTTTGGCTAAAGATTAAAGCACAGAATGAATGGAAATACTGATGTAAATAGCAACTACAGGTGAGATACGCTGCATCTATGGAAAGCCTTAATTTTTTGGCTCCATGTGAAAATTGGATAGGTCAAATACATCTTCTGCTGGGAAAGTTGCTGCAAAACCCTAAATGAGCAGCAATCCATCTCTGTGGACTGAAGTGATCTGCAAATGAAGGGCTCATGTGGAAGCAATCAGGTAAGATGTCAGCAATTATCATACAAGAACAGGTAATAAGTCCTTGTGCCTTGCAGTAACAACATGACCTGTTATAAACTCCAAATAGTTTCCTTTGTCCATTTGTCTACTGCTCAGTACTCTGCCTTCTCGCATCTGAGCCTGTTTCTCAATGCCTTTGATATAATTTGTATTTGCAGCTTCCCTCATGCTGTTTATAAACAGTGCTAAGGCCACAAGTAAATTCCACTCTAAGACTGTTCCATATTTACCCCTCTCTAATGGCCTTCTTTCTTTAATATGTGTGAAATGTCTAAATTGTAACACAAAAAAGTTCTTCCATAGAAAAGCAATATTTTACTATAACAGTGTTATAATGAGGTAACTATTTATGTAGGAAATATGATATCAATTATTTTAATGGGAAAGGAAAGACAAAAAGCTGTTCTCTTTCGCTTTAAATGTGAGTATCGGTTTAGGGATTTTTCTTTGTCTCCCCCTCCTCGAGGAGGAGGAATGCTATTTAAACCAGTATGTGCTTAAGCCTTACTTTTGACTATTTTTTGTTGGTTGGTATCTGAAGTAAGTTCAGTTGTTTTTTTTACCTTGTCATAGATTTACCGTATCAAGCTTGGTCCTTTGATTTTGTATTCAGGAGGATAGCTTCCGTTTTCTTCAGCTGAATCTTTCTTTGGACAGCAATCAATAAATCAGAAAATTGTTAACAGAGCCCCATGACCTTAGAATGTGCAGAACACCTATTCTAACATATTAGAAATAAGTTTGCATCTTAACACTTTAAATACTTACGCTTTCCATAGTTGTTTAGTTGTAGGCTTCTACATTAGTTAGGGTAAGCTTCTCTGTTCATATTCATTTTGGCAGAGCTGGTTAGCATGTGATATCTGCCCAGATTTTGCTTTGTCAGTGTTTCTGGTATCTGCAATTTGTCATAACCATTTAATTTACAGTTATGAAGGGAATAGCCTAGATTTAATTCATGCTGCTGCTTCTTTTTTTTTTTTTTTTTTTTTTTTTTTAAATATTAGCCAAAAGAGCTGGAAGAAAGAATTATTACTAGATGCAAAGACTCTGCTTTCAGATCCTATTTGAACTAATAATGTCAGACCCAGACATCACATAGCTATCTAAAAAGGAAATTAACTGAAAGAAATAAAAACCACCACAAAACCAGCATTCACTCAAGTATTCCTCTGTGTAACATTCATACACGGTTTGAATTAATTCTCTTAATTTGCTCTTGAATTTGGTCCTAATGGGCGACTAGAATTGCCTTCATCAGAAAGCAGAAACTAGTCCAGATGTCTGCTTTCTCCTCTCTCCACTGTTTGAGCTAACTTACACCTATTGTTTTTTCCTGTTATAATTTACAGTTTTAAATGCTACTGCTAAATGCTGCTTAATTACTTTACTGCTTCTTTAAGGAAAGTGAGCCACTTCAGAGAGCAGATTGATGTAGCAGTACCCACTGTAGCTGAGGATATCAAGAGCAGCTTCTGCAGGCTCTGTGTGACTTATTTGCCTTGCTTGTCCCTCTGACAGCTCAGCATGGTCTCTCTTGGCATACCTTGTCTCAAAGAGAAAAAAAATCCACATTTTGGACCTTGTAAAAGGGCCTCTTCCACTAGTAAGCTTGTTCAATAGAATTGGTCATGGCATCATTTAAATAACAAAACCTAAGATAAAGAAAGAATTTATTCCAGTTAGCTTTGGTAGACCTGTAAGGCAGAAAAATCTATGACTTACCTAAATGCAGAGGTTGATCCAAGTTTCAGGCATATCAAGATCCTACAAATACTTCTTAACAGAAAATACAACTCTCTCCTATCCTCTGTATTTCTAATTATTCATTACATTTGCCCTGTATTTCCCTTATGTTTCCTCCTTATTTCATGGACTAGATTTAAAATAGAAATTCAGATTATTACTTCATGTTTCAAAGTATGCCAGGAAAAGGTCTGCTCGGTGAAACAACCTAAATTTCTCACATTTTGCACTTACCTCAGCAGATGTGGCTGTAGCCTATACTTCCTTTTCCAATCATATTAGTTGAGCATTTTACTTTTTTTGGGGTGCATATTGCATTTCCTTTTGGCTAAGAATGTATAGTTTTAATGTTTTTTCCATGTTCTTCCTTTTAAGAGACCATAACTGACCCATTTCTGCTAATGAGGAAGAGCTGCTGTACAAAACTCACTGACATGTTTCTCATCTGCCTAGTTACTGATGACTGCTAATCAAAACAGGTTTGTCATACTGCAAATCACATATATTCGAAGAATCATTTATAATAGTGCTGTTTGAAGAAAAATTACGGGCTTTTCCTATATAAAACTGCTATTTAACTGAATTTAATTTTATTTTTGAACTTTTACTTATTGATCCTTAGGGGAAGTTTCGTCTGTCTTAAGAGGTGAAAGGAAGCTGAAAACATCTCTTTAACCAAAAATTATGTTTTGCTTTGGACACTCACATGAAATGTCTTTTTTTTTTTGTTCTTCTTCTTCCTGCTTCATTGATCTGGTCTGAGAAACAATACTCTCAGCTGAGCAAAACAGGCTCTGAGAATTTCTCAGTTATGTCAAGTGAACTCCCTAATCTCCTGCCCGCTCAGTACTCTTCAACAGTTTCTTTCAAGAATATTTTTGAAATGTTTCTCTTTTCCTGGAGTTATGTAATTCTTTGAGGAGCAGAATTGTGGTTCAGCTGCACTCTAAAGCTTTAGAAATTTTTGGCAATTCAAGAGAATTCAGCCAAGCATTGAGTGTTTTCTTGTTTTGCTCTCGGGGCTCAACATACTGCGTATAGTTTTAGCACTGGAGTGCAGTTTTGTACTGTGATACAAGCTTCCTGCCATCTCCTTTCCAGAACTAGAGATTTCTTCTGATATCCATACGCAAGGATTTTTGTCCTTAAGGTGACTTCTCATGGAGGGACAAATGCTAAGCCACAAATATCTAGAGTGCTCATTATACTAAACGCTGTCAGATATCTCAGCTAGAGAACTCTTACATCTCCTTTTAAATGTGAGATTGTTTTTCTTTGTCACCTTTCATCTACAGGATTCTGTCTGATTGTTTTCTAATCCCTTTATATCTTGATATATAGAGAAGCACCTGGAAGTATGGTTTTGAATTTGTTTTATTCTATTCACATGAAAAATTATAGTACTTTATTATCTGAGGATATATGATATTTTATTTTTTAGATATTATGTACTAATAGAAAAAAAACCCACAAACAAAAAACCCAGAATGGTAGAGAAATGGAACTGGAAATTTTACATGAATCGTGCAGTATGAAGCATCTTTCTTTGGGCTACCTTTCCTGGTGTCTTGATGTATTACGAAAAAGCTCTAGTCCTGAGTTAACTAATTTATTTTTAAATCTTTTGCTCTAAGGTGTAAAATTATTTCAAAGTAATTTTGTGAAGGAGAGAACTATTTCTAGCTTTTCCTGGAAGTCATACTTCAGAATGTATCCAAAAGCTTTCCTCCTCTATCTCAAACAGTACGGAATATTCTTTAAGAAACAAACCCAAGTAAGTCATCTGTATTAAAGAGATCAAGTATCAAGGTTTCAAGATTGATAGCTGAATGTCATCACAATGTGTTTCAGTCATTTCAGTGGAGGAATCTGTTTACATCCATAGACTCAATTCTTGTAGAAAAGTTGTTTTTCACTCTTTCCTTATCATCAGTTAAAACGTAATGGCATATGATAGTGCCTGGAGTAAACAGATGCTTACACAAAATTAGTTTATATTAGCACATCTCACTGAAATGTAATATAAAAATACTTTCACTCATATTTATCATTTTGCAAACAACCTGAAATTCTTATCTGTCCAAACATATTTGGAGAAGTTTTTGATAATGTCATAGACCATTTAGATGCCATTAATCTCTTATATTGAATCCCTGTGATGTGAAAAAAGCTAGTAGTAATCAATTATTTGTAATTAAGTCATGAGATCTTACACATATTTTAAATGAGATGTCATTATTTTGTTAAGGATGTTATGACCCTTTTTGAATGATAGGTGAAGAGCTAAAACATTACGGCATCATATTATACTTGCTGAATTTTAATAGTTGTTGAAACATGTCCAACATTTAAATGCTATTGAAGAAAGTACCCCTATTTGGAGCAGTTTATCAGAACTAATTTAATTTAGGCGCAGGCTTAATCTTTGTTCTGAAGAGAAATGTTTTTAAACCCTTTTTTCTGAATGGGATCAATTGTTTATAATGTATTACTCTGCATCTGTAAGCTTTTATATTCATAGAAATACACTGACATTCAATTTTTATACCCTTTTTTTAGCCATTCTCAAGCTACAAGGACTCCTTGGGCCAGGCAGTGCTATTAGATGAGATAAACCCCATACAAACATAGATATTTTGCTGCTAAACACAGCATGTTTTTTTTAAATAAATAGGCAGAATCTCTCTGTGTTTGAGACATTTCAGTAATTTGCACACCAAGTTCAGGTAGATTTGTTATCCTGCAGGAGGGTTATCAGACTGGCTTGGCCCTGCAGGAACCCCAGGTCCAGGTCCAGACTACTTTTGCGCTCAACCTAATAAACCCTGATGCAGGAGTACTCAGATGCAGAGCAAGGAGCCCCACGGAGGCTTCAGAGCAGCCACGCTGAGTCTAGCAAGGAAAGTGCTGAGCCAGAGTTAACAAGCTCAGCTGACCCTGAACTGAGTCATTACGGAGAACTGGAAAGTTTCTGCAGTGACCTCCATACCTTTATCATTTGAGGTCAGAAGTATTTCAGCTCTCTGAATAATGAAGAGCTGAATACATGCATGAGGGATTGATTCTGTGTTTTATTTTCGTTTTAAGACTCTAGGTCATATTTTGGATTTTTTTATAGAAATCCTAATGCTTGAAATTATCTTTTTTAGACATTTTTTATTTCTCTCCTTCTGTCTTTTTTTTTTTTTTTTATTCCACCTGAGAAGAAATTTCTTTTGTTTGTTTGTTTTGATCTGTTAGAGTCCAGCAAGTTCAAATAGTGCTAGGAAGCCCAGAGCAACAAAAATGAGGGCTCTACATTTTCCATTTAGAAGTGGTAGTCTAAATTAAAAATGTGGATATTCATTGCCTGCCTTGTTTTGCATATATTAGTTTTATTTGTGTTAAGTTTTATTGAAGGAAAGAAAATAACAGAGGAGAGTAATGGCTTCTGTCTCTTCGAATTATTGGTAGCATGGGTTTGTTGCAGCTAGGCTTTTGCAGCTCTCACAACACATCAGCCTTACCTCAACAGCTATAAGTGTCAGCTTACCCCACCATCACCTAACATGAGATTCTATCTTCCTGTACCACACAGTATTTCCCTTTAAACTTTTTAGTCCTTACAAATTCTCCTACCAGACTTTGGTTCCAGAATCTAGAAGCTTCACAGAAGATTTAGAACAGATTTGCACTAATTCAATTTCGTAAATTCTTATGGCAACCTATGAAAAGCTTGGTTTTACTCTTTCTCTGTCCCTCAGAGAAACTGGAAACTAGACATAAACATATATAAGAAGAATAAATATTGCAGCACTCTGGACCCTTCATTATTATTCTTACTTCCCAGTTTTGGAGTAGATTTTAAAATGTATTTTTTAGTGATGAACCAGAGCTTCAGAAGGTTTATTTTTGACATTATGGATCAGATGATTTATCTTACTTTTTCCAGTATGTTTACATTTTTGATATTGGATTGATATTGGTATAAGTATGCATAGGAACATTTTTACTTGATTTACCTGTTGTGTAAATGACAATGCTGAAAATTCTCTTACTGGGTCTGGAAAACATTGTTACCATGAGCCTCCCAAAGAATAGATATCCATAAAAAATTTTCAAAATGAACTTTCACCACACCATAAGTACCAGTGAAATTGCTCTCAAAGAGGTAAAAAGATTTCAAGGCTGAGATTTTGCATCACAGCTATAACTTCAGTCTTTGACCTATACATAAGGCAGATACTTTTGTCCTTTGCACATTCTTGCTATAACTGGTAAATGCTGGACATATGCCTCAGCATCCATATCAATTTGTATATCAGAGCAGATCCAAACTAACTGTAAATGAGATTATGAGAAAGTCTCAGAACTTGTGAGCCCAAGTTTGAGATGCTCAATTCAGTAATCGTGGTCTACATGTTAAGACTGAATAAAAAAAAATAAAAAATCATTTTCTGTTAAAGGGAATGTCACAAGGGAATCAGAAGCTTTTAATTGAGTTTTGCAATACTGCCTTTGATTCTTTTAATGTTGTAGCCAATAGGTCACTGATTAAACCTCTTTAACAGCTTCCTGTCCAGAGACTAGAAATTCGTGTGTGAAATAATATTAAAAAACCAGCATGTACTTTATAGCTATGATTCTTTAGACAAAAAAAAATAATAAAATAATGCAAAGAATAAAATAAAATGTGGATTTTTAGACTATATTAGGTCAAATATGGTATGAATTGTTTCATCATGATAGATGTTTTGGTATACTTACAAAGATGTTTATGTGTTTTTTCTCTAACACAGCTCTTTTCTCATGTTATACTTCTTTCCTTTCACTGATCTCACCCACTGCATACCAGAGGCATCTGCCCCCTTCACCTCTGCCAACAGCCCTTGTTCTGACATTGTGCCTGGGGAAGACAGGGGTATGGGTGAACCATGGCTAGATGAGAGAGGCATCATTATCTGCTGGGAGGACTGCTTGAAACATGGGCTTTGTTTGAAATCTGCTTTCCCCTGAGGGAGAAGAGGATGTAGAATCTCTTTACATAATTGGCTTCTCCCTTCAATGCAGCAGTGGGTAGAGATAACTGTCAAAATTACATTTTTTTCTTTGGTACTTAGTTATTGCACCTTTATGCTCTTTTTTTTTTAAAAAAAAAAACAAACAGACAACTATTCCATCGTAAGAGCCACTACTTTTCTGTGTATTATTTAATTATGGTAGAATTTCACAGAATCACAGAATGTTAGGGTTGGAAGGGACCTCAAAAGATCATCTAGTCCAATCCCCCTGCTGGAAAAGGAATACCTAGGTCAGGTCACACAGGAACAATTTCCAAAGGTGTTCAAAAACAGAAGGGGGAATTAGCTCCTAATAGCAGCAGAATACATCAGGTATTTGCGGTAGCCAGTAATAAAAGTCTCCTTTACAACAGTGGAGGATGGGATCTCAGTGAGAGAGCTTTTCATCCGAGTTATCTTGTTTTCAACACTTTTCTTTCAGTCTTCAGGGACCTTGAGAATGCCAGTGGAGGTTCAGACCCCCATAAAGCGAATTCTAGTCAAGGTATCTAGAGATAACAAACCTACTCTTTTTAGTATTCTCCTGTATATATTTCAGAGCTCCAAAGGCACTTTCCTCACCCCTAGAAGTCCTGACACCTCAGGCTTTTCATTAGTTTGCACCCAGCTCAAGATGAAAATGAATTTAATTTAAAGCTCTTCCCTACTACTAAAACCCAAAAGTTCTGTTATAATTTTCCTTGTACATTTTGACAACAGTAATCATACCAATTACAGTACGTACATAAATATATGTACACAAATACATATAATTAATGAAATAGTTACTTGGTTATAATTCATTACTCAGTGAAAGAAAAGCCAAATAACAGCTGAACAGGAGAATGAATGTTAAAATGACATTTTTGCCAAATTGAGAAGAAACAAATCCAGGAGAATGGAACAAAGAGAGACTGAGAAGTGTCCAAGTCAAAATACACAGAAGAAAAATTTATCAGATTTCTTCTTTATGCCAAGGTACCTTTCTAGCTACTTTCAGCTAATGGCCAATATACCTGCTATATCTGAGAAGGAATAATTCCTTGCAGCAATGTGTACCCTGAGGACTTCTGGGCTGGAGCAGCTCTGTGGTAGAGGCTATGCAGGTGCTGGTGAGCCAGCAGCACATTAACAGCAGAGAGGGCCACTAGCCTCATGGGCTGTATTAGTGGGGACACAGCCAGTATATTGAAGTGTTTACGCTTAGCCAGTACCCAGGGCTAAACTGTAACAGTTGTTCTACCAGCCAATGCTCCTTCCCCAGCTGAGAAAGGGAATCAGGGAAAAAAAGGGAGAAGCCTTGTGGGCTGAAGTAGAAACAGATTTAATGAAATAACAAAATTAATACAACAACCAACATAAAGTATGCAATGTTCCACTCAGCCTGGTCCTAGAGGTCAACAGCAGGAACAGAAGAGCAGGAGGGAGGAGCTCCAACCCTAGTGAACTCCCTTCTTTTATAATGAGCATGATTAAGTGGTATGGGATACACCTGTGAGTCAGCTGCCTTGATTGGGTCTCTCCGCTGACTTGGGGCTACTCATTGCCTGCCTGCGTGGCTGGCCCATGGACCTGTTCCTTGGGAACCAGAACACAAAGGGAGGGATTATCGTCCTCTATGTGTCACTTGGTAGACCACATGTACTGCATCCAGTTTTGTGCCCTACTGTATGTGTGGTGCATGATGGGACAACAAGAAACAATGACCAAAAGTTGAACAAGAGAGGTTCAGACTGAATATAAGGAAAAACTTTTCCACTGTGAGAACAGTCTACCAGTGGATCAGTTCGCCCAAAGATGATGTGCAATTCCCATCCCTGAAGGTTTGCAAGACCTGACTTGATAAGGTCTTGAGCAACCTGGTCTGATCCCACCACTTGAGCAGACAGTCAGACAACACAATCTCTTGGATTCCTTTCCAATATGAGTTATCCTGTGATCCTACATGACCTGCTGTTACTCAAAACCTTCAGATTTAATCAGTAACATACGTTTTTTAAAATCAATTAATAATCACAGAATGGTAGGGATTGGAAGGGACCTCTGAAGATCATCTAGTCCAACCCCCCTGCTAGAGCAGGATCCTAGATCAGGTCACACAGGAACTCATCCAGATGGGTTTTAATTGTCTCCAGAGATGGAGACTCCACAACTTCTCTGGGCAGCCTGTTCCAGTGCTCTGCCACCCTCACGGTAAAGAAGTGTTTTCTTATGTTAAGATTGAATCTCCTGTCCCACTGCCCCTTGTTCTGTCACTGGACACCACCAAGAAGAGTCTGGCCCCATCTTCCTGACACCCGCCCTTGAGATATTTATAAGCATTGATGAGATCCCCCCTCAGCCTCCTCTTCTCCAAGCTAAATAGGCTCAGCTCCCTCAGCCTCTCCTCATATGGGAGATGCTCCAATCCCTTCATCATCTTAGTGGCCCTGTGCTGGACTCTTTCCAGTAGCTCCATGTCCCTCTTGAACTGGGGGGCCCAGAAGTGGACACAGTACTCTAGATGAGGCCTCACCAGGGCAGAGTAGAGGGGGAGGACAACCTCCCTTGACCTGCTTGCCATACTCCTCTTCATGCACCCCAGAATACCATTGGCCTTCCTGGCTGTGAGGGCACATGGCTGGCTCGTGGTCAGCCTGTTGTCTACCAGGACTCCCAGGTCCTTTTCCCCAGAGCTGCTCTCCAGCAGCTCAGCCCCCAGCCTGTACTGATACATGGGGTTGTTCTTCCCTAGATGTAAGGCACTACACTGGCTTTTGTTTAATTTCATTAAGTTTCTTCCTGCCCAGCTCTCCAGCCTGTCCAGGTCACGCTGGATGGCAGCACAGCCCTCTGGCATGTCAGCCACTCCTCCCAGCTTTGTATCATCAGCAAACTTTCTGAGGATACACTCTGTCCCTTTGTCCAGGTCATTAATGAATAAGTTGAATAGGACTGGATCCAGTACTGACCCCTGGGGACACCACTAGTCAGAGACCTCCAACTAGACTCTGCCCCACTGACCACTACTCTCTGGGCTCTGTCCTTCAGCCAGTTCCCAATCCACCTCACTGCCCAATCATCCAGTCCACTCTTGTTAAGTTTGGTTGTGAGGATGCCATGAGAGACAGTGTCAAAAGCCTTGCTGAAGTCAAGGTAGGCCACATGCACTGCCCTCCCCTCATCAATCCATCTAGTTATGTCCTCATAGAAGGCCATCAGGTTGGTCAACCATGACTTCCCCTTGGTGAACCCATTTTGACTACCCTCTTTTCCTCAACGTTATTTGAGATGGCACCAAGAACAAGCTGTTCCATTGCCTTTCCAGGGATGGAGGTGAGACTAACTGACCTGTAGTTTTCTGGGTCCTCCTTCTTGCCCTTTTTATAGATTGGAGTGATGTTGGCCTTCCTGCAGTCCTCAGGCACCTCTCCTGTTCTCCAGATGATTTCAAAGATGATGGAGAGAGGTCTAGCAATGACTTGTGCCAGCTCCCTCAGCACTTGCAGATGCATCCCATTAGGGCCCATGGATTTGTAAGCCATGATCTGAACTTTAGTCTGGAGGAGACTGAGAGGAGACTTCATTGCCCTCTACAACTACCTAAAAGGAGGTTGTAGTGAGGCTGGTGTTGGTCTCTTCTCCCAAATTACTAATGATAGGACAGGAGGAAATGGCCTCAAGTTGCATCAGGGGAAGTTTAGATTGGATATTAGGAAGAAGTTCTTTACTGAGAGGGTGGTTAGGCACTGGAACAGGCTGCCCAGGGAGGTGATGGAGTCGCCATCCCTGGAGGTGTTCAAAAGACGAATGGATGAAGCACTTGAGGCCATGGTCTAATGGTCTAGTGGTTAGGGAGATGATGGGATAAAGGTTGGACTTGATGATCCTGGAGGTCCTTTCCAACCATTGTGATTCTATGATTCTATGATTCTATCAGCTCAAATGGATATTCAATATTGAAGTAAATTTTGGTGCTTTATTAAATATCCAGTCAAAGGAAGACTGGACTGTTTTGTTAGGTCAATAATTTCAGTGAATCAATAGACTTCACTGGCTCAAATTCATGCCTAAACTTATTCTATTGATTTTGGAGATTTACCACTAGAAATATTATGTCAAGTGTCTTCTCTCAGTATTCACTTGTTCATAGGAAGTGCAAGAAACTCCAGAACTGAAAAAGAGAATAAATTGCTTGTAAAAGAGTTTCTTCCATAACCCAGGCCGTTGATACTAGGTATGAGACCTAAATTATGTGTCTGTATAGCCAACATATGCTTTCATTTTACATAAATTACTGTGGAAGTTTTCCTAATATTAACAAATCTCTAATCCTTTCATAATTGTACTAAAATCTTAAATTGCATAAGATTTTTTGAAGAAATTAATGATAAAATTTGGAAGAGTAAGAATGGAATTATTTTCAATAACCAATGAACATCACAAGTAGATAATACAGTTCAATTTCTAATTTAGGCTGTGCTTTTTAGTTAAATTATTTTATTAAATATTAAATTATCCACATAAATCACCATATGAGTTATGAAGCATGAACCTGGTACAAAATTCATTTATGTTTACATTTAAGATACAGCAATATTTCTTCTGTCAAATTTATTTAATCCATAGATTCCACTGGTTGAAAGCACCTTTGTGTAGAAAATATGAGGAAAAAACACTTAAAAATACGCTTCCATGGACTTATATTCAGCGCAGAGTTGTGAAGTACTCTGCACAAGACTGGAATAATTTTTCTTCACTCCTGACTCATAATATTAAAAATTACAGATTGTTGTCTGAAGCCGCCACAGCAATGCTCTGTTTTGGACTAGTTCTTGTTACACTCCTATTTTAGAATCCAGAGAGACCAGGGTAGATTTGTACATCCAATTTTATTTGGATCAATTCAACATATATTCACAGAGCTCTTCTTTCAGTCCCAACACTTTCCAAAAACCTTTAGATGTGCATTCTGCATCTGTGAGATTATGAGTTTAAGGAAGCTGATTGAAAATAGTGTGCTTATATCTGTTTCTTCCAAAGCTAGAGAAGCGTCTTGGCAGATAGAATAACTTGTGGTTGAACATTTTCTCGAATGAAATAATTTACTTTCAAAAGTACCTACAATTCAGCAGAAGTTGCAGTGCAATATGTTTTTCACAGTTTCTAATATCTTCTTTTGAGAAGTTTTTTACTTCTAGTTTTGTATGATTTATTAAATATTAAGGAAAGTTGCATGACGGCTGACTTGAATCTCTTCAGAGTGTACACGAAGTACATAACTAGTGCTTCTGTATTGTCCTGGCAGAACAATTAAAAAATATTCCTTTCCTAACCATTCAGGTGGTTTAAGAAGATTTTCCGAATTTAAGAAATTAAATAGTTTAAGGACTTTATAATTTTTTATTCGTAGGATAGATGTGGTTGTGTCTTGTCTTGTTTACCAACCATGGTTCAATTACCCTAAATCAAGTTCCAATACACTGAAATGACTTGAATTCACAGGCCATTCCTAAAACTTTTAAGTCAGTATGACCAGCCTGACGATGCCAAGACCTCTTTTATCTGTGATGTCCAGTAGTTATTTTGAAATATCGCATAGTGGAGAAGGATCATATGATGTTGTGAGAAAAGTAATGTAATTCTATCTGTGTCAGGGTCTTCTAGACAGAATGCAGAAAAAAAGAATACTAACATTTGACTCAAAAACTCAAACTCAAAAGAAGATCAAAAAGAGCATGACACGCAGCCCACCAAACAATTAAATATAGAAAACGTTCAGTGAGTGGGTAGACATAACTAGGCATAAAGACACCAAGAAGTGTTTTTTACACCTCTCCTTCCTTCCTGTTTATGAAGGCAAGTCTTCAATATTCTAGAGAAAACTGAAGACTCATGGGATCAAACTATCATTGATACCTTCAGAACCATCACTTCAAAATTAATGGGCAATATCTTGAAATATAGTTGTTTCTGTCTTTCAGTGCACTAAGAGGTTTGTCATGGAAGTGTAAGACCACCAATACTTATACAGGATGAGATGAAGTATCACTAAGAGCACTAGACCTTCAGAGTTGAAATCATAATGTGAAATACTGACACTATAATGTGCAACATTTTTTTAAATCTCAAGATGGTACTCAGCAGTGATAATAATGCACAGCTCTCTGCTCAACTGTCTCATTATTAAATCACAGTAAAAAGATGGTACTATTCCACATCACCTGTGCTTTTCCACACTTCTTCACTGGAAAAGTACAATTCAGTTACTTTTCTTGAATCTGCTGTTTACTTATTTTAAAATTAGTTTATCACTAAAAGGAATACTTTATGCCAAACGCTCTTATATTGTAAAAATGAAGAGCTTATGCCAACTGTCTGATTAAATCCATAAAGATATACATTATGGCTAATCAGGTATTTGAATACAAATCTGATATTCTAGAAAGTAGAGCTCTACTGATATTCAAATGTAAATATTACTTCGAAAGAAAAATCTTACACTGGCTTTGTTATGAAGTATGATTGATCTGTGTTTTCTCACAAAATTATTAATTGCATTACTCTAGTCTTTATAAAATAAATCAACATAAAATAACGCAAAATGGGAAGCAAAGGAGACTGCAGATATATTGTTACTTCCACTAAAATAATCTCTGGAGAATTCAACTCAAGGCTAATTCTTCTTATCTTTTCCAAAGCTTGCCTATATTATCATGTATTGTAATTATTCTGAATATAAAAGACAGTACGTGCTACATGCAACTTTTGTTCTTTTAGGATTACAGTTAACAGCATTCAGTCAAATTCTCTCAGCTTTGAACAAATGTGCTAAATGGAGGAGAGGATGTTTTCCCCTAAAGGGAGGCACCTATACAGCAGGCAGCCAAAATTTTTATGGCTGTGCACCCAGAGTCCAAGCAAGAGGTGGAAGGATGGGGACTCTTAACAGCAGCTCTCCTCAATTCTATAGCCATTTTTCTTGTTCTGGAGGAAGCATGTTGTGGTTATCCCCACAGAGTCATTCGTGGGCATGTAAAGCTAGAGGGTAATATTTGTTAGTTTTGTTTGACCTTGATGGATGTGCACGATACTGTTCCAGATGAACACCTATACTTCAGACTGCACCAGACTCTGTGTGATCCTAATAAACATTTACAATGATGGCACTGCAGTACCTAAAGTTAATTGTTTGATCTTAGCTATGTCTGGAGAAGCTAGAGTGAAGTTTTTTGACAATACAGAAATTATGTTGCCTCTAAATGCTAGTTCATGTGACTAGTAATTTGGGCATCCCCTAGTAGTCATCTACTAAGGATAAGAGACTGACTTGGCTTTTCAAATAAGGGTTTCTAAAGAAACACTAGCTTGATATTTACTTCAATGGAAGTCCTCAAACTGAGCAGCAACTGGTTTCTTAGAATATTTCATGCATTTTTATCACTTAATTTTGAGATAAAAGCAGATATATTCTTGAATTCAGAAGCTGAAAACCAGGGTTACTTTCTTCTAGCTCAGCACCCCTAAATTCTGCAACACAGGGTAGTAGCTCCTCTGCCTTTTGTTCTTTTCCCACAAATCTGGTCATCTTGAAGGCATTAGACAGCTTCACAAAGAAGTAGAAAGTCTCATACTCAGTTTCATCTACAGACTTCTTAGACTGTCCTCACTACAAGCTGCAGCAGTAAGTATGAAATCTTCCCAGCATGAAGAGAGAATGAAGGTTGTTTCACCTACACCGGTAGAAGGCAGAGGGGAAGGGATCCATATAGGTACAAAACTATGATGTAAACAGCAGGCAGATGTTTCTACCACTTCGAAAATCTGCCTGTTTTGTCCTGAATTCAGTGTTGTTTCTGATGTGCAGTGATTGATCTGCACAGATTACTGTGTGTTCTCAACAGAGGCAGCAGCTCAGGATCCTCCGATACCCCTCTGACTTGGGACTACGTCACAGAAGTTCAGTAGGGTAAAAAGGTTTAACTCCTGAAACTATGAGTTGTACATAAACACCCAAATTTAGGTGCCTAGATAGTGCAAAAGTAGATATCAAAATGAAACTTATAAATAAGTATTAAGTGTATTTCTGTGATTCTGTCTGAAGTTCATTTCGTGTACCAAAGCTGATCCACTAGGTCTGGCCCTAAATTTTTCATGCTGTTGCAACACCAGTACTGTTTCATTGCAGTTTCAACACAGCATTCATGGAAGGCTGTAGCATTTTAGGCACGATAGTCATATATCAAAAAGCCAATTTTTAACAAGAGCTCCGGTAAATGTCACCCAAGCTGCTTTTTTGTCATGTACTCTGAAAACAAAACAATTTGGAACTGTGAAAGTTTGCTAACACTGTTAAATTTTTGATGGTAATCACTGTAGCAAGCACCAATTCCACATTTTCTTCTTTTTTTTTCCTTTAGGAAACCATTATTGTAAGAAAAACTGAAGATGACTGTAAGTAACAGAGTATACTATTTTAAAGCCACATAGCACTTAAAATATTAGTTATGCCACACAGTGGTGATTTAGATTAAAATGCAAAAAAATAGTATAACTTTAGACTTATGTTCATTCAGAACTTTCCACAATCTTTTGTCTATGTACATATCTTGAATAATCAGAACATTTTTCAAATTAGGTTTTCATGTTCAACTGTATCTTAGACAGTGGATTACAAAATAATAATAACACCTTTCATAAGTTATTTTAAAGGAAGAATGTATAGTTTTTCTCCCTACAAATGTGATTTTCATCAGATATTTGCAATAATTTTAATTTTACAAATCTGTTAATTTGCTTAGAAGGGTCTTCATTTTTTGCATATCAGCTTTTCATACATTTCCTTTCCTGATAACCTCCTCATATTCAAGAACCCTGTTTTTTGATGGCCAGGCATGCCAAATTCCACACTAATCAGCACATATTGTAGCTGACTTCAAATTAATCATTATCTTTCATCTCAGTTTCTGTTTATAATTCAGACTGTTCATCTGAATTCAAAATTATACATTTTAAATCTATGAAGCATTCTTATTCTAAGGTCCATTAAAACCTGCTAGGACTGTTCTGCAGAAATGCAATGCTCAGCAAGTCTGTGACATATCAACTCATGTAGATAAATGCTTTTCAAGGGGTTTTAGAACATAGAAGGGTGCATGGATAGATTTTATTTTACTGCAGAATTTGTTTCATTGTCATTACCAGACATTTCAAAGAGATTTAATTGCAGATTTTCACATCCGTTATATTTTCAGAGCTATTTGCAGCACCAGCATTTGTACTGTCAAAATTAAAATAAGCTATGAATATCTTTTCAATAAAGCTTGCTGTCAAGAAAATCAATGGCACGTGACTCCTTTTGATTTCAGAAAAACTGAAAAAGGCCTTTTTTTTAATCACATCCTCTATTTAGGTAGTATGAATAATGTTTGCATCTGAAATAATTGTCTAAGAAGAAAACCATATGAAATCTATCAGAATGATTTGTTTTTGTGATAACAGCAGTTACATTTTAAGTGTGAAAGACTCATTCTCATTTCTTGCCTTTAGTCCAAAGAAAAGGGACAAAGAGGAAGGATGTGACCTTAAAAGGCTTCTTTACAACTGGGAGACTTCTAAGGCTGTGTTTTGGGTGCAAGGAGAAGGAAAAGGAGGGGATTTCTTTTACTTAGTTTGCCTAGTTAATTTTCTAATGCTATAAAGAGAATTTGTTTTCTAACGATTCTGTTATCCAGTTTCATTATACTCAGTCTCTCTAGAAATGCTGTTTGAAGCTATTTCTCTCTGCTTCATTCTTTCCCACTTAGAATTGTCCCTGTTCTACAATGTGCTAAGGAACAAATTAGGCTGACAGATCAAATTTTGGGCATCTACAAAAATCTACAAAATGTAAATATAAGAGTTATTCAATGGGATTTTGCTAAAGGTACATTTTCCCACAGTGACAAAGGCACTGTAAGAAAGTAGTGGTATTGTGATCCTGACAAACTGCTTTAAGCTAGATTTTTTTTCCTGTGGCTGTGATTCAAACAGGTGATTCAAATCCTCTGCAATTACGCTCCACAGTCTTCTGAACATTGTGAGTGTGTTCCTATATTTTTCAGATGTATGGATGATTGTATCTTCCTACATATTTAACATTTGGTTCCTATTTACTGTTCGTAAGCAGATAGATTTGATATGACTATGGTATTTACTGTCACTTTTTTGACTAAATACAATACTAGAGATCATTACATTTTTACATTTTTCCCCAACCACAACCACATCTAATGCAGTTTCTCATCCATTTCCTACTATCTGTAAAAACAAATAAAAATTCTCAAAAAATAGCTTTCCTCAGAGAAACGATTAAGGAGTTACTGTAACTGAATGTACCTTCCAAGTTTGATTGGAAACAAGTTCACAATGATTTTTTCCTCAGAAACAGTTTGTTTGTAGGAATTAGTTGGGTCAAGCAATCCACATGTACTCAAGCTGAAAACACAAATAAAGGATAGATTCAATGTATTTGTTCATGCTTGAAGATTGTTTCCTGTCCCCCTCAAGAAACTTGCTTTCTACTCAAGCAAGCACATTTCCATTATAAGAACTTTGAAAAATACATCATTATTTTTTGAAATCACAAAATATTTGTCAGTTTCTATTAAAACACATAGACTGCCTCTGGAATGAATGGCAGTTTCAGTCAGTTGTTGCAATAGGAAAATTCAGGTGTAAGGGAGAATAGTAAAGAATATTAGGATCCAAATATTTCAGAAAAAATATTAAATTATAATTGCACCATAAGTTGATAACCTGAGGATTTCAAGGACTGGATATTGACTATGCAAGTGTCCATCCACACATGTATTCAGGATAGTTCTCTACTATAACATCTGCTGAAGTAGTAATTTTTCATATCATTTAAACAGCTGGCTTTGCAGGTAGACAACCAGTTGTTAGATATTTTCCTAAATGCAACCATCTTCTGTCTTTCATTAAAGTTATTTATTTTGTTGCAGGTGCTGGAAATAGAGCTCTGTAAACCTTCCAAGAAATTTCATTTTGTTTCAGAAGACCATTATGAATCAAATCAGAAAAAAAGGCTTTTCTCTCCCCTTCCACTCAGTTTGTTGGCAGATTACAACTTCATTTCAAACATGTGTGTGTTCCCTTTTGTCTACATTTAGCCTGTATCCCAGGCTAAACTATAGCAGTTGTTCTGCCACCCAATGACCCCTCCCCAGCTGAGAAGTAGAATCAGGGTAAAAAGGGAGACAACTTGTGGGTTGAAGTAGAAACAGATTTAATGAAACAACAAAAGTAATACAATTGCCAACATAAAGTATACAAGATTCTACTCAGACTGGTCCTTGAGGCCATCAGAAGCAGAAGACCAAGAGGGTAGAACTCCTGGAAGAGGAACTCCCCACCCTCAATAAAATCCCTCGTTTTATCATGAGCACGATGTCAGTGGTATGGGATACACCTGTGAGTCAGCTTGGGTCAGTTGCCCTGACTGAATCTCCCAGCTGACTCAGATCTACTCATGGCCTGCCTGCCATGGGTGGCCCATGGTCCTGTTCCTGGGAAACCAGGACACCTTGGTAATTAGTTGTGTGTTGCAAAGGTGATGTGTAAGGACTGCACGGTAGTGGAGATGGGTGTGGCTGAGAGCAATAAGTGGTGAGTACCAGATCAGTCCAGGTGTGCTTGGATCTTAACGGGCTGAAACTATTTAAGGTGTACAGAGGGCAGATGGATTGAGTTATATGGCATACTTCACTCAGACACTTCAGAGGTGTGCTTGATATGGCTAAATAAAAATGTGGAGTAGTTTGCGTCTTGTGGTACTTTGTGAAAGCAAGTGGTCGTCATCATCTTTACAGAAGATGTAACCATCCTGAGAGCACAAGCGCAGCACACTAGTACCAAAACCATGGTGAATAACTGCCAGCTAAAAAGCAGAAAAACATTAAAAAAAAATAAGTTTCTATATTCTAGGTCCTAGAAATAAGTTACTTTTCTCCTTACTGGAAAAAGTTAAGTAGCTGCCAAATGGAGGAATGACAGTTATATATCACATTGAAGCAGAAGTGCATGTAGTAGAGAACTCCCAGTTTAATATGGAGGTATTTACATACTTATGGAAGGGAGGAAAAAACATTTATCCTAATAAAGAGGTATCTCCTAATTATGGAGGGAAGACAAGGAGTTCACCACCTTGAGTTCAGTCTAATTTTAGGTGATGTGATGACAAAGTAAGGGGATGAAAAGCCTATAAGTTCAGACCCTGGCATACTTTAATTAATTATTTTTGCTTCCTAGTATATTCTTCACTATGCTCAAATGCTAACAGGCGAGGTCCTGATGTGAGCTTTACGCACCAGCTGGATAGCTGCGGGTGAGGCGGAGGTGTCTCACAATACTCTTTTTCCTGTTCTCACCCCTGTCATCCTCCCAAAAATAAAGGCTGTCACTTTGGAACCATATTCATAGCTTGTAGTACAAAAACTAATGGCTTTGATTTTTTTCTGGTGTTTTCTTCACAATTTTTAAATGCAATTTTTATGAAAGTCTGAATTATTGTCATGTAATATTGAAATTATCAAGTAGGAGGCTTATGAGACATCTAAGAGATGTAATTTGCCCTTTGAAGTTTAGGTCATCCCACCAATGTTAAGAAGGTGTTAAGGGTAAGAGACTTCAGAACTCTCTTGCTGTTTCTGTACACAGGCAAAATTCTCTCTCAGGTTTGTTCTCTTTTATATAATGGATTATGTAGAAACTACAGATATGCTTGGATGTTTAAAAAAGTCTCAAAGGCTATATCATACACAAGACACTAATTTTTGAGATTCCATTAATTCTTTAAGAATTGCTGCAAGTCAGTGCCCAGCCCCTAACAGTAGCCAGCACAAGATGCTTCAGGGTAAGATGCAGGAGTGCCTGACTTGAACAACTGCAGAATAAAGTGCTCAGAAGAAAATGATTTTTTATTTTTTTTAAATTTTTTAGCAGAAATTTACCCGCCAATGCTTTGCTTATTCTCTAGGGCATTACCTCCTTATCACCAGCAGGAGCAAAAAGCTATCATTGTATACAGGACCTACTTATCTGAGCAACAGTTCACTTTTCAGTCCAAAAGGTTACATTTTTAGTCAATGGAAGAACTGAGCCTAGAGCTGTCTTTGTAAGATAAAGAATTATCAAAAGACGGAGTGTTTGAGAATTTTTAGAAAATCTGGAGCTTACTAACCATTGTAATCTAAAGTACACTGTATGTAAAGACCTAAGGATGTGCCAGAAGGTGTACTTCTTCATCTAAGAGCTTTCTATGGCTGAGCTGCTGTGAGAATCAGCTTCAAGATTAGAAATCTTAAAATAGTTTTGTGCATCAGTCAGTGCTGCCTGGTACATTATTGTTGGAGTTTTGATTTTCATACCTGTACATTTAAAATTATTCTAGAAAGTCCTTCACCACATTAGTAATTACAGGTTATTGATAATATGCTGTGAGAAATGCTTCGTCCATTTCTGACTCTTTTCCTAAACTTCTAAGATATTGCCTTGATGCAATGAGTTCTATACCTGTGTTATGTGGCAGAGACAGTATTTTGTATGCATTAACTCCTGATAATAAATAACATCATAAGGATCAAATATTGTAGTTAGTAGCTTGAACACTTTATTCTTCCACATCTATGGAACATATCTTGTCTAAACCTGGAGATATGTTTCCTGATGATTTGTTAATTACAACTTGAATTTCTTACAGCACCCTCTTAGGAGAAATTGAGATGGAAAAATAAAATTTCCCTTTAATTTCCTGACAGAGAAGGTCCTTGACAGAAATTATTCCAACAATTTTTGTGCTAAAGATGAACGCAAAACAATGAAGTAGTGTCAAGTTATAAAGCTCTACAGTGTCCATGGTTTTACATTCAGCAGCTGTACTGTCACGGCCAGCTTCAGCGTTTCTCACCTTCCACCTCTTTCCTTCTTCAGTTTCTCAGTTGTTTTCAGATTCCTGCTGAAATAGTGATTAGGGCTAGCCTTCTATCCCTCTTTTAAGTCTAATCATACCCATAGAAGGAGCTGTGCTCGCAAAGGGTGAGGTGGGATGTATGGCTGGCAGTGGGAGAAGTGGACAACAAAACTTGCTCTTTGACATCAGTCTGCAGTTTTACCCAATGAAGCTGGCTGTAAAATGGTAGGATCTACTAAAATCTGGCCTGCTCATTGTCTCCCCAGTGCCAACACAGCTGTTCATGCAATGAACCAAGTCAATGAGACGATCCAGGGCCCTGGATCTATCCCTAAATAAAATGTCTGGGTCACTGTTCCCCCTGAAGAGACTGATTTGTTAATCCAAGTCACTATGTGGCCATATAAACGTATATACTGACACAACTTGGGGTGCAGCTTGGCATTGGCATTGGCAAAGTGATCCAGAAAAGAGCAAGAGTGCAGTCTCATAGCAGAGAATGACTCATAAGCCTCAGCTTCAGATGAATGAGTATTCATTACCATGGGTAGTATTGCTAACTGCAGAAGACTTCAGTAGGACTAGCCATATGAATAAGCGATTTACAGTGTAGCCCTTGGCTTCTCTGCAGTATTTTATCCTCAATTACAACCCTTATCCCTGGTAACCCAGCAGTCTCACTTGTTGCCTCAGACACTTTTATCTACACACTGCTGCCAATCTGTTACTCATTTACATTAGTCTAAAGAGAAGGCTTGATTGTTGTTTGTTTTCTTTTTTTCATTACTATTTTTATAGAAAGCATTTATAACATAGTTAAAGGATTTGGTTCTGTGAAGTGCTGGGTCTTAAAGGCTCACTAATTTCATTTAGAGTGGAGTCTGCTGAGCATCTCTCGGCACTCAGGCTCTTAAAAAATTAGACCATTTTGGAATACCATCCATTTGTGTCAATATTTTATCAGTAATACAGAGATTATGTGTTAGATTGTGTCTTAGCCTGATTAACTCCTGTACTGGAAAGGGATATTGCATCTTTATGTCCTTAATAATCTAGAATAGAGTTTGATTTGCATAGTATTAAAACATACAAAATAAACACAGACACTCAAAATGCAAAGCATTAATACTGTCTGGCTATCCTATAACCTTGCAATAGACATGACGTATAGACTCTTTAAAAGGTCTGTTGGCAGGGTGGAAAGGAGGGAGACAGAGAAGACGTGTACCCTGCACCTGAGCTATTCTGTTGCAACACTAGGTGTTGTGGGAAAGTCAGAAATTCAAATGGTGAAGCTAGCAGGAGAAACATGATTGCTGTTTATGACTACTGCACTGCTTTATGATGGGAGACAAAAACTTCAGTCCTGGGGAACGGGAAAGAATCACTCTGCTTCTTAAGGCTGTGTTGGCAAGTAGAGAAGCAGAGGGGGAAAGATGTGCAGCTATCTATTCCTACAGGCTAGCTCATTGAAAGGGCGGAAGAATGAAAAAGAGACATACTACAGAATAAGTTTTGTCATTGGTTTCTTGTGTACTGGAATAATATCCATGTTTGATGTGACATGGAATTGCAGACAATCTTTTCCCGTCTCTGAAGTTTCTTCTGCTTTTGTTGGTCTCAGTATCTCATTCCTCGATTTTTATTCTCCCTATCCTTCTCTCCTCCATGATATTTGTCCCTCTTTTTCTTACAGATGAGTCCAATAAAAACCAGTCCATTCACCTATGGACACTACATTTAGTAAATGTCTTCCCAAGTGATCCCCTAGTCTTATTTTCCCAGGCCTGCCCATTGCGACGCTACCTCCTTCAGACCCTCTGCCCCAGTACTACTCCTTTTCGAGCCATCACACATTCTCATCTGAGGAGCAGCCTGGCTTTCATTTTTACCCCTTCTTCAAAACCCTTTGCCAGGAGGCATTGGAAATGTGGTAAAACTGTGACTGATGTGTGGTGACCCTGCTCAGTCTGCTCACATAGCAACAGTACAGCACAACTGGCCTGAGGAGAAGCTCCTTGATGAGAGGTGTGGAGCAAGCCAGCCATGCAGGAGAGTTGGTGAGTAGCAGGGCAGAACAAAGGGTATGAGTTTCAGTGCCTAGGGTAACTTCAGAATCATGAAATTTTGTATTGGTTCACAAGAATAATAAAAAGAGAGATTTCTGGCTCACTTTGAGGAACAGAGTGCAGAAGAATGACTCACACGGCAGTACTGAATGGCACAAATGTGCCTTATGGGATATTCCACCCTGATTTTAAGAAGGTAGGAGCATTCTGTAGGTGACAGAGGAATGGAAAATATTACAATATATTTTGGTGAGGAAAAATAAAAAAAGCAGAAAAAAAATATTATTTTGCTGAACAGAAAAATATCAGTAGCAGAAAACTGGTGGACATAGTTATCTCCAAGCCCTAGTTCATCTAAAATCATGGAATGTAGATTAAACTGTGTATTTATATCTAGATTTTATATTGTTTACTAAGTTACTTCACTGAGCACTGCAAATAATAGAGTAACCTCCACAGCAGACAATATAATTTGATTTATAATGATTGTGAATTTTATACATAATTTTATTTTCTTGTGTGATTCATTTCTAGCTGCACTAATGCCAGTTTATGATACTGTTTTGGGTTTTTTTGGTGGAATTTTCATTATCTCTTTTGGAATGTTTGCCATCTTAGACACATCTGGTGACATTTGAATAAATACTGTATTTATGTGTAGTATGTGCATAGGATAAGACTGTTGAGTAGGTTTTTAATGTGAAATTAAAAATTATACTATGCCATTGTTGGAAGGTATTTTCAAGGTTATATGATGCATTGATATCATCAGGACAAGAAAATTTTCAAGATGGAACTCAATGAAAAACAATTTCATATCAGAAATTTTCTCTGATGACAACTACAGAAAATTGAATGCTATATACTATGCTGTATTTAAAGATAAGAAAGATACCCAGACTTAATAGTTACTCATAAAAATGATCCATGATATTCAGAGCAGGATTTGTGAATGCTTAGACATGTTTAAACTCTTTTCAATTCTTTTGTTTGCTTTGAATATGAAAATATTTAAACAGTTGAGCTACCGCTAAATGCTTTTGAATATGACCTAAGAAATGGTGATTTACTGATCTTGCTTCACACACACATTTGAAAGCCATGGTGTACTGCTGATGTCAATTCAGATGGTGAAGTTAGACAAAATGAGCCACATAATTCTTCATCTTTATTGAAGCATGTTCTCACAGAACTGCATCCTAACTTTGGAAATTATGTATTGCATGTAAAGAGATGAATTCAGAGTTAGTTCAATGCCAGCTGATTGACTGGATGATATAAGAACAAATGATGTGATAAATAGATAGCATTTCTCTTTCCCTCCCAGATTACTTATCAAGACAAGGCCATCTTGCTGTGGAAAAAAAACCCAGTATTTCCTGTCTGGGTTGCAGGAATCACAGGAATATGAGGTATGTGAGAGGCACAATGGTACTCTGGGGAGCATATTGCAAAGGGAACGTTCCACTGAGGAGATAAAACAACCGATAATGGAAGAGGAGAAAGGTTTGTAAACAGAAATGCCATCTTTTATTTAAGCAGTTGATAGGGCTCAAGGGAGAACAGTCTTTCAAATAGGCAAGAGAATCTTCAGATCTGAAAAAGTGTCAGAAATTTCAAACCAGATACTGAAGAAATTGCTCTCAATTAAAACAGATATGTTAATCAGTTGGCCAAATAAGAGAAAAGGATGGTCATCAATTGTACAGGGGATAGGGATTTCCATAAGTGTGCTAGTTAATAGTAAGATTTAAACTGATTATTCAAGACTGATTTAGTGATCTTTAAAGATCACTAAAGATTTTTTTCTTTAAAGAATATCCACTAAGGGCTTCCTACTGTTTAAGCTAGGTCTTGAAACCATGACATGTGTTTACTTTGTAAGACAGCTGAAAAACAGGTTTGGAAACAAATCTTCCCCATCCCTTTTTCCCCAAGCTTACCTTCTATTATGCAGTACACAGTGGTTTCGTGAGAAAAATTCTACTTAGTCTCTTGAACACCTAGGAAAATGTTATTAGGGTCATCTCTGAGGCCAGACAATCCATCCACTGGAAGAAAGACCTTTGCTCCTCTCAAGAGGTTTCCAGGTTTTTCCTCAGGAGAAACTAGCTGTGCTTTTTAATAGGCATTTTGCCTTGGATTTCTGTTGGGCTTTTCCAATTATTCCTAAGAGGAACACATCTTTTTCCCTTCCTTTGAGACACTTTTTGTCCAAAAGAAAGTGGCAGAATGAGGAATAGAGGCAACCTTTCTACCCTTCTTCTCAGTCACTGTCTTTTAAGAAGATACATTAGAAACTGCATAAAGAAGTTATGCCATCTGTCACACAGACATATGACTCCTTGTTATTTTTAGAACTTTAGCAAGACACACTGTGCCACTACGTACGTGCGTTTTAGATAAGGGCACAGCGACACAATGTTCTGCCACTTAAGTCATTGAAAAAAATCTAAGAAAGAGCCACATCTGATTATACCCTCTGCTTCATTAATACATTTACAATCCTCAGAGTTCTTATGGATAACTGGGATAGAATTCCTTTTCCATTTTTCCAAAAGAAAATTTCTTTTTCATGCAAATACTAGGATATATTTTTTTCCCAGTCAGGATGAAAGAGACACCTTTTAATACTGTGAAAATATTTTATTCCAACGCTTTGGAGAACCAGATAAAAGCTGTTCAAAATTCAAAGTTTTAGACTGTTCTATGTCATCTCCATACATTAGCCTCATCACTGAACTCATGTCTCATCTGGTCACTGAGCTCTACTGCTAACCATTGAGTTATGGATTATTCTGACTTTTCTTTGGTTTTAGTGAGGAAATCCATCCTGGACGTAAGCAATTTTCCTCACAAAAGCTTGCTAAGACCAATGGTTCTGTTTTTAATGAATCAGCATGTCTGATGGTACAAAAGTTTTGTCAAAAATTTTCCCAAGAGCTGCTTATCATTTCAATCATGATTCAGATAGCTTGCTGTTGTAGAAATTCCTTGTGTCCCTTCAGTTTAGCTGTCAGCGTAAAGTGCTCTTGTCACGTCTCTGTAGCTTCCTAGCTTGTGAAGAACAGTGAGATTTGCATCTCTTTTTTGTCATACACTGAATTCAACTAAAAGAGACATAGGCAAAATGCTGTTACTGCTCTCTGGTTTATGAGAACCTGCCAAGCCTTTTTGCAAAACAGCAAATTGCACCAATTCGAATATACATAAAAGTAATGTATTATTTGTTTTTATTGGATTGCAAGTTCCCTCTGCATCAACCTTGCAGTGAGATTAATATGAGATAACTTCCTGAATGCCCCTTTTGCCCACCGGCTCTGGGCCAACTCAGCTGGCTACAGGCAGAAGTCATTTTAGTTCCAAAATGCAAACTTTTTTCAGAATGTCATCCAACGCAAAAAAAAAAAAAAAATATATATATATATATTTGCAGAGATCCATTCTCAATCTCTATTACTTTAACCATTCATTTGGAATAGACCTATTACATCAGGTCATATTACAATGTCAGCTATTTTAAACTCACTGCAGTGAAGACTCAACAGCATTTTATTGGGACAGAAGTGTTTTCAGTAACACCTGCAAGATACTTCATGCTGTCCATGAACATTATTTCTTAATAAAGTACTCATTAGTTATCAGTCTGCTGGTTTAAGAATATGACATACTGCGTTGGATGTAAGCTTTGAAAATTTTTAATGCTATAGAAAACTATTAAGATTTGTAATAGTATGGAGGATTACTCACTATTTTAAATGTATAAAGTAGATCATTCATACTCTAAAAAAAAATATGCTGTGACTCCCTCCTGCAAATTTATAGTCAAATCATACCTTTAGATGTAACTGTAATTGCTTTTCATACATGTTAAAAATGAAGATTAAATAGAAATAAAGAGATTTATTATCAAGAGAAATTGTGGCCTTGTGTGAATGACATCTATTCCCTTTTCATTCTTTCTTACAACCCATAACAGGCAATACAAAATGCTTCTAGTTGTCAAGTCTTGAAATCTGAATTCAGAAACATTATGATAGTGAAGCAAACTGGTAGAAGTTTTTGTTAGCTGGTACACATTGACTGTTATTAGCACAAGCTAAAGCAGTTGAAGATACAAAAATATTTCACCGTCTGTACTACCTTTCTTAGTAATCTAAAATCTATAAAGTAATGAATTGATTTATTATTATTAATTTTTAATATTTAGGATCAGACAGAAACTTCTTCTAAAATAGGTGCTGTGCAAACAATGTGAAAAAAAGACACCCCTGAAAGCTTTCACTCATTATACTGCAAGAGCGACACACACACACACACAGAGTGTTCCTCTGGCATGACAGAGGCAGTAAACAATAGGATAATATTATTCTGAATTGTAAACTCTTCTGTGTCCTCTGAACCTTTGAAAAGGATAAGACACATTGATGGCTGGAGGTAGTTCAGACCTTTGAAAAGGATAAGACACATTGATGGCTGGAGGTAGTTTAAACCTTTGTTTGTTTTGCTCATGTGGGGGCCACATAATATTCAACTACAGTTTAAAGGCAGTGGGCATCTTGGTGTCTGGTTTTATGCATTGCAAAGACACCCAGAACAAATGGCTAGAGTTTCTTTTTCTAGAGCACTTCAATCCATGTAACGAACAGCTTTATACTCAGAGCTAATAAAACCTTAGTGTTTGCGTACTTCCCACCTCCCCCTCCCCCCCCGCATCCATCTCTGGGTCTATACACGCTTCATATTTAGCAGTAGAATAATTAATAAGTTTCAGCAAAATTCATACAGTCTCTCCATGTTTGTAGCTCATGATTCTGCAGGCTCAGCCAGCTGTAAGATACAGCAGAGCTGAAAAATTGCTTGCTCCTCTGAAAAAGCAAAAAAAGAAATTACATGGATTTATTTTCAGTGGGACAAGCCATCTGCACTTTCCACGCAGCTTTCCAACCTGAAAGTGGGCAGTAAATAAGCACATTGCAAATATCGACCGACACATGCAGTGAGTAATTACAGCATCAAGGTATCACTGATCTAAGTGGTGAAAGTTATTGCAGTTAACCTACAGGGCAAAAAGAGCTTTGCCTTCCCATTAACACTGGTTGGTACATTATCTGGTTGCATTTAGAAACATGACCCCAGTTAGATCTGGGATCTGTCCCATTTGTTCCAGTTCAGCTGAGATATAGTGCTCTTTCTGCTAGATTGACCTATTCAGCACCTTTTTGTTACCTGAAGTTTGTCAGTGACCTTGCTGTGGTCTAAGCTTGCCGTGGGGCAGTTTTTCTCCTGGGCATTTTGGTCACAGGAGAAACTGGAACTCAGCTACAGGGGGATAACATTTCCCCATTTGTTTGTCCTTTGAAGTAGTATCTTGGAACAACTGTCCTCCTTTTATCCATTGTGTTGCTTTCCATTGCTATCTTTTAACTCCCTCTTTGTTCAAGCATGTGCCTGTTTTCCTGCAATTATCAATTCAGTTTTCTATTATCCAGCCGTGTTTTTCTTTTTTTTTTTTTTTCCTTGCTTCTGAAAATGCTCGAATTTTTAGTTACAGGCATGCAACAATTTCATTTCTTAGCTCTGTTTGTTCTTACTATCTGATCCTTCTTTTCCAGCATATGCCTTGAGAGGTAGTCAATGGGCTGCTTTGCTTTTCTTCTCTTTAGTGGACAATAATAACTTGCTGTTCTAGAAGCATGTCTTAATTTCCAAGTAGTTTTGTAACTCTTGCCTTGGGTTTTCTTCTTTAACAAAGTGCCTGGTTATCCTTCTGTTTCTGCAATAAAATGCAACCATCACGGGTGCTGCTAAATGAGATGCAAAATGAATATGGAGACTGAAAGCAGGACCATAATTGTATTTTGGGTTCTATTTTCATATGTATTTGATTTTCTTGGTGAAAAATTCCATACACCTCACAGATCAGAAAATGAAAGAAAATAATCCTGGATTGCACTGACCAAATTCCACTGAATAGATTAGAGAGAGATTATGTTAATAATACCTTTAAAAGGTAATGTAGATCCAAAAGCTTACTGAATGGTTTGCTCTTGCCATATACTTCTGCAGGAAAATGCAAAATGTTACCAGCTGGAATAATACATTTGGCAGACGTTTGGCCCATGTCTGCATTATTATATAAGGTATATGCAAGCTAGCAATGAGCTTTCTGCTGTGGCTCACATGACATTAGATATGGACATTAGACTCTTGGAGAATACTGTGGATGTATCTCCAATTTAAATATACTACCATATTTATTCTAATCTCCACAGAGTAGGTGCACTAATACAGTTAGAGTGACACAGACGTTGATAGTCAAAGAAAAATGAAAACTTGTTATTTCTTGCAGTGATCTTTTTTATCATTGTTTTGAACATGCGGTATGTAAACGAGAATGAGAACAACTGAATCATATATTAATAGTTATATATAATTCATATAATTTTATAATGTATTATATGTATTTTTATATGCAATAGGTATATATAGTAAGTATTTAAAAAAAAAGAGTCCATACCCTGGTTATTCTACTGCCAGCCATATGATATCATTCATATATATATATAAAGAGTTATACCAGGAAACAAGGTTTGTTTCTCTGCATATAGACAGCCACTACAAATATATTGATATGAAGAGTTTTGAAGTTTAATAAGATATATTGTGTAGAGAGAAGCATTAATGGGTATGCTTTGAAAAACCCCCAAACCTGGGAAAAAACAAAATGTAAAAAGAATAAGGTGCTAGAGCGGGAAAGGGGGAAAAAAAAAAAAAAAAATCACACAGGAAAAGCTATATGTAATTATATTAAAACTAGCCCCCTCCTGTGCTAGCTAGTTCTCATTTATAGTGATTTATTACAATTTTTTTGGCTTCTGCAAGCTTCTTTTTTGACAAAACTTCTAAGATAACTAGAGCATATGTGCTAGTTTTGTGTCCTACTGGATCATAAAGACTTGCTTCTACTATCTCTTTAGCTACAGAAACTTTTCTTGGTAAATGCCTGACATTAGCAGTTCTGTAAACTATTTCTGTTCTTGATTTTATAATTAGCTATTCTCTTAAATTTTATTAATTTAAGGATCTTTTCAAATAAGAATTGTTATAACCTGTATATCCAGAGTTGAAAGGGCTCTGAAAACAAATTTGGGAACCTAGTGCTATCTATATGCTTAAGTGCAGACAGTACCTCACATTCATACTTGTGTACAGAGTTAATTGAATTTCTGGTGACATATTTTCAGTAGATATTCTAAAGTAGTTATTGAATGTAGCATTTTAAAATGAGTTACTACAAATGGTTTTTGGAAATTGCATATGCAGTGGCCAGGTCCAGTATGGGCAGGCAGTCATGGCAAATATGCACACAGATGGCCAATTAGAGATCTAGAACCTCATCCAAAGACTGTAGAAGTCAATAGGAATATTTGAACTGACATCGATTGATGTTGGACCAAACATCCAGCTAACTGTCAGAGAGGCAAAGCTAACCTTCTTAGAGGACAAATACTCCCCAGCCATCTTAAAGAATTATCTTAAAGACCATCAGTCTCATAATGTAGATGCATATAAATGAAATTAGATGTAAAGTTCATCTGGAATCAGTACTGGATTAGCAAATCTGGATGCTTTGAACAGGCAGCCTGCACAATGTTGCTCACTTGGATCAAGAATGTCTGGCCTGTGGCCTGGTTCAACTTATGAGAATTTTGCTGAAGTACCACATAACAAGTAATCAAAACATTGGTATAGTTGCCAGATGATGGCAGTTTGAAAATAATTTCTAAGCAATGTTGTTTGTATTTTATTTCATAAAGAAAGCTCAGGAGTCTGTGGTACCCAGCGAGCTAAGGCCTCTTCAGAGCACAGTAAACGTGTAGAACTGAATAAGAACTGTAGTTCCCTCAGATAAGGGAACTTAGTTTCTACTATTAGAAACTGCCCATTTAATGAGCTCTATAGCAGTGCCGAAGTTAATCTACCTGACAAACTTAGTTGTAACTCCGTAGACAAAATCATCATAAGGGGATGAATGGCAGTTTTAGACAACAACTAAGACACTCGCAGAATCACAACTGACTTCAAAATCAGCACAAGGAGAAGGGGCAAACAGCTTTTAGTAAAAAAAAAAATAGCACATTGAGCAAGTTAATTTAATGAATTATTTTCCCATTGTGAATAGACTCATATTGTGTTAGGTTTCTTTGGCTTGAAGAGTTAAATACATTGTTTTATTAACATTTCATTTTTTATATATTACAAGCAAAGTTAACATCTAATGACCACATATAAAGTATGTCCACACAGATTATATCAGGAATAGAATAAGCATGATTAGACCACTTACACAAGACTGTTCCAAAGTTTTGAAGCAGATGTTTCACGACATGTAACTCCACTTTAACTCTGTAGATTAAACAAAATGGGTGAAATATGAGATTACTACATCTATATAATAGGAAATGTATGTTAACATTTTGACTCAATATTAGCAAACGTTAAACACAGGAGTGTCTTGAAGAGCGTCACGTAGCAGCCTAAAAAGTTAAATCACAGATGTAGATTTTCCTGGCAGAAGAGGCCAGGCTTCACTTAACTGTCTGTCCTGTATGCAAAGTTCCTAAGGAATGTTTTTTCCTACATTTTCACTGCATATTTTCCAAATAAAAGGAAGACTTATACAGCTATGCTTATGCATATTCGTTCGTAACTGCTGATGAGTTGAACATTTTGCTTAAGATGTGCTAGAGCTGGGTGACAATGAAATAAAAAATAAAAAGTTGTAACATTATTTTAAATCTTAGGCAAAATGACCTCATGCTGAACCAAGTGTCTGTGTTTTGGAGAATTATATTTTATTTTATGTTTACAACTGCAACCCTGTTCTTCCAAACACTGACTTAGTTAAATAATTAGGAATTAGCACCAATTGAAATTAGAGAAGTAGGTAGGTATCTATACTTTCCTATGATGACAGATGCTTTAGATATGTCTCTGCAGTTTTAAAGTTGTACTTTTTAGGTATGCCTCTGCAGCTTTAGAATGGTACTTACAAGGAGGAGAAAATTGAAATTTCTGGAATATACTCATTAAGTTTCTACTTGAACAACACCTCTTACTCCCTAAGATTTTGTGAGGAAAATGTTAAGCTTGACAGTAATTTAGTTATACTAAAGGTTATGAAAGTCATTCTTCCTGAGTATAAAGCAGAAAAATAACAAAGATGAGTGGAAGCATTTAAGGTTTTGTTTGTGTCTTTTGAATCTGAACATGTCTTTTTAATAACAGAAAAGATAAATGACAGAAACTGAACAACTCACTTTCCTCTCTGTCACAGGTTCACTACAGCATTATAGAAGTTGTTTTTCAAATAAAGCTGACATAAGTCTGCAATAAGATCATGTCAGCCCAGTTAAACATAAGACAGAAGGGAAATAGAAATTAGAAGGAATTATGCAGGGAAATAAGAATACATACAGGAGACACTAATAGAAACATAAGCTTCAGTCAGTGCTGAAGCTCAGAATTCAGCCCAAGGCAATATAAGAAAGGACAATACAATAGAAAAAGCTGAATAATCTAGAGATTTGTTTGCACTCCACAATGAGTTGTCTTAAATGGGTTAATTAGTTGCAATTTAAGATTTGACATAAATTTTGAGACTAGTGAGTTTATAGCTACTCTAAATTAGTGTTTCTAGACTTATAAAATGTTCAACTCATGTTAAAATAAATAACTGTTCGTAACTTTCTCTAACCTTTTGGTTTTGACTTTTTATGGTTGGTTTCTGCCTGCAGGTGAATTTAGCCATTCATGAGGGAAAGGTTACTTAGCATGGATGAAGTGATAGACCATTCTAGACATTAGGAATAAGAGACATGAGATAGTAATTTTCATGTTAATGTTATATTTGACCTACATACTTGTCTTATATAAAATTATCAGAATGCTTGAGGCCATAAGCCATCACATACTTCCCTGAAATCTTTTTGCTCTCTGAAAACATGTGGATTCTGTAGATTCGAAGGCAGACTACAGGTTTGTTTGGCACTAGAGCTAAATTGATCAGTGAGGCTCTGAAGTGCTGTTAAGAATCAAAACATATTTGTATTGAACTTGGAGCACAGGACTACATTTAGCCTCTAAATGACACAGGGCTAGACGTATATCCTATTTGCAGCTTCCAAACACATATCATTTGTAGACTCTGATAAGAACTTCTCTACACGGATTCTTATACTAAGTTATTCTGCAATCTGAAAGCCCTCATCACTAATGAATATGCCTCATTTACTTTAAAAACGGTATTGCTAGAGAAGACCTCTCATGAGCACAGCTACTTCCACAGCTTTCCTGAAATAGTTCCTTCAAATATAGTCTTCACTAAGCATAGAAAAGGGAGGTCAAGTTGTTTTATACATAGGGTCTATACATGTCAACTATTCTGTTTCACCATGTTTGAGTTTTTGTAATTCTGCGACAGTTGATACATATGCCATCAAAACTTAAGGTCAGATTTAATAAATGTACTCTGATTCATAGTACTTTTAATTAACAATATGTCTACATTTATCCTGTACCCAGGGCTATAGTGTAGCAGTTGTTCTACCACCCAGTGACCCCTCCTCAGCTGAAAAGGGGAACTGGGGAAGAAAGGGAGAAGCCCCATGGGTTGAAGTAGAAACAGATTTAATGAAATAAAAAAACTAATACCATCACCAACATAAAGTATACAACATCAAGTATACAAGGTTATACTCAGCCTCATCCTTAGACTCAGTAGCAGAAAGCCTAAAAGGCTGGAAACACTAGAAGAGGAACACCCACCCTCAGTAAACTCCCTCCTTTTATAATGAGCATGATGTCAGTGGTATGGGATACACCTGTGAGTCAGCTTGGGTCAGCTGCCCTCAGCTGACTCAGGGCTACCCATGGCCTGCCTGCATGGCTGGGCTGTACATCTGTTCCTGGGAAACCAGGACACAATACTAATCTCAAAGTAAGAAATTGTTCAATATAGTAGATGGTGATATAATCTAACAGTGATGTTTCAATCTAAAGCACATGCTCATATAACAAAAACAAAGACATAGATAGCTCTGAAAATATGTAGTCCAATTGATGCTCTGAATTAGGCAAGAGTGTCCTGTAATTGTCTCATTAATGCCACATCATGAAACATGTGTGCAAGTGCTTAATTTTAAGTTTTGCAATAAGTCTTCCTTCTGAGGTTGTAGTATTTATTTTTGAAATATAATTCTCTAAAGCTGCAAGTATTTTTCTTGAGAAAATAAACAGTAACTACTGTGGTGGAGAACAAGAACAGTTGTTCAATTTAAATTAATATAATAATTTTTAACCCTGCTATTTATGCTCTAATTTCTCAGGATGTTTCATATCCATAAGAGAGTATCTATATATTCAGAGTATTAATCTTTCAAAGCTCTCAAATATCTGGTTCCTAAATTACAGATAACACAGCATTAAAGAAAAGGGGAGAAAGAAAAAAAAAAAAGCAGGAAGGTTTTGGAAGAAAGGCTTTATATTTTGAATTTTAAAATGTACTCCCAAATCAAATATATTTTATCACCACAAAGATATTTTATCTCTAAGTTCACTTCATACACTAAATAGTTCTGTCAGCAGAATAAGATGCAGATGAAGGAGTGAAAGACTGGAATACAGGAGCCCAGAGGCCAGGAACGAGAACTATGATGTATATTTAAAATACACATATAGTACTCTAAGCAGTATAAGATGATTAATATAGATATTCTCAGGGGGTTTTTGTTGTTTTGTTTTGTTTTGTTTTGTTTTTTTAATTAAGGAAGTGAATACTGATATCTAAAAGGCAGAAAACCATATAGGGTTATAAATCTCTTATGATTGTGTTGCGCTTTAAGATTATACCACAGTATGCTTCAGTATACCTCAGAATATTTTAGTGGTGTACGTCAGTATCATTGATTAGACATGCTTTTCTCAAACTAGGCTTTTCTTCTGTCTTGATGCAGTGCTTTCACACATGTGGAAAGTGAGCACCCAATAATCGTTTAGATACACAGTGATACTGCAACACAAATATTTAGATAGACTGATAGAAGAGTGCAAAATAGCAAATTAGAGATTTTTTCCTCAGGTCAACTAGAAGTCTATTAAAAATGAATCTATTAATATAAAACCTGCAAATACTTACGGCAGTACAAAACAGACTGGTAGCTGCTGTACAAGTATTTTATTATACATTAGTACCAAGCAGTTAACATAAATATGTTTTAATGTAACTACTCAAATCCTGCACTAGCTCCGTTCAGCCATCATGCAAGTGAGTATAAATTGGATTCATCCAACCAAAGTCACAGATGCCCAGAAAGTACGGAGGTGGCAACCAAACAGATTATAGTGGAATGAGACAAAAACATAAAAATAAGTTTAAAAGACACTCTTGCATGCAGAAAGATTTAAGTATTAAAATGGCACATGACTATAGGGATCAAGTTGTTGCAGGTATGAAGACTGGTTGATAGAAATGCATTTTTTCAATATATAACTAACTCAAATCCAATTATCTTGAAGTAAGAAGGGAACATCAAGTGTCCTGTTAAAGTAGCTAAGATATCAGACAGATATCAAAGGCAATAGTAACAATGATGTGAGGGAGCTGACATAAGGCTGTAAATCTGTAAGGGCTGGAGAGGAAAAAAAAACCATAAAAGCAACCTGAACCAAGTAATGAAGAAGTAAAGAATGAATCTAATGTGTCACCCTTACAGTTTAAGATAGTTCCCCCCAAAAGATGTGTATGTAGAACCTGGAATATATAAAGATATTTGGGCAATGACAAATTATACCAGTCTATATTACACATTTTTTGGTGTGTTTTTTTTCCCTTCAGTTCAGGTCCCCTGATGTCTTAGAGGGTGCAGCAGTTCAGCTCTACCTGACTTGCAGTCCCAGTGGCAGTCCCTGCAGCGTGAGTGCTCCAAGCTGTTTTCTTTTGAGGTTCTCTAATGGACCTAATGGACCTTCTCTCTCTCTCCTCCTGCAGAATGAATACAAACCAACCCTCTTATTCTGTGGGAGAATGCTCATATGGAGTCTCACATTGGCTTCATTCGTATTTAGGCTTTGTTTTGTCTTGTAGACCTTGACATCAGGAACACGCATAGTCTAGGCACAGTGACAATGAAATGATAGAGTTCTCTATTCTTAGAGAGACCAGGAGAGGGGGCAGTAAAACTGCCACTCTGGACTTCCAAAGGGCTGACTTTGACTTCTTTAGGTGAGTGCTTGGGAGACGGTCCTGACAGGTCTAGGGGTCCAGGAAGGCTGGACACTCTTCAAGAGGGAAGTCTTAAAGGCACAGGAGCAGGCTGTCCCCAGGTGCTGTAAGAGAAGCCGGTGGCAGAAAAGGCCGCCCTGGCTGAACAGGGAGCTTTGACTGGCACTCAGGGAGAAAAGGAGAATTTACAGCCTTTGGAAGAGGGGCAAGTCACTCACAATGATTACAGAGATGCTGTGAGGCTATGCAGGGAAAAAATTCGAAGGTCTAAAGCCCAACTAGAAATTAATCTGGCTTCAGCTGTGAAAGATAACAAGAAATCTTTCTATAAATACATCAACAGCAAAAGAAAGACCAGGGAGAGCCTCCATCCCCTGCTACATGCAGGGGGAAACATGGTAATGAATGATGAGGAAAAGCCTGAGGTGCTTAACGTCTTCTTTGCCTCAGTCATTAGTTGTTACTAATGATGGACTAGATGTACTGAGGGGATCCAGCCTCCCCAGCCAGACGACAGATACAGGGAGAACCACCCCCTCATAATCCAATAAGATGGTCAGTGACCTACTGCACCACATAGACATACAGAAGTCTGTGGGACCAGATGGGATACACCTGAGTGTGCTGAAGGAGCTGGCAGGGAGGGGTGCTCACCAAGTCGCTTTCCATCGTTTACCAGCAGTCCTGGCTGACTGGGGAGGTCCCAACAGATTGGAAATCAGCCAGTGTGATGCCCATATATAAGAGCCATCAGAGGATGTTCCAGGGAATTAGAGGCGTGTCAGTTTGACTTCAGTGCCAGGGAAGCTGATGGAGAAGATCATCCTGAGTATTATCACACAGTGCATGCAGGACAACCAGATGATCAGCCCCAGTCAACAGGGCTTTATGAAAGGCAGGTACTGCCTGACAAACCTGATCTCCTTCTATGACAGGGTGACCCACTTATTGGATGAAAGAAAGGTTCTGGATGTCATCTACCTTGACTTTAGTAAGGCCTTAGACACCATTTTCCACAGCATTTTCCTGGCGAAACTGGTTGCTCATAGCTTGAATGGGCATACACTTTGCTGGGAAAAAAATGGTTGGATGGCTGGGCCCAAAATGCTGTGGTGAATAGAGTTAAATCCAGTTGGCGGCCGGTCAGGAATGGTGTTCACCAGGGCTCTGTATTGGGACGACTCCTGTTTAGCATAGATCTGGATGAGGGGATTGAGTGCACCCTCAGTAAGTTTGCAGACGACATCAAGTTGGGTGGGAGTGTTGATCTGCCTGAGTGTAGGGAGGTTCTGCAGAGGGATCTGGACAGGCTGGATCAATAGGCTAAGGTCAACTGTATGAGTTTCAATAAGGCCAAATGCTGGGTTCTGCACTTTGGCCACAACAACCCCCAGCAGCGACACAGGCGTGGGGAGGAGAGTCTGGAAAGCTGCCAGGCAAAGAGAGACCTGGAGGTGTTGATTGACAGCTGGCTGAACATGAGCCAGCAGTGTGCCCAGGTCGCCAAGAAGACCAATGGAATCCTGGCTTGTACCAGAAATAGTGTGGCCAGCAGGGTCAGGGAAGTGATCTTACCCCTGTACTCAGCACTGGTGAGGCCACGCCTCGAGTACTGTGTTCAGTTTTGGGCCCCTCACTACAAAAAGGACATTGAAATACTTGAGTGTGTCCAAAGAAGGGCAACAAAGTTGGTGAAGGGTCTGGAGCACAAGTCTTATGGGGAGCGGCTGAGGGAACTGGGGTTGTTTAGTCTGGAGAAGAGGAGGGGAGACCTTATTGCTGTGTACAACTACCTGAAAGGAGGGTGTAGAGAGGTGGGGATGAGTCTCTTTAATCAAGTAACAAGTGATAGGATGAGGGGTAATGGCCTCAACTTGTGTCAGGGGAGGTTTAGACTAGATATTAGGAAGAATTTCTTCACAGAACAGGTTGTCAGACATTGGAATGGGCTGCCCAGGGCAGTAGTGGAGTCCCCATCCCTGGAGGTGTTTAAGAGTCGTGTTGACATAGTGCTCAGAGATATTGTGTGGCTGAGTACTGTCAGCGTTAGGTTAATGGTTGGACTTGATGATCTTCAAGGTCTTTTCCAACCTAGATGATTCTGTGATTCTGTGATTTGTCAGAGAAATCTGCGTCTGTGGGATCTGATGGAGAAAGGGTGAACCTTCAGTATCTTATTTCAACTTTTCTTCTGCCATTCATTCTCTCCCTCCTTTAACTGTCTGTGTCAGCATGGTACAGGCATTTTCTATTTCATCACTTCAAGTCCAGATATACTGAGAGAAACCTATCATAGCTGCTCAATTTTGTCAAGAAAACACGCTAGCCTCAAACTTCCTGTTCATGCAGAAGGAAGATTTGGTTTGCAGTGCCAATTTGTCAGCACTGATGCACTTTTGTCTCAGGTAGATAAGGTGTTCAGCAAAACCAACAAACTACAAACAGATTTTTTAATTGTTTTTTTCCTGGAAGAACAGAAGATTTCCCAATTCAAAGGCTGATGCTTTGACTTTCAGGGGTAACGGCTCAGGGCAGCCCTGCTGCCTCTAACATATATTAACAGGGTTGCAGAGGATGATTCAGTTTATGAGAGGATGCTGGGAGGTGCATTGCCATGCCGGCCTGTGGCGTTGGTACCCTGGGAGGTTTGCCTGCAATGGCATGAGACTCACCAGGGCTGTCCGCCCCCAGGCAGGACATGCCATCTCCAGGATCACCAGGCACCCTGCAGACTGCTCAGGACTTCACAGTAGAGAGCCTTTTGCTGTTCTGCTTGGCTTTAGGGAATAGAATGGGTTAAAAGACCAGTCCAGTACATTTCCTATAGCCACGTATAGCATCAGTCCGAACACATTCTGAGTGCTTCTAAGGAGTTTATTTATAACAAGAGCTGGATATGAGTTTTCCATTGGAATTTCCCAACAGAAAATGTGGCTTCTGGAAAACTGATTTCTGTGAGAAGCTTTTTATAATGCCAAAAGTTATATTATACTTTCAAAAATTATCATATACTTCATTTTAAATTTTATTTGAGCCAAAGCACAGAATTTTAATTTAGTACAAGGACTTCAAACAATGGGCTGCATTTCCTTATGGTACATGGATTTCCTTATGAGGCAAGCACCCCCTCTAGTCCCATTCTTCATACAGGGCAGCATCCCTGCAGTGCTTCATCTTCTGTAATGTCACTTACAGTGCAAAGTTTGATGTGTGTATTGTCTCACAGTGTAAGGAGGGCTGTGGGCAGTCTGGCTCCACAGAACCTATTGCACATTAGGTGCACCACAGGAAAATGAAGTTTCATTTCTTAAGTGATTCACATCACAGTGCTTCAGGACATTCCAACAAATCAGAATGAAACATTGCAGTTTTAGGAATGCCAAAATACTCATTTTCAAAACTGCAGTGAACTGTCTGGATCATATGGAACACTATAATTTGAAATAGTTTATTTTTTTTTCTGTAAACCAGTTCAAAATAAACTTGCAGTAATTCAAGGTGTAAATGAAATGGCTATCGTTGGATTATGTTTTAGGCTTAAAATATATTTTTACCTTTTTTTGTAATTCACTTTCACTTGTGGCCATTTATTATTATTCCCTCTACAAAATATTTAATTTCAAGAATGGTTCATCCTGTTAAACTGTCATATGAATAAACTGAACTTCCATGTGATGGAAATGAAAATAAGCTTTAAAATATGTTTGAAATTATTCTGGTTATGAGACAAGCTTTTCCAACAATTTTTCCTAGGCTTGTTTTGGTCCCACTCTGCCAAAACAAGAAATGAAAGAAAAGCAGATCACACATTAGTTAATAGATTACAGAGAAAAAAGATTTTAAACACACATCCTGATTCCACATCACTGTAGTTACAATAAAAATACAGATCACACACAACTACAGAATATCCGTGAAATGCCTGCTTGCTTGTTCCTGGTTCATTTGAGGGGTTTTGGCCATTTATTTATTTATTTTCCCTTAAAAGATAGGAACATTTAGAGAAATGAGAAAGGATTAGTTTCAGTGAAGAAATGAAAGGAAATGAAATTTAAAAAAAGGAAAGGAAATATTGCCATAGTGAGTCAAAATTAGTAGTGTAGCAACTCATTTAGGGCATATTGCAAAAACTATGATCACATTTCTGCATTGAAGCTTGTTTCTTTTGTGATGTTGTTGTAGTGCTTACTTCTTTTTCCATTTATGCTATATAATACATTCACTTTTAAACTTATTTTAAGTCCTAGCTTGTTTTAAAACATAGCTTCCAGGTTTACATTGAATTAATATACTGAATGTGCTATAAAGTTATTTGTCTCCTGTTCTTCAGCATAATAGAGATTCTATTTTCTATATAGATCCCTAACAACCAACAAGGCAAAGAATATGTAAGATTACTTTTTGATGATCTTGCAAACACCAGCAGACATTAATGAATAAATCAACTAGTAAAAGTATACTTTATGAGTGTTTAAACTATCTGTTAAAAGGGTTAAATAATATGCTAAATATATTTCAATGACTTAATTCTTAATACTAGTTCTAAGGTTTTTTTTTTCATATTCAGATTTCAGAAAGTGCTGCCAAATGAAATCTATAGATCAGGACCAAAAGTCATCTTCTTTCTACTCCATGAACTAACTGTTTAAATACAGTATTTTTGTTCATCAGAAGATGTATTTTCCCATGGCTTAGTTTTATTTAAAGATCTTCTACTAAATTCTAGTCCCTACTTATAGTCATTGTCTAACCTTTTCCCAAAGTATCTCAGCTCCTTAGAGAGATGGAGGGGAGAAGGAGGGAGACAAGGCAGAGAAGAGCCACGGAGACTGCATACTGTTCCTGATGTAATAGAGTAGAAATTTAATTAAAATACACCTGCTGTATGTAGTCTGCCAGAATTTAATTAAATGAAGTGGCAGATTCTTATGGATGAGAGTAGCTATTCTCCTTATTTTTAAGTGGATAAAGCATAATAATTCAAACCTGTCCATTGTCCTTTAAAGTTCAGAGCCTCACCATTTATCACAGCCAGGCTTAGTAAAGGTGTTGTGTCACAGCACACAGCCTTGAGGGAGCTTCATTTAGGCCCTCTGCTTTAAGGAGTTTCTCAGTTCTTAAAGTACAGACAGGCTAAACTAATGTCTATGTCTTGAAACAGGATGAATAAAAAGGCTCTTTGACTATTCTGAACATATCATCAGTAACTTCCAGAAAAGAGATTCAAGGATTAATTCATTCCTTGACTTTTCCCTTCTTAATATCACACACTTTTCTTGTATATTCTATTCCCTGTAGGTTTGATATGTCTGCTTTTTTAGGTCAGACAACACAAGACTAATATTGCTTTTAACCATTGTGATGTTAAAGGCTACCCTTGGTAAAGTTCAATGCAGCGGTAATAATCAATGGGTGTGATAAACTCCAATTTGGCGGATAAGACAGATGCTGAGTTAAAAACTTATAAAGCACAAAGGATAAGGACTGGACAAGGACTGGATAGGACTTTCAAGCATTGTTCACAGTATTCTCCTTAGTGATATTACTATCCATATCCTATTGGCATCAAAACCAGGAATGAAAATCTTTGGAGTCTGACCCATTGCCAGGTTATTTTTTGTCTAGTATCTTCAGAGATTAGAAAAAGTACTTGATGTGTGATAGAAGAGGGCAAGAAAGGCGATACCAAAAAAACCCTTAGTGATGTGGTAACTGGTATTACTTTACATATAAACTTACCTGGCGTAATGCAGAATATGCTAATATATTTCGTATACAGTTGAATAAGCACCTCTTCAACAGTTTATCTATATTTGAAAGTAACTGATAGTGATTTAATAAGCTAACATTTATATCTGGAACAAACTACAGAAGAGAAAAATACAATTTAGGAATGATAATGCATTAGGAAGGTATAAATGAATTGTCAGGTTTTTGGATAAACAATGTTAATGAGGCAGTGTACATCTTTCTGTGGTACTGGCCCTAGGTGGAGTTCAAGTATCTTTTCCGTTAGCATACCAACTGTAAGGCCCAAATATGTACATCTAGAAAACCCTCAAGAAATGATAATTAATGTCTAATTTGCTCAGCCTGTTCTTAATGACTGCTGGAGAAAAGTAGGATAATAAGAAAGTAACTCCTCCCCACTTCTCTTGTGTCTCAGTATATTGGTACAAGTCTCTAAAAGAAATACGTACTTAAGAAAACTACATTTAAAAAAAAAAAAAAATAAATATTTCAGATTAAAACACATAATGAGGTTTTCATATGCTTATGCTACTTAAGGTTCAAGAGTCACATTCTAACTACCCCCTCTCAACCCCCCCCACCTGGGGTTACACTTGTAGGCTTCCCATGCAAAGAGATGGTGCTTGTTTTCTTTTATAGGATATAGCTGTAGTATTTTCCATCCTACATATAACTATAGTCTCCCTTAGGTGACAGTTTATCCATCACAGGAATCTAAACCCCACTGGCATGTGCTAAATTCTTTTATTAATCAACTCTTCTTTTCTTAGTAATCCATGACTACTCACCACAATATTAGACTAATTGGGCTCACCAGCCAGTGTAACCCAAGGGCTAGATCTTGTCATTAAATGCAACTGAAAGTTGCTTTACAGTTCTCTTCAGTTCCTCTCACCAACTAATATATTTAGATTTAAATTTAAGATGTTCTGATACTGTGAAAATCTCAGACTAATATGGTCTCTAAAGATTCTTCAATGACATGTACAGATAATAATGTAATGAAGTGGAAATGGAATAATACACTTTTAATTAAATCTTGATACAAGCTCAGTTGTCTAGAAAAAAATCCTTTCAAAAACATACTATTTAGTGACTTATGCTTTTTCTGTATATTTACATTTTCCTAACATGGAGTATTCCTTATGTGGTTTTCACTTTGTTCAATTATTTTAATACAGACAAATATCTGCCAGCTTCAGGAAAGGTACTTAATCATATCTCACAGTAATCCTCACATGATGTAAAGAATACCGTAGTTACCTGATTTAAAGGTAGTCTGCACTGGTAAAAATGAGCACCATAAAACTTCCAATATGAATTGGTTGTAGATACCTGCTTCTTCTTTTACAACTGCAAGGAAAAAGACCTCTAACAAAGTGTATTAATACAAATCAGAATTGCTGAAATTTCATTCATAGAGGAAATAAAACAATACAAAGTTTAATGTGAAAAACCTAACTATGCACCTTAGGATTATGACAAGATATTACAACAGATGCTGACATGTAAGGGACATGCATGCTGGTTATTAACCCCACTTCCCCACTGGAACACGAATTAGGGCTGTTCCTGCAACCCTTATGTGACAAAGACCCCTAAATATGAGGCTATGGGCATATCCAGAAGTGTGCAACTTCTGTTCTCCTGTGTTCACTGTTATTTGAAAATGCCATTGGAACCCTTTATATCAAGGACACATTGCTAGGAAAACCGCTGGGTTTCAGGACACAAACCCAAATGTTTGTTATTGGAAAAGTTTTGTGCAAAGTTTTGATCAATTCTTGATTGCCTTAACAGAAATCAGACCTTTGAATAATGCTAAGTGAATATTTTTGACATATAATAGACATACAGGGTTGAGACATACTAGCAAAGACTCTCTTTTAGCTAGTCCTAGAAGAGATGTGAGTTGAGCTGTTCAACCATGAGTTGAAATTGCCAATGCTGCTTCTCCACAGGGTGATACTACTTAGGCATTCTCTTCTTCCATGCCCTTTACAGAAACATTCCTATCAGATTTGCACATATATGGATGGAACACTCAGACGTCACCTCAGTCTGGCGCCGTTGTGTTGAACATATGAAACTATTCTGTTACACCCCAAAAAACCAGCTAAACAGAATGCTTGCTATCCTGAGGACCAGGATTAAAGAGAGCATCCTGAAGGACATCAGAATTCCTTTTGCATTGTAGGTCCTGAACTGAGGCAAATGTGAAGTTTTATGTATCAGATACAGAAACTGCATTCAGACCATGGCTGCTGATATCAGTCATTCTGTGCAAGCAGCACTTTTAGCAGGTTTTTAATTGAGGATGGCATGCTGAATGCTGTACATGAAAGCAAATCGCTTGTGCCAATACAGATGAGAAAAACTCATAATGATGGAGAACTGTGTCTATGAATAAAGATTAAGTAGAATTTGACCCACAGTAATAAATGATGAACAAAAGTGTACAAATTTTAATAGATGATGCCATTTGAAAGGGTTTATTTAATTAATTACAATACTTATTATTCATGCTTTTAATATTCAAAATAGTATCTTAATTTATAGCTTAATCTATTTTAATAAAAACAGAATCCTTAAACAGTTTCTTTCTCTTCTTGCAAGAAAACTTTCATATGCCTTTATTATCAGTGATAGAAAACTTCATTTCCTGAGCTGGACTGAAATCTCTGTCGAATTTTCTATAGCTGATAACTTGAAACCATTCTTTTAATGGCAAAAAACTTCTTCATATATGAGATACTTGTTTTGCCTGTCTTCAATTGTCTCCTGCAATTATGGTGATCTTTTGATAGAAGATCCTCTTTGTTTCCTGGACATATTTGGTACAATGCTCTCACAGACTAGCTTTTGTAAAAGAGTATTTAAAATTTCATTTTCCATGGAAAATAAATCCAGAGCTCCTATCCATGCAGATTTATTAAAATATTCTCCCTTCTCCCTTTCATCCAGAAAAAGAGATAGGAACTGAGTTTTTCAGATTTTTGTTTTTTTATATTCCAGGGCCTATATTTGCAAAATACAAGAAGTTATTCCTGCATATTAAAAAAAAACCCAACTAATAAAACTGCCTCACTTTTGCTGTTATAATGTTACTTCTCCCTATGCTCTGTACATTTCTAATGCCTTACAGAATGTGATAAGAGAGCAATAGCTTGAAATATATTCTTTTTCCTGCTATATGGGAAAGCATTCAAAAATAAGACTGATGCAAGAAGGAAAACAGTTTGGGAAAAGTAGTAATAAACTACCAGTTAGACTAATGGAAATTTTTTTTTCCTGGAAGAAAGGAAAACCAGCATACAAATATTTTCTCAGAGTAGTAATTCCTCCTGTGCTGTCTTCCAGGGAAACTGTACATGTATGTTTTCTCTTAGAGAAGAATTAGTCATTGAAACCTACAGCTCAGTGACACTTAAATCAACATAAGTTTTGAAATTGAACATTTAATAATTAGTACGGAAAATATAAGACACACTGGAAATGGCTAACATTATTTTAACTACCAGGATAATCAACATTTCTGGTCCTTCTTACCTATTGAATCTTAAATGGCGTTTTGTAGAGAGGAACAGTTTTATGGAAAGCATGCATCTATTACTTCATATGCTCATGTCTCTGAAGTTTCAGATGCTCTTCATTTTAGCCTCTTCAAAGGATGAGAAAATCAGTCTCAGATCTCTGTCTAGTTTGAGTTCTGTAACTAGTTGAATACTAAATAAAAATTCATCAGTAACCATGCTTTAAAAAACAAACAAAAAAGAAACAGCAGCCGCTTTATTGAGAGACCTACCTATTTTTATGATTATTGGTCAAGGGTGTCCTAAGAAATATTATTGGATTTAACCTCAAGAAACAAAGGGAGACAATACCTGTGTTTCAGAACCTTAAAGGAACTGGACATGATCTTGGTTCCAAATCCCTGAGCATCCATGAACTGATCTTCCAGCACAATCTTGGATAGTATATCAAAAATTGAGAGAGATTCCAAGGCTGATGATAATTAGTTTTTGAAGATCCAGAGTTGATCTTGGGTGAATAATTCCACATGTACCCAATTCTCAGAAAGCTTCCTTGTAAAAACACAGTTGTATCAATTCCAGACCTGTATGATAGGGATAGGCTGACAGATTTCTCTTCAGAGACATACTATAAAGTGATCAGGTTCTACAAAGATGATGGCTGAAATGCTTCATTTCAATGAGGGTTTGTAGAAACTCAAGGAAAGCAAAATACATAGGAAGTTCCATTTCCTCTTTTTCCCTGTCTGAACTAGACTCTTTTGTTCTACTGATAAAAGTCATCAAGAAACAGACTGATTTTTTTAAACTGCTTTGGACCAGACTCATTCCCTGAGGTAGTCAGTTTTAACATAGCAGTGATGTTTGTACTAGATCAATAGCTTTGGGACAGCCACTCTCAGAATTATAGTCATTGCTTATGCTAAGCAACGCTCCCTTTGAGATGATGAATAGCAAACAAACAAGAAGCTAACAAAATGACTGCCCTCCTAAAATGAAAAAGAAGCTCAAGTGTAATCCCATTAGAAAATATAGAGATTCAGGAAAATGTAATGAATGTATAGCAGTAAATAGATCTGAGAAAGTCTTTTGAAAGAGAACCTTCTATTGCTTTTATGTAGAGGAGGGGCAAAGCAATGACCAATATAGATGACAGGAAGAAGAGTTTGCTGTGTTTCCTGGCCCACTGCAGTAATAGCACAGTCATTACCTTGCAGTCATTTTGCATAGTTATCTGAAAATGTGATTACTGCCTACAGCTGTATCCATACCCTAACTTCTTTTGTTGTGGTCCTTCCACCAATGATCACTCATAAACCTTATATAGCCTGCTGACAGATTCAATCTTTTGACTTGTTTTTTGGTAGAAACGCAATAACATTACAGCATTTAGATGTTTTTTCAAATTATTTCAGTGTTGGTTTTCACCTCGGGTTTTTGTACTGCTCTTCCATTTGTATAAAGTAATCTGAGGTGCCTCTTTGTCTCTTGAGGCACTGTAAATCTCAGTTCCTTGGTTCTTCATTTCATACATTGTATGTTTCAGGTTACTCTCTAAGGTAAGAAATCTGAAGGTAATTTAAGAGAATGTAAGTATTTTATGATTCTGTGCTCATTGGTGAAATTTGTGGTATCCTCAAAATCTTGTATTATGAAAAAATGTAACACACTTTATGTATAAAGACAACAATTCATTCGTATAGGTTAAAGCATAAAAGCCTAATCCGGGAATCATTACTAGTCCAGATCTGATCATTAGAAAAAAAAGAAAGTAAAAGTAAAAAAAAATAATATCTCTGCAAAGAAAGATTCTCAGTAATAGTAATACAGCTAAATTTGTTATACACACGCTTTCTAACTCTTTCCCCTTTGTTACGCTTACCTTTCCTCTGCTCCTCTGTGTCCTAAGCTTGACAGCTTCATCTTACTGTGTGCGTCTGCATGTGTTGTGTAGTAGCAAGTTTTCATCATCTGGAGTCCTTTGCTAAGAGGAATATAATGCTAATAGTTTCTACTCCCTTATTTCAGGATCTGATTGGAGCTGTAATATATTTATTAGTGTACCATTGCACTTTGGTCTTTCTTCATTGGTCTGCAATTTCACATTATATCTGATTTTATGACTTATATTTTCTTTTACATATATATAATGCTATTCCTCGGATCTCTTTGTTCTCCTATCCCTAAAATCAGTTTGTCCATCTGCATGTTTACATTTTTTTAGATGATTATTTCTGGGTTGTTTATAGCCATGGGATCTAAGGTGCCAGACTATGCTGAAAGCAGCATGACTTTTGTCAGGGAGATGAAGAGTCTTAAACAATGTTTCCTCTGGACCAAAGCATCTCTCACACTGCCTTATCTTTGCTAAGAGTGAGCTCACGGATTTGATTAGCTTTTCCTGGAATTGCTGAAAGTCCACATGAAAATTTCAAACTAAAAAGTCACCTTCCAATCAAGTTTAGTCAGAAACTGTATTCTTCACCAGCAACTATTCCCACACAGCTCTTTTGATAGTTATGTTTTAAGAGATTTCTAGTTTCTTCTGTGAAAGTCTGTCCTGCAAAAGCTCTTCCTAGTACCTTCATTTTGTAGAACAGATTTCATACTTTTATTCCAAATAGGTATCTTGTTGCCATTTTCATTGAAAACAAACAGCTTAAAAGTACATGAAAACTCTTAATTCTGAAGGGCTGGCCAGCCTCACATCTCTTGAATTTAGGAGGGTCAAAATAAGAATCATAGAATCACTATGGTTGGAAAGGATCTCCAGGATCATCAAGTCCAACCTTTATCCCAACATCTCCCTAACCACTAGACCATAGCCTCAAGTGCTTCATCTACTCATTTTTTAAACACCTCCAGGGACGACGACTCCACCACCTCCCTGGGCAGCCTGTTCCAGTGCCTAACCACCCTTTCAGTAAAGAACTTCTTCCTAATATCCAATCTAAACTTCCCCTGACGCAACTTGAGGCCATTTCCTCTCGTCATATCATTAGTAATTTGGGAGAAGAGACCAACACCAGCCTCACTACAACCTCCTTTTAGGTAGTTGTACAGAGCAATGAGGTCTCCTCTCAGTCTCCTCAAGACTAAACAACCCCAGTTCCTTCAGCCGGTCTCCATAAGGCCTGTTTTCCAGACCTCTCACCAGCCTCGTTGCCCTTCTCTGGACTCGCTCCAGCACCTCAGTGTCCTCCTTATCCTGTGGTCCCCAGAACTGGACACAGTACTCAAGGTGTGGTCTCACGAGGGCCGAGTGCAGGGGCACGATCACCTCCCTACTCCTGCTGGTCACACTGTTTCTGATACAGGCCAGGATGCCGTTGGCCTTCTTGGCCATCTGGGCACACTGCTGGCTCATGTTCAGCCAGCTTTCAATCAACACCTCCAGGTCTCTCTTTGCCTGGCAGCTTTCCAGCCACTCTTCCCCAAGCCTGTAGCGCTGCATGGGGTTGTTGTGGCCAAAGTGCAGGACCCAGCACTTACCCGTGTTAAACCTCATACAATTGGCCTCAGCCCATCACTCCAGCCTGTCCAAATCCCACTGCAGAGCCTCCCTACCCTCAGGCAGATCGACACTCCCACTTGATTTCATGTCATCTGCAAATTTACTGAGGGTGCATTTGATCCCCTCATCCAGGTCATCAATAAAGACATCAAACAAGACTGGCCCCAAGACCAAGCCCTGAGGGACACCGCTTGTGACCGGTCTCCATCTGGATTTAACTCCATTTACCAGAACTCTCTGGGCTTGGCCATCCAGCCAGTTTTTAACCCAGCGAAGAATCCACCTGTCTAGACCATGAGCTGCCAGTTTCTCCAACAGAATGCTGTGGGAAACAGTGTCAAATGCTTTACTGAAGTCCAGGTAGACAACATCCACCGCTTTTCCCTCATCCACTAGGCGGGTCACCTGAGCCTAGAAGGAGATCAGGTTGGTTAAACAGGACTTGCCCTTCGTGAACCCATGCTGGGTGGACCTGATCCCACTGGTGTCCTGCACATGCCACAACACATGGAGACAGCCTGCTCCTGTGTCTCTAAGAGTTTCTTCTTGGAAAAAGTCCATCCTTCCTGAACCCCTTTGCCCCCTAGGACTGTTCCCCAAGGGACTTTCTCAACCAGTGTTCTAAACAGGTTGAAGTCTGCCCTTCGGAAGTCCATGGTGGTAGTTTTGCTTCCCCCCCCCTCCTAACTTGGTTAAGGATTGAGAACTGTATCATTTCATGGTCGCTTAGCCCAAGACAGCCTCCGACCACCACATCACCTACCAGTCCTTCTCTGTGAGGCACAGGAACACATGAACAATTTTTTTTCAGTATAATGTCATACTAACAGATAGGATGAATGCTGTCAAAAAAAGAGAAAAAGATTATTATCCGCAAAAGATTTGGGTACATACAGATAGGGAATAAATTAACAGTTCTCTAGTCAGTCCACGCTGACATAGAACTTCATATGAAAAACTTTAGGAACAAGCATTGTTTGTTGGATGTAGTAAAATTCTCATAGAGAAAGTCATGTTTTGATTATAATTATTCATGTGCCTATGATATATCTATTAAGCTTAACTGATGTCCCTCAATTTCATATTAAAAATATGGAATTTCTATTTTTAGAAACACAATAAAGCAAAAGTGTCAAGAAATGTTGGGGTGAACCCTGCCTGCCAATTAGATTTCAATGAAATTATTATCATTTGTAAAAAAGTAAATAATAATAAAATCCATTTCCGGACAATGAAAAAAGGTACATGATGCACTAGTTAGGTCACTGAATTAAAAGAATGCAAACATTGATGGTCATGCCTGTTTTCAGATTAATTTTTTAGATTTTATTTGGTTCTATATCTCTAGTTTATAATACATAGTTAACACAAAAAACAAATATTAACATTTTTATGATCCTAGTATCCGTGTCCTGACTGTGTCCTAAGCTGTACGCTTTTGTTGCCTTTCTCCAGATTCTTCTATTCCAAAATTAATGGAGTTCTCCTGATTGTCCTCTAGCTCAGTATTTACAATACTCTTCTGGAAAAGGAAGATGGATGGATTTGAGTCTCTTTAAGTGAGGAATAAGCCTAAACCATCTCTCCTGTTACTTTGGAGAATGATCCAGTTTTCAGACAGTTATGGAAAATCGAGTACAACTTCCAATTTCTCCTCTGGTTACTTCTCAGAAGAAAAGGATGAGTGACCCAGCCTTTTGTAGGTGACCTAACATTTCGTAACACATTGGAAACATTGGAGAGAGAATACCAGAAACATCCTTTAACATTGCCTACTGATTGACTAAGGCCTTTGTTCAATACCATTTTCACCACCACTGCTACTACTCAATTATCTAGGAAACAATAATTTAACAAAACAGTGTTGATTGTATCATCTGTCATAGATATTGTGACACTGAGTGCTGCAATTATTGCTAGTCTGTGAATATGGACTTTATGACCTGCATTGTGGAGCAGAACAATTCAAAAGCTGTTCCTTATTTTTTAATATATTCCACAGAGAATAACTCATACAGCTTAGAAATACATTAGTGTTACAGACGATAAATTTTTCAATGTCAGGTAAAAATCTGTGTTCATTACACAGTTTATATGAGTAATAATTTCAAGAGTCTTGTTTTCCTCTGTTGATGAAGAAATTGAAAGAGTTTTATTTCAGATCTTGCCAGGATGAATTCTGATTTGAATTCTGAAGTATAAATAAATGCATGACTTTCACCATCTAGGCTAAGGTAGATCAGATATTCCAAAGATGTCAATTAGAGAAAAATATTTGATCTTCTCATGGATGTTTGTTATAGTCTATTAATTTGCCTCATTCTGAGCTTGTCATTTGATGTTCCTAATCAACATGAACTTCAATTTCCACTTGAACTTTAATTGTCAACAGCTATCTTTGATAATAAAATTCAGTTCCATCAGTATGTATTCATGATAATTGAATAAATCTTCGTTGTCAAAACACTGGAGATAGAAAGGAATTCTGCAGTAGCTTATCTCTTAGTTGTCATGTATCTTCCCTTGAAACAGTGGTTACTGGCCTCTATCAGGACCCTGCTACCAGACTAAACATAATATAGAAGTGACACTCTGTATTCTTACAGTGCAACATTTTTATTTTATAGTTTGAAATGGATGTTGTCACATTTTCATTAACTTTCGTATTCTTTGTATTGAAAGGCAAGAACAGTTCAACCCATATGTTTTTCAGCACTGAAGAAAAGCAGCAAGGAAACCAGGAAGGACTCTACTCTAGAGTAAGCAGCTCTTCTAAAGATGTCCTCCCATTTTGGAGTGGGAGAGATTTACACCATCTGTAGTTAAATTAAGAATTAAATAATGACCATTATAGGAGGACCTTGTCTCTCACATTTGTTGAGGAGAGCGGGTGAAATAATCACTGTTTGGCAATGTACAGTTGAGGTGCCAAGGCCGTATGTATAAAGATGAGACAAAGTTTGGTTCCAAAAGAGGTATTTGGATTTCATTGCACATAATAAATATTGAATATGGAACTTCCGATTCATATTCTCCTTTAAAGATCAGTCTTGCTTTAAAGCTTTGTACAGAAATTTTATTATTTTATTATTATTTTTTAATGTTTCTATTTTTTTTTTTTTCCTCAGAACAGCTGATCAGAATTCACACTAGCTTTTATGTAGACTTGCTACTTGATCATCTGTGCTTGAGTTTTGTTAAATGGATTGCATGTGTAGTCCAGACTGTAGTCCAGACATCCAAGCTTACAATGAGCTGGCATTTCTTTATCTCTCCGGAAAATGTAGGATTTTTGAGAGCTCTAAATCTGTTTGAGAACTCCAAATCTATTCAGAAACCCAGAATTTGTTCCCTTCTCAAAACCTGTCCCCTCTGCAGTCTTACACAAGGAAACCATGGAACAACACATTATGCAACACCAAAAAGTTGTGTCAGTCTCCACTTGGCCTTGCTGCCTTCCTGACTTTAGCATATCTTGTGCTTATACAGTACCTAGGCTCACTGCAAAAACACACAACTATCATTCAGCTATCATTTGAGTTTGCACATATTTGTTTAAAAATTATCTGTTTTAATATCCATTTTCCTTGTTTGCTTTCTTAGTGTTATGTCTTTTCACTAAGGACTCTCCTGGGAGATGATACTGACCTGTAGATGACTGTAACACAACTCATGCTCTACTCACATTGAAAGCATTTGTATAGATCTATCCTTTCATTAAGGATGAGGAGGATGAGGAGCAGAAAACAATACATCTTAAACACTGTTATTCTGCTTTGCAACTTATCCACTACCATATCGTTGCTTCCTCAACACCATCTGCAGTTGCTTTCCTTTAGCAGGGAGGATTGCTATTGACAGAGCTCCTGCAGCTTTGTGGCTTCTCTCTGTGGCTGTGAACAGTTATTAAGCAAGACTTAGCTCCAGAGAAGGTGTGCTGCAAGTTAGAATTAAGCTGCAGAGCTACGATGGCATAGAGAGAGGTTACAAGCTGAACCAGCTGTAGTGAGCCAGGCTGTTGGATTATTCCTTCTGCTCACCCGCAGTGGCTCTTCTCACAGAAAACAAATTCATTTCTTCTTAAATCCAAGTTGTTAGGGATAGCACAGGTGCAAGTGAAATTGTCAATCTCATTTAGTTTTGCTTTATTTTTCTCATATAATATCACAATCTGAAATTCTGCTTTTGTGGTAAATTCAATAGAGTGCTTTGAGAAATGTGATTTTGGTTAAAAACTGAAAGGGCAAAGTCATGAATCACTTGATTGTGAAGGCTTCTTAAAGTGCCAACTTCTTTTTAAAAATGTTACAAAAGTAGGAATGCTAGAAAAATGAAAAAGGTAAGTAGCATTGAACTGTTGGGAGGTCATTATACTGGAAAATAGAGACACGTGAATGAAATATTTAAAGAAAGTCCTCTCTAAAATTGTATGAGTGGCAGAACACTTTACATAATGAATTAAATTGCAACCATCTCAATGATGAAATTGTGGATAATGAGTGCAGTGACGGCCATATGGTAAGTATAAACAACATATACCATACATTAACAAATTTCCCACAGAATCACAGAATCACAGAATGTTAGGGATTGGAAGGGACCTCAAAAGATCATCTAGTCCAATCCCCCTGCCAGAGCAGGAACGCCTAGGTCAGGTCACACAGGAACGCATCCAGGCAGGTTTTGAATGTCTCCAGAGAAGGAGACTCCACAACCTCTCCGGGCAGCCTGTTCCAGTGTTCTGTTACCCTCACTGTGAAGAAATTCTTCCTCACATTTATGTGGAACCTCCTATGTTCCAGCTTGCACCCATTGCCCCTTGTCCTATCATTGGATGTCACTGCGAAGAGCCTGGCTCCATCCTCATGACACTCACCCTTGACATATTTATAAACATTAATGAGGTCACCCCTCAGTCTCCTCTTCTCCAAGCTAAAGAGGTTACATGTTAAAATGTAACCTAGCTGCTTTTCTTTGAACCTCTTCCACATTAACTCAATCCTTCTTGAGTATGAATGTTAGAACAACAATTTTATTTAGGTAATAAAAACATTACTTAATTTTAAGTCTGATAAATTTTTAAGGTTTTGTTGCTTCTGGCTGGTTTTGCATAGATTAAGTTCAAAGTGACAGCATTACTTTGTAGCAGTCAGTACGTTTTGTTTTAAATGTATAGTGAGTATTAATTTGCTTGCAGTTGCAAATTGTTTATCATATTGGTCACAAATAATTTTGATTTCTTGAAACTGTTAAATAAATTTACATTTGTTTTCCCATTCCACTTGCAAGAAATCAGAAAAGTTTATTAAGATATTTGGCATTGGGAATTTTATTAAAATGAACAGCATCGTAATAAATTTTACAATGCAAGTTCATATCTTTTTTACTCCATTGCATTTCATAGCAATTAAGCCATCTTTTGAATGTATTTTTCCATTTTTTCCCTATATTAAGGAATGTTTGGAACTGTATTAGTATCTCACCTGTGTACCTTGGGCATTTTTTATATTCTTCTAGTGAAGAAACTCTGGGTGGCTGTTTGTTTTGTCTTTGCCTTTTAATATACTGCTTCACCATTTGGCTGCTATCTATATTTAATTCAATAATATTTTTTTTGCATGTTATAATGGCTTAAACTGGATATATATAAGCTATGAAATGAAAGCTGATTCCTGATTCCTTTTTACTCTTTTAATCTTCCTGCGAAAACTACAATTTGTTTTCTTTTTCACTTTTTATCTTAATACTTTCAACTACTTGCTTCTGGTCTTGCTTTTATTCTCTTTCACTGCCATTGGTTTTTATTCTCATCTGGTTCCACCTTTGTCGTCTTCCTTTTCAGGCTTCTCCACTTTCCAGTCTGTGAGCCACTCACTGTAACTTTGTCCCTGGAAGAGACATTGTATTGAGAACTGTGAAAAACAAGTTGTCAGTCCTTGTAATGACCTAGTTGCTTTCTTCTTTTCTGTTGAAAGAGTATAAAGGGGTGCTTTATTAGGTTGGCTAACTTGGATTAAGGAGTCTATTTAGTAGACAAATTAGTTTTTTTTCTCATATTGCCCTGTGTTTTGCTGAGGATATTTTTCTGAAGAAGTTCTGAGCTCAAGTTTGTTCTATTAAAAAGTACCTCACTCCATACTTAGGGAGAATGTAGGTACAATTATACCAGATCTGTGCATTTTCAGTTCCCGTTCTGTTACAACAGCAGTCCCTTTAAGTACATTCACCTTATCTTTCCAGTAGTATTATCTGAATTTTGTTCCTTTATACTATTGTCTGGAAGCCTATAGCCTATAGCTTTCTTTTTTCGAGATGTGACCATTCATCAGTACACGGTTACTGCCTATGTGCAAGACTTCAAACAACGAAGTACTTCTAGAGTTGTACTGACTATCTGTATTGATTGTACAGATCACTGCCTACATTTTAGTGATTTTCTTTGAAAATTAAGTTTCTCAGTGACCAAGATAACTTGGAAATGCTATAAAGGCAGTGGGAGAATTTCTAAATAAAAATTTCGGATAATATATAGGTGATATTTCTTTTGCAAGATTTCATATACTTGTAACATAGAGAAGTGGGAATGTTTTGTATTGTTTACTATGATACTAACAGTAGTGCATGACACTGTTTTAATACAGAAAGCAGCTATTTCCCTCAAAAATTAGAGTATAATCATAGCAATGAAGAATTTTCCAGTGTCTTTGTCCCTAACTTTTATATAGCACATTGGTTTGGATTAGAACAAACACTCTGCCATAAGTAACATTTACCAGAAGCTACTAAAACCTCATAGACCTATGCAAAAAAACCTAATGGAAAAGTCATGTTGGCTATAGCTTTCCAGAAGAACAAGTGATTATTTGTGCTGTGGTTTGGGTACTCTGATAGAAATATATTAAACAGGCCACATCCCCAGAAAATTTGGATTTCTAACAAACATTAAAGCTGAACATTCATATTCCAAGTCACTAATGACTTCTGAAAATGTGAAACTTAGGAAACTAAAACTCTATTCATTGTAGAAAAATGCATGGTAGTTGGATAGATTTATTTTTTTTTTTTGAACACACAGGATTTAGTTTATGGTTATCAAGTTAGAGTGTTCATAGAGAAGTAACATTAATACCATTGTTTGAAAAGAAGAGTTTGCCTAAAAAAAAAATAAAATATGTATATATCCAACTTGTTCTCTCCAGAAATCCTGCTGGAAAACAGCTGATATAAAACCTTAAAATACTAGGAAAAATCTCCTGCAGCTCTCCATTTATGCATACTGGGCAAAAGCCAGCACCAAAGGCAATGGAGCTATTATTCCAGAGCTGGATTTGGCCCAGATGTCTGTCCTGTTTACACATGTGAAAACCCATTAAACTTGCGGTGCTTGCAATGATATAAATGGAGGCCAAAATATTGTTCTTTTTGTGGAACTTAACTTGAAGTTCATGTAAAAGTTGGCTATTCTATTAATGTAGGGATACATCCTGTTCAGAAAAGACTCATACTGGGTCTGTGTTAGTACACCTGAGCAGGAAATCTTATAACTGCTTAACTTCTTTAATAATGTTCTAAGTTTGCAGTTGGATGGATTCATGCACAGGCATAATCATGGGGTTAAAATCACACATGTATCAGAATTGCAATGTACTCCTCTCTTACAGACTATGAGACAGATACAGAAAGAAGTTAGAGAAAAATAACAGTATAATGGAAAAAGATTATGTTAGCAACACCTTTAATTTTGATTTACTTGATAAAATAAGATTGCAAGAATGACAGCCGTGTAGAATGAGTTTATGTTCATTAAGAGAAGTGAGACTAAGACCTTAGGCAGGAATCTGGCAGAGCAAACCATGCTAAAATTTCAGATCCTGGAGATGTTTGTTTGCAGAACAGTTGAAGTGCTGTATTATTGGTCAAAGAAGAAATCGGCTTGCTGACATTCTGTTTTAGAAATGATAATAGAAACCGTAAAATTAGACACATATAGAAAAAAAAATTATCATTTTTATCACTTTTATATACTTGTGTATAATTGGGGAAAAATCCAGAACTTCTTTGTCCAATCTGCACTCATTGTACAAGCTTTCATTACACATAAAATAAGCATATACTACTCTTGCCTGCACAGAGTTTACCAAGGCTCTATTTTATCTGAGCAGGTTAGACTTAAGTGACACATGATAAAGAAAACATCTTGAAGCTTGCTCATTTGAAACAAGACCAGGCAGGCTGTGAAGTCTGAATATAATCCACAAATAGAATGATATTTCTTTTCCTGTCTTTATGAATGCAAACTCAAAAAAGATGACAGATGTCTGTAGTGAAATTTCTTTTGGTCCGAAGTACTTCTCTGACATGATATACTTTTGTTATAAGGGACTTATAGCAAAAAGACCTAGGGACTTATGCAAAAAGCCTTTCATGATCTATTGGGAGTAAAGTCCTGTTTTGTTCCTGGAACTGGCAAGATATAGATTGCTGTGGCAGAAGTCCCTAAAAGGACACATCTTCCTATAATGCAGACAAGACTGATGACCTCTGTTGACTTGCTGGTGGGACCAGCTCTCACATCAGGGGCTCCCCATTACCTGTCCCTACACAGACCAGTAATGATTTCTGGAGGAAAGGAAGCTGAGGACAAAAGTAATCCCCCTGAAATGAAGCCATTAGGACTAGATAGTGGCAGTAACAGTAGATTTCAAGGAGATTAGAAAGATGAAATTCATTTATAAATGAGCTGATTTTCACTAGAAGTGATATTAGTAGACAACATAGCTCAGGTTCTTTTAATCTGGAACTGAAGTTTTCCTTTTCCTCTCTCCCCTTCAGAAACATCCTTCAGGGCAAGCAATTACTTTGGCTTGGGGTAAGTTCAGACATCGTTGAATACTGTAAATAATCATGTTAATGTTTCTTAAGAATCAGTTCAAGACTAATACTTGTCAGACAAAATGCTGAAATGCCTCCCAGGCATCCCAGTTTCCTCATCTCATACTCCTGTTCTCCGCTGTGACCTCACTACAGAAACTAGCATGCAGCACAGCTCTGGCACATGTAGAAAATGTGAGCTGTGCTAAAAGAAGTTTCAATTTTGGCTTCAATACTTTTCTGCTAACAAATTACTTTCCAGAGCAATATTCAGCTAACATGTTTGTTTCATACGGTAGATTTCTGAGTAGTGAGAGACTCGAACACATTTGCAAATGTTTTGTTAAGTCAGAGCAACATCCATATCTTCTAAGATCATTCTGATAATACTTTCTTATAATTTATATTTTTAACATATAGTAGTATTTTCACAAAATTCTGGCATTTTCCTAGTTTAAACTCTTTCTGTATAATGCTGCTCGCTCTGTATCTATACTGTGAGAATATTCTCCTCTACTAAGATAAACCTACTGCAAGTGTTGAAATACCAGTCTTTTGTGAAAAAAAATTGTACCTGTCAATAGTGATTATTTGTTTTTTTCAAAGAATTGTATCTGGCTCTGAGTCATTAACTTATAAATTATTCCTAACATTTTTTAATGTTTTTATTGATCTTTAATAATAAGGTTACCTTACAGGTGTTTATATGGCAGACTACAATGATCCAGTCTCTGAGTACATACAGTAGCATAGCTGCAAGTATAACTTGGTAAAATAAAGCACTGCTTACATTTTCTCTTTAACTTATCATTTCTAATGGGATAGAAAGAAGCTAAAATCCTGAGAAATGTAGTCAAATTAACTTAAAATTTGAAGAATCTGTTATTAAATTGAATATTCAGGTTTTCACTTCATTCTTTCCTTCTTCAAATCAGTGTTAGGTTTTCTTCTAGATGCCTAAGAAAACTTGGTCAGTATATGTTGCATTTTGTTATTAAACCTATCATTTTTTTAGAATGCTTTAAGTATATTTGAATCATTAAAGGTTAAATACCTGACTCATTGAAATGGATAACAAGATTTACATTGAATTCAATGGGCCTTTCAACAGATCTTTTATACTGCTATATGAAAGAAAACTTGGGTTCTGTCAAGATTTTTCAGTAGAAAACAAGGCATACAAAGTTTTATTAATTTCATCAAATAACCTGAACATTTTTGGTTCTGTTCCTCAGCCTGTTATTTTTTCCTACATTTAAGTCAATTTAATTAACTTTTTAAACATTGATTCGTAGTCCAAAGGAATTTTAAAAAAATAATCCAAATGAGGGACTTTGTGTTTCATTTCTTCATCCATGTTCCTAAACTTTTTTCCTTTTTTCTTTGTTGCTCTTTTAAAATTTTATTTCTTTTTCAGGCCACAGCTGGCCCTGAATTAAGACCAAGTACAATCTTAGACACTAGTTTGACAGTCACTCAAAATAGTTTAAAATTATGCATCTAACTTTTGGTCCTTACTCTATTTTCAATATTAGAATCACTAGTGAAAAAGAGGATTAGAAGTGGATGTTTCATATATACATTTTTATACTGTGATATATTTCTCATGGTCATGGGTATGAAATTGGTTTCTGGACGCCTTTTCCGTGAATCCTCAGTTTGTATCAGAAAATAAATTGCTTGTATGCTTTATCTTAGAAAAGATAAAGAATGCCTTTCTCCCTCTTATTTTTTTTTATAAAACAAGCAAAAACTGATGATAGAATATTTTCATTTTAACTTCTTGTAATGGCATGGTATGGTATACAATAGTCATCTAGTCACCAGTCAGCTCACTGTTTACAGAGAACCTGTCACTCAAAATGGTTTCAGTTGCAGTGTGGTTTCGACACCACACTATAGTTGGAAAACAAATTGGGATAAGAATGAGTGTGGTTTGAATACAGGCCTTAGATAAAAATACCTTCAATTACAGAAGTTCCCTGGAGTCACAACAATTTCAGAGGGAATAGGATTCAACTAAATTAGCAGACATCAGCTATCATATACAGAATTGCAATTCCAAAATAACATCTGTTCAGATGAACTGTAAACACTTTTATTTTATTTTTCTGTTAAGAAAAAACTTTCAAATACTTCAGGTATTTTGATAACATTTGTATGGAAGTTGTTGAAATTGTTTCTTTAGATATATGCATAAATTGAGGTGATCATGAGGCCTACACATCTAAAAAAAATCCCAAATTACCAAGTGAATTGATATAATTGACCTCTGAGGGGTTTTATGTGTGTGCACACACATACATATATATATGCCTAAATCTGTGTGTGTATACATAAATATACACACAACCACATTATTAAAAACTATGTATAACTGCATTCAATTGGATTACACAAAGGTACCACTTAACATATATTTTTCAAATCATTAATTTAGAGGTATTTGTAGAGTCTACTGTCTCTTTCAGCACATACAAATCATACCAGGAGAGGTCTAACATAGAACTTCACATCTGTCAGCTTTTCAGTAGAGCCTTTTTTGAATTCTGGATTTGATTGCACCCAAACAATATAAACTTAAGAAAGAGAGAAGAACAGAATATCCTGATCTTTCCAGAAGCTCCTGGTTGGGAAGTCACTTATAGATATTTAGATAAGAAATAAATAACATCTGTGACTGAAATCCAAGGACAATATTTTTTTGGATTTACTCTATGGGTGAGCATTCATAGGTTTCCCAAAGAGGTTGTGAAGTCTCTGAGCAACCTGTTGTAGCTCACCCTGCTCTGAGCAGGGGGTTTGGATGAGGCAATTTCCAGAGGCCCTTCCCACCTCAACTCTTCTGTTTCTATCACTCTTTTTTCCCACGTCTACCTTTCCTAGTATTCAGAGGAATATTTTACATAAAAGAACACTCTTTCAGAGAAGAATAGATGAAGGTAATATAAAATAAATAATGTGTGCTAGGAAAAAATGTAATTTCCAGATTTTTGTACTTCCATCTGTTTCTTAATTTTGACAAAACTAAACAATTCATCAGATTTATATGCCTGTAAGTTAGTTTTCCACTAGTAATTTACTGTTTTCTATTACACTATTTATTCAGTTTATTTAATATGAAAACTTCCATTATTCAGTATAATATGAATTCGAAAGCAACTGACTTATGAAACAACAGGGACTCTAGAGAAATCCTGCAAAAATAAATATCATCATTTTCGACCATTAAGATCAGTTCCTATATGTCTTTGAAGTTCTCTTTTTTCAGGAATAAACCCTTCACTGTTGACTTATAACACAAGCAAATGTCTCACGTTTTGAGTTCCTGTTTTGTTAACAGGCAAAATAGGAATATGGATGTCAAAATACTTTTGGTTTTGTCTCTTTAGTAATTTAAAAAATTATATACATAAGAGCCCAAGTAGTTATGCCAGTTTTAAATGCAGCCTGTCTGGAAAGATCATATTACTGATGAAAGGCATTTGACTTATAAAGGCAAAATCTCTTACATAATTATTATAATTAATTCAGAAGATAATTCTAATTGAACAGTCAGTTTGAAAAATCATATTTGAAGAAAGTAGTGCTACTAAATATATTTATGTACATTTGCATTATGTGTCCCAGCAACTGCAGATATGCAAAGGTATCAAGTATGAAATGGTGTGCTGACAAATTAAATGGCTTGACAGTTTATAGAAGATACATGTCATCCAAGTGTTACTACTGCTCTATCATAAATCTGTTGGTTGATATACCAAATTTCTTGTCAGTTTGGTAATCCTGGAGATAGCTGTACACTGTGTTTACATGGATAACAAATAAGGGCTAAACCAATGGAGAGTAGTAATGGAAAAAAAAGCACTAAAGGAATCCGTGCTTTCAAATCTGATATTGATTACTTGAGTAACTTTTGGCAAATCATTTCGTCTGGTAGAGAGCTGTCATTTTCTCTTCCTCATTCTTGTCGCTTTATTTCCAAGTATTTGTTTTAAGTAATGTAGGAGCATGAAGCCAGTTTAAAAACCCAATATTTGAATATCTGATTTAAAATATCTGTTCAACCTGTAATTGTAGTCAAATACTGCCTTTATTTTCAAGTGCAAGACTTCAGTGGTGTGACTATATCCTGCAGTCTTATAGTGCAGCAAACATCACAGCTACTGAAAAATACTTTAGTCTTACATGATGTAACAATATTGTAAAGAAACTGAAATAAATATCAGTATGATTGTTTTGGCAAGACTGCATCAGAAGTGGAGATTATTTTCTAAGGATCAGTCCCAGTTGCATTATTGATGTAACTAATTCTCATTAAGAATGCCTGAGCAGAATATACAATTCAGATAACTGAATTTCGATCATGGAGTCTTCCATATTTTTTTGTAAGTAAAACCATCTCTGACAAGCAAGTACATAACCTGCATAACCTGTCATTAATATTTTTTGTGAACTTAAGTTTCTTTTATATAACAAAAACTTTAAAAAAACTATTATTCTAGCTGTTTGAGTGTGGTGCCCTTAGAAATTTCTTGAAAGTTTTCATTCAATTAGTGCACAGGAATAATGGCATGATATTGTAATAAAAAATAACAGGAAGCTCCTTCTAAAAAGTCTAATATTTCAGAAAATTGGCAAAATTTGCAGCACCGCTTGATAATGACATTTTTTATCTGCCTGTAAATACTGGTTGTTTTGCATAATGTTTGTACTGACTAGGAGTAATCCCATGAAGTGCTGGGATCTGAAGCCCGAGCCCTGAATTAAGGTTGACATATGGGTGGTCCCCATGGTCCTTTAAGAGGAGGGGATGAGTTTGCCTTTTGGCTTTCCTCCAAGGTGTGGCCGGCCTTGTAAGGAAAGCCCTTGGGTAAACAAGCCCCAGGTGCCCTGCATTGGGTAAATGAGTGCCAGGTGTCCTGCTTTGGGCATAAAAGCTGGGACCACTTGCAGGAAGGGTGGAGTGTCTGTCTGTGAGGTGGATGTACTTTGCAGAGTTTCCCTGTTGAGGAAGGACCTCCTGTCTCTCGCTGCAACTGGGCCCCAGTCAGGTTTGATGCTTGTGAATGTGGGCTCCGTGAGAACAATATGTGGCTACCTCTTTCCTATATTATCCACCTATTGGCTTGGCTGTCTCCCATCTCTGCCATGGGAGACTTCATTGCTTTGTTTGTTCCACCAATTGTTGGCCGTGCTGTATCTTTCTTGGGGCTGATGTTTGTTTTGTGTAATCTGATTGACTTGTTTGTACCCCCAGTGATCACCCATGTACTGACCTTTTTGTATGCAATAGAATCTGGTTACTGGTTCCTTCTGCTGGCTGTGTCCTTTGTGCTAGGACTAGTAATTGACAAAACATCCTATCATGTGGCAAATTGTAATAGAAGGACTAAGATAGTGCGAATGGAGAATCAAGAGGTAGATTTGGGTGTGGGAGGCACCAGAAGGGACACACAGCAGGAACAGGAATCTCAGTGCAGCCTGTATCACTGGCACCCACATCAGCAAGTCATCAAGATCCCAGCCCATTTATCTGCAGTTTCACAGGACAGCCAGCTCTGGAGAAAAAGAACAGTGATGAAACCCTGATGATTCACAGAGGTGGAACACAAAGGAGACACAGGCCACTGTCAGCTTCAAAAGGATACAAAATGCATACCTGAAACCTGCACATGGTTGCCAGCCCAAGAATAGGCTAGGGAGGTGATGGGGACTTAGCAGTTGGCTTCCCTTGTCCTCCAGGATAATGAAAGGGACCTAATAGCTGGACACAAGTATTGCAGAACCCAATGGCTGGCTGGACACTTGAACAGTCACCTCTGACCTAGTCCCTGATTGCTGGACAGACTTACTGAATATCACATTTTTTCTAGTGCTTGTGACTGTGAGACTGCAATGAGTGAAATCTGTTTTATTGTAGTTTTTATTTCAAATAAAACCGTCTTCCCCTCCTGTAGGATCCCATACTGGTATTGGATGCATTGCTGATCTAATATTGGAGCAGCATATCTCACGAGCACACTTCCTTGCTTTGCCTGTATTTACCACTTTTTCTGAGAGATCATCTGTAACTACGACCAGAAACTTCTTGTTGTAACAATCGTGGTCGTGTTTCAGTTCACCCTGTCTGGACCCTGGGCATTAGAAGTAAGGTTACCAGCCGTGACTGCTTCCCAGTCATGGTCTGTTCCCGTAATGGGATAAGGTTTAACTGGAAGCATGTCTTGTTTGCTGGAAAAAACACGAGGAAATGTTTTTATTTTTCCTGGGACCTGTAGCACTTTCACTAATCCTTTGTGTATACAGCCAGTTTTATTTTAAGAAGGTTAAATGTGAATAACTGAATGAATACATTTTCAGAAGTTACTTAATTTACATCAATGTATTTTATATCTGTAGTTTTTTGACATCATTTTCTACCTATAGTCAAAAACAATGGCATATCTGAATTCTTTCCAGAAATGTGTAATAATTATCTAGACTTCAATAGGCATTACAGTTTTTCATAATCAAGTTAAACTTAACAATCACCTGTGAAGTACTTCTCTATTTTTAGAAAACAAACTATGTTTTAATTGCTATTTATAATAAACTATCGTGATCTGGCATTTTCTAGGCATTCTGGAAGTTACCCCCTCCAATTAACTGTAAACCTCCATCCCTTGGTTCAAAAACGTGATTGTTATCTTTTGGCTTTAAATGAAACATTCAGGAAGTGTTTATTGTTCATGTTAATTCGTGCTGTAGCTGACTTTGCTGTTTCTGTGATCAAACCCTGTTAACAAATAATGCCATTGTCTGAAAAAAAAAAAGAAGAGATAAAGCATCTCTTGTTATCACATGTCCCTCTGTAATAAATGGCAATAAAGACATTATACCATGTAAAACTATGAATCAGTTCAACAAGCAAGTTCTGTTGAAACTGCTGATTACATTTGTTGTAAGGTCATCTGTTTTTCCTGTAAACAAGGGTATAAGTCCAGCTACTGTGCCTGTAAAGGGCTTTCCTGCCTCCACATTTGTTTCATTGTCCTATTTCTGAAAGAGAGGTTTTTTTAAATATATTTGAAACATAGAAAAAAACCCATTTTTTTTAATCATATTTTTGATTAGTGATGAGATTTGTGATAATGGATGGTATGATATAGACTTCACTTTCAGTACTTGGGCATGCAAAACTGCTTTGGGGGAGAATGCAAGAATATCCCAGTGTGGAAGAGAAAAGTTAGAGGTTTAGATTTCATTATAAGCCCCCTGGTTCTCTTCCAGTGAGCTTTCTGATTTTCTCTGCACAGATAGAACAGCCTCATGTTAAATGTCTTTGCCCAGTTTTGCTTATTGTGTCTTTTCATGATGTCTCCTTCTTTGGGCAGTGAACATATCATGGTCTTCCTGTGATTCCTTGGCAGTGTACCACATAGGATTGCCAGATACAATATGCAACGTCCCATTCTGTATGGTCAAATTCCACACCCAAATTCTATATTCCACTCTTTTTTTTTTTTTTTTTTTTTTTTTCTTTTCAGTGGCTGTTCCAGATGTCTGCAAAACTATTGTACACACAAAGGTATATCACAGGCACTCTGCTGTTCTATGTATGAACAGAGAGAGTACATCACATCAGAATGTATCTAACACTCACTGCTGAGTTTTTGTCAAAGTATATGCATGTGATTCCTCTCTCACTATTTCAATGCTAAGATTTTGGCAATAAATATAAATCTATAATAAATATAAATTTATAACCATATGTATAAAAATATGTGTGTCAGTATATCTTTTCCATTCCACTGAAACAGAAGTGACTCTATTTCCATTCAGACTGAAAGTTCAGAAGACTTGCAGCTCTTTCTTTCTGTTTTTAAACTTCTTCATTTTAAAAATTCCTCTCTCTTTCCTTGGAACATTTCAAACTGTGAGTGCTCAGAAGGTGGGAAAGGGGATTTCTTCCTGAAAGCTGCATAGAGAAGTCAGTGTGAAGTCTTCGAGTGTGCTCCATCCAAGCTGTGGGAACAGACTGTATGTGCACTTGTTGGCCCTCACAAATAGGGGAAATGCATGAGCTCTGCCTGTGCAGTAGCAGTTCCAGCCTTCTGCTGACATATGGTAGTGGCTCATGGGAATTATATTGTACTTCTGAGCCTTAGAACTTCTGCCAAGTTACCAAATCACCCATGCAAGATAGGAGTCCCAATTAATAGTATTGCAGGTTACTGGCTTTCCCAAGTTTATTCATTATCCTATGAACTTTCCTGTTTACACGATGGGCTTTCAAGATAAAAATCATTAGCTGATGCTCATGCCTGCAAAGTATTCTATACCTGAACTACAGGGATACATGACCAATAATTGAATTTCGTTCTTCTTGGTGCTGACAAAATGTATGAAAGGGTTTCACATAGGGAAATTGAGGAGAATAAAAAGGCAATGGGAGCTTTAGAAAATGGTAACGAGTGCACTTTAGCATAATATAAAGTAATTCCAAAGTGGATGCTTAACAAATCCTGAATTTTATGGGATTCATAGCAAAAGTAGTTCTTAAAGACAGATGTGAAGAAAGGTGAGCAAACATAATGATTTTAAAACTCAAACATAAAGCCAGAATTTGGTAAAATTGTTCCTGGGAGCAATAGCTAAGTGGGAATTCATGGCTGTCACAGCTGAAATTCTTAGACTACTGTTGGTACCTTTGTGGGAAAGTTAACACCTTAGTCACAACATAAGAGGGGTCCATTGCTATATTGGTACTTATAGAAACAGTCTGAATCAAAGTATTTTGTTAATGGTTTATAAATCTGCTCTGATTAAAAAAAATAATTTTGACATGTTTTTCCTTCTGAAAACATGACACTGAAAAAAAAAAAGGCAAAAGACCAGTCTTGACGCTCTTGCTGTTACAGTCCTGTCAGGGAGGCTATTAAAGGAAACATTAACATCATTCTGATGAGGCAACACGTCTCCCTTAATAACCTGAACACTAGTGAGCTGTTAATGAATGAAAGATATTCTTTGACTTTTCATTTGGGTTTGAAATATGAATTTGTTTTCACGAGTTGATTGGTTTTACAGACTGTATCAATAGAATTACAATTACAGAACATGTATGCTAGTATATATATTCCTCCCAGACACAGGGGGAATTTTACTAGTATTGGTGCCTCTACCTGTAGAGAAGAACATAGTGCTGGCTAGAAGTACATGATCCAGCACTAGCTTTGATAACCTGTGCATCTGTGATGACAGCCATGTCTGCAGAGACTAACAGGAACTGCTACTCAGCAAGACTAATGAGGGTGATCTGACCACCTTATTAACATGACAGTAATGTGTTTTGTAGTAGAGGTGGCTTGTGCAAGTAACTCTATATACCACTGCACTGGATCATACAGATATAGCCCTTGAAAGTGCTACAGTCTTGACACAGAAGACTTACAGAGACAAAAAGTCTGAATGACATGCTGTCTGGTTTCCTTTCACAGCCCCAGGTAGCAACACAATTTTTCTTACATGCTTCCCCTTATCAGTTCAGTTTTATTCGTTTAAATTCTTACTGTCTTGAGCAGGGACAATAGATACAACAGTGCTGCAGAATTGAGTAACACAGGCTGACTCTGCTTAAGAATCAGAAGAAGTTTGAGCACAATGCTGAAAGGACCACTTGCGTGATAACACTTAGGGGCTCTTTTGTCATCACACTGCCTGATGTACCTACAGAGTCAATGAAGTTGCTCAGAAGACAGCTGCACTGTGTCATGTGGATGTGTCACCCTCGGCTGGCAGAGCACTTCAGAGTGCTTTTGTTCTGTGCTCTAGTGTCTGATGGAGGCATTCTCTGCATGCCTTGTGCAACACTACATCTCTGAACACAGCATCACTACTTTGATAATAATGCATGTAGTCATTATTCTTTTTATGTTATAAATATGTTTCACTTTTTTTTTTTCTCTTTGATAGAAAGAAAGCAGATGTGCCTGAGAGGCTCTATAAACTTGACAAGGCAGTTAAAAAGGGGAAAACACAAACAAAATAGGAGACCAGATGAAAGAACACACAGGAGAGGAATAAGGATTTTCAGAGCTTAACATCTTCTAGTTTCAGATCAGACTGCTGCTTGTCACCATGTTCCTTCCTGCACTATTAAGCACTCAAGAGTAACATCAGATTTTCAGTCTATTCCACAGAGATTTGAGTCACGCAGCATTTGAAATCAGGTGGTCATACTCAGTGCCTTGCTGTAGAAAGCATCCCAGAGCTCCAGTCATTTGTTTTACTAAGGTAGTTTCAAAGTAAATACATTTGAACAAAATCTGCTGCAACTTCGTAAAATGTCAGCACATAGAGAAGCTGACAGCTATAGGGTTATCATTTGAGGAACACTCACTGATAACTTTCTCTTGTTTTGATGATAAGGAAATTGATCCATCTCAAAAAATTATTTTTTTTCTTCTTATTAAGACTAAATCCAACTAACTAATGTTAGTTGAGTTATCATAAAGGTAGAGTACTGGGCTGAGTAGGAGTATCAGTGAGGGAGATGCAAACATAAAGACCTTGTCCAGATACTTTTTGTTAGGTGATTTACATATATGTTGAAAAAGAAAAGGAAAAGGCAATCAAATTAAATGTTGGTGTCTTATCAGAACCCTATCAGATTTGTGTGGCCAGGTAATGTTTCAGGAAGAGATTAGATGGGAGGCAGGAGTAGCTTCAGTCTTCATTTTGGTGATTGTGCAATATGAAAACCATATATTGATTGTACTGTCATCCTACAGAGATGACATGTGAAAAGCACGTGTCTGGTAGAGCCACAGGAGCTCTATTGTCAGCAAACTAAGCATGAGTTGATATAAATTCAGAGAAAGACAGCTCAGTGTGGCTCTGTATGAACATGATTATTTTGACTATTTCTCATGCGTTGTTCTATTTTATACCACATATATCTGCTCACTATGATTTAATTTGAGAAGAATTTCATTTCTGTTTTATTAGAAATATTTAGGAAGTTAGAGATTAGACATTGGCTTTTGGAGATTGCACTGAATCAAAGGTCTCTCACTTGTCTGAAGGAGATGTTTTTTTTTCCTTTTCTAGTTTTTGCAAATTGAGTCAATCAGATGTTATGCTGGCATATAATCCAACACACACAGGCTGACTGTGAAGTAAGGTGAAAAACATGTTGAAGGCATGTGGGCAAAAATATTTAGGAAAAGCACAATAATACCAAACTAGGATATTTTCTCCACCTGCGATATCCCTCTGTATCAGAAATGCTTGTGAATGGCTTCTCTTCACTTTTTGGTTATTTCTGAGAGATAGAGGTAGACCAGAAAAGGAAGATGAACTGCACAGACTGTGTACACTCTAGTGTCTCATAAAACCCATAAGGTTTAATTGTCAAGCAGCTCAGCCTCATGGCATGCCTGGTCCTTGTGCTCCTAATTGGCCTAGCTGAGGACCTGTCTAGACCATGCTGTAGCTTCCTTCCTGCTTGTGTACTTGAGGGTCCTTTCTAGAGCTCTGGTGACATGACGGTAAGGAAGGGGAAGCATGGTGGACTCCTGGGGCCAGGTGGAAGGAGCTGAAAAGCACTCTAGATGATTTAGACCTGAGTATGGTGGTATGAAGGCACAAGTCCAGGCAGGTGGAATAGTTGACACAGAAAGATGTGTTAAGTCAGATATAGGAGAAAAATATCTTCTGAGTACCTTAGTGAGCATGCCAGGTTCCAGTAACAACATGCTGCCTGAGATAGCATATCTAAAACGGTCAAAGCATCATTCCACTTAAGCATATGAACATGCTTTAATTCTTGTATCCATTGGATTCACCTTCAGATGACACTCTTTTACCTGTTGTGTGCACTTGTCTGCCCTTGGCACCAGTCTCAAACAGGCTGTGGAACTGACCTATCAGGATTGCTGGAAGCTACATCTCTCAGCTTCTTGCAATAGAGCCAACTATGCTATACTTTTCATCACCATCCTTGTGACAGGACCAGGGTAGTTTACAGTCCCCTGGAAGGTTCCATAAATTGTTTCTCACTAGTCAAAACACTGACTGTGCTGGACATCAAATATTTGTCTCACAGTGGTCTCTATGTTACTTTCTCTTCTTTTTTTTTTTTTTTTTTTTTTAATCTTTGTCTTTAGTGATAGATCTCCTCTGTGGGTCTCTTCAGTGATTTTGTTAGTTTTCCAGCATAAGACAGCACAGAGGAACATGTGTTTATTTATGTGACTGCCACTCAATATCACATTAATTTTGAATTTTGAAATCGGGGGTGAGAATTGTGTAGTTTTGAAAAGGTCAATAAAATATCTTTTTGTATATATTCTAAGTTTTTGCAAATCTAGTCTTAAAGTAAAATGTCAAATAGCCTCTACAATTGTTGATGAATAACTAGCGGTTGTACATATGTGCTTTAATTTGAATGAAGTGAATGTTTTTCATTTGCAATTATTACAATGTATTAATTCTGCTTCAAAAGTTATTTTAAAAAGCCAATGTATAGTGATAAAAAAAAAAAAAAAATTAGCCTGATTTAAAGTATTAAGAAAAGGTTGCATATGATCATTAACCAAATGTCTCTGTGTGTGAAACAGATATTTCTTGTAACAAAAAAAATCCAAATAGTTTTTTAAAATTGCTTTAAGATAGACAGAAGCACACCTAACAAAACCTGAAAACATCACCAAAGAAATCAGTTTAAAAAATGAATTATTAATGGATGCTTCCATAACATTTATTTGATGTAAAGGAAATTTGTCTGTACATTTAATATCACCTTATGTAACAACATGAAAAACCTATCTATAAATTCCTAGCTTCAACCAGCATATTTGCTGTCTTGTATACATATACTTTTTCTGGAGCAACATGAAGCTCTGAAAACAAGTGTTTCATGACCAGAGTACATTTGAAAAAAGTTGGTGTTTTTATTCTGCCAGATATATTGGTAGGTAAGAGATAAACATCCCAAGTGTGATTGTAGTAGAGGCACTTTTTTAAAGTTATGCTGTATCTGCAGTATACTTCCACAAGTAAATAACTGCCTATCTAGAAAAGCTCAGCTCTCTTTATTAAAATACTTCGTACAGCATAAACCCAAACTAATATGATTTTACAAATACGAATTCACGTGTCCTGGTCCTGGCTCTTATACTATTCAAATTACCAGCATTTTGAAGTGCAGATGCATTAGGCTGAAATGTGTATCATTTTCTTAATGTTATGTTTTATAGGTTATTACAACAAATATATCTGTTTTATATGAGGGTGGAATAGAATTAAGCTCAATTTCTTTAAGAAGGTGTAACATCTGTCAATTCCTGATCAAAGATCCAGCTCCTTAACAGGAGTTTAACTTTATCTCTCCAATTGAGTAAAATTACTTTAAAAAATACTGTTAAATAAAACTAGTAATCTTCAGATTTATCATTAAGCAACATTTCATAATGTCAAATGTTAATGTTAAAGGATTTGAATAGTTACAGTAAAAGGTGAAGTTTTCTTTCTGGATAATGCTCAGGATAAATTACTAATGATAGGAAGAGAGGAAATGACTTCAAGTTACGTCAGGGGAAGTTTAGGCTGGATATTAGGAAGAAGTTCTTTACTGAAAGGGTGGTTAGACATTGGAACAGGCTGTCCAGGGAGGTGGTGGAGTTGCCATCCCTGGAGTTTAAAAAGTGAGTAGATGAAGCACTTGAGGCTATGGTCTAGTGGTTAGGGAGATGTTGAGGTAAAGGTTGGACTTGATGATCCTGGAGGTCCTTTCCAACCATAGTGATTCTATGATTCTATGATTCTAATGTTTATACAGAATTTGTATGTTTATTTATATCAATATATCAACCATATTGTATAAATATGTAATAGAAATATAGAAAAATAAACTCTACAGAATGTGCAGTTTAAGATGTATCTAATTATTATTTTTTAAAAGAAAGTACTGCACGGAGGAAATGTTAAAATCTATTTGATAAATGCATGGGATAACACCAAGCTGGGCAGCAATGTTGATCTACTTGAGGGTAGGAAGGCTCTACAGAGGGATCTGGACAGGCAGAATCGATGGGCCGAGACCAATTATATGAAGTTCAACAAGGGTCAGTGTCGAGTCCTGCACTTGAGTCACAACAACCCCATGCAGCGCTACAGGCTTGGGGAAGAGTGGCTGGAAAGCTGCCCAGTGGGAAAAGACCTGGGGGTGTTGATCAACAGCTGAATATGAGCCAATAGTGTGCCCAGGTAGCCAACAAGGCCAACAGCATAGTGGCTTGTATCAGGAACAGTGTGGCCAGAAGGACAAGGGAAATAATTGTCCCATTGTACTCAGTACTGGTGAAACAACATCTTGAATGATATTTTGAGTTTTGGCCCCTCACTACAAAAATGACACTGAGCTGCAGGTGTGTGTCCAAAGGAGGGCAACAAAGGTGGTGAAGGGCCTGGAGCACAAGTCTTATGAGGAGCGGCTGAGGGAACTGGGGTTGTTTAGTCTGGAAAAAAGGAGGCTGAGGGGAGACCTTATTGCTCTCTACAACTACCTGAAAGGAGGTTGTAGCAAGGTGGGTGTTGGTCTCTTCTCCCAAACAACAAGCAGTAGGACAAGAAGAAATGGTCTTAAGTTGCTCCAGAGGAAGTTTAGATTGGATATTAAGAAAGTTTTTTTCACCGAAAGGGTTGTCGAGCATTGGAATAGGCTACCCAGAGAAGTGGTTGAATCACCATCCCTGGAGGTATTTAAAAGATGTGTAGATTTGGTGCTTAGGGACATGGTTTAGTGGGTGACTTGATGATCTTAAAGGTCTTTTCCAACCAAAATGGTTTGTTGATTCTATGTGGGGGTTTTCGTTGTTGTTTTTTTTTCATAATATAGCATAATATTTTTTTTCAGTATTGTGCCTGCTTATATGGATGTATAATATTAATTAAACAATGCATCGTGGTTGCACTGTGGTGACAGTGGTTAAGATTAAGTGATAGAACCCATTGCCTACACTGTTGACTAATAGCGACTTATTGTTTCTTTTCATTGTCCACCACCCCACATTCATCTGCTTGTCTTACACTTGATGTGTCAATTCTTGTTCACTGTGTCTGTGTTACAACTCACATTAGTGTTAAGGAACATCTCTGTAAAACTTTCAATGCCTTACAAAATTATGTAGAATAGTAAAAGAATCCGATCAGTCTGTCACTTGGAGAATATTACTCAAATATTCCCTTCTGAGGAAAAAGCTCTTTATTTTCAGTCTTGCCAAAGATAAAGAGAAGTTAGTAACCAGTAATTATGGTAGAAAACATAAACTGCAATCAAACACGGGAATACCATAGTCAGGCACTATACAGACACATGATAAATACTGTCCCAGCCCTGAGGGCTTTGTAGCTAACATGCTCTGCTCCCTACAGCCCTGAACAAGAAGAATCTATTTGCAAAGATCTTTCCACAATAGAGAAAGCTTGTTAACTTAAAGATGTCTCTTTCTGCGAAGTGAAAGGATTTACAGTCTATAACTCCCCTGTTGCTCTTACTAGCACAAAGAACATAGTCCTGTTTTTTGCTAATGAAATTCAACAAGGGCAAGTGCAGAGTTTTACATCTGGGGAAGAACAACCCCATGTACCAGTACAGGTTGGGGGCTGACCTGCTGGAGAGCAGTGTAGGGGAAAGGGACCTGGGGGTCGTGGTGGACAGCAGGATGACCATGAGCCAGCAATGTGCCCTTGTGGCCAAGAAGGCCAATGGCATCCTGGGGCGCATTAGAAAGGGGGTGGTTAGTAGGTCAAGAGAGGTTCTCCTTCCCCTCTATTCTGCCTTGGTGAGGCCACATCTGGAGTATTGTGTCCAGTTCTGGGCCCCCCAGTTCAAGAAAGACAGGGAACTACTTGAGAGAGTCCAGTGCAGAGCCACAAAGATGATGAAGGGAGTGGAACATCTCCCTTATGAGGAAAGGCTGAGGGAGCTGGGTCTCTTTAGCTTGGAGAAGAGGAGACTGAGGGGTGACCTCATTAATGTTTATAAATATGTCAAGGGTGAGTGTCAGAAGGATGGAGCCAGGCTCTTCTCAGTGACATCCAATGATAGGACAAGGGGCAATGGGTGCAAGCTGGAACATAGGAGGTTCCACATAAATATGAGGAAGAATTTCTTCACCGTGAGGGTGACAGAACACTGGCACAGGCTGCCCGGAGAGGTTGTGGAGTCTCCTTCTCTGGAGACATTCAAAACCCACCTGGACATGTTCCTGTGTGACCTGACCTAGGTGTTCCTGCTCTGGCAGGGGGATTGGACTAGATGATCTTTTGAGGTCCCTTCCAATCCCTAACATTCTGTGATTCTTTGATATTTGAAGAGGGAGGGCTATGTGATATCTCATATATAAAAGGCAAATATTTGCTGTTATCATCTAAAAAATTGGGTTGCTGACTTCAATGCTTTACTCAGCAAGATAATTAAGATCATTTCTCTGTCTTCCCAAGCTATGAAAAGAGAAATGCAATTCCTATCGCATTGTTTTCTACACAGCTTCAGGGAGAAAGAAGAAAACAAATAAGAAATTATTTTGTTACTCTGTTATGAGAAAACTTCCTAGAAGGAAAGAGTTCTAGATTTCAGTCCATGAATCACTTATATAAAACAAATAAATGTATTGGCTAAAATATACAAACAGTGTGGGAGATTTTACTGGTGAAATATCTTCCCTGTTGGGTTATATACTCCTACTACATCTCAGACTCTCTTGGATTAAATTTGAAATCTTCGTTATACTGTTATGGTGAAACAGGTAGGTATGATTTCTCCACCTTAAAGAAGCCTGATAAACCTGGATCTTGGAGGGATACTCTTATCAGTAAGGCCAATGGAAGCACCTTGCTTCTTCCTGTAGCAGACGTGATATATTTTTCCACTATGCTTCCTCAGCAGTGAAATATTTTAAGATGTGGGACTCACCTGAATCCTAAAGAAGACTTGAGTGGTGACTGAGACATCAACAAGGAGTAGTTATTTGACCGTGTAATCCGATAGGTGTGTGTTGTTGGCATTACATACCAAAAATACATATTTTGTAGGTTGTTGATGGATCTAGATGGAAACCTCACAGTTCAGGTTTTAAGGGGGAGTTGTAAGGTAAAAAAATCATCTCAGAAATCTGTTGGTCAACCTATTCCTCCAGACATGTGAATCTAGAGCAGCAGCCCTCTGAGGCTTGCCAGGCAATAAGCTGAAGGTTTGGGGTTAACAAGCACTGTGTTTTATCAGTTTGCTTGGAATGAGAAGCCAAGGGAAACAGAGCCAAGACATCTGTGTCTTGGTGACTTAGCTAGACAGAATGGCACTCCCTGTACAACCAAAAGGGTTGGTACAGCTTATACTGTACCAGGGTAAACCAGCTGCTCTCTGAAAAAACCTTTGTGAAACAACAGACTTAAGAATACTCTTTACCTTTAAACTAATACATGAAACAACAGATACTCGTTAAAACCTAAGACACAACTTCTGTGTACCAGACAGTTACCAGTCAATCTGGTAAAGTTATTTCATTGTTCATTCCATTATCTGCATTTTTACTTGATGCAAAATCAGTTACACACAGAGACTCTGTTGGATCATAGAAATCAATGTTGTGCCCAATCTGGCAATAATATTGTTTCTGTTACAAGAAATAAGCACAAACCTGTGTGCCTTTCTGGGAAGAAATAAAGGTAGAAATTCTATAAATATTTCTTTTAAAAAAAAAATATTTTTTTGTCCTCACTGTACTCTTCAGCTCACTGCTAAAGCATTTTTTTCAGAAAGGCAACAAATAAGGGGAAGCAGTTTAAAAGTACAAGAATTCCTACTCTTTCAGAAAACACAACACTGAATTAATTTTCTTATTTTACATGTTTGTCTGGCTAATGTTTTCTAAATAATTAAAGAGCAAGCATAACTTATATTGTTTCTGAAAATTAACATTGATGATCAACATTTCAGCATCACCAGAATTTTTTTATGCATGTTGTTTTCCCTATGGGAGTTCTAGATATGCAAGTTTTATTTGCTACTGGCTGCTATTCTCCCACTTAAAAGTTTCTTGGAGAACAATATTGGGCAATTGGCCAGCTATGTGATGTACCACAAAGAATCCATAGACTGTTAAAACTATGCTGCTTTTTTTTTTTTTTTTCATAAGTTGATAAATGTTTACAGTTGAGAATAATTACACATATACTCATATAGAAAAAGGGAAACTACGCTCAACAAATACTTAAAAGAGTAAGTTAAAGACACTTGAACTTGACTAGTCTCAAAAAGACATCAAACTTTTCAGGATCTTCAGTCTGTTAAATGTCAGAGCCTCCCTTTAAGCTTGCTTGCTATGTAGCTATGGACATTGCTATCATGATACACAAAGTGATATTAAACCCAGAAATTCAGAAACATTTTATGACAGATAGATTAATTCTGTGCATCCCAGCCAGCTTTGGGTTCAAATTTTTCCTGGATCTTATATTGTAAAGCACATTAAAAGCCAGCTGAGTGAAAATAAGTAAAGGTAAAAAAAAATTATGAGTGGGAATCAAAAGTTTATTTGATCTCAAATATCTAATTGTTTTATTGTAGATGTATCTAGAAAATTCATCAATAACACTGGGAGAAGGTTATGGGCAGAAAAAACAAAGCAAATGAAAGAGGTCAAATGTAAGTTAACCTGTAAACTCATAATTCTGAAACCCCCCCCCCACCATTGAAATCTAAAGGCAAGGAAAAAAGGGCTAAAAAAAAAAGTTAAAACAAGACTAATACAGTTCACCCTATGACTGTAGAATAGAGAACAGGGTGAAAATATGTTTAATTTCAAGAAAAGATTGAATTGCAGTTGCATTTTGCTGTCCTGTTATGGCACATGCATTTTAACTGTGCAGGAAGTTCAGAGAAGAAGTGATGGTGTGTGTATATGACAGAGGTGTTGACTGATAAGGAAAGATTACAAAAGCAAATATGTGTATGTATGGTAGGTGATGATTAGAGAAGAGAAGGTAAAAGAACAAATGTCACCTGAAAACTATAAAGAGCAAAAAAGAAAAGCCTTTATTATGTTATAATGTAAGATCAACAATATCGAATGAAATACAGAGAAATAATAATATGTCACCTGACAGTTAAGAATGTCATTTTCAAAATAATAACACTTAAATGAAGTAAAGCCTTACTCCTTTGCAAACTAAAATCATGTTAATGATTAATACAATACAGAATTAAAAACTTGGCTCCTCTAAAACCACTGGCATAGGGTCTATTGCCTGGACTGGAATCAAGCATTTACCCCAATTTTTTACTAACAGTGGTGTCTTCTAGAGGTAGATCTTAGTTTCTGTAACTAGGATCTGTGTTGCAAATACTACTAATTGCTGTGTCTGTAAAAGCTGCTAATAAAATTCTGATTTTAGCCAAGATAAGACTAGTGAAGCCAATGGAATTACTCTGAATGCACATTCATAAAAATTACACTAAGACTTAGTCCTTAGTTGCTTCTTCTCTTGTGTCTGCTTCAGAAAATTCCACATTGAAGCCAAATGGTGTCTTATAGCTGAGAAAATCATAAAATCCCAAAGGTTCCTGGAACAGTAAGTTCACAATCAACATTTTTATGGGAGGTATCCAGCATATGGATAACAGCATGGGGCTTCCAGCAACAGCTTCAAGCAAGACTCATTACGCTGGGTTAATGCTTGCTCGCTAACAAGTATACATGTCCCATGGAAGACATTTTCCTGCCCTGGCACATCACAGATTGCTTATGACTCTAATTAGTGGGAAATGATATTCACTACCTGGTTGTTGTTGTCTTTCATATTTACTTTTTGATCATATTTCTTCCTACCTAGTGTTGGTGTGGGGCACTGTGTCTAGAGAATGCTCCTTTCCTCCAGTACTCTGCTGTTTCATTATTAATATGAATCTAAAATTCTCACTCTGCATTTATATCAACAGGGTGCAGAAGCAAGAAACACACAGAACAAGATCAGTGTTGCTACAAATCACCAAAGGCACCATGCAGGCTCTGGTCTGAAGAAATCAGAGCAAGATTTTTATTGCAAAGCCATAAGCTCTATAATGCCAAGCAACATTGTGACTTTACGTGTTGATTGCCAGACATTTTAAGCGAACCTGAAACAGCCTCTCAGGGTGAGCATACACTCCAGACAATAAATTAATTCATTTGGAATAGTATTCTTTCATGAGTGGTACTTGAGTCTGTGCGCTTTTCAATTCATTTTATTAAAATTAGAGTTACATCCACTGCATTGCTGAAGATTTGTCTTAAACAGAGAATTTGTTTTGTATTTTCCCATGTCAGTAGAAGCCTTAGTTATTCACTGCCCAACATTCAGTGAATAAAAGGTGTACAAAAGAAAACATACAGTAGTTTGAAGAAAGGTGTCTTACTACGCTGTGCAACAGACTGAATCTGTGAGATGCTAACAACCCACAAGCCATGATGTGCAACAGCCTGCAGGAATGGAGAACACATCCTGTGCTACCGTCTTCTCAGGGCTAGATAATATTTTATTCATTCAATATTGTTACATTCCTCTTAGAGTCTGTTATGAGAAATGAAAAGTTGCTTTGTAAAAAGGGGCAAAGTTATACTTAGAGAACACATTTTTTAGCATTGCAAGATTATTTTTATACTCTGAACTGTAAAAGCATATGTTCATTACTCTATCTCCTTGACTGTTGAAACAGATGTTTTTTAAGTAGAGAAGATGGCAGACAATGCACAGAAATACAAGACTGGGTAGCATAGCACAGAGCTGAGTAATATTTATGCAGTTCTGAATGGTAGCTCTGTTCCATTGCATTAGTGTTATTGCAGTGGTGCAAAGAGGAATTATTCCCATATTATTTAACTCCAGGGCTATAATTGGAAATATGCCATCCACATGAGTTAAATAGAAGAACTTCATGATGCTTTTTCTGCATGTATCAAAACAGGTTTTGATAATACATTACAAAATGAAACAAATAACTAGTTTTCTAGTTTTAAAACAAGCGACCAAGCCAAAGCAAAGACAACTTAGTTTAAGTCCATAAAAGAAAATGTGTGATTGTTTAATCAGCTGTTATAAATGAAGCACCAAAGGTATTTGCACTCTGAAAATCAGGCCAAGATCTCATGTCTTTCTTGTTTATTTCATGTTAGGCACTAATTAAACACTTTGTTATTATTTATGTGACAGTATTCCCTGCAGAACACTTCTTACATACCTCGTTATGCTAGTTCAACTTCTGGAGTAAAACTCATAGAGTTTCCTTAAACCTTCTTTTCCTACAAGCTAAATGGAAGATAACCAAGCAAACCCCTGACTCCTTTTGTTTCTCATAGCTTTATATTTTTGGTAATGATAATAAGCACTAAATATTGTGATCTTATGCAAAAGCTTAGCAGTTTTTGAGATCTTTTGCCTTTAAGAAAAAGAAAAATAATCAAACAATTACAACTGACTTTACTGTGTTTAAGTATTTTGGAAGTTAGAATGACTTTATATTTTAAGGATTACACCAGGAATATAAAAAATATATCCAGTCTCTGTCTTTGCTAGATCATTTTTGTTTGAGCTTGGACAGGTTGCTTGATCTTTATGGACTTTAATTCTTAATATCTATAGCATAGATAATAGTGTTTCCTTTCTTGCACCCTTTGACTGCTTTACCTATTTAGACCTGGGGCTGAGGAATGTTGGTTGCTATTTACAGAGTTCTTCATTAATTGAACATTAGTCACTTTTACTTTTTTTAGTTTTTGGTTGCTAGTTCTCCAAATGTCAGGCTGCTTTCCACAGAAACTGTGCCGTCCATTATGACTGCAAAGTGCAGATTGTTTTCTGCTAACTAATTCCTACAAACACTAACTGCCTTTGTGTTGGGCAACTTCAAAGCAAGACAGAGCTCCCCTTACATGAGTTCTGTTGGCTGTTTGGTGCAATCACCACAAGGACAAATGGAACTCATGGAGGTTCCAAACCTATACCCAAGGCAGATAAGTTCCTTTTGAAGTGTGCTTAAAACAAAATATTGGGGACATCTGAGCTTAATCCGGAGAGAACTCAGTATGGAAGAGTAGCTATTTTGGTAGCTCTGAACCTGCTATGGGAATAGTTCCATGCCACAGTGCAAACACTGCCATAGAATCTTCTAGCTATTAACATTTTGATTTTTTAAATCCAAGCCTCTGCCTAAAGATGTAGAAAAATTCCATATTTGCTCTGTTTTGTTCTTTTTTAAAAAAAAACCCATCTTGATATTTTATGTAAAAGTGGCTTCTGTAGGCAAATGTCTGATGCCTCAAATAATGGTAAAATATTTTTACCAAGCACAGAAAATATAGGTTTTAAAATAATTAGCAACTACTTTGAACAAAATTAGATTACATCAGATGAATTTAATCTAGTTTATTTAAATATTCATAATGATATGAAATACTCAATATCTGATTGGAAATATGTTCCTCTCTTCTCTGTTAAGCATCTTTGACTACAGGTATTGAAGGTACAGTACCCATGCTTGGATTTTAAACAGAGGGTTGCAGTGACCATCCTATTAAAGTATGTACTAGGAAATGTTAACATATCCTCCAAAAATTCCCAGAGATTTCAATATTTTTGCTAAGAATGCGTCCTATTTTTTGAGGTTTTAATAGCCCTGCAGAACATTTCTGCTCTTGGATAGCTGAGTAGATTTTCAAAAAGTTCCTCAAGGTGAGCCACAGAATGACAATACTGGTGATTCAAGGGGGAAACAGAGTTGATTTACAAATATAACCCAAGTTTTAACACTGAGATGTGTCTTGTTTACAGATAGGTTTTCAGTAAAGAAGCAGCATTGTTTGAATATTTCTTCCTTTTAAATATTTCATGAAAATTAAATGGCAAAGAGCACCTGTAACACTTTTGGGTTTCTTTGTTTTTATAACTGAAACAAATCTAAATTTCTTTTGTCTACAACCTGCTCATTAATACATATTGATAAAGAAAATAATTTAAAATTACCAGTGGAAAAATAGCCTTAGGCTTTGCTTGCAGTATATTTAATGTTAACTAATGAGTGTTAAGAATCAGGCACAAAACCAAAAGGTAACTGTTCTTAAAATATACTTTTTAAATGGAAATTTGCCAATGAAATAATGTAGTTCTCTAACCCTGGTGTCTTAAAATTGAATATAACATGCAAGTGTTAAGGTCTTCTGGCTCTTAATGTCTAAAATTTCCTGGGGTAATTTGTGTCATTTTTATTAGCTCTCAGCATAAGGCCGTATTTGGCTGCCTAGTACTGTCACAAGAGAGAGGCCTGAGAACTGTGCCACCAGCTTTTCCTCTTCTTATAACCTGGCCCTTTTATAGCAGCTTGGGCTTAGAGCCAGAAGGAAAACTGAGTCTCTTCACAGGGAATCGGTGACTGTTCTTCCATGAGGGCAATTCTGAGGAGTAAAATCCTGTGTTATCTCATGCAAATATGTACAGGTCTGTCAAGACTTTTAAACTACATCTGTGGTGTAACTGATTGATATATTTTAATTTAACTGTTTACTTAGGCAAAATAGCACTAACTAATGTTTCTTGTCACAAACACATTACTAAGCATTGTACAAAATTATCTATTAATCCTTATAATGCCCCTTTGAACACAGAGCACTGACTCACTGTACAAAGTCCAATTACCTAAATGTCCTACTTGATATAGTAAATTTTAATCCTTAGATTTGAATTACCCCAAGCAATAGGGAAATGCATTTCATTAATGCTACTTCACTCAAGAATTAAGCCAATTGGAATGAAGGTTTCATGTAGACCACTTCTCTGTACACACAGTCCTCTTCTGTCTATATTTCCCATATTTAGATTTGATTATACAGTTTTAGAGATGTTCTTTACATTCTCTGATAATGTAATAATCAAATAGTTAAAGGAATTTTATTAACTCCAAAAGGTTGTTTAAGTTCCCCTTAAAAATCATATTTCTGTGTGATAAAAATAAATACATCTATCCGTTACAATATCCACTGTTTGTCTCCACAGGCAAGATTACTGAGTTTAATATCATAATAATCTGACCTCATATTAAAAATTTCAGGTCTTGTCCCAGTTCAACACACGGCCAGAAACAGAAACACAGCAATTGGAATATTCATCCTTTATAAAGTCAAATCTTTTTTCCTCCATAGCGTAATCATCTCCTTTGCTGGAGCAGTAGGATTGGGCCACTGCTTATCAAGTCCATCAGTATATCCCAGAGCCCTCTTGCCTTGCACAGTGCCCCAAACTCCTCAGAGCAAAGTTCTCCCAAGCCATCAGCTGTAATCCAGTGGTTTCAGTTTCCCAGTACCTCCATAGCCATTGCATGGGCATCTCCTGAGGGCAGTGGCTGTAGACAGCTTGTATTTCATTAATTTCGCCTGGAGTAAACGATCACTGCATGATGCGTTGTACACAAGATTAAATTTTATAGATTCCATATCACAGTCTCTCTGAAAATTCTCTGTGGTAGAATTATTTTAGGTCCAGATGCATTTCTGTTTCCTACTACAAACTGGGAAAAGGAGAAAGGGGAGGACAAGCAGCTTCAAAATCAACTTTCAGCTTCAAATCCCAGGCTCTAGTTAAAGAGAGGAATATTAATGATGCATTACCACTTTTAATTAGATTTTTTTAAATACTAAACTGACATTAAAGAGAGAGTGTTGTCAGTTTTAGCTTATCAGTGGCTTTAACTATAAAACATGGAGTAGTATCATTCGGTCATTAATACTGTTCTTTGGGATGAGCATTACTGACCGCCTAATTAAAAAAACCCCTTGTATAGAGTAGAAAAAAATGGCTAGATGATAGCAAAAGAAAACAATCTCACCTTCATTTGCTCAGACATGAATGATCTACCAACTGCAAAACAAAATAAGAAAAAAATGTTGAAAAAAAATATACTGTTTTGCAAAGTTGCTTTTGGTCTATGTATTGTAATAAACCTTTACAAAGCAGTAACACCTAAGTGGGCTGGAAAGATAATTATTTTTATTTACTCTTAGGCTGTGCCACATAGTTTATAGCAGAGTATATAGTCTGGTCATGAAAGAGAAAATGGATGATGTAAAACTTCTGTCTCAGTGTTTAACAGATGCTTTCATGGAAAAAGACTAATGACAAGGATCCTTGGAGAACGCTCACAAAAAAACCCCAAAACAAAACAAAACTGTGTTGATGTTTCCAAAATAAAAACCCTGTATTTTTATCACTTAAAAGCCGTATGAAATGTCATTAACTCGGCAGCTTCAGAAACCAGTTTGAAGATTACTCAGCAGTGCTAAGTGAAAGGCTGGAAAACCAAGCCTTTGATGAATGTGAGAAATGAGCCATCTCATGCATTCACCTCAGCTGTGCAGAAGAACCACGCTGCAAATATTGGAGAGTACAAGATCTTACTCAAAATGGAGCTGCTGGCTGTGCTTGGTCCTCCAGTATCTCATGCTGTGAAATTTTCTTTAACATGGACTGCAGAGCTATGTCTCACCCTGACAGGATTTTGGTTTATACACAGTTCAGAAATAAATTTAGCTCCCTTTGAACTCCTGTCTTTTAAATCATATTTAAGGACTTCCTTGACAAGACAAGTACCTTTCTTATGCTGGGATAAGTAACGGTTGTTCACAAATCAAGAACAATTTCCATCTACTTTAACAAATTGAGGAAGACCTTTTTAATCCTCTTTTTCTGGTTGATGTATGCAAGTAAGTCTTGTTTTTCTTCCTAACCTGCTTCAAAGTCCTAACTCTTTATGCCACCCCCAGTGAATAGGCAGCATATTAAATAGCTGATAAATTGTAATAAATTAAATAAGTAATACTGAAATAAGTTTCGGAATGGCTAAAGTGCCCTTGTGGCCAAGAAGGCCAATGGCATCCTGGGGTGTATTAGAAAGGGGGTGGTTAGTAGGTCAAGAGAGGCTCTCCTTCCCCTCTATTCTGCCTTGGTGAGGCCACATCTGGAGTATTGTGTCCAGTTCTGGGCCCCCCAGTTCAAGAAGGACAGGGAACTGCTCGAGAGAGTCCAGCGTAGAGCCACAAAGATGATTAAGGGAGTGGAACATCTCCCTTATGAGGAAAGGCTGAGGGAGCTGGGTCTCTTTAGCTTGGAGAAGAGGAGACTGAGGGGTGACCTCATTAATGTTTATAAATATGTCAAGGGTGAGTGTCATGAGGATGGAGCCAGGCTCTTCTCAGTGACATCCAATGATAGGACAAGGGGCAGTGGGTGCAAGCTGGAACATAGGAGGTTCCACATAAATGTGAGGAAGAATTTCTTCACTGTGAGGGTAACAGAGCACTGGCACAGGCTGCCCAGAGAGGTTGTGGAGTCTCCTTCTCTGGAGACATTCAAAACCCGCCTGGACATGTTCCTGTGTGACCTGACCTAGGTGTTCCTGCTCTGGCAGGGGGATTGGACTAGATGATCTTTTGAGGTCTCTTCCAATCCCTAACATTCTGTGATTCTGTGATTCTGTGAAATTGCAGAAGTCACACACAAAGCTAGTGGCAAGTAAACAGCAGAGGAAATATTCCACTCTATCAATTAAAACAAGGTCAATGACCCAGAAATTACTCTAGGGGGATCAGTGACAGGAATAGGAAACAAGGGAGAAATAAACAATTTGCTGTGTCTAAAGCTAAAAATAGAACATCATGGCTTAACTAAATTTCAAGAGAATTTTATCTTTAAAAAAATTTCTTCATTATATTTTATTGGAAACCACTATGGAGAGTTGAACTGATTTGCAGAAGTAATTGCTATTGAATGAAAGTTTAAATTTGGAAAAGATTTGGGAAGTCATCTCTTGCCTCCCTGACCTCCCACTAACATTTCTGCTCTCGTTGGAGTGCCAAACCCATGCTACAAATCTGACAGATCTGTGATGGTAACTAGTCTTGAAAATTTACATGCTCAGCCACTTCCATTATATCATAGGTTTTCAGTGTGGTCAGTAGACAACCTCTTCTTATATGAAATATACCTCAAAGGAAATAAGTGTAAAGGCTTTGATCATGCTAATAAAAGCCATGGACACTGCTTGTCTTGCTAGGAAAATGAAATTTTTAGTTATTTTCAAATGTTGACAATAACTTAAAGATTTATTAAAAAAAAAAAAAAGACAGAAACCAATCAATGATTTAAAATTGAATAAAAATTGATTACACTGTACAATGACTGTAAATTGTTATTGATGAAAATATATTCCCTAGATAGCATTTGTATACTGCACATTTTATTACCAAAGTATTTCAGTGATACCTAGAAATATATTCTTATGTTCTTCTGCAGTAAATATATTTTAACAGTTATTGACGCAGAAAGAGAAAGAAGGAAGCAAACATTTTCAGCTGCAGTACCTTATCCAGTATACCTCAATGCAAATAATTGAACTTACACTTCAGAGTTACTGAATATCTGAATATCCACAACTTAATCTTAGGTTAATGGATACAGATGTTCAGCACTATTGGAAATTAAAAGTATCTCAGGTTCATGCTCTAATTCAGGGGCTTCTTATAATTACTTTTTTTTTCTGGGTGACTTACATTAGGTGAAAAATGTCATCCAAATCAGAGCACTGGTTTGATTTCATGTGTGCTATATTCATGTACAAAAGCCTTATTATGTAAAAAGAAATACATTATCATTACATGTTCATGATAAAATCTGAATTACTCCAAAATTCACAGATTTTTTAAAAAGTTTCCTAAAAAAAGTATAAATATATCCTTTGTAGCTGGTTAGACCTTTCTCTGTCCCATAATCTATGTGCTGGCTAGATGCAAATGCAATTAAATACCCATTGTTAAAAATGAGTAGAAAGTAACAAATAATTAAAAGTTCAACAAAAGGAGATAAACTACTTCATGAACCTGTTAAGAGATAATTCACGAAGTATAAACACATCTCATTTTTTTAAAAAAATACCATTTCTTCATCTACCTACTATTTGACATCTGTATTTACATATTGATCATTTATACAGAAATAGTATTCCTGCTCCTTTTTGAGGGAAAGGAGTTGGGTTTAGCTCTTGCCTCTAAAAGACCAGTTGTGGCCACATCTTGCTAGGAGCATGATTTTGATCAGTCTTCCATGTCTGTAGATAGTGATGGGACTGGAAGGAAGACAGTAAGTATCAAGACACTCATATAGAGTATAATCTGGAAAACTCAAACTTCCTCCGAAGAGATCCAAACTGCCATGAAGTTGCCATGAAGATGTTTCTTTTTTTTTTTTAAATCCTGATGTCTGTAAAACAGTAGCTGAATTTGAGATTGCCATGAGAGTATTACTCATTTTGCAGTGTTTCATGAAGTTCAAAGGCTGTTATTTTTCATAAAGGTTTCTGGTTTTGCACTTTGGATAATTACATGGATTTGTGGTTTACTGGGTTACATAGGCAATTTTGCACTTAAATCTATTCCAGGGCTCACATATAAATTAGCTACTTGATTGCGAAGGGTAAAGACTTTGATTAATAGTTGGATAAAAGGGACTTTGCTTCACAGGATTAATAATACTGGTGAACTGTTCTGGCAGAGCTGTGTGCTAAAACTTGATCAGTCGTATTGTTCTGGAGTGATTACTGCCAAAATATGTTAAAAAGTTACTACTCCTGTTTACCCTCAGATTGCTGCTGTCCTTTATCCAGATGTGACCCCACCTTACATTACTGTCCATGTAATTGCTCCCTGATCTAGTTTGATCACAATAATAATATTTTAAAGCCAAAGCAGAACATCCACACTAAGTATCACAGTAGCCTGATGAATCAGTATGACAGAACTAACAGAGGGAGTGACTGTATACATATGGTTATTTTTGCAAAGCAATAGATTCTTCTTTTGTTATATGAGGAGAGCAAGGATAGTAAGAGACTAGGAAAATAGTCTCCTAATTCAGCTTAATTGCAATCATAACAGTATCTCTACCCATACCTCTGATTCCTGCTCATGGGCCTGTTATAGAACTATGTTTATTTGCCCTTGAAGAGTTGTACTGTTTTAGTGCAGTGTTTTAGTTCTGTGACTGTTACTGATGCTCAAACAGGTCTTTAGAAAATTTTCATTGTAAAGCTTCTACATATTTATCTCAGTAGGTGGGCTGCCTTGCATATGTCTGTGCATAATACACACACAGACTTGCTACGAGAGGCAGACTTTTCTATTATTTATATTGTCTTTGATAGCTAAGGGGTAAATGAAAGATCCATGAGGATAAATCACAGCAAAATTAAATCAGCCAAGAAGCAAATTAATTTGATTTCTTTTTTTTTTTTCCTAATGACTATGTATAGGCTTCTAAATTTGTACCTACTAATCTAAGCAAATAAGCTCATTGCAAAAATACTGAATGCTTTTACAAAGGCAGTGGTAGAAGGATTTGTCTGGGGTCACTAAACGAATGGTGTTCATGTGAGGCTGCAAACCTGTAGCTCTGCAGAACAAAAGCTTATACGAGTGAGAACTGAGTAACAGTCATTACATAAATGCAAGGGCAGGTAAATAGGCTGTGAGGCACAGGATGAAGGTCTTTACATTAAGGGGCTGACTGACCTTACAGTACCATGACTACAAAAAAGCTCTCAGATGCGTTAAATGCACTTTTTGTCTGTTTTTTCCCCCATATATTTAGTAAATAGATCTTCAAAAGGTTAATAATTCTGCAATCCCTTTTCTGGCATTTGTCATGTGAATAGTAACAGATACTGTACAAAGATAAACTAGTTGATAGGGGCTTATTGCAATGTACTGAAATATTTTCAAATAAATGCTAAATAATTTGTTCTTCTTCTTGTATAACCCCACACGGTTCCTGTCAAAACTTGGTGTCAATTTGAAAGCAACATATATTTTTCACCACTGGAATAACCGAAATGAAAAGAATTTGCTTTTTGTTCTCACTGTAGTATGGCAAGCCTTTCTGTAGTGGTAGTTTGGTAGGTGATGAATGAGCTAGAGGTGTCAAATATAATAAAACAGTAGGTCAGATATTAATCATCAGCAAAATTATTCACTGCCAGTAATAATGAGACATGATCTTGTGCCTCTGGGGTCACAAACTATGTGTTGTTTTCTCTTTTTGGTCTGAGGTTTTGGAGAATCTCAGCTTTAGCTGGCCTTGACTCTAAATTCTTGGTATCTCAGTAATCCACAAAAATAATATTTAGGGCATGAATAGAAGCAAATTGGTGTAATCCTGGGCAAATTTCAAAGAATGTAAGATATTTTGAGTCTTTCAGTTGCGAATCAACAAAACTATGGCAGAAAATGTAACAGCAGCTAAACTAAAATCTTGACTAATTATATTTATTAGATAATGACTCAGAATGAACAATTTTGACATGCTATATATGAAATGGTCTTAGCTCTCTGCTATTTAAGTGACCATAAGAAATAGTTCTGATGTAGATTTAAGCTTGTTTTGACTGCTTTTTTTTGACATCAGCATTCAACGTGATCCCGTACTTTCACTCTTTATATAACAAAGCTAAGTCTACAAAATCACTAAAGTCTAATTACATGCTTTACTGCTTTTTGATGGGCTTAAGAATATTTTTTTCTCTTTGTAATACCATTCAAGTTTCAGAATTTGTGGTGGTTTTTTTTTTTCCTTCCTTCTTTCCTTTTCTCTTTTCTCTCTGTCTCTGATTTGGAGGTATGTGACTTCACAAACCTTCCCTTTACAATCTTTCTCTATGTGTATGATTTTCCGCTAAATATTTTGGCTTTGCTAAAACAGTGAAATGTCTGAGAATAAACCCAACCCAGTTCTGACTGGGAACTCCTGACCTCAGAATGTAAATCCACATATTTTATAAAAGGACCTCATCTGCATGAGTTATACCAAACTGCTTCCAAATATGTATTATACCAATATGCTTCCACATATGTATTATTGCATTACCTAGGAGCATGTGCAAATTTACAAAAGTGGATAAATAATCAGCCTTTTAAAAATCTATTTACAATTGCTTTTCCTGTTTTTTGTTTATTTATTTATTGTTTAATATTTTCTTGCACAGTTTTTGAGGAAGGTATAATAACTGCGATGTCAAGGACGATCTGGAGTAAAAATGATAGGATTTATTACTAAACTGAGTGCATAGTTCCACTAAAATGTTAATGACTTTTAGATCCTATTAGTTCATGGAGGTGAGTCAAGTGAAATCCCAAAGCTATGTAACTTCAGATTAAAAATAAACTTTATCAACATAAAAGAGGTGTTATTCCTTGTAATGTCCTACGCACTGATTCTGTTCAGATACAGTAGTAGGGATGACACTAAAGAATGTAGTTCATTTTTCAGAAGCACTGTTTTTCACTTTCATGTGGACACCTTGTTATTACACTAGCAAAAATAATTATATAATGGGGGACACTCATATACTCATGATTAATTATATTATTTTATTGGTATAATGAGAAGTATATCTATATACTGGTATCTCCATAGCAATGGAATTTTACAAATAAGGTGGAGAAGGGCTATTAAACTGCTGGTATGAAAGGCTGAACTAAAAATATTCTTTGTCCCATGTTCTGTGAACTGAGATTAAAAATAAGAACTTATAACAGATTTTAGCAGAGAACATTTTTTGTCTACGTAATATGAGTTTAGGGATATTTAAAGGCAATGATTAAGACAGAAAATATTAATACTGAAGTACTCCTAAATCAATTGAATGAAAAATTTTCTATACTGCTCAGATATGGGCTTCTGTCTGGGTCTATCTCAAAGCATTGTGAACTTAATGTAGATACTTCAATTACCTTTTTAGGAGGTATATTAATGAAGCTAAACAAATTAAAAATGGAAGATTTTGATTGTAAATATTTTAACATGTGACTCTGAAAATTATACTGCTGAAGAAACAACAGAAATTTACTTTGATAATGGAGGAGAGCAGAGAATTTTTTTATGCTATTTGACTCTCAAAATAAAAAAGAAAATAAATTCTAATTTGACCCTTTATAAGTTTGAAAGAATACTTTCTTCTATATATTGTGATTTGCAAGTTCAGTCTTGTAAAGGGAAGTGGAAGTCAAAGGAGACTGAGATCTGCCATACTGTTTCCAATTAAGATTTTCTGGTTTAGAAATCCTGCAGCAGGTTCTACTCATGGATATTGGATTTAGGGTGGCTGTTCTAGTAATTTATCTATATTTCCAAAATATCAGTAGAGCACCAGATTTTTCTTCAGACTAAGACCAGATTCAGAATTACAGTACAGTAAATTTATTAGCATGATTAAGAACTCTAGATCTATGTGATTTGATGGTTTAACACCTTTATGTCCTTCAATATTAAATAACAAATAATAAAAGTATTATTAATTCATGTTTGAAAGTTGTTCAAAAGCAGTTTTACATAAAAGTCATAGTTACACTAGTTCAACCTTTTTAGGAAGGAAGATTATTCCCAAATATAATGTTAAAAGCTCTGGGTTTGTAAGTTTTTGAGATCCACACAATATTGGGGTTGTCCTCCATGAAATTATGAATGATCTGAGCTGGCTATACTGTAATAATTACTCTGAAATTTTATAATTACACAGAACATATATAAGTTGACTCTCATACTCCTTTTGGTTCTGTCAGTCTGGACTGTCTTGCAGTGTGAACTGCAAATATCCGTAAGGGGTTAACTAGAGAGGTCTCTGGGGAGCAAATCTTTACAAGTGTTTTCTAAACATCAGCACGTTTTCAAGCAGATGTTTTCTGTATGCACAATACCATCCTCACAGGCACTCTGACCTCAGCAAATGAATTGGTAGTACAAACAAACACAAACATTATTAATCAAAGTGACAGAGAAACTTCCTGTAGTTATATTCCTTTTCAATTTAATTTTTAAAAAAGTCTGCAAAGATGTTTGTTGTGTTTTGATTTTCTGGTTGTCATCTTATTTTTTTTTTATGCATAGCAATCTTCAGATGATCAGCCAGGAAATTATTTGTAGCAATGGACTAATAACAAAAAATAAAATTATGTTTTACAGTGTCTTAGTAACAGCCTCATTTCCTCTTTCTCCATCCCCCTCCCAGTGAAAAGGGCAACATAAAATCCTTTAGACTTTGGAGCCTTTGAGTGCAGGGGATGACTTCGGAAAATCTGACCTGCTAGAGCTTCAGACTAGCAGAAGGACAATCTGTCCCTTGTTTTGGACCCCTGAGGCTGCACTTTTGTGTTTACTGCCTTCCTGCTTCCACATCATCATTCTGGCATCTCTCAGGTCCGGTGTGGAGACACTACCCCGTACTCTGCTCCTGAAAGCTCTAAAGCGTGATTTCTCAGACTTGTGTTTCTAATCTGATCTCAGAGACAGTCTCTCTAAAACACATGCAAAACCTGAATAAAGATTATTCCACGCAGAGAAATACCAATAGGAATCAGATTTTGGGCTACTTATTGCAGCTTTTCTTTAGTTCCTCTGAGGTAAAAGGGAGTACAGGATATTTTGTAAATTTTTTGTACACCAAAATTGATACTATCTTTGATCTGACCCTTCCCAAAGATGTACTGTGAACGACTTAGTTCAACAGCATTTCATTGTTATAGAACTCCATTCCTTATTTTTCACCCAGACATCTGTGTCAGGGGACTGGCGAGGCTTTCACAGTTCTTATTCAGATGGGCATATTACACCCATAGCAATTTATTAGTACTTACTAAATTCCAATCTCTTTATTTCCTCCTCTGTTAAAATGAATTTTGTAATAATGATTTTTTTCTTCCCTACTTTCATTTCTTTTCAGTGGTTTATTAGTGTATATCTTCAGAAAGCTTATCTCCCCTGTATTCTCTTTGACTTCTTCTTAATATATTTTTAAGCTAGTTTAATGCTCTGCCTGCTTGCTATTTTCAATACACTTATTATCAATGATAGGCGTAATAGAAACAGTGTTACTTCTGAAAAATGGCTGGACACTTCATTACTGTCATTTCACTGAGAAATAGGAGCTTGTTTAGTGCATATGAAAAATACCAGCAGAAATAAAAGATCAAAAGGGATAAAAAATCAAAGCAATTTTTTTTCTTTTCAGATGCCAAATTGAGACTCCTCAGCGTACTTTAAACAATGATTTATTAGTCTTTGAGATTAGTTTGTGTATTCTTAAGCAGAAAGTTTTCTTATCCTAAAAATAAAAGGGTAATAGCATAATGTACTAATTATTCTTGAACTTTATATGTTAATGAGTTTCTATATGGAATTCCTTTTCATAGCTGTCCCTACTTCCATGTACCCTGATGTAATACCTGTAGTCCTAACAGGAGAGTAAATCATAAACAGTGAAAAATCTCACTGGTTAATGAGAAAAAATGTATTTTCAGCATAGCAACAAAAATACTGTTTTGTCATATCATTTTCTATTTAATTCACTATTATGTTTTTATCTGTAATCATGAGATTAGGTTTAGTTCCTGAGAAAATCTGCAAGGACAAGAAGATCTTGACTACATAGGGCAAACTGAAAAAATACATCTGTCTGTTTGCATACAGACTATACAGATCTCAGCCACCTCAATTCTGTCATATAATTGACCCTGGACTGGCTTTTGCAGGTTTTTTGTTTTGCATCTTGTCTTGGTTATCTCTTTCTCAGAATGCTAAAGAGTGAGAGAATACTTGAAACCTTTAAAATGGTAGAAAATACTCATTAGTATTCAGCTGAAAGACTAACTAGACAGTGACTATTGTAGGTAAGCTGAATATGGGTAGAACCAGAAAGATTCTTTTTATTTGGATTTATCATCAAAGAAGAAATAGAAGAAAAATGACAAATGAGAAAAGAGGCAGAAACCCCCCCCACATTCCAGTCAATTGAATCTCCTTTGTTTAGTTTTCTAAGCATACTTTCTACTTCACGAAGGCTTGTATGTCTGTTTTTCCAATGATATCTGTTGGCCTAATAACTTTCCTCTGGAAATCTTACCTTATTAAGGCATTTGCCGCTGGCTATTCTTAAGTGTAGAGAAAATATTAATTCAACAAAAAATGTTACAAGTTAAGAGACAGTTTTACTGATTCATTGTTTGATATTATTATGAAACAGGTGACAGTCATCAATTTTCACTGAATTTTGAGTTGCTGGGTTTGTCTGTAGTTCATGTGTCAAGAACATTCTGAAATGACAGGAAGACAAGAGATTCAAATAAACTCTTGAAAAGCAGAACGAGATCACTGTCTCTGCAGACTGAATATCTCATTAATTATTGTAGAAACCACATGACCAGAACCTTAGCAGCTGTAAATCAGTAAAACTTCAATGAGCCCAACAGAACTATCTTGACTTACAGAAGCTGACTATTATGAGAGAATTTTAGAAGGTTTTATTTACAAGACAGTCTGCCTAACAGCAGGTGCAAAGTACTTTCTACAATTTAAGCTATTTCTGAGGAATGAGATGGACTGACTAGGAGTAAAGGATTTAGTGCAGTTCATGTGAAAACTGTGGTGATTTAAAATGCACTTAAAATCTGCACAACACTTGAAAAGAACGAGTTTTGAATTGCTGGTTGTCTGAGGGGAAACTATGCATTAGAAACAAAACTTCATTATGCAAATTTTTCAATGGCTCTCCTTGTACAATGCTCAATCAGGTATATTCATGCTTGTGGTCAATACAGCAATTACACTCTTCAAATTCTGCAATAGATACAGGAAAGTTATGTAGTAACTCAACTGTACCACCGTTGCAGGGATTTTGGAATCCCAGCACATGAGCCGATGGTGTTCCAAGATATTTTGCATCGATCTTCAGACTTAGATCTACTTAATAACTCTGTTTTGTTGCCTGTTGGCAACCTCTAATGTAAACAGAATAAAGATACCATGTCCAACTCGCAGCCTCATAATATTAAAAAAATGCCATTAAATAGTATATGCTCATTGTTAAGAAGCAATACTGTCTGATTCAACAGAATAACTTTGAGTGATATCAAACAGTAACTATAAAGAATGTATATTTTAAACTAGACAGTTTTCAACAATCCTTTTAAACTCCAATATTGCAGCTTTAATTATCATTCTGTTTAAATTGCTTCTCTGCTTATGGTAATACTTCATAAAATGGAAAGTCACTTTTATCGAGTTTTCCTTCTGTATAACAATCAGGGGAAAAAATAATTTATAGCACTGAAATTTAAGTCAGATCTGTAATAAAAATCTTAATTCTCCAATTGGTGACACATGTTTAAAAAATAACCACTTTTCCTTCCTATTTTGATCTGTCCTTAACGCTAGAGCAATGACTGTAACTTCCTGATGGTTCAGTACAGAACACTTTTAGGTTCTTAAGTCCCCTTAGAATCACCTTTGTCAATTCAAACAATGGATGTTCTTTTTCTTTCTTATGAAGAACGATGATTTTTCTCCTGTCTTGTGTTTTTTGCCTTCTCATGTAACTTTTAGCTTGATACTGCAGATATTGTCTTTTTACATTTTTTTTTAAGTTTACTTGAACTCATTGACAACTACAAAGCTATGCTACAGTTACCTGGAGCTGTCAAAATAGAATTCTTTATTCCTTATGGCAAGCAGAAAAATTTCAGGAAAAGATAGATATTAAATGTAGCATACTAGTTTTCTGAGAATATTTTTCAAGCTTTTCAATTATCTCACTAAATCGCTGGTCTCCAGTTTCAGGTCTTCACAGTATCAGAGGAGCAGAAGTTAGGATCCTAGTTTTATCACAAGAAAGAAAATATAATACCCTTTTCTTGTAGCCTTGAGTTACACAAGATGTCAAAGTTTTTTCTTAGTTGTGCAGTTAAGTATTTACCCATAAAGAAAAGCATGTATTGGATATTTTTTATGGTGCCATTTTGTACTTGTGAGTCTTTAAGATAACTTTGACAAGATTTCATAGATTCTATGTCACATATAGTTTATAGAAACCAACATACCATTATAATAATATTGCTTCACTTCTGGGTTTGTCAAAATTGGATTCTGTTGTTTAAGAAATGAAAGCTATCTCTCAGAATACAATTTTAAATGACTTTTACTGCAGAGGCTTTATCTGTACAACAATGGAAATTATTGAATGTTTCACATTATTCTTTCTTCTTTCTTTCTTCTTGCAAAAGGTATTATTCTCTTACCTGTAATTTGCCATGCCTCATTCCTTGCCTGTAAGAGGCTTCTCTTTTAACCAGCATTGGTGGAACAAAATAGCCATAGACATATAAGTGTATAAAAAAATATTTTCTTACAGTAAGCGAAGGATAACCACTTTATCTAACGTGGAAGTGATTTGGAAAAAAATTACACACTTTCAAAACATTTCACAGTTTTAAAACGTCCCATTCACTAAGAATAAAATTTTGTATGCCAGATTTCCAATACAGAAAAAATTTAAGCACATCATTTTTTCTTTTTACCACAGTGAATTCCTTTTTGGGAAAAAAAAAAATAAATATATATCTGTAGTTATTTGGGGGTATCACACTCCTTACTTAACTTTTTTTTTTCAAATGTCTCCACAAAACAGAAAGTCTTGATGAATGAGTTTCTAATGTTTAAAAGTAGACAGAAGAATCTGTTTATAGAAATAGGAACCCTGACTGAAAACGCTGTGGCTCTGTTCATCTTATACACTGAGATAAGCCCACTTCAGTGTCCCAACTTTTTCCAAGTATGGTAAAACATGCTGGAAAAGTTATGTATACTGTTTGATCTCAAACCACTTGAGTTTCAGTGCATACATCAGAAACTGCCGTTCTACCTAGGAGAGAATAATTAGCCACAAAACTTCCGGAAAACCTTGTGTTTGTCTCTCACAGTATCTCTCAATGCAAATTATGGCAGCTTTTGGTGTTTTAGTAATCTATCTACGAACAGCAGTAGTCTTTCCCAAAGTGGCCATGACAAAGTTAAACAGAGGAATGACTCGAGCTGAAATAGCAAACTTTGACTGTGACAGAGCTTCACAGGGAAGGATGGGATGGTAGAGAGCAAATGTATTTCAGCTCAGTGTGGTTTATCTATGAACAACGTAAGTCCTTTAAATCTCACATCTTGTTTATAAATGAGTGATTACAATCAATTAAGGATAATGTAGAGTAATGCATTGATAAGCCTTAAGGTTAGTGAGATACATACACTAAAAATATGATTCACGTGTGAATTGTTAAAAGTTTAGTGTTCTTTATATATTCTCTATTAACAATTTCACAGTTTTATTCAATGCTTGTTAAAAGGTTCAGAAACTTTATACCTTCTTATAGCACTATAAGTCTCCCATAATTGTTACTTTGCTTTGGTAAAGAAATATGGTCAACTAACCAATTTATTTTAGGGTAATTATCAGGCATGAACAAACAAACAGAAAAACCCTATGACTATTTTCCTTCTGTTCATGTTTAAGTTCTAGCGAACCTCCGTATTCACTGACTGATTAGTAATTAAATATTATACATACTGAAAAAATAAACCTATTGTTTATGGATATTTATATCTGTGCATATTTGTATGGTCCAGATTCATGGATAATCCCTTTAGTGATTGTCAGCATGAAGAACGCAGATACACAGAAATCAGAGATGAGGAAGAAACACCATTTAGATCATTGGATTTATTCCTTTGCTGGTATAGCAAGATGGATTAGGAAGGCACCAGTAAATTAAATATGGAGAGTTTTTGGGCACATAAGATTTACCACATCTCATTAATAACTGAGTTTCCAGAGTGTTCCTGCTAGAGGGCTCAGTAAACATTCCATTTAGTTGAGGCAAGAATGTGTTTGTTGATCCAAATTTGGCATTTTGACCAGCTTCAGAAAAATAGCATTTTATTTGCTTATTTATCTTTTGCAGTGCCTTTGGATATCTTTGAGGTGGGTTACTGTTGGGTTTTTTTCATGAAAGTGTCTCAACTGGTCATCAGTCTTTCAGACAGTGACCTAAAGGACTGAGGAAAGGTTGCATTAAGATCAGCATTTTTTATAGACTCCCCCTTCCGTGTTTTGTTTCCTACCATTATATATATGCTCTGAACAACTAGCTGTTAACTAAACATTATATTAAAAAAATAAAAAGAACTTAGAATGTACTTTGATTTATTTTTTTTACTTTGGTTTCAGTATGTTTTTCAGACGTACATGATGTCTGTACTTATATCTATACAGAACAGTTGTTATTTTTCTTAGGCTTCTTTGCTGCCACTTGCCAAAATGTATGTAAAAAATTTTACTTTGTCTTGGGGTTCAACAAGTACTATGGGTCCAAAAGTGCTGAGGTTTAGACATGTCTTAGATACATCAGACTTACTGCGCATGCATAAAGCATCTGTGCAACACATGCTCACTTAGACTTGATGGGTCATGGACGAACAAGTGAAGTGGTTATTTGCTTGGGGTCCCTTGAAATTCTGAGCAAATCAGCCAAGGGACTGTATCCTGCACAGACAAGTGGAAAGGGAGATATATCCTGGAAGCTCTGCTCAAGATGTTATTGGGAGGTACTTACAAGGAATGGAAGCTTTGTTTCTTTGAAGTCACATTTCTGGCTACCTGGCATTGCCTATCTGTTGTAAAGTGTTTGTGAAAGGTGAAAAGTTAGGTAACCCTAAGGGAAAAGAAAACCAACAACATGTACACCTTCAGTTATCAGGTCAGCCTTGAGAGTAAAGAAAACAGTAAGACTGCAAGTGTAGTTCTTAATGCCTCTTAGTAGATCTTAATAGATGTTAAAAGTTCTTACCAGTACAAATACAAATACAAGCTTGTATACAAATATTAATAAGGTTATATTATAGCTGTGAAGAACATAGCCTTTTACAATTATTAATTTATCATAAAGTGCATTTAGTAGTTAACAATGGAGATGTTCAGACAATTTCAAGGAATTTGGGAAGTAATAGCAAAACTATGAAAGGCAAAGAATGGGACCCACTCTTCTGTAAAGCACAAACTCTGGAAGACAGCTTCATAGTTTCAGTCTTCCTGTACTCTTTTCCTCTATGCTCTGTTCTAAAAGATATTTATAATAATAAATTGCTGTGATCTGACCTGATGTCTCCATACATGAAGTAATTAAGAGGTCTATAACTGCAAGTTAGAAATATACTGTGAAAGGCAGAGTGTAAGTCTAGATGCCTATGAAAACTTAATCAGAAACTATATAATTTTAAAACATAAATGGAAAGATCCTTTAACCAAGGTACCTATTTAGAGTAAAGATGATCTTTAATCCCCTCTCACATGGATCCACAGTGTCAAAAAAAAAAACCCAAGCCCCCAGAAAATAGTCAGAAGACTTCTCTTAAGTAAGAATTGTTAATGAAAATGAATGTATTTTTTTTCAGTTGCAAAAAGAAATGTGTTATCAGAGCGTATACTAATTCTACTCAAAAGGAACTTTTCAATTAGAAGTATTGTATTTTATAAATCTATTGAGGTCTTATAATTTTAGCAAACACTGATTAAAATATACATTAAGTTGCATCTACTTCATATTTCCTTTAATTTATGTGTCATTTTTCCCCTTGAAATGCCTGAGATTAAACATACAAACATTCAAACTAATGTTTATTGATCTTAAATTTCTCTTTAATAGTTTCCACATTTTATTTTTTAACTAAAAGCCTTTTTCCTTGCTAATGGTTTATGTCCAACTTAGTGAAGTAATCTGATGCTACAATGGTAGGTTAAAATAACATTGGAAAAAAAATTGTGTGAGCGTAGGGTTCATATTAATCGCAGAGTTAACATAATCTGGCAATTTCAGCAACTTCTTATAAAATTGAAAAAGACAATCAGAGGACAAAAGAAATTGACAAAAAAGGTCAATGACATGTATAGTAACTTTTGAAGTTTGAATAACATTTTCTATATTTGTGAAGAAGTGATCATCTTTTTAAAGTACTGTGAGGTAGCTTTAAATTATGCCTATTGAAAACTCACAAAACAGAAGTGTTGCCTTAGGAAACAGACTGACTACAAGAAAAACAAGGCAACCAGCAGTCAATTTAAAGATGTTCTGAGAATTTCCAATTAAAAGAGTTAAAGCAATTTGAGATATGATGCAAGGTGTTAAATGAGTTGAAATGAGCTGAAGATGTTATTAAGATTAACTTGTAAAAGGTACTAGAAAAAGAAAGGAAAACAAGAATTTGGTTTTCCCTGTTTATAGAAAGAATGTGTTAGAAACAGTGTGCAAACACTGTCTCCTTCCAGGTCTTCCTTCATATACCAAATACCACAGTTCATCGTATTCACTTGTGCACAAATCATAGCTGAAAAACACAGAGGCATTACAGCACAGCCCAAAATATTGAGGAACTTTTCAGATTGGTACTTGAATCTTAGAGGAGATAACTGTAACTACAACTCAGGTTGCTTAACTGATCCCTAACCCAGTCCTCATCAACCAGGACAAACTCCTCCTCTGTCCTGACTTCCTCTGGAGCCTCAGGGGTATATGAGGGAATATATTTTTTTGTTCACTGAAGAGTGTAAACTGAGAGCTTGATGGGTATATATGTGTAAGTACTTATAAAATAAGTTGTTTTATGAAAAATATTGAGCATTTCAACTGGACAAGAAGTCTTTATTTTTATTTTAATGTCACTGGAGGAAAAGATAGACAAATCTGAGCAAGCAATCTAACTTTTTTAACTAGGGAAGTCTCTGAAGCAACGTTAAGTGAATGGGCTAATGATTGATACAACATTTGGGAACCTTAAGCATGGAAAATAATTTGGAACTGACGATAAGGCATACTTATTTTGGGGCTGTAACAGAAAGATGTCACCACTGGAAAGATGTGTTGAATATTGTATAAACTTTCTGTGTTTAGGACAAATGACTTCAAACTTTAAATTAATGCCTTATTTTGTTTCTTGGCACCTCAGTTATAACTTATTCATTGAAGTTACCTGTCAGAAGTTTGAAGATGACTGACATCACCTTCATTAGTGTTAATAAAAGAAATACATGAGCTACTAGTTTCTGTCTTTTCATTCAAAGGAAAATACAGTCAATAGTAGCTGGCAAAGACAGAATGTAGCCCCAACTGTTTTGCCTCCCACTAGTCCTCTGGTAGCCTATGTTCAGTGCTCATGGTGTTCTGCCCATGCACTGCTTTTGTCTCCTGGGAAAACTCTGAATGGAGGCAAACAAACAAAAGAAGGTATGATACAAAGCTCATTGGATGGTGTGGCTTGAGCACTTACTGGTGAGGACTGTGGCAAAAAAGTTGTTGAGTACCTCAGCCTTCTCCATGTCCTGGGTAACCAGGTCTGCTATTTCCTTCTGGAGAGGGCCTACATTTTCTTCAGTCTTCCTTTTATTGTTGCCATACCTATAGCAGCTTTTTGTATTGCTCTTGATGTCCCTGGCCAGATTTAATTCTATCAGGGCTTTAGCTTTCCTAACCTGATCTCTGGCTTCTTGGACAATTTCTCTGTATTCCTCCCAGGTTACCTGCCCTTGCTTCCACCCTCTTTTGGCTTCTTTTGTGTGTTCTTAGACAGGTCTAAGTCCTTATTTCTGTGCGATGAAACTGGAAAGGGATGGATGAGGCATATTTGCTTGTTTTATGTTTCACATATACTTGCTGAAAGGGAGTAATGAAAGTCTTGGTAAAAAACTTGGAAAGTTTATGCTCCATTTCAGATTTCAGGGAGAAAGATGTCTAACAAAAAATTTCCCTAAGGTTAACCATTTTGTCTTAGCTGTTGTCTATTCTTTCATCTCTGTTTCAGTCCTCAGCCTAATCTCTTCTCCAGCCACAGTTGCCTTCTGATTTTTCACTCAATTTCCTCCTATTCTTGCTTTATAATTATCACATTACAATTTTCTTCTCTGCTTCATAGGGTGCTTCACTGTAGCTGGACTCTTCATATTTGACCTGGAACAGGGGAGTGCTGGAGGTTTACAACAAGATTATTGCACATGGTAATGTGGACATCTGGTCTTTTCATTTTTTTCCTCTTCTCAGTGGCAAGAAAGTATATACATCACCTGTCATAGCATTAAAAATGGTAGAACTCTTTGTGATGAAACCAAGAATACTGAGAAATACTCTAAGATAAAGATATTTTTTAACAAAAGTCTCAGCTTTTTTTTTGCTAAAAATGTATGACCTTTTTCATTTAGTTTAAATTATCAGTTTAAGGCAGAAATAAAATATTCATAATTAATGGTCTTATGTTTTTTTCCATTTTATTTACAATAGTTCTAGAGTGATCACAGAATCACAGGATAGCCTTGGTTGGAAGAGAAAAGATGGCAGATGGCTCCTCTCAGTTTAATTCACAGCTTTAATTCTGGATTCTGGTGTGTTTAGGTTGGAGTTTTTTTGTTTGTTTGTATTTTTTTTTTTCAATCTACACAACATCTAATCTAATGTAATAAGGCACAGGCATTATGTTATCAAATTCTCTGTTGGATTGTATATTGTCATCAAATATCAATATTACTATTTTTAAGGCTAAAATACCTGTTAGATAATTTAGCTCTCAACTGTGCCAGCATCTGCTTCTATTTTTTGTAGCTATGTATTGACATAGAAAGAAGAAACATCTGGTGTGAAAAAAGTAAATTGTTGCCCAATTTTTAACAAAGAGGTGAGCAGACTGTTCACTTTTTAAAGATTTGCTAGGTGGAAAAAAGATCAGGCCAGTCCACATCATACAACACTAAGATCTGTTCCAGATCAGTAAAGTCTCTTTTGTTCAATTTAGCTCCATGTTAGAAATAATCATCACATTTTACATTTCAATGAAAAATCACATTTCTAATTTTAATGTTCATGCCATATAATTATTCTGTGTAAAAAACCTAACCTAACTGCTGGTTTGTCACACTGAGCTATTGAATGAATATTCTGGCAGTGAAGCTAGTATTTAACTATTTATTTTAGAAATGTGCAGACTCATAATTGTATAAATTTGATAAATCTGTAATTACAATGTGTATGTCTTGAGCATTTATAAACAATGACAGCTAAAAAAATAACCCACATCAAGCAAAAAAAGGGAACCCTGAAAGTGACCAGCAATCTCTGACAAGTTATTGTTCACCATTTTGACCAGAATGCCAAGTCTGTTCTACTTCCAGTCTGATTATAAATAAGACAATAAGTCCATAGGCAGTTTTAATCCTCACAGAACTTGCCTTTTCCAGGCAGCAATGTGCTGCCTCATTTGGTTGGTTATTTTTAATTTTTTTTTATTATTGTTTTTTTTTACTATCCCAAATCAAGCAATACCCAGAAAGTCTCTGCCCTAGAAATTTGGGGTGGTGGTGTGTTTTTGAAGTGATTTCACATCATTACTGATTTATTTTTAACTATCTTAACAGAAAAATGTTTTAACTCCACTTGTAACACTGTTACAAGTGCTGTGTAAAACTGTGTTGAAACTGCTACAGAATATCACACTATTATGCTTAAAGAAGCAGAACATTAATTCTTAAGTACATATAATGAAATATTTCTTAAATATGCAATTTTTAAAATACAGGAAATAATGCCATCATGTATATTATAGTATTTCCAAAACCAGAAAAAAATAATTCTTGTGCTAAACACTGCAATCATAATCCTTCAGTTCCAATGGCAGGAAAATGACAACCTGTTTTTCTTCAGGATTTATTTTGCAAAATAATAACAATAAAAACATAAAATGTATCTTGTCTGATTTTCTAAATTGCTTCAGAATTCTTAGACTATTAACAGAAGTCTTCTGGATTTGGAGATATTGCAAGGAGATTAAAAAAAAAGCTGAGAGGTGAGTTGGAGAGGGACATAGTTATTTGCTAAAGGAACATCTTTTGACATCTTTTGAATCTGTATGTGAAAAAAGAAGCAAGAAAAACAATCGGAAACAAACTGTTAAAACTGAAAACAAAACCTGTTTTTTGTTATGTTAATGTTTTGTGAAATAGCCTGGAACTTGACACATTCTTCTTCTACAACAGACATTTTCTAGATGAAAAATATTTTACAAATTTCCAGTTAGAAACTCACATTGTGACAGTGTTGCTAATTAACAGTCAGTCATGTTTTCTTTTTTCAATCTATAAATGTGGTTTTAATTGGGTTTTTTTTCTATATGTGCTTCATTTGAGAAAATTGGTGGTATTCTTTATTTCAACAGGAAAATAAATAATGTTGCATTAATCATTAAAATAACTCAGTATTTTGCTTTGGTCGGAGACCTGAGCATAAGAAGACTGCAGAAGAATCTGGACAGGCTAGATAGATGGGCTGATGCCATTTATATGGGATTCAGTAAGGCCAAGTGCTGGGTCCTGCACTTTGGCCACAACAACCCCATGCAGCGCTACAGGCTTGGGGAAGAGTGGCTGGAAAGCTGCCTGGCGGAAAAGGACCTGGAGGTGTTGGTTGACAGCCGACTGAACATGAGCCAGCAGTGTGCCCAGGTGGCCAAGAAGGCCAATGGCATCCTGGCCTGTATCAGAAATGGTGTGACCAGCAGGAGTAGGGAGGTGATCGTGCCCCTGTACTCGTGTGACCGCACCTTGAGTACTGTGTCCAGTTCTGGGCACCACAGTATGGGAAGGACATTGAGGTGCTGGAGCGAGTCCAGAGAAGGGCAACGAGGCTGGTGAGAGGTCTGGAAAACAGGCCTTATGGAGACCAGCTGAGGGAACTGGGGTTGTTTAGTTTGGAGAAGAGAAGACCGAGAAGAGATCTCATTGCCCGCTACAACTACCTAAAAGGAGGTTGTAGTGAGGCTGGTGTTGGTCTTTTCTCCCAAATTACTAATGATAGGACGAGAGGAAATGGCCTCAAGTTACATCAGGGGAAGTTTAGGTTGGATATTAGGAAGAAGTTCTTTACTGAGAGGGTGGTGAGACATTGGAACAGGCTGCCCAGGGAGGTGGAGTCAGTGTCCCTGGGGGTGTTCAAAAACCAGGTTGATGAGGCACTTGAGGCCATGGTCTAGTGGTTTAATGGTTAGGAATATGATGGGATAAAGTTTGGACTTGATGGCCCTGGAGATCCCTTCCAACCATAATTATTCTATGATTCTATTTTTTTTTACATCTAAGGGATTATTTTTCCACAGACTCTACTCAATCCTTTGTTTTACCAAACAGCAACCACTGGATTCCCACTGAACTGAGTGTCCCATGGTAATCTTCCTGCATTTCATATACCACAACCAGAGCTCTTCCATGGTGTGCTGAATTTTCCTGGTGTCAGGAGGAGCTCAAGGTGCATTCTATGTGAGCATCTTTCTTATGAAAGTTCATAGTCACTGGCTCACACTTCTTCTAAATCGTAGATCACTCTGTCTGGCTTTGCAAAGAGAAACTCCTCGTGTTTTCCTGAATGTGTATTGCTGTTTTAAAATGGTTTTGTTACTTCCTGAAACAAATGGTACAAGTGGGGAAAATGCAGTATCTGCTTTGTTTTCTCTTTGATTCAGGAGAGCTAAGCCTGACAGACAATCTCTGCTGCCTTTTGGGTGCGTATGAGTCTATATATATCTGTATATCCATTTCCTTTTTCTAGACAGGGCGTCACAGAGCAATAACGGTATTATCCTAGGGAATATGCAAGAAAGAACTGAAGCTGCCCTAGACAGTCAGCACAGTATTTCAGCATTCTCTTTTATTCAGTAATGATTTCATGTATTTTCTGAGTTTATATAAACTTGACTGATGACCCAAATGCAGCCCACATAATAACTTAGGCATGATACTGATAGTTTTTGAAGAACACAATTAAGAGTTAGGTGACTAGTATTTATAAGCTAGAAGCAACCAACTTTGTTTTTTAACTGTGACAGAGGCATTAGTGCTGTAAGTTAGATGTGGCCTAGTTCTTTCCAAACACCTTTTTAGAAACAAGCTCTAACATCTATATAATTTGGGATAAAAAATTGTTTAGTTCATACTTAGCAAATCTAAAATTTCATACTTTTACACTAAAAACAAAACAAAGCAAAACAAACAAACATGAAGTTGAGAAAAGTCCCTGTATTAATACTTGCAGTTGAGAAAAAAAGCCACTGATGAAAAGTGAAGAACTGAGGTGTCGTTACATTAATCAAAATAGGGTCATGAATTCTGATACATCTTAGCAAGAGATATTTTACCTCAGCAAACAAGAGTAGTAAAGTTTAAGATGTTTGCGCTATCTGGCAAACTTCTGAAGTTGGGACTATTATGATGAAGTGATTTATTCAGGTGCCATAGTATGGGAACAGACAGAAAATGGGGCAAGTAAATTCATGAAGCTCAGATAGATGTTGAAATCTGTGTATCTGACTTTTAAGACTTAAATTTCAAGTGAATTCCAGAGATTAACACCTTACATTTTCATTGATTTTTAACACTGTCAATAAAGAATGTGAACTCTATTGTTTAAAATCTATACATCTGAAGTTCATAATCAACATCTTTGATACTTTCTGTCTTTGTGATCTGAATTGGTGGGACCGTCGTGATTCAGTATTAAACCTTCAATCAAATCTTGAAAGGGGACAACAGAAAACTTCATGTCATTAAACAGAAAAAGGTTTGGTTTTAAGTTAGATACTTAGAACTGGTGCATGCAACAGATAAACTTTGACCACACATCAGGCAGGTCCACAGTCCTAGATAGGATCACATCAGCAAGTTAGTGATTAATGATCTTGGGTAATTTAGAGCCAAAAATTCATTATAAACTCAATCAGTCTCAAAGCCAGGAGCATCTTATCTAACAGTGATAAAATGGAGAAGGAAAATTGGTGGACCATTTGCAGGAAGCTCGGAAAATGTACCATGAATGCATAAAACTCAAGAAAATTATTTGGCAATATTTAGATTATAATTCTGTAATAATTGAAAACAGCTTTGGACAGCAGCAAATGCATCTAGTCTGAGAGAGCAACAGCAGCGAATAAGGTTAAACATATTGAAGTATTAGTGTTGATATTTGAAATCTTTCTTAGAAACTTTATTAATTTGTCACACATGTAAGAGAACTGGATACAAAACAAATAAAAGGTCAAACACAACATAAAGCCTAAACTGACAGCCAGTGCAGATCCTTTTGAGTTTAAGAAGTACTATAAAAGATCCTCCTATAAGTCACTTCTTGAAATTCATGGGATGAACTGAGGTCAAATCAAGAGTTGGAACCCTGAATATCTCAGTTGTAGAACCTGTGCTCTGACACTAAGCTATTCACTTTTCTGAGAGCTCACAGCATAAGCCTTTCTAAAGAAGATATACCATAACTGAAGAAATGAAACTGACTAAATCACTTCTGACCACAGTAAGGTTTGTTTTTTAAAAACTACTGTGGCATATAAAATATTTCTCTACTTTTTTTTTTTTTTTTTTTTTTTTAACTGTAAAAGTGATAATGTTTGAAATTTGATATGGAGAGGTAGAGAATTTTATTCTGATACCTAGAGGTTTTGTTCTTTATTGCCATAGGCCTATAAAATGAGGAAAAACATGTTTCTCTACATCATGCTGTTAGAATAGCATCTTCCACTTGTGTCATCTGTACTTTAGCTTAAAAGCGTTCTCTAAGACAACGGCACCTATTTGGTTAAAGTAGATACCTAGCTAAATTATATTTCAGCAAGCATTCTGGCTGTAAAACTTCATCTGCATCATGTATGGTATGTTAGTCAACTAAGAGTTTTATATGCAATGCAATTAAATGTTCCACATGTTAACCACAAATGCTACAATAATGGATTAGATGTTATCCAAGTATCTCTACTGGATCAAGGCGTTCTCACACTCCTGGATGTCAAATGAAAGAATGCAACAGAAGAATGGACAAATGACATATCAGCTATTGTCACTTAAATAACGTGAAGTCATCTTTATGTAAAGTGAAGAAGTACAAGTTAAAGTTGTGTAGTCACAGAAAGAATCTCTTTCACTTTCTTACCCTTTTGTCTGTTTTTGTACAAAAGCTTCCGCCTTGTTTCAAGTTAACTCCATTAATACCTCTATTGGTAATCTCATTAATACAGCTTTTCTTATACCGATTCAACCCGTATAGGGTCTTACAAGGTAGATTTGAAGTCAGTGCAGAATTTAGAGTGAGAATAGACTACCACAGTGCACTGGAGTAGAATCAAATAGTGCCAGGAGTGAAACTGAAAGCTACTGCAGACCCACTGTATTACTTCTGCGTTCCATCACGTGTCATTCAGTTCCATAAACCGCTGCTTTCTGCATGTTTGGGTCTCTGCACGTGATGGAAACATTCCTACATTTAAAAGCAGGATGTAAGCATTGTTCCAGTCTTAGAAGAGACATTTTTACATTGGAGTACCCTTCTGTTCTCAGCTTACTGCTTTACTCTAAATGCTAATCTTTCTCTGCTGCTAGAAAAGGGTGTGCTGAAGGAGCACTTGTTTCTGTATTAGGGAATAGTCCTGGATAATGGAGCAGCATATTTGAGTGTTTTATAAATAATTTATGAAACTCTTTAAAGCCTATTTGCAGGAGATACTCACCTTTTCTCAGTCTGTACACTAAAACTCATTCACCATAACTGAGATGGAGGTATGCTGTCCTGCCTTAAGACAGGAAAGCTTTTTCCTTTTTTTTAAAAAATCTAAACAGTGCTACTGTAGTATGTCAGTGCCCTGCAGCTGACCACAGGCCCCTCAGAGCTGCTGAAGTAGAAAACCAGTTGTAACATGAACCTTTTCTGACTGTATCAGCATTATAGAAAAATACTGTTGCCTCATGTTTACTAGCCCAGCCCTACAGTCTAGAAAGAAATAGAAGAAAGTTTCTAGACCAGTATTTTAAAGAATCAAAGGGACGTAACAATCCTGTGAATACTTTGAAAAGAGGCTTCTAATTTGTTTCAACTATTCTGAAAAATTTACTGTTACTGAACAGTACTTTTTAGTCAGATACCTGAGAACATACACAGATGCACAACTTATCGTACAATAATTGGGTTTTTTTGCCTGCCAATGAGCAGAAGTTCAATAAGCAAATTCTCAGTGAAAACTAGACATAGTAGACATACAAAACTATGCTTCTTGTACTGTTCAAAGCAACGAACTGCCTAGATAATTAGTTATGAAATGATTTTTAGGTGTAGGCAGGTCAACAATCTCAAAAGGAAGATTTGCCTGTCCTTTTATAACTTTTTTTTTAAAACCTTGAACAGAAAAGGGCTTAGGGCTAAGTAAAAAATCAGAGTTACAGGAAAGACATTCTATTTTTTATGGAAAGTGTGTATAATTTGTGCATTTATGCAAAAAATAATATACTGTGTAAAGTTCATATATGAATACAAACAGTAAATAATGCAAAAGTATGCATATTGTAGAGGATCAAATTCTCCTATGAATGACACCTGTAAAAAGGATATTGTCCTTAATAATAGAGTTTTGTAATACTGATGGGCAAAGTCTGGTTAAAGCAGGTATTGCTGTAGCAGATATTGCTCAATGACATGGAATTGCTTGGGTATAAATAATAGTAAAATACAAACTATGGATGTGCTAGGATTTTGATAGTTGTTGATAGTTCTTTAAACCCTGAGTTGTGGCTGCATCCTAGCTCCTCCTGGAACAAGAGTTTAGCACATGTCATTCTGTATCTGCTTATCTTGGGTTCTATGTAGGAAGCCCAAAACTCGAGGAGAGTCATGGTGCAGATCTCAACCATGGGTCAGTGAACATGACTGCAGAATTCGGCCATCAAAGGCACTATCCCCTGTTGAGAAGCCCTCTGACTACAATGGAAAGATCTCTTCTAGTAAGCACCTAAAAAGTCTTTATGTTTATCCTGAATATTGTCTATACTGAACGATATGTTTTTTTGTTATTTTTAAACAAGTATGAGACTTCAAAGGCTAACATACATTATTGGTATTATCTGTTAGCCCACAAAATTCTCTATCAATCACTAAGGAAGAGGAAAACAGAATAAAAGGAATATTTTTTTATCACCAACAACACTTTTCAGTCCCTCCTTTTGCTTGTAATTGGAGTGCTGCCTGCAGTAAACTGTTTTCTTGCTTTTCCTAGTTCTGCTAGTTGACTATATACATGCTGAATAACTTCTCCTCCTCAAGTGTTCTTTCAGCTGTTGTCTCATTCTGTTTACCATATTCAAAATCCTACATTCAAATAATATTATTTACTGCAGAAGCAAATACAACTTAAAAAATGAAGATGTTTTTCCTATCCTTAGATAACATTAATGTTGCAGGAATCTTAAAACAGTGACTACTGATACCAGCTGGTATGACAGGCAACTAGTTAAAGTAAAAATTAAGTCACATGTTAAGACGTCATCTTGTACTTTTTAAAAATTTTTAATTTTTAGGAAACAATTGTCTACCTTTTAATTGACAGAAAGAAAAGTTAATAAGTATTGTAATAAGTATTGGATTTTTAAAACAAAAATAACCAGAATTTCTAATGTGGCGAACATTCAAAGCAGTCAGCTTTTCACTTAAGAATCCTAACAAAAGTATGCAACAATACATACAGTATTGTCATTTATGAATAACTTTGACAATGAAGACAGACAAAAGCTTAGGTGAAAAATAAGTAATTAAAATGGCTTATATTGGCACTCCCTTATTTATCCAAAGATAAATAAATACAGCCTTTTTATGAAGACTTTTCAAGGTTGCCATTTCTGACTATGCAAGAAAAAAGATGACTTTTGACAAAAAATCAGATTTTGGTTAGATTTTTATAAAAAAAGGTTTATTTTTCACCTCAAAATCAAATTTGTGAGTTATCCTTTGACCCTATAAGAGCAAAAGTTATCATAAGATATTTATCAAATTAAAGAAAGAGGAAATTTTTCTATTGAATCTGAAATTCTAAATTTAGGGTAACTACACCAATTTTGTCAAAGTGAATGATCACATTTTTAGATAAATTCTGAAAGTTTAGAAGAGTGTTGCTTTTGTTCTTCTGTTTGTCCATGAAATCAAAATGAAATTTAATGGTATAGCTGTACTATTTTTACAGTAACAGAAAATTGAAGGATCTGTTTTCCAAGAATTCCTGTTGAAAAGATACAGTTCATAATATGAAAAGAAATACAAAATTTTTACTGAATTCGTACATTTATTAGTTCTTTAGATGGATTCATCAATAGGTTATTTGGGAAAATGAGGTGTAAAATTGTCCTCCACTGTTGTTTTGCAAGTTCCCTAAGAATAGGATAAAAATAAGTTTTAAGGAAAGCTTACAATTTGTTTGGATTTTGTAAGAAAGTATATGTTAACTATAAAACGATCTTTGAAGAGAATGTCTGGAAGCATTGTACGTATGCATTCAAACTGCTGGAATTTCAACAACAATCTTCTCCAACTTGATAGAGATTTCTGTACTGTAGCTTCCCTTTCTTGGTATTGAACTACTTATCTACCAATACTTTCTTTGTGCTGAATATAACTTTAAGTAATAATAACAAATTTTTCCACAGAGCAAACATTTTTATTAGGATGAATCTATTTTTTACATCAGAGTGCTCGTATGCCATTTGTAGTTTGCAAAGTGATGTAGCTAATCCCCATTAGTCGTGTATTTTTAAAAAGTACTCTTTCAGAAACTTAAAACTGAGATAAACATATATTTTTGATGATAAAGTAATGTAAACCCACTCTCTGGGGATCAAGTAAACCCGCTTCAGCTTGAATGAAATTATTTCCTTGCTGAGGAAATAAGTCTTCCTTTTTCTTATTGTTGTTCCTACAAAGACTGATACATTGTAAAATATTTGAGCCCAAATAGTTTGCTGAAGTATTTGAACAAAAAATTAATTCACCTTCTTCAGAACTATGTCTACTCAAATCAATGTAAAATATAGCTAGTTTCTGGATGTCATTTGTATCTAATCCACACAGATATTGAATCCATCCATATGTTTCTTAGTGGAAAAGTGAACTCCTAACACTAGCTTAAATTCAGTTTCCTAGAGTAATATAGAAGCAGTTTACAGACAAAAATTATTCTACTTAAAGGGAATGTGCTTTTAGGTCACATCAGTCCCAGGTGTTGGAATAACACAAAAACTATGTGAAGTTGTAATAAAATTACTTTCTGCCTATGAGCCAATGGCAAGGGTGTACCCTAATGCAAAAAACCACCACTTTGGTACCATTCTACTTTCTTCACCTGTACATGAAAAAAGGAAGAAAAAATAGAAGAACAATTTACTTTCTGGACTACTATTTATAGAAATGAGAATATAAATTTCTGAATTAAAACATGTGTGTAACTCTTGTTCCCTAGATGCGTGTAACTTGTCCTCTACGCTCAGTGAAAATTAATTCAGTCTGGAACTTATACAGAAAAAGACTGATTGAAGTGGGAGGAGAGATTGAGAACATTTCTAACATTTAACTTAGTGATATGAAAACTGAGGTGACAACTAGAATAATTGCTGTCAGTAAACTCAATGAGGAAGAAAGCACTAGGGAGGGACCTAAGGAATATTGCTGGCATGAGACCTAATGAGTATAGATGGCCATAAGGAAATTAAGGATACAAATAGAAAGATTAGATATCTTTAGGGCGTGCATACGATGTTGATGTCTGTACATGGTGTTTGGTGCACTTATTAAACAAATACTTACCTAGAATATTAGGCAACTGTATTCAGTCAGCCAGGTGACTGTTTTAGTTCCATGATCCTACTTCCAATTCAAAATAATTTATGCACTGAAAACTATGATTTTCTTGTGCTTTCTTGACACTGGGAGAGTTGACATCGGTTCTCTGAAACTGGACTTTCAGGTATATGCAATCAGAGTGCTGGTTCCTTATTGAAAAACACATTAAAAGTCTTGAATTTGAAGAATGTTATCTTCTAAAGAATCTGGAAAATATAACCAATTCTAATATATCTGGAAACTATGACTTGAACTGTGACATTAACCCTTTCGCTTCCAAGGAATGACAATCCATTTTTCCAGAGGAAACTCACTGATTTATTATCTAATATATGAATCAAATTTATTCTTTTTAAAAACTACCTTATTTTCACTTCTGTTAATTCCAAATTAATTATTTGGAATTGCACATCACTGCATTCCTTAAATCCTGTGCTAGTCACTCACGCCTTTGACAGCAAAAGTGTATTGTCAATTTTGAGACGATTTTACAGGTCTGAAAAATACATTCATCTACATGAACAAGAAAATGCATGAAGTAGTTATTGTTTAGCATGAAGATAAATTAATCAATCCCACAGATTGCCCAGTTCCTTGTTTTGGATATCTGAGTACCTGGGTGTAAACCTTCACTACATAATAGCTTTGTTATAGTCTTGTCACTCATCACAACTATTGAATGGACAAGTGCTTTGATAAGCACTTTTATAATCTCCTCCCAGTGCAATATTTTCTTTGATAGAAATGACAGATTTCATGATTCTCAATAGTTTTCAATAAACTTTTCAGGTCTGAACTTAGTATCCAGTTCTTCTTTCAGAGTTGCACTATCCTGAACGCTGCCTTAGCCAAAACGAGGATGCTAGAATATAGCCACACAAGCACAAAGTAATTCTATTGAGGACACACTTGCAGTTTTGAAAATGCAGAAAACAAGTTTACAGTTTGTGGAAATCCTTAGTTTCCTTGCCTGATTTCACAATTCTGTCACTGTCTTAGGACTGACTAGATAGGTCTGCTTTATCTAATTCAATTTTTTTTTTTTTCAGAGATGACAATCTAGTGAGGAACAGAAGTGCCTTTTTGTTTCTTGACTCAATTCTGACAATTAAGAGTGACATCTTCAGAAGACAGCTTTTGGTTTACCCTACTTTGTAAACCGGGTATCCATGTAGTGCTGTCTGCTATAAAACAGTAAGATCTGTTTTCAGTTGTACTTTGTGATGTGAAAACCTTATCAGCATTCTGCTTCTGGTGTTGATCTCTGCTCATGAGCTGTGCACATGTGGGTAATAAGCCTTTTCATGTAGGTGACAAGTCTGGTATGTTCTTTGGTTTCTACTATTATCTCTATAGAAATGCTCCATTTTATGAGCTCATGTGCACAGTGCAAATCTTTCAGCTTTGGAAGCACTTAGCTATCTTACATTCTGCTCATTCAGCTGGAATGTGGGATACCCCAGCTGATTGTGCCTGTATTCCTCTGCTTCTTGCCTGGACTAAACTGCTTATCCTTGCTCTGTTTTCTTGTCTTTAAGTCCACAGCTATTGCTGGGATAATAACACTCTTCTTTTGGAATAATAAACAAGACTCCCTAATTTATTTTGATATTTTTCACAAGGAATAGAATTATCTTGCTTTACTGTAACAATGCAGAATAGTTATTTCCTTTTTTACACTTTCTTTATTGATGTCTATGTTTGTAGAATTTTCCCCATTTCGGTTATTTATTGTAACATTGTCTTGGAAATACTTTTAAAACTTTCATTCATTAGAATGCCTCTGATCAAGAGCATTTAGGTTAAGCCAGGTGGCTTGAAGATTTTTCAGAAATGAGGCTTGTTTATCAAATATTTTAAAACATGTTTGTTCTTGTTGCTAGCTGCATAATTTAGATGAAAAACTAGAATTGGATTGTATTCATGATCAGGATTTTTCAATCTAAATAATGTTCTTTTCTTATGTGTATTTGAACTACAATTGTTTTTTACTTTATGATATGCATATCAAAAAGTTGAAAAGACAGAATATATCAATGTCGGAGAAGGAAGAGGGTCAAAATAAGGAGCTCGTCTACACCCACAATTATTGGTCTGTTACACTGAACCTGAAGCCAGAATCGAAACTGCACGTGTACTGTTAAGAAAATACTTTAGATCACTAAAGCTGTACTAATCTTTCTGTTGTGTTGAAGTGTTCCTCTCATAGCTACAGTGTTGCTTTGAGAATGTGGACATGCACAGAGAGGATGTGCATGAACATTCTGCTCTTAGTGTGGACACTGCAAAATCAACCCTTCAGTGATTTGCCACTGAGGCAAAGAAGTTGACACGCTACTATCCCAGTTTATGGGTTTTCTGGAAAAGCAATTTCATGCATGACAGAGTTCTAATCCCAGTACCCAGTTTTGAGCCCTTTGCCTGTGTTCTATTCACGAGTGATCCAACAGCTGATTTCTATTGCAAGACTTGATATTACCTGAGCACTTGGCAACATTTTTCAAGAAAATTGCAAATGTAGCAATACTGCTGTTTAGCTCTTTTTCAGGGTATTCTTTTCCAAGGTTTTATTTTAAAATGAAATTTTGTATCATATAGCAAAGTTTGGTTTTGGAAAATGGTTTTTTTTTCAAGATGCATCTCTCAGATCGGACCTGAAAACACTGAGAAAAAAACCCAACACACCACACAATAATTTCTAAAGTAACAATGGCAGGTTTTCAGCACAATGGGTGTTAGAGCTGAACTGTTTTCATTTCCTCCAGAATTCTATTTGTGTGTCTTCAAGTTGGTCTCACTGAAGAAGGATGACCTAGATGGAGGTGACTTACTACATACTAGACAGAAGACTGCAGAAAAGAATCACTTTAAGTCTTCCCATGCACTGCTAGGTTCTTAATCAGTTGTATCAGAACAATGTTTGGGTGAAACAAATTGTACCAGTAATGTCTTGTGGTGCGCACTTCCATCTTTGCAGGAAAGAAAGGATCAGAAGTCCCTGTAGAGCAAAAGCTAAGTTATTTTAGCTACTCGAACAGTCAATTATTGCATTTTCCAAAGTTTAGTATTCCTGTAACTTGAGAAAAATGATATTTTAAGCCTTAGAAAAAAAGAAAAAAAAATGAAAATGAGAGATTTATTACCTCTAACATTCTTGCAGGGTAATAAATGTTTAAATCAAAGATCTGTGGCTGCATTCTTCTACTAGATTTTGCGTGTTTATTATTAAGTGTCTTGGGAAATCTACCACTCTCTACTCACCAGCACATTAGCAGGTATTTTCTCTTTCACACCCTCAGGTTAAAAATTGAGGCGTAACATTTTAATAAAGTGACACCCTGGCACAGAGAGAGCTTTTCTTCAATATTTTGTGTGTTTATAGCTGGGAGGGAGTTGGGAGTATGTTTCAACAGTTATTTCTTGGTGACTTATGTATGCTTTTAATGGCTAAATCTTGTAAGAATAGGATAAGGTAACAGAAGTGGAAGAGGAAGACTGTAAGTTAGAAATATCACGCACTTTACCTGAAACTAGTTGAACCCCTAGTTGAACCCCCTGATTTTCTTCTTTCTAGTTCCAGAGGTATTGATGAGGTTGAGATAAATTATACTGCTTTTTTATTATTATTATTATTTTTCCACATTTACATTGAGTACTGACACTGTATAAAATGGACTTGCTCATTGAAAAGCACAACTGCTATCAATTCAGTATTAGGTTTCATGCTAAGTAGTTAGAGGCACCAAGAAACATTTTTATCCAGTTAAAATGAATCCAAACCAACCGGATAGCAGAAATGATCAATTTCTCTCACTCTGAGCAAATCCTTTCCCCTCAGGAAGACATGTTGCTGAGGAATTCAGACTGGCTGGTATTTTTTACAGTGTAAAACCATATCCTACTGGCTGCAGTTCCTGCTGGTATAAGGGTTATCCTTCCTTTAAGGTGGTCGGGCACTGAGATCCAGAGCAGAGCTTGACGTTAAATAATGTGATTTTAATACTCTGACAGATGTCTTTGCCTGCAGAAGGTCTCTTTGATTGCATTTTCGCTTTAGTCAGCACATGAGAAACAATGTGCAGGAAAAGGAGTGAATGTTGTGTCTGGAAGTGTGATACAGGAAATCAATATATGTACTTTTTCAATACGTAGCATGTACATCAAAAATATTTCATTGAACTATTCTAGTTTGCCTTTGGTCAGTGCAGTATCCTTTGGGGGCTTTGAAATCATAAAAATTCATGACCAAATACCAAAAGAACAAGAAAGGACCTGTGAAACCTGGGCAAACACTTCAGATTTCAAGGTTTCAAATTTTAAAATTAGTTGAGCTCCTTCTGGGATTTTTATTGAGAAGTCAGTAAGCTCTTAAAGGGGTTTTGCAGTCTGCAGTGAACACAGCTACTGGGGCTGTTGAAATGTTTTTCACTTATTGAGTATTCTTATCCATCTTTGTGTGTGCATTGTCAGGAAGCCTGTTTCAAACATTTTCAAGTTCGGAATTTGAGTTGCTGAGATAGTTTGACACAGTTCTCCAGATACCTCTGTTACAAATTATATCAGGAATTAACTTTGACATACTAACATTGTCATACGGACTTGAAAAAGTAATGAAAATAGAAGACAAAATATATACTGATGACATTTACAATTTCAGTTCTGATGTTGATTTGCAGAGTCAACATGATGATTCCTTGTGTGCTCTGTATCTTGTATCTCTTTAGAACAGCGCTAACTCCTGTTAAAGATAATACTAAGCATAAAAATACTTAATATCTGACTTTTGAGATCTACCAAATTCATATTAGTTCTCAGTCATTACAAAGATAAAAGTATTGTTGAATTGATTGCTACTGAAGACTTTTAACCAAATGGTCATAAGAAGTAGCTGGGAATTAAATTAGGAGATTTCACACTTCATTGTGTAATTCAACTTTCCACTGATTCAGGACTTTTAAGATGATTTACAGCTTCAGCGTGTTTATTCAGTCTCATAATTATTGTATTCAAATGGTGCCTGGAGATTAATGTGAATGGAAATACATCAACCAATAGTTTCGTGCAACAAAATACATATGCAAAGGTCACGGCATTTCTTTACTCATACAGGTACTCTTTGAAGTGGTCCTTTAAATTGTTCATTTGCTGAATGATGTTAACATTCTAGCTTTTTTTTTTTTTTTTTTTTTAATGCAGAGACAACTAATATTCTAGCTTAGCTCACATGCAAATACAGCAGAACACTATTTAGTCTATTACCAGAATTTAGATATGATCTTATTGTTTCATATATATTTTTCTGGCTGAGAAATGCACTTATTCTGAGTGAACTGCTGGAGTCCTGTAATGGTTTTGAATCCTCTGCTTTCAGAAATACTGTAAATCCAATCTCAAAACAAGGAACAGTCACAATAGCCTGTGCTTTATATCTGTGCTCCTAGTTTACCTGCAATCAGCACAGTATCCTTTGGGAATGAAAAGTTGTGAAAGTATAAAATTGATGATCATTCCACTTTAAACATTTGCTCCAGTATGATGTATGATGTCATAGGGAACCACTTGATCCTTTACCTTTCAGTCTCTCTCCCTTAATTATGCTTTGAAAAAGACACGTGATTAGAAATTTCCACCATGAAATGAAATTGACTTTGTTTCTGCATTTGAGTCAAATATAAGTGTTGTATCATTCACTTGAAGAAAAATTATGTCAGGTGCATTATGTGGCCAGGGTCTAACACAGATGCCATGTACTTACGAAAACACAAAGTAAGCAGTTTTAAATCAATTCACTAACTGCCCTTGTTGGACAAAGTATTTCCTGAATAATTATGTATGCTGAACACACTGAAAAATCATAAATAGATACAAATATTATTATTTGTTTTTATTTCAAGGAAAGATTCCAGGGGAAAAAACAATACAATACAAGGAGTATACATGAGTTTAAGTTTTGGAAGCATCTGACAGAAGATTTCAGTGAAATAAAAGTGGCTGTTGGTGTCAAAAGGGAGCATATAAAAATTGACATTAAAAAGTGTGAAGGGGACAATATGTTCTCTAAATCTGTGTGGAACAGGAATCTCAAAAGCAAGATGGCAAAAATGTTGTTGATGTCATATGTGGAAAAGACTTGAATGTTTCAGCTGGTGAATCAGAAAGTTTGCTCATAAGTGAGCAAACGGGGAAGTTATATTAGGTATACTTCTGTTGCACAAGGTGTGAGAAATATTCATGGCAAAAGAAGAACATGGACAGAAACAAATCAGAGAAGATACTTCCACAGTGAAGATTGTCAGGTACTACTCATATGGCACCAGCTGCATAATGATAGAGGATGGAAGTCAGTATCAGGCAGGAATGGCCATCAGCTAGTGATGGCTATGACAGGGGTACCTACTGTGTGTCACATCATTTGTTTTGCTATAGGAAGAAGAATGAAAAATAATGCCCCCTTTTTTAAGCCAAGTAAGGGAATAGGGAAAAAACCCAAATGCATAATATTAAAGGAAAATTAGGGTATCTCACTTGCTCTTTTATAATAAGAATCATTACGACTACCCTATTTCCTGTAATTTGAATGAAGTTACAATATTATTAATGAGAACATCTTTGGAATGTTTTTGACAGACAATAAAGTAAATGCATTTTGAAAAGTAAAATCACTAAATTTTGAAGAAAAGAAAAAAAGTATAGACTAAGTTTTCTTGGCAGTAGAATCAAGGCACTCAGTCAAATCTTTTTAAAGAGCAGAAGACTCTTGCTTAAAGGGCAAGTGATGCTGCTAGGTAAAATTTTACATTTGACTGGATCCAAATAAGCCAGACTGAACTGCTGCTTCTTTGTCACTATAATAATAAAAGTGATTGTTGTAATTGTAGACTTTAAAAATTTTCTTACAAAAGGCTTAACACACTAAAATCTATGCTAAAGGAAACAGAAATCAAATGAAATTAATGATTCACTGTTATTTTATTGAAGTAGGAATTAGGATGTGTTTTCTGAGTTTCTGTATAGGTTCAATAACACTATCATGATAATAGAGGATTTTAGGCATCAATTGATATGTTCAGATTACATAGGTACTATTAATTATTCTCTAATAATATTTCGGAAAAAAATCAGTTTGATGGTAAAGCCAACAAAAAACAATGATTCAATTTCATCTTTCAGTACCTCATGCAAACATCTTAGAAGGGAAAAAAGAGTCCTTTTGCAAAAGAATTGTCAACTGTAATACATGAAGTAACTTATATTTTTTATTTTTTGTTGCTTATTTCAATTATTCAAAGTGAATCCTTATTTTATACTCTTTATACTTTTAAATATGAGTTAAGTAACTTTGATCAGATAAAGCTGTCCATTTTTCAAAATCCAAGAGGAGAACTGAACTATTCCTGTCCTGCTAATCAGGACAGTCTCCTAGGAAACATTCAGGCCAAGAGAGACACTGAATTCTGGTTTCTAAAGGAAAGGGCTTACACTCCTAAGCAATTAAAAGGTACACACAATCTTCTTGGTTTCAATTTTAATCAGCTACTGATTGGAGTCAGGCCTATTTTACAGCTGTAAAATGATTTAAAAAACAGTTGTCAAGCACACCTGAGTACTCCAGCAGAACCATGTCTCCTTTCAGGATGCAAATAGGGCTTTTGTAGGAGAAATGTGTGGACTTGCTCAAGGTGGGGGAGTTTTACACCTGCAAAGCAGGACTTCAAGTACTTGCAACACTTTGTGTAAGAGAGGGAGAGATGCAGTATGAGAGCAGGCCCTATAGGGAGCCAAAGGCAAAGAGATGTGTATGTGTGCTTGTGACATGCATGTTTGCTTAAGGTCATAGTTTCAGGCTGATGCACTTCAGTTTTATTTAAGTTTTGGTTAGGTATCTTAGCACACTACTGGAATTGTCTGTAATCAGCATAGTCCTCCTTTGGATAATTTGGAAACACAGAGCTTTGAAGATGGGGCATCTTAGCACAAAAGATTTCATTGTTTCCCTTTGAACAAGACAAGATACTTACTTGATATAAATAACACAAACAATATGGCTCAGACCATAAAAGAGAGTGACAGCTGTGCAATTAGTAGCCATATAACAATAAATGTCTATGAGAAGCTGGGAAACATGCATATGTGGCTGGTGCCAATCTACATATATCACAGTAACTAACAAGAGTCCCTTGTTTGAGTAATAAATGCAATAAAACTTTTAACTAGGAAAATGAAAATTTAGAAATTCAGGAGTGTCATTTGTTTTGAAAAGTGACCTCTTTCAACACATCAGTTGTTCATGTTCAGATTTATAGTGCTCATTCCACTACAATTAAGTTTTTACTGCATGTGTAAAAAATAGGGTAGTTAATGTCATCATGCTCACACTGTCAGAAGAACCAGAGGTTGCCTTCTCTGCTGGCTAGTGTTGCGACAAAACAGTTCAATGTACTACCTAGTTTTCATTTTCATAAACGCTAAATCTTCAAAATCGCATAGGTATCAGTCATGATAGGTATCAGATTGTTGAAAATATATCAAATGAAGAAAATGAAAATACACTATGATAAATTCAGACAAGTAAAAGTAATTTATAAGGGGAGGGAAGTCTTTTTTAATGTTAGGCTATATTATTATATACCAGGATTGACTGTGTGTTCCTCTGAATATTTTTTTTGTGAAATATTGTTCTTTGATGCATAAAACAAGTATGAAACTATACAGGAGGGACACCATATTGTCACTGTTCAGACAATTTTTTTAAAAAAAATTTCACTTTTTGTCTTCCTTATAAGGTGATAATTGCTAAGACAGGTGAAGTAACACTTAAGTGGAGATCAGTCTTAGCGAAATAGAGCCTCTAATATAACTCATATGTATTAGAATAAACATTGCAAGCTACGGTAAGCTTAATGATGACTACTGTTTACCCTTGTAATACAGGAGCCATAACAAATGCCAGAGAAAAGATAAAGCTGTGATTTTCAATATCATCCCACAAGATAAAAAAAAAAAAGGGAGGGGAAATTATTCAGAATCAAAGCACTTGCAATATCAAGTCTAATTTCCTACATTTTTTTTCTACATTTTTTAGTACTGAAAATGTCTTCCTCCACTGAGACACTGTGAATATGTATAGTGTTAAAGGAATTAACTGGAGAGAAAATAAATTTAAAGATTTATCTTCTCTGTGCAGAGAATCCTTGCTACCTTGGCCTGGATATCTTCATTTTAGTCTGTTAATGCAGAAGTTCATACATTCCTCACATGAACCAGCCATGGATTTTCGTTCTCTTGCCTGAAAACTTCATGTTTCCACACATGATCTTTTAAAAAAAAACCTACCATGGCATTTGTTGAATGAGAACTTGCTTAACTGCAAGCTTCATGTACAGGGAATTAATTCAATTTCAAGTTTTTCTTTAGTATCATAGCTCTGGACACAGAAGACCTGAGTTTATTTTAGGTAATTCCTAGGACAAACTGAAACTACAATTACTGTCAGTGCTAGCATATTTTAAGCATCACTGCTGCTACCAATAAGAAAATACAGTCTATGTTAACTGTACTTTAAGAATACAGTTTGTTCGAACAGACAAAAAAAAATCTGGAAATTAGTGATGGTTTGATATAATTTTTAAACTCAGTTTCTCATCATATGGTTAGCATCTGTATTACTAAGTTTCTCACCTTTTTGGCACAAATTATAAGCTTTTACAGAAGTTTAATCTAAATTCTGAGGTAGACTTTTTGAGTAATGCTTTGATCAGATCAACTTCTGTCAAGGACTGCATTCATTAACTACCGGGTGTCTGAAGACATGTCTGTCAGTACTCTTGAGTATGCCTTTTTTCATCTGACCACACACACAGTTGTACTTTTAGGGAAATGCTTTCAAGACAAAATATTTGTAAGAAATATTTGTTTTTCTTCTTCCTGCCCCTGAGCTAAACACTCTCAGAAGCTGTTAAAAAAATGTGAGCACTCTGACTTCGTTCTAATCAACTTCAAACACAAATGACTGAGACTGCAGACTTTCTCAAGCAGAAAGCACAGAAAATTGCTATAAAAATCCGGACTGCTCTTTCAGCAACACCAACTGAATGAAAAAAAATAAATGGCATAGCCATTAAATACATTTTACAGAACACTTTATTTATACAGCTCAGTAGTCTCTAGACAATTTAGTTTTTATTTGTAGTTAACCTATTGACCTCACACAAAAAAGTACACAAATAATACACACCTCTTACTAGTTAGCTATTTCAATGAATGTGAATATTGATTTCACTCTTTGAAATGCTGCACAAAAGTATTTTTCAAATTAAAGAAAAAAAATAAAGATATCTGACAAACAGCCAGGAAATCCTTCTCTACAGTCTTCCTATTAGCTGTCCCCCATTTAGATTTTTAATGAAACTTTGATTTTGATAGATTTTGATGATTACAAGTAGACATATTTGAGAGAAATAAAATTTGTTTATTAATAAGCCTAAATCATAAACACAGATCTGAAACATCTTAAATATGGGAATGAGTCAAGTTTTCATGCCAGCTCAATGCCTTTGAAGTTTTCAGGTTTATCAGAGAACTAGCCTTCAAGATTACACTGGTTGTATTATAGCTGCGGTCATAATATACTTAAACACTGATTTTTATATTCCTTCATTAAGAAGGTAGTAAAACCAGAGAAACCTTAGCTAATTAGGCCACACTCTTCCATGCATTTTTGTACAGCATAGTTGATATTTTTCAAGGTGGTTACTAAATATTTAGATATTGTATGGTTCTGAAACAATCCTGTTGATGAACAGAAAAACTAATTTGTTGAAAGCTTTGGCTTCTGTCCTCTGAATAGAGGTATCATTTCTGAAATGACTGATTGTCTTGGATTAAGATAAATATATCATTTCTGATATTTATGTACTCTCAGATAGCCCTAATGCAAAAAGCTTAAGTAAATTATGTGATGACAGATGCACCCTTATTGTCAATTAATTGACTACTTCACAGGTATTTGCAGCACTAAGTTGCTAAAATTGTTCTGTATGTTGCTATCACAACTACTAGCCCTTAACTAATAGAAGAGCTTAGCAGAATGGTTCTCAATGATTTGCTTTTCCTTGTGAACTGCAATTTACTAAAAAGTACTCTCTCAGGGTTCTCCTGTTTTCTTGTTAATAACACTTCTCTAAATTGCTTGCAAAACCTGCTTACACAGGAGAAAAAAAAAAAAAAAAGGAAAGCAATTTTATTTTCATTTCTTTTTGTTGCTGCTAAATCCCATGTAAAACCAAAGGCTAAGACATGGAAGAAATTAACTTTTTAGTACAGCTTTGCAGCAAAATTTTGTACCTTAAGAGGTAGAAACATGCTTATTTGACTGGTCTTGGTAGTTTGAAGATTGTTGTACCAATGAGGTGGAGTTTTTTAAGCCTTTAATAGTTTTTTTTCATATATGTTTAAATAATACTCGAACAATGTTAGAAATTAAGTATGAAACAATCACTACTAATAGTTTTGTGTAACAAAGGGCCTTTGTTTTTTTCCTCAAGTTTTGAAATCTTCACAATAAATCTGAGCAGCCTGTCAAAACCCTTGTTCCTGCATTTTAACTGTGAGGCTGCAGTCAGCCTGTTGGTCATCCTGAGCAGGGTAAGAGCTGCTTTGTACTTCCCTGAAACACCTGTGAGAGAAATGCAATGGTGCAGGGATGTTTGTGTGAGTGGTGTATTCAATATTCTCTTTCTAGGAAGATTGGGAATTACTATGGCTATAAAGGAAGCAGTGCTATTTTTAGCCCTTGACAGTCTCTCATCACCTACAGGTACTTACTGACTGATGTGATGGGAGGGAGGTGGCTGAGGTCCCTCTGCCCTTTTGCCATCATTCACACTTTTACAGGGGTCAGATTGAACTGCAGCACATAACGTCTAGCTTCTGGCCCTGCTAAGTGCCACAGTTTTCATGGAAACTGTGACATGCTTCAGCTACAAGAAATAAAACGGCATAGCTTGATTCCAAGCTCCTTTACAAACTTTTCCAAGCTTTGGCAAGTTTGTTGTTGTTCCCTTTCCTTAGCTGGGAAGTGAGACTAACACTTGTATCAAGTATGCTGAAGATAGTCGCCTGTACTTGTGAAGTTTTTTCATCCTCTGTATGGATTAAGATGGATTCTTGCATATGTGTTTCCAAAAACAAAATTATGCAAAACCTGGGCTAGTTTCAGTAGCTTTTCAGTTTGTGTAATTGCTTTAAATATTGCAGAGGTTGTTTTCTCCTGTGCTTTTTAAACAGATTTTAAATAACTAGACCTCTGGAAATTATCTTTCAGAGTATGCGTGGGAGGAGAGAGGATTATTTAAGTAACTGAATAAAATGGCCAATATTTTCTAATGAAAGCTGTGACTCACCCTCTGAGGAAGACAGGTTGCCTTTTGGGTGAGTGATATTACCTGTCAGTCATACAGATGTGGTTCAACAGCTGATCTCCAGCCCCTAAGCCACGTGGTGATCTGAATTTGGTGCCTGGTCAAAACAGAAACATAAAACTCAAGTTGACTCTAAAAAAGCTGACTCTGTGGCAAGGAAGGAATGATTAGAATGTAAGGGAGGAGGGAAAGTTTGTGTTTGAAAAGGATGCAAGATTTAAATGTTACAAAGAAGATAACAAGAACTGGAGAAAAAAACTATATGAAACAATTTAACAGTTATAAAATGACAGGTCTCAACTCTCCAACAATCAGCTTCTATTGAGTGATTAAACATTACATATATGAAAAATATATTGCTATTGTAGAGATATATACTATGCACAACCCTATAACATGTCCATCCAACCTAAAGTTTTCTCAAATATAAAGCAGTGAAATTAAAATCTCAACAAAGCTGATACATTCCACTTAAAAGGTCAATCAGAGGATTGATTAATAAAGTTAGCAGATTTGTTGCTGGTTATGCACTTCAGGATTTGAACAAATAACTTACGTCTGAAGAGTTAGAATAGCTTTTAAACAGTAGCTTGTATTTATGTTTAAACAATCTTTTCCCAATAGCCTTCAGATATTTTTTAAAACCTATTTTCCAAGAATGCATTCAGGACTTCTCCTGAAAATATAATTTATAAGAAGTTTCTAATTCTCCTACTAACATGTTCTGTAGGAAAAGAACAGCATGAATCAATAATTTTTTTCTAAAATCACTGCAAGATTTGGAGTGTTGGGCTGTTTTTAGGGGGGAAGAAGTGAAGGGGCAGGGAGAGAAGGGGGCTGTTTGTTTTGGGTTGTTGGTTTGCTGGGTTATTTCCACAAAAGAGAAAGAAAAACAAACCGGAATTGTTTTGCACTAAAATATGTTATTAATTTGAAAATTGGCAGTAGGTTAATATACAACTGAGCACCACAACAGTGAGATGAATAAAGATAGCTTATGAGGGAAGCCAAGTCTGTGACATGTAAGCAACAGAGAGCTAATTTTGGTAGACTGAAAGATATTCTGCTTGAAAGGTCAGGGTAGCTTCCAGAGGATTTGGGAGTGTAGCAGTAATGTACCCCGTTATATACTTTTGAGATGTTGTTTACTTGCCTCATGCAGCTAACCAGCCCTAATACCTGGGCAATTAGAGAGGAATGAAACTGGTCTATCATCTGTATCACTTTTTGAAATAACAGCAAACGAAGCACTATTTTTCCCCAGCTCTTCACAAGAGTACAGTCCAAATTGGGCCCTAATTTGGCCTATCAGAATAGAATTTTACAGGACTAGTAAAGACTACAGGACATCTAAAGACTTACTTTGGCTTTGCTTTTCCTTTGCTGAACAACATTGTAACGACTTTGAATATTTAAAACCTGATGAACTTCACAGGACTATGGTATTCCAGGACAAAAGAAGCCTCTCTGTGGGTATAAATTTGTCTAAACTCATCTGTCCTAAACATTTAAGTAAAAACTTGTGTACAAGGGCTGGTGCTGACACAAGTGTGAGAACTAAATGTCAGATAGGACATACAAATTGGCTTGTTTTATTATACACTGGACTGAGAAGCACTCTAGCCAAGGCAAGCAGGACAGTATGATAATGTCCTGATGTGCTGATACCATGTTGATGATGCAAGATCTGGTGCAGCATTACTCTGCCAATTTATGCACCGTCTCTATGTGGTGGAGATGCATCCTCTTAGTCTACAGATGCTCTCATATATTAACAATGAAGTTCATCTATATATATTACATTTCTTACAGTTTTTAAATTTAAAGTACACGTGCTTCAACTTCCGTGTCATTGATCCACATCAGTTTTCTATAAGAAAGTAAGATTATGCAAAATTATATTAATATGATAAAGCTGAAAGCAAAAGCAATAAAATAAAATTCAAAATATAAATAATAGAACTCATTGAGTTTAAGATATTAAAGATGAGATATTAGAAATAAATTTACCATTGTTCCGTAATTTCATGAAACGATAATAATAAATGACATTTAAGTAAAAAAACAACAGTTACCTAATCCCAGTGCTCAATTCTTAGAAGCAGAGATGCACAAAATGCATTAGCATCATAAACTTGCTATGAGTTAAGCTCCTATATTAATCTTCAGTAACGTTTTTCTTTTTCACAGCTGAAACCGTAATCACATAGACATGTACTTAAAATATAAAATAGTAAAGTAGACTTGGATAAATTGTCCCAGACTTTTGGCTGCCTGCACTATGGTAGAGTTTTTGGTTTTAGCAGCAAATATCCTTTACCTATCCTTTTATAACAGATCATCTTTGGCAATTAGTACTCTTGGATTTAATCTTTCTTAAGGTCATATTAATTTCTTTTCAGAGAGAAGCCAAAGCATATTTTCATTATGTTACAAAACATAGAAAGGAACAAGGAACAAGTTGGAAAAAATAAATCTCCCAAACACATAATTTCCAGCCAATGATTATAGTTCATATTTAAAGAAAACTTCATATAGAAAAGTCTAATTTAAGGGAATTAAGGATGATTGTGAAGATGAACAACATATTAGACAGAAGGAGGAATTACAGAGGATGACAGATTCAAAAGAACTGATGTCTTCATAGCCTTCTCCAAGGATTCAGAGCAAGACTGGTTGTCATTTGCTGACTGTCAGTGTGACAGAGGAGTAGCTTTTAAAGTCAAAGGAGAGCTTAACAAGAAAGGATTAAGACAGAACTTTAATTTACAATATCTTCATTTCTTACACACATGATTCAAGTTCTTAATTAATGCCAATTAGAGTTGAACTCAGTACTATACAGCAATTAGGGTTTTTTTGGCATTTCAAAGAGAGTTTTATCTAAGTTCACGTAAGGACATGCCTACTGTTTATGAATAATGCTCTACTGAAAGGTAATTTTTTAATGTCAGTAGCAGCATTTCCTGCCCTAAGTATATTTTGAGAAGCTGCACATCAGATTCTACAATCACGCTAATATAGATCTTATGCAAGAGTATGAATACTTTTACAAAAAGCTTGAATTTCTTTTTTCTTAGCGTGATGTGAATGTTCACATAAAGAAGTTGAAGGCTTCTGATTCTTGATAATCTGATAGTCTACTGGTGAAAACCTTTATTAAAATCACTCATCTATGGATCCAAGTTGAGGTTGATTCCTGTAATTGTTGCATTGTTCCAGGGCTTGGATATCACACTTTAACTTGACTGAACTTTCATTCTCAGAAAAGTACTTAAAAAGCAACTGAAAGAAAGGGTGGAGGCTCTCTCTTCATGAGGATTCACATGGAGAAGACAAGGAGCATCAGGTACAATCTGCACCAGGAGGGGTGTTAGCTTGACACAAGAAAGAAATTTTTTACAGTGAAGATAGTCATTTACTGGAAAAACCTTCTCAGGGATATGACAGAGTCCCCATCACTGGAGTTTTTCAAGATGTGATTGGGCAAGGTGCTAAATAGTCTTACCTAGGCTTCATTTCCCATGGAAGGCTGGACCAGATGATCTCTCTAGGTCCCTTCCAACATGGGATGTTGTACAATTTCATTAATATTTACAGTGTAGCTTGCGTTCCATCTTGTGCTGTTGATGTTGAAAGTCTTCCCAACTCTTTCCTCTTTGGAGTTCTGTGTCCAACATACCATCTCCATGCCAGTCTGGCTGTGATGATGCAGTAGTTTGTAGACAGAGGTAAGAGACTCCCTGAATCAGCCTCAAGACATTAGGCTCAATCTGGTAAATCCTGCTGGGGTGCTGTTACACACACCTTTTTTATCAGCTCATGTTTGACACAGTTCAGTCATGTCAGTCTGCAAATAACCACACAGACATGTCCTCTAAGCCGTTTCAATATGCATGAGTGAAAGAGAACTGTATTTTTCAAGGCTGCAGAAAACATGACACAAGTTGAGATGTGAGCTGATAAATGCCTAGATGAGAGATTTCACTGCCTGGATGGCAATGGAAGGCAAATATCATAGATGTGCAAACCACTTGGATCTGCTGACTCAGAAACTGGATTTTCAGATTACACTTAGAATATCATTTGGGTTGTGGGTATTGATGAAAGGTGTTGCCTGTAAAAGTAAAAAATGAGAAAATGTGTATCAATTAGGAGTACACTTGTTATGTCATCTGCAGAAAGGTGGCATGATACTTAGTATTTATATAGGAAGAAAACCACTGAGGCCAATGCAACTGTTGCAAAGCTTTGAATGATGAATAAAAATATAGATCAGAAGACATCCCAAAAGAATGAGCAGGGGTGTTCAAAAAGAATTAAGAGATGACAGCATCAGTGAATGAATAATAAGATTTCAGGAAGAGGACCATTACCAATGGCACCTGACTTAGTGAGAAGTAGGGTTCTGAGTTTTGGGTTACCAGAGGTTATTACAGACTTGAGCAGGAGCAACCTAGTGGAATAGACAGGGTAAAACTAACCTGGAAATAGCCCAGATGGATCTGGAAGAGAAAAAAAAACTATTCAATGCTACAACATATTCACTGAAATTAGAGCTGAAAATTGGGGGGGGGTGCGGGGGGGGGGGGGGGGGGGAAGCACAAAAAAGCAGTGAAATGTGTGCCTGTTCTTTTTAAGATAAGATAGACTACATTTTGTTTGTGCATAGGTAAGCAGAGTAGTGGGACGAAATCAGAGGTTAAAGAGAAGAAAAGAGTAGCCAGCAGTATTCTTCTACACATCTCCTGGAACAGGTCTCAGTAATGTAAATTATCATATTGCTGTTAGTGTCAATGTTGTCTTGATTTTTTAAGTGTCCTGATGGACTTCTCAACCCGTGAAGACTTATGGCTGTAAAGGAGGCTAGCTTTATTTGTCATTTCTATTTTGGTTTTAGCTGAATGCTGGAAATCTGATCAAGGACTAAACAAGAATGTTTGAACACACCATGATTATTTGCATAACATGTTATTACTTTCCATGGTATTGGGTTATTTTATTTTTCATTTCTAGCATGACTCAGTTTGCTTCAGTGAAGAAAAAACCCCCAACAACTGCAAACCATACAAAATGTATAAATCCTTCAAAGAAAATGTATTTCAAGAAAGCCAGGTGCAGTGGATATAGATGGAATTTTCAGCACATACTGAGTACCACAAATGAGAATAAAAGACTTAACATGGCATAGATAGCAAAAGTTAAATATGCATAGCACAACCAGAAAATAAGTTTATGGAGGATTCAGTAGCAAAATGGAGTAAGGAAGGAAAATTAACCAATGCTCATATGCTGACAGTTAATGATAAAGAAATGGTTTGAGATTGACAAGCTCCAGGAGTATTTCAATTTAGAGGAAAACCTCATAGTCATGTAGAAGTTTCTGTGAATATTTTTCTTCCTCCCAAGAAGCCATACCTCTCCTTTCTTTGTATATCCACCACTGCTTCCTCTACACAGAGATCCTTTTTCTATGGTTATTTCTATGTTTGCTCGGCGGGAAGATTTTTCAGCTTTCTGTCACTCCATAAATAATAAAAAATAAAACAATAGCTTTGATGAAATTAAAGAGAAAGCCAGTAGTCCTGCCATCTTACACCAGTGTGAACTACATGACTTGTCTTCTCAATAGGCACCCTGTAGGTACTGGGTGGCTGTTCTTATATCCTCCATGAAGTCATCCTTTCTCTAGGCCAAACAAGCCCCAGTTTTGCGGCCTCTGCTCAGAAGTGCTTCAGCTCCCTATCAGCTTCATCCCCTCAAATCACTCCCTTTTACTGGTATTGCTTTTGCCTTGGGGGGCCTGGACACAGTACTTTAGATGTTGTGTAATGCACACAACAGAGCTGGAAACTCATCTATGTGGGAAGAGGTCTTTTTCAAAGAGAAGCACTGGGTGCTTCATTGGCAAAATCTGTGTTAAGGGTTCATTTTCATGACATTTACAAATACTGAGTGCTATAGAGGAGAATGCCTATGATTTACTCATATCTTTCTTGCTCATATCAATCCCAATAATACCATGAGCACAAAGAACTTGATAAATACATATATATGGGTAAAATCAAGTTTCTTCTTGTTTGGAAATACATAATTTCTACTTGACATATCCAGAAAGAGTGTTGAACCCTTTTGTTAAATAGTGTTAGATATAATTATCTTGTTTGCTGAAGTATGATTAATTTTAACTTCATAGAATGCAAGTGAATGTGATTAACTAGATTTTAATATTCTGTATTAATTTTTTTATAGAAAACATACATTTAAAGGCAGTTATAATATACTCTTGATTTAACTAAGCCAGAAAATGGTTTATAGGATAAATTCTTCCTAAAGATGTATATATCCTGATTCCTCATTGTAAGGGGTGGTGTTGCATAAACGTGAGGTCAGACTGGTATGTTAAATTTTTGAAAGCTAAGTATATATATGTGTATATATATTTACTTATATATGTAAACACATATGTCTACTGTTGGGACCTCTCATACTTATTATAGATTAAATCAGTGGCTTGACATTTCAATTTTCATGTTCAACTTTCAAAAATTCAGATCCTTTAGGCAGAGAATGCACACAATTTTCTACATTAGATAGTTCACTTATAAGCAAAGACTCCAGGGACGTTTAGTCAAATAACATAAAATGAATCAAGCTAGCAAATAGAATACATTACAATATAATGCATTTGAGGATATACAGGTGGTAATTCAGGCAGGAACGATCAGTGCATCTGCATGGATGCCCATCCTCAAAGGTGAATTGGCAGGGTGCTGCCTTTGGTGGCATTGTTTTCAAAACCACCAGCTTCAGGGCAGTGACATGACCTATTTCACAGTCCATGACATGAACCATTCATCCTTTCATATACCTGACACACAGCATATATCATGTGTGTGACAAATAGAAATAAATCCTGTTTCTGACAGTCAGTCTAGTATCTGTGTTAAGAAACACACAGTCTCTTGAAAGAGTTTATTTGCACAGGAAGATTCTTCCAGCTGTAATGGTCAGTATGATGGAATAAAGTCTTACATGAGAATGGAAATGGAAGGGATAAAGGAAATTCAGAAAAATTCTAAGGAGCAGGAAGAGATAAAAGACATGTAAACAGAACCAATTCTTAAAACACCTGAAAGAGTGAAAGAAGTCTCTGAACTTAAAGAATAAAAAAATAATACAAGTAGCACACAGAAAGGAAAGACCACAGCTTGAACAGATGATTAGCAAGGTAAACAAGGAATTCACAAGTCAAAAGAAAACAAAGTCATATTCTTCTAGCAATCATGCTTTAAGAGCATTTTTTTGTTGTTGATTCTTTTGCCACAGAATCACAGAATGTTAGGCATTGGAAGGGACCTCAAAAGATCATCTAGTCCAATCCCCCTGCCAGAGCAGGAACACCTAGGTCAGGTCACACAGGAACATGTCCAGGCGGGTTTGGAATGTCTCCAGAGAAGGAGACTCCACAACCTCTCTGGGCAGCCTGTGCCAGTGCTCTGTTACCCTCACGGTGAAGAAGTTCTTCCTCGCACCTCACACTTCCTCACAGTTCTTTCTCCACACCTCCTATGTTCCAGCTTGCACCCATTGCCCCTTGTCCTATCATTGGATGTCACTGAGAAGAGCCTGGCTCCGTCCTCATGACACTCACCCTTGACATATTTATAAACATTAATATGATCACCCCTCAGTCTCCTCTTCTCCAAACCAAAGAGACCCAGCTCCCTCAGCCTTTCCTCATAAGGGAGATGCTCCACTTCCTTAATCATCTTTGTGGCCCTGTGCTGGACACTCTCAAGCAGTTCCCTGTCCTTCTTGAACTGGGGGGCCCAGAAATGGACACAATATTCCAGAGGCAGCCTCACCAGGGCAGAGTAGAGGGGGAGGAGAACCTCTCTTGATTTTTGTCATTTTTTAAATCAAATCTGGTAACATAAGCCTAAGCCAACTATGTTACTTATCAGCATTTTTCACTTGAACAAAGGGAATTTGAAAGCAAAAAGTCTCTTCTACCTTACCCCTGTAAAAATAAGTTGCTTTGCCTACAGAATATGAAATCTGTTAAACATTTTGTCTGGGCGATATTCTTTCTAGATATATGTGTTTTCCTTTATGTTACATAAAATACAGACTGTATCAGAAATTAGGAAAAAGTAATAGTGACATGCATATAAGTAAAAGTGGTGTTATTTAATGTAGTTAAGACGTATTGGTGTGATTTTAACTTCACATGTGTTTTACTTCACTGATAGCCAAAAATAAGAAGAAACAAGATAATACGCCTCATATTGAAAGTTGCTTGCTTGATGATCCTTCTTGCCTGGATGATAGCAAAGCTAGTACTCTTTCAGTGACATTAAAACACCCAGAGTGACAGTCCTCACTTAGGGCATGAAGGATCAAAGAGAAGTTACTTAGCTTTCACTTCAAAAATTTCACAAAGTTCACTGCTTACACCAGGAAAGTTATCTTTGGGAATGTGAAACAAGGCAAACTCACCACCAGGATCAAGAATTTATTGCTGATTTTCCACCTAACACTACCTAACTGATAGCAATCTGGAGCTGAATCACCTCAGTTGTTGAATAGATGGAGTGGTGCCTGGCTGGAAGCAACAGCAGCTTCATAGTGTGAGACTGATTTAGGGAAGTAAAGGAAGAACTAATCCCTTCCCTAGCACTGAATTTTATAGTCTAGCTATTTCAGACTGAATATGGGAAGTTAGATACATAAATCCAAGAAACCCTGGAGTAAGTGCCTCCTCTCACATTCCTTACCCCTAGGATGGATAGCAGTTCAGCAACAGGACTTTATGGTAACAGCTGTTTCAGTTAACCAGAAGTACCAGCTTACTGTATGCAACTGCACAGGATCTACCATGAACTTCTTGCAAAAAAATATGTTTTGGGGCTTAATATGATGCATCCCATCCCTTTGTACTGTGCAGAGTAGCAGTCCCATCCCTCTGACCTCATAGAAAGAATGATATATTTTTCAATGTAAGCTTTCTCCATTTTAGGGAAAACTTGATTTCGTTGCTTTATGAATGCCTATCATCTACTCTGAAATAAATATTCCATGTATCAAGTAGTGTGTATATCATGTAATGTAGAATGTGCTACTTGCGTTTAGAAATATTCTACTTTCACAGTTACTGACTACTATGATAATGTTCCACAAAATCACTAACAAAACAGCCACAAGGGAAGAGTAGAGAAAAACAAACCCACAAGCCCTCAGTTAACTACTCTGACTAGCTTTAGTTTGTTGAGTCTCTCACAACATAACATTTAATACATATTCACTTAAGAGTTTAAGAAATGTTGTGCTGAGCCTTCATACCATTTCTCAACATCCTAAAATATGGTAAGAGACTTACAGATTTGCTATGGTCTTTCTTCAGTGTGTGCAAGCTATTGTCAGCACACAACTAATTAGAATCTAAGATTACAGACATAAACGTATGTGACTGGCTGAAACTTTTAATAAAGTAGTTCAAACTCATTTAAATCAAAAAGACACTGGTTTTGTTTTGTGGGTTTTTTTGCCTTCACATTTCAAGGCACGTGGAACAAGTGTATTTGAACAGAATTTACCTGCGGACTTCACACTGCGGACTTCACACTGCTTATGTCTAACTTATCCACCTCTGCCTGATACTCACCTGAGTGTGAAAGATCTGTCCTGTTATGATATTACAAGAGGGACTCTGAACCAATCCTGGTTGTCTCTTTTATTACTAGTCCATAGGGGACTGAAAGCATTTCTAAGTATAAAAATTAGTATTTTTCATCTTTGCCTTCTTCTACCTCCAGAGATACCTCTTTTAGACCAAGAAAGACATGTCTAGAGGTTAAAAGACCTGTGATAGTGGACAAATTGAACTTCAGAATTGAAAGGTCATTTAAAATAAATTTGATATTTCCTCTGTGGTGGTCTGAGACAAATAAATCTTGGTCTAATGGCTGCACTTACACTAGCCTTGGGTATAAAAGATTAATAGATTTTTATAGAATCTGAAACCAGCAGGTACCATTAGCTCACATATCCTGACTGTATATCATAGGTCATTACATTTCACCAAGTTGCCCTTATATTTGATCTGATCTTTTCTGTCAAACAGAAGTGCACATCTTCCAAAAAGAAAACCAAACTTGATTGCAAGACATCTAGACCTGCTGTATTTATGTTAATAAAGTGTATCAACAGCTAATCAGAGGTACATGGGTACATATGACTGTCAGGCTTTTTTAATTGAGTAATACCAATCTGATGGTATTGCAGTAATTTGCTCTAAAGGGTTTATTTCAACCTTTTTTTTTTTTTTTTTTTTTTTGTAAAAAAACAGATATTAGTGTTTAAGATGAAAATAAATTTCTTTTCCATTTCATTGACACCAAATAAATAAAATAATGAACTGACAAAGCATGTCAACAGAACAATCCATAGTTTTGTGAGAGGGGAGAAGTAATTCTAAAAAAGTTCAGTCTAGACTAGATTGGAAGGTAAACAAGTATATTTTGGAAATATTTGTCATGAAAGCTATTTCCTACTGTCTTGTTAGTTAGCCAGAACATTTTCAGAAGTAGGGACTTTTCCTTTCTCACCTCCAATTTTATGATTTCAGTTTCCATTAAAATCAGTAATGACTTGCATTCCTTGTTTATATCTGTGTATCTCCACCTTTGCCTTACATTAAATGAATTAATTGAATGGGTCAGTTCTTCAAATGAGCCATATTACAGTGCAGTTCACTGCATTTATAATTTCCTAACATTCCACCAAGATTTAATAATTTTATAAACACTGATTTTATATTCACTTCCATATTACTAATAAAAACTTCTGAATTATGTTGATATCAAGCCCTACAGAACTTCATGAGGAGCTTCAGTTCTGTGTTCATTTCTCATCAGTAGTGACTTTTGAGTTCTGACACTGTTTTCAGTTCTTTTAAGACTGATCCATCCTTGGAGTCTCCATTCTTGCACATACACAAAAAACATCCAGACACGGTCCTGGACAACTGGCTCTAGGTGGCCTTGTTCAGTCAGGGTAGTTAAGCAAGATCACATCCAGAAGTTCATACCAACCTCATAATTCTGATAATAAACTGGTATATTTTAATTCAGTGTTTAATAAAAACCTTATACAAGTCAAAATACACTATATAGAAACCCACAATCATCTCACTTCTGGATTTCTCAGTATTTATTTGAAATAAATTGTCTGGAGGCCATAAAACTCTGGACTTATCTCTTCTGAGATGTAAACATTCCTTAGATCTTTAAAGATTAATGGATGCAGTATTTTGTTATTTTCATAATATACCCATTCTTTTCCATGTTTTTCAAATAAATAGAAAAAAGGCCCCAAAGAATTAAACCTATCATTCCATTTCACTGCAAATCTATCACAGAATAATTGTTGAAGGCTTCTGTTTGCATCACTCACCAGTTTTAGCAGCTCTTTCTTTCATAAACCAATAGTTACTCTTAAAATTTTTTAACTTCTAATTTACACATTAAAAATATTTTCCTTAGCCTTATCCCAAGTACATTTTCCCTTGATAGATTCAGCATATTTAATAAATTCTGCACATGACACAATTATACCAATTACAGTGCATTTTCCTATTACGTGCAGCTATTTTTCTTTTCTGCAAATACCTGTCTTAAATTCATCTCTGAATTATGATAGACATTCAACTGAAGTGATTGTCTTTCTTAATTGTGAAACTGTACCTTTTCTGTTGTGAATATAAAGTTACACTTCAAAAAACCACAATAAAAGTACATCTTACCTCGTACTTCATTTCTCCTTACTGTATAGCAATAAATCTAGTATAATAGAACAAATTGCACCGTTTGTTTTTGTTGGATTATAAAATGCAAACATTACTTTTTGTACAAGTCCTCCAATACAATATTAAAGCTCTGTTGAATACAGTAATACCCTCAAATGAGCAACCTATAAACTTGCACTTTCCTAATCTAAGGCAGGTAGTACTAGTTCACAAGATGTTAGAATGTACACTGCCAGGGCTTTATTGGGAAATGGTTAGAACTGCAGAGTATGAAATGCTTAAAGATCTTTAACACTACCAAAAGACTCAGTTGTGTAGAGGAGGATAATCATGTGCATCTTAGAACATCAAGAAGTATCTTCGACATCCTCATCATCAATACAATTAATTATAAATAAAATCAATAATAATTAGATTCTGTTCTGAAATAATATCTACTTATCTTCTAGACTACTCCAGACTATATATCTTGAGAACTACTGCCTGGTGAGTACATAAAATAATTTGAAGACCTTGCTAGGGACACTGTTCTTTTATTACTTATATCTCAAATCAGGTATAACATAAGTAGTTTGAAATATCAGGACACAGGATACAACAGACAGTCTCCATCTCATATCTATTCATATAGCAAAAGTTCTGCATAGGTTTTGGTAAGGAAAAGTTTACAATATAAATTATAAATGTCGACACTGTTGTCTATATCTAAGCCTGTACCCAGGGCTAAACTGTAGCAGTTGTACTACCAACTAATGACACTGCCCCAGCTGAGAAGGGGAATCGGGGAAAAAAGGGAGAATCCCTGTGGGTTGAAGTAGAAACAGATTTAATGAAATAACAAAACCAATACAATCACCAACATAAAGCACACAATGTTCTACTCAGCCTGGTCCTTATGGTTAGAAGCAGAAGTCCCAGGAATAGGAACTCTGGCCTCATTAAACTCCCTCCTTTTATAGTGAGCATGATTAAGTGGTTATGGGATACACCTGTGAGACAGCTTGAGTCAGCTGCCTTGATTGGATCTCCCAGCTGACTCAGGACTACTCATGGCCTGCCTGCCATGGCTGGCCCATGGTTCTTTTCCTGGGAAAACAAGACAATTATAAATTGATTTGTTCTCAAGTCAATGCATTACTGGTTGTTTGCTTGGTTTATCCTCTACTGAATTTTTTTTTTTCATTCAGTGTGTATTAATTAGATAGTTCTCTTGTTTCTCAGTTACTGTAACAAATTCATGTAATGCCTACCCTTCTTACACATATATTTGCATATGAAACCCAAAGCAGAAATGTAATTAAAAAAAAAAAAATCCAGACACAACTTAAAAGTCTTGATGTATAATTAAACGCAGTTTAGAAATCACATAATTCAATTCTATTGAAAAGACTTTGAGTCACTATGTCATGGCATAGCTGAGGAATTTCTTATTAAAGTGAAACTTTTCTTTTCCCATTCTTCCACATCTACCTCCTTATGTTAGCAGATCAGCAGGGATATCAGCTACCAGGAGTTTATTTATTCAGGAACAGAGAAAATGAAAGATGTCTAGTGTTTTTCAAAGGCGTAGTGGTGGTGATAATCTAATAGCAAAGACAGTGAATGAGCACATAGTTTTGTTTGGCTGGATAACATTCAGCTGTCAAGCCACAGAGATGATATTTTTATTCAGAATATAAAAGTAACTTTGCGTTCCACTTCGCTTCTTGGAATCAGTCATCTAGATACCCTTTAGGCAGTCTTTAAGGCAGTAAGCCTTGATGTGCATTTGCAAATGGATTCTCAGCTCTCAGCTGATGAACTGAGTCGAACTAGCCTGATGGATGTAAAATCACCAGTGGGCTACAGTGCCCTATAGATGGAACTGGACTATCTAGTTTCTGCTGCTATGCAGTTTATTGGTGTCTAGTGTGCCAGAATGTGTAGTTACATTCAAAAGGAGGCTAGGATCAAACAGGAGGAAAAGACAAAAGTGTAACAAGAGGTGCACCTTACTGGAATGTGATCTGTGCACCAGCTAGCACAATATTTAAATGCAATTATAAATATGGTAAGGATCAGGTTTAAAATGTTGTTTCTTTACAAAGAGAGACATGCAGTTCTGTGGAAGCCAGTCTTTAATACTGCATAAGTTCTATAAGTTGATTATAGTCCTCTGAATGTGAAAGAATTTTGGCCTGTCATATTTTTTAAAAAAATATTAAACTTCTAGTTGCCCTTCTGATTGTGCATGAATATTAAGAACATCCAGAGATGATTTTCAGAAAAAGCTGAATTTAAATTCCTCCAGGAATTAGTTACATCTCTAACTCATGGTAAGTATCATTTGTATATAACACCATTTGTGTTACCTTTGATAAGTGTTACATCATCTAATATATTTAAAGATTGGTGGATGAAGGAAACAGTAATAAATTTTTTGAAAGACTTCAACATACTGAATATGAAAATTTCAGTCTAAATACTATAAACTGACATATTTTTAGACATGTATATGTAACCTCAAATGCATTTATAGTTAGTAAACTACATATTTGATATAAAATGTATTTTAAAAAAATACATCTAATTTAGCTTATACATTAAAAACACTGGGATGCAGTAATTGTGTCCCAGCTGATAGAAGTCAGTTTATTAAAAAAATCAGTTTTGGAAATAACTGTAATAATACCCAGTGTCAAAAGATGCACCTGACAACCAACGTGAACTATTTTTCTAGACAGACTTGTGACACAGATGCTTATAAAACTGGTTTTATTTCAGACAAGAAATCATGATTGATTTAAGGACTAAAGATAAAAGTGTATTTTTCATATTTTACTTTGAATCACATCTATTTGGTTTGTTAAGTAATTATGTTTGTTTAATTGAAATGCAAGTTTAATTTAAATTTAAATATTTTGAAAAGTGTGTTTTCTTTTACTGATCCATTGCTTAAATTACCCTTTCTCTACAGATCTAAAAAGGAGAATTCTGAAGGAAAAAAATGCTTTAAGCTCTACACATAACATAAGGGAATCTGTCAGCTCCATTTCATCATGCAGTTATAAAGGGTATAACAACTTAATGGAGTTTATATACAGACATCTTTGAGGGCCAATGGCTATTATTTATACTGGTTTATGGGTTGTAGTAAGAGCTTTATTTTTTGGCCAAGGGATGCAAGTCCACAAAAACTTTCATAAGAGCCTGCATTAATTGGCAGTATTAGAGGTAAGATCATCCCTCGTATATGCTTATTAAGTTCATCACTTTGAGTGGCACCTTGGCATTAGTAGCCTCTGGATGCCAGCTGGATGAGGTTATAAGCCTAAACCAGCAGTTTATACTAATGTCTTTTTTCTTTATTCAAGAGCAAGCCTCAAGCAGTAGAACAGAAGGAAACATTTTCTTCTTCCATGAACAAAACTTGGAAAATAATTAGTTTTGCCTGCATTTCAGTCTTCAGTGTGATAAATTCAATGGAATTTTAAGAAGCTTAGTAAAAAACTCATTTGGTGATTCTCACAGAAAAAAAAAAAAAATCTATAAAGATACATGGCTACATGATAGCTTTAGTTGTTTAAGCAATCTGACAGCTGAATCTGTTCACTACAGTAAGGAGTGAGTTGAAGAATTGCAAAAGACAGTGCATTAAATTATACAAAGGTATTCATAATCACATATAGAACAGTTCTGGTCTGTCACTGATGATCTCTATTTGCATGAATGTATCTAAGCATTGAAGACCAAACAATTTAAAAGATTTATTTATTCATTAAGCAATTTTTTAACAATGATGGTCCATTTAAATACATCCTATATATATAATCTCTGCCAACATTTACATTTATCATTGTAAAACAAAAAATGACAACAAAAAGTGACCTTTTATAGGTTTTGCTTAACTATATAATTTATTGCAATGGCAAATAGGAAGTCCTAGATAATATCTGCAGTTTGCTAGATAAACCTTTCTTAATTTAGTTAGCTGTAGCTAAAATAAAATCTCCTAAGGAATTTAAATAACTTTGAAGTTCCATGGTTCCTTGGTATTTCCTCTGTCATAATGCAAATGAAATAAATTGGACTTAAATGTCATAACATTATCAAACTGTTCAGAGATCATACATGCCTTTTGTGATCACTTGATTACATTGAAGAGAAATGTATACATAAAATACCCATGCCTACTAGATAATAGAATCCTCACAACTCTCTGCCACTATGTGTTCACTTGCTGCTTTCTTTTAATTTCTTCTCATTGAAATATAACTTTATGTAAGACATTAAGAACCATAAGCTATTGTGATAGCATAAAAATACCCCAGTAGTGTTGCATACGCTAATCAGTAAATGTTGTGGAAAGCATTATTTCTAATTATAAGCAAATGCATAATCAGTTTTAGAGTAATTTTTTGATTGACTCTATGTATATATTCCAAAGCTCTTTGCTTCAGATTGCATTTTTATTTTGTAGAGCAGGAAAGGCAAGCTTAAAAGAGAGAGGAAATTCCTTTCCTCTCAGTCAGAATATATTTTGTTTCTGCGATTTTTTGGACACACAGATTCATAAACATGAAAATGTCTATACTGCAGTTGTATGAATTACCATACAGCAATTTTCTTGAAATATGTCAATAAAAGGGACATAGACTCATTTCACAGTAATCTGCCCAAAGGACCACCTCTGAAGTTTTTTTTCCTCACACTCATCACTCATAATTTCCCAGCATTTAATTTCTTACATTGCTGCACTGTATTGAATTGCAGCATTTCCCTTGGTAAGCAGTACAAAATCATGGTTTTCAGAAATGTTCCTTTCTCTGACATCTCTCCATTTACATTCCTGTTCATAGAAAGATCAGGAAATAAACTGTCAGAAGAATAAAAATGGAAAAAAATCCTGATAAGCAAACTAAAAACCCCAGAATCTGTGAAAACTATTAACAATCTCTTCCTGTTTTCTTTTGTGCTTAATCTCTTCTCTTAGTGATGTTCACTCAGAGATTTATTTGTGTTCTGTTGTTGCTTGCTCAGAGGGCCTTTTGCTTTAAGGTGCTCTCTCCCTCTGGAACCCATCCATTTGATTTAGTTCATACTGGTATAAACAGGAAAGTGGGATCCAGAAAGATGTTAAATGAAAATCAGTATTACATTTTTATTAAAATATCTATTTCTCCTGGCTAACCTGAAGCAGTTTGTTCCAAAGCATTCATTTATGGTTTGAAAAGTCACCAAAATAAATGGACTACACACATACTCTATCTTCTGAGTAATTTCTGTTTAATTTACTGAAAAAAAGAACAAGTTTTTCTATTTTCAGTCCTCAGAGTCAATAAATCCATATTTTATTCCACCTCATTCATCTTGATGAAAAGAGAAAACTAGAAGATAAATTCTTGTTCAATGACCAAATCCTCTTTGAAAGGGTTATTATTTGTCCCCCAATGATATCAAATAGTGTCTTACTATTTGATTAGTATTCTATAGTATCCATTGGGGAATGTCATTTACTTGCCTGATGTCAGCTGCTGCTTCAAAAGAAGTGTGACATTATTTGGTTTGATTACTATCGTGATGATATGGGATTTGTTGGTATATGTAGCAGACTCTATGTTGCTTTGAATTTTTAAATGCGTTGACTGTGAACAAATGTTTACCCAATAAGTTTATTACACAGGAAAAAAAAGTTACTTGTGAAGGGAATGAGACTGCTTTGTGAAACTTTTTTTTTTCCTTTCCCTTTTTATCCTCACCATTTTCTGGTAGCTGTTCCTTTTTTTTTTTGGCTCTTGAGTTTATTTTACATAAAGAGTGTATGCTAGACAAATGATACATACAGAAGACAACATTCAGGAATGACTTTTTCCTCTGAGGTAGAGGTACTTTTTCAAATTCATCCCTACTGAGACTATTGAAATGAATGAAACAGCATCAAACATGCTTTTAGATATATTTAATGAATAAAAGGGAAAATAGATACTTTTGTTCTTGCTGTTTGTTGCTATTGTTTATAAATAAATGTAGCTAATCTAAGTGTCTCTTTTCCAGCCTTGGAAGCAGAACAGCCACTCTGGTATAATGTTCTGATCAAGTTCAACACAAACCCAATTATAGCTAACCCCAAGCTTTTTGAAAACCCATGGGATTAGTGAGAGCCTTAATAAACTGTCTAATTTGTAAACTGCTATTTATCCATAGTAATTGGTGAAGGGAAGGTGAGGAGAGACTAATCTTTTAAAAAGTTCTCAGAAGTTGAAATTCTATCCTATATCAAATTAGGACATGGAAGTTGCCAGGAACATCCAAAAACATTTTTTGTACCACTGTTATGAGCCTGACTATTGTACTAGGTTACAGTCCTCTCAGTGGGAATCAAGACTGGCTAACCTTCTAGCTGAGAAAAGTTGCTGTAGCATGAACTTGCTCTTATGAAAGGAATTATAAGGCACTACTCAGTGGGAATTATTATTACTGTTTGGTTTTGTTTGTTCCAAAGACATCTTCCACAATGTTCACATGATTTTAAGCTGAACAGTAAGAACAAGCTTCCAGAATTTCTTGGGAAATCAGACCTTGGGAAAAAAATTCAAGATTATTATCTTTTCATTTCTACTTTAGGAGTCTTTTAAATAAATTGTTTTGACGGTCAGAGCAATGCAGGCTAACTGTTTGCTGGACTGCATTATCAAAAGTGTAGCTAATGGGCTGATTGAAGTGGTTACTTCATAAAGCATTTATATCCAGAGTACTTTGACCAGTTTGGGGTCTCCCAGTATGAGAGGGAGATTGACAAACCAGATAAATGCAGTGGAGGGACAATAGAATGATCAGTGAGCTAAAGTACATGATATACAGGGAGAAACTGAGGAAACTTGGTTTGTTGTGGGTTTTTTTGCCTGGAGAAGTGAAGGCTATAGATGGCTATTCCATTCTAAGATGGAATCTAATTTCAGCCTTTGGCTATGTAAGACAGTTAATCAGGAAGTTGTAGAGAAGAGCTAAAATCTTCTTGGAGGTATATCACAAAAGAAGAGACAGTGTTCACAAAGTGAACACTTCCCTTAGGGAAGTTGTGTATAAGGTGGCTAAGCACTGACGCATGTTTCCCAGAGGTGTAGTGAAGTCTCTCTTCCTGGAGTTTTTCAGAAGTTGATGGACAGGGCTTTGTGCAACCTGGTCTGACTTTCAGCTTAGCCCTGCTCTGAGCAGGAGGTTGGATTAGGGCTCAGATGACAGATCCTTTCCTAAATAACCTCAATAACTGTATTTTTCTTTAATTCTATGAAAACATAAGACTTTTCATCCAAAACAAAAGTTCAAACTATCTGAAAAGAAATGGAGGCTTTTCCTTTCAATAGTTTCAGCATTCAAAAAGTATTTAAAAGTTAAGTGACAATATCAGATTTCATTGAATATGCAGATGAAAAGAAAATGTTCTCAGTTCTGAGCTCTATCAAGTTCTTGTTCAGAAAAAAAGCAGTGAAAAGTATCTTTTAATTTGTTATTTTTTCTTGGTTTATCTATGGAGAAAATAAATTCCGGTATGAATGTAAGGTGATACAGATTTCATATGATTAGAGAAGTTACTGGGCTGACCTATAAACTAGGAGGCTTGTGCCTAATCAGTATTTTGTCCAACTCTTCTAATTCTTTTCAGTTCAATCATTTGGAAGGAATTATTCTACCTACATTTTGCAAACGATGTAAGTGAAAGACTGCAGATCTTTCTACAGACTAGAAAAAGGACTTGCTGCTAGGGTGACAGTCTTTCCTATGTCTTAGCCAAATTTCCAGAGTGACTTACAGTATAGACAAACCAGATGCTTCAAGAATTTATGCTAACACAATGTAGATGTTATGTCCTTTTACAGTCACAGTATGAATGTAGAGATTTCTAAATTTACCAGCAAATATATGCTAATTACCCCAACTCTTAATTTATCTGGCAAGGTCTTGTTTCTTTGCTCTACTCATGACTATTTTGCTAGACTTACTACTCAGTTTCTTTTAGGTGTTCATGTAGTCATTGGCTCTATAAATCTAGCTTTCCTGCATGCTTGAATTACAACTCATGTATAAGCAGTCTTTGGTCACCTATAAAAGCACTAATTTTTAGAAAAGCTTCAGGGCTGGTCAAGAACTATATACTGTCAAGTATTACTATTTCTGTGCCAGTCAAGTGTATTAAATAAGATTTTGATAAAATATGTATTATATAATCTACAAGTAAAATATTACAGTTACAATATATTATATCATTATAACGTATAATAAGTTTAAATATTTAATAAAGCTTTGGTAAAGGGCATTCATGCTTTAAAAGCTTAGTACAAGTTCTTTGAATATTTCAATAACATGTCAGTAATGGTGGTTTGGCAAGCATGTCATAACTTTTTACTTCATCAGAAATACTCATAGAAAAGAAAATTATTTAAGTCAAAATGTCCATGTTTGGAAGATTAGAAGAAATTAAACATATATAGTTCTAAAGCAAGTCCAGGACAATGAAATTCTTAACTTAGCTGATTTGAATAAACCCCCCAAACCAACCAAAAAATTCCACCACTCATGAAAAATCTGCAGGTCTTAAAATTTCAAAAAGGTTATGATGGTGGGTTAAAACCACAAATGGAAATGTGTATTACTCATCCCAGCATAAAAAGTGCACAGCCTTTAGCTCTCCTGTATAATTGTTCTAGAAGAGAGGATGCACGATAATATACAGCCTTAGATTTCAACCTGCTTTAATTTAAATATTTTTTTATATTTTAAACCAATCAGAGGCTTACCTTGATCTGAGTAAGTAGGTTCTGTGTGCAGTATGGAAATTAAGAAACAAAAATGGGGAAAGATGGATGTTTCTGCTTTGGGGATCCAAACATGCTTTTGTAAGAAGTCAACAAGATTTGTGCTGACAAAACAATTTAGAACAGACTCCTACAGCAGTTAACTTCATTTTGCCCTAATCATTTTAGCCACATAATGTGCATTTACTTAAGTGGAGGAGTATGTATGGTAGCTGGTTTTTTTGATGTGCACTCCTTTACCAAGTTCTATTTAATAATACCTTATAGGTAGAATCTGTGATTTACATAGGTTGTTTTGTTTATTTTTAAGTTCTGGACCAAAATGTTATCTATACCAACTTACAAAAATGTGTGACATATATGAAGAAAGAATCGTAGAAACATAGAATAGCATTGGTTGGAAAAGACCTCTAAGATCACCAAGTCCAACCTAGCACTGCCAAGTCCACCACTAAACCATGTCCTTCAGCACCTCCTCTACATGTTTCTTAAATACCTCCAGGGATGGGGACTTTGCCACTGCCCTGGGCAGCCTGTTCCAATGCCTGACAACCCTTTCAATGAAGAAATGTTCCCTAATATCTAACCTAAACCTGCCCTGGCACAACTTGAGGCCATTAACCGTTGTCTTATCACTGTTACCTGGGAGAAGAGACCGACCGCGGCTTCACTACAACCTCCTTTCAGGTAGTTGTAGAGAGCAGTGAGGTCTTCCCTCAGCCTCTCTTTCTCCAGACTAAATGGCCCCAGTTCTATCAGCCGCTCCTCATCAGACTTGTGCTCCAGATCCTTCACCAGCTTTGTTGCCCTTCTCTGGACACACTCCAGCAGCTCAGTGTCCTTCTTGTAGTGAGCGGCCCAAAACTGAACACAACATTCGAGATGGGGCCTCACCAGTGCTGAGTACAGGGGGACAATCACCTCCCTAGTCCTGCTGGCCACAGCATTTCTGATACAGGCCAGACTGCTGTTGGCCTTCTTGGCCACCTGGGCACACTGCTGGCTCATGTTCAGCTGTAGACCAGCGCCCCCAAGTCCTTTTCCGCCAGGCAGCTTTCCAGCCACTCTTCTACAAGGCTGTAGTGTTGCATGGGGTTGTTGTGACAGAAGTTCAGGATCCAGCACTTGGTCTTATTGAACTTCATAAAATTGGCCTCAGGTAACACATACTGTAAATAACTTGTGTTTATATAAAACATACAGCTCAATGACTAATGTTAAATGTCTTATCCAACGTTTAACATTACAAATGCATATTTATGTCTGAAAATAGTTTTAAATATTCATGTCTGATCAATGTGATTTCAATATAAAACCCATGAAATTTGCAATAAAATAAGTTGAATAAGTATTACTAGGTTTTATATGTTTTGAAATAAGCTTATCTAGATACATTTCCCTGCATGTGCCACAGAAAATTTATGTATGTGGCCTTTAAAATTGTACCAGCAGCATTAAATCCTGGAGTCTAGATATAAGAAAAAAACATGTTAAGTATTTTAGTCCACGAACTGTATAGTTTAGGCCATGATTTGTAGTCAAGACTAGTTTTGTAGCCCAGTCTATAAAATTTTATTAAATCTTGTTCAAAATATCTTAAATGATGTGACAGCTACCACTTCCACTAGTATATTACTCTGTAATTTAACAAATAAAATAATTTGATGGGTTATTTCCTTTATAAACCCTTGCCTTTTTGCTTGCCTGAGGCAGTTGCAGGTTTGTAGCTTCTCAAAACTTAGATCATGTTTTTGCAATATGCTATAAAAGAATAATCTATGCATACCTATCATCATACCCATTTTTTGTTGCTGCTGTTCTTTCTTTCCTGTCTTTGTTTCCTTCCCAAAATAGACACATAATGACCTATGCACAATCTGACCTTTTATTCCTGAGTGGCCAGTTTTTAGGGAGCTGAAGGAGTACTATGTCACTGAAACACTACCAACTTGCCCTTTCCATTCATGAGCAGATTAGGTGTATTAATTTTATAGCTGGTCCTAGAGATATCAAAAGGGTTCCAGGTGCATGGAATAATTGCTTACATCTTTCTTTCTCTGTCCTTTGATGCACTGATAGATCTGAGTCTATACAAATGAAGACTTACACAAATGTTCTATTTCCATACTGTCGATTTTTAGATAAATCTGTGATTCTTCTTGTTTATAATTACAGTCAGTTTTCTCATTCTGGAAAAACATTTCATTGTTTAGCCCTCTGTTTGACTAGGAATTTGGGGGCTATGTTAACTTCAGAATTTTGTGGGGTTTTTCTGTTGAAATTTTTTCCCACTATTTCCAATATTAAATAGTGAAATTAAGTCCATCTTATCTTAGATGTAACATGAGGACTATGTAACAGATTTTCTAAATGAAATTTTAAATTTCTATCCTAGCTGTAGTAAAATCCAGTCCTAAAATCTCCAACAATATAAAATTCTGTTTACATTTCAAATGCTTAACATTCTCTTCAAAAAAAAAAAAAGAAAAAAGGAAAGGCTGACAAAATTCTTTATTTCAGGTAACACAGTCTAACGTTATTGAATCAGAACTGTTGCTTTAAATCTCTTCCTTTTTTAAGCAATCTGGTTTTATGCCAACTTCCTTCCTCCCTACGTTATTGACTACTGCATGTCACTGCCTAGAAGTTGATTTGTACTTGGCAGTGGTGAGATTTTGACTTAGACTACTGTGTCCAGTTTTGTTGGGAAGACATTAAGAAACAACCAAACAAACAGAAAAAAATCAAACAAAAATAACAGAAGGGATCCAGAAGAGAACATATCAAAAAGCTAGGAGTTTTAGAAAGCATTATGTTGTGTACACAGCTGAAAGAGACAGGTGTCCCTAGATGACAAAAGATCCTGAAGAAAGGCATAATGATGTTCCACTACATAAAATAGGAGGGTAATCTATTTCTACTGGGAAAGGACAAATCGTTACATGGATAAAGAACACATACATTATGAGAGGTGAATATTTGCCATGAAGAAGGACTTCCTTGGAAATCTAAAGAAGACTTTCTGTTTGTAAATATATGTGTTTGTTTGGGTAATGTTAAACATGGCAGATAGGTGGCCTTCTGTTTCAGGGATGTGCTGTTTTGTCACCATTATTACAGTCCATTAGAAGTGGCAAAGATAGTAAACTCTTAAGGACTTCTATGTATGAACATTTTTTACTCTGCTGAGGACATTTTGAATACAACTAATGACAGTTGTGCACTGCAGATGCAAAGAAATAAGAAAGGAAAATCAGTCAGTTTTTAGGGCAGTAGGAATGAAGTGTTATAGAACTACTCGACCATATGTGAAAAGGTCTTGCAGGCTACCATAAGAAGGAAAAATCAAACACAAATAGTTGACCCTCTTTGATATATTGAGGTTCACTATTTTATTTATTTGCTTTAACTTGTTTTTTATTTTGGGGAATATGTGTTGGGTAGATTAGAAGTGGGAAGGGTTATGATTTAGCATTTAGCAAAGACTGTAGAGTTACCCTGAGACTTGTAGACAATATATCAATTCATTTACTGAGTACTTGCAGTTCCCACTTCAAGTAAAATACACAAAAATAACAAACACTGAGCCCACAAAGCTGTTTCCTAGTATTTTATTAAATAAAAAGCTACAAGCAAAAACAAAAATCTGTGCAAACCTGATATCTACTGCAAGCTCTTGTTAGTAATGGTATTATTTATATTAATGCTGGAGCTACATACATATTAAATTAAATTGCCTTTAGCCATACCTTCAAATAGAATTAGTCCATAAATGTTTCTACACTTTTCTTTATATGAAATATAATTTCAAAATATAAATGTAGTTCCCCTCTGTAAAATCAGAGTTGTGTAACAGAAACCCATGAAACTATAGGCTATCTGTCAGCTTTAGAGTTCCTCTGAAAACTTCTCCCTCTAACCTTCATCAGTATCTCTTCATTGTCATGCTTTCTTTTTATATCTACTTATTTGTTGGACTGGCTTGTGAAGTGCTTTGGGATAAGTTTGTGCGATGTGCTACTCAAAAGAAGCTGAAGCAGCATGCTATTCCTCAATAGATGCAGATCTGGTGTAGAAAATTGGCAAATCTCTCAAATTCCTCTAGGCACAAGGTTTACAGTAAAATGTTTTATGACTCTGTAAACATCAATCACAGATGCAGGAAGCATTTTTTTCCCTCCCTCTTAATCCAGATTTTTCTAATTCAAAAGTGGTTTACCAAGGGTAAACACATCATTCTGTATCCCCTTCAATTTTTCCACATTTTGGTTTTCAGTGTTGCTCCCAAGTTGTTTTGCCTAAAAAGATGTTTGCTGGAACACCACATTGTCTTTACTGCACACAAGATAAACATGTAAAGGTTATGAAGTTCAGCTGAAGTGAATCAAATTGATATACATTAGGGGAAAACAATAGTAGAACTAGTATTTAGACAGCTGGTTATGGCAATTTTTAAATTCATGATGAAAAATAAAGCAAATTCCCTAAGATTTATATCAGATATTAAGATGATTAAAGTGGATTAAAAATGATATTTTTAAAAAATATTGCCAGTTCAGAATCAGAATGGGTTTCTTCATATCCTTAAAAAAAATATGTAATTTGAACCTAAAGCCAAGCCTTTGTTTTGTTTTAAACTTTCATTTCTGATACCTATGTTGAACTCAAAATAAATGACAGGGGTTTAGTTTTCAACCAGATTGAAGTAAATCTACCTGTAGGTGATGCTTACATCTAGCACACAAGGCCCAAAGGTTTCATTCTGCATAAGATGCACCTGAAGCATTTAATGTTAAATTTTTAACACAATAGGATGCACTCTAAATCAGTCTTCAGCTCACTGCATTTACAATGCTGGAAGCAGAGGCTCCGAATGCAGGCAATGTGAGCACTTCGCCCTACATTTAGGTGTCTTCATCTTCTTATTTAGATCACTTTTAGAGTTAAGATTTACTTCTGTCCTACCTCTAATCTGTGTTCGCTCAGAGAAGCAATCTCTCCCAAACGATCTTCCACTTGTGCCTTCCATCTTCCAAGGAGGGAAAAAATTTGCTGTTGCAATTGCTTTCCTCTCTGAGCAAGCACAGTTGATCACTGCTTCGAGGCATGAGGGAGATGCTAGGCAGGGTCTGCTCCCCAGGCTGATCTGCCCACCTGTGTGAGCAAGAAGGTAACTGAGTAAAGAGAGTAATCATATGCTAGTAATAGGTCTTCATCTGGTGGAAAGGCTAGTCAGACTTAGGCATAACAGGGTTTATACAGTCTCTACATGCTAATTTGCATTCTCAAATAGAAACACAATATACAGCCAAATCTCTTTTAAAGAAAAAGAGCTGCTGTCTTCTGACTGAGAACTCCAATGAGACCTCTAATTAGAAACATATCTGTACCGCTGTTGTTTCTAATTCTCAACTACTTAATTTATTCTCTGAGACTATTGTTCTCATTTCTCTAAGAGTTTCTTTCATCTTTCTGTATTTTCTCACCTAAAGAAGTGTTCCATCTCACTTCAGGCCTTTAGCACTTACACAGTTACAAATCCAATGTAACAAATGAGAGATAACACCTTCAGGATAGAAATAAGGACAAGATTAGTGCAATATAATGAAACAAAAGCATGTTTTTAATGTAAAACATGGCAAAAATTTTTATCCATATATATGTTCATGTAAAAATGTTTGTTTCTGCTATATATAATTTATGCATGTTTCTGCATTCACATATATAATTACCAGTTGTTTCTAAATAATTTTTTTTCTGCAATTGTCATGGTATGACATTCTTAAGAACTCATTCTCTGAACTTTTGATATTTCAAAATAATTTACTACAGACTGTTTTTTGCTGAATATTCACTAATTTTCTTGTTCTGGAGAAAGACAAACAGTTGGTTTGTTTTGTTTTCTTTTAAAAAAAAGAGGTGAAGACTACAGACCTGTATTCCCTTAAATTAATGTAAGATAGGCAATAGATGTTACAGTGCTGAGAAAAAAAAACAAAACAGCTGCTACAACTTAGAGGAATGCAGAGAATATGGAAGTAAAGAGATGCTTAAAGAGGGCGAGATGGAATTTAAAATAGGATCAGTCTGAACTTTCAGTGGCACTGCTCAGAGCTGTGATATAGTTCAGCTGTGGTGGGAACCTGTGTAAGCACAAAACATCTTGCAAGACAAATTATTTTCTTTAGTGCTGAGCACAACAGGCCCTGATCCAGTGAAGAATATACATATGTTTAGTATATTAGTTCCTTTTAAATCAAGTAACAATTTCTGTCCCTTATTACTATTTTTTTGTTGTTAGACTTTTTTTTTTTTTTTCTTTTCAGTATTCTAAGTACTTTCCTCTAAGGAGAATACTTCTTTATGTGAGGTGTACAGACCGTAAACCACTCAGTGAGTATTTGGACTAAAAGTTTTTGTAAGCCTGACTTACTAGGTTATGCACATAGTGACTTTCCTTAAGGGAATGTGCAGGTATATAACTTCTTGGTATGATATAAAAACATGGCACCTTCATCAGTTCACATTAACGAACACCATATGAGTATCCTCACACTAGATGTGCATACATCTGTATAAATTACAGCTTCATCTCTGTAGCACCTTGCCATATTTCTTTTCTTTAGTAAAAGCTCCACAGATTTGCATAATAGAGATCTGAAAAATACCTAGTATCTGCTCTTCAGAACTTACAGTCTAAAATATATACAGTGAAGACAGGGCATTTGGAGAAGCTTTAAGGAATGTAACATTTGGAATATCTCATAATTCAAATTAAGTTAAAGCTACATTTATACAGACATATTCAAATCTAGTGTGAGGATACTGTCTGCCAAATGGGAAGCTGATTTAGGCAGTGATGTCTTCTCTTCTAGGTCTTCCTCTGGCTTTGCAAACTTGAAGAACTTGACCTCTTAAGACTGTTTGTAAGAATAGTTTCTGTGAAAACACAAGGAGTAAATATAATAGAAACCTCCTTCTTGTTGGAAATTGAGCTGAACTGTATTTTTTTAACTTAAAAAAACATGCAAATGGAAGAGATTTATGAAAACCTTGATTATACATGCAGTTAAAATTTCTCAAGTGGATTTTTAGCCTCAGAGCTTTCATTTTACATAAGCGTATATTTTTCCTTTCAAACAATGTCATTAGAGTTCTTTTGAAAAAAAGATTGTAACACGAATGAAACTGTTGATTCACCTTAAACTCTGAAGGGGCATTTGTGGCAAAATATGAGCAGAAACAAAAGATAATATAAGACATTAAAAGACTGGTTTGCATGAGGAAAGAGAATCCTCCAAAATGCTTCACTTCTTTAAGGGTTTAGCTACAGCCTCTTGTCCCCTGCCCTGAAAAAAATGAAGCAGAAAGAAGCAAATGGAGAGCTGCTTTTCTGTAACACTAAGAAAAATTAAATAGTTGCAATAAAGCAAAAGGTTTTTGCCCAGTGTCAAACAAAATTAATCAGAGCAATAAGAAGTGTCAGCATACTGTGTAACTTAAGATATCGTGTACTGACTGATATAACTGCATTCAGGGGGTATAGCAATGCTTTCAGTGATCACTGTTTTAGCTGTAATGAGCATTTTTGTGCATCTGTGCATGCACAATGTGGAGAAGCAGGGATAGACAGATGTAGACAGTGAAATGTTCTTCTGTTGGAAATCTGTGAAAAGGAAAGACTAACTAATGCTATTAGTTCAAATTTATCATTAGGATTCATAACACATTTCATTTTCCTTTCAGTAGGTTGTATATTATATATCTTCCAGAGAAACTACAGGAGCTCCATGATGTGTATGGCTCAGCTACCAGTTACTGAGTCTTCTGTGGACAATTGACTTGACAGTCATTAATAGAGACAGCAACTGGCACTTTCAGTAAAATGGAAATCATGGAAATCTTTAGTAGTTTTACATCAGTTGCCCACCAAATGGGGTTGAACATGTTAGTGGTAATTCTGCCAGATAGTTATATTTCTCAGTGTGTCAGAGAGAAATAGTGCTATCATCAATAGGGTATCAAAAATGTTTAAGCTTCATAAAAGACAGAAGAGTTTGGGTCAGTTCAATCAAAATAATGACATCTTTTACAAAATGATTTTTAAGTCAAGTTGTAGCACATTTGTTTTAAAATTATGAGTCCTTCTTACTCAAAATAACCTCAGGGGTTTTCTTCAGTGTTCTGAATCTTTTTTCAGCTTTATTCCTAAAGTTGAATATCTTAATCTTCATCTCTGGTGATTTTTATTTGGACAAGAAACTAATTTTTATTCTTGAACTATGTTCTACTATATTCTAAATCCAGATTGAGATCCCACTCCTAAATCCCTTACTCTGTTTTCTTATGATGAATTACTGTTGTTTAAATGTATCTGGCTTTATAATCATTATTTTTAACATATAGATCTGCTGTCTTTGAACATATTTTCCCTTTTTTGGTTATTTCCAAGGTCTTGTTTGACAGTGTTGTTTCATTATTGGAATAGTCACAAAAATTATGTGTTACTGGAATTTTATAGATTTCCATGGAATATGTAGGCCATGGCTTGCTGAAATGTTTGGTTTTAATAAAGCAGAGGAATATTTCATTTCTCAACAGGCATTACTTCTTTTTAATCAGGTCCAGAGTAAGAAGTGTTGCTGAATGTTTGACATGCATCATTGTGTATTTTTCTAATTTAAGAAGCATGAAAGTCAACAGATTACATCATTAAAGCTCTTTACATTGGAACTTTAGGTGTAAGTCAATGGTAATTGTTTTTATGTGTCCTTAGTAGTGACCTCATGGACTGTTTTAGGAGACAGACCTTTTTGGAGTCATAGGGGTTTTTTTCTCTCTTTTTTAAGAAAATATTTTTTTTTTGTCATTTTGTGGTAAATAAAAGTTCAAGTGTCTAGCTGTTCAGTCTTTTCTTATCAAGCAGTGTTCTCTCTGATGCCTTAATGCTTTCTAATAAGAGAGAAAGAGAGCGAAAGAGTGAAAGACAAGAGCTTAGTTAGGATTTCTCTCGGTTACTGCTATCCGAGAGTCTTATGTCTGATGTGAAATGCCTAGACCAGCAGTATGCATTTGCATTGTACTTAATTTATTCCTGCGACTACCCCAATGGGTGAGTGCTGTGTTATATGGTGCTTTAGTAATGGGGCTATTACAGACACTGTTTTAAGCTGAGCTCAAGGAACTCATTCATCTGATTGATTGCACTGGCAAGCCAGAGTGAACGTGCTCTTCTCATAGCAAAATACTAACCAAGCTGCTGTGATACCTTTCAAACTCATACTCTCTCTGTTTTGTAAAGAAATGCTGTAAACAAAATCACTCTTCCAGTGTGAACCAGAATTAACTAGAGTTAACAAAAAGAAGAAAAAAGTAAGAAAGAAAATGGAATTCAGATTTTTGTTTTCCTTTTTTTCTAGTTTATTGAACCAGCATTGAATGCTGACTCTGAATGAATTTCAAATTAGTACGGAAGTGAGACACAAATTAAAAGTAGATGTGTGATACTGCTTTGTAGTATAGAACATAAAAATCTTTACCTGTGAATAGGCAAAGTCATATAAATACGTGTTACAGAGTATGCTGGAAGCTATTGCAATCAAAAAATTTAATAAATGTTTGACAATAAGTATTGATCTAACTCCCCAAAGACTATCAGATTAAACTAAGGTTGCTTAGTGTGGCTAAAAATGCTTTCAACAGCTTTTTGTGTTAGTAAGACAGCATTTTATGAAAGAAGTAATAAAATAAAACTTTTCAGTAGTCTAACCCAGAGGTCAAAAAGGCATAGCATAAAGTTATCAATATCAGTCCACAGAAGCCCTGACTGAATTGTAGTTGGTGACTTTGTGTATGAATTTCCAGCAATGGGCACAAAGCAGTACCTTGGATGGCCTTGAAATAAGCTAGAAGGAACTTCAAAGGAAAAAGGCAAATTTAAATAGGGTTCGTCACTTTTTATTGTTTAGCCCAGAAACCCAAGGCTTAATTTTCCAGAAGAACATATTTCCCAGAATTGGCTATAAAAACATCTTGAAATCCATTTTCGTTTTTTGGGTTTTTTTGTTGTTGTTTTTTTTGTTGTTGTTGTTGTTTTTTGGGTTTTTTGTTTTTTTAAATAAAATATAGCAGAACTATTGAAGATGTTGTAAACTTATTTAAAGCCCACCTCAAATACTTCTTAAGGTCCAAGAAAGCTGTAATACCAAAACTAAACATTTAGTTTCTCCTTTGATTACCAAGCCCAAATCAAAGCAGAAAGCGGACTTTGTTTTAAACCCAGTTAGTATCACAGATGATATCCTTCCAGATGGTTATTGCCAACTATGAACTGATAAAAGCTTATTTGCAATTAAAACCCGTTTTCAGATATACTTCATACCACCCATTACTTTAATGGTCTTTAGGGCAGCTACCATTTTAAGAGGTTTTGAGCTGTTATAGCAAACTTTGTAAGCTACCAGTTTATCTACAGTAAGCTTTAAGTTTTAAGAAGCCCCAGGATTTAGCATTAAAATTTATAGAGGTCATGTATTTTATTTTATTTTATTTTATTTTATTTTATATTATTTTATTTTATTTTATTTTATTTTATTTTATTTTATTTTATTTTTAGGCCATGTTAGTGCTGAGAGCTTTGTTGTCTTAGAAAACACTAAACATAAGTTTGAATGCAAAGGCTTCCTTACCTGGGTTTTCCTTCTTGTAATAATTTTGGTGTATTTTATATATTGCTCTATTCATTAATTTTTGCTAAAGCTTTGATTCTGTAGATGTTATCATTCAAGCCTAACTGTAGATAATAGCATACAGTATTCTTTGTTCTCAGAGGGCAAAACATGACCTCAAATGTAATTCAGAGGATAAATTAGTGATACAAATACACTTGTAGGAATATACATACCTCTCAAGCATTGATAAGTGCATCAGGAAAAGTTCAAAAACCTGATCATTCTTCCAGTTATTTGATTTATCATACATGCAGAGCCACAATGTGGTTATGATACTGCATGGCTGCTTCATGAAAAATGCAAGTGTCACAGGTGTGTATAAATACTTTTCTGTTTACACTTTTAAGAGGAAAACCTTAGCTTTATCTGAAGTGGTATTTTCAAGTTTGCAAAGCAAGTTTTCAAACCAAAATTTTATACCTTTAAAAAATTAACACTGTAATAAAATAAAATGTTTATTAACCTTATCATCTCCTCATTAGCATCACTGCTGTGACTTTTGCAAGAGATGAGAGCACTACTAAAATGTCTCATTTACATTTTGCATATCTAACAAAAGCAGATTCCTTTGTTTAAATTATAGTTAATTTCATTTTAGTAGTGTTATATATTAGAGATTGATTACCTTGTTTCTTCTTCTGTAATGGCCTCATTATATTTGATTTTTATGCCTCATTTTTTCCTTATTGAAGTAATGAGTACACAACAGTGAGATCATTAATATTTTATACACATTTTTGTTTCCACCTAGTACTTCAGATGAAACACATTGACTAGACTGACAACAAATAAAAGTACTTTGACTACAAGCATTGTCTGTGAATAAAATCAGGCTGCTTGTGACAGCTAGGGTTAGACATAAAGAGAAAAAAAATAGTACCCTGTACGTTTTCAAAGAACAGGATAAACTGTAGGTTGAGCATACTGAAAGAAACAGCTCAGAATAGTGGGCTGGGAACATGATCCTTGCAAAACCACTGTGAATGGGTGCAAGAAAAGAATAAAGAGGGAAGGAGAATCTGAGAGCAGGATGTAGTATATACCTCAAACTACAGAACCAGAACAATGAAGTATACTACTCTTCATTCTTGGAAGGCCACCTTTGGTCAATTTGTAGATGTTTTAGTTGTGGTATCTGGGGTTTTTCTTCAAATTATCTTAGATCATCAGTAGATTTTTTTCTGTTCTGATGTCTATTTTTCTTCATTTTTTTCCTAGTCTGTATACAACTGCAATTAAAAATAAATCTTTCTTACCCTGAGAACATCGATCTGAGTGGTATGAGCTTACCCTTTTCAAGTGGTTATCAATCTTTATTTCTCTGCAGCAGCTTTGTAAGATTTATGAATGTTCTGTAGTAGTTATAAGATATTCATACCACCATATTTACTGTGTATCTGCTTAGATATACTGTAACTCACAAATCAAGCCTTCTAGTAATTTAATCATTTCCTCCAATTTCTTGACATGTTTCTTGTGTTGAGGTGCCTCAAACTGTGCATCAAATTGCAAATGTGTAATCAAGTGCTGTACAGAAAGAGATCCTTATCTCCCTTTCTGTGATGTAAAGCAGCTATGTACTTCACTATCAGTATTTCTATGTAGCAGGTTAAAATATCTTGGGTTTGCTTGTACTGTATGACCTTCCAAGATCATATTTCTTTTTCTTGCCAAACTTGCCCCTGAGTTTTCTACAGATTTATCTCTTTCAAAATATTCTCTTCTGTTAAGTGTAAGAAAACATTCAGAATTCACAAATATGTTAGATTTTCAGGTTGGATTTCATTGTTTCCTTCCTTTCCTGTGATGCTTTGTTCATGTTTCTCTCATGTCTGCAGCCTTTTCAATGTGAAGTACTTCTTCAGGCTTCCATTAATTCAGCTATTTATAACTTTGTACAGATTTTTTTCAGTTAAACACATAGAAATCTGAAAAAAAACCCTCAGCTGAGATTTATGATGATCTTTTGATTTTACTGGATTGTATCTGAATGTAGACTCTCCATTACATAAACCCAGGCCTACAATTGCCATTTATATGGCTTTCTGGACATAGATAAACAAAAAAGCATTGGTCCTTTAATTTACTGTGGTGACACTTCATATACAAACCAACTGGAATTAGTTTTACTACCTCATTTTTATGTTAGGATGTATCATTTACTAAAATTGAAGGATCTCTTGCTGCCTCCTGAGAAATGTTTGTAAAAAGAAATTTGAAATTGGAACATTTTATCAAAGGAAGTATTGGACTGCCCATTGTATGACACTTTCACATCAAGACAAAAAGCCATTCTGGAAGAGTTAATTTAGTTAGTGGGCTCTACACAGGAGGGAAAAAAAATAATTCTATAGCTACAGAAATACAGAAGATAAAACTATATGACCTGAAGATTGGGTTTGCCCCCACATTTTCTGATGTTTTTGAATACAGGAAAATACAAAAGGTTCTCTCTAGAAACTGGAGCTAAAGTAAGATTAGGACCAAGCACATAATGTAATTTTTGCTGCTTTGGGCAAGTTAGTCCATAATCCTTATTAAAAAATATGGTTAGTAATCTATATGAGATAGCATTTTCATGATTAACATTTCAATGAATCTTCAGCACCTGAGAAACTTAGATGTTTTTAAAATATAAATGATGATAAAATTTCTTCCTTTTGGTACTTCTATCCGTCTTTAGCTGTGTTCAAAAATCTCTTTGCAGCTGCTCACCAAAGTTTTCAGACATTTTGCAAAACTGCCTAATTCTTGATGCTACCAAATACTTGAGCAATTACAGTGAAATGGTTCCCAGACCTTTTTATAACCATGAGTCAGCTGAGATAATTGTCAGTGTTGCCTTACACTAAATTCATGTTCCCAGCCTCTCCTCCCTATGTCCATCCATACCAACCCACAGTCTCACTGAAGCTTGGCTTAGACACACCTGAGGCAGCTATGTGCAGTGGCAGGAAAAGTAAGGCTCACTTTAGACACGTTTCACTGGGAGAGATGGATACATCACAGGTATGTCATCTGATTAGGACGAAAATTAAGGGCAGAAATTTTTAGTTAAAATATATATGTGTGTGTATGTGTATTTATATTACATCTGTTATATGTGTAAGTGTTAATATGTGCATATATAATATACAGGTAATGCTGTCACATATGAGGTTTGGCCATGCAGAGTTAAAAAAATTCCTTCATTTGATTCTTGTGCCGAAACATTCATTCACAGATCATATCAGTGGATATTCAGATACTACTTAGTTCAGACCTGAATCAAAACACTGATAGGTATGAGGATTACAGCTAATTTTACCCCAAATGTTAGAAATTACTGGGTTTAGTCACCACGACAAACTCCCTAAGAACAGAGGTGGGCCATCTCAGTGCTTTCCTATGTGATGAAGAGCTTTGCTGGTGAGGGGTTGATGCTTCTTCCTTTCTAAAGCGGTGTCCTGGGTGGTGGGTGGAACAGTGCACATCCCTTCTGAACACACTGGGGAACCTGGCAGGACACAAAAGCACCCCCTGAGGTGCTATTTCTCAAAAAGGAATTACAGGTGCACTGATGTATGGAAGATGCTGACAAAAATGAATGAAAAACAGCATTTAGTGTATTTCCCTTAAAATTAAAGTAGAAAGATCATTGTCTTCCCTTTCTAGATGGCTCGCTGGAAGTTTATATGACAACTTCTCTTTCAGAGACTGCCTTTTTGGCATGACTTACACCTCAAGTTGCTTTCATTGAAAGAACCACTTTGTGAACATGTATGCCATCTTTAATAAGGTACATCTCTGAAGTCTTCCAGGTGGCCTAGACATTTAATCTTTCTTCCTGCAACTTGTTTTCTTCTTGTCTAAGAGGTAATTTGATCATATTAACTGTGGCCAGCTAACCATGAGGTTAAATGAATGCTGACAGTACTACAAGAGAAGTGATGGAGCATATATATGAGAGCAAGCAAGGGAAAAGGGAAAATGGGACCAGCCCAGCTGACAGTAGACAACTAATAGATCAGCACAGCTGGGGTAGCAAACTGAGTCCTTGTCACTCACATTTCTGTTACATTCCTGTTCTCTTTTCTACTGAATCTAGTATTTTACATCAGTGTGAACACTAATAAACATATTTGATACATACCTTTAAATAGGGTTAGCAAATAAACACATATCACTGTTACGATCTCACATTAAATACTTTAGGATGACAATGGATTTGACTAATTATTGTCAATATTTTATTCTAAATATAATGAATACATTATTAGTACAAGTGTTTGTATGTGTATGCACATATGTAGTATAGAATGTTAGTATAGCATGTGTATATATTTACTATACTACAGCTATGCCCATATCATACATTAAAAGTGTTATTTTTTAGTATTAGAATATTTACTTTCAGAATTAAAGTATTAATTACTAAATCTGGTCTTTTTGATTATTTTTCTACTTGTTACTATGAATCATTATCCATCAAAATTTAGAATGTGTATGTGTATGTACCTGTATGTAAATACATTTTATAAGCTGTTCTAGACTATGCAAATGTAATGTACAGATAGATGGAATCATTAAATTAAATTCTGTTTCTTTTAACCTATACTGTAGAGTATTTGTATTGACAATATTTATAGTAGTAGACAGAAAGGAAGTTTTGGGTTTGTTTTTTTTTTCTGATGGACTGGAATGATTTGTACAAGGGTCTGTGTTTTTGCAAATTTTTCCTCTACCATTGGAAAGGGTTTTGTATTGCATCAATTTATGAGGTAAAAAGCTGAAATGAGCAGAGTGATGAAGAGTGGTGGACTTAGAGTTAACATTTGAGGTTTTTTCTGCTTTGTTTTCCTGTTTGTGTGACACAGACATTTGTCAGAGCAGTAAGGAATATTTCCCTTTTACCTGTTATCGCAAAAAAATTTCAAAATAATCCACAGATAGGGGCTGTGAAAAGGATTAACTATTACAGGAGGTTCTGCAGAGAAGTTTTCTCACAGCTAATGAAACAGTAAGCCCTTAAGTAACACCTACATTTTGACTAGCACATCTTCTTTATATTGAAATCTTTGTTTCAGAATACTTTCTCAGTACTTTCATCCGTAATAAAATTAAATTCTTTTCATATTCTTTCATTTAGAAGATAAGCTATTTAATATGTACATACTGAGAGCAATTACAATAGTGATAACAAATATTCTCAGTGCTGGTATAGTGCTTCATGTTGCATATAGTAGGAAACAAAAAGCTTTCTGTTTTAAGACATGACAACTAGAGAACAAGAAAGTACCAAATGCACTTCTATGCTTACAAAGGAGGTGTTAGAGGGGAAAGTATTTCAATGGCTGGGGTTTTTTTTAAAGCATAATTTGGTTTAATATTGGGAGAACTCTCCACTCTCCAGTTGAGAATAACGCTGCAGGGAGTGTATCTGACTGAAGCCTGCTACTCCAGGACTGCAGGAGATCAACATTTATCTTTTACACACAGACATCAAAGGCTGTTCAAATGCAGGCAGAGGGTAAAGAGGGAGATAGGTAAACTAACAGCCAACTCAAGGTGTGTTTTCTGAGAAGAAAAAGCCAGTCTCTGTAGGGAATATGTACAGGTATGAGAGCCAACAAACCAGAATAAAGTGCACAAGCCTGAGTATCTGCAGTTATTGTTTGCTTATGTTGTAGTATCACACTACAAAAATTCACTGCTGGGCTGAGTCTCAGCTGGTGAGTCTGGTTCCAGGAAACTTACCTCTCCAACTCCAGAGGATCAGGATTTTTCATTCTAAGCTGTTTGCCATGCAGTGTTTTGGACTGCTCAGTTTCTTTCCTTTTTGAATTATTTAATGCAGTACTTTTCACTGGCTCTCAGCTCCGGAAGAAAAGGTTTTCCTCATCTGCTTTTTCATGCTGTGTATTGTAACCATGGATATATCTGTTATCTTTACCCTTAGAACCATGCTGAATGTGGTCTTTGAAGAATTCTAAAGACAAATCTGCCAAATTAGTGAGAGATGGACAGAGCTTCATTGTATGAAGACACTGAGGGAAAACTGCTAAGGAGGGATACTAAGATCTTTGACTTATTCTTTGAGGAATTCTTATCACTTATCACAATTAAACATGACTTGATAAGTAGAAAAACTGTTTATTGTTTAGAATATTCAGCAGTTTCTTCAACATTTATTTTTTTAAAATGTTTTTGTATTTACTAGGCTTTTTTCCTGGTTATTTTTTTAAATTTAGGGGTTAAAAATACCAAATTATGCAATATTTGTATTTAAGGACTTTTAAAGGTACCTTCTTTCTTATATTCTGACTTATTACCCTCATCCTTTTTTCTGTTCAAACAGAAGGTACAGGAAAGGGAGGCAAAGGGGACAGAAGGTGAAAAGTGAAAAACAGTCATTGGATTTTCCTGCATGCATGTATTGAAAAAAACACAAAGAAATGTAAAGAAATTATATTTAAGTCCATAACTTCAATACATTAACACATTCCAGTTATTTGTAGACTCCTTCTTATGCATGGAATTAATTTATGCTACTTGATCAACTGTTATCTTGAAGATCCTTCTGTTCTTCCAGAGATTACTCGGTTTGAATTTTATTTTGCTGAATGAACCGACACTTTCATAGAAGAAAATAGCACATTTTATGTCTCTGCATAGTCTAACATTCAGTTTTATAACACAAACGTTATCTATCCATCACTGACAGTGATCTCTCCATTGCTTGTTGGTGATCTTTAAACAGCTGGAAACTTAGTGATTGTTTCTTGTTACTTCCAGCTTTTCTGCAGGAGTCTAACCCTATAACTATGCTAACTGGACGGAAAGAGGAGCCAGCCTAGATGTCAAAGCATCAGGATACTCACTTGTTCATATATTTTTTTAATCTAGATATTTTCATGTTCATAATGCGGATTAAAAAAAAACCCGCATCACATGATGGTGTGGACAGACAAAGATTTGGTGCCCCTGAACAAGCAAACAGTTTCTCTTTATTTTCTTTGCCCATCCAGAAGGCAGTCCAGCAGTCTGTGTGGCCTAAGCACCACTAAACCCTTGCTCCCAAACCTGCCCCATGACTGCAGAACAGTCATGGCTGTGGTGAAGGCTGTGGAAGAGACGCCTTGGACATTCCTGTCTGCCCACTGCAGAACAAATGTAATTAATTCTCTCAAACTTATATACATTTCTTCTCAGAAAGGTCCATCAGTAAGGTATGATTAAATTATATATATCCTTATCATGGAGAAAATTCACATAACCGAAAAGATGAAAACAGTGCATCACCTGAGTCAGAATTTGTTATTTAAGCAGGTAAGGTGCATAACATGGGATCACTGAGAATAGGCCTAGGAAAGCTTCATGGAATTATACAGATAGAAATAGGAAGAAATAGGAAGGTCTGCCAGTATTTAATTTATTATTTAATATGATTTCTATCTTTATTCTAAGTGAAGTAAAAGAACTGCACAAAGCACAAAAAATAAAATAAAAGCGACAAGGTTTCCACAGGTAGTTTAAGGCAGAGTGTGTTATGAATTCTGCCTCCTGCCAAGAAGCTGAAATTATATATTGATGTACGTATCCCTGCTTTTGCAGGAGTAGGATTCTGATCAGCAAAAGACATCAGTAGCAATGAAATGTGTAGGCAGGATGACAGTGTGTCATTTTTTGAATTCTTCTCGGTAAACAACTACATATGGTCACCTCTGCTGAATACACGAAAACCAATTCCCATGTCTAAGGTATAGAGCAAGTTTTCTGTGGAAGCAGAAACAGGCTCATCACATAATTACATAATTACCTTGAAAAAGTTAAATTGCTTTTTGATTTCCAAGATGAGAGAGGAAAAAAAAGGAATCTCACAAACTGCTACTTTTCCAGAAGTTATAGCTCAGAAATCATCAAGTGGAATGTTTTTTTAATTTGTATTAATTCCACATTGAAATCCTGTACATCCAATTTTAGCCTAGTGTACATTTTTACAGTTGAATGTACAGCTGGAACCTTGGGAAATAAGAGCTTTTATTATGGAAATGCTGGCATAGTTTTAGCTGGGGTCGGCACATGCAGCATACTGTAATTTGCTTTAAAACTTGAGATGGAGACCAAAAGTCTGAGGCTCGACAGTAACAAATCCTGTATGTATGAAACACAAGCCTCCCCCAAAAAGTCATACAAGACTGCTGCTCCTGGTATAACTGTCATTGATTTGAAAGATCAAAATGAACTTCATTGTGTTTGTTTAAAAAAACTAAAACAAAACAGTAACAGGAAAGGTATTGTTTGCATGTACAAACAAAAATCTTCAGAATAAGAAGAATAAAAGATATACAAGAGCATAACAAACCACTCCGGTACATATGAAACTAAGTGATCGGTAAAAGAAATTTTAGTTGGGTTAAATTGGATAAATGTTAATATTTTGAAACTACTGTTTTGGTTATTGACAATCAGAAGCAATTTCCTCAGCCAAAAAAGTGAGTACTGGAATGTCAAAGTACTTTATTTTATCCATCTGTATAATTTTAAAACTAACAGGTGAGACAGAAGCAGTGTTATAACAGTCTGGTCAGGATGAAACAATGGACTGATTTTGCAGCAAATGATCTGAGAAAATGAGTTCTCTTTGGCAAGGTTCATAAGGCAGTAGTAAAACAGCCTGATCATCTCGTTAATGTGGGTTTAAAACAAGAGTTCAGGATTATGAGTACAAAAAGTGTTGATTAGCACATAAATGGACTCAGATGGACAATGATGTCCCTTCTAAATTTTACTGTCTTTAATGGCAAGCGACTTTGCACACATTTGCTACATACGAATACAATTCTTTCATTTTCTACTTTTTCTTATTTCTCACTTTATTCCTTCACTTCTTACTTTTCATTCACCTTCTCCTATGTTTCTAAGCTCAGTCATAGAATCACAGAATAGCCTTGGTTGGAAGACACCTCTAATATCATCAAGTCCAACCATTAACCAACACAATACAACTGTTCATTACATCTTACTCGCCCAGTCACTTCATACAGGATAAATTCACACTCTAAGCTGTGTTTTACCCTGTTGTCTCCAGAAGCACAAATGCTTGCCTAGCTGGGATTGTGTAAAATATCAGTGCCAGTGTGGACACAGACTAAATCTAAGAGGACAAGCCTTGATCTCTCCCACAAATGTTACTGAAGGAGAGATGCATTTTCTTGTAATTCTAATTATGGTGGTTACAACTGATGACTGCACAGAATGATAGAGTGTCTGCTTCCAAACTCAGGCATTTGAATACAGAATGAAGAGAAGAAATGTGTTCACATATGCTAAGTGAGGTGTTCAGTCTGAGGAACCAGTCACACATCCTAAATGTCCGCACAGACACCACCTAAGCTTCTTTCATTTGTCTTTACCTTTATTCTATGCAAGTTTCATCCTGTTCTCAAAGATGTTTATGATTTCCATGTAAGGAAATCCAGTTCCTTTGGATTCTCCCAATGTTACCCCTCTTTTGATCTTCCCTTCGTTCCTTCTTTCATTCCTGTTTCATTTGTTTGTTCATTACTTCCTTTCTTGGCTATGTAGACAACAGTTAGCTCAGCTTTCACCCACAAAATCAAATTCAAAAAGTAATGGTACACGGGATTTTAACTGAGTTCTTGCTAAGAATATAATCAACGTCCTTAACTGGAACTGGAGAAAAGAGAAATGTCCAGAATATCAAAAGGATTTAACATATGGTGCTTATGATTTTCTGTAGTTGTCATAGGTCTGTCATGTGTCTTCCTAGAAACAATTTCTTATTGCTACTTTGTTAAAAGCAAATGTGATGATGAGACCATTGCCAAAACCACAGTAGTACCATTAATATTCAGGTTATTTATGCAGACCCATTTTTTCTAATTGTATAGATATTTCCTAGGAGTCTCTAAATTTCCAAGGTAGACTGAAGCCTGTTAAAATATCAATATCTAAAATAATACTTCATTCTTTTGAAAAGGATAGGTTTTTTTACTTTTAAGGAAGATTTAGAAAGATGGTGTTGGCTTAGACATACATTTTTAAGCAAATTGTAGTGATACTTTTGACTAAACACTTTCAATAAAAACTTCAGAAACAGCTATTTTTCTGGATTTAGAAATACATTATGCAGTGATTATACAGTTACTTACTGGTAGTGATCTGATCACAGCCACACTTGCTGTTGTGACCAGGAAACTGAGGAATTCAGCATTTTTCTTTGTCCTGTCCTGTGGGTTTTACAGTAGGCAACAGTACACTGATTAACGA